>CM062805.1:739700505-741058005 GCA_031772625.1 Pinus tabuliformis | reverse complement strand
GGCAGGTGGCCACCAATATCCACCTGGATCATTCCTCCCCCCTTAGGAAGCAATGGTCCCCATTGCATTGAGCTCCTCCATGAGATGAGGAAACTTCTGCTGAACTTGTTCCCTGGTGAGCCACTTGCCCTGCTGAAGGAGTTGGCCTGCTTTGACAACTCGATACAGTTGGATATTCTGTTGGCGAGTGTTCTTGATCTGTGTGTCCATGATCCGATCAGTTGCAGCTTGTTCCATGCAATCTGGATTTAATTATGTGGGTTTGAGCTGTTCTGCAATGTCGGATGTGTCTAGCAATGGTGGAAAGTATGGCCGAAGGCGGTCCACATTGAACACTGGGTGCAGGCCAAGGAATGGGGGAATGCTGAGCTCAAATGCATTATCTCCCATAGCCTTAGTAATGGTGTAAGGACCATATCGGAGTGGTCTCAATTTCCGATAGGCTCCAGTAAGGCGTTCCTTTTGCAAATGCAACCAGGCTTTGTCGCCCACCTGAAACTTGTGTGGCACCCGATGTTGATCATGTCGCTGCTTGTACTTGGCATTTGATTTCTCAAGAATGTCATGGACCTGCTGGCGAATATGTTGGATGCGCTCAATGAAGCTGATGGCCTTATCTGTTTCGGACTGGACATGAGCTGAATTCATGTGAGTAGCTGCAAGTGGCATGGCCACATCAATGGGGCATAGTCGCTGGAATCCCAAACCCACCTGAAAAGGGCTATGGCCAGTGGAGCTGTGAAGAGCTCGGTTGTAGCTGTGCTGAACATAGGGGAGGCTCTTGTCCCATGTGCGTGGATGCTTTGAGTTATACATGCGCAGAATGTGCACAATCATCCTATTGACAACCTCTGTCTGGCCATCAGTTTGAGGATGGAAGGTTGTGGACTTCGTGAGTTTGGTGTCCAGCATTGACCAGAGACTGGACCAAAATGTGCTGAGAAACCGACTGTCCCGATCTGAGATGATAGACTGTGGGATCCCAAAGTGCACCCACACTCGTTCAAAGAAGAGCTTAGCAGTGGCTTCTGCTGTGATATTCTTCTTGCAGGCCACCATAATGGCCATCTTCGAGAACCTGTCGACGACCACAAAAACACAGTCATTTCCATGCTTAGTGGAAGGAAGGCCTGACATGTAATCCATGGAGATGGATTCCCAAGGTCGACTAGGGGTAGGCAACGGGGTATAGAGGCCGTGCTTCTTAATGGCCGGTTTGGCAATGGCACAGGCAGTACATGATCAGATGTACTTCCCAACATCCTGTCGAAGATTCGGCCAATAGAAATAATTTTGCAGTACTGCCACTGTTTTCTCGACCCCGAAATGCCCAGCAGCCCGACTATAGTGTGCTTCCCAAATCATCTTGGCACGCTCGCTTGAAGGAACACAAAGGTGACCAAGGTGGCATAATAGGGCATCCTGGAGGTGAAAATCTGCAACCTGCCGACCCTCCAAGAGTGTCTGGTATGTGTGGCAAAATTTTGGGTCGCTTTTGTAGAGAAGTGGCCAATCAGAAGTCTCGTGCCCACAAGAGTTGAGCACGGTGGTTAGCGCCATGATCGGTGGTCGACTGAGGCAATCTGCAACATTATTGGTGCTGCCCTTTTTATACTTGATATTCAAGTGAAACTGTTGCAGGTATGTAGACCACTTCTGATGGCGATCATTCTGCAATTTCCCTTGGGTCTGTATGAACTGCAAAGGTTGGTGGTCTGTGTGGATGATCGTTTCCTTCCCCAAAATGTAATGCTTCCATTGTCGGCAGGCCTGTACAATGGAATACATTTCTTTATCATAAGTGGGGTACTTCCGGACTGTGTCTGAAAGTGTTTCACTGTGATATGCCATTGGATGTCCATGTTGAGTAAGGACGTCCCCAATAGCATAGTCAGAGGCATCTGTCTCGACCTCAAATGGTTGTTGTAAATCTGGTAACGCGAGCACTGGTGCCGTGGAGAGGCGATCCTTCAACTCCCTGAATGCCTTCTGTTGGGATTCAGACCAAAAGAATTTTGCTTTCGCCCCACCCTTGGTGACTTGACTCAAGGGCCAAGAAATATGAGAAAACCCCAACACAAACCTGCGGTAGAAGTTGGCAAGACCTAGAAAGCTGCGGAGCTCTGTTAGAGTGGTTGGAGAGGGCCAATCCCGAATGACTTGGATCTTGGCTGGATCAACATGCACCCCCTGTTCATCAATGATGTATCCCAGATATTGAACCTAGGTCATGCCAAAAGTGCATTTCTCCAAATTGGCACATAGCTTGTGTTCTTGCAGTGTTTGGAGAACCTGTCGGATGTGGTGGAGGTGCTCTTCCCAACTCTGGCTGAAGATCAGAATGTCATCCAAGTATACTACTACAAAGGAGTTGGTGAATGGCCGCAAGATGTCATCCATTAGCCTCATAAAGGTTGCAGGAGCATTCGTCAATCCGAAAGGCATGACCAACCATTCAAAGAGGCCCTCCTTGGATTTGAAGGCAGTATTCCACACATCGGAGGGTTCGATTGGTACCTGGTGATATCCCGACTTCAGGTCGATCTTGCTGAAATATTTCGCCCCCTTTAGTTGGTCTAGGAGGTCATGAATTCGCGGGATCGGGTACCTATTATGGACAGTTCTTTTTCAGCGCCCGATAGTCAATACAGAGTCTCCATGACCCATCCTTCTTCTGTACCAACACGATCGGGCTCCCACAGTGCGATGAACTCGGACGGATGTGACCTTTCTGTAGGAGCTCCTGAATCTGCCTCTTGATTTCATCGTTCTCCAGAACAGAGCGCCGATAAATTGGTCCATTGGGTAGCGGCACACCTGGGGTCAGATCGATGGAGTGCTTGAATTGACAATGCAGAGGAACCCCTGCCGGGGAGGTGAAGATGTCCTCATACTCCTCCACAATCTTGTCCATCTGTAGTTGTCGTGTAGAGGGGCCCTGTTTGGAGGCCGCGGCCACTGTCTTCTTCTTTCCTTGAGGGAGTATCATCAGGAAAACAAATTTCCAGGTTTTAGAAATGATCTTACTGCATTGTTTTGCAGTAATCAAAGAGAGGGCGGCAGGTGGTGCTACCTCTGGTATCCTGAATAACTTATTTCCCAATGTAATAATAACAGCACGGGGCCTTGATTCATACACAGCATGTCGCTTCCACAAGTATGGTTGTCCTAGTAATACATCACAAACTTCAAGGGGAGCAATGTCACACAATACCTCATCCGTGAAGGGCTTGATGTTGTATGGAAGGCGACACTGCTGGCTCACGCGAAGATCTCGTTCTTGGTGAAGCCACCCAATGGTGTATGTTTGTGGATGTGCTGTGGTCGGTAAGCCCAACCGCTTCACGACCTCTGCCGAAATGAGGTTCTTTTTACTCCCGCTATCAACAATGAACTGTATCGGGGAGCCCTTTACCCACATCTGGGAGTGGAAGAGACGCTCCTCCTCCTCTGGATCTTCGGGTTCATTTTTCTGGATCTTTGCGGTAGCAACAGTGGCGCTGGGGTCCGCATCAATGATCTGCTTCCCTTTTTCATACCCCTTATCGGGTTCTGACTCAGAGTCGGAACATGCATCTGATTCTGAAACCTTTAGCTCAGCCACCAGTGACTGCTTGGCCCGACACTCACTTGTGTTGTGAGTGGAGCTCTTATGGAACTCGCACCATTTTCCAGTGTCCTTTCTCGGCTTCGCGGCGCTGTTCTTTGCTTGCAGCTTCGGCTGGTTGTCTTGGGCTGTCCCGCCTTGGCTTTGTCCTTTGTTCTGTGGTTTAGGGGCCCCTTTCCCCTGCTTTGGATTCACAGATCCAAAGTCTCGCTTCTTTTGTTTAAACTTCTGATCGACCTTGACGGCATACCGGTATGCTGCGCCGAGTGAGGGGATGTTTAGGAATTGTATTTCTTCCTGGATGTACTTGTGCAGGCAGCCACAGTATTTGAGTATCAAATGTTGCTCTGAATCCTTGATACCCAACTTTGTGCGAAGGGTATGGAAAAGATTGGTGAACTCCGGCACGTCTTGGTCCCTTCCCTGCTGCAGCGTGGTCCACTTTATGTATTCATCCTCATAGCTCCCGACAGGGTAGTACTGCTCCTTGATGGCATCCCGAAACGAATCCCAGGTGGTTGCGGCTGAAAATAGTGAGCCAGTACTTTCATCCTTCTGCTCGCAGTAGGTTTCCCACTAGTCCTTGACGTGGGGGGCTGCTTTGAGGAGAGCAAAAACAATCTTTTCCCGACTCGAAAATTCATGAACAGAAAAATAACCCTCTAGCAGATTTAACCATTTATCTACGGCATCTACGTCTATCTGACCCTCGAATATGGGGATTTCAAAATTAACTTGTACCTTAAAGGGTGTGGCGTTTCCAGAGTAGCTGCTGGAAGCCGATGCGTTGCTTCTGGGTAGCCGCTGAAGGATCTGGGCAAAGTTGTCCATCATCGCGTTCCGTTGTCGCTCGAGGGCTTCTTCGAGCAAGATTTTGATGGGATCTCCTGCCCCCTCGTCTTTCTTCTCGTCCGCCATGGGAGGCCGTCGGGATTTGCGAGGCTCGTCTTGCAAAAGGCTCAACCAGTTCGAGCCCTAACTCCTTATATCCCGACCTTGTTGGGGACATGCAAAGAAAAACAGAGAAAAAGCAGACCGCTCTGATATCACTGATCCGGATTTAAATAGGAACGCAACAAATTACAGAGATAACCATATACACAAAGATGCAGCGGAAATAATACTTCATTTCATTAATGGAAAATACTGAAATATGCTTACAACCAGAAATGAAAACAAACTAGCTAGGGCGATGGTAGCTTATCTCTGAGAAGAGATGTGATGGCTACATGCCTCTCAACTGTGTTACAATGAGGCTCGAAGGCCTATTTATTGTTGAGAAACAATGGAAAACCCTTAACATTCCAAAACCTAACCCTAGGAGATGAAACGCCAAACTGTGGGCCCCGTTTGGGGGTAAGTTGGTACATCAACTTCCCGGGGTTGTAACTTTGGCATATGATCTCCGTTTGACGCGTACAATAGCTCATTAGAAAGATCTATCCAAGCAAATTTGAAATAATTAAAACAAAAGACTAAACCATTTCAAATATTGAAATATTCAAATATTTAAGAATGTTTGCAGAGTTAATGTATAGGGATATGATGACTAACATACCCACATCGTTGTTTATGCTTATCTCTCCAATCAAACTAAGTTAAGAATTTAATCAATGACTTTAAATACAATGATCGATTAAATCAAAATGCTTGTTAAGAGTCTGTCTTTTGAGTTGCACATCTAGGATGTGCCCACGATTTCTCTTTACAATTGGCTATTTCTCCTCTCACAGTAAATATAAAACAATAGCCATTTATATGAAGAAATTGCGTAAAAATGGCGGTTTGTCTATCGTTTCTCTTTAAAAATGACCATTTCTTGATTCTTCCCGAGTATATAATCATAATCGAACTTATGAAAACACATAATTACTCAAGTATAAAAAGATTTTAATAAAACATAAAACTAGATCATGGCATTCTTCGTTTTATAAATAGAGCTTGGACTAAAACTTGGATGGTTTAATCTATTGTTAAAGTTAAACCATGAAATATCTGAACAATTTACTCCCCAAAAATAGATTAGAATTAAATGCTATGTTGCTCTATTTTATTATTAAAACCAGAAACGCAACTAACCAGTAACAAGACACCGTTTAATACGCCTAATTGAACGTTTCTAACGCAGGTCTGGTTTGGCCACTGGCACCGATTTTGTGGATCGCAATTGCTTTCATATACTGATATGAAGAAGGAAATTTTTAATTCGTCTTGCTTTTCAGGAAAGTATACTTTTCATCTTCACTGTTTTATAAGGCGAGAGCCAGAGAACGGCTTTGGGTATTCATTGCTTTCAGATATTCTAACAGTCTTTTAGTTTTAGACGATACTTGGTATTAAAGCTATGTACGTAAAAAGCCATAATGCAGGTCGTTGAAACTTGAGATGGTTGCTGGTTAGAGGCGGCCATTCATGTCATGCAATGTATGTAACGGCTTCGGTGATTGCAAGTGGATAAGCTGAAATTACTCTCAGAAAATAAACCAAAAATAACACCACTCACATCTAAAAAACTTCACGAATACCATGCATAACCCAATCATATAATACACTAATGGCCGCCACCAATAAAATCGAGAAACTGAAAATATAGCAAGCCCTATCGAAATTTCGATTGAGAAACGAAATAACGAACCGAAAAGTGTGAAGCAAAAACAGGGTACTCTTTGAAGTCATTATTTATAAGTAAATCTCACACCAAGACAGAGGTAAAATTTCTGCTCTGATACCAAATGTTGGTAAATCTTAAACTTAAACAACGATTCTGCATGCGGAAGGAACTGAAAAGAATCGTTGAAATTTAATGCCCAGGGATACGAATTACCTCCAGCGATTGGTGAAACTCTTGATGCAGCTTCTTTTTGAAAATCCACGCTCCAGCTGTCCAAGCAAAAGGAAAAGAATGCAGCTGATCTGAAGGCACTTCCAAGCTCTGCTATCTCAGCTAGATGGTGTAAAACTGAAGGGGATTGAGATATGAGCTTGGGGACCAAACATATGAACATATAGCTAAGCTTCCATCAAGCTTCTAATAGCTATGTGTTAGATGTCCACAAATCAAGGCAGAGAACTCGAATCAAAGTGATGGACCACTTTAGTAGCTCCTAATTATAAATTTAGTAATTGCTGTTGCCTTTCTTAACTTAAGGAAACTACTGCAGTTGGTTTCCATAAGTTAAGAAAAGACTGCAATTCCATAATTGTAGGCAGCAATATGTGCAAGATTAATGGAGCTTAACATATTAATAACATCAAATTATTTACCGTTATTTAATTGTTAATCTCAGTTATTTAATTGTTAATCTCTTATTACTGAAGATTATAATATTGGCTGAATTATTATAAAGTATGAATAGAATAATATTAATTGAGTTATTATAATGGTGAAATTTTTCAGGGACTGTCTACTGGCTTGAGTCTAATCAATATACGATAAATATGTTATTTTAAAGAATCAAATTTGAATGGCGAAAAAATTATCATATCATTTTGGGAACTTAAACCTGAGTAGTGAGAAAATTAACAGCCGTCCTCAACTAACCATTGTTCATATAAATAATGGAAACTTAAACCTAAGTAGTGAGAAAATTAACTGCTGACCTCAACCCACCATCTTTCATATGAATACTGGAGATTTAAACCTTAGTGAGAAAATTAACGGCCGACCTCAACCAACCATTTTTCATATGAATAAATTTTTCCATCACACAACAAACACGATCATTAAAAGCTTTGCAAAATTTTAATGCCGACAAGCTCTAGATTCTCCTATTAATGCCGACATACGGTCGATGCATCAATTTTACGCTGGCCAGACAAAATAGCCGGACCCCAACCGATCCAACAACACCATAGAGTTAAGTCTCGTTTACACCGCCTAAGTAGGGCAAATGTCATGACCGCCGTCTAATTCAGAGCCTCTTAAACCTTAATAACTTTTGCATACACTCAAATGCATTGAAATTTCTGAACAGTTTGTACTAAATAAAAATAAAAGTGAACTCTCTGAAACATAACATCTAATTTCTCCGTGATAACATCTCATCATTGCATCACATCCTCAGAACTCTGTGATAAATCTAATCATCATATCACATCCTCAAAACTCTATTCTACAATAAAATGTTATCATGAAAGTATCAGGGGTGAACAAAAAGTAGCTCTCGATCAGCCTGTTGTCACGTTTTTTACTTTGACAGCGCCATCTGTCACTGAAATACTCTCTGTTACATTTGCATTTGCCACGGGGAGGCAGGGCAGCAGGCATGTATTTCATGCTTCTTGTAAACCATAACCATCTTAATTCTTTCTGCTTCTGTGCACTGCAAAGCTTTGGGAAGGTAATTTCGAATGGTTTCCTAAGAGTATACCATTATAATTGATAGTGACTGCAACGTGTAACAGCCAGTTGTGTAACTCTAAAATCATAGAAGTAGAGTAGGGTTTGGATATTTTTAGAATTTTGGGTGTTTCGAATCCATTTACAAATAATTTTATTTGTATTTTAGAAACTGTGTTGGTTCCACAGAAACCTGAAACTACATAATCGACTTATAATACTACAGAAACGGTTGAATCCACAGAATCACCAAGAGTGCGGCACTTCGTGGAGCAGGCAATATGAGCGAGAAGCATCCGAAATACCAAGTGGTCTTTTATACTATAATAACGCATACTTACCATGTTGGAGCTTGAATTCGATTGGATATGGAACTAGAATTCAAAACCGAAGTATACATCTTACCAATAACTGAAAAAAATCAACAATATTTTAGAAAATAGAAAGCTAGAAAGGCCATATAGAATTATCAGGCTATTTTCTAAATATTTGATATTTTTCTTAATTATATTGAAATAGGAATGCTTGTTTGTTTATTGGAATAGTTTTTTTATTTTAAAATATTTTTAATAGTTTATATTGATGAAAGACTAAGATTTATTTGGAAAATAGTTATGGGTTTTAACTTGAAAGATAATATTTCTATACTGAGTTTGGAATTTGTTTGAGATTTATAAGAGATAGTTTTGAAATTTTCAAAACTCTTATTTTTTGAGTTTGGAATTTGTTTGAGATTTATAAGAGATAGTTTTGACATTTTCAAAACTCCTATTTTTAAAGTTAAAAGTTGTTGGATCTAAAATCAACTATAAATATATTGTAATTAATAAAAAAATGCAATACAAAATTATTTTATGTATTTAATCCGTATAAACATGTATACCCACTTAATTTCTATTTTTTATCCAAACTTGTATGAGCTTGACTGCCTCAATTTCTATTTTGGTATTAGAGCTTGTATAAGGTTGACCCTCTTAAGGAAAACCCTGGAAAATGGGAATGTCTTAAATAACTGAGAATTGACTCGTGTACATGGTTAACGTGTGAGGGTGTTTAGTTTCCATCTGTGTGAAGAAGAGTTTTTGTAATGTTTATTTTAAAGTTACCAAATTTGGCTATACCGCTAAAACAGAAATTCGACGGATTGATTCCGTTAGGGACTTAATTCGCATATTCACCACGTCGAATTTCTATAAATGTCTCTAATTTGTAAAGTAGAGCAGGAACCTTGGTTAAAAGTATTTTATAACATGAGAACTTTTTAAATTTAAAGCTCGACATTTAGTATTAAACCGAATAACAATGTTTTTATTAATTGTTAAAAAATAGTGTTATAGTGTTTGGTTTGGGTTAGGTTGGGTAATGTTGAATTTAAATTAGTGTTTGGTTTTGTTTGAATAATGTTGAATTTAAATGATTCATTATAATTTGTTTAGAAATTCAACTTTAAAGTTTGATATTTAATATTTAATGTGAAAAATGTTTGGAAATTCAAATTTAAAGTTTGACATTTAATAGTAAATTGAATAATATTGTTTTTATAAATTGTTATAAATTAGTGTTTAGTTTGGTTTGGGTAATGTTCAATTTAAATGATTCATTATAATGTGAAATTTGTTTGCAAATTTTGCTTAAAATGTAGGTGGGTGTTTTGATAAATATAAAAAAAAAATACAACTTATTATTTCAAATATAATTTTATATTTGAATAAGTTTTCAAGGAATTTATGAGATTTTCAATGTTATAATTTTGTTTATTATTTTTTAAAATATTGAAAATAATAATACATTTGAATATTATTAAGAAGTGTATTTCCAAATTTTATAAGTACTGAATTTTAAGCAATAGAATTTTTTCCAGACCGATTCGATAGAATTTTTTCCATACCGATTCGATAGAATTATTGGAACTCCAATTCGAATTCAAACTCGAACTTGAACTTGGTAAGTATGGTTTATTTCTCTCTACGCCTATGTGTATTGTCTGAATCATTGATCGAATTTCAGACAGCGAATGTGTGTGTCGATGTGTTGGTTGTTGGCTGCTGTTCGTTTGCAAGGCCTGGAACGATCTCCTCCCTCAACAAAAGTCGATACAACTCAACACAAATTTCGCAGAGGCCCTTAGTGCAGCCATGGAAGACAAGGGGAGAGGTGCTCGATTCTATTTTACAGCGAACCATAGGTGGAAGAGATGTGTTACCTGTGTCGTCACTGGAGCCATTGTGTATGTTCAGATCCTTGGCCAGACTGCTAGAGAGGTCAAAGTAAGGAGTGGCCAATGTATAAATATGTATGTTGTAGGGGTCCTGCACCTCTGTGATTCTCAAAAATTCTAAGTCAATTATGTGTATGGATTTGTTTCGTTTGTCCCTCGGGGCGTTTTGGATAAAAACTAAAGAGATATCCTGGACGCGAGAGGGATTGTCAATGAGCTTGACCGAATTCCTTTTTCAAATATGTAGACTTATTTGACCTTAAAATTCATGGAGATTTGGGAAGGCGTTCAAATGTGTTATAATGAGTAGAATGGTGAGCATCACTATTCCAGAAATCAGTCATCTTTTCTTCTTCTCTCCTCAATGCAATTTGTAGGTCGGCCAATGAGGCGGAAGGAATGACAACAAACAAGAAGAGTGACAATCGTAAAGCAACGAGAGATGTGGATACTGATAATAAAACACTGATAGTGAATTCCAATCATAAAAGCTTTTCTAGAGTCCAAAGACAAAGGGACGATGATCATCCTACATCAACAACAGATCACTTTGGAAAAATGCTTCTTCCGCAGATTCCGTGGGGGAAATATATCTCCCCTTTGGAAAAATGCTTCTTGCGCAGATTCCGTGGCGAAATATATCTCCCCAGTTGGGGAACCTCATAGGGGCAGCCACCCATTTTATTATGGTGCAAGTCTTATCAATCATGCAAGGTCGCACGAGAGAGTTTATTGTCTTAAACATGTACAAGTATTTGCCTAATTCGTCAATGGCCCTGGGATATCAGCTCCAATCTTTTTCTCAAGGGGAGAATTAAAATTTTCTACAACCCATAGTATGACATTGATCCTTTGTAATCCATGTTGCGAAAATGAAGCCACATGATCAAGTTGTGGTTGGATTCATTGCATAGTAGTTTGCATAGGTGTATAACATAGTATGACCTTGATCATTTGTAATCCATGTTGCGAAAATGAAGCCACATGATCAAGTTGTTGTTGGATTCATTGCATAGTAGTTTGCATAGGTGTATAAAATGGGGTTGTATTTAAAGAATTTAGTGAGTTTGTTTTGTGTCATTTATTTTCTTTTGTAAAATTAAAAGTGCAAGATCAATTAATGAACAAAGTAACATAATTAAGTCAGTAATTTGGGAAGTCCGTGAACATAATATTGATTTAATTATGAATATAGTTTATTATTCATTATGTGTGTGAGATAGGTCAATTTATTTTATCAACTTTTGAACACATTCAGTGTCGAGACTGTCTTCCTAGCAATTGATAAATGGTTGAAAGAAAAATATTGGACAAATGGTGGAAGATCCATAGAGTGGTTCATTACTTGACAAATCTTATCAATCATGCAAGGTCACACAAGAGAGTTTATTGTCTTAACATGTACAAGTAGTTGCCTAATTCGTCAATGGCCCTGGGATATCAGCTCCAATCTTTTTTCAAGGGGAGAATTAAAATTTTCTATAACTCATAGTATGACATTGATCCTTTGTAATCCATGTTGCCAAAATGAAGCCACATGATCAAGTTGTGGTTGGATTCATTGCATAGTAGTTTGCATAGGTGTATAAAATGGGGTTGTCTTTATAGAATTTAGCAATTTTGTTTTGTGTCATTTATTTTCTTTTGTAAAATCAAAAAGTGCAGGATCAATTAATGAACAAAGTAACATAATTAAGTCAGTAGTTTGGGAAGCCCGTGAACATAATATTGATTTAATTATGAATATAGTTCATTATAGGCGAGAAGCACCAATTCATTATGTGTGTGAGATAGGTCAATTTATTATATCAACTTTTGAACACATTCAGTGTCGAGACTGTCTTCCTAGCAATCGATAAATGGTTGAAAGAAAAATATTGGACAAATGGTGGTAGATCCATAGAGTGGTTCATTACTTGAAAAATCTTATCGGGGAAGCCCCAGTGAGCCTAATTTTTTAATATCCTTGATCTTACAAGTTCACCAACGAGATAGTGGTAACTCAAATGAGTCAAGTGGACGCTGGAATGTTGTGGTGGAGAAACAATGTGGTCTGTGAGGCTTCAGAGTGGATAGAAGTGTTAGTGAAGACCATATTTAGACAAGATGGGACTATTCGAGTCAAGTGGAAGCTCAAATATTGTGGTGGAGAAAGAGCATGGTGTGTGAGACTTTAGAGTGGGTAGAAGTCTCAGTGGAGACCATATCAGATAAGATGTCTCCATATCAGGTCAGATGTGACTTATAAGTAATTTGTGTTATTTGTATATTTGGCATGTAAAAATTAAGGGAGGGACTTGGAAGATAATGTTTCGATGCAGAGTTTGGAAGGTAATTGAGAGTTTGGAAGGTTAAAAGTAGTTGGATCTAAGATCAACTATATAATTGTATAGTAATTGAAAGCAAAATTGCAACACAATATTGTTTTTTTGTGTAAACATGTCCATTCTCTCAATTTCTATCTTTCTTTGCCCTTTTAATTGAATTCATTAATTAAAAAAATATAATATGAATATGTGTCATATAAAAGGAGTTATGGTTTTTTGAGCATGTGGCATTGATGAACCATGGTATTGGCCCATCTATTGTGAGAAAGCCTACTTACAGATTAAGAAAGCCTACTTACAAATTAAGAACGTCCATGATAAAATGAGGTGAATCTCCATGTTTAAAAATATTGTTACATGTTTTTTTTTTAAATGTATATACATTTATGTTGCATATTGTTCTTTTTATCCTTAATAATACTTATTATTATTTAAAAAAATTATAATTTAATTAATTTTTATGTTTTTTAAATTTTAACCACTTAAAATGGATGATTAAATATTTTAATGCATATTATATATTGATGTGTATCAATATTTATTAGCAATTTAATTTATAAATTTATATAATTGTATTAATAACTATGTAAACAAAAAAATAAATCATAAAATCATAAATCAACCTTAGTGTTGTAATAACTATTAAAAAACCCAAAAATCATATGATCTAGTTCACCAACAAAATTCTCAGACTTCCAATAAATCTCTATTACAAACCAATAAAAAATTAATATATTTCATTCTATTCATTGCTTCAATGTGTGGTCTAAACGCATTGTAATGAGATTTAATGCAAAGCGCCATGAATGTTTGAAAAGTTCCTGCATATTGTCACAAAATATTTTCTAGAATATTTAGCTCCAAAGATTATAAAAAATATTAAATGAATAATATTAAATTCATTTGAAAAATTTATATTATATCTGTTTTTAATTTATTTATTAAAACCTATTTTATTTTTATTAAAATATATTTTATCTTTATTATAAAAAATATCATTTTATTTATTTAGAATCTGATTGAAAACTTATTATAAAATTATTAATGATTTTAAATTTAACTTGGTTGAAATGCCCAATGACATTGCCTACCGGAAAATGAAGGATAGCTTCCTAAGGCTTCTGCTTCCAATTACGAAAAACGCCTTTTCTTCCTTAGTGAATACCAACCTATTATTCAATGAAGTTGAACCTTATCACCATTTATAAGAGGCTCTGTTTAATCAATCTAATAAAAAAAGTCCAGTCGGAAGGATTCATAGTATCATGAAATGCTAGTTTCCAATTACGAAAAACGCCTTTTCTCCTTAGTAAATACCAACTTATTTATTCAATGAAGTTGAAGCTTATCACCATTTATAAGAGGCTCTGTTTAATCAATCTGATAAAAAAAGTTCGGTGGGAAGGATTCATAGTACCATGAAATGATAGTTTCTCGTGTTTGCATTAGCATATTATTAACTATAATTTAATAAATGGAATTTATTTTTACATATGTAGAAGTCATGTGTTTATATTTCTTTATAAGAATTAAATTTGGCTGGTAAAATGTGAATTTTTTTTATAAGTTTGATAAGATTATATTCATTATATTTAATTCCTTACTTTAAAATAATATAAGATTTGAACTTAAAATTTTTGTTTTTTTTAAAACCGTAACAATTAAATTACCCAAACAAATTAACAAAAAAATCAGAAGCATCTGAAATTAAGCTTTTGAATTTAGAAACATCTAAAATTAAGATTTTAAACTAATAAAGGTCTTTACTATACCTGTTGTACAAAACAAAGCGCAATCTTTGCTACTTTGAACCAATAAGAGTCTCTACCATAATGAACCCATATGACAATGGAAAACGCAATGTTTACTATTTTGACTGAAGCTGATGAATTAACTCCTCATTAAAAAATTTAACTATTTTCTCTTTAAACTCTAAAACAGTGGCTAAGGATTAATAAATCCTTCACCAGATTTTCTCAAACGGTGGTTAAGAATGAATAAATCCTTAACCAAATTTTATCAAATAAAGAGGATGCCAAATTTTCTAAACCAATTGGCCGAATTCATCGGAGGAAAATTTAACAACTTTTTTGTCAAACTGTCAAACCATGGATAAGAATTCATAAATCAAAACCAAATTTTGCGTATGCGGGTGCCGTGAAAGGCAAAGCTAAATTAGATATATTTTGGTAAATTGTACTTGGTATCGTATGGAGTTCACTATGAAGTAATTAATGTTGGCTAGTCTAATTTATATTGGCCGAATTCCTCGGCGGAAAATTTAACAACTTTTTTCTCAAACTGTCAAACCGTGGATAAGGATTCAGAAATCAAAACCAGATTTTGCATATGCGGGTGGATTGAAAGGCAAAGGTAAATTAGATATATTTTAGTAAATGGTATTTGGTATAGTATAATTTATTTATTTATTTTTTTTAATTTTTTTTTCAGTTCGAAAAAGCATAATTGTATTATATTGAAGCAATATAAAGATGACAGATAGTACAAAAAAAAACTTTTTAAAGTTAGAGTATCTTAGAAACTAAAAAAGGACAAAACTGGATACTATATGCATCTTGGAAGAAAGCTTAGGAGCTGACACACAATATACCAAATAGAGGACTTTTTGTACAGCACATGATATTTCCTGGAATATAAAACTGATTGCCGAGAAAGATCAACGATTTTTAGACCATACATATACAGGGATATATATCAAAAAGATCAAAAAACAGAGCATACCTGGAGATTTTCAGAGAGAGGATTAAAACCCAGGGAAGGAGAAATCCTGGATGGGGAAGGATTCCCCGGCAGATATTACCTTCACAATCCAGTTACCTGTTTGAGATAGAAGCCCTTCCTTTGATAAGCAATCTGCTTGCTGATTCATGGACCTATAGATGTGTTGAATGGAACATCCTCTCACTTTACCCCATAAATACATAATTCTGTCCATCCAACCCACAAGGTGTGGGCAACTGATACGACATTTTCCCATAACGTGATCAACCATAATTTTGGAATCCCCATAGATTGACACAAAATGAATATCAAAAAAGATGCAGAAGGTAAGAAGGCCCGCTAGAGCCATCGCCTCAGCCATGCAGTTAGAGCCCTTTCCTCCATTCCATGAGATGAGATATTGAAGGTTCTCGTCCATTATAATATGAAACCCGCAGCCACAGGAATTACGCTGAGCAGCGCCATAAAAAAATGGTCTTGGGGCCCTGAGAGAGTATCTCCTTGCCTGTTCCAATTGACATTTTTTCTTTTGTGATTCTTAGCCGGTAGGGATTCATAGATGGATACAACATTTTGTAATGTAGCCATAAAAGGCTCTTTCCTAGCTTTAAAGATTATATTGTTTCTCCACTTCTAAGCACACCAAAGGACTATGATAATTATTGGTCTCCATGAATCACGATGCCCACTCCACCAGATGAAAGCTTCCTACGTGGAAGCATGAGTCACGACAAGGAATCCTAATAAGATTGTCAGTTCATACCACAATAGTCGCGTTTCCTGGCACTGGAAAAACATAGGATAGTTGCTTTCCTCCGCTGCTTCACACATTAAACAAAAGCCCATCCCATGCCAATTTCTTTTTTCTTTTCAGAGTCCCAAGACAAGTTTTTATTGTGGAAAACCAACCACGAGAAAAATGTTTATTTGGGAGGACATCCAGTTTTCCAGAAAATAGAAGGAAAAGAAGGGCTAGCGTGTGCTATTCTTAAACCAATCAAGTTTATGTAAATATCTTTTACGCAAACCTGGGTACTTGCATTTGGCCCTTTCCAAATCAGAACATCTTCAGGCAAAGAATGATGTAAGCAACTACTTCTCAAGCCATCTCTGATTATGTTCCATTGATTTGCTAAAGAGTCAGACATCCCCATACTGTCAGCCTCTTTCCAAAGGGGGATAGGGCCCTGCCATGATGCTATGAGTTTGTCCCAGGTGAAGAAACCCTTCTTATGGAAGAAGCTCAGGAGTCTTTTAGGAAGAGAAATTTCCTCATGCCCACTTATGAAAAGGGCAAATCCAATGATAATCCTATTGCCGGATTGGAAGCTCCATATCAGGTTCTTCAGAAAATAGTGTTCAATCTTTCGAAAGGTGAGCCAGATAGCTGACCTGTACGTGGATCCGATCCTCCCTAATCTGTACCAATGTACCATATCTTTGTCGCCCATATATTTCTTTTTTATTGTGCTGCTCCAGGGGCCCTCTCCATAGACCCCCCTCCATAATGATTTGCACAGGAGTGCCTTCCCAAAAGTTCTCAGGTCCAACAGCCCCCAACCACCTGAATTCTTCGGCTTAGAGATCTTTTCCATTCTAGCAAGGTGATATTTTCTCTACTCTGATTTGCCTCCCCAAATAGAGTTTGTAGTAATCTTATTCATTTTTTGGATGATGCTTGTAGGGAGAAAGAATAAGTGTGCCCAATATACAACAAGTTGAGTTGATATTGCTTGTGATAGGATAATTCTTCCTGCCAATGATAGGCTCTTATATTCCCAAGCAGATATCTTTTTGTAGTACATGTCTATTATCCATTGCTAGTCTACTTTTGAGTATCCCTTTTCTTTAAGCTGGAATCCTAGATATTTCAAAGCATTTTTTATGGATCTCATATCTATCCCAAACAGCGTTGAAACCCATTCTGTTGTTTCAATGTTGACATCATTATGAAAGAGGATGGATTTTGATTTACTAATTTGAAGACCATTAGCATATTGGAATCTTTTCAGAATGACATGAAGATGTAACCAAGTGACTCTTCATAGCATTGCAAAGATGAGCACATCATCTACAAATAAGTTATGCGAAATGTAGTTGTTTCTGCAAATCTTCATTGGTCTGCATCTGTTTTCACTAACTGCTTTGTTAATGTGAAGACTTAATGAGTTCATTGTCAGAATAAACAAGAGACGAGATAGGGAACAACCTTGACGAAGACCTCTTTCTGCAAGAAAAAGAGGGGAAGGGATCCCATTTATGATGACCGCATAGTTCACTTTCTCCACGCATGCCATGATTCAATTTATTATATTGGATTTCAGGCCAATATTTGCTAATAAGCATGTGATAAACCCCCAATCTAAGCAATCATATGTTTTTTGTAGATCAATTTTCAATATGGCTGCATCAGATTTATTTGAAAGCATGGTGAATAAACTTTCTTGCGTATTAGCAACAACATCGAGTATATTTCTACCTTTTAAAAAAGCATGCTGATCCTTCGTTAAAAAGCAAGCTAAGGTAGATTCGATCCTTTTAATTTTGGCTAGTTTAATTTATAGATAAAGTAGATTTTTCACTGGAATAAAATAATTTCAAGAAAGAATGTGATTTTTTGTTGTTTAAAATGTATTTTTGAATACATAAATATATTCACAACTTCAAAAATTTAGAGAGGGTACTCAAATGTTGCAGATTAAACAACTTAAATTCAAGTTTTTAAAAAGTTTGCTTAATTTTATATAAAAATTAACTAGAAAAAACGCCCTTGAAAAAATCATTTCATCTACTATCCATTAAATTTAAGCAACACTAAAATTGGAGAAAACAATATTTAAAATATTACTTATGCAAAAACATTTTTATAGTAAGAAAACTAGTTAAATTTAATATAGAAAAATATTTTAGAATAAAATGAAAATTTAAAATATTAAAATATAAAAAAAGGAAACACTACAATAAAAAAAATTATTATATAATAAAAATAAAAATAAAACATTATTAAATTAATAACCAATTAAAAATAAATGTTAAATATTAAATAATAAGCTAACGGTGAACTTCCTTGAAATGCAGGGAGGGGAGACACCACCAACGTAAGCCTTTTGCTAAGCTTTGTAATTCAGCGCTTGAACTTTATTTTGGCTTCTCAAATGTTGTGGGAAGAGTTATAATTTTGGAGTCACTCTTAACGATAACAGATGGTTAATTAAATTTTCGTGAGATATAAATAATTCAGGACTTTTTCTTGAGTTTACAAATAATAAATCAAATTATGTTCGATAATTTGTGCTAAATTTAAAAAAATAATTTTACGTACAAATAAAATATTTACATCTTACTAAGATATTATCTAAAGAAGCAGAAGATATTTCGAATTCTTATGGATTGTAGCACCTATTCATCTATAAGGTATGGGAACACGGGCTTAGTGAAGGTATGGACATCCAAAGGTAAAACTATCCACTCATTTTCAATGTCTAGTCTTTATTTTTTTAATAAAAGTATTGATTAGAAGGTTTGGGTTAGTGGGTAAGTGACAATCATATTCACTTTTAGAATAACCTTGGTATTCTCCAAAAGGTGTTACTCAAATTCCTTTTGTGTGGACACATATACATAAATTTCTTTTTTAGAAAAAAGAAAATGATATTATTTTACTAAGTGACTCATATTTCATGGATACAAAGGACTTTTATCTAAATATATGGATAATTGATTCAACTCACAGGGGTTTCTCATAGTTATTCTAGCTTGTAATCTAGGTTTGTTTCTAACATCTTTGTAACAAGTGTTGTTTTTTAATGTTCATTTAAGATAACATGTATCAAATTATTTCTTTCTTCACAAGCTTAACAATCAACTCACACACCATTTTATCACATACTCAATTCTTTCAATGACTTATAGAAGTTACGGGGCACCCAAAAATTTCTTTCTTTTTAATAGCTTGAAAATAAGCACTGATACCCATTTTTCACATACCCCTAATAAATTTATCCTAACCAAACTTGCAAAAACTTGATTCTCACCTCTCATATATTTTGCCAAAAACTTTATAAGTAAACCTTTGTTCAAATACTTTGTATACAACCAACTAAGTAGCCTTATTCTCATGGACATTTTATCAAACATTTTGTATGAAATAAAATAAGAAATATCTCTCTGATTCAATTTGTAGCATATTAACTGAAATATATCACTCAACCATGGAAATTTTGATTTATGTCTTTGAGGTATTGTTGTCGTTGCATAAAACACCCTCCAAAATTCTCTTACACCTGAATTTTGGAGCCTACTTGTGATCCTAGGATTTATCATTGTTCATAGTTGCTTCATGGTCAACTAATGTTTTTTGAGATTCTAGGGGTCAAAGTCTTTTGTTTATACATGCTCGGTTCTCAAAGAATTCATAGGTGCACTTCTCTTGATGCAAGCTTATATTGGCATTGTGCAACTCTTGAAGGTAAGGCTTGCGGAATCACTAGTGACACTGACTACATAGTCCATAAGCACAATCGACTATGCCACCATGTCGATAGTCAAGGCGCTATCTCCATTGACATACAACCCCTCTTTGGTTGCAATTTTACTACTATTCCAATGAAAATTTTCAGTTGACCCTTTCCGCACCTTTGTTTTCACAAGTGTCATTGCCACTTTTGTGATAGTTTTTTTTGCTTGTTTTCACTTTAATACGTGTCTTTTTCATTTTACCATCACTCTGGCATGTGTTTCTTTCACTTTCTTTAGCTTTTGGAAAGTGTCATTTTCAATTTATTTTTTTTACTGTCGCACGTGTCGTCTTGTGGTTAGGTAAGTATTACATCTAGTAAAAGGGAGTAATTTGTACATTATTCAAGTGCATCTCTTAGGCATTCTCTTGCACTAATATGTTCTATCTATCATAGAGACATGCATTAGACTCATTCTCCAAGACTTGAGCATTGTTTCGTTGTTGTCATCACATGTGTCGCAAAGTGTATCTTAAGTGTCGCACTTGGAGGTAAGTGTTTCCCTGATGTTGTTTTGTTAAAGACGTGTTGATTTTGGGTAGTAAATGCTTCATTAATGAGTGGTGATCATATATAAGTTGATCATGTTCAATTCAAGTTCTATTTCCATCTGTCAGCCTCTTGGATCCCACACTTAGTCATTTTTTGCAAATGATCCTTCTTCGATCAACCTCCTCCCAACCTTCCTTCCTAAACTAAGCATTGTGTAGTCTGAGGCCTCCGTCAACCTATCCTGCTTCTTGGAACTATGTAATGCACAGTCACTACCTTGAAGGATTTCACATTGCACAGTCACAGTGCTCAATTACTGCCTCTTGCTACCCATAACTATGCAATTCTTACTCCCAAGCAACCTGTCTCTGCACACTGAATAATTCCATTATATAGTTTGTCTCCATAGCTGCTTGAGCTACACAATTGCACAATCCAACTTTGGAGTCTCCCTCTAGAACTGCACATTACGTAGTTACAGTGGGCAAGCTTGCCTCCCTTGACACTCAACTGCACAATCTTGCTTCTCAGGCCTCCATAAATATGCATTACATAATTGAAAGACTTATTCCTTCACTCTTGTCCTCTAAAACTATGAACTGCACAATCTCTAAGAATTCCTCTGAGTCTAGTACTCAGTTCTTTGCTAGTTAGTGATTCTCATGTAGAAAGTTTGACTAGGATATTTCCAAACTGATGTTGTCTTGTAATGAGTAGATTTCACTTGCAAGTACTACACCTTTACATGACAAGGTGATTCTCATAGAAGAGAAGGAAACTATGTTGAAAGACACTTGTGAAGATGGATCTATGAAGAGCCATCAAGCAAGAATATTAAGGGACACTAGAACATGACAAAAGATTAAAGATCAAGATCACAAAAACACTCCATACATTAGAGAATTTTTGAGGTCTAAAATGGGCCTCAAAACAAAAATGTCCAACCAAAATCAACTTTATAAGTACCAATAGGCTTCAAGATGATGATGTCAACCATGGGGGATGATTCACCATTTTTGGAGTAAACAAGTCGAAATATTAAAAAATTAAAAAAATAAGAAAACTACATTTTCAACTCATATTTTCAACTGATCTCCCTACGGTTTTACTCTAATTTCGAGCGGGAGCACTCATTGGATGAAAACTTTAATTCCCCATCCAAGAAGTACCCATGTTGCATACTTTTATGGATCATGTTGCACAAAAAATGAGAAATACATGGAAAAACATCATTACAATCACATTTTTCAAGTATTCCTCATTTTTCATGTAGTAAGGTCCATCGAAAGTATGCAACATGGGTACTCATTGGATGAGGAATTTAATTCTATATCCAATGAGTGCTTCCTCTCAAAATTTGACTACAACTATAGGGATATAAGTTAAAAATACGAGTTGAAAAAGTAGTTTTTCCTTTTTTCCTTTCAAATTTGATGATGTCATCTAATACTATTTTATTATTTCCACTATTATTTTATAATATTCCCTAGGAGGCCCATTTTAGACCTCAAAAATTCTCTAATGTAAATCAACCTATTGGAGGATGAAGATGAAGTACATACAAGATCAATCATGAAGACATCAAGGAAGTAGAGGGAAGAGAAGCTTGGCATTGAAACATCATCATGAAGATCCAAGTCATTTTTCCACGTCATGGATTATACAAGTTTCATCAAAATGTCATATGTGTCAATCGGTCTTACCACATGATGTGGAGTGTAATTATGTATTTGAAAAAATAGAAAAATGTAAATATGTGGAATTCTAAGAGCCACATGATGAATATGAAAAGACACATGTGGATGCAAGACTTAATAGAAGCTCAAAGGTCACTTAGGATTCCAAGGGTCATGAGGGAATCTCAAGAGTCACAGGATATGAAAGGCCATTCCTCTTATTATAAATGCACCCTCATTACTTAAGAGAGGGGATTTTGAAGTTGAAGACTTTGGAGAGCTAAATTTGGCTTATCTAGATTGGCATAGGAGAGAAGATCATTCTTTGGAGAAGCAAGGAGTGACTTAATGTTCCATTATTGGAGCTAGTGTCTCACCATTATAACAATGTACTTGGATCTTTCACCTAATAATCAGAATCTCACTAAGCCAACACGTTTTCATGCATGTATCGTGGATGTTGTAAAATTTTCCTTTATATGCTTGTATTATGTGTTTTGTTCACATGTACTAAAGAAATTGAGCTAATTTGCTGCATTTTGTAATTGGCTTGTTAAATGTGTGTTTTATACATTTTATTAATTGTTGTGTCTATGTGAACCATTTCGCTAGATATCTAATGAATGTTTCCTTACTCTCACATTTCCCTTCTATGATAATACTAATACTTTTCTCCTAGAGACTCACTTTTGTCTCCCCTCATGAATGTCTCCTATTGCACTAAACTAAGGGTACAGGGCACAGTTTCAAGGCTTAAGGAAGGCCTTATGACCAGTTTTGGTGCATTGTGTGCTTAGCTGGGTGATAGGCTTAAATAAGGGCACAGTGTCGGAAGAACAAGCAGAGCTTGTGGCTTGAGAGTGTCTTATGTACCCAAGAGGGAGGGAAGGCTTAGATTTGGCACACGGTGCACCTTCAATAGACAAGAGGGGTCCCATTAAAACTTGGGAGTGCGTTGTGTTCTCTTCGTTTCCAAGTCGGAAAGCTTGTAGAAACAAAATTTTATTTAGTCTAGAAGATGAAACATGGGAAACATAATGAGTTAGGAGTAAAACTAGGTGTGACACATACCAACTCGTTAGTAAAACATAGATAGGAACTAGTACTGAGAAATATACATTAAAACACCAATTTACAAACACTCTCCAAGTATAATGGATAAAGTATGTGTGACTGCGACCAAAAGTGTCCTTTTGTGAATGAAAGTGTACTAAGACTATGAAGTGCATTGTGAATGCTATAAATGGTGCAATAAAACTTAGGAAATAAAAAGGATAAACACATGGAATAACATGAAATGACACCTAATGACCAAAAGCGACACTTGATATGACAGAAGGTAGGCACCACATTTGAATGTAGAATAATTTTGTAGGTTGTTCTAGCAACGACAACAGGAAGTTAGGGTTACTGAATGATGTTGAAATTAGCTTCAAAGAGACTACAAAACTTGGACCATATTGAGGAGAAATATAAAGGAACATTCAATTCAAATTTCGAAGATTGATTTGCTATAATTTTTTAGATATACTCTATTGAGGTTAAGATTTGGGAAGGATCCTAAAACCAATTTCAAATAATGTATCTTGGTATATTTTCTGTAACTTCTTTTCTAGGACTTATTTGATTTCAAAATATTCAATCATCTCAGAGAAATATAGAAGTAACATAAGTACCAATTTCATAATTATGTTCAAAGAATTAGACACATGGCATGCTATACAACTTTCTTGTGGGAAGAGGCCAACAATTATTATTTTTTTGGAACATTACGATAACTTTCACGTAGCACATCAAATTCTAGTCAGTGTTATGGAATTGTAGAGAGGACATATGAGGGTATTATATACCAAAGTTTTATATCTTAGAGGTCTATAATCCCAACGATATATCAAGTAAAATTCCATCCATTTAGATACTCTCCAAATTAAGGTTTTAAAGGTACATAACTTACAAGTGACCTAACTCTTTATTAAGAGGTCCATTATTTTGGGTGACTACAAGTTTTGGTAAAGAGGAGTATTATTATAATATTCTCACATGGCTCCAAATAAATATCCAAATTATAGTACTTAAATTAAACCTCCTAAAGGCACATCTAGAACTTATCAACAAAATGAAGACTTAAAATTTGAGTTCTCCCAATTAGAGAAGAAAATAAATGAAATGGATGGTTGTATATTGAAAAAGGTGGATTTTTTTGGTTATCAAGAAAACCGTAATATAGAAATGATGGATGAAACAGAAAAGAATATTAATGGACAAGGAAGAAATGAAAAATGTCGAGGAATATATACAAAAGTCCATTAGGGAAGAAGTAAAAGAATTACAAAACATTTTTCTAAAGCATCTCCATCAAAGGTATGTGGATATCTAAGGAAATCATGATCATAACGAGAAGCATGGTTTTGAGACTTAATATAATATGGGGAGTATGTTCTCATAATTAGAGAGCATAAATATTGAATTTTCGAACCATTATCATGAATTTTCAATCCAAGATCCACATCACAAGGGTCAAGTTAGCAACAATGAACTACTACATTCTGAAGATCAATAAGTAGAAGTTTGATGGTAATGAATTTGTAACATGGATATTTCATATGGAGAAATACTTTCATCTACACCAAGTGGCATCCTTTCAAAAGGTAAATATTGCATCCATGTTCCTAGAATAAGAGTAACATGTATGGTATTGATGGCATTGTGAAAGGAAAAATGATTCTCTTATCTCTTGGTCCATTTCTATAGATAAAATGATAAAAAATTATATGGAAATTTAGAGCAATAAATTCTTCAATCAATTCATAAATATTCAAAAAAAAGTCAAGTTATAGAGAACATTCAACAATTCCAAAATTTGAGTCTCAATGAAACAATATTTTAGGGGTTAATATTTTAGACTTATTTATGCGAACTTTACAAGAAACGATCAAACATGAGGTACATCCCATTGAACCTAAATATGTAAATCATGACTTCATTCCAGTAAGGGAATTTGAAAGTAAGAATATGGAAACTAGAAAATTGGTCATTAATAGCTATGGAGAAAATCATGCTCCCTCTACTAAATCAACATTGTTGAATCCTCAACAAATGGATGGAATAAGAGTAAAGGGACTATGTTTCAACTATGACAACAAGCATAGTACGAAACATAAATTTAGTGAGAACAAAATATTTTACATAGACTATAAATTTGAAGAAGATGAAGAAGTAGAAACTCCACAAGATGTATAACTAGAAGAGACTACTCCAACAATATCATTTCATGCATTGGACAATATAATTACTCCATAAATCCTTAATATAGAAGGATATATCAAAAAGAAAAAGATAATAGTATTTATTGATTTAGGTAGTACCCATAACTTCATTAATTACAAATTGTAAAACCTTCTTAATATTTGTGTATATCCAACACCATAATTGCAACTAATGATTGCGGATAGAGGTACCATAACTTATTCATGGAAGTTCCATAATATTAAGTTGAATATAGGGGAGTAGTTTTTGGTTTGTCCCATTATTTTAATCCAGATGGGTGGTGTTGACGTTGTATTAGGGGTCCAATGGTTACAATAATTAGGAATAGTGACCCATAATTTTCAAGATTTTTTCATATGATTTTTAACAAAAGGAAATAGAATTGAGCTTAGAGGTATTCAATGGAATCCCAATAAAGTGATAAGATCTAATAGAATGATGAAATTTATAAAATAGAGAAACCAAGGTGTAGTCACACATTTGTGTTCACTACATGTTCAAACATATATATCCTCTGTTCTAGTGGATCTATAAAAGGTTTACCAACAGTAATTCTAAGATATTTAGACAGATGCCTATGGGTCTTCCACCTACTCAAAATAATAACAATGTTATTTATTTGCAAATTGGATGTGTACCATATTAGGCCTTACAGGTATCCACACTCACAAAAGAGTGAGGTTGATCATATGGTTGAAGAAATGTTAGAGGTTAAAACCATTTAACCTAGGCAAACCACATTCTCTTTTCCAGTGGTGATGGTGACCAAAAAGGATGGTTCATGGTGTATGTATCTCAATTATGGACAACTCAACAAATTGACAAACAAAGATAACTTTTTTACTCCTATCACTAATGAATTGCATGGGAAAACATTATTTACTAAATTTGATCTCCATGTTCGATATCATCAAATCAGAATGAGACATTAATACATTCCTAAATCAACATTTAGAAATGATGAAGTTCATTATTAGTTTTTGGTTATTCCATTTGGAATTATAAGCACACCTTCAACATTTCAAAGGTTCACAATTTATATTTCCAAATATTTCCTTAGAAAATTTATGTTAGTATTTTTTGATGACACACTAATATACAACAAATTTTAGGAAGAGAATGTAAAACATTTTGAAAGGGTCCTAACACTACTGGCAGAGAAATAAATATATCAAAAACATTCCAAATCTACCTTTGATGTAAATACGTGGAATATTTAGGTCATATTGTATCACATGAGGGTGTCAAGGTGGATCCTAACAAAATCAAAGGTGTGAGGGAATGAACAACCCCCAATACCTTACGAAAATTGAGAGGATTCCAAGGATTTAAAGGGTATTAGTGCAAGTTTGTCAAGAATTATTTTCAAACAGAAATACTTCATATAAAAATATTTAAGAAGGAAGCATTTTCTTCTGACTAAAAAAGAAACTAAATATATTAAATAACTTTAAAATGTTGTATGTACAACTCTTTCCTTCATGACACATGGCTTCAAAAAAACCTTTGTTATGGAGTTTGATGCCTTAAGCCATGGAATTAATACAATTTCAATGTAATAGGTAAGTCCCCTTACCTTTGAAAGTAGGGAACTTAAAGGAGAGAACTTACTTAGACCCTTCTATGAAAAAGAAATATTGTCCATACTACATGCAATTAAGAAATCACATCCATACATAATAAGAGAACACTTCAAAGTGAAAACATATCATGATAGTCTAAAATACTTCTTAAAGAAAATACAATTTTCAAAAGATTAACAATAATGGGTCACAAATATTTTGGGTTATGACTTTGAAATTATCTACAGAAAGGAAAAACAAATTATTATGATAGATGCACTCTCAAGAAAGAGGAAAACATAGATGGTTTACTATGCACTCTTTCCATTGCATAATTTGAATGGTTGGAAGGAGAAAGGATAGAATGGAAGTAAGTTGAGAAGATATGCAATATCATTGAACAACTATAGGAGGTCTTAGATGTAGTAGAAAAAATTATGTGTAAAAACATTCAAGATTAGTTAAACTTATGTAAGTATTATAAACTCAAATAGAATGTTCTCATAGAATTACACTTCTTATAGGAGAACATTCAAGGTTCTTTAAGATATAACATAGGAATTTTTTTGTTTTTGGGAAGGTCTTAAAGAAGATGTAAAAATTTTGTGGTGGAATGTGTAGTATACCAACAAAATAAGGGAGAGACAATTAAGACAGTAGGGCTCCCTCAACCATTAGCTACACCAAACCAATGATGATAAAAGGATTCAATGGATTTTATCATAGGTTTACCCCAATTTGAAGGAAAGAGCATGTCATTATTGCAGTGGTATATCAAATGAAAAAGTATGCCCATTTTTCTCTCTTTCTCATTCTTTCAAAGAAATTAAAATGACAAAAGCATTCATTAAATATTACAAAACCTACATGTCATACCAAAGATTATTATAAGTGAGAGATATCTAAATTCCATTGGAAAATTTTGGACTAAAGTATTTCCTTATTTAGGTACTTAATTGACACATAACTCATCTTACCATCCTCAACCTAATTGGAGAACTAAGATGAGAATAAATGTTTAGAAGGATATATATGTTGCTTTTCATGTGATAAATAGACATGATGGGTCGAATGGTTTCCCTTGTAAAAATGGTGGTACAACACATCCTTCTACACATCATCAAAATAGTCACAATTTATTGGAATTTAGGAATATCATCCTCCATCCATCACATCACCATTCATATGGCTATAAAGTCTCAAGAAGTATAGGACCACATACAACACCAATAAGAGGTTCTTAAAATATTAAAGGATAAGTTGGTTATGGAACAAAATAGGATGAAACAACAAGCAGATCAAAATCATAGTGAAAGTGAATTTGAAGTGGAGGATTGTGTATTTGTGAGATTACAAAAATATATAAAAATGTCCCTCAACCAATAAAGGAAGGACAAAAAATAAGCATTGAGGTATTAGGGAGCTTATAAGTTGATGTATAGGATTGGAAGTATGGCTTAAAAATTTGAGTTTCCTCCATCTTCATGTGTACATCTAGTCTTCCATGTCTCTTTCCTAAAGAATGTAATTGGTGAGAAGATATGATTCGAAACCATTCTAAAAGAGAATAATCAAGAAAGTAAAATAATACTAAAACCATAAATAATATTATAAAGGAGGACTAATCAACTAATAAATCAAACAATTACTGAGTACCTTATCAAATGGAAGAATCTACTAGTGGAAGAAGCGAGATGGGAAGATCGGTAGTTCATGACAAACCACCCACATATAGTCAAATGTTGAGGATACAACTTCTTTGGAGTGGATAGGATTGTTAATCACTATATATGCCCCATGTTAACACTAAAACCTCTTATTAATCCATATATATTGAGTGAATACATTGTTATCCTTATATTGTTATGTAGACTAAAACCTCTCAATGTCCCATATTTTAATATTCGTACCCTTTTTCTCCTATATATATACTAAGGAGACCTAATATTAGGATAATTAAGCTTGTCTTATACATTGTAGTAATTGTAAAATGAGGTTCCCCCTTCAAAGAGGACTATAACTATTGGTTCCTTATCATTTTAACGTAAAAGTTTCGTAATAGTATGCAACCCATGCTCATGATAGTCTGGTAAATCCTCCCACATCTCTCTCATGCCTTCTTTGAAAGTTAAGTAACTTGAACATCAGGTGTCAGAATCATTAATTTGAGGAAAACAAGAAACAATCCCCTTTACAGGATTCTTCAAACAACCTATCATTTTGAACATTGGGATTTGTATAGGTTGGTCCTTTTCTTTAGCTTTAACAATTTAGGACTTAATAAATAAGATATTTACATCAAATAGGTTTGGAAATATATCCATGTAGGTCCTCCAACATTATCATATTTTAATTATATTTACCAAACTTTGTGATTAGGACATTTCCCCAAAATACTATGTGTATTTGTTTGAGGCATCATTCTTAGCCCTAGTGTAACATCTCTCTGTGTACCTTGTACAAAATGTGTAGGGATTAAATTTTTTATAAATTTTTACCAACATGTAGCATCCAAATAATGGCTTGTTAAATTTTTAACCAATCATTAGCTAAAATCACCACAATTACATGAAGTAACCATAGAAATAGAATAGTGGATTGTGTAAAGGAATATTGTTTATTTGCATATGTTAAAGTACTATAGTATGTAATAACGTTTCCTACCTTGCATCAATAAATTAATAAATCTTATCCAAAAGAAAAGATTTATATGATTTTTCAATGTTATGCGAAAATACCACATCATCAAGACCATAAAATAGGCAAGCACATAAGCAGACACAGATATACCCTAGAAACACCAAAGATAAAAAGCAACAAACATGTATTTCTATTAAACGTTTTTTGAGGGAGTTCACCCCTCACTCAATCGAAACAAGGGAGTCCATCCCTTTTCCATTGTTAAAATTTTACAAAGAAATATAATCTTTAATTCAAGCATGAAGTAGAGCCCATTACATTAATTATGTTAACATGTTCCTTAAACATTTTTACCCCACAATTCCTTGAGCAATGTGTCTTTGTGGCCTAGGCGTTTCCTGTAGTGAATTACCATGTGTTTGATGATCCTTCACTCTGCATGGACCAGTAGTCAAGCATGATGACTTCACTTCTTGTCATAGTGTTAATTATAATCCATATTTCATTTCTTGAATAATGGGTGGATTAGACACTATTAATTAATATTTCACATAAGTCACAATTATTTCTTGCAATTATTATGATCAACAAACTCAGACATCATGATTATATAAAATATCCATTTATGAAATCCAAATAATAAATCTCTACTAGTTATGCTTTAAACATCTTTTCATGTCTCACTTTCTTGCACATGTGTAATAATGTTAAAAGTTGTCTTTGATCTTTTTCTTTTACATGCTTGTTTGAGAGAAAAAATATTTTTTGACACATGCATAAATAAAACGTATAAAGAGTATCGAGGTGTGCCTATTTTAGTTGGCACCACATGTGCATTAATTCAAATCAAATAAATTCAAAAACATATATCTTTATCCATGCATGTGTATGACGATGAAACATGTATAACCATACAAATCTTAGTATGCATAAAGATTACCAAGGCATGCCTATCTATCTATACTTCACATGCAAAAAGGATTAGTTACATTTTACCTCTGCCTACAAGAACAAGGTAATATTTTACAAGAATCACCAAGGTTAACACTATTTATTCACAAGGGAAATATTTCCAAAAGATAATAACCACAATATCTTTATTTCTTCACATCAGAAAACATTATTTTCCTAAAGAAAATACATTATATATATATATATATATATATATATATATATATATATATATATATATATATATATATATATAAAAATGTCACAATTGCTATTATATTTGTGCATGCAAATGCGCACTATTTTTCCAAAAGAAACTAACAACTAATATCTTTTTGCATGTAAACACATTATTTTTCTACAAAAAACTAGCCCAATAGCTATTATATTTTTGGATATAAACACATATCCTTCTTTGGAAAGAAAACTAGCCCAACATCTATTATCTTTGTGCATAAAAACACTTATTTTTCTTCAAGAAAACTAACACAATAGCTATTAATTTTGTGCATATAAACACATATGTGTTTTTCAAGAAATTGAATACAATAACTATTACTTTTATGCATAAAAACACATATTCGTTTTCAAGAAAATTTAGCAAAAAAGCTATTAGGTATGTGCATATGATCACATATTATTTTTCAACAAAATAGAAAAACAAACATGTAATAATTTTCAAGAAAATTTAGCAAAATAGTTATTATCTATGTGCTTATAAGCACATATTCTTTTCAAAAGAAAATCAGCACAACTATTATTACCTTTGTGCATAAGCGCTTAAATTATTTTCCAAAAGAAAATTACCAAAACCAACGTTGTTAACACTTTTGTATGCACAAGAGACATGAAATCATTTCAATAAAATAACCACCAAAGTAACAATAACAAACTCTAATGCAGGTCATATAATAATAAACAACATATATTCAAGATGGAAAACAAGGAAGAGAGGACTCCTTGAAAATTTTAGGAGCATGCAACACAGAGTTCACACTAAGCTCAAACCATTCTCAAGAATGAGATCATATATATATATATATATATATATATATATATATATATATATATATATATATATATATATATATATAGAATGTCCTAAGGTAAAGCCCATAACTATAGATAGGAAATACTAGTCTCTTCCTTGGATACTCAATAAAATCCTTTTCTTACGTCAACAACAATTTTACATTCTATACAAAGAATGCCAAAATATTTTACTGAACATTAGTGAAATGTGATTTCTCATTATTTCTTTCTTCGAGGATTGTTATATATCAATGATTATAATAATTCATCACATACGTACCATTCTGTTCATTAACCCATCAAACATTTTGTGGGACAATAATCACATATGGGAGGCAAAAATTGATTGTAAAACTCCTCCTCAAGCAGGAAGAACAAACATTGTGAAGTCGTGATATCTCCTATGTTAGGATTGATTCATGCGTGAAATATTTTTCTTTTGAAAACAACCAGTACTGAGTGAAACTTTATATATGTAGTTTCCCGAATCCCTGCTCTTTCTCCAATACAATAGATGTAGATGTGCGAATAAAAATTAAAGGTCTCTCTAGAAATCTTAATACCTTTCGTCACATCAATATGTAAGCAATTTACGAACAATTCACATCTTTATTTGGGAGCAGTTCAATTAACATAATTCATAAATGTTTCTTGGCACTAGCCAATTGGAGCACATCAAATATTGAATCTAATAACTTTGGATCCTAGAGTTATGGATATTACATTCTATCCCCCTTAAGCATAACAACATTCGAAATGTTAATCTCCTCTTGTTTTCATCATCATGACATGTTTTCTAGTCTCTATCCCCCACTGAAGCTTTATCTTTTTATTTACATTTCTTCTATTTCTCGAAATATACTATTAGATCATCTTGGTTTGATGAAATTTATCTCCAGTCATGTTAGTCTTGTAATTGGAACAACCAAAAGGGGATCCTTCTCCCTCAATATGAAGGATTATAAAAGAAATAATAAATATTTATAGCTAGAAAAATACTCAATTTTTATTTTCAATCGTTTAGTCATTGTTCAATTTTGTAAAAACAAAAACAAGGTATATATGAAACTTATTGTTACTTATCAATACTCTTGGAAACCATGTATATTATACACATTAATTCAATTACAGGTGGTTTATCAGTTGTGGCAAACACACTAATATTTGTTTATCATCCCAATAGTAAGCAACTTTGGTAGTTTATCATCCTCCATGGCAAGCACCTCGTATCATATGACCAACAATTCCAATTAATATCTCCCATTCATAATCACCTTATTTTTAATGACAACATATATCATGTAGTTTTCTAATCACATAAATTATCAAATTAGTCATAACTGTAAAAAGTGCATACTGTCTTAGCCCTTGCAGAAGACATCAATAGGTCTAGTATCATGAATTCCTAGAAATAAAATATAGGTCATCCTTGAACTATAGTTATAGTACTTCATCCTCAAGAACTGGGGTCTTTTCCTACTAGGAAACTAATAAAAAATATGTCACAGACTTACACCTCCTCAACAGAGGTAGTATCTTGCAAGATCTTGGTATAGGTCCAATCCTTCTCTCATACTTACACCATTAAATTTAGACCATATTTATCTCTCGTATTATTTTCATACATATTCCACCCATGAAATTTATCTCTAGTCATGTTAGGCTTTGGTAGTTTCCACCCATGACGTTTATCTCCAGCCATGGTAACTCTTGGTGGTTAGATAAGCTAAATAGGGTAATCCCTTTGGTAAAAATGGAGGATTCTTCCAGTCCCTCCATGGATGATAATTGATTTTCACTATTTCCTTACAATTATGAGTCTAATCTCTCTAGTGGTGGCTCCTTTAATATTTCCAACATTAATATTAATTAAAACAATTTTATCAACAAAATAAATATTTAATTTCTCATAAGGATTTTTTCACTTTTTGGCTTTTTAGCAACATATCATTTAAAAAAAATCATAAAATTCGATATATTTACCACGTTACCTTGATGTTATTTGTCAACCTTCTTTTTTAATAAATCATTATTTGATTCCCACTATCATCGAATGTTTCCCTTAAAATATTTTCCAGTCATTCCTTATGATTCTTATCAACTCATGATTCCTTGAAAAGTTCCAGGCCCTACTACCCAAGCACCCTCATGGTTTTGGTCTTTAATTAGGGCGTTCCTCGAAATCCAACAATTCACACGAATCATGGTTGACATCTCAGGTCACATGGGTGGTGTTCATTTCAAAATCTCCACATAATAATCAACATGCAATTTAGAAAAAATGTCAATACACCTTCTATGCACAAACCTTTCATGTCATAACAATAAACATTATACCTTCACATTTGGAGTTTGCAAATCACAATGCAATGTTTTACCTCTCGCTAGTTCTTATATTCCTTGTTTCCAAAATTTTAGTGACCTCACTATGTTGCCATTAAGCTACCTTTTCTTAATCATACTAGAAACATTAGTCACAACTCTACTTCATAAAACCATACTCTTCAAAAAATCATGTTATTTACAAAATAACTTATTAAATATACTCAAGATGCATTTCAATTTTCACATTCATCAATATTTGGTACTGGTCCTATCAATATTTCACTTAGCCTTCCATGCATTAATATTAAACATAGAAAATAACGATACATCTTCCATACACTACATCCAGGAAAATTTAAAACAAAGTTTTCCATGAAGATGTTTTCGAAAAAAATAGTTCAGAAAATATAACCTTCTATAGCCCTTGTAATCTAATCATTGACATTCACCATAGTTCTAATTTATGCAAAATTACATTTCATTTTATGCATGTGTATCTAACCATAAGTCATTATGCAAAATTAATAAATTTAATTCAATCACATAGGTTCTTCTTGCTTAAATAAATTAATGCCAGTAGATTGAAAATGCCATTTATATTTTTGTTTAGCAATGAGAATAAAGACACCACATTTTCACAATATGATGGACTTAACTCGTTACATTTAGTATGTAGTGTTACCCACAATATTCACATGTAGCAGATGGATTTCTAAAGGATGAAGATAGAAATATCTGATAGGTGCATGACGTATACTGCCTAACACCATCATTAAATCATCAACTTGTAGAACTACATTGTTATGCATAAATTTTGAGAAAACAGTGTAACTAAGAACATGCATAATCTAATTCATCTCGTGCATTTCAGTACATCATTAAGCTATTTAATAATCGTAGATGTTGTCATCCCACCAATTATCATTTATGTGTGTTCATATGAAAAGCCACAACCCTTTTCCCTTTTATTCTTATTATTGACATAACAATGAATTTCTATTAAATTAGACACTTTCAAAGACCCTACAATTATCTTGATCTAAGTTCTTTGTAACATTCAAGAAATTATAATCATTTGTATGCATTGTTAAACAAAATCCACTTTTGTAGTCGATTATAGTTTCTTGCATCCTATTTTCATGTACATAAAATCTTACTAAAATATTTACTCATGTAAGAACACTAACTCACCATTAGTACTTCAGATTCATAATAAATATTGTAACACTCCAATCAGAAGTAAATTCAATAGCATATTATCACCATTAGACCAATAACATGAAAAATTAACTACCATTATCACATTTTTTACAACTTTTAACAATAACCTCCAATATAGAAGTTGAATGATGCACATTGTAATATATCTCCAAAGATAAGTTTAATAGTTTGTCAATAGATCACATATAATTTATCATATTACAATTACCAACAATGATGTCATGCAATGCTAATTCATAGGAGGTAGTGTAATATACTAAATAGACAATTCTATGAACTATCATAAACTCAATTAAAATTCAAAATAATTCAACGATAAGATTGTTGGGTGTGTGTTATATTCTTTTCTTGACTGGACCCTATATTAGGTGACTAGACCCACCTATGGTTTTGTGCATGGGTTTTTCACATGGTTTTGGACATGATGTCTTTTTTTCCCATGGTATTTTGTAGATTCGGTCAAGAGAACTATGGTTATGATCTAATCCGGGGTTAATGGGTTTGGGTTTACGAATTCTTCAACATGTATATATGTGTATTGCAACATTGAAAGGAACATAATGAAAAATCAATCTAGCAGACACGGTTTTGGGATCCGGGGGAAAATATCTGTGTACTTATTTTATGTTTCTCATCATTGTATATTCTCCTTTTTTTAAGAATTCTTTTGCAGGTAATTTTTATACGTGGTTAAAACTTACAAAGACGCAATTAACCATTAGCCCTTACAGTCAAGACCTTTCACTTGATTCATTGTTTATTATCAACATTCAAAGGGCATATTTTAATGTCTTTTTAAGCATTCTATTTTCCTCTTCAAGCACAACCCCTTCCTCTCTATATATGTTGCTATCACCCAAACAAATGCATGCATTCATTATTTTCTTATAAGAAATGGATTGTAATTCCAATATTTTTTCTTTTAATGCACCATTAAAAGTTATCATAAAAGTATGCATGGATTGGCTAGTAGTTAATCCATAATATTTACAGTGTGAGTGTTTAAACTCATAACCAGTGTAACTAGATTTCTAACCATCTTTCATCAATCATAGGGACTCAAATTCCATTAGCATCATTATGCCTCAAAGCATTCATTAACAATATCATTCTTCAGCATTATCATGAATTTCACATTAAATGCAGTCTACTACATACATAATCATGTAATTTCATTACAACCATACAAGAGCATATATCCAAAAGCATCATACCTCTGCTTCTTCTCTTCTTATAGATTTCCAAAAGGTGCCAATGTTGCAACCTTTGCTCTAGTACAACTTGTAACATCCCTCGATGTACCTTCTACAAAATGGTTAGGGATTGAAATTGATAATTTTTATCAATTTTTACCAACATGTAGCATCCCAATAATGTCTTATTATGTACTTAACCTACCATCAATTTAAATAACCATAATAACATGAAGTAACAATAGAAACATAATAATGGATTGTGTAAAGGAATATTCTTTATTTTCATATGTTAACGTACTGCACTCTGTCATAACATTTCCTACCTTGCATCATTCAATTAATTAATCTTATTCAAAACACAAGATTGATATGATTTTCCAATGTTATGAAAAAATACCACATAATCAAGACCATCAAATAGGCAAGCAGATAAGAAGACGCTGATATACCCTGGAAACACCAAAGGGAAAAAGCAATAAACATTTATTTCTATTAAACGTTTCGTGAGGGAGTTCACCCCTCACTTAATGGAAATAGGGGGTCCATCCATTTTCCACTATTAAAATTTTACAAAGAAATTTCATCTTTAATTTAATCATAACTAACTAGAATTCATTACATTAATCATGTTAACATGTTCCTCAAACACTTTTACTGCACAATTCCTCAAGCACTATGTCTTTGTGGCCTAGTTGTTTCCTCCAGTAGATTATCTTGTGTTTGATGATTCTTCACTCTGCATGAACCAATGGTCAATCATAATGACCTCATTTCTTTCCATAGTGTTAATTATAATCTATCTTTTGTTTGTTGAATAAGGGATGGATTAGACACTATTAATTCATCCTTCGCATAAGTCACAATTCTTTTATGTAATTACTATCCTCAACAAATTATAACATAAAGATTATATAAAATATCCATTTATCAAACCCAAATAATTGTTCTCTATTACTCATGCTTAAAACATCTTTTCATGTTCCACTTTCTTGCACATGCATAACAACATTATATTTTGTCTTTGATTTTTTTTCTTTTACATGCATTATCAAGTGTAAAATCAATTTCTAGCACATACATAAATAAAATGTATAATGAGTATCAAGGCATGTCTCTTTATTGACACCATTTTTGGTGTGCGTTATATTCTTTCCACGACTACCCCATGCATGGGGGGATGGTATCCCTCCCTGTACATTGCATTGGGCGTAGTAGGGAGGGCGGTTGCACCCCCCCTGTCGAGGGGTATGTATGGGGGGTAGTAGCCCCCTTACACGAGGTCCGGGGCGGTACCCGAGGAATTTATTTTTGGACCCTATATTAGGTGGATGGACCTACCTATGGTTTGTGCATGGATTTCGCACATGGTTTTAGCTATGATGGTTTTTTGTCCATGGTATTTTGTAGATCCAGTCAAGGGAACTACGGTTATGCTCTAATCTAGGGTTAATGGATTGTGGTTTATGGATGCTTTGACATGTATATATATATATATATATATATATATATATATATATATATATATATATATATATATATATGTAACATTGAAAGTAATGTATTGAAAAATCAATCTAGTAGTTGCAGTTTTGGGATCCAAGGGAAAATCTCTTTGTATACACATTTTATGTTTTATGCTTTCACCATTGTTTATTTTCTATTTTTAGAATTTGTATGAAGGTAATTTCTATATGGGGTTAAAATATACATTTGGTATCAAAGTTGTTTGGGCTTCAAGGGGATGCCTTTACTGTAGAGGGGTTTGCTTGGGCCTATGGTACACTTTGTTTAGTGGGATATTTGTGAGATTGATTCTTGTGGTGAAAGAAGATGGTGAATAGTGGAAAGAAAGAGATCGAGAAATTTAATGGTCAGAGTTTTGAGTTGCGGAAACTCAATATGGAGGATCTGTTGGAGGATAGCGATTAGTCAATTGCAGTAGATCCGGATACTAAACCAACAACAATGTCACCTAAAGACTGGGAAAAGTTGGATTAGGAGGTAAACAACACAATACGATTGTGTGTCTCAGATTTAGTATTGCTAAAGGTATTAAGGGAAGCTTCGGTGAAGGCTTTGTGGGACAATTTAGGGACTTTGTACCAATATAAGTCTCTAATGAACAACCTGTTCCTACGAAAAAAGTTGTATAACATGAGGATGAAGGATGGAGACTCGGTGACAGAGCATTTGAATGCCTTTAATACTATGGTAAGCCATTTGTTATATGTTTATATAAAAATTTCAAATGAAGATAAGTGAATTAGTTTATTGTGTTCTCTACCACATTCGTGGGATAGTCTGGTTGTTGCTACAGGTAGTAATTTGATTGCCTTCCAGTTTGATGAAATAGTCTCATCCTTATTGTTATAGGAGATGAGACAGAAAAATATGGAGGGACAAAATGGTGATGCCTTTCCCGTACGAGGATGGTCCCAAAATAGAAACAAAAACAAGTCCACGAGTGGGAGATATATAAATAGAGGGATATCAAAATCTCTAGGAAAACCTATAAAGATGTGTTGGAATTGTGGAAAGGAAGGGCACTTCAAAAGGGACTATAAATCTAAAGCTCCTAAGAAAGGAAAAGGATCTGATGATGCTCCTTATGCAGAGGTGAAAACCACCTCAGATGAAGGTGGAGATGTTTAATTGGCTTCTTATTCAAGTACACATGTATATCATGAGGCATGGCTGACTGAATCAGGTGCATCCTTTCACTTCGCTCCCCATAGATAGTGGTTTTACAAGCATGAGAAATACGATGGTGGCGATGTATTCTTAGGGGATGACAGGAAGGCTAGAATCGCTAGTCATGGAAAATTCAAGTTGAAGTTCCAAGGTGGAAGGATTAGAACACTTCCGACTATTTTGCATATTCCTACATTGGCCAGAAATCTGATTTCTGTAAGCAAGCTGGATGATGCAGGTGTAAAAATAGTGTTCAAGAAAGATACCTGCGAGATGGTTTGAGGAGCACTAGTATTGATACGGGGAGTTCAGATTCAAGCTTTGTACATGCTTCAGGGTAGCACTGTTATCCATGGGTGCAACAGTTCTGGGGTTCTTAGAAGAGCGGAAAATCTAGTGGTCTCTAGTGAAAATACCATGCTATGGCATCAAAGGCTTGGACATATTAGAGAGAAGGGCCTTCAAATACTTCATGGTAATGGTATGGTTAAAGGTATGTCTAATTTCTCTATAGATTTTTCTTTTTGTGAAAGTTGTTTATATGGGAAGTAGAATAAGGCGAGTTTCCCCTCTGGTGTGGTGAAAGAGATATTAGAGCTTATGCACAATGATATGTTTGGACCTGTGTCAGTTTCATCACTACGTAAGTATGCATACTATTTATCATTTATAGATGATTTATCAAGGAATACATGGATACATTTCCTCAAGAAGAAATCCAAAGTCTTTGATAGGTTTAAAGAATTTAAGGCTCTAGTGGAAAACTAGAGAGAGAAGAAGATAAAGGCGCTGAGGATAGATATCGGTGGAGAGTTTTGCAAGAAGTAAATTGAATAGTTATGTAAAAATCATGGTATAGCACGACATAAGTAGAAAGAATGAATAGGATGTTGATGGAAAAGCCAAGAAGCATCCTTAGTGGTGTTGGGTTAGGACAGAAATTCTGGGCAAAGCAGTGGAGATTGCATGTTACCTGGTTAACATATCACCTTCATCAGCATTAGAGGATAAGACTCCACAAGATGTATGGACCGGTAAGAAAACTTCTCTTTCACATTTGATGGTATTTGGATCTGATGCATATGTACATGTTCCAAAGGAGAAAATAAAAAATTTGGATAGGAAATCTATAAGGTGCATCTTTATACAGTAAAAGGATGGTTAAAAGGTTATAAGCTTTGGAACCCAGTAACAAGGAATGTTGTGTATAACCGAGATGTGGTGTTAGAAAGGTGAAATATGTTATTAAACATGAAGTCACACCAAAGGAACTTGAGAAGATAGAGTTTGAGCTAAAGGTGGAAGAATCAGACTCTACAACAGAAGAAGAATCAGAAGACGAAGAGCCATAAACTACAGTTGTGAGAAGATCAGTTCGAGAAAGAAGGCAGCTAGAAAGGTATAGTCCATATAACGAAAAATCAATCTGGTAGTCCAGGCTTTGGGATCTAGTGGAAAATCTCTATGCATATTTGTTTTGTGTTTTATACTCTCACCATTGTTTATATTCTATTTTTAGAATTTGTATGTAAGTAATTTATGTACAGGGTTAAAACCTACACACCACGCATGCATTAGTTAAAAGCATATAATTTCATAAACATGTATATTTATCTACACATGTGTATGGTTGCGGAACATGTCTAACCATCCAAATATCACTATACATAAAGTAAAATGCATAAATATTACCAAGGCACGCCCATGTATTTGTACTTCAAATGCAAAAATGAATAGTTACATTTTACCTCTACCCATAAGAACAAGGTAATATTTTAAAAGAATCACCAAGGTTAACACTATCTCTTCACACAAGAATAGGGATATCTTTCATAAACATAACCACAACTAATATTATTTCTTCACACTAGAACACATACTTTTCGAAATGGAAAAACAATGCAACTATACACACACAAAGAAAAGAACTAGCACAATTGCTGTTATTTTTGTGCTTGCAAACACATATTGTTTTTCCAAAAGGAACTAACAAATAATAGAAAAAGCTAACAACTATTGTCTTTGTTTGAGCATGTAAACACATATTCTTTTTCGAAAAGAAACTAGTTCAACAATTATTATCTTTTTGCATATAAACACATATTATCCTTCTTCCAAAAGAGAACTATACCAACAACAATTATTTTTGTGCATATAAACACTTATTATTTTTCAAGAAAATTAACACAATAGCCATTATTTTTGTGCATATAAATATATATTCTTTTTTTAAGAAATTGAACACAATAGCTATTATTTATGTGCATATAAGCACACATTCTTTTCAAAATAAAATTAGCACACCATTATTACCTCTGTGCATAAGAGCATAAATCATTTTTGAAAAAAATAATTTACCAAAACCAACGTAGTTAACTCTTTCTGTGCACAAGAAACAAGAAATATCTTCAATAAAATCAATGCCAAGGTAACAATAACAAGCTCTAATGCAAGCCATATAATAATAAACCATAGATGTTATCACCAAATATGTGATCATCTAGCCTAATTTACTATATGGATCGAAGTACGCCATGTAAAACAAATTTTACCATAGTAAAATTTCTTTCACTGTGAGAAACTAAATAAACCACATTTGTTAAGTAATTTATAGCTAAACCCATGAAGAATAATTAAATAAATCATTATTTATTTGATTTTATTTTAGGAATAATTAATTAAACCATTGTTCAATTATTATTCCTTGTCATATTTGACCCAATCGTGAAAAATAAACAGATAAATCATTAATTATCTTATTTTTCTCTAAGAATAATTAATTAATCACTAATTAATTATCGTTATTCTTTGTTAAATTTGACTAATCCCTTAGGAATAATTAAATAAATCCTTATTTATTTATTATTCTTTAACTAAGTCCTTGAGATGATAAATAAATCATTTATTTATTTATTATTTCTAAATAAAAGTTTAAATACTTTTAACCTACGAACCGAAAATAATAAAATTTTGCAAGTGGTTATTCCAATAATGGGATCAATAATATTTTCGGTTGCTCATTAATCAAGGATAACTCAATATTTTTTTTATAAATAAAAGGGTTTCCTAATCATTATTCACTTTTGATTATTTTCATTGTTGCATTCATTGTTATAACTCTAATTATTTTTATTGTTGCACACCATATTTTTGCTGGGTTTATACATTATAGAGGAGAGGGACTCTACACAAGTTGAAGACGTTTGAGGATAACCAAGAACCCATCCCATAGAGTGGAACATTTATTTGTTCCCTTCATAGGTGTTATAATAAAACTATTCTTTGTATAGTTGGTTTCCATTGGATGATTGGAGTTATTACTCTTTCTTTTTGTTGTTTAACTCTTATTATGGCATAGATCAAGACTTTGGAAGGTTTTGTTTCTATCAGTTGTTGCAGATCTACAATGTTTAGCAGCCATTTATATTGTTAAGATTTTTTGTTATCCACATCTTAAGTTTGTTCTTTTCCTACATCTTTGAGAAGAAAACACTACAACAAAATTGGCAACTCCACAAGGGTTTATACTTCAAATCCAGAAACTTCGATGGCCTTTGGTTTTTAGCTTAGGGTTTCTTCTTTTTTTAAATTCTCTTAGTGTTTCCTAGTTTTAAACCCTAGATCTGTTAAATTTCTGACTTCCGCAAGCTTTCTGGTCATTTCCGTAGGTCACAGGAACTGTTTGCGACAAAGATGACAGTTTTTTCCAAGATTTGTTGACCAGGATCCATGAAGCAGAAATCACACTTTTTGGCCAAAAAAACTGTGATCTGGAAGACAGAGTGCACTCATCAGCCCAAAAAGTGCAATCCCAACTAGAAAACAGGTCGGTACCTGCGATTTCTGGGTTTCAGGGTTTTGCTTAAGTCCTCTTGTATGTTTTGCAGAGCATTGTCTGGTAGGTTTTCTGACTTATGTCTCATCTTGCTTAGGCCTTTATCTACTTTGATTTACTTGTCAAAGTTGAATTTATCCCCCCTAGGGCTTCTAGTGTGCTTCCACCTTTATAGGAGGAGTTTAGCTGAGTGAGTAGTCTGAGTTTCTATAGTGCTTTCAACCACATTTTCTAGGTTTGTACCTTTCTATTTTAGATCTGTAAAGATAGGTTGTCACCATCCATAGTTTCACTTTTAAACTTGTTTGGTCATTGGCCTTAGGGTCCCATTGATTTCCCTAGGTGTTTCACCCATCTCCCTATCTTTTCGTAGCTATCTTCCCCTCTGGTTTTTTGCTGTTGCTGCACCCCTTTCCAGCAGCTTCATGTCACTTGATCCCAATCATAATGACAGTTAGATCTCTTGACCATTTTAGTTTATTTTTCATCGATTTAGCCACCAACCAGCACATTGTTTGCAAACCCAGTTTGGGTGTCGTTTTGTTAATTGTTTGGATGTTCATTTTATGTTGTTAGTTTCAGTTTATTTTCAACAAGTTTTTTTCTTTTTTATAAACATGATCTAGGCTTAATCAATAAATACACTTTCACACACAAGCACACCTTAAGTGAAGGGTTCTTGGTTTACACCACTGAGCCAAGACTTAACATAATAAATTTATCTCCCCTCATCGAGACAATGGCATATTATTGATCTCTCTTCACCATTTCTATGTCACGGGTGTCTTACCACGATTTCACCACTAACGCATTTGCCGCAGATATTATTAGGCCTTCACCCCCAGTTTCTGCTTGGGCATATTAACCCCCTATCGACTTCAAGTTCATATCCCTCCAAGTCCCCACACCAAATCTTCTACTGATTCACCTGATTCCTCATCTGAGTCCAAGCCTCCTTCACCTCATATCGTCACCATGTCTGGACCCATAATTGGTGCAGGAACCCAACCTAGTGTTGGCTTTGGTTCTATCTCGATGGTCACATCAAGTAGAATAGTCTCAAGAACCATTCTGGTAGCCCACATGCTCCTCTTTATGGTTGGGTTAAGTCTACCAGATTTTAACCAGTTGATAAACAAACCCATACACCATGATGATGGTTGGCCTTCTATGTTGACTAAGCTTCCATTAGACATCCCAAAGTTTGAGGGTAATGCTGGAGAGGATCCAACCAACCATGTCTGATCCTTCCACATGTGGTGTTCATCCAACTCCATTACTGATGACTCCATTGTTCTTCAGTTATTCCAACGCATGATCATTGGAGACACTGTAAAATTGTATGTAGATCAACCTGCTACATCTCATTCCATTTTTGCGGCGCTTGCTAAAGTGTTCCTTTCATATTTCCAGTTACCTTTCTGGTATGACACCAGTATAGAGCTATTGACATCATTTCGTCAGTCCTCCACCACTTGCCTCTCTGACCATGTTAAAGAGTGGCATTGAAGGAGGAGAACATGTCGTGCCCTGCCCTTCAAAGATTGTGTCTATCTAGATTGGTTTCTTAGGATCCTTTTATCTCCCATTGGAAAAGATGTTGCGTCCCATTTTCCTTAGGCTAGGGAAGAAGCTCTCCAAACCACTCTTAGATATGACTAGACTTATGTGAAATCCGGTTATGTCTATATCATCATTCCAGGCCTCCCTCATCCTGGAAGTGCTAAGGCACGGGGGCAATCTTACGTCGTCGACGATATCATTGGAACCCTTTCCCACCCATCGCCATATACTCAACAAAGTTATGGCCATCCGTAGGGGGGTAAAATTTCCTCTAACCCTCATGCCCCTCCTACTAGCAACATGTTTTCAGGTCCCCAACCTATCTACCAAACTGTTGCCCCTCCTTATGCACCGCCAAGTGCTCCAGCCCCTCAAGCATTAACATCGTATCCTCCCATGCATCCTTAGCCCGAGCAGCCACCACCCCATCAGGTTCAAGTCTTTGCACAACAGAGTGCGACAAATCCCCAAAATTCGAGGAAAAATAACAAGGGGAAGGGTAACAGGGGTAACAAAGGTAATAAAGGTAATCAACCTAGTGAATCTCAGGGGAACTAGCCTAACACCAATAACCAGCAACGGGGTAGCCAACCTAAGGAGAACAAGGCTATTCATAGGAACAAGACTTGTTCATTTTTTGGTGTACACGACCATTATACACATTTGTGTCCTCTCTTACCCCAGGTGCGCCAAATGTGGGAAGCTCAAGCAACTTCTAGAGGTCAACAATTGCCTCAAAATCCTGCACCTTCTCACTGACAATGCTTACAAATCCTTTCCCTCAGCAAGGATTTATTGTTGCTTAATCTCATCCAAGTCAAGAAACCCATCCCCCCAACCTTCTGGTCTTGGTGACTACCAAATACTTATGATGAACATTGATGAGGTTAATATGTGTTTGGTATCAACTTACAAAAGTGGTCACGTCAATGTGACAAGCCATCGAATTCATCTGCCACTGAGTCCAAAACCAAAGAATCTATTGAGCATATTACAACACCAAATGGTCCATTATAGATCCCTCAACCTAAATTTGAGGCCATTCCCAAGATCCCAAAGGGACCATTACACCGTAATGTGATTTCTAACCAAGTTTCTCATACATACTATATAGTAGACAACTTGGCATAGTCACATGTTTCCATGTCGACATTGGAAGTCCTTCAGTCAAGCCCATATCAAAAGAAATCTCTAATAACTTCCTTGGGTGCAATATATCCTTATGATGATCGTCTATTTTTTTTCCCTGTTGATACATCAAAACATACCCCATTTCCTTCATCCGTTGCTTTCCAGATACCAGTCTGAGACCATAATGCCATCATCTCTCGATGCATTATTGACGAAGGTGTATCCACCTGTGTGATGTCTGCTGTTGTTTGGAAACAACTTAACTCACCTGAGTTGTCCCCCTCCACACTCACTTTCTGTGCTTGGGACAACCACTCCTCCCAGCCCCTTGGCATGTACTGCAACTGTCCAGTGACTCTTGCAGGCAAGACTATCCATGTTGACATCAAGGTTATTGATGCCCCTTTGGATTACAACATTCTCTTAGGTCGTAGTTACACATATGACATATCATCCGTCGAATCCACAGTCTTCTACAAGATGTTCTTCCCCCATGAAGGGAAGATCATTATCATTAATCAGTTGACTTACTATGAGCTGACATCCATGACCTCCCCCGAGTCCATTATCTTGTCAATGTCTAATAAGCAGTGTTCAACTCCTCTCATTTGTGTCTCACCTAGAGTCTATAAAGATTCCTCATTGTTGGATTATTTTCCTGGTCCTCCCCCTCCCATATCAGAGCTCAACTTTATGAGTGTTTGCATGTTATAAGTATCATGGGCTACTCTCAAGAAATCTGGTACATCCAATCAACAAAAAACTCCTCAACACCCTGTTGTTTCCATCACAACTGAGCCCTCTAGATCCACACCCCCAGGACCTCCTCCGTTTGTGGGTGTCGCTCCTATGTTTCGACCAGGAATTGTTTCTCTAGGTCTCAATCATCGAGGAGCTATTCTGCTGGGACATTACCCTATAGGCCAGATACCTTTCTTATCCTCCCCTTTGGGAGTATTTATTGTCCCTATCATGGCTTCGTTTGTACTTCCTAACATGACCTTGGGGATCGCAGTATGGTACATCGATCCCCCTGCAAACATTCCGCCTGGTAGACTAAGACCTTATCATGCTTTGACCCTGATTTAACCAATCCCTACAGCCCCTCTCACTGCTTCAGCTCCATCACAACCTCAACAGGAACCCACTCATATTGCAAAATCATCTATATAGGGGGCAAAGGTAAGAGGAGAGAACCAAAAGATAAGGCTTCCCAACCTACTTCAGCCCCTAAGGCCCCAAATTTGTCACCTCTGTGTGCTTTGTGTAAAGTTGTTGGGCACACCACCAATAATTGTCCCAATCTTCCTCATCTCAAACCTTTGGTTCATGAAATGTTCCCTGAGTCAAATATCCCTAAAGTGCATGTTAACTTGTCGATTCCACCCAAGAAACTCAAAAATTTGTGCACAAATCACCCTTCTGCCCTGTGTGATGATCATGGTCACTATTCCCATTCTTTCCCTCATCTCTATGAATTTGTCGATTACCTTGAAGCGCTTCGCAAATATGAGACAACTCGTAGTGGAACACCTACTCCTCTACCCATGGATTCTGGTACCACTAGTAAACCAGAATAGGGGGACATTGGTCCCACCATTGTGATCCCTCCCCCTAATGTCAAGATGACGGATACCACAGGCCATATAGTTTCCTTGTCATCATCCTTGAGCTTCTTGTAGGAAAACCTGTCTGAGGTTTCTACGTACGCTTCTATCAAAACTCTTTTGACAAAATCCCAAGTCTCAACATCTGTAGATCCTCCATCTACTAGCTCGTCGTCTACAATTCAAGATGATGCGTATGTGAACCTTCTCTCTCATTTTGATCCACTAGGTACCATTGTCGCATGATGTAGACAGTCTTCCTCATGTCCGCCCATCTTCCATTCTGATGAGGACATCATGGAAGCTATGTATACCCCTGATTACCCTTGCACTTAGGTAAAGGGGGCATATTTTTTGGAGGATTTTGAAGGCCAATTCCTTCCTAATTCTCCTAGTGCACTATACCTCAAGAAATGTCACTCATATCATATCCCTTTGATTTGCGTGTCTTTATTTCTGCCATCAAGTTAGGTATATTTCATCATCTCATTCGTTGTCTTTTGTACCTTTCAGATGGATCGGTCATCCACACCGTATATTGGTCATGCCGAAGGTGCGAGTCACTTATCCAGGAATCTAGCCTCGGTAGCCTGGGCGATTTTTACCCTCTTGCATATGTTAGTCCTTTTAAAAATTGTGTGCATTGGATATGCCACCAATAATCAGGCTAAATATGATGCAGTGATAGGTTTTTTTAGTCGATGCCTTTTCTCATAGCATACTTCATCTTCATGTTCATTTAGATTCCTTGCTACTTTTCATGCAATTGAATGGTGTGCATCATGTGCATAACCATGTCCTATTTATAAAATATCTATGAGTTAAGCTGTAGGTATGTGAATTTGAAACCATTACGTTTAGTCATGTTCCTAGAGCCCAAAATAACTATGTAGATACCAATGCAGATAACATTCTATATTGGCATTTACCACATGTATACCACATAAGACAACCATAAACACAACACATGACGAACCATCATCATCATATAAAATGCATAACCATATTATGTATCACATAAAACATATAAGTGTTTGGATCCCATATCTCTAAATACATCCAGTACGCCTAAGCATACTAGGGGGAACATAGACCCCTACATCTCCTTATCATCCTTTAGAGGATCTCGTGCCAAGTTGGGACGAGATGTTTGAATCCATTTTTTAAGCACTCGGAACACAATGGTGCTCCACAAACTCCTCCTACTAGGGGTGATCATTCCCACCTTTGCATACTAGATCAGTCCCCTCCATCACATATTTTTGTGGGTAGTATCCCATGCTTGGGGGCATGATGGTTTTCCCCTAGCCATCTTCTTAATTAATTAACATAAGTCTCGACCTAGATCCCACTAGATCTAGGTATGGTCGATTATCCTCCCATTTCTTGGATAGTTTATCCTACTAGCCTCTCCAGTGAGATATGCACATCACATATTGTAGATGTTTGATACCGTATCTTCAAATATTATACTCTATGTCCACGTAGTCCCCATGTTTGACTTCGTGGGTGAGGATGGTTCTAGACCTCCTCTACTAGCTCATTCTCATTTTCCTCTTCCCTTAATTCTTCACCAGGAACCATCATTCCAAGAATCATTAATGCCATCATTAGACAAATAAGGCCAGTTTCTTGAAAGTCACAAATTCTGATTCCAATAGTCGATTTTTCCACTGAGATCTCCACAATATTTGGGGCCTTCTCCTCCTCTCAAATTGGAGGGAAAACACCCTTTTATAGGAAAACCCATAGTTTTTCTATCGCACATTGTGATTAGATCATAGATCCATTTGATGAAGTGTCAACACCATTGGAAATATCTCATTGAGTATTATAATGGGTGTTTATTAGTTCTTGATGATTTCACACTTCACTGGGAAGCCATTTTTCCAAGAAGGGTCACTTCATTGCCTCTCAAAATCGAATTTCTTCATATGTGACACTTGTACTTTGGGGACCACCTTCCCTTAGTGCTTGTCTTCTCACGTGTCGATTTTCATCATGAGTAACCATCATCTACTCATGCTTTCATGGCCCCCACTAGGCCTATTCTGTGTGGCAGCATCATTGAGCCACCCTTGTTCAGAGCATCTACGATGAGTCAGACTTGCATCCATGGAGTTTGTTTCACATCCTATTATATCATGTCACAGTATTCCATCCAGATTTGCATATTGTTCATCCTATATTGACCATTTTTGCCTCCATTCATACTATCCCCATCCCCTTTGGAGTTGAGTTAGTTACTGTCAGGTCAACCATGAACTTTATACTCTCACAAGGGAAATCGTCTATTTGTCCCTTGGTCCCATCTTATCCATTGTCTCTAGTGTCAATTCATCAGTCACATTTATATTTTCCCTCATGTCTTAGTTGAGGATCCTCATTGCCTCATCTATCGTGGGCCCTATTTTGTCGATGTCAACTCATTTACTCCAAAAGAACAACCTGGAGGGCAGTGTATCTTGGTTCCAGCTTCCATTATTGTCCGGTGCCTCAGATCAAGTAAAGGGACTCATCATTTCCCTTTGACTTGGTTGCTTCATGTTTGTGATCCATACACTTGATGGCCTAGTGATGTAGTAGATTGTACCAATGATTCTCGGGTGTGTGTGAGATGCTTCAGACCTCATGAGGGGGATGCCCATCAAGTATCCCCCCACATGCTCGGATGCATTCCTATTATTCTACAACATCAGATGTAGTTCCATAGATTTGATGGGTTCGGTTCCTACCGGTCACAGTGTTCATAGCATGTACATCTCCTTGAGATGATCCACTTAGTTTGTAGATCCCTCCCCTGTTCAGTAGGGCTTCTTTCGTTGTTTTATCCTCCCTCCCACCCATTTTTTGAGGGAATGGCCTTTGTATCTCATGTACTTAGATATTATTGTATTCAGTCTTGGCTCATGTTTTTCCAGGTGCATTATGTATATGGGACACATTGTATTATTTTTTGGCTCTGTTTCGTGAGCATGTCATGTACCATTCATCATGTACTCCTTTTCCTAGTTTTATATTTCTGGTTGAACCATTATTTTTTTACTAAGTTATCTCGGTGGGTATGGGTATGCCTCCCCCGCCTCAGTGAGGTCCAGTACCACAACATAAAAGGAGACTTGCATTAGTCTCTCCCCCTTTGTCCCTATTGATCCAGGTGGATCTTCAGATACCATGGCATGGAAAAGCTCCAAATTTAAAGTGGCAAAAAAGCAAGTATCTTGACATCAAATCGAAGTGAAAGTCACCCTGATTCCAATGGTGTGAACGACACTCCAATCTGAGTCCGGATGATGAAGTTTTGGCAGAAAGAGTTTGCCTTAGGTCCTTTGGAAAATGAGGCTTTTTATTATAAAAAAGGGCTTTTAGCCTTATGAAGGCAAATCACAATCGAAGGGTCCAGAGGGGTGGACTTAAGACGTAGCAGTAAAACCCACCAATTAACAATGTTCAACTAAATCGCAATCAACACAAGCAATCGATGATATCGGGACGGAGCGGTTGGAACAAGGCAGAGCCGACTTGTGATCGTGATTGGCAATCAGAGCAATTGGCCGATCAACAATCGGCAAGACCAAGGACTAGGACCCTTGAACCGCAGCGATGCGATATGCCGATCTTATTGGACCGATGCGATACGTCGATATTGGCGATCGGCCATCGATGATCAGTGGATCCTCAGGATAAAGGGCCATTGAAGAGAGATGTGCAAATTGCAATATGGGGCTGGACCTAATGGGTCTATGAGCCCGATTTAATGAACTTTGAGATCTGGTTCTTAAGGGTTTTTTGGAATTTTTAGTGTTTGATGGGTTTTTTGTATTATCATTTTAAATGATAAAAAGGTTATTTTAAAGGGGTAGTTGTGCCCACCGACCCTTCTACCTAAACGACTTCTATTCTAGTCGGGAAACCCCCAATTTAAGCGTGCTTGTAACTGAAACAAGGATTATAAAGCCTGATGATTGGAAAATTCCAGGGGGAAGGATTTTTAGCACATTGTTCGAGGAAGGAGAGCTTTCAAGTGGCCAATAGTGCATTTTTTCTATTTTGGACAAGTTTTAGATATTTTCAACCCCTCTCAATGCCACAGACGCATTATTGCTGCCCGTTTCTCCATCTGAGGTCTCCATTTCATAGCCATTGTCCAGAATGGAGGTATAAGCCCCTTTTGATGTACTGATGATTGTATTCTCCTCTTTTCATGCCATTTAATATATGAATGCCTCCCCATTGATAGAGTACGACTCGAAGACATAATCCAAGATGGACAAGCTCCGTTATCAAGTCTTGGTGTCTTCTTGTCATGCTTTTATGTGTTACTTCTTCTTTTCTTGTGTGCACATTATAATTTTATGTTAAGCTTCAATTTTTACATGTGATTATTTTCATACATCTATCAGTGAAAGTATCCTAGATCAACTGGTATTAGAGCAGGGCTTTTTAGATGTGATTTGCATGTTTGTATGATAACTAGAAACAGGCTGCAAAGAGGCGATGGGGAACTAGAACCTTTCGATCCTGAATTAGGGTGTGCACATCAAAGGAGAAACATGGAAGATGTGGCCCATCTTGAAGAAGAGCATAATTTCAGAAATACCTTCTATTCAATGGCAGAGAATATCAGTTAGCTGGTTTTAAGGTTGGAGAAAGTAGAAGAGAGAAACCCAGAAGGACAAGGTTCACCACATGGGAATGGTGGAGAAGAACCCCCTCCTTCTCCTTCTGGGAGTGAATGTTCTCCTTCCTCTCACCACCTTAATCCTAGAAATTCAAAGGATGCATCTAAGAAACATTTCTTTAAATTAGATGTGAAATTTGATCTTCCCATGTTTAATGGTGAAAGTAATGTAGAAAAGCTTAATAATTGGATTAGGTAGATTGAGGTCTACTACATGATTCAACAGATCATGGAGGATGAGGCAAATATTCATCTGGCCTCTCTGTGGCTAAGCATCACCGCTCTCATTTGGTGGGAGAGTAGATTGCAGAGCAGTAAGAACGTGTGTAAAATCATTTCCTCATGGCCTGATTTTATTTCTACGTTAAAGGAATAGCTTTATCCCTTAGGATACAAGTAAAAAGAAATAATGAATTGAAAATATTTAAGGCAAGGCAAAGGTCAGGATGTTTATAGTTTTACAGAGGAATTTAGAAAGCAAGCACTGAATTTGGGTATTGCACTTGATACACCTGAAGTTGTAACTAAGTATATTGGCTCATTCCATAGCTATATTAGTCATTCATTGTTTTTGTTTGAACCAACCACTATTGACTCAGCCAGCATGAAGGCAATTCATATTGAGAATAGGGGAAGAAATGGAAGGGATGATCAGTCAAGAAAGCCACCATTAAAACCTCCCAATGGCAAATCCGAAGCGAAATGGAAAGGAAAGGAGAAGAAGATGGCAACAACCTGTTATCACCCTAAATTTTTGTTTCTAAACTTTGGAAAATTTTCCTTGTTTCTAGTCATAGTATTATAATAGGTTTTGAAGTCATCTCATCTCAATAGTGTCATTCTTTTTTCCAAATAAAGTTTGACATCCTCATTCCATGTCCTAAAAGCCTCACTACGTGTTTAGAAGTCATCTCTCACATCAATTTGAAGAAATTTTGAAATTAACTATGAATCCATGTTTTCGTATCATAGACAGTGTAAAACTCCTATTTTTTTTTGCAAAATAACTGAACTAGGAGTTTTCATAGCGCGTTACGAAACCACTGAAAAAGCTTGTTTCAACATAAAAGACTTTGTTTTCTGCTTTTACTAGTCAACTTCCAGAAGGGTTCTGGAGCAGCTGAGAACTCAGTTTTGAAAATTGAAAGAGGATTTTCTTCCTAACATAGTATACTACAGAAACCTCTTTCTGTTCTTTAAATTCGTTATGAGGTGGGAGAAATGTATGGTTAAACTTGCGCTACAAAACTGCTGAAAGCCATGCTTTGTCTTCTGGTTTTAGCAGTCTCTTTCAAGATCAATTTCTGGTCACAGGAAAAGGTATTTTGGAATTCAAAAGGAGGTTTCTCTTCATAAACTCTCCCTCTACAATAACCTATCTCAGTTTCTTCATAAGCGTTATCAGTTTGGAGATACTAATCTTTCTTTCAAACCCTAATTTCAGAGAACAAATTTTTCCTGTTTTACATGTGTTTTTCAAGGACAGATTCTAGACAGCTGGAGAAGTGTTTTAAGAAAACAGGAGAGGTTTTTGTTCTAGATAGCATGTAATACAAAAGAATCTTTCAATGTTGTAAAATATTTCAAGGATGAGAAGATAAAGGTTCTGTTCCACGTGCTAATTTTCAAAGATCCTAAACCTAAAAACAGGGAAACATGTCCCCTAATTCGTAGGGTTTATCATTAGTAGTAAGGTGACAACGTGGGAGGCTTCATCAAATTCGACTCATGAGGTTGCAGCTATCAAAGAATGCATTAAATTTTTACTTAAGGTGGTTTAGTCATAACAAGGAGTTGTACTCCTAATTGTATTAGGACTCTAGGACTGCTAGTTAGCTGTCAAATGCATTTAAAGTTTTGTTTTATGGCTAGAATAGGTGTCACTCATAGAAAATTCGAATTCTCTTGATGAGAGATGAGGGAATACATGTTGTAAATGCTATATAAAAAGCAATAGATCGAATTAGCAAGGGGGTTGGATACTTTTTGGCTCAGTTACTACTCTATGTGCAGACTGTATATATTTTTAACCTAATGCAGAGTTTCTACTTAGACAACTCAAGATTCATGAAGAGTTCTTGTATGTTCTTGTTTTGATGGCATCTTCTAGTACTTAAATTGTAGTGGTGTTTACTTATGATACTTAGAACTCATCAATGATGCTATAACTTCCTTCATGTATTTATAAACTGTGTTTCCTTGCATTGTATCTTCGTTTTTTTGATGTATAAAACCTCTCTATTCCCTGAATTTCATATTAATTTGATCTTGCTATGGCACTGAAACATACTTTAACTCCATAGCCCAATGGTAGCCAGTCTTCACCTTTCAACCTATAAACCTATAAAATCACAAAATCATAGAGTTAGCCATCTATCTATATCTTTAATCAATATCATTAACCCTTTGAGAGAGCGGTCTCAATCTGAGGAGGCTAAGCCTTAGCTAAAAGATTGGTTTGAAATAGTTACACTGAGATAGTCTGATCAACAGCCTATCAGGGTCCTATTTTGGTGATAACACAACCAAAGAGGGAGAACGACTGTATTTCAATCATTTCAAAAAGGAAGGCCATGATGATGATCAGTGTTGGAAACAACACCCAGAAAAGCATCCAAAGAAGTATGGAGGAAAAGGGAAGCAGAAGACAGTGGCAATGGTGCAGCAAGACCTTGGATTGGATTCTAGAGATGAAGTGTTGATCACATCAGTAGGAACAAAAGGTACACTTACACCTCATGTTATTTCTGAATCGCATGAAGGCACCGGTTCGGTAAATGAGTCCATTCCTAATGATCAAAAGAGAATTGAACTGTTTGAATCATATTAGAGTTGTTGTAAATCACACTAAAGCTGAAACCCTATTTGATACTGGGTCCCAAGAAAACTTAATTGTATATTTGTAACTATTTATATTATTTGAGATATCTTGAGAGGTTTAATTGAGAATCAATTTCCTTTACGCCACTAGCAACATTAATTCAACATGGAGATTTATGATTGAAGATGTTTGTTTTTTATCATACCTCTGTTAAAGGTTATATTGTTGTCGATATCTCATTTAATTAAAAATCCCTGGTAAAGAAACTTGGCTTAGAAGCAAAACCACACCCGAAACCTTACCCACTTGGATGGATACATGATAAAGCAAAACTAAATGTAACCAAGCAGTGTAAAGTCAAATTTGTGATTGCTTCTAAGCTAGTAGATGAAGTAGCACTGGATGTAATACCATTGGATATCTATGGCATGGTGTTAGCAAGCCCATACCTGTATGATAGAAAGGCAGTCTTCTTTCATCACGAAAACAAATACCAAATCACAAAATATGGGGTAGAATACATAGTAAGGGCTCATCAAAATAAAATCAATGCCATCCTTGTAAGCGTTGGACAAATGAAAAGACTGGGGAATTCCAGTAACGGTTGCATGCTTATGGTTGTAAGGAAAAAAGAGGCAGAATTCACTGATACTTTCTAGGGCTGCGATCAAGAACATAAACAAGAATTATTTGAATTAATTTCTAATTATGATGAGCTATTTCAAGAACTGAAGGGGTTACCACTGAGGAGGGAAATCCAAAATGAAATCCATTTGCAGCATGACTCTCCTTTGCCAAATATTGCATGTACAGGATGTCGACTATTGAGATGGAGGAAATCAAGAAACAAGTGCAGGAATTGTTGGACTAAGGGGTCATCAAGCCGAGCACCTCGCTGTGTGGTTCACCAATTGTCTTAGTGCCAAAGAAAGATGGCACATGGAGGATGTGCATGGATTACCACGTGCTAAACAAAATTATGGTGAAAAATCGCTATCCTCTCCCACGCATTGATGACATATTAGATCAATTAAAGAATGTTGTTTATTTCACAAAATTGGATTTGCGTAGTGGTTATCACCAGGTCCGAATTGCATAGTAGGACGTGTGGAAAACCGCCTTCAAGACCAAACATGGGCTTTTTGAATGGATGGTGATGCCATTCGGGCTTTGCAATGCTCCAGCCACTTTTATGAGGGTTATGAATGATATATTTCAGCCTTTCATTGATGAATTTGTTCTTGTATATTTAGATGATATACTTGTCTTTAATAAGAGTTGGGTTGAACATGTGCGTCATGTAAAGAAAGTGCTTGATGTACTGAAAAAAGAAAAACTCTTTGTAAAATTATCAAAGTGCGAGTTTGGGAATACCTCTTTGGGTTACCTAGGTCATATTGTTGGTCATGGTTAGTTAAAGATTAATCCCTCTAAAGCTGAAGCAATTGTACATTGGCCTAAGCCTACTAGTGTAACCGAGAACCACAACTTTTTAGGTGAAGTCCAGTATTGTAGGAGATTTATTGCTAATTTCTTTGTTATTGCAGCACCTTTGCACACATTGACAAGTGTGAAATAGGTCTTCCAATGGGGAGGAAGACAACAGAAGTCCTTCGAAACATTGAAGGAAAAGATCAGCACCGCACCAGTCTTAGCCTTACCAAATCTACAACATCAACCTTGCTTTAGTACTGTTGGAAGAATATCGCCAGTGTAGGGGTGTGGCAGCCGAGGTGGGGTGGAGGTTGGGGCGAAGGGCAGGGTGATTCCTGGAATAACCCCACCACGCCTGCCGGCCGTTGGGCATCGGGGTGGTGTGGAGGGCGGGGTGATTCCCAAAATCACCTTGCCACCCCCGTGAGCGGTTAGACCACTGGGGTGGGGCGGAGGGCAAGGTGATTCTCGGAATCAACCTGCCACCCATGTTGGTCGTTGACCCACCTAGGTGGGGCGGAGGGCAGGGTGATTCTTGGAATCACTCGACCACCCCCGCAGGCCGTTGGTTGGCCGAGGTGGTGTGGAGGGCGAGGTGAGTCATGGAATCACCCTGCCACCCCTGCACGTCGTTGGGCTGTTGGGGTGGGGCGGAGGGCAGGGTGATTCTGGGAATCAGACCGCCTTCCCCGCGAGCCATTGTACCGCCAGGGTAGGACGGAGGGCGAACTATTCGGCAACCGGGGTGGGGTGGAGGGTGAAACGTTTGGTCGCCATGGTGAGGTGGAGGGTGAAACGTGGAATCATGGCACCACCCCTGCGAGCCGTTGGGCTGCTGGGGTGGGGCAAAGGGCGGGGTGATTCTCAGAATCACCCTGCCACCCCCTCAGGCCATTGGGCCACCTGGGTGGGGTAGAGATCGGGGTCATTCCCATAATCTCCACACCACCCCTGTGAGTCGTTGGGTTGCTGGGGTGGGGCTGATGGTGGGGTGATTCCTAGAATCACCCCACCAACCCACCGGCCATTGGGTTGCCAGGATTGGAGCGGAGGGCATGGTGATTCCCAAAATTACCCTACTACCCCTCCCAGCTGTTGTGCCACCAAGGTGGTGTGGAGAGCGGGGTGATTCACGGAATCACCCCACCACCTCCGTGGGCCGTTGAGGCACCAAGGTGGGGTAGGGGGGGTGATTCCCGGAATCACCCCTCCACCCTTGCTGACCGTTGGGCTGCTGGGGTGCAGTGTAGGGCAGGGTGATTCCCGGAATCACCCTGCCACCATTGCGAGCCATTGGGCCATTGGGTTAGGTTGGAGGGCGTAGTGATTCCTAGAATCACCTCGCCACCTCCGTGAGACATTGAACTACCAGGGTGGGGCAGACAGTGGGGTGATTCCCGGAATCACCTCACCACCAATGTGGGTTGTTGGGTTGCTTGGGTAGGGTGGAGGTGATTCCAGAAATCACCCCACCCTCTGCCCCACACTGGTGGCCCAACGATCCGCAGGCGTGGTGCGGTGATTTCACGAATCACCCCACCCTCAACACCACCTCGGCAGCCCAACGACTTGTCGGGGTGGTGGCGTGATTCCTGGAATCACCCTGACCTCCACCCCTCCCTGGCGACCCAATGGCTCGCGGATCACCCTGCCACCCTTGTTAGCCATTGGGCCATCGGGGTGGGCAGAGGGCAGGGTGATTCTCGAAATAACCCCACCACCCCCACGAGGTGTTGGGCTGCCAGGGTTGGGCGGAGGCCGGGGTGATTCCTGGAATTACCCATCCACCCCACGGGCCATTAGGCCTACGGGGTGGGGCTGAGGGCGGGTTGATTCCTGGAATCACCCGGCCACCCACGAAGGTCGTTGGGTCGTTGGGGCGGTGCGGAGGGCGGGGTTATTCCAGAAATCACCCCGCCACCTCATAGGCCATTGGGACAACAATGTGGGGTAGAGGGCGAGGTGGTTCCCATAATCACCCTGCCACTCCTATGGTAAGGTCATTGGGCCGCTGGGGTGGTGCGGAGGGCGGGGTGATTCCTGAAATCATCCCGCCACCCTCGTAGGCCATTGGGACACCAGTGTGGGGTAGAGGGTGAGGTGATTCCCATAATCACCCTGCCACTCCTGCGGGCCATTGGGTCGCCGAGGTGGGGCAAAGGGCACACTGATTCCTAGAATCATCCTGCAACCCCCATGGGACGTTGGGCTGCCGGGGTGGGATGAAGGCTGAGGTGATGCCTGGAATCACCCCGCCACCCCTACGGGTCGTTGGGCTACCGGGGTGGGGCGGATGGTGGGGTGATTCCTAAAATCACCCTGCCACCTCCACGGGTTGTTGGGCTAGCAATGTGGGGCGCAGGGCAGGGTGATTCCCGGAATCACCCCGCCACCCCTCCATGTCATTGGGCTGCCAAGGTGGGGTGGAGGGCGGGGTTATTCTGGGAATCACCCCGCCATCCCTAGCCTTCTCCCCACCTTGGAGGCCCAATGGCCCGCAAGGGTGAAGGGTTGATTAAGGGAATTTGCCCACCACCCCCATGGACTGTTGGGCCATCAAGGTAGGGCAGGGGCCTGTAGATAGCCTCCACCCCACCCTGGTGGCCTGTCGACCTGTGGGGGTGGCAGGGCGATTCTGGAAATCACCTCGCCACCCTCACGGGCCGTTGGGCCACAAGGATAGGGCAGAGGCTACAGAATCATCCAATCACCCCGCCACCCCTAGCCTCTGCCCCACCCTGGTGGCCCAATGGCTCGGGGGATGGCAGCATGATTTTGGGAATAACCCCACCACTCGCATGAGTAGTTTTGTTGCCAGGGTGGGGCGAAGGGTTGCAGATAGCCTTTGCCCCACCCAGATGACCCAATGGCCCGAGGGGGTGGCAGGACGATCCTAGGAATTGCCTCCCTACTCCCTCGGGTTGTTGGGTAGCCAAGGTAGGGCAGAGGGTTATAGAGAGCCTTCGCCCCACCCCGACGGTCTAGTGGCCCATAGGGGTTGCGGGGTGATTTTGAGAATCATCTCACCACCCCTATAAGCTGTTGGGCCGCTGGGGTAGGGCGGATAACAGTAGACAACCTCCGCCCCACCTCGGTGGCCCAACGACCTGCGGGGGTGGTCGGGTGATCCCGGAATCACCACGCCACCCCCACGGTCCATTAGGATAATGAGGTAGGGTGGAGGGCAAGGTGATTCCTAGAATCACCATCTCACCCCTGCGAGCTGTTTGGCTGCCATGGTGGGTTGGAGGCTGCAGACAGCCTCCACCACACCTCGTTGGCGCAACAACTCACAGGGGTGGCGGGGTGATTCCAGTGGCGAGATGATTCCCGAAATCACCCTACCACCCACGAGGGTCGTTGGGTCAATGGGGTGGGGCGGAGGATATCCAAAGCCTTCCACCCCACCATTGTAGCCCAACGGCCCACGGGAGTCGGGGGGCGATTCCCGGGATCGCCCCGCCACCCCTGCGGGCTGTTGGGCTGTCGGGGTGGAGCAGAGGCTATCTGTAGCCCTCTGCCCCATCCCGGCCACCCAACAACCCATGGGGGTCATGGGGTTATTCTTGGAATTGGCCCACCACACCCGAAGGCCGTTGGTCTGCTGGGGTGGGGCGAAGGCTGGGTGTGACAGGTTGTTTCTCAGAATTAGCCCGCCACCCCGTGAGTCGTTAGCCTGCCGGGGTGGTGTGGAGGTAGGCTATCTGCAACCCTCTGCCCCACCCCGGTGGCCCAAAAGCTCACGGGGGTGGCACGGCGATTGTGAACAACCCTCCGCCCCACCCTAGCGGCCCAAAAGTCTGCAGGGATGGCGGGGTGATTATGGGGTAACAAAATTTTAATGTATTTCAGATCCCATTATTTTATCTTTATGGTCATTACTAAAACATATTGAATTTATAATTAGGAAAGAAAAATGTTATTCTACCGAAAACATTAGTGTGTTTTTTTCCTCATAAATAGCTATTTTTTTGCACATAAAAAATTGGTTTTACTAACATTTTTTGAAAATGTTGAAAATTGACCCTAAAAGAAAACATCATGCTAGTATCAACACTTTTCGTTTTCAAGGTGTTTTTTTCATGAAAATTTCCTTTTCATTGCTACTTTTAAAACATGTTCAAAATTGACCCTAGAAAGAAAAAACCATCTTTCCAGTATACACACTTTTCATTTTTAGCATTGTTTTTGATGTTTTCTCGGGGTTTTTTGGCCAAAGTTCCCATTTTGAGTTTATAGTTCCTGTTTCAATGTTTGCATTTCTTAATTTTGAATTATACTAAGTGCATGCACATGGAACCCGAACCTAATTTGAATTAATTGGTCTCTAGTAGAGTCTATATATTGCATGCATGTTCATCAATAACATATTATTAGATTTTATTAGAAATTTGAAGTGTCTCTCTCGTTCATTAGTCAATTTCTTAGTGCTTTGATTCTCTCTTGTTTCTTATTTCGCAAGTAACTATCTAGTATTTTTTCACACTTATATATTTCTATTGATATTAAAATCAAATATGCATTTTATTTTGAGCTTTTTATAAGTGTAGATCCACTTTTCATAGGGTAATTCTACTATAGTTTTATCTTGGCTAAGCAACTCATCTTGGAACACTTTCCTAAAGTCTTGCATTATTGTGATTTGAATCTATTCTCCTTTAAGGAAGCTTTGTATTTCTTCTTCCATGGCTTCTACAAATATTTTTGACTCCTATATTATTGATAGTAGTCCTTGGAATTTTTTTCGTATCATCTATAACCTTGAACTCATCTAATTTTATCTGATCTAGGTAGGACTGATATAGTTCATTGAGAAAATGTTTAATTTTCACTTTCTCATCCCTAACATATGGCACATAGTGATAGTAATTCCAAAACTTATAGGAAATTTCCTCCAAGTGATATTCCCCTCACAAATTCATTTTATGATGTGCCTTCCCACTGTATCGAAGCCCTTCTATTTATATGGAATATTTTCACTATGACATTCATATTCCTCTAATGTTCATACACAAGAAAGTATTTCTTTAATCTCACTAATCAAACATTTGTCATTTTGCATTTCTTTATTCACTATAGAAGGTGGCTAGCCTGGAATTTTTGAAATATACATGCAACATAGTTCAAGAACACTTATTTTTTTTCTTATGAAATTCACTCTTGGAACCATTTCTTAGAGCTCATATGAATTGACTCTCCCAACCTTGGACGAATCAAATAATGATTTGTTACTAGATGTATCTATCCTTTTAGCATGGCGTATTTTTATGGAGGTGATTTTCCTCATTTTATTTGTAGATAATATGTGTTTTTTAACCTCTCAACGAATCTTTATCATTGAAAATCATCATTGGTAGAATTAAGTCTTTGTTGCAATTGCTTCTGAAATTCAGACAGATTTTCTAACAATAATGCATTCAATTCTAACTATCTTTCTCTCTCTTGGATTATCCTTTCATTATCTATCATGTAGCTTTAGAGTATTTCTTTTAGGATCCTAACTATTTCTGCAAGGTTTAGGAGTGTTTCTACTTTAAGACCCTCACAATTTCTGCAAGATTTATGGGTTTTTCTACATTCATCCTCTCTTGATATTCCTCACACTTGACATGGGTGGCTTCTTCAGGAGGACATTATACCATATTGGGTTTTCCTTGTGATGTTTCTTACACTTTTTTTCACTCAATTATATTTTCTTTTCAGTGTTGTAATGCAAAAAATTCAATTATTAGTTGTAAATTAGCATCACAATTAACATTAATAATGGATTATATCCTTTTATATTCAATTGTGTCTTATAACATGCTAGTGTTGCACCCTAACCCAACATACAACCTTGTAACAATCCTAGTTACTTTGGGTGTGTTTTGAGAAATGAGGTCATCCTTTTATGAAAATGCATGCCCCATTGGCTCATTGCTATATAATTGAACTTTTGTGCAATAAATGGCCACATTGTATCACTTGATATCTACCATTCTAGGAGATGCATTGGGATGATCTTTTGCTTGGAAATGTGATCATGTGTTTGGCACTAGACTCTAATTCTTTAGCATGAAATAAGTCCATATCACACACAGCTTGCTTTTACCACCAAGATAAAATCACATATAATATGGAAATTATCTTTCTCAACAATATAGGGAATGGTCCTAGCTCTAGCATTGCCTATATAGTTTTCCTTAATCTAGTGCCCTTTATTTTCCCCAAGTTCACGGGTACACTTCCTAATATAAATTGAGGCATTTTAATCCTTGGTTCTAGAGGGGTGTTATGGAAATATGGTTGATTCTCCTCTAAACATTGCAAATCTCCACAAATCTGCACATAGGTATAATACCAAGCCATGATATTTGTAGCTTGGATCTTTGAGAAGTATGAGGCATGATATTGGCATTATGGGTTACATCATGAGATACATTTGTAACCTATGCATCCATGTATGACCATAACCTACCATAGAGGTTGTGAAACCTTCATATTTTATGTAAAACACCCCGACATGGTTCACAAGGGCTTGACGAGTGGATTGGTTTAATCCCACACCAACATTTACTCATGAATTGATGAAACGAGTGGTCATGGGCATTCACTACATTGGAATTCATTGGAATTCACTTATTCCATGGGTAGTTAAATATATTGGAGGGTTAAACATAATTCTTGGTTTTTCTACCCTCTCTACAACCATACACTCCATTATTTTATGTCTTTTCGTTTTCCCACCAATTTTGAGGGTTCTTTATTTCATATTGGTGCTCTTCTAAGGCAGCACACCATATCACTTCATCTACCATAATAATACCTTGGGCTTTGATTCGTAGTTTCAAGGCATGCTTAATGTGCTTAATATGCATTGCTTTTCAAATGTTGATTTCATAGTTTAATATAAATTGTTGATAATTTATTTAAATAATTTATATTCTCCCTAGCATACTCCCTACTACTCATCCACTAGCATGCTCCCTACTTGGGATTCAAGGGAGATTTTGGGGTACATTGCACTCGCTAGTTCATTAGGACCTATAATTTTGTCATAATTATACCTTATTCCATATATTATTATGGAAAAATATTGTCACTTTTAATTCACTACTACACATTCCATATCATATCAAAATTTTTCTATTTTTTAGGGTTTTCTATTTTTACTGAGTGTTGATTACATGTGGCCATGACTTGAAATTAGTTGCAGGATGAAATGGATAATTCCAATCCATAAATTCATGCTATCTCATGCATAGTTATTCCTAGAGTGAGTATGCACTTAGTGGCTACTTTTTATTAGTTAGTGGTCATTTTTTCTCTCTCCTCCCCTTGTCAGTTGAATTTTAGTCCTATTTTGGAGTTTAACAAAATTTAAGTAGTTAGTATTACGCATGTGAGAGTTATTATTTAGTTAAATATGATCTGTAACTCCACTAATTTTCATTTGCTCCATTTTAGGATATTTTTCTAATTTTGGGTTTGTGAGTAGAATTTAATGTGTTTTCCAACTAGGGAGAGTACTTTTGAATTATACTAAGTGCACGCACATGGAACCCCAACTTAATTTGAATTAATTGGTATCTAGCAGAGTTGGTATATTGCATTCATGTTCATCATTAACATATTATTAGATTTTATTAGAAATTTGAATTGTCTCTCTCATTCATTAGTCAATTTCTTAGTGGTTTTATTCTCTCTTGTTTCTTGTTTTGCAAGTAACTATCTAGTATTTTTTCACACATATCTTTCTATTGTGATTAAAATCCAATATGCATTTTATTTTGAGCTTTTTATAAGTGTAGATCCACTTTGCATAGGGTAATTCTATTATAGTTTTATCTTGGCTAAGCAACTCATCTTGGTACCCTTTCCTAAAGTCTTGCATTATTGTGATTTGAATCTATTCTCCTTCAAGGAAGTTTTTTATTTCTTCTTCCATGGATTCTACAAATATTTTTGACTCCTATATTATTGATAATAGTACTTGGAATTTTTTTTGTATCATCTATAACCTTGAACTCATCAAATTTTATCTGATCTTGGTAGGACTGAGATAGTTCATTGAGAAAATGTTTAATTTTCACTTTCTCATCCCTAATATATGGCACATAGTGATAGTAATTCTAAAACTTATAGGAAATTTCTTCCAAGTGATATTCCTCTCACAAATTCATTTTATGATGTGTCTTCCCACTGTATGGAAGCCCTTCTAGTTATGTGGAATATTTTAACTATGGAATTCATATTCCTCTAATGTTCATATGCAAGAAAGTATTTCTTTAATTTCAATAATCAAACATTTGTCTTTTTGCATTTCTTTATTCACCATAAAAGGTGGGTGGCTTTGCATTTTTGAAATATACTTGCAACATAGTTCAAGAATGCTTATTTTTATTTTTCTTATGTAATTCACTCTTGGAACCATTTCCTAGAAGATCATATGAATTGACTATCCCAACATTAGACGAATCAAATAATGATTTGTTACAAGACGCATCTATCCCTTTATCATGGTGTCTTTTTATGGAGGCGATTTTCCTCATTTTATTTGTAGATAATATGTGTTTCTTAACATCTCAACGAATCTTTATCTTTGAAAATCATCATTGGTAGCATTAGGTCTTTGTTGCAATTGCTTCTAAATTTCAGATAGATTTTCTAGCAACAATGCATTCAATTCTAACTGTCTTTCTCTCTCTTGGATTATCCTTTCATTATCTATCATGTAGCTTTAGAGTATTTCTTTTAGGTTCCTAACTATTTCTGCAAGGTTTAGGAGTGTTTCTACTTTAAGACCCTCACAATTTCTGCAAGATTTATGGGTTTTTCTACATTCATCCTCTCTTGATATTCCTCACACTTGACATGGGTGGCTTCTTCAGGAGGACATTATACCATATTGGGTTTTCCTTGTGATGTTTCTTACACTTTTTTTCACTCAATTATATTTTCTTTTTAGTGTTGTAATGCAAAAAATTCAATTATTAGTTGTAAATTAGCATCACAATTAAAATTTATAATAGATTATATCCTTTTATATTCAATTGTGTCTTATAACATGCTAGTGTTGCACCCTAACCCAACATACAACATTGTAACAATCCTAGTTACTTTGGGTGTGTTTTGAGAAATGAGGTCATCCTTTTATGAAAATGTATGCCCCATTGGCTCATTGCTATATAATTGAACTTCTATGCAATAAATGGCCATATTGTATCACTTGATATCTTCCATTCTAGGAGATGCATTGGGATGATCTTTTGCTTGGAAATGGGATCATGTGTTTGGCACTAAACTCTAATTCTTTAGCATCAAATAGGTCCATATCACACACAAGTTGCTTTTACCAGCAAGAGAAAATCACATATAATATGGAAATTATCTTTCTCAACAATATAGGGAATGGTCCTAGCTCTAGCATTGCCTATATAAGTTTCCTTAATCTAGTGCCCTTTATTTTCCCCAGGTTCATGGGTACACTTCCCAATATAAATTGTGGCATTTTAATCCTTGGTTCTAGAGGGGTGTTATGGAAATATGATTTATTCTCCTCTAAACATCTCAAATCTCCACAAATCTGCGCATAGGTATAATACCAAACCTTGATGTTTGTAGCCTGGGTCTTTGAGAAGTATGAGGCATGAAATTGGCATTATGGGTTAGGTCATGACATAAATTTGTAACCTATGCATCCATGTATGACAATAACCTACCATAAAGGTTGTGAAACCTTCATATGTTATGTAAAACACCTCGGCATGGTTCACAAGGGCTTGACGACTAGATTGGTTTAATCCCACACCAACATTTACTCATGAATTGATGAAACAAGAGGTCATGGGAATTCACTACATTGGCATTCATTGGAATTCACTTATTCAATGGGTAGTTAACTATATTGGAGGATTAAACATAATTCTGGGTTTTTCTGCCCTCTCTGCCACTAGTAATCTCCATTATTTTATGTCTTTTTGTTTTCCAAGAAAATTTGAGGGTTCTTTATTGCATATTGGTTCTCTTCGAAGGAAGCACACCATATCGCTTCATCTACCATAATAATTGCATGGACTTCGATTCATAGTTTCAATGCATGCTTAATATTATTATTTGTTAAGCTAACAACATGCACACTCATTTGTACAACCCTTCCCTAGAAGGATGTAAATAAATTCATACACACTCATTTTTACAACATATTCATTGATTATTTCGATCTAGTTTTGTTAAATTCCGTAGTAAATTTGAAGGGTTTCAACATGATTGTATTCGAGTTTGATGAAGAGATCACTATAGATCTTCTATATGTGTTCTCAACATGATATCAGTGTGACTCTTCCTGCCTTAGCCAGTAGTATTTACAAGGTTGTCTTAGGTCTGAAAGTAGGGTTTTCAACCATTTTATGGGGAGCACAAACAAAATTCTAGGTTTTTCTATCATCTCTACCACCAGTACTCTCCATTATTTTATGTCATTTCATTTTCCCAGCAAATTTTAGGGTTCTTTATTGCATATTGGTGCTCTTCTAAGGTAGCACACCATATCGCTTCATCTACCATAATAAAACCTTGGAATCCGATTATTAGTTTCCATGCATGATTAATATGCTTATTTGTTAAGCTAACAACATAGTCTGGATATATAGTACCATACGGACAACTAGTAGCTAAATTTCCAATTATTGTACCTATTCTTGCATGTTCATATTCCTTATGATGAATATCAAATAGTTCAACCATGCAAGGAGTATTAATTCCTCTTTAGAAAAGGGGTTCCAACCCTATTCTTATACCTCCAAAATGGAGATAGTATTATATCTTCCTCAGTGAAAAATATGTTATGAAACCACTTCACAAAAAGATAGAAAAGATAGTTGAACGCCTTAGAATTCAACCTCTTCGAGGGGAAACCTCCTTTACATTACAAAAATGAACAATTCTTGGATGATACAAATGAAAAGACCTCCTTTCTATACATAGGAGTCTAAGGGGTCATAATATAATCAGAGCCAACATAAAAATAATTATGTAAGGGCACAATAATAACAATAGTGGGCTTCCATGGGGCATAATAGTAACAATATGGGGACTACATGGGTACAACAATATAATAAGGGGGTTTTACTAATAACAATATGGCGTTACACTAGTCGTATAGGGGCCTAACATGCCCCTCTCCTTCAAAAAGTGTTGTCCTCAATGCTTGAGTAGTTCTTGATGCTCCTGTATAAAATTCTTGTCCTCCCATGTGGAATATTTAGCGAGTAAGTTCTTCCACTTGATGAGATACTCTGAAATTGATTGATTTCGTAGCTGTCAGGTTCTTGTTTCTGTGACTGCTCCAGGTTCCAAGATGATTTTTCCTTCCTCTTCAAGTTCTAGCAATATTGTTTGAATTGGGATCTTCTACAACTTTTTAATGAGTGGCCACACTTCTTCGTCCTTCTTCCATTCATCCCTTGCTTTGTTTATCCAATCTAGTTGGATAATATAAATAGCACAAAACAATGTTTCCACATCCTCATGCTTTCTTGAGAGTGCATCTGCAACAAAATTTTGCTTCCCTTTTCTATAGATGATGTCAAATTCATAACCCAACATATTCGTGACCCATTTTTTCTATTCTTCTAAAGATAATATTTGTTCTAAAAGGTATTTAAGACTATCATGATCCATTTTTACCTTGAAGTGTCTTCCCATTGGGTAAGGTATCCATTTCTTAAGTGCATGTAGTATTGCCAACATTTCCTTATCATAAATAACTTGCTTGAGATGTAGTCGTAAAAATACCCAATCACCTACATCAAAACATTTTTCATTGCGATGTTGATCTACCTCTTGTTTCATTCGATTCTGCACCAAAGTGGCATTATCCTTTAAAAGTTGGAGAACTTGTTGTTGATGCTCGATGTGATATTTCACTGCTTGAACCTTTTTCTTCTTGATATGGCCTTCTATCTTTAGAGTTTTAGGAGTGGTAATTTCTTCCAATGCTTTACAAGATATGGTTGGATTCATTTCTTAATGCTTGATGTGATCTTTCACTTCTTGAACATTTTTCTTCTTGATATGTCCTTCTATCTTGATATTTTGAGGAGTGGTAATTCCAACCAATGCATTAAAAGATATGGTTGGATTCATTTCTTCTTTCTCGATGTGATCTTTCACTTCTTGAACATTTTTCTTCTTGATATGTCCTTCTATCTTGATAGTTTGAAGAGCGGTAATTCTTGCCAATGCTTTACAAGATATGGTAGGATTCATTTCTTCTTTCTCTGGGGTTGGGTCCTCGTGTATATCCTCTTCTTTTGATGTTTCTTGATCCTTTTCTTCCTCCTCTTCATACTATATGTAAAATAATTTCTTCTCAGCACAATTTGCTGTCACAATTTTAATAAAGCCCTTTTTCTCCTTTTTCTTCCAATTGTTGCGGTGTAACCCTTGTAGGTTGTGGAAGGCTAGGAGAAATAAAACTTCTATCTTTATAGTTGTGAGGGGTAGAATTCCTTGTTGCCATAATTTTTCTTTCCACTTTGTAACGAAACCCTTTTTCTCTTTTTTCTTCCAATTTTTGTGGTTTTTCTCTAAAGAAGGTGTTTCTCTTTGTATTCTCATAATGTGCTATAATTTCCTCCATGAAAATTGACCACGTAACAAGTTGTTTACGAGAACAAAGCCCTTTATACCATAAAAATTGATCTTGTTCTAAATATGAAGATGCAATACATACATTTTGTAATAGCGGTACACCATGTAGATCAAAATATTTCTCCATCTATAGTATCCAATTTACCGGATCCTTGCCATCAAACTTCCTCATCTCGCTTTTTCTTGATTTTAGGAGCTCGATATTGAAAAGACTGTAACTATATACTTTCGGATATTTAAATTCTAAAATTGCATCTTGTCGTAGCCCTTTGCATCCTCTTTCCAATGCCACCAGTCTGATCGAATTTAGATTCTCCAAGAAAGAGTTATGCACAATCTCCCAAGATGACCTGATTATATACCTTTTTAGAAGAGCGAACTTATATGAAGTGCAATGTGTCACTGTTTTGACCTTTGGGTATAAAAAAATATAGATACGAAAATATAGTATGTACTCTTTCTGGAACTTCTTGCGAAATTGCAATTTGATGCTCAAAACAATAGTTATGATGATTTTCCCAAGGTCACCTGTTTGGAATGTAATTTAGGAGTCTGCAAAAAGACCAACTTTCTCAGATCATATCTCTGCAAATATAGCGTGAAAAGCTCTGAAATTTAGACTCGAGGTTTAGCGTGATTTCATCTCAAATGGGTTGTTTTCTTTGCTTCTGAAATGTCGAAGAAAAAATGTTATAGTGTAAATGCTACGATGACTTATTTGAAGCAACAAAACCCTAAAATCTAAAGCTCTGATACCAAATGTTATGAAACCAACTCACAAAAAGATAGAAAAGATAGTTGAATGCCTTAGAATTCAGCCTTTTTGAGGGGGCAACCTCCTTTACATTACACAAATGAACAATTCTTGGATGATACAAATGAAAAGACCTCCTTTCTATATATAGGAGTCTAAGGGGTCATAATATAATCAGAGCCGACATAAAAATAATTATGTAAGGGCACAACAATAATAATAATGGGCTTCTATGGGGCACAATAGTAACAATATAGGGACTACATGGGTACAACAATATAATAAGGGAGTTGTACTAATAACAATATGGCGTTACACTAGTAGTATAGGGGCCTAACAAAACATTAAGTGCAACTATTTGAGTAGCAGGTCTAAACACATTGATTTTTACTTCGAATTGTTTTAACATAAGTTTATTCCTTAAGAGTTGAATAATATTATTCTTATATACATCATTACTCGACAGTTCAGGAGGATTCCTTAAAATTTAAACATTGGATTGCTTTTCAAATGTTGATTTTACAGTTTAATATAAATTGATGATAAGTTATTTAAATCTTTATATACAAAATGATGCTTGTTTGTTAGGAACACTGCTTGTTTGTTGAGCACCATACTCTATCTTGATAGCCATTGTTGATGTGTATAACACTATTTCTGTAACATAAAAGCCTTGATGATTCATGAATTCCACTGATACAAAATTTGTGCTTGAGAATTGAGTAATTGTGAGAGTATGGGTAATCTCCACTTAAGACCGCATGGAAACCCACTACCTGATGTATTGAGTGATTTTATTTGATTACATATGGGAAAGTTACCCGCTTTATTATTTATGACTAGGTTGGCCTAGTCACCCTCTTGGCACTATTGCCCAACCCTAGAAGTATGTGAATAAATTCATGCACACTCATTTGTACATAATATTCATTGATTATTTCAATCCAGTGCCATATTTACCCTAGTGCAATTCTCTATTTTGCTCTCTCATTCTATTTTACTACAATTAATATTGTTGTTTTGTTAAATGCCATAGTAAATCTCAAGGGTTTCTACATGATTGTATTAGAGTTTGACGAAGAGATCACTATATATATTCTATCTGTGTTCTCAATATTATATCAGTGTGACTCTTCCTTCCCTAGGTATTAGTATTTACAGGGCTGTCTTAGGTATGAAAAATAGGGTTTTCAACCATTTTCTGGGGAGCACAAACAGAATTTTGGGTTTTTATACCCTCTCTGCCACTAGTACTCTTCATTATTTTATGTCTCTTCATTTTCCCAACATATTTGAGGGTTATTTATTGCATATTGGTGCTCTTCTAAGGCAACACACCATATCGCTTCATCTATCACAATAATTCTTTGAACTTCAATTAGTAGTTTCCGTGCATGCCTAGTATGCTTAATATGCATTTCTTTTCAAATGTTGATTTCACAGTTTAATATAAACTGATGAAAATTTATTTAAATAATTTATATACAAAATGATGCTTGTTTGTTAGGAACATTGCTTGTTTTTCGAGCACCATATATAGAACCTCGTTCATTGCACTAGTGTGAATATATAGTGGGTTGGGTTGGGATGCGTGGGGTGGGTTGATTTTGACAATAACCATAAACCCTTCTTCTAAAGCATCTCATAATTTACAATATCAAGAAGATGTAGTGATCCATATGTTGTCACAATGGCAACTACCCTTCTCGATGGATGTTACATCCATGGCTACCCAGTTACAGCTGTCTTTTGGGCCTTTAGTATGCCCGCCACTTTTGTAAATATAGGGAGCATCTAGCCCTTGCCATAAAAGGAATATTCAAGAGCATGATTAAAAAACATAGTCAATGATGTACTTGGGCTACTCAAGAAGACAGCTAGCCACACCAAAAATCCCACAAGGACGACTCGAGCTAAAGCAACTCTAGTCCTCCCAATCTTAATTTCGCTCATTGAGCTGGGCATGATTAATTCTTTTTTAAATATGGATCTCAGTTGTGTAATATTTTCAAGACATAAACGCAGAGAGTCAACCAACCATACTTTCATTTAATTTTCTACAATCTCTCACTTTAATCCAACTTCTGAATGTTGTTATATAAATCCTAAACAAAAGCACAGGGAGAGTTTGCCTTGATACTGTTGCTCATAGAAAATTCTCCATCATATGATTTAGGGTCCTTGGAAGAGAATGGTGTCAATCACTCTCACACCCTGTCTCAAACCTCAATTGGCAACAGTGCCAATCACACCATGTCTCAAAGGATATATCATAAATGCTACGAGATAGGTGTTACTCTGTCTTCAGGGCCTTTAGTGTGCCATCTTCTTTTGTAAAGCTAGGGAGCATCTAGCCCTTTCCATCAAAGGCATATTCAAGATCATGATTAAAAGGCAGAGTCAATCATGTACCTGGGCTAATCAAGAAGTCATCTAGAACCACCAAAAAGCCCACAAAGGATGACTCCAGCTAAAGCAAATCTAGTCCTCCCAATCCTCATTTCGCTCAATGAGATGGGAATCATTAATTATCTTTTAAATATGGATCTCAGTTGTGTAATATTTTCAATCCATAATTGCAGAGAATCATCCAATCAGATATATTAATTTGTATTATTCTGGGAGACATTTTAATACATGTGCATGTTTTGTTCAAAGTGCAATGGTGGATTTTCTAGGTCTCCACCACTAAGCTCTAGATGATGCTCTTTGTTCGAGACAATTTTTTGTTCGCTAAGACCAAAAACCTCCTTCATAACTTTAACGATGATTGTTTCCACTTCCGCTTCAAAATTTTCTACCTTGTATTCCAACTTCTCCATTTTGGTGATTATCAAATCCACTATTGCATGCATGCATTCCACATATTTTTTCAGATCACCAAGTTGATTTGAAATCAAAATAAAGTGGGAATGGCTCTCGCTGATTAACTTCTCTCCTATATTAGATATCAAATTCCATACTTCCTTTTTCATCATGTCGAGTTGCTCATCTAGGGATTTATCAATGCAATTGTCAGAAGCTAAGACCATATTGTCTGCCCTTCACTTTCTAGTAATAATCAATTTCACTTTTAAATTTTGTATCCAACCCATTATATCTTTGTCTAGGCCCGAGACAACTACAGAGGAGCTATTCTCACATTAAATGCTTACATCATGTCCTCGCTTAGAATGAATTTGAAGATCCATTGCTATATCATGTCCCACCCTGATATAGGAACTTAATATTTTATCTTTGTTTCTCCACTTGTCATGATACCTCTCCATACTCCTCGTGTGTTTCCATCTAGTTTCCTGATTAGTGGGCTCCTTCATCCAAAATTGGCAATCATCGAGACTCTGTTTCTTTGAATTAAAAACATTTTTATGCGGATTGCCATAACTTAATTTCTTCTTAATGAGGTTCATTAGGACTATCCTCCCTTGAACGAGTACAATCATGGGATATGGCATACATATATATTATTTTGGTCTTCCACAATCATTCCTTGTGCCTAGTTAACTCCAATATTGGCTTATTCATCTTCTAAAGTTAAAGTGATTGGTATCAGAAAACTACAATATAGTAAGTGTATGGCAAAATTTTAACACATTAGATAAATAAGGGTACTAGATAATAAACAAATCTAACAAGTACCTATTAAAACATACCAAGGGAAATTACCTTTCACAATAATATAAAGTAGTTTAAATGTTAGAACCCTATGGTTGACAACACATAAACCCAATATTCTATAGAGAGATTACTTTGCATGATGTGACAACAATTTAAGACAGTGCATTGCCCTTTGTAATATAATCCAGAGAAAATTCATCTCTTACCCAAAAGAGGATCTGAGTCAGATTTTTTTTCTAACACAGAGGTCAGAGAGAAAAAACCTTCTAGCCAGATCTATGCATTATTCATCTTTATGGATTGTCACTATAGCCAGTGTTGATGTGTATAACACTATTTCTGTAACATAAAAGCCTTCATGATTCAAGATTTCCATTGATACAAAATTTGTGCTTGAGCATTGATTAATTGTTAGAGTATGGGTAATCTCCACTTAAGACCACATGGTGACCCACTACCTGATATATTGAGTGCTTTAATTTGCTTACATATGGAAAGTTACCAACTTTATTATTTATGACTAGGTTGGCCTAGTCGCCCTCTTGGCACTAGTGCCCAACCCTAGAAGGATGTGAATAAATTCATGCACACTCATTTGTACAACATATTCATTGATTATTTCGATCCAGTGCCATATTTACCCAAGTACAATTCTCTATTTTTCTCTCTCATGCTATTTTGCTACAATTAATATTGTTATTTTGTTAAATGCCATAGTAAATCTTAAGGGTTTCTACATGATTGTATTATAGTTTGATGAAGAGATCATTATAGATCTTCTATCTTTGTTCTCAACATTATATCAGTGTGAATCTTCCTGCCCTAGCCGGTAGTATTTACAGGGCTGTCTTAGGTCTGAAAAATATGGTTTTCAACCATTTTCTGGGGAGCACAAACATAATTCTGGGTTTTTCTACCCTCTCTGCCACTAGTACTCTCCATTATTTTATGTCTTTTCATTTCCTAGCAAATTTGAGGGTTCTTTATTGCATATTGGTGCTCTTCTAAGGCAGCACACCATATCGTTTCATCTACCATAATAATTCCTTGGACTCTCATTAGTAGTTTCCATGCATGCTTAATATGCTTAATATGCATTGCTTTTCAAATGTTGATTTCACAGTTTAATATAAACTGATGAAATTTATTTAAATAATTTATATACAAAATGATGCTTGTTTTTTAGGAAAACTGTTTGTTTGTTGAGCACCATATATGCAACCTTGTTGGTTTCACTAGTGTGAATATATAATGGGTTAGGTTGGGTTGGGTTGAGTGGGGTGGGGTGATTGTGATAATAAATGTAAACCCTTCTTCTAAAGCATCTGATAATTTAAAACAGCAAGGAGATGTATTGATCCATATGTTGTCACAGTGGTAGCTACCCTTCTCGATGGATGCTACATCCATGGCTGCCCAATTACAGCTATCATAAATGCTAAGGGACAGGTGTTACTCTATCTTCCGTGCCTTTAGTATGCCCTATTCTTTTGTAAATCTAGGAAGCATCTAGCCCTTGCCATAAAAGGAATATTCAAGAGCATGATTAAAAGGCATAATCAATCATGTAGCTGTGCTACTCAAGAAGACAGTTAGCCACACCAAAAATACCACAAGGATGTCTCCAGCTAAAGCAACTCTAGTCCTCCCTTGAAGCGGTGCAATAATGGGATATGGCATACAGATATATTAGTTTGGTCTTCCACAAACATTCCTTGTGCCAGGTTAACTCCAATATTGGCTTGTTCATCTTCTAATCGATTGGTAGCCATTTTAACATGGTAGAGATCAAAAATCTCAAACTTATCTAAAAGGAGCTTTATTTAGTGGTATATTGGAGGAAGGTCATTCCCCCTGCAACCCTTCATCTTATAACATTTTTGTACATTTTTGTATAGTAATTAATGAGTCTTCAAATACACTTATGTTTTGTTCAGAGTGCAATGGCGGATTTGCTAGGTCTCCACCACTCAACTCTAGATAATGCTCTTATATATATAAAATAAAGAATGTATTTCTATATATAAGTTTTTGAGAAATATTATAGAGATGTTAGTAAATTTAGTAAGACTACATCATGTGAATCTAGTAGCATGTAAAGTTTGAATTGGTCTACATTCACTACATGCATTTTAATTATCAAACTGCCTCAATGAAATTAGTATTACATGCCTAAAAGTTTAAACCAAAATATTTTACAATAATTTTATGGTTTTACACATTGTCATATATTTCAACATTTATTTATGCAATGATCCTAACTAGTGTCCACAAACTTTTCTTCGTAGATTTCTATTACATTATTCTATACAAAATGGTAGACTAGGTATTTATGTTGCTTTTGGTATTTGTAGTATTTATGTTGTTGATTTAGTTAGAGGTTGGATTTATTTTTAGAAATAACTTTAAAACGATACTTCAAAAGTTTGTTTGTGACTAGTTAGATGCTTGTTGGAACACTCTGATAAGCTTGCCTCAAAGTGTTGGACAAATCTTCAATGCTCACTCAACACATTTGTAGAGTTTTGTTCAGGGTTTTGAACCTAGATATCAATTTTTTTCATATCTAATTCCTACAAAAGCACTAAACACTACCTTGAAACAACAAAAAAACAAAAGTACAAATAATCAAGTGATGAAAGAACCAAAAAATACACTGAAAAACTACATATTCATAGATTCACTCCCTAGGTTTATTCATTGGTCATGTTCTCTTGAAAAAGAAGTAATACCCAAGTTAAAAATTGCAGTCTTATTGTTTAAAAAACATGGTGCATTCAGGGAAATAGCACATCGTCATCTAAATATTCAGATGAATGTGCAACAAGACCTACTCTAGGTACAGATGAATACTTGAATGAAATGATATATTGCAGTTGCAAAATGTGCCAAAATAGGAAACTAAAGAAGCGAAGGCTTGTTGGTATCCATAGATTGGACCATGGAGTTTATATACAAGAGCTACATTATAATTAACAAATTTTTATTCTTATAAAAAATAAGTATGCACATTATTTAATACATTATTGTTGATCATTTCATTTGATTTTTTTATTTGTGAAAAGTCACTTCGAGTTCCCATGACAACACCATTACATGAAATTGGGCTATGTTGGGCCTAGAGTATGCCCTAAAACTACTTCTGCTTGGCAAAGAGCTCGTCTTCGTCGGACGTAACGAAACAAGTTACCAACCCAAGACTGAGAGGCATGTGCCATGAGTGAAAGCCTACCCCCTTACAAACCACCAATGGGTTATTCCAGGTGGCGTTGTTTTCCTTGATTAACGATCATGAGTCAACCTGCATTCACGATTACTAGCGAAAGATAGTTGTCCTCACTGCTGGTTCGACAAATAAGTTATAATAGATTTTCCCACTTGTGAAAAAAATAAAATTAAACCATACATCATTCTCACACACATATATTAATTAGAACATTTAGAAAAAAAACCAACCATTAAAAGAAATAAAAATAAGTTACAATAAAATAATATTATTAAAAAAAATTCTAAAAAAAAATTAAAAATTCTTCAACTTTGTAAAACACTAATATAAAAACATTCTTTATTTTTGTAAAAAAATAGTAGAGAAACAGAATATCCAACATAATATACCATCTTATGCTGAAACAAATAAATAAAAACCTGTGTATCTAAATTTTCAATATTTCCAAAAGTATCCATAACGACTTCAAACATTAAATATAATGAATAATCCACAAATTGTAAGATGTGTGACATCAATTTCCGTGGTTCTACCTATTTGATATCCATTTCATTAAAGTCAACATAAATAATTACGTAATCAAGTACCACTTACCCTTTCCTTCCTCAGCATTATTTCTAAATTTAATGTGGACAGTCTATTTTTTAGTTATGTATCAACTAATGCTCTACAATCTCATAAATGTTGCATCTTGCAAAAATCAGTAACTAACTAATGCTCTACGACTCCATAAATCCGGCTCTGCAACTATGATCAAATGTAGCATGTTGTAAAATCAAGACCTAATTCCACACCCATTTCTTCATGCTGTAACCATAAACCTAAACCCTTCACGTGCAAAAAGAGTGCAACTGTCCCATCCCTTGTAATGGTGGTCGTTGTGTCTCCTTCGATTTACCCTCGAAAGGCTCCATCCGAACCTTCCTTCGATGAAGCTTCCTCCTCACTTGCACGGATCCGCGAATGGTCTATTACTGCGGTGTTAAGTTTAATGTTCCACAGTAACTTCGTAACGAACGTGGATATCTTCAACCTGCAACATGAGATGACCTAATTCCACTGTATATACATAATAAAACATCAAAGTATGCGACTTGAGATATCTTCCACCTGCAACATGGCATGATCTAATTCCACTGTATATACCTTGCTAATTCCACTGTATAAAACGTCAAATTATTTGATACGCTTAGACGTATTTGATACGCTTATAAGCGATCCGCATACCAGGATCCCGGCTTTGGAATATTTGTGTATTATCCTTACCTGGATACGATCGTGAGAGTATGTACGGTACTATTTAGTTCTTTGGGCGGACAGTTATGCGAACGATCGTCCAACGGCTCTTCCTTTCGTTTGCATATCGTCGTAAATAAATGGCGGGCAATGTCAACATCTGAGAATTGGATCTAATTTCAAAGGCTGGTTGATGCTCACTGGTTTGCTCCTACCACATTTCGAATCGATAAAAGTTGTCTATTTTTCCTTTTTTATGACTAAGTTGCAAGGAAGCAAAGATGTCAGTATTTTCAAAATAGAGTTATTCACCTTTCCAGGGAAGTTACAAGGAAACTTCATGTAAAATGAGATGATGTTAATATTTGAAAATAAAGTTTTATAAGCTTTGCTTGTATGAGGAAGTTGCAAGGATGGAGAGATTACCGGTATTCCTTAAAATCGAGAGGAGGTTCGAAGAAGATTCTCGAAATGAAGCAAATATTACCAGTACTTTCTAAAATTATAAGTTTGGAAAGAAGATTCCTGAAAATAAGATAATGTTATATTCATGTATTCACATAAAAATAAGGTATGATACGTGCCTATGTCTAAATCATTTTAGGAGTCTTATAGAAAATGTGTTTATAAATAAATAATGTAATTAATTTTTATTTTTACCAATAATATAACTGAATTAAGTGTTTTTTAAATTTTAAATAATTAATTTGTTTTTTTATTAATTTAGAATAGTTTTATGTTTTTTAATACATTTATATATTTTTAAGTAATATTGAGCATCAATAATAAATATAAGATAAAATAGGATGGTACTTACAATTTAATGTCGTATCCAAAACAATATGAATTTATGTTAATCACAAAAAAAAACATAATTTTAAAATATATTTTAATTTTAAAATAAAATATATCTAAATCTTTTTTATTTTTTTCTAGTGAAATTTGCAAGTGGAGATATCTTTTAATCCTATGATAAAAGATCAATTTCATCTTCTCCCTATAACAAAGTTGCACCGTACCTACTATACATAATGTGAATACATCGCTTTGTGGAGTAACTTATCCTATAAACTAAAACTATCAATTTATTATTATTTCATTATTATGTTTTATCTTAATAAATATAACCACATATAAAATATACCTATAATGAATGAAAAAAATAAAATAAATTTAATTCTTTTTTATTATAATAAGGAAAAAACTCTTTTTTTTAATATAACTAATAGAATCTATAACTTAATCTCATAATCATGTGATAAGATGTCAATTCAATTGGCTACCATTATAACCACTTAGTACACCATGCTTACTATTAATATGCATACATGGTAATTTGGGAATTGAATAGTAAATCTCTTAATATTTTATATAACATTTTACATGCTTTGTCAAATAACTTATTCTATAAAATAAAAAGATTGTTTTATTATTCTTTTATTAGCATAATTTCTCAAAATGACCATAAACATATAAAAATATAATGTATTAAAAAAAATTAATTTTTTTATTATTCTTTTATTATCTTACTTTCTGAAAATGATTATAAACATATAAAAATATAATTTATTAAATAAAATAAAAAAGTTTGAAGTAAGTTAAAGGAAAAAATATAACAAAAATATTATAAAAAATTATTTTGAAATTGTAATATTTTATAATATTACAAAAATACAATTATTTTTAAAATTAAAATTTTTAATTATATGTTTATTTTGGAAAATGGTTTTTATAATTTTAATTTAATTATTCATAATTATTATGTGGATTGTAGAGATTAAATATTTTAGAATATGCTAAATAATGGTCACATGTCAAAGATTAATATTTATGTCTATAGTAAATTCTAGATAAATCTCTATGTTTAAGAATATTGTAACATGTTTTCTAAAATGTATCTAATTTTAGCTCATATATTAATTATTTTTATAATAATAATAATAATAATAATAGTAGTTATAAATTAGTATTTTTATAATAATAATAATAATAATAATAATATCTATAAACAGGCAGCAAAGGCAGCATTATAAAAAGTGCAGCAAATGATCAAAACCATTGATTGTCATCGAGCAAAGTGGTGGAAGAGAGTATTGTTGTAGGAGATGAAGGGTGGTGAACGAAGTGTGTGAGAGGTGAGCAACTAGCCCAAGTGTTGAACTAGAGCAGAGTGTTGCAGACAGCCCAAGGAATAGAAAGTAGAGTATAGAGGATAGGGTGTTGTTGTGTGAGGTTGAGAGAGCCCATGGAACAGTAGAGGACCGAGAGGACAAGTTGATTATGGAGTATGCCAAATTGATATTTTTTTGTATTTGTATGTGCCTCTATTTTTAGTTTAAAAATTGTATGAAAGATAGAACAATGCCTATAACAGGTGGTGGCCTACATTCATAAGAGGTTGGTGCCTCTTGGCAAGTTGGTGCTTTCTATCTTAAGGGGGTTGGTGCCTCCTCTGAGTGGGTGCTCACAAAGAAACTGATGTAATTAAGTAGGTGCTTAATTTACATAATAACAACAAACTAATTGGTTGTTTTTTTCCCTTTGGGTTTCCATGAAAAAATACTGGTGTCAATATCTGTATGTTACTCATGTGATGGATTGTGTATATATCAATCTCTCCTCTTGTTGTCCATTTGGATTATGTGTGAATACTCTCAAAAGTAATTGACAGTAGAGGAATGAACTAAAGGTATATCCATACAAAGTTTTAAGAACCTCACTATTACTGATTCATCCCCCTCTCGGTAATTCCTTATTCCTAATTCCATATTCCAACATTGGACTATGGTTGACCATGGTTGATTTTCATATTGAGACAATCTTTGTCACAAAGTGACATTGAACCATAGTTGACCATGATTGGCCATGGTTAATGATAGTTGAAAATGGTTAAGTATGGTTGATTTTCATATTGAGACAATCTTTGTCACAATGCAATGTTGGACCATGGTTGACCATGGTTGATTTTTTTATTGAGACAATATTTGTCACAATGTGACATTAGACCATGGTTGACCATTATTGATCATGCTTCACGATGGTTGACAATGGTTGAGAATGGTGGATTTTCATATTGAGACTATGTGTGTCACAATGTGACATTGGACTATGGTTGATCATGGTTGACTATGATTATAAACCCAAGGAATTTATAATAAACCCTAATACTAATATTATAAATCCTATGAATAATATTATACCCTAGGAATATGAACCCTTAGAATAATAAACCCAATGGAATAATAAATAGAAGGGATCAATACTAAAACCCCGAGGGAACAATATTAAACACAAGGGATTAATATTATAAACCCAAGGTATATAAACCCTAAGATAAATATTATAAACTATAAAATAATTATGGTTTACCATGGGTGACCATGGTTGAGCATGTTTGATTTTCATATCAAGAAAATCTTTTTCACAATGGGATGTTGGACTATGGTTGACCACGGTTGGTTTTCATATTTAAAGAATTTTTGTCACTATGCAATGTTGGATGATAGTTGACCATGATTGATTTTATAAACCATGATTGATCATGGTTGACCATAATTGATATTATAAACCAAAGGGAAAAATAAACCCAAGAGATTAATACTAAAAACCCAAGAGAATAAAATTAAAACCAAGGGAATAATATAAAACAAAGTTATATAAACCCTAAAATAAATATTAGAAACCAAGGTATATAAAACCCTATGATAAATATTATCAATAGTAAAATAAACATTGTTGACCATGGTCGAACATGGTTGATTTTCATATTGAGACAATATTTGTCACAATGTGATGCTAGACCATGCTTGATTTTCACATTGAGACAATTTTTTTCATAATGTGACATTGGGCCACGGTTGACCACAATTGACCATTTTGACAATGGTTACATATGGTTGATTTTAAAATCGAGATAATTTTTGTCATAATGCAATGTTGGACCATGGTTGACCATGGTTGATTTTCATATTGAGACAATCTATGTCACAGCGTAACATTGGACCATAGTTGACGATGGTTGAGCATGGTTGATTTTCATATTGAAACAATCTTCGTCACAATGTGATGTTAGACCATGGTTAATCATGATTATAAACCCAAGGAATTTATATTAAACCCTAGGATTAATATTATAAACCTTATGAATAATATTGTACCCTCGAAATATAAACCTTTAGATTAATAAAACCAAGAGATTCATATTATAAACCCAAGAGATTAATATTAAAACGCCAAAGGATTATAAACCCAAGCGAATAATATTAAACCCAAGGGATTAATCTTATAAACCTAAGATATATAAAACTTAATATAAATATTATAAACCCTAAAATAAATATGGTTGCCCATAGTTAATTTTTTTTCATATTAAAACAATCTTTGTCACAATGCTACGTTGAATCATAATTGAGGGTAATTGATTTTCATATTAAAACAATCTTTGTGACAATCACACCAACCTCATAAATCTAGATCTGCAAACGAATTAACAACCTAACATCGTTTAAAATCAATATTTCGTTGACTTCCAATTGTGCATGCTATCCTAACCCTCCACGTAATAGAACCATATCGGAACCGTCCCATCATATTTATGTCTATTTGGATTTACACTGCAAAGCCCCACATCTGAACCTCGTTCGATGAACCTTCCTCCCCCTCCTCCTCTAGCACGGATTCGTGGACTATGTATTAGTTATGTATCAAGTCATGTTCCACGATAACTTCGTGACGAACGTGGATTTCCTTAACCTTCAAATTGAAACAACCTAAATCCACTGTATATACCTATGTCAATACGTAATAAAATGGCAATGTCTTCGATACGCCTATAAACGATTTCAGATACTAGGATCATTGTGAACATTTGTGTATTGTCGCTGCAGATACGAGAGTAGGTCGGGTCCCACTTAGTCTTTCAGGGGGAACATTACGACGGTCATACGCATATTCATTTGCACATGGTCGTAAATAAATTTGGTCAACAATTGCGTTTTGAAAGGAAATATCTTCGCCTGCAGCCCAACTCACTATCCTGTGCATAATGAAACGCAAACTTAACATTCAAAGAGTTGCTCCCACCATGTTCGGAGTCGAAAAAAGTCCCGTCTCTTTTCCTTTATAACAAAGTTGCCAGGACGCGAAGAATGTAGGAATTTTCGCAATAAAGATATGAAACTTTTCCCGCGAGCTTAGAAGGAAAGTTCATGACAATGAGATAATGTTAATATTTGAAAATAAAGTTTTGCAGACTTTGATTTTATATAAGTTGTAAAGAAGCAATGCTTACAAGTAATTTTTAAAATACGAAGGAATTAGAAGCAAAGATTACAAGTACTTTTTAGAATAGAGAGGAGGTTGGACGTAAATCCTTGATATAATTTAAAAACATTATTTTTATTCATTTTAGAAGTGTTTTTTAATATAGTATGATAAAGATGTGTTGATTCAATATGGAAGAGATGTATTGATTGTAAATGAGCATAAACATTTAAATGTTAAATTAATATGGGAAAAATATTATAGTATTTGTAAAATAAAACATTAAAACTAAAAATAAGAAAAGAAAGAATAGTATCTATTTAATTAGAAAATAATAAAAACAATATATCAATTGAATTCAATTTGTTGTATTATAATTTTGTTTCCGTAGAAAAATTTCAAATATATTTTTACAACAGAAAATTATAATATACACATTACATTAAAACAAATTTAAACAAGAGAAACAAGCGCTACACATCAACTTAATTCCTTAATTTGGAAATTTTGTCCTAGAAAAAATTGTATAAAAAACTATAACCTACATTGGTCAATGCTAAATTAGTAGTGGGTAATAGGAAATTCAAATCCTATAGTCTTGCTTTGGTGGGAATTTATAAATTTGGATTTGAATTGGATAAATTAATTGCTTAGTGGTAATCATTATTAAGTCTACACAATTACAACTTTACTAAGAGAAAAATATCAATAAAGGTGGGAAGTAACTACGATGTTAGCTCATGTGGCACCTTTGTTATTGAGAGGTCATGGGTTCAATTATTATTGTATTTTCTTTAACATGATTGATCCAAAATAGAGGTTTAATATTTTACAACCAATTATGTTTTTATTAATTTAGATACTTTCTTAAATACAATACATTGGGATGATATTTAAGAAAGAGAGTGAGGTGGAATGGGGAATAGAGTGTGGGAGAGAGAGAAAGGCCGAGGGAGAGGAGGGGGAGAGGGAGGGAGAAAGAGAGGGAGTGACAAGGTAGAGATGAAGATGGAATGAGGGAGAGGGAAGATGAGGGACGAGAGAGAAAATGAGAGGATAAAGACAAGGGAAGAAGGGGAAGAAAGAGACAGGGAGACATATATATGGAGGGGGGGAGAGAGGGGGAGAGAGAGAAGGAGAGAGAGAAGGAGAAAGGGAGGGAGATTGTGACAGAGTTGGGGAGTGGAGAGAGAGTGTGTGCATGATGCGGGGAGAGATGGAGGGAGGTGGCAGGGAATGACAGAGAGAGGAAGGAAAAAGGGAGAGGACTTTAGAGAGAGGAGAGAGAGAGTGGGAGAAAAAGTTGGAGTTGGAAGGTGAAGAAAGATGCAGAGAGAGAAAGGTGGAGAGGGAGTAGCAATGGAGAGATGGAGAGTGAGAGGGAGAGGGAGAGATAGATAGATATGGAGAGAGAGTGTGTATGTTTTTTGGGTGAGAAGGAGAGACAATGAGATAGAGATATAGATGGGGCGGGGGAGAGGGTAGGAGAGAGAGGCAAAGAGAGGGAGGGAGGAAGAAGGATATATGGGAGATATAGATATAGATGGAGGGGGTAGAGAGAGAGAGAGAGGGAAGAGATAGAGATGGAAAGGAAGAGGGAGAGATAGATGGAGAGATAGATAGATATGGGGAGAGAGTGAGAGCATGACATATGTTTAGGGGGTTGAGATAGAGATACAAATAAGGAGAGATGGAGGGAGGTATAAATATAGATGGCAGGGGGGGAGAGGAAAGAAGAGGAAGATAGAGAAAGTTAGGGAGAGGTAGAGAGGGAAGGTAGAGAGGTAGGTAAGAAGAAAGAGTCTCATATAGACAAATATAGACATAGAATCTAGATCTAGAAAGTCATGAATATTTTATATGTTCACTAAAATAGATGTATTGATTTCAATTTAGTTGTTGATTTCTAATCCTATCTAATCACATGCATTATATGCATTGATTTCAATGTCGATGTCAATCTATAATTCTATTTGGTACCTTACACTAGATGAATTGATATCAATGTCGATGCTGATTTCTACTCCTATTTGATCACTTGCACATGATGCATTGGTTTCAATGTAGATATTGCTTTCTAATCCTTTTTGATTACTTGCACTAGATGCATTGATTTTAGTGTAGATGTCGATTTCTAATCATATTTAATACCTTACACTAGATGCATTGATTTCAACATAGATGTTGATTTCTACTCATATTTGATTACTTGCATTAAATGCATTGGTTTTAATGTAGATATTGATTTCTACTCATATTTGATTTCTTGCATAGGATGCATTGGTTTCAACGTACATATCGATTTCTAATCTTATTTAATCGCTTGCACTAGATGCATTAGTTTTAGTGTAGAGGTCGATTTCTAATCATATTTAATACATTACACTAGATGCATTGATTTCAACGTAGATGTTGATTTCTACTCATATTTGATTTCTTGCATTAGATGCATTGGTTTCAATGTAGATATTGATTTCTAATCCTATTTGATTTCTTGAACTAGATGCATTGATTTCAGTATAGATGTTGATTTCTAATCCTATTTGATTGTTTGCACTAGATGCATTTTTTAGTGCAGATGTTGATTTATCATTTGATGCAACAAGATGTATGATGTGTATTAATTTCAAGGTAATTAGATTAATAGTGTGCATTGATTTCAGTGTAAGCATATCTGTACCTCCTCCATCTATATCTCTGTCGACCATTGTCTCTCCTTCTCTATCTCTTTATCTCAGACCCTAAAGATACAAACTCTCTCTCTATATCTATCTCTCTCTCTCTCCCTATCTCCCTTTCCCCTCCCTCCCTCTCTCTTCCCCTTCTCTCTCTCTTTAACATTTATCTCTCCATATATATATATATATATATATATATATATATATATATATATATATATATATATATATATATATATATATATATATATATATATATATATATATATATATATATATATATATATATCTTCCTCGCTCTCCCTGTCCCATCTATATCTCTATCTCACCTTGTCTCTCCTTCTCACCCCCAAAACACACACACACTCTCAATGTAAGCACATAAAAATTATTCAACCATAAATGCAATACTTGAATTTTCATCCTAAATAAAATGTTTGTTTACCCCAAATGTTTTCTTCTTGAAACTATAAACTATTTATAATTGGGTACATTCTTATTATTCCCATTTTCCATCACTCAACATTGTTAGTTAATTTGCATTCAAACACAATAATAGAAGATAACTACCATTGAAAATTATTTGGAGTTTAACACTACATAAGTCACAATGACTGACTTTGGAGAAAACTACTATTAATATTGGAGAGAAACAAAGACAAGGTATGTTGTTTAGTATAATAGCTCGAGTTAAATATTTGAATGGTCTATGATGCCAACTACTCTTTTCATACGATCAATATCAGAAAATGGAAAAAATAGGTGTGACAATAGGAACAGTTAAAGAAAATACTTTCATATTGAGGTGTGAAAATAGGAACAATAGTTGAAGAAAATAGTTTTAGATTGATTGCAATGAAGATTGTTTTTAATTGGCTGTATTCTTAGTATTCACATTTTCTATCTATCAAAATTTTTACATTGACACTTTGCACTCAAAATTTGTATTTCATCATTTTTCAACATTCAAGTTACTAACATCTAGCCAGTTAAGAGACCCGAACCATATTATTTCAGATATATTAGCCACGTAGTCATTCCAACTTGGATCCTCTCTCTCATCTCAACAAACTGAGGTAACTAAGAAAATTTTAAATTAAATTGACCAAATTAATCTTAGACATATTTAACATATTTAAAATGATCAAACTAATTAGATGTTCAGCGAATTGTGTATGCTTTCACATGATGGAAACCAACCTAGATCCATCTTAACGCTGGATCTATCAAGCGCTGAGAGGGATCAAATCTCTCGAGATGCAAACCTTTCCTCAAGTTTTGCACTCAAAAAATAGGTCTGCACCTCGAGAGATTTGATCCCTCTCGGTGATTGATAGATCCAGTGTTAAAATGGATCTAGGCTATTAAATATTTTTTTTTTTAAAATTATCCTTAACTTACTTTTTATTAGAACAAAATTACTTTTAAATTAATAAAAAATAGTTTTTGGTATTATTCTATAATATAAAATAATTGTTAGTCATTATTAAATCCATCTTTAATGAAGTGATATCTGATTCAATACCATAAATAAAAGTAAAGGCAACTCACTCACAATTTAATTTCTAATCAAAAAAATATAATTTTAGGCTAATTTTAACAAAAATATATAAATATAGTTTTTTTTAATTAAAAAAAAAATCTCTTTTCTTAATTAATTAAAATAAAATAAATTCAAACATTTTTTTCACATTGATTATAATAACTTTTTTAAATGAATATAGACATAAAATAAATATAAATATATATAAAATACAATCAAATGTATTATATAAAAATAATATATATATATATATATATATATATATATAAAATGCTTGGAAAAAAATAAATAATGAAATGGTTTCAAAATAATTATTTTGAAATTTTAATAATTTATAATATTTCTTATATATATATATATATATATATATATATATAATCAAGTCTTCTATATAAAATTCTTGGAAAAAATAAATAATAAAATAATTTGAAAATAATTATTTTAAATTTTAATAATTTATAATATTGCAAAAATATAATTATTTCAAAACACTTTCATATATATATTGAGGATATTAATCATTTGAAAAATAATATTAATAATCTAACTATCACAATTTTATAATAAACAACTTCAATTATTTGAAATTAATTTCTTTAATTATTTTTATTTAGTAAATAAAATTTCATTTAAAAATAATGTTTAATAAATTATTAATAAAACTTAATCTGTTTTATTTAAATTAATATAAATATAGCATAGATTTTATCATAATTTTAAAATTTTATTACTATTATTGTTAAAATCAAACGTTTTATTGTATATTATTTATAAAATTATGAGAAAAGGTTTTTCAAATTGAAAACCAAGTTATGGGATTTCATGACATGTTATAAGGATATATAGTAAATACATGCATATGCATTAGAATGTGTGCACAATTTTTTTTTAAGTAGAAGCATGCTTGTGCTTTAACATGTGTGCATGTCTTTCGGGAAAAGTGTGCACGCACTTTAGAATACATTTTTTTTGTAAGAAGGAACATGTGTACATTGTTGCTAAAAATCCAAGGCCTAAGACCCATACCTAGTGGTAAAAAGCAATAAATTTAAGGCATTGGATTCTCTTGAGAATTCATTTGTGGTGGTTCAAAGTATCATTCCTAACCTGAAAGTCCTAGAATATTCCTAATGGGATTTACTCTTCAGGTTCGATTTCATTACCATACCTAAGTTCCAACAAATCATGCTCAATTTTAAAGAGCTCATAAGGTTATTTATCCCCATCCACAGTAAAATAATATCTTAGAAGGTCCTTTATGGTTGCTTAACATGTTGTGGTTTTTCTTGGATGCATAAAAACCTCCTTTAGGACCTAATGTACGGGTTTCTTCTCTTAATCATGTCCTAGGATTGAAGACCCGTACATATTTCTTAAAACCTCCTAATTATGCCTGTATTCCAACTTAAAATATGAAGATATGCTCAAGACATCATCTATGGTGGTTTGAGGTGTCATTCATGACCCTTGAGCCCTAGAACTTACCTAAAACCTTGATAGGTTGAGTATCATAGTTTTACGTGCCATGTTTGGCCTTATATGACTATATTATTTGTACTTTGGCTAAGGCTCAACGTTATCCCACATACCATATCAAGCCATTAGAATTGATAACCCATTCTCAAAACCTTGTGATGGAACTCAATTCCTTTCTTAAATACAAAGCAAACCCTATAAAGGGCATGTATGGTGCTTTGAGGCATTGGTCATGACATTGGATGCCTCAAAACTTTCGTCAATACCTAATTCATGGGCCTCTTCACTAAATCACTTTGATACCCATGGAAACAAAAATACTACTAAAATCTATGTAATGTCATTGACATCCCCAACCATATGCTAGGATACAATCAAGGTGCCATGTGTTGTTGTTAAAGGAATCCTTCTTTCCCTTTTGTGGATATATGCTTTATTTAGGGTGGAAGGTTCATGTCTACTCTCCTAACCATGTCCATGGCTATTAGACCCATAATTAGTGGTAAAAAATTGTAATGGCTCCTTTATACTAAGTTAGAGGCAAAGGATGCCCTTGAGATATCATTTGTTGTGGTTCAAAGTGTAATTCCTAGCCCTAGAAGAGTAAAATTTTTCTTTAGGCCTTTACTCCTATGTTGTTTTTCTTCCCCTAGTCATATTTAGGCCCTAAAGTTTCATACATAATATTTAAAACATCATACCTCTAACAATCCCCATCTATAGACCAATAATAACCTAAAACAACCCTTTCTAGTAGTCCAACATGTTTGTTCTTCTTGATAAATGTCTGGGATCTTCCTTTAGGACCAAAGGCTTATGTTTACTCTCTCGAGCATGTCCAAGGATCCTAGACCCGTACTTGTTGCTCATAATATCCCGATGATGAACATATCCCAACTTAAAGGCCATAGATCCACTGATAAGGTCATATATTATGGTTTTAGTTGCCATTCATGACCCTTGAATCCTAGCAGTTACATTAAACCTCAAGAGTTTAGTTGTTGGTTTGAAGTGTCATGTTTGGCCTTGGATGCCTAGAATATTTTTAATTTGGCCAAGATTTAAGTTTATTCCCTTAATCATATCAAGGCCTTGAGACCCTTAGCTAATGCTCAAAACCCTATGGGTGAACTAATATCCTTTCTTATAGGATAGGGATATTATCCATAGGTCATATGTGGTGTTTCAAGCCATTTTTTTGGATTACTTAAAGCTTTCTTTGGGAGTATGGTATGACCTTCTTCACTATATCATTTCTAGAGACCTGAAACATAATTACTATACAAGCAACTTATACAAACAACCTAATGAAATTGATATCCCCAATAATTAGACAACGATACCTTCAAGTGTCTATGTGTGGTTATTAAATACATTCTTCTTTGCCCAAACTGGTTAAAAAAATATAAATTAACCATACTTAAGACCCAAAACCAATACTTAATACTAAAAAATGCTAATGGTGCCTATATAAACATTTAGAACGATACATATACATAGTATTGTTAATGATCTAGAAAAATATGCCACCAACGATTATGGAGGATCACCAGATGGTAGGTCTCAATTCGACCCACTCATTTGGTGTAGTGATCTCTATAAACATGTAAAACTAGTTTCCAAAAAAAAAATTGGATACTATGCTAGTAGTGATTTTATTCAAATAACTTTCAAAATTAGAAAAATTCCCTTACAATAGGAATACTACCTATAGTTATTAAATAAAAAAAAAATATAAGTAGTTAATAATTTATTAGAAAGATATATTCAAATGTATAAAAAGAATAAGCAATATAAATGGATGAGGTTCTTTTATCTGGATATTTTTTTTTTAAATAATACATATCACTTTGCCACCAATAAACACCATTAAAGAATTATATAGCAATGAACCCCATCACATAATGATTGGGTCATTAAAAGTAGCCAGTGTGACTAAGACACTATAGAAAATTTAGAGCATCTTCATCATCGTAAAAGACAACTTCTTATTAACAAATAAAAATGAAATAATAGGTTTACCAACACCATTGAAAAAAAAAAACTTTAGGATTATATGTTATTTGTTCTACACGACCCTAAAGATAGCTAAAACTATTACATGAGGGTATTAACAAGGTTAACCGAAAAAATTATATTTATATAGAATCAGAGAAAAAATGGGTAAGGTAGCTTATTTACTACAAATACTAAGCAATGGAAGATTCCATGATGTATTCCATGTCTATCACTAGAAAAAGTTATTTCAAAAAAAGGTAGCTAGTTTTTGAGACAATTACTCAAGCAAAGATTCCACTTATATATAAAGAGGGAAAGCTAATAGCAGAGCTTAACACCGTTGAGATGACCATAAAAAATTATTGTAAATGATAAAAGTGCTTATTATGAGAACCATGAGAAATACATTGGAAAGTGAGCAATATTTTTTTTACAAATAAACAATTTTTAGATGTTGTAAATATACCACACTTTTTGGATAGTCATCAACATATAAAAGGCCCAGTTTTTGTTTTTATGTTTTAGACAATAATATGTTTAATATAAGTAACTTAATTGTTTATTTTTGAAAAAAATAGTTTGGGGTTCAAATATTCTTCTCTACATTTTTAAGTGACCTCATCATAAACTACACTTAAATTATTTGTGGGCCTAATCATAAAGTGCACTCTAGTTATTTGTGAACCTAGGGTGAAGAGGTCATCTTTAGTACCAAATATAAGAAATTTCAAGCTTCTGCAAGATATAAAAGCATGTATTTTCTATTTTGAGTTATTATAGATATACTTTAGACTGATATTAAGAGAATATACATATTTTTTATTTTTGTAACAACTCTTACCTTTACTATTAGGTGTTTCATTTTTGAAAGAAAACATTCATTGAGGGACATTTTTATATATGTCAGATATAGAGGACTAGACTTTATGTATCTATTTTGTATGCACGCTCATAATATTTTAATAATTTTCATATCTTATATATACATATTAATATCATATTTTGATATTTGTAAAAAAATAGTTTTATCTAATAACATTTCTATTGCTTTTGTGATTAACTTAAAACTTAAGTCATATTTTTTTAGGTATTCTTAGTATAAATTGGGGTTTATTAGCCTCATTTATAATTCCTAAATTCTTGTAATACAACTAACTAGTTTAGCTAAATGAATATTTCTCTATTACTCAAATTTGAAGGTCTATTTCATTGTTGGTTGTGTAGTTGTCCCTATTATTTTCTCTTATTCTATCTATTTTGTTTTTGTTGTTCTTTGTTTTTTACCATGTATTTGAATGTTATTAGTATTAATTCCATTTTTTTATATTAGAACACTTGAAGGACCTTTGTTACACAATGATTATTTAGGATTTGTAAGAATGTTTGACTGGGGGCCTTGTGGAGAGAATCCACTTAAAAATAAAAAAATTGAAAGATCAAGGGTCATTATAAAGCATAAATCTTCAACAATGTCAAGAATTCATGGACGATGGTCGTTGTGAAGAGTATCCCCTCGTTAGCCAATGAGAACTCATTGAAAGTATCCATAATATTAAGACCTCTTAGCCACATTATGGAAATGTGGTTGAGAGACATGATAATTCTATGTCTTGTCTTTGTAAAAATGTGGGCATTAGTGTTATGATAGCATCAATCATGGATGGAGTCAAAAATATTAGCAACTAGGAACTCTAATTTCTTGGCTTTGTCATCAAACACTAGTTGCTACGTTTCTGGTTTTCACCCCATCAACTCTTCCTATGGAAAATATCAATGGAGGGAGTGTCACTCCTTCCTATAGTAGGATTTTTGTAGGAAGAAATAATCAGGATTAGCCCTTGGCTTCCACCATAACCTCTTCTATCCATAACACTAATGGAGATTAGTTCAACCTTCAATATCCTACTCAACCTTCAACATCCTACTACGTAGCCAGGGAAACTCTACTAAGGAAGCTACATGCCAAATCTTTAATAGACGCAAAATATGAGATCCAATCAAGCCAAATTAGATAATATATCTAGTATATGTGGGAGCATGCACTCATTTAGAAATTTCTAGGCATTTGGCCATAACAAAAATAATCTCTCATTGGGTACAAAAAAAATGAAACCCCAAAGGCCAAATCAACCTTCAACTGAGAGATAAGGGTTTCTTCAGTATTGTATTCCTTAGCTTGGAAGATTGTGCATAGGTATTTGACAATGGCCCATATATTTTTTAATTCAACATGGCTTTCTTTATGCTTCTTGATAAAGAATTTTATGCTAGACAAGGAGGAATCCATAGTTATTTCAGTGCAATCTAGATGTAATCACTACTAAGGGAGTTATGGGATGGAGAAACCCTCACTAGCGTCATAAATCCCCTGGACCACTTCATGAAAGTCTTTGAAGTGAGCAAGAAAGTAAGTTACACCTCATATGCCTACACCAATCTTTATATGAACATTTTTGAACTAGTATCATAATCTTTAGATATCTACTACCAAGAAATGATTTGGAAGGAAACCCTAAATATGAGCACATGTCATTTTATTGTCGTTGATATCATAATTATGGACATATCTAGCGCAATTTCCCTTTTCTTACCACAATTGTAAACCATGATCTAGATCTTACCCTTGATCATTAAGGTTTCACTAAAGTGGAAATAAAGCAAAGGAACCCCAAAGCTTCTCCCTTGCATTCCCCCTCCTCTCAAATGAAACCCATAAGGTACAATTACTATGAACCACTATCATCTCTTGAACCATTTAATCCCCCCACATCAAAGAAACCTCTGGAAGTAATTATGTAGTGTTCCTCATTACCCACCTTAAGTTCTAACCTGCCTCCCTCTTTACTTGCCCCATCATCTCCCCCATCAGTTAACCCCTCCCACTTCACCATGATACCTCTCACCTTTGATGTCTTCTTTCCCCTCCTATCGATGATCTTATCCTTCTTGATGGAAGAATTGGATCAAGACCCAGATCAATGTGAAGACAAGAATGTCAATTTGCTCACCCTACGAGAGTTGGCCAATGCATGGAAGAGAAAGGACCCATTTTCTCTCCTGAAACACCATGTAAGACCGTTGGGTTGGGAATATCTTAAATCTCTCCATGTCACCTCATATTTAAACTCTGGATCATCTAACACTGGTATTATTGGCATCCAACCAACTCATTAAAAGACTTGAGAAAATGTCACAAGCATGAAAAGAAAGGAAGAACAAAATTCAATTTGCATCTCCTAGATGAACTAGAGGTTATATTGGTTAATTTAGAGTGGATCTGAGTAATCATGAAATTTTTCACTACCTCTAGTATACCCCCATCATGAAAATCATCTCTTGGAATATTATGGGCCTTAATTTTAAAGGAAAATAGAATCTCATTAAAGAAAAATGTTGCTAAAAAAACTCACAATAATGATGATTCAAAAAACCAAAACATCTAATAACGAACTAATCAATATGATAAGAAAACAAGGGAGATAAGTCCAAATGATCACTATAGCGTGACCAAGACATTGCGATTCTCAATATGTTTTCTACCTTCTGCATCCTCACCATAGACTTCAATCCCATTTGCTCCACTGAATCTTTCTATCTATCCAATGTTTATATCCCCAACACCCATAGAGATAAATCCCTCTTCCTTCACCATATTTTCAACACTCGCAATCTCCTCTCTCCCTCGTCATGGATCCTTGTGGTGATTTTAACCTCATTAGATCATTATATGAGAAGTGAGGTGGCATACTGAGTCAAGATGTTAATTCCATCCTCTTCTAGGAAAAAAAAGTAGCTTTGTAGCTTATTGATATCGATACAAAAAATGGAACTTTTACATAGAATACCAGGCATGGAGGGATGCAACATGTGGCCTCAAAACTATATTTCTTTCTAATCTCAAATGATATAATTAGGTGATTATGTTGTATCTCTTCTAGATGCATTTGTCCTCACTGATCATTGTTTATACCACCTTCCCATCTACTTAAGTATTGAACTAAAGTCTTCACCTCATAATAGACTATTCCATTTTGAAAAATTCTAGTTCTCCCACATAGATTTCCAAGCCAATGCGCAACAATTTTTGGGAGGGATAGGAAGATTGGGAGGCCCAAAATCGTTTAGCCTTCATTAGAACCTAAAGCATCTAACATACAAGCTCAAAGGTTGAAACATAGACAAATTTGGCAACATTCTATAGGAAAAGCATAGACTCAAACAAAAAAATGGAAGTGATCTAGTAGGAAGGTATTCTATTTAGTAGTTCATATGAATTAATCAAAGAATACGCTTCCACTCATGAGGATCTCAAGGAATGATAGAAGTAGGAGGATATATTTTGGTATAATAAATCCCAAATTGATTTCCTCAAAGAAGGAGAAAGAACACTACCTTTTTCCACAACTCTATTCTCCAGCATTTTAATCACAACCATATATCTTCCCTTGAAAATCTAAAAAGTGGAAAATTGTAGACTAATCAAGAAATATCCCAAGAACATTCTCTATTTTTTAAAAATATAATCTTTTAACCCTCAATCAATAGATCAAGGGAGATTCAATTCATATTCAATCCCATCCCTAAAGTGTTCACTCCATAACAAAATAAATCCCTTCTTGTAGATATCTCCTCTAAAGAAATAGAATCCAACAATAAACTGATGGCAAGTAATAAAACACCTAGACGAGTTTGTTTAACAATTGAATTCTTTCAAGCATGTTTGTAGATCATTCAGAGTGAAGTTTGGAAAGAGATATAGGAATCTTGGTAGTATTTATCCATTCTTAATGCCTTTGATGCTACTTTCCTAGCTATGGTGCCTAAGAAAGAAAATCTAGAAGATCCAAATGGCTATAGGCCTATCACCTTATGTAAATTGTTTTACAAAATATCACTAAAATTATAACTAGTACACTTAAGCCTTTTCTCCAAAATCTCATTTACATGGGAAAAATGGGACTTGTAGAAGGTGAACAAAATGTAGACACAATCATGGTAAACCACGAAGCCATTAATTCTCTCTAAGTCATAAAGAATCTTGGAATGCTACCTAAACTTAACATTTTGAGAGAATTTGACAAGTTGAATTGGAAATTCCTATGTATAGCCTCAAATCTTTTGGTTTCTCTAATGATTGGATGTAATGGATCAACAATCTTACCTCATTTCCTTCTTTATTTATTCTTGTCAATAGATCACCCTCTCCACCTTTTACCTCAACTCCTAAGATCTAGTAAGGGGACTCGTTATCACCATTCCTCCTGATACTCTCCCTTAAATTATTGGGATTCTCACTCAAAGATACAACTACAACAAAAAGGTTCAAGTTCCTTCTCTTGTTTGGAGATGATCTCCCACTCACTCACCAACAATTTGTTGATGACATTATGGGAATGGTCACCCTAACAGTTCACAAATCTCAGGGATTTACAAAGATACTAAATTTTCTATTATTTTCCTCAGATATGGATATAAACAAGACTAAATCCAAATTATTCTTATTTAATTTCCCAATTTTAGTCGAGAGACACACTACCCATATTTCGGTTTCCAAAAATTTAAGCTCCCCTCAAATTGTTTAGGTACCCCATTGGCTACTATCTTTCTCAAAAGGAGCATGTGGGAGGAAGTGTTATCCAAATTCAATAACAAATTGACATGATGTTCCGCTCAATCACCGAACATTGTTTGAAGATTGGTACTCAAAGCGATACTTTAGACACTACCTATTATTATGCTTAACAATGATGGCTCCATCCTTCACTATACAACGACTATGCCAAATCCAAAAAACATTCTTCGTGGGTGGCTCTTCCTAGGAAAAATAATAGTCTTTGGTGGCATGGGACAAACTCTGTAGGACAAAGCTAAAAGTAGGACTTGGGCTGTGTGACCCCTCGATCATGACAGTTGTCATGGGACAACAATTTTGGTGGAAAAGACTCTAAGGATATCCATATCTCTAGAAACATATTTGGAAGTGAAAGCATGCTCGTCAAGCTCCTCTATAGCACCTCATGTGAATGCAAACCACAAACCTTCGTTCCTCTATATGGACCCTCATTGAAAAAGTAATGCATTTGATTCAAAAACATAATTTTCAAGAAGTTAAATATGTCCATATTACCATATTCTAGGATGAATCATGGAAGAAACTTCCTAAACTAGGTGATCAACAATATCTAGACATGATGCGACTAGAGATCAATTCTCAAGACCTAACCAAGCTTTCATACTACATGGTAAGCACTAACACTATCCTACAATAACGACAATGGCTCCCACAAAAAACATCGTACCATAAACCACCAAATAATGTAAAAACTTCAAATGAAAACCACAAAAAAGGTGCATTCCTTATTCACCCCAGTCTGAAAAACATTATTGGGGGCACATGCCCAAAGGCACATGTTCAATCTGTGAACCCTACAACTTGGAAGTACGTCATTTAGTGCTACAAGTAGAAGAGTTCTGGACCAAAATTTGGAAGAAAAAGTTATTGCCTAAGACCTCATTTCTTTTATGGCTCTTGATGTAGAATAATCCTCTAACATTGGATAACATTCGAAAGTTAAACTACCATGTCACATTACTATGTCCACTTTCTCCATCTTGAAAATATAGAGCATTTATTCAATACTTTTTCTTACCTTTTAGGTCTACAGACTTGGTTGGAAGAATGCCTCACTTTTTTTGACATGGACCCCACTAATATTATAAACACTATTGCTAGTTGGTGTTCTTATCCTTTCTTTAATCACATTCTAAATCACATTTGTACCAGTTCTCCTCGATTCCTCCTCTGGGAAATATATAAATAATACAAGATGAGAATTTTCAAGGGATCTTACATCCCTTTAGACTCCCTCTGAAACTCTATTCTCTATCATATCAAGACATATATTCTTTCTCTTTCTTGATCCCCATAGGATTAGCATCTCTTTAGAGGCAAATCTAGTTTCCTCTATTATTGGTTCCCCCCCTCCCCCCCACTGCTTCATCTTTCTCTCTTCCCATCCCGCTCCGCTCAGCTAGCACATCATTCTAGCTTCCACCCCCCCGCCCCCACCCTTGCCTTATTTTGTTACGTGGAACTTTGATGGGGAATATAAAGGAAATCCTAACTCAATGAGGTATGGTGGCATCATCTGTAATCATGGAAGTATGGCTATCTACATGTACATTAAAATGCTTTGTACAAGTAGTAAAATTGATGCTAAACTTATGGCTCTCATAGATGGGATGAAAACTACTCAATCCCAAAGAATTACCAAAATCCTTGTGGAAGGAGACTCCCAATTCATTGTAAGCATCCTCAAAAAAATTCAGAAAGATACACCGATACACAAAATATCAATGAGTTGGTTTCTGGAAACACTCCTTTGTTAAAGACTCTTCCCTCATTGCAAACATCACAGTTATCATTCCATCAGATATTCAATGAAAAAGAAATAAAATAGCATATTTTTTTCCAAATGTGGATGCATAGACTCCTTACACACTATATCCTCCACCTAGAGCCTTCTTCTAGACTCTCCTCTAAATTTTTTGAGATGGAAATGCATTGAGAAATACCTTTCCACCCTAGATGGGGTGCTCATTGAGACAAAAGGGGGCGGGGTGGGTGGTTCTGCTACCATCCCACCTAACCAAATGATTGGGGAACTTGGTAGCATGCCCCTGTGTTGAATTTAATTTCCCCGATCTTACAACATGACAAGAACCATTCATCCCAACCACATTCTAAGTACCCTGTGTTAAAATCTTAACTATAACTCATGGATTATGTATGTCAATTGGGCCTTCTCTACTATGGTTTCCTAAGAAAGTTTAATTTTACCCATGGCTTTAATAATCCAATCTCATTTTGATCCATGCCCTATAAAAGATGGTCGTCAGTATAACCTAACACTTATACTAGTAGCAATAAGGAGTAGCTTTGTGTGTTTCTCTCCACAACCATGTTTCATCACGCTCAGTGTAGATAAAATGCAACCTCCTCAATTCAGAAATTTCCAATCCAAGGAACCTGCTCCACCCTCATCTCCATGGAACCATAGTGAAGTTGGTAGCTTCCATTTTCTTTGTAATTGCTATTTCGTTAAGAACTCTTCTTCCTCCTACAAGTTGGATAGCATTCCAAATATTCTTATGCTCAGGATTTCTCACCTCTAGAGCTTTGTTTCTCACTTCTACTTGCAATATTTAGGATCAAATTCACTGGCCTCCTTCTAGTTTTTGTTCCATCTCTATACTTCCCCTCTTTCTCCCATGTTGAAGCCTTTCTTCACCCCCTTTGTGCTTCCCTCACTATTATTCTCTTAGCGATCATGTTCTCCTCTTTCTCCTTCACCCTAGGATATCCACCACTTTCATTCACCATGGTTTCATTTTGTTATTCCTCTATTGGTGATGATACTAGTGGCAATAATCAGTTATAACTCTTACTGTTCTCCTCCTTCTAAAGAAAATAGGGTAGATAAAAATTTAAATTCTGAAATTGTTAAATAAAGAAAACAAATATAATCCATGACACTAATAATTATGTGATCAAATTAATAACATGTAGTCAAATTAATAACTGTGTACCAAGCCATGTGGAAGAGAGATGTGCATATCTACAATGCCACACAAATTTCTGAAAGCATGGAAATAGTCCAACATGGCTATCATGTCCATTCATATTTTTTAAGTAGTTGACTAAAATCTCTCACCTTAAAATGAACAAAAATTGATGAATTATGTGAACAAAAGGTGGTACATGCTTATGTGACAAGATTTGATTTAGTGAAATAATGGAAATATCTATATACAATATTTAATTTGAATGTTAATTTTTAGATACAAGAGTCTTAATCCTGTAATTAAGGACACCGTGATTTTGATAGTATTCCTTGGAGCAAGGTTGAAGACACTATAGGAACCAATGAAAATGGACACCATTTTTTGGACAAAATTACTCTCCCAATCTCATAGGATAACTTAATTATGAATTTGAGTGTGCTCTAGTCATAGGTACATCCAACAATAGGCCCACCATTTGGAAGAACACTCTCAAGTGTCTAATATAGAGCTCCGAAAATGAAAATGGAAACTTTTTGATATACATAGAACTAGTAAAATGAACCATTAACATTGAATTTCAAGCTAAGCACTATTGAATTTGAAGGAAAAAGGAGGAAACCCAACAACTATAATAGTTAAACACTCACAATATTACTAGATAGTAAATAATAGAGAAAAATAAAGTTGTGGTTCTCTAACTCAAATTGATACAATCTTTTGAGGATACACGATTAAATAGACTCAAAAAACTCATGGAGAAACCTCTTGAAATATATTTAGCATATTAATTATGGCTATGTTAATTTCAGCTTACACAGGCATGAATAATTTTTCCTAAATTTAGACTCTACTAAAAACTATTAAAAACTATCAACTAACGGCTCGTAATAACTGAGAATAATTATGTCTAACATTCCACCACTAGTTTCTACTAGTTTATGTCTTAGCTAGGCTTACAACAACTAAATTTTGTATATGAAACTCTAGTACATATCTTTTCAATGGATTTGTGAATATGTCATCAATTTTCTTTTGATTTACTAGATTCCAAGTGGATTTCTTCATTGTTTATAAGTGTTCTAATAAAGAGATATAGTGTATCAATATGTTTGTGTTTCTAATGAAAACCATGCTTCTTTGACAAAGATATTACTAATTTTTCATCACAATACACTATAGTTTATATCTCTTGTTCTTGTTGTGGATCACACAATATTCTGTGTAAACAAGTTGCTTGACAAGTCGTTTTTGTTCCTGCTACGTACTTTACTTCAATTGATGAGATTAACACAATTGGTTTCTTCTTAGAAGCCCATGAAATCACACCCAAACCAAGATGAAAAATGTACACTAAAGTACTCTTCTTGTCATCAATGCTACCTACAAAACCACTATAAATATATCCATCAAAGATATCACTATCATTATTGGAGTATAATGTGCCATATGTCATTTTTATTGCAATATACCTCATAATTCTTCTTCCTTGTTGCCATTATGAATCTTCTAGAGACTCCATGAACCTGGAAATGAAATTGATAGCATACATAATGTGTAGTATAGTGGCAGTAAGGTACATAAGTTTACTAACTGATCTCTTGAATAGAGTTGGATCTACATTAGATCCCATATATCTTTTATTAATCTTTGTTCCCCTTGCAATTTGAGATGGTCGTTCTTTACAATTTATCCTATTGAACCTTTTAGACACATAGATGGCATACCTTGCTTGAAACACAAAATTATTAGTATCTAATTGAACAACTTCAATACCAAGAAATAATCCATTAACTCCAAATAATATTTTTTTTTCTTCTTAGGTAATTTAAACTTGTCTACTAACAAAATCCATTTGAAGATCATATAATCAACATAAAAAATAATAATTAGAGTATGTCCTTTCTCATTCACATTTGTAAGGAATGAATTCTCATTGCTATTTCTACTCAACAAATTGTTGATTAGATATGAATATTTATGTTATGCCAAACTCTAGGATATTTCTTATGTCCATAAAGAGCTTTCTTGAACCTATATACCTTTTCATGACCTTTTATGACATATCCTAGTGGCTATGAAACATATACTTATTATTTTGAAATTATATTCAAGAACATTAACTTTACATCCATCTAATAACATTTCCACCTATTTTAAGTTTTCATGGCTAAGATAGCTTTGACTGTATCTAACCTTGCAATTGGTGCAATGGTCTCACCGTAATCCACTCTAGGATGGTATCCAAAACCTTTTTTCTACTAACATAGCCTTGTACTTTTCTATTTCGCTTTTCTCATCGAGCTTCATTTTTTAAACTCATTTTACACCTATGTAATATTTATATTTTGGTAACTCTAATCATTCCCATGTATCATTATTCTATACATAATCATTCTACTTATCCATTTATTTCCAAATATTCATATTTTATTGCTTCTTAAAAACATGTTAGTTGACAAGTAGACAATGTAAAATATGAATTCATAACTAAGTCTTCATATATATCTCAAGGTTCTAGTCTTTCTAGGCCATAATGAATCATATTGATTAATTGATTGAGTAGTAGGAGCAGGTTGAGTTTCCAGAGTAGTTTCCTCACCTTGACTAGAATGTCTAGGATTTCCTATTGGAGTACTTGTAATTTATGAATGGGTTTGCAAACATGTTTTCCTCCTCAAACAACCTATTCATTTGCATCATCTTCTACTTGAGGTATCACTAATCCAACTGTTATATATTTACCAGTTCTTCCATCCAATGTATTTTTTTTTAAATTCAATAAATTTACTAATTATGAGCTTCTTTGTTATTGGATTGTACAACTTATATGTCTTAGAGTTATCATTGTACCCAAAAAATTTGCTTCTAAGTTCTATCATCTTTCTTATTCTTAACTCTTTAGGCACATGAGCATATTCCATGAAACCAAATACTTTTAAATGTGATACAATGAAACTGATACCTATCCATGCTTCCTATGAACTTTTTTCTTCACACTTTAAGTTGGAGATATGTTTAAAAAATAAACTAATCAAGCTACTACTTCTCCCCAAAACTCATTTGATATATGCTTTTCCTTGAACATGTTTCTAGCCATATTAATTATTGTTTCTCTCTTCCTCTCATCCAAACCATTTTGTTATGCTCTTAACCTGCAAAGCGATACCCAAACATAGAATTTGCGAAGAAAAAATACCGAGAACACAGAATATGCGAAAAATTATACCCAGAGCACAGAATAGCAATGATTTTATTATTCAGAGAGAAATGTTCATAGGCCTCTTCGAGGGGGCAACCTCCAATAGAGCAGAGCTCGATTACAAAACAAGACACAATGCTCCTCGCAGGGAGTCTCTATCCTTTATATATGACTCATACATGCAATACCACGAGCCAATATCGTGGGTTTTATTAATACCATCTATCTAATACTACCGCCCATTTGCAACTAACTGTGGTCCCGTAATTAATTGCGGGTTAACCACTTACAAATATTAATATGGGCTTTATTGACTCTTGACTATGACGTGATCCCATGACATAAATAAGGGGGTTAGGGTGGGACCCTAACATGCCCTCCCCCTTAAGACTAGCCTTGTCCTCAAGGCTGAAGCTGCGGGAACTGCTGAAGAATAGCGGCTGGTTCCCAAGTTGCATCTTCCGGCGAGGTATCTTTCCATTTGACGAGGACCTCCTTAATCATGCGGCCGCGCAGGTGCTTGTCTCGAGTGTCTAGAACCTATTCAGGTTGAAGCCAGATTGATCCTTCTTCATCCAACTCAGGTAGACTGGTTTGAACTCGGCAATTGTTCCCAATCACTTTCTTGAGGCACGATACATGGAAAACTGGGTGGATTTTTGCTGTAGGTGGCAAAGCCAACTTGTAAGCCACTTCTCCAATGCGCTGAAGTACTTGATATGGTCCGTAGAATTTTGGAGAGAGCTTTTGACAGCCCTTGTCTTTGAGTGATGTTTGCTTATATGGTTGCAGCTTCAAAAAGACCTGATCCCCTTCTTGAAATTGGCGCTCTGATCTATGTTGGTCAGCCTGTTGCTTCATACGGTTCTGAGCTTGATGAAGATTCTCGCGCAGGTGGGCAAGCATGGTTGCACGGTGTTGTAGGAGTTGATCCACGGCTTGTACTTTGGAGCACCCTGTGAGATAAGAAGTAGGGGTCGGCGGAAGTTGTCCATAGACTGCTTCATAGGGAGTCATTTTGGTGGTGGCATGATAGTTGGTGTTATACCACCATTCCGCCAGAGGTAACCACTGTACCCAAAGGTGTTGTTTTTCTGAAGTAAAACACCTAAGGTAGGTTTCTAGACATTTGTTGACGGCTTCGGTTTGACCATCTGTTTGCGGATGATATGAAGTACTGAGTTTGAGTTGAGTGCCTTGTATTCTGAAGAGCTCCTGCCAAAAATTACTGGTGAATATTGGGTCGCGGTCGGACACAATAGAAGTGGGCATGCCATGCAATTTGAAGATTTGATCCATGAAAGTTTGAGCAACCAAAGTGGGTGTGAATGGTTGGGGTAGGGCGCAGAAATGAGCATACTTCGACAGTCGGTCCACAACCACCATGATGACTGATTTGTTCCCGGACTTTGGAAGACCTGTAATGAAATCCATGGAGACCTCCATCCAAATTGATGCCGGAATGGGCAATGGTTGTAATGTGCCTGGTGTGTTGACAGTTTCCCCTTTGTGGCGTTGACAGACGTCACATTCTGCTACAAAAGTAAGGATGTCCTGTTTCATGCCGGTCCAAAAAAATGATCTTCTGGTGCGAGCGTATGTCTTCTGAAAGCCCGAATGTCCTGCAATGGGAGATGAATGCAATTCTGCCAAAATGTGACTTTTGAGGGTGGATGTTGGTGATATGACGACTCTGTCCTTGTAACGGAGAATATCATTCTGCCACGAGTAGCCCTTGCTGGAATTAGGATCTGCTTGTAATTGAGAAATGAGTTGGGAGAGCCCGGGATGTGAAAACCATTCCCTGCGAGCCTCTTCAATCCAGTCTGGAATGGGGAGGGATATTGCGAGCAGAGTACTTTCCTCCTCAAATTGGCGCGACAATGCATCTGCTACCCTGTTGTCTTTCCCTTTCTTGTAAATGATCTCATAATCATATCCCAGCATTTTGGCTAACCATTTATTTTGTTGGGGGGACGATAGGCGTTGCTCCAAAAAATATTTAAGACTGTGATGATCTGTGCGGATTTGGAAACGTCGCCCCAACAAGTAAGGTCGCCAGGTCTCAACTGCATGTAAGATGGCCATCATTTCCTTCTCATAGGTAGATTGGCCCAAGTTCTTCCCACTTAGTTGTTGGCTGGTGAAGGCCAATGGTCGCCCTTCCTGCATTAAGACTGCTCCAATACCTGTTCCCGAAGCATCAGATTCAATGACAAATGTTTTGGTGAAGTCTGATAGTGCTAAGACCGGAGTGGAACACATGGCGATTTTGAGAGCGGTAAATGCCTGTTGTGCTTCTTCGTTCCAAAAGAAGGAATTTTTCTTTAGAAGTTGCGTCAGGGGCTTCGCTATGCGGCCATAGTTGTGGACAAATTTACGATAATAGCCTGTGAGACCCAAAAATCCTCTCAAGCTTTTCAAGGTCTTAGGTTGAGGCCATTCTTGCATTGCCTGGATCTTTTTGGGATCCACCTTGACACCTTCACGCCCCACAATGTGGCCTAAATACTCAACTTCTTCCATGCCAAACGCACACTTAGACATTTTGACAAATAGTTTATGCGTGCGGAGCAGTTGCAAGAGGATATCTACATGCTGAAGATGTGCTGCCCAATTGCCACTATAGATGAGTATGTCATCGAAGAAGACCAGGACAAATTTTCTGAGATATGGTTTGAGGAGGTGATTCATAAGGCTCTGAAAAGTAGAGGGGGCATTACAGAGACCAAATGGCATGACCAAGAACTCATAATGGCCTTCATGAGTTCTGAAAGCTGTCTTGGAAATGTCGACTTCCTTCATGCGAATTTGGTGGTAGCCTGAGCGAAGATCCAATTTAGTGAAGAATTGAGCCCCATTGAGTTCGTCCAGCAAATCGTCAACCACTGGGATGGGAAATTTATCTTTGACTGTTAACTTATTGAGGGCCCTGAAGTCTGGACACATCCGCCACTCCCCATCTTTCTTGAGGACCATGACGACGGGAGATGAATAAGGACTAATGCTAGGACAAATGACACCTGCTTCCAACAATTCCTTGATGATTTTTTCTATTTCATTCTTTTGGGTGAACAGATGTCTGTATGGCCTCACATTTGGGGGTTGGGCCCCTGGAACCAATGTGATGCTATGATCATGTTCCCCTCGCGAGGGTGGAAGTTCATGAGGTTTGTCAAAGACCATCCGATGTTTATTCAAAAACTGTTGCATCTCAGGATGAATTGGCGAAGACATGGTGTCTACTACCTGGATGGCATTAAATTGAGCTACCACTCCATGATGGCCCTTTTTTAACAATTTTTCCATCCTATGCGAGCTTATGATAGAGGGGGCTCCCGCCTGTAGTCCACGGAGGGTATGTGTGAAGTCGTTCTGCTTAAAACTCATATATAACTCCTGGAAATCCATTGTGATTGGCCCAAGAGTGCGGAGCCATTCCGCACCGAGGACAATGTCGCAACCCCTCATGTGTATTGCAAACATGTGGGTTTTCAAATGATAATCCCCCATTTGAATTTTGACATTTTCACAGCGACCTTCACATTTCATTGTGCCCCCATTTGCAATCTGGACTTGGAAGTTAGAAACTGCCCGGACAAAACAATGTGCTGCTTCAGCCATCTTTTGATGGATGAAATTATGGGTACTTCCACTATCAATCAAGACTACTACTGGGCGATGTTTAAGAAAACCCCTGATTTTGAGAGTTTGAGGGGAAGAAATTCCTGCCAATGCATGTAGCGAAATCATTGGTTCATCAGATACCATCTCCTGTTGGTTATCTTCTTCGGTTGCCTCTGGTTCCTCAAGTGGTGGATCTTCCTCGGTGGAGCTGTAGTCAGTGGCATCTATTTGAAAAAACTTGTGCTCTTTGCATTTATGACCCGGGGAATATTTTTCATCACAGTAGTAACATAGTCCTTCCTTCCTTCTTTCGGCCATTTCTGCCGGTGACACCTTTTGAATCTTAAGTGTCTGGGTCATATTGGGAGCCTGTGAGGGACGACCTTTAGCGGAGAAGTTGGGGCGGCTGGATTGGGCTGTTAATGCACGTTCCACCTTACGGGCTGCCTGGCAAGCCTCGGTCCATGTGGGGGGGTGGTGGAGTAGAACCTGAGCTTTGATGGCTTCTTTAAGACCGCTGATAAAGCATTCCATGTAGAACTCATCTGTGAGACCCTTAGTGCGGAAGGCTAAAGCTTCAAAAGCAGTCATATATTCCTCCACTGTACCCGTCTGTCGAAGCTTAGTGAGACGCCCCAAAAAAGAGTCTTCCTGTTCAAAGCGACAGCGGAGCGTTTTGGCAAATTGGGCCCAATTCTGAAAATGTCTATTGCAGCATTGATGCCATTCCTTCCATTGCCATCTTTCATTGTCCAAGTACATGGTGCCCACCATAAGCTTAGTTCCCTCATCTGTGATATGATTCAATTGGAAATACTGTTCCATTTGTGCTAGCCATGTTGACGTGTGAGAACCATCAAATTTCTGCATATCCAACTTGGGAGGACGCTGACTGGGTGGTGGACGGGAGTGCCAAATGTGAGGAGAGTGGCTAGACTCACCCTCATGGTAGTTATGGCCATTATACCCCTCCTCGTGGGCTGGCTCCTTGCCTTCTGGGAATGCCTGCTGTATCTGGTTACTCATTCCTTTAAGCTGAAGTTGTAAGAAGCTACTCATTCCTTGAAGCTCATGTTCGATATTGGACATAGCCGTTTGGAGGGTCTCCATATGGTTTTCAATTTTGTCGATCCGTTCATTGGCCATCGCTTGAGCGCGAGTTTCTACCATACACCAACCTGATGAAAATTTGGGACCGCCTAAAAATTTTTACTAAGAAATTGAATGGTACCACCTTGCTTAGCTCGTCGTCCTGATACTGATGGGCTAGGTCACCAATAAGCGTCCCGGGAGATCTCAGACTCTTTTTTTTTTTTTTTTTTAGAAAACTCCTAACGGAGTTTTACTCCTTCCTGATCAATACTGCAGTCGCCAAATCCTCAAAATGTCAATGCCGCCAAAAGTCTTGCGAAAATTATATCCAGGTACAGGAACCCTTCCCAACTACTCCGATCTGGTGAATCTGAGAGATCTGAATGGTGGAACAACTGTTGCTGCTGATCTGAAATATCCGATCTGGTGGATCTGAGAGATCTGAATGGTGGACAACTGTTGCTACTGATCTGGAATAGATGATGTGTGATCCCCCGATAGAAAGGGAACTATGGTCTTGGGGAGTGTCAGGTGCTACAGATCGCAATATACATAAGGGTCTGACAGTAGTACTCGACCCAATGTTTCAGGGCTCTAACTAAGGAGGATCGACCGTACCCTTAGCTGTACAACCCGACTACCCTATTGTACGGGCGAGTAATCTCTCCGAGTGCTGTTCTCGGTGTACTGTAGCCACAAGATGGCCGAAGGTTGATCTATGGCGAGGTTTCAAGGGAGCTAGGGGGCTTCCTATATACCCAGAGGGTACGTGGAAGACAGTCCGTGCGCGGTTCTGTCTAATGCGCTACTACTCGAAGGGGTACCCACAGGGGTTACAAGGGAGTCCAACAGACATGCCTCCCCTCAAATCCGCAGGTTTATGCGCTTAACGACAGATCCCGTGGTTTAAAGACGCCGGAACACGTCTCTAGCCTAAAAAAATTTTGCTAAAATTTGGAGATCCCACCGAGCCCTGGAAAGTGCTTTGATACCACTTGTTATGCTCTTAACCTGCAAAGCGATACCCAAACATAGAATTTGCGAAGAAAAAATACCGAGAACACAGAATATGCGAAAAATTATACCCAGAGCACAGAATAGCAATGATTTTATTATTCAGAGAGAAATGTTCACAGGCCTCTTCGAGTGGGCAACCTCCGATAGAGCAGAGCTCGATTACAAAACAAGACACAATGCTCCTCGCAGGGAGTCTCTATCCTTTATATATGACTCATACATGCAATACCACGAGCCAATATCGTGGGTTTTATTAATACCATCTATCTAATACTACCGCCCATTTACCATCTAACTAATACTACCGCCCATTTGCAACTAACTGTGGTCCCGTAATTAATGGCGGGTTAACCACTTACAAATATTAATATGGCTTTATTGACTCTTGACTATGACGTGATCCCATGACATAAATAAGGGGGTTAGGGTGGGACCCTAACACATTTTTTGTAATGTGTACCTTGTTATGAACTATATTTTTCTCCCATGATGCTTGAAAATATTATGAAAATATTTTGAATCATCTCACCTCCTCTATATAATTAGTTGTAGCTACTATAACCCGCTCCAAAATTTTCCCTATCTCCAATTTTTACACCCTCCTCATGATCATTTCATTCTTCGTTTCAATCCATTAATATCCTGCTTATTAATTTTGTCTTAGTACTCAAATATTCCTTATGCAAACCTATGTGTCAAACTACATGTTTTCACATGCCCAACCCTTGATGTATTCATAAGAACACTTCTTCCAAGTACGAAATATCGTGCATCTCTTATTGAGAGACATTGATTGTGTAGTTCATAAAGACAGTGACTATGCAATCATTTCCAACATGATTGTGTAGTTTTTAGGGATAGTTCTATGCATTCCTTTCTCACAATCACTATGCAATCCTTGCTCACACTCACTGCGCAGTCCCTGCCCATAGTGATTGCATGATTACTATTAACAGTGTAAGGGCATCCTCTACAGATAGTGGTTGTGCACTCTTTGTTAATATTAAGAGTGTACTTATTCAAGTCAGTGCTATTACACCTCTTAGTGGCAGTGAATTCACTCTTGAGCCCTAATTTTCTAACACGCACTAGACACATTAAAAAAATATAAGCCTAATTGAATGCATTCTCTCCCTTTATAACAAGCCTACCCCAGAGCTCATCTCAGACTCATCTATCACTTTTGAGCTCTACGCATTTTTGAAGTAGAAGGAGCATTCTCTTACCCTTCATTGTAAATGCGCCATTTCCCAAGGTATTTTCTCAATTGTCGCTTTTCTTTTGCAAGTGTCCCTTTTTCTTTCTGTTTATCTTACATGTATCATGCACACTGGCACACATGATTATGGGAGCATCCAAGGGTTCAAAGATAGATCAGGTTGCATTAGTCCCCAAATGCTCACACAGTGTGGTCCTGAGAGCGTCCAAGTCATCCCAAGTGCACGCACAATAACTGTAAGGGAGTCTCCAAGGGTTTTTGGTGTGTTTTACCCCAGAAACATGCACAGAGTCTTCCTAAGAGCATCCGATCAGTCATAGACACCCTGACTCAGTGTCTGAGAGAGAATCCAGGGACTTTGGGATGCACACAATCAATTTTGATGAGAGTGTCCAGGGTTCAGATCTAGGGTTTGACATTTTGGCTTCAGTTGGATTCAATGATTTGGTGGATCTGGTTTTCTCTCTACTATTATATAGATTTTTAGATATATAGATATGATTTATAAATATCCGCTGCAAACATATGTATTGGACTCATTGTACTCTCTGCTGGACACTTTTTATGACGATCTATTAAAGAAGAAGATTTGAAAGGGTTCCCCCCTTGTGGGTTTTTTCCCTAGTCTTGGACCAATTTTTTATCTCTTATGGTTGTATTGTTGTCCTCTTTGTCACTCCATATATTGTTATTTCTTCAGTTAAGTTTATGATTGGTTATATTGCTAATAATTGGATGCATTGTTAATGAAGAAGTAAATTGCGCTAAAGTAACTGATACAACATAGAATGATAAAAAAATATAATACCTCCCACATTCTTAGCTTATCAAGGATCTTGTGATCCTAGTGACCATTCAAGTGAAATTTGAGCCCTTGATCAAAATTAAGGCTTAGGAAACCATCACAATGATAACAATGACTCGACCAATATACATGGTGATGGGTGCCAAAATTCATCTGTTGATTTCTTGGTTTCTCAAATAGACTTGGATATGAAAGATTTTGATCTAGGATCTGATCTGATCATAGAAGAGTTTCTCACAAGAATTTCTTCCCTGTATCACCAACACTTGTGTCGAGTTGTGTGTAGTGAATCAACTCATGATGAAAATACGCGATGTTCTTCAAATTCACAATATGATGAGCATAATTTTAAATTGAAACAAGGTGGTAGGGTCACACGTGATGAGGAAGAATATAATGAAATCATTGAGGATACATTCCATGCCTTGCAATTTCTACTCTTGCATGAGGATAATTCTTCAAGTTAGGTTGCTCACGAAATTTTTCCTATCTATACATCCTAAAATATGCAATCATAATAACTTTATGAATTGAGAAATATGTTTGCTGACACTAAAAAATATGATTAAAATAGTGATGTAGATGAATTCCATTTAGATAATAGTGATATTGTTGAAATAACTAATAACAACTATCCACATACAATTCACAATCTCACTCAACTCTCAAAATATAATTATTCAACATTAGAAAGTTTAGGGACTGTCTAGGGAGTTGAGGCACTTCAAATATCATTGATGGTTGTGTCAATTTCTAATCATCCTAATGAGATCCTCAAACTAGGTCAAATATGGATTTTCTCACACAATTCTTTTCTCCACATTACTTCTCTCAATGCAAACTCTTTATCAAAATATTTTTGGAATTTCCAAGATATTTTTCCTAATTTTCAAGATTGGGCTTTTGATCGGATAAAGGATTCTATTTTGGTTAATTATGTTGGGTGTAGCCCAAATTGGCCTAGATTTTGGCAAAAACTCTGCGTTTTGCGGGACGGAATGCACAGTGGAGCATCAAAGCACATTCTGAGGAATTAAATATACCACACGATATAAGGGCTTTGGGGTGGGTTGAAGCCCCTCTATTTTGTAACATCATGTGCTTTTATAAGGGATCAATGGTTTTGGGACCATAGTTGCTTGTCTTAATGAATCCATTGTATTTTGATGATGTAACCCTTCGATGTAATAGTATATATAGGGTAAAATAATAAGAATATATCCGTCAATATTTTTATCCAGATCAATGTTATGGGTAAATTATTGTGATTTGTAATTTGGTAGTGATAGACAAGCTCTGAAGTTGACCGCGCAAATGCATGAGTCTATAGCTAAGTGTGCAGACAACCTACAACTTAGTGTGCAGTTCAAGAACTATTTGTTGTTCTAAGACTTATTATATTAAGAAAATTTTCTTGTGGACATATCCCTACACTGGGGTGAACCACGATAAATTGGTGTTTCGATGTGTATATTTTCTTATTATCTATTATAGAGGAGCAGTTATTAGAGTTGCAGTTTATTTCATTGCAGTGATGGTTTATGGTTTTATATGGCACATATAAGAGATTAATCTAATATGGAAAAGTGATTTATAAATGCTAAGAGTAAGATAACATAATAATACCACATCTCTTAATCCTTCATGGATGCAGAAACCTGGTTTTGCATCCTCCCATAGTCACCTTGGGTGAGACTATGATAAAGGGCCAGCGATTGAGGGTTTTGTTGGTGCGTAGTATAGATTGGACCTGGGTCAGCCCAAGCCAAGCCAACAAATGGTTTCATTGCTGGGACCGGGATCTATATGAAGGATATGTGGATTTGGTACCCATAGATAAAAGAGATTAAAGACTGGATAGAACTAAAAGAGTGAGAATTAATGGATCAGGAAAATAGAAATCCTCTTCTGACATCCAAAGCTTGGTTATAGAAGTATATTTTTATAGATCATTACAAGATTTTCTTCACTTCTTTTCATTTTCAGTTGTATGAGTGGATATCAAGGTTGACTGAAAGGGACCATCTTTTAAAGGTGAAGAACCTATGTTGTGGACTCCTAAACTGACACATGGACTCAAGAGCATTGACAGTAACAATTCAATGGTTGTCGATTTATGGATTGATAGCATCTTGGGAGGATTCATTACTGAGTGCGTCGTAGACTGGACCATGTCCTACAATGATGTGGAATGATGACTATTCAAAGGACCGCGAGGTAAGTATTTAATATCTCTGAAACTTTCGATCTAGATCAGTGTTATAAGTAAATTATTGTGATATGTAAATTGGTAGCGAATGAGAGGCTCTACAACTAAGTGTGCAGAGGCCTGAGTCTATAACTGAGTGTGCCAACAGCCTGTAGCTTAGTGTGCATGTCAAGAACTATTTGTTGTTCAAAGACTTATTATATTAAGCAACGGTTCTTGTGGACGTAGCCCTACACTAGGGTGAACCATGGTAAATTGGTGCTTTGATGTGTATATTTGCTTATTATCTGTTGTAGAGTAGCAGTTATTATAGTTGAATTTTATTTCAGCACATTGATTGTTTATGGTTTTATATGGCATGTATAAGTGATTAATCCAAAACGAATAGGTGATTTATAAATTCTAAGAGTAAGATAACATAATAATACCACATCTCCTAATCCTTCAAGGCTATAAAAACCCGATTATACATCCTCGCATAGTCGCTTCAGTTGAGACTATGATTTTCTTGCAAGTTGTTGCCGAAAGGGCCAATGATTGAGGTTTTTGTTGGTATGCAATATAGATTGAACTTGGGTTAGCCTAAGATAAGCCAACAAATGGTTTCGTTGCTAGGACTGGGATCTGTTTGAAGGATATGTGGATGTGGTACCCATTGAAAAAAGAGATTCAAGACTGGATAGAACTGAAAGAGAGAGAATTTATGGATCAAGAAAATAGAAATCCTATTTTGACATCCAAAGCTTGGTTATAGAAGTATAACTTTATAGATCAATACGATATTTTCTTTGCTTCTTTTCTTGTTGAGTTGTATGAGTGGATATCGAGGTTGACTGAAAGGAACAACTATTTTAAAGGTGAAGAACCTACGATGTGAACTCCTCAACTGATACAACAACTCAAGAGCAGTCACAGTAGGATTTTAAGGGATGTCAATTTTTGGATTGATAACATCTTGGGAGGATTCATTACTGAGTGTGTCATAGACTCTACCGTGTCCTATAGCGAATGGCACTTTTAAGACAAAAGAAATCTTTTGTCTTAAAAAATCACATTTTATTTTAGTTATTTTACATTAAAATTTAATATCAATTGAATTATATTAAATATAAACTTTAAGACAAAAACAGTTTGAGACAAAAATATTTTATGACAAAAATTTATATTTAAGACAAAAATAGCTTAAGACAAAAATATTTTAAGACAAAAGGAGTTTGAGAAAGAAATATTTTAAGACAAAACTTTATATTTAAGACAAAAATAATTTAAGACAAAAATATTTTGAGACAAAAATTTATATTTAAGATAAAAGTAGTTTGAGACAAACATTTAAAGGAAACTTTATATTTAAGACAAAAACAATTTAAGACAAAATTATTTTAAGATAAAACTTTATATTTAAGACAAAAATAGTTTGAGACAAAAATATTTTAAGACAAAAATTTATATTTAAGACAATGGCCAGTTTAGATGAAACCTATTTAAGACAATTAATAATTAAGACACAAAAATATCAATCTAAGACAATATTATCTAACAACTGCAAAAGTGACTCTGAAAATGCGCCCTAAGTCTGCCAGCATGTAGGCAACTACTGTCTTGTGCCTATACTGAGATTTTTATTTTGCTTACCATTCACATTATCTTATATAAAGACAAAGATTTATTGGGCTCTTTCTTTTGTGGGGGTAGTCGACTAAGAAGAATACGACAACTTTTACTGACAAAATTTATCGGACATCAATTCCTCTTTTGTCCCTTTCATATCTAATGATACGCTTAGAGACAACTTGTCTATCATCGCATTTGGCACTACTACACGAAGGGGGATTTTAAGACAAATTTTCTAGAGAAAGTAAATATTTTGTCTTCAAATATTCAATACGAGGGACTAGTAAAAAAAGGTAAAGGTAAAGGATTAGGGGTCCATATTTACGTTGTTGATGGGTTCTTTAGGAAGTGGATTGATGGAGGTAAAAAAAAACTGATGGGATTTATGGCGATGGAGGTCGACAACAGAGGTGTGCTTCATGAGAGGAGCGATGGAGGAAATTTTGTTGAATGTGGAGAAGTAGTATCATAGTTGGAGTACTTTTCGGGGTCTCCATCAATTTTGTTTTAAGATGTATATTTTGACTGTTTCATTTATTTTGAATGCTACTTCTATCTATTGGTTCCTATTATCAGCATATTATTGTGATGGAAATCTTGGCTGTCATTGACGACATAAATTAGATTCACCTGAAGGATTGTTGAAAAATGTAGCAATAAATTCTTAATTTAATTTTTCCTTCATTAAATTGAGAAAAAAATAAATTTCCACATCAATATACAACTTGGATGCAATTAACTTGTGTGACATGACTTGTGTCACCCAGTTTACTGAGTAAATTCGAGTTAGAGGAGTTAGAGTTTACTTAAGCATTTGTGATCGCTGATTTGTATCAATCAAAGTCAGTTATCTCGAGTTGTATTCAAGTAAACTAGTTCTAATTGTTGGAGGAACTCATGGAAGGTCAGTTGTGTAGTGGGACTTCATTCAAACTCAGTGTTCATCTAGTTAACTGATCAATCATCCCAAAATAACTAGTGCATGCAAAGAATTTGAGTTCCCCAGTTGTGGTGGAGATTCCAAGGCAGTGTAACGTTAGTTGTAGACTAGTCTTAACTGTACAAGTGTTGCATGCAATCAGATCATAAACCTTGGGAATTGCGCAATCCATTTTGGAAAATTTCCTAAATAATAGGGGGAATAATTTCTCGAGGAATTGTGCAAGGAAATAGGGGCTCAAGAAAAGGCATAAATTGACTAAGTCTGGGTCAGAGCTTCTCAATGAGTAGAGAGAGGTTATTCACTTGCAGGTTGTGCTAGTTGAGAAAAGTAATTGTAATACATCTATGTTCATCATATTAATGCAAGCATACATTGGGGTTTTTACTAGATTTCTTTCCCCAAGAAAGATATTGTGTGCATGTGTGTTATTTCTTATTGCATGTCTGAAATTTTTATTCTAAGTTGGGAATGAACTTCCATAGTGTAGTAGAATAGGTTTTTGTCTTGTAATTTTGATTAAAACTTCATGAGAAGTTGAAAATATACACCATAATTCCTACATGGTATTAGAGAAAGATTCACATTAGAGTAGGAATTTAAAAGTTGTTTCTCAGGAGATTCAAATTTACAGTTTAGTGTAGCATGATCTCTTTAGAGCTAAGAAGATAACCTTCAATGTGTTGAGGATAGAGTATGCCTTCAAATGCAACTCTAATTTCATCGCATGGAAGGATCGCATGGAGGATGTATTCGATGACAATGGATTTCTAGAAGACATCAAGGGAGATGTTGCAAAACCAGTGAAATATGATGCCAAAAACCTTACTCAGTGGAAGAAAGATGTAACCAAGGCGAGGAGAATAATATTGGAGGGAGAACGCGTGATACCTATTGGAGGGATTACGAGACCACATTGTCACCAATCGCCATGGGAAATAAAATACTTATGCAATGTGGTAAACACTAACAAATCTATTCCAAAATAGTAGTTACCATAGGAATTGATCAAGAGTTCAAGTCCAAGCCATGGAAAAGGCTCAAAAATTGAAAGTTTTCAAAAACACTTGCAACCTAAATGATCAGATAGGCCTCATCGATATGATCCTTCTTCCGTAAACAGAACTCAAAATGAACTTCGCATGTGAAAGTTATGAAGGTTTGAAGTCTCCAATAACCTTCAAAAAACTGAGTTTGGGCCAGTTTGGATTTAAAATTTTGAAAAAAATTAAAAAAGAATATTCCCCAAAATATTCACAAGAATATTCTATTTTGATGACCAATTGGGAGCTGACACATGGCCTGCCCGGAGGCCCCCACATGGCCCCAAGTCTACAAGGTTTTTTTTGGGAAAAATTTTATGGAGCTCGCGGGATTCGACCCCTGGTCGGGTGGCCGCCAGCCCACAGGCCCAACCGGCCCACCTACGTGATGGATCTTAACTAACTATGGGCACCATATATATTTAAAGTTGGTCAATGTTTCATTTGGGTGGAAAAGGGGTCAGGCCCCTTATCCATATGACCCTGGCGTGGGAACCAAGACCTAAACCCCAACGGATAAACGTTAATTCGACGGTTATGATACGTGGTCACATGCATGCATTTTCAGCCAGTGGTTATGGTCACATTGGCAATCAATTTGGCAAAGTCCACCAATTTTGGTGTGTTTGCCATTTTTGTTGGATTTAACTACAGTTTCACCAAATTTCTGGAATTTTTCTAGGTGAAACTGGACTAAACTTTAGTTGGTCATAACTTTTGGAAGGGAGAACCGTTTTAGATGATTTTTTTTTTTGATTTTGTATCCTCTCATCATTTTGGAGCCATTGTTATAAGTTTCAGAGCCACCAGAGCTCATCTTCAAGTGTTTTTTCATCGAATAAGCTTGGAGAGCCATCAGGGCCTAGGAGGTGTTGGAGTTGTATTGGGCTATGGTTAGCCATTGGAGGTGAACCAAAAGTCATTCTTGATTGTTTTCTGTGTTCTAAACTCATTTTCATAGCTTATTTTTCCTGTTTAGGCTTTCTTCTCACTGTATAACCATTTTGAGCATCTAATTCAAGCAAGGACATGCCCATTTGGGAGCCTTGGACCCGACAGATGTAGCCCAGGAGGGGTGAACTGCCTTATCAGCTGCTGTGTTATATTATGTGAATTTATCTTGCTATGTTTTTCAGATTTGATATGATAAATAGTAAATTGAGATAATCCTCCTTCACACATAAGACTCAGAAATTTACCAAAAACTCTTTGTTTCAATTGCAAGACATCAGTAACAGTTTGCACATATATTTTAATGGAAATGAATACCTTGCACAAAAAAAACAAGTAGTTTCATTTTCAGATCAGGAATTTGGAGCTCAAGGATAAACTTTGAAATATCAAGCTGTAGAAGAATAACACTATCCTACAGTATCTGAGTAGGTTCACACAAGTTCATTATGAGCTTGCAATAGTTGGTGTTATTGTTTCAAAGGATGACTTGGTAGGCCTAGCCCTTATGGGCCGTCCCAAGAGTTGGCATAACTATCAAGATTTAGTGAATGGAAGGGAGAAACTACCGAATTGGGAACACTTATGGTCTGATTTGGTACAGAAGGAAATAAGGCGGAATACCAGAGATGGGACCTCATCCAAGGGCGAGGATAATAAAACTTTGGATTGGTTTGAAAGGGAAAGATGGGAAAAGGGAATAAATCTCAAACCAAACCAGAATCCAGTCAAGGTGGAAATAAGTAAGATTTTTCAAAAATTAAATGCTTGCATTATCAAGAATGCGGGCACTATGCCATGATGTGTCCACACAAAAATGCAAGCAAGAAGAGCTTAGGAGGAGCAACATGTTAAACCTTGGCTTCATAGTTCGAGTTTGACTATACCCATATCATATTCATGTCCAACACAATGATGGGGAGCATGTGGCACTTGGACTCAAGTGCATCGTTCCACATGACAAGGTGTAAATATCTTTTCAGTGACTTGGAGGAGAAAGATCTATAGATGCACATTAATCTAGGGGATGAAGAAAGGTACAATGTGATTGGTATAAGTACATTCACCTTTTAGAGGTAGTTAGGCTCCCCTCTCAAGCTCAAGGATGTCATGTTTGTTCTAGGCCTAAAGAAAAATCTCCTCTTTGTTGTAGTTTTGGAAGACCATGGTTGTGAAGTGATATTCATCCAAGGAAAAGTGTTAATGAGACACATAGCCACAGGACAGGTGAAGTAGATCGGGATTGGTGTGAAGAACCTATATAAGCTAGATGTGGATGACTGTGTTGCATTAAGCACTAAGGTGGAGAAAGTGCAGGTCACAATGTCGATGAATTTTAGCACAAAATACTTGGCCATTTTCATCATGGTACCTTGAATATTGTACAACAAATAACCACTGGCCTCCCTAAAGGAGCACTTAAGTAGTAGGGTGTATGTAAAGGATGTATGTTGCGGAAGTACATAAAATCTACATTCCATGATCGGGACAACAAAGCACATGCAGTCCTAGAAAAGATCCACTATCATTTTTATGGACCTTTCTCGACAACCTCCACTGTTAGACACAAATATTTTGTCATTTTTATTGATGACTTCTCATGGAAGTGTTGGATCTTCTTCGTGTGGATGAAAGATGAGACATTCTCCAAGTTCATAGAATTCAAGGCACTGGTTGAAAAAGAATCTAGCAAGAAGGTGAAGGCTCTATTGTAGCTGCTACAACACCCTCCAAAATTTTGGCCTGCACTTAAATTTCGAAGCCTACTATGGATATTGTGATTAATCGTTCCTTAGTCACTTATTGGTAAGTTGATGATCTCAAGGTCCCCTTTTCGATCTTAAGAGTTTTTCATGCTTTTATATTTACATAGAATGTGTCATCTTTGGGCATGGGGGTTATCGCTTGTCATGGAAAGTGAGGTTTGTTTTGCTTCAAGGGGAAATATTTATGAGAATGGGTTATACTCACCACATAGATATGTTTCACACTCATTTCACACACTCTTACACAAGTGTCACCTTTATCCTCCCAAAGTCTATCATCGGAGCCGTACTTGTTGTAAGCTGCCACAAAGGTTATTGCATTAAGCAGACTATGTGTTATATGTTCTTGATTGTCTATGTTGTATCGCTAAGTTTTCAAGTGTGTGATTGTAGTCAAGTTTTATCATTGTTCACATCAGTTCCATTGATACCACACTTAGCCAAATTTCAGAGTTTCCTTAACAACCTAGCCTCATCCAACTTTCCTGAACTGCGCACTTCACATATGTAACCCTCAAGATTTTCGCTTTCCTTTTGGAATTGTGAAATGAGCATAAATTCCAACTTCCCTTAACACTCAAAACTGCATAGTGGTTTCCTCCAATCTCCTTCCCTCCGTTGGAACCCACTGTCTCCAGAAACTGTGCAGTTTTTTCCCTTAACTACCCAGTCTGCCTTGTATGTTGAAACTACGTAGATGTGTCTTCCCATCGCCTCATCTTATAGTAGTGCCTTACATCCAAAAATTATGTAAATGTGTCCTCCTAGGGCCTTTTCCGGCAACAGTCATTTCTCGTTGAAACTACAAAATTATGTCTCTTAGGGGCCACAAAAAAGGATGACATGATAGATGACTCTCAAGGAACTGAGGAGAAAAATAAGCGGACCAAGGAACCCAAGGTATGATAGAATATCGGTACCACATGAAGACTCCATCTGATGCATAACCCTTTTGAGGCTAGGTATGGAAAACAAAACACATGTTTTGAAATACACCTCTTAGTGTAGCTTAAAATATTTCTTATCATTGTTGTATCACTCTGTCTTCAATGACATGCATGGTTGCAATAACTGAAAGTCATTCCATGTGTCTCCTCTATGTGTCTTTCTCCCTTTCACTTGTTTATTACATAGCTTAGAAGATGAAGAGTACTACCACTTGTTTATTTAAGCTACGTAGATTGCAACCAACGTGAACTTATGACTAACCAGGCTTGATGCAAGGCATCCTAAGTTGGATGAAAGATGTTTGATGATATATATATAATCAATACATTCCTTTGCATTAATCCTTGCTTTGTATCTTGCATGTATTATCACTTGTTGCCAAATTTCGCCAACTGTTGCTAGTAGTCTCTTAGCTCTTTCCCGACAAAGTAGGGGAAGGAATTTCCTTCAAACTGATTTCTTCAAGGTTCCTCATAGAAAGTATAGAGCTAAGAGAAGGAGATGTGGAATCTCACTATCAAACTCTTGAAAATACTTTGCATGTTCGAATCTATCCAAACGATTAAGCCGCCACTCAACAACATTCCTAATTTTGGAAGACTCAAGAAAGATAACATCTCTAGATATTATAAACTTCTTATTCGCTTCATCATATAGATGGTATTCTTTGGAGGTATGAGTACCCAAAGAATATACATTTGTGAATCCTTGCACTATTTTTTTATTTGTTCCTTAGGTATGAAGGCATAACAGGAGGAACCAAAAACCCTGAGATTTCTCACCAAAGGAATGTGGCCATAGAACATTTCATAGGGAGTCTTGTTTCTGATAGCATGAGATGGACACCTATTCTTTATATACACAACACATAGAACCACATCAGCCCAAAACCTTATTAATCTAGGTGGATATTGGTGGCCACCCGCCAATTCCAATTGCACCCCCAACATTGCTTCTTTTAATTTCTCAGTTTCCTTAATTGTAGCATAGTTTACTATTTTTAGCAGTTTTTCAGGTCCTAAACTTCCGGAGCCATTTTGAGGCCCTAAACGACGTTGTTTTGGAAATCTACCCCAACAATTTTGCTCCTAAAATTGTCTTTTAAGTCATATTCCTCAGAGAGATCTTTCCAATGGGTTATCATGCGTGTCAAATGGAGATAATATGACCAAGTCACAACCCTGTGAAGTTGGCCGTCCAACTCACCTCAATGGGGCCCATAAACTCTTGGTGTTACATCTCCTCGGGTTAGGGTTTTGGTTGTTTAGGGTTTCCTCTTATTGTTCAATAATAAAAAAGCCCTTGAGCCTCATTGTAATGTAGTTTAGAGGCATGTAGCTGCCACATCTCTTCTTAGAGATAAGCTACCATTGCCCTAGTTGGTTTATTTCCATTTCTGTTTGTAGGCATATCTCAGTATTTTACATTAATGAAATGAAGTATTATTTCCAATGCATCTCCATGTTTATGATTATCTCTGTTATTTTTTTGCGTTCTTGTTTAAATCTAGATCAGTCGTATCAAAACAGTCTTATTTTTTTTTCTCTGTTTTTCTTTGCATTTCCCCAACGAGGTTGGGATATAAGGAGTTAGGGCTTCAATTGGTTGAACCTTTGCAAGACTAGCCTCGTAAATCCCGATGACCTCCCATGGCAGATGAAAAGAAAGACGAGGTGGCAGGAGATCCTATCAAAATATTTCTCGAAGAAGCCCTCGAGTGAAAAAGGAATGCGATGATGGACAACTTTGCCCAGATCCTTTAGTGGCTACCCAGGGGCGATGCATCAACTTCCAACAGCTACTCTAGGAATGCCACATCGTTTAAGGTGCAAGTCAACTTTGAAATCCCCATATTTGATGGTCAGATAGACACAAATGTCATCGATAAATGGTTAAATCTCCTATAGGGTTATTTTTCCATTCATGATTTTTCCAGTCAAGAAAAGATTTTTGCTCTTCTCAAAGCAGACCCCCACATCAAGGAATGGTGGGAAACCTACTACGAGTAGAAGGATGAAAGTAAAGGCTCACTATTTTCAGCTGCGCCCACTTGGAATTCATTCTGGGATGCCAACAAGGAGCAGTACTACCCTGTCGGAAGCTATGAGGATCAATACATAAAGTGGACCACGTTGCGCCAGGGAAGGGACAAAGACGTGCCAGAGTTTACCAATATTTTCCATACCCTTCGCACAAAGTTGGGTATCAAGAATTCAGACCACCATTTGGTACTCAAATACCACAGTTGCCGACACAAGTATATCCAGGAAGAAATATAATTCTTGAACATCTCCTCGCTCAGCATGACATATCGATATGTCGTCAAGGTCGAGCAAAAGTTTAAGCAGAAGAAGCGAGACTTTGGATCTGCGAATCTAAAGCAACGGAAAGGTGCCCCCAAACCGCAGAACAAAGGACAAAGCCAAGGTGAGGCAGCACAAGACAACCGGCCAAAGCTGCAAGCAAAGAATAGCACCGTGAAGCTGAAAAAGGATATGGGAAAGTGGTATGAGTTCCATAAGAGCTCTACCCACAACACAAGTGAGTGTCCGGCCAAGCAATCACTAGTGGCCAAGCTAAAGGTTTCAGAATCGGATGCATGTTCTGACTCTGAGTTAGAACCCAACAAGGGGAATGACAAAGGGAAGCAAATTATTGATGTGGAGCCCAATGCCACCGTTTCCACCACCAAGATCCAGAAGGAGGAACCCGAAGATCCAGAGGAGGAGGAGCGTCTCTTCCACTCCCATATGTGGGTAAGGGGCTCCCCACTACAGTTCATTGTCGACAGCGAGAGAAAAAAGAACCTAATTTCGGTAGAGGTCGTGAAGCGTCTAGGCTTACTGACCACAACACATCCACAACCATACACCATCAGGTGGCTTCACCAAGGATGGGATCTTCGCATGAGCCACTAGTGTCACCTTCCATACAACATGAAGCCCTTCACGGATGAGGTATTGTGTGACATTTCTCCCCTTGAAGTTTGTGATGTATTATTAGGACAACCATACTTGTGGAAGTGACATGCTGTGTATGAATCAAGGCCCCGTGTTGTTATTGTTACTTTGGGAAATAACTTGTACAGGATACCAGAGGTAGCACCACCTACCACCATCTCTTTGGTTACTACAAAACAATGCAGTAAGCTCATTTCAAAAACATGGAAATTTGTTTTCTTGATGATACGCCCTCAAGGAAAGAAGAAGACGGTGGTCACGACCTCTAGACAGGGCCCCTCCACATGACAACTACAGATGGACAAGGTTGTGGAGTAGTAAGAGGACATCTTCAACTCCCCCATAGGGGTTCCTCTGCACTGTTAGGTCAAGCACTCCATCGATTTGACCGTAGGTGTGCTGCTGCCCAATGGACCAATATATTAACACTCTGTTCTGTAGAATGATGAAATCAAGAGGCAGATCCAAGAGCTTCTGTAGAAAGGTCACATCCGTCTGAGTTCATTGCCTTGTGGTAGCCTGATTGTGTTGGTACAAAAGAAGGATGGGACTTGGAGACTCTGTATTGATTATCGGGCATTGAACAAGATCACTGTTCATAATAGGTACCTGATCGCATAGATTGATGACCTTATGGACCAACTGAAGGGGGAAAAATATTTCAGGAAGATCGATTTGAAGTCAGGATATCACCAGGTACCAATCGAACCCTCTGATGTCTGGAAGACTGCCTTAAAAATCAAGGAGGGCCTTTTTAAATGGTTGGTTATGCCTTTCGGATTGACGAATGCTCCTGCAACCTTCATGAGGCTAATGGATTACATCTTACAGCCATTCACCAACTCATTTGTAGTGGTATACTTGGATGACATCTTGATCTTCGGCCAGAGTTGGGAAGAGCACCTCCACCACATCCAACAAGTTCTCCAAACATTGTGGCAACACAAGTTATGTTCCAATTTGGAGAAATGCACTTTTGGCATGACCCAGGTTTAGTATCTGGGATACATTATTGATGAACAAGGGGTGCATGTGGATCCAGCCAAGATCCAAATCATTCAGGATTGGCCATCTCCAACCACTTTGACAGAGCTTCACAACTTTCTAGGTCTTGCCAACTTCTACCGCAGGTTCATGTTTAGATTTTCTCATATCACTTGGTCGTTCAGTCAAGTCACCAAGGGAGGAGTGAAAGAAAAATTCTTTTGGTCTGAATCTCAAAAGAAGGCATTCACATAGTTGAAAGATCACCTCTGCTTAGCACCAGTTATCACATCACAGACTTGCAAAAACCATTTGAGGTCGAGATAGATGCCTCTGACTATGATATTGGGGTAGTCCTTACTCAACATGGGCATCCAGTGGTGTATCACAGTGAGACACTTTCAGACACAGTCCAGAAGTATCCCACTTATGACAAAGAGATATATTCCATTGTGCAGGCTTGCCGACGATGGAAGCATTACATTTTGGGAAAGGAAACGGTCATCCACACAGACCACCAACCCCTGTAGTTCATACAGACCCAAGGGAAATTGCAGAATGATCACCATCAGAAGTGGCCCACATACCTGTAACAATTCCATTTGAATATCAAGTATAAGAAGGGAAACACCAATAATGTTGCAGATTGCGTCAGTCGGCCACTGATCATGGCGTTAACCACCGTGCTCAACTCTTGTGGGCACGAGACTTATAATTGGCCACTTCATTACAAAAGTGACCTAGAATTTGGCCACACATACCAGACATGTAGGTTTTAACCTCGTATAGAAATTACTTTCATACGAATTCTAAAACACAGAAAATAAACAATGCGAGAGCATAACACATAAAGCACATATACATAGAGATTTTCCCCTGGATCCAAAAACCGGGACTACTAGCTTGATTTTTCATTATTTTCCTTTCAATGTTACAATACATATTTATACATGTCGAAGCATCCAATACCATGGACTGAAAACCATCCCGTCCAAAACCATGGACTAAAAACAATCGCATCCAAAACTATGTGCGAAAAACATGCACAGAACCATAGGTAGGTCTGTTGAACCTAATATAGGGTCCAAAACCAAAATTTTTCGAGGCGCTACCCTGGACCCCATAGAGTGGGGTTACCTAAACCCCTCAAACCCCCCATGACTCCCCTCGCTACGCAATCGGTGGAATGAAGGGGGGGCTCTGCCACCCTTCTAACCCCTCGGTTAACTACATGAACTAGTCGTGGAAAGAATATAACACAACCCAACATTCTCCCACTTGTTGTTTTCTTTCAACAAGGGGCCACAAGAGAGATTAGTCATTTATTTAGCCCTACAATGCCCATTGTTTCTCTACACCAAGAGAACTTCTCAGAGCTCGCAGATTTTGTCAATTCATCAGTAGTATTCTTCAAAGTGTCCACCTTTACCAGCAACATCTTTTTGTCTTCTATCATAGACATCAAAAAGTGATACTGAACATCAATGTGCTTTTTCTTTGAATGATATGCAAGGTTCTTTGGCAAGAATATTTCACTTTGGCTATCACAGTCTATCCTTATAGCTCCCTGTATTAACCCCATACATGAACCAATCTCTGCAACCAAGCTACTTCCTTGCTTGCATGAGTGGCTGCGATGTATTATGCGTGTGTAGTTGATAGTACCACTACATATTGTTTCTTACTCATCCAACTGACTACACCTGCAAATAGGTTAAACACATACCCACTTGTAGATCTTCTCTGATCCAGATCTCCAGCCCAGTCTCCATCAACAAAGCCAAGAACATCCAACACTGAGTCCAATCTTGGTCTTCATTGGTGCCACAAACCATAATCACTAGTGCCACACAAATAAAGATGCACTTTTCAGATTTACTATCCAACTTGGTTCGTTTCTCCTTTGGAACATGTACATATGCATCACATCCAAATACCTTCAGATGTGAAAGAGAGGGTTTCTTACCAGTCCATACCTCTTGTGGGGTCTTATCCTCCAATGCTAATGAAGGTGATATGTTGACCAGGTAACTTGCTATCTCCACTGCCTCTGCCCAGAATTCTTGTCCTAACTCAACACCACTGAGCATGCTTCTTTCCCTTTCAATCAGCATCTTGTTCATTCTTTTTGAAACTCCATTTTTCTCAGGTGTGTATGGAGTAGTCTTGTAACGTGCTATAGAAAACTTCTTACAAAATTCTTCAAAGTCCTATTGACGCCTCTAAAATCGTAGCATCAACATTGGGGATAACCACCCGGTCTGGACCTTAGTAGAGCTCCTTTTCCGTTTGGAGTGGTGGCTCCGACTAGATGTTATGGGACTAGTTTCCCAATAATGTATGGTTTGATGAATGAGTGTTTTAAATGTATAACAAGGATGATAGGAGATTTAATCTATAACTCTGAAAATATACACATGTATCTATATAACCCGGGTAATATTATAACAATGCGATTTTTGATAATTCCTAGCAAACAAATAATCATATCGATGGTTTACTTATCCATAGGAAGATGCATTTAATTAATGATTACTTTGTTTAAGAAATTAAACAAAGTAATTATAAGAACATATCACATGACATACTAGTATTTATTGTTGACATATATCTCTAATATAACAATTCTAAATCATTTAGAAGCGACTCAATATAGAATTTCTTGAAGCATGTCAATACATCATCAATAGAAAAGTAAATGAAATTCTAATTACATAAAGAACAAGACAAAAGGAACAATGATAGAAATATCACATGCATTTGAGTCTTGATATGTAAGTAACATTCTGATTCCACCTTTTTATTCCAGAAACTTCCAGGAGATAGAAAAATGTAGGTCTTGAAAAGGTTCTTTCACAAAAATCTGAAACCTTGATCCACTGCTTATAAAAAATAAATTAAGAAGTGCAGAGGTGCAACTTATCAAGTATAGTTTTTGTACAAATCGAGGACCCCTTCTCCAATAAAACGAAATGGCTTATATAATAGAATTAAAACAAAATGTCTGCAGAAAGCGTTGACAGTTGTTGGAACTGGAAACATTAAAATCTAGGATTTGAATTGAAAAAATAGTAATGTGATTGCATATGAAAAGGTTCATCGTATCTATTTCATCTCCTGTATTTGCAACCGACAAGCAAGGAAAATTTTAAGAACCCCCCCTAAATTTATAAATATAATAAATGGGCGAATCTCCATGCTATATAGGAAAAATGGAAGGCGATTTTATCAATAATATAATATGTATATATAATTTTTTGGCGAATCTCTCACCAGGCATGACGAATATTTTACTCAATTATAAAATCTTGTAAGATCTTGGCGAGTCTTTCACTAAATAATAAAACTTTGTAAAGTCCTAGTGAATCTTAGCATAGCCTACATGATGGTTTAATTCCCCCATTTAAATAGGCTACATTCCAGGTGAATACCATGGGTCAATACCATGTGCCATTTTGGTGAATACCATGGGTCAATACCATGTGCCATTTTTATTTTTATTAATTCTAATATTAGGGTTAATAATGGTTTTTTGCATGGTATTAATAACAATCTAGTCCATGGTATTTGTCCCATAGTATTTTGGCCATAGGTTTCACCTAAATGTAACCTATTTTTTGAGTGTTCATAAATATAAGGTGACTTATGGAGTAAATATAAAAAAATGTTTTATTTGTTTACCATACCTCTCGTTTATTTATATTTTTATTAATTTACGATACCTCTTTTACAAATATGGTATTTGGCCCATTGGATTCACTTAAATAAAACCTCTTTCTTGAGCCTTCATAAATAGAACAAGGGTTATGGACTAAATATAAAAAGAGGTTTTATTTATTTACGATACGTCTAGTTTATTTATATTTTTATTTATTTACCGTACCTTTTGAGTAAGTATAAAAAGACGTTTTATTTATTTACCATACCTCCACTTTACTTATATTTTTATTTTTTTACACCCTTACATGTATATAAGGTGACTTATGGAGTAAATATAAAAAATGTTTTATTTATTTACCATACCTCTCATTTATTTATATTTTTATTAATTTACCATACCTCTTTTATAAATATGGTATTTGGCCCATAGGATTCACTTAAATAAAACCTATTTTTGAAAATGGGCTAATGGATTCACTTAAATAAAACCTATTCTTGAAAATGGGTGAATGGAAGGTTGTAAGTCCTAATTTCAAGGGCTAAATTTACCTTTTTTACCCTCTCCCTTAAAATAAGGTGGGCTATTTGAGGTGATTTGTAAAAATGTACTATGATACAAAATATTCGCCCACTAAAAATTTAAAACCCCTTAATTTCGCCAAAGGGCGAACATTCGCCCCTAAAATTATCCTTGCCGACAAGTTGAAAGAATATTTTGAAATTCCGGAGGATGACTGATCTTGGAGTGTAGTTGTCCCATGTAAGTGGCATCTGAAAGCTCAGGGATCATGCAATCAACAGCATCGACAAGGCATTTGATGGTCATCTATTGGCTGTGTGGCTTGACAAAAAAGGACGAGTAGTATCCCAAGTGAGGCTTTGTATTATGTTGAGTTGTTCATCTTTGGTTGCTGAATCTTGCTTCCATTGATTTTTTAACACTTTTGCCTTTGGAAGATTACCTAGGGAACAATCGGAAATTAAATTGGCTCCATATAAACCATCATTTATCATTTCAATCACATTCTTCATTATAGACCTATCCCTAGAGGTAGCCCTTTCTGCCTTTATCAACTATGTTTGCCATTCTGAAAACAATATTTTTTTATGTGACTCTTGAATTTTCGGTAGGTTAGCATCTATTCCTTCTATTGTGATTTGCTAGGAGAGGTAGTTTGTTTTTTTTTTTTTTGTTGATAAGTGGGTGAATCCTGAAAATCACTCTTACCCTGTGGCTGAGAGGCCACGACTCAGGGGCATCTAAGCCGTCAAAATCACCCGAGGATCGCACCCGGCCTGAGCCGCACCAGCGGAAACCATGCTGGATTTTTTGGTATCAGCGAGACTAGAACCGGTGACCTTTGCTTGCGGAGCACCTTAACAACGCGCTCCTTCACCAACTGTTCTAAATCTCTTTGATAGGAGAGGTAGTTTGTTACCTTCTCATTTGCATCCTCAAATTCTAATCTGGTATTAACTCCTTGATCGATCAGTGATGTAGTTATGATGCATAATGGGTCGATAAGAGATATTTTATGGAAAAGCAGATTGAGCTGTTGAGATAAGGCTTTATTTTCTTCTAGGGCTTCCTTCTTAAATTCCTCAACTTTGGGATAATCTCTGAACTGTTATATACAGAGTTGTAGTTGTGTGATTTGCTCCTCCTGAGTCCTGATTTCTTGTTCATGTTTCAATTGAAGCTATTCGAGCTCTTGAGACAAATGTTGTTGTTTTTGGATGGCATGTTTGTCGATCTTCTGTTTCTCTAGATTTAATTGTTCCTCAAGCTACTCATTCTTTTATTTTTCTTCTGCCAACTGTTCTTCAAGACGATTAATTTTTTGTTGTTCTATTGCTGCTTGTACTTCAAGCTGATTAATCCTTTGATCCTTTTCTTTGAACAATTGGTTAACCTAAGCTACCTTATCATTTATAGCAGCTATGTATGCCCCTGCAAATTGGGATAAATTAGTCAAATCCTAGAAGGATTGACCTCTGAATCCTTCCATAAAACATTCACAAATTCAGCCTGAGGAGCCATGGATGATGTCTGGTCTATTTTCCTCTTCTTCCTTTGCCTCTTGACTACAACCCTATGTTTTGGGCTATAAAATACATCCAAGGGTGGTATTTCCTCAATATTTAATTTAATTTCTCCTAAAGGATTTTTAGGGATTATTTCAATCTCTTTCTGAGCTAGGTTTTTACTGGGTGTTACTTCAATTGCACTATCAGGAATGGTGGTCCACTGTGTCGTGGGCGATGCTGATGTGGTAATGTTTTGGGGGTCGCTCTGGCTTTTGATTCGCTGATCAAATTGCTCCCATTATTTTATCAAGATGGGGTTAATATGAAAATCTATGCTAAGGGGTTTACTGGTCTTTCCACCTATTTCCCCTTCCCCAAAAATCTCTTCAATAGTTTGCTCCTCGCTATGCTCTGCTTGCTAAACAATAATAAATCGAGAGGTACTGTTAGTAACCTCTGTGTCCTGTATTCCATGAATTTTTCCATCTTATCAGCTCCCAATTTGAATCTTTCCAGATGAATTACTTGTGAGAACAACACTACTGAAGCGAATAAGTCATCAAACTCATCCTTCTCATGTATAAATTTACTAAGTTTCACCTAAAGATACCTTGTTTGGATCATATTGTCTTTTAGGAATAACTGCTAGACCCAAATCCTTTGTTTTCTTTGCTTCTTTCTCAGCATGTTTAAAATCATGTAATGTGTAAGTGCCACAGCGGAGGGGAAATGGAGGCCATACTTGTTTCTTAGAATCTTTAAGGTTTCTAGACATCCCTTCTTTCACTATCTGGTAAGCTATTTCCCTAGCTAATAGCTTATCAGGGATGTAGAGTGGAAGGACATGAGGGTCTGTAATACTGCCAAAAACCCTAATATAAGTGAACTTCTCCTCCCCGAACCAACTGCCAATTGAAGTTAACTCAATGCTAGCCTCATCAGACAGCCAAGGAGTAGGTTTATCAAAGATGGCTTAATGGATAGGTAAAATGAAACCATGGAAAATCTTGTATAAATGATTCTTGTAGTCAGACTTCCATAAATATTTATGATAAATATGAATGGGGGTTGGATATTGAACAGTCCATTTCCAGCCTAGGATGGGAAAATAAGAATTAAAACATATTGTCTCCATTATGTAGGTGCTCATTAAGAATGGGGGGACAATTTTGGTGGAGACAAATTTGTTCCTTCTATAATCTAGTATTTGACTTGCCATTTTATCTGATAGAATGGTTGCCCAATCCATAACAAAGGGTTTGATTGCTGCTTCTATTAATGGAACCATTTCTATAGAAAATCTAGCAGAATCGGGGTTTCCAAAGAGCCTACATACCATAGTAGCCGCATAACAATATGGAGATGCTAAGGAGTCCACAGAGTACATACTATAGGATTCATGTTTATGCTTGTTAGGAAAATGCCTTCACTATTTGATAGGGTCTGACTCTATGTAATTCTCCTTAGCGAAAGTTTCCAGGAATGATTTGTTGTAGTGTTGTTGGGGATCCGGCAAGTGATACGACATCTTCAGGTTTGAATGTCCCGAACATCCTCCCATCGGCTATGAAGAAAGCTCTGTCTTTGATATTAATAATTTTGATTACCCATCTCACTAGATCATTATATGGTAAAACTTTTGCTTGGGCTAATATTCTATGGAGGAAGGAGCTGTCCAAATCATTAAGTGTGCTTTATGTTCAATCAATTCCATTAGTTGTTGCTTCTTCTTCTATCTCCATTGGATTTTCTACTTCAAGTAGAGCATATATGCCTTCCCACGAGATTTTACCAAGGCCTTGATAGGTATTATCTGCAATTAACATAAATTTTTCTAGTCCTTCTTCCACTGTAATGGCGGCCTTTTCCTTTCGAGATTTCTTATACATCTTGCACAACTGTGTGATTCTGGATCAACTCTACAAAATGAGAGAGAAGATTGTAACAGTCAAAAAACTTGACAGGATATAATACACAAATTACAGACCAAAAGCAGTTACGTGCATTAGCTGCAAAAGATCTTATATTGTACATAGTTACCACGAATGAAATCCTTAAAGGACTTAGCCATAACTATTCCTTAATGTTTTACCGTAACTTCCAACGTGAAACTTTAATGCTGAAGCCATATGTCGCATCATAAGTTTTGTAACGGTCCTTTTTAGAATAGGTGTCGTGACTCTGCGATTTGCGATTATCGATTGTATTATTTTAATATTTGTGTAATAATCGTGTATCACAAATTGGGAGTTACAAGTGCCACGCTCAAAAGGTTTGTTTGCATAGTTGTGATTTCGATGAGTGCTAAGCTGGCATGTGGAGATGGCGGGTTTCAAACTTGGCAAATCACACTATTTCCTTATAATTGATTTATCCCTATACCACATGTATTCATAGTATTTATTACTTTGATTTTATCGAGAGCGTGATATGCAATAATTAAATTGCATCGGAAGATTTCAATGGAGCTTTTCAGATGCTTCCCTATGAATTAGTGATATGCGATTTTGATAGCCTTATTGCATCGCAAGATTTCAATGAAATGCTATAAGTCATCCCTTGGGATATATGATGTGCGCGATGCGATAGTTTTATCACATCGTATTTATAAATGGCTTACTTTGATAAAACTTCGTAATGAGGGTTTTATTATGACTCTAACCAAATCCCAGCTTTCTAAATGGATGTTCACGGGTTCTAAAGAATTGTGATTTGCGATGAGCGGTCCTAGAATACTCATAAAGCAATTTTTTACTATTAATTTTATGAAAAAATTATTTTACTCTAAAGTTTTATTGCTTTTATTCATATTGTAAAGGGGACCTATTTCTTATTTGGCATTATAAGACTAAGATTTAAAAATTGAAATGGGGGGGTTGTTGTATAGCACAACAATTGGCAATTCACTGGGAGAACTAGTTATCTTTGAAAATAATGAACTTTCTAAAATTTTCTTAAGTAGAATCAATTGAGGAAAAAACAACTGTCTAAGAATTGATTAGATAAAAATTTTACTCTGAATAAACAAAATATCATTTTTGCAATTTCTTTTACAAACCCTTATGATAAAATAAAAAATTTTTGGTTTCTTCAAGCTTTGATTGGTTGTTAAAGATAAAGTAGGGGGCTCTTCCAACATGGCTTTTAAATTTACTCTTTTATCACATGTAGTGCCTCTGCTACCAGCAAACATGTATAGTCTCGACGGTGTTACCTTTTAACCATCAATCGTTCATTGTCCCATCCATCTATGAGTATAGCTTTTGAAAGATAAATCCAAAAAGATATATCTACATGTATTTTTATTCTTTTTTTTGTCTTTTTATTTTCTTGGATAAAAAGCCATTGTCATGGTCTAGGAGCTAGATGATGACAATGCCATTCACTAGTTGTAATTGAGTTGAACAAGTTGGCTCATAATGAGACCCCTTGTCTTATGATTATAAGCCATTACCCTATTTTGATATGTAGTATTGGTAATGTCAGTTTAATTAGTTCCCTATGGTCATGGTAAGCAGGCTCATCATGAGACCTCTTATATTTTTAGATTAGATATATTTTAGAATTACACTCTGAAAAATCATAAACCTAGTGGATGCAGTGAATGACATTCTCCTTAAGAGTTTATGGATGACAATTCTAGAGTTATGCATTCCTAGCTGTAAAAAGTCTTTTCCTTTTTATAAATAACCTTTCTCAACCGGAAAAAATCAAAATGATTTACTATATTTTTAAGGTTTGGAATATTTCACAAATTTATAGAGAATCTCAGAGTTTCATGTTTTATCTATTTTCCAAAACTGTAGTCATTTCCTTGAAAGTTTCTACTCTTTGAAAGCAAGTATTCACAATATTCTTTCAAAGAGATTTTCAATAGTGAAAAGCCAATGGTACACTACTTACAACATTATTTCCTAACTGAAACTAACTTGCATAAAAAAATATCTACAGGTAAGAAGGGGTTACCTCCTTAAGAAAACAATCTCTTTAAGATAAGCCCATTCACAGGAAGAGAATCTCTCTTTCCTGATAAATCTTGTAGTAGAAACGTTGATGAGCCTATCTTTTAAACGATATGAAATGGTCCAAGCCACATCTTCTGAAATTTGGTATGCTTACCTTTGTCTTCATGTGATTTGTCCCATTTCAAAATGAGATCACCAATCTTTAATGCTTTTGGGCCATTATAAATTGCATCAAAAGATGATTTAATGACCTGCTGATGTTTAGCATGAGTAATTTTTTCCTTTTCTCTTTCCTCATCCAATTTAAGGATTTGATCAAACATCAATTGAATAGAGGAAGAAGGAATTTCTTCAATGAATTGTACTAGGGCTAGGGATGGGAGTGCTAAATTTGGTGGTATTACAACTTCTTTGCCATACACCAAGTTAAAAGAAGAAGTATCTATTGAGGCATTTTGAGTTATTCGATCTGCCCATAATGCAAATATCAAAGATTTATGCCAATTCTTTTGGTTTTGATCAATAGTTATTTTAATAATCTTGATGAGATTCTTGTTAGTTGACTTTGCTAAGCCATTTTCTTGAGGATAGTAATTTGCAGAGTATTTTAACTTAAAACCTCTCTTAAGAGAAAATTCAACTATACTATTTCCAGAAAAATAAGATGCATTATAAAAAATAAGCATGTTAGGTAAACCAAACCTTGTAATGATGAACTCATTGCATCAGAATTAGCTACCTTTAGTGGAATTTCTTCTACCCACTTTGTGAAGTAGTATGTGGTCGTGAGGATGTACCTGTGTTGCTTGGAAGAATGTGGAATAATCTCTCCTATAATATCAAGCCCCGATTGTTCAAATGGTTGCTCAATATTAACTAGTTGTAGAGGAAAAGTTGGTCTCTTTTGTCTTCCACTAGCAGTTTGGCATATCTTGCATTTCCTTATGTAGCCATGGGCATCTTTAAAAAAAGTCGGCCAATAATATCCATCATGTAGTATTTTGTGAGCTGTAGTGTCTCCTCCAAAATGTCCACTTGCTGGGCTATCATGCAATTCCTGCAAAACCATTTGCAGTTCAGTTTTTTCAAGGCATCTTAATAAAATTGAATCATAATTTCTCCTGAATAACACATTATCAATCATTTCAAAGTGTTTGGCTTTTAATCTTAAGGCACATTGGTTTTTGTAACTGAATTCAGGGGGAGCATATCCATTTTTCAAGTAAAATATTAGATCAACATATTGAGATTCAGAATTAGTGATACTTATCTCGTTTACTTGTGCAATATTATCTGAATCTTCATGGTCTAGAATATTGGAAGCTCCTGCCAATAACCTGCAAAAAGCTTTCCCTCTAACAATTTTCGTTGGTTTAATATCAATATCATACTCTTGTAAAGCTATTACCCAGTTAGCTCTCTTCTCTACTACTTCCCTTTGAACTAACAATTGTCTCACTGCGGAGAATGAGACTATTACTTTAGTGTGTGTTTTTAGGAGGAATGATCTAAAGTGTTTGATAGACTTAAATACAACGAAATCTTGTTTTTCAACTTCAGAATAGTTGAGCTTAGAACCTTGTAAATTAGAACTAAAGAAAGATATGGGTGCTTCTACTTGTTGGTCATTGATTTGTGTTAAAACAACAACATAAGATGTTTCAGTGGCCAAAGTATACAAAATAAAATGATTAGAAAACATTGGAGTACTCAATGCAGAAGCATTAATGATTACTTGTTTGATCAAGTCAAAGGCCTATTTTACGTTATGTCCCCATTTGAAGATTGATTTTTTCTTAATCATGGATTGCAAGGGCAAAACTATATGAGAAAAATCAGGAACAAATCTCTTCACAAAATTTATCTGTCCCAAAAATAATTGCATAGATTTCTTATTATGTGGCAAAGGGATATCAAAAATCTCTTTTATCCTGTCTGGATCAATGTAGATGCCATCTTTGGATACAATGAACACTAAGAGTTTACCTTCATTAAGAGCAAAGAATGATTTCTTGAGATTTAAAGAAATCCCATATCTTTTGAAACGTTCAAAGATGTGTTTTAAATAATGCAGATGATTTCTCCTTGTCATAGAATAAACAATTATGTCATCTAAGTAAACAACGACTTTCCTATTGATCAAACCTTTGAAGGCTATATCGATTGATCTTCGAAAAGTAGCTCCAACATTTATTAAACCAAAAGGCATTTTCTAATAAGCATAGGTTCCCCATTTAGTCCTGAATGTAGTCTTTAATTTTTCATCTAGATGTACCAGTATCTGATTGTATCCCGAAAACCATCAAGAAAAGACATTAACTTTGAGCCAGCTACTGATTGAAGTATCTGTTCCATTGTTGGTAATCAGAAATTATCCTTCTAGCATGCTTTGTTGAGGTTTCTAAAATCTATACAAATCCAAATATCACCATTCTTTTTCCTTACTAGTACTAAGTTTGATACCCATTTAGAATATCTGACAGGAAAGATTATTTTGGCTTTTAGGAGTTTATTCAACTCTGCTTTAATTTGACTTTCAAGATTTGGTTAAATTTTCCTTAGCTTCTGTTGTACAGGTTTATGATCAAAAATAATTGGAATTGTGTGTTGAATGATGGAAGTATCATAAGTGATGAGCCCCAATTTTGGTACAATTTGGGCTCATTTTGGCCTATTCTACTTGCTCAAACCATTCATTTTTTTTATTGCTTATGCATGCATTTCTTAGTTTATTCATGTTGTTTGTAGGAAGAAGGGTAGGCACTCTATCTACATGACTAATGCATTATGATTCCAGGTTTTGGCATTAAAAGGGAGCAAAAGACAACGAAAAAGGAGACAAGGAGACAATGAGGTGGCACTGCTGGTTTTTAGGAGAGGATGTCCACGGTCTTAGGGAAATTCCTCGTGATTCCCACCAAGAACTCCGAGCTCCAATCCATCTCCCTTTCGAGCTTAGAAGCAGCCAGCTGTTCTACAGGAACAACAGTTATAACTGTTCTACAGGAACAGTAGTTATGACTGTCCTACAGGATCAACAGTTAAACTCTAGTTGGACAGCCGAGCTCCTAAAATCAAGGACACTTGTTGGATCATCGTTTTTGTATAAGTATAGAGGCCTTAGCCTTGGATAGGTTGTTGAAACTCTCGTATTTCTATTGTAATTTTGGAGCACAGCTCAGTTTTTGTTCCTTTTTGTAAGCCAATTTGGCATGATATCAGATTATGAATAAAGAAGGCAGATTCTGATCTAGTTCTGAGTTTTCTTAAGGAGACTATAGCTCTCAGGTTAGGGCCCAACCTGAGAGCCATAGATCCCCTCTGCTGTAGTGTTGTTTCCATTTCATTTCAGCACTTTGAGCTTTTCATTTGCACATGCAATTCGAATTACAGGTTGTTAAGTTGGTCTTTTTCATGAGTTAGATAGGAGTTGCTTATGGTGAATTTGTTTCCACTTGCTTAGTGTAGCAGAGGATAGATATAATCGATTGGAGCTCCAGCAAAAAGGGTTGTTAAGGCTCACTGCCATCTCATTTGGGATTGGGGTGCAGTCCATGACTAACCACCAAAAATACGCATTTCTTTACTTGATGATTGCTGCAACACAGTCACGTTATGTTAGATGCTTCCTTGTCATTCACACCTGCACCACACTCCTTTACCACAGCTTCATGCACATTCTCCTTCGCGTTTTGGATTGTTGTTCATTGAATTTACAAGCACAGGTAGTTTAGGTTAATGCATTTTCGGTTTGGTGACAGTCATAAGCATTTGTTTCATTTACACTACTATCTCCCATTCCATTACCTTCTCCTCCATCTTGATCACGCATGCAACCACATCTCTGACCTCTGTTCCGCTCCCAAAGTCTTCCACTCCTCACGTAACTTCATCCTCTAGCCTTTTCGTTGACATAGCCCTCTATCTTCCAACCCACTCCCTACACTCACTCCCCATCCTATTCCTTCACTTCTAAAGCCATCACCAGCCTTATTCCTACCTTACACATCTCCCCCTACCATTCCATTACTCCTCCATCACTTCAAACACTCTCGGTAGGCCATCCTGTAGCAATTTGTAGACATCCTGTAGAAATCTCTGCGTATCCTGTAGGATCCCCTGCAGACATCCTGTAGGAGGCCACTCACTCGGTTGATGAGCTTCTGAATGTGAGGAGCCTCTGTGGATGGATGCTAAGGATCCCTAGGGACCTCTCCTAGCCTCCCCAACCTGTCCCACGCTTTCCTTCCTTCTCCATCCCATCTGCACCACCAAACCCTGATTAGCACACAATCACAATCACTCCATACACTTAAAGGAAAAATACAAAAACATGTCTTTTATGATGCAAGCAGCTTAGATCCATGCATTTTCACTCATTAGAGGTAACAGCAGCATTGGTAGAAGTTTCATTCCCATTCTTTGCATTATAGAGGTTGGACTAGTTAAATTAGGGTTTCCTAGTTTTACATGCTTTGATTTGCTTTCAGTTCATTTTTGTCAAGTAGAGTAGCTTCCCTTTGAGAATAGCTTTCGTCCATCAATTAGCAAGCTTCTTCTGAGAGCCTATAGAAGTTGGCTTGAGCCCTAGCGGACTTGTTCCAGCTGACCAAGTGACAGCTGCGGCAAGAGCTAGTACTTGTGCATATAGCACCGTCGCTTCCAAGTTTGTACGAACTACTGGGTTGATAAAATGAGAGACAGGAAGCCCCAGGAGTTGTAGCATTATTGCTACAATACTGGAGCTCACCATATTTTTGGCGCCGTTGCCGGGGAAGCGTTAGAGTATTAGTAATTGTTGCTTTTCTTCTACTTTCGTACTCTTACTTCTGCTCAGTATTTTATTTCATTTCCATTCTGCAAAAGTAGCTTAGCATTTCCTGCTTTCCTAGATTAGCATTTCCTGCTTTCCTAGATTAGCATTTCCTGCTTTCATAGATTAGCATTTCCTGCTTTCCTAGATTAATATTTCTTGCTTTCCTAGACTAATATTTCTTTCTTTCCTAGAGTAATTTTTCTTGCTTTCCTAGATTAGCTTTCCAATTCTGCAATTTCATTTGAGTAATATAGTTAGTTGTAGATCACTTTGTTTCAGTTTTGCAGGTACCAAAGAAAAAGCAAAAGCACTCAAAAAGAAAAAGAAAAGTCCTTTCCATTTCATGCCTCGTAGGAACCGAGATAGATCAGGCAAATTCCTACCAAACACCCCCACCACATCACTGAGTCACCCTTCTCTCTTCTTTGGTGACAGTGACCCAGAGGAACCTATAGGTGAACATCATGAGATATACCAAGACCCTATAGAAGAAGAAGAGTTAGAAACCACTCCATCTGAAGCCATGGCTGATAATAGGAGAGAAGATGAGAGAATAGAAGGAGCTTTCCCCATCCGAGAGACCAATCGAGATATGAAAATGAAAAACATTAGCCCCTCCGCCTTGCCTCACTTCCATGGACTGACCACTGAGGATCCTGATACCTTCTTGTTTGAGTTTGCTGTCCTTTGTAGAACCTATGACTATACTGAAGATGAGCAAAAGCTGAAGCTTTTCCCTTCCACTCTTAAGGATGCAGCACTGCGCTGGTTCATGGGATTACCTGGGAATAGCATTGCTACTTGGGCTCAGATGCAGCAAGCCTTCAATACCAAGTATAGGGATTATTGTAGGTCTAAGGAAACCAAGGGAGAGATCTTTCGAATGACCATGGGGAATGATGAGTCTTTAGAGGATTATGAGGAGAGGTTCCAACTTAGCTATAAACGGGCCAGGTGCACACTTGACTCTGAATCCCTCAAGTTGGTTCTACTCCGAGGAGTCCCTGAAGATCTCTTAGACACCCTTCACATGTCAGCTGGGGGGGACATTTACCAACTGCCTTATGAGGACATCAAGACTGTGTTTCGAAATCATTCCAGGGCAGCTAGAAAACGAGGTAGAGGAAATCTCCTCTCCACTGGTGTCCCTTTCTCCAAACATGAGTTCACAAACCAATTAGAAGATCTTAAGAGTGAGGTGAGACAGACCATTGCCATGCAGCTGGACACATTCAGGATCCAGCAGAAGAAAGAAGAAGCTGAGAGAGCCTTGGCTGTCTTCTGTCCTAGGTGCACCAGAAGACACCCTAAGAATGAATGTCCATTGCATTCGGTTGAAGTGTGTTTCGTTTGTGAGGAGGACCACCCAACAAATCAGTGTCCAACCTTACCTGGGTTTAAAGCCATGTACCAAGGAACCGAAGCCCCCACTGAACCTCTCTACTTCATCAACCAAAGGAGGCCTCAAGGATCTAGACCTTATCAGCAGGGGATGCAAGGGGCATCTCAAGCCTATTACAACCCCAACCAGTCAACTCCTATGCCTTCCTGGGGTCCCCCTGCTCATCCTTCATGGTCCACGCCTCCTCCATGGTCTTATCTACCTCAGTACCCCACTCAACCTACTTCTCATCCATATCACTCACATACCCAGCCACAGCCTCAATGGAATGCACCTCAGCCGGGGTGGAGGCCCCAATACAACACTCCTCCTGCCATTTTGCCTCCACCACCAGTTCAACCTCAGCCTTTACCTCCTGCTCCTCCAAGGCAACCTCAGATGCCTGCTCAACCGAACCCGAACCCCAACAATAGACAGGCTCAGCATGTATATACTGGGGAGACCTCATGCCCTACCTATGCTGTGGAGATCCAGGAGATCAATCTTAGATCTGGAAAGACTCTTCCAGATCGCCAACCTCCTCCCCCAGAGGATGAGGAAGACCATCAGGAAAGTGAACCAAAGCCTATTCCACCCTTTCCTGAGAGACTTACAGCCACCACACAACCCAACCCGGAAGAAGATGAGCTTCTAGGAGAGCTCAAGCAGTTGTGTGTGAAGATACCCCTTCTCCAGGCCATCAAGGATGTGCCCATTTACAACAAACTGGTTAAGGAGAAGTGTTTCAAACACCCAGGCAGACGGAAGAAAGATGCCTCAACTATCAATGTCATAGGACAACTGTCTGACCTTATGCTAGGACAAGTCATCTGCCCAAAGTACCTAGATCCTGGAAGTCCTGTAGTAGATGTTCACATCAATGGCACCATTATCCCCCACACCTTGATTAATCTGGGGGCGGCCATGAATGTGATGACCAGGGATACCATGCTTAAACTCAATCTTCAGGGTTCCTTGAGGAAGACCTCGACAGTACTGCAATTAGCAGATCGCTCCACCGTGACTCCCGAAGGGATTGTGGAGGATGTCTTGGTCTCTATTGATTCTTGGGAATACCCTGCAGACTTCCTGGTTCTGCAACCAAAGGCCAAGCTTACTGGATATCCTCTCATTTTGGGAAGGCCTTGGTTAGCTACTGCAGATGCTTACATCAGTTGTCGGGCAGGAAACATGACCATCAAAAATGGTCCCATGTCCAAGCAGCTAGTCCTATACCCTCCTGCCCAACCTTCTCTAGAGCATGATTTACCACTCTGGTTGGAGGAAGGAGAAGAAGACGAGGTGTATTCAGCACCTCTGTGTACCATAGAAACCAATAGAAGAAACCCCCCAACCGAGGATGACTTGATCGAGAACTTGATCCAAAACCCACCTACCAGTGCGCTACCTTTAGAAAAATTGGTGGAGGATGCCCAAGCTAGCACCTTAGTGGATCTTTGTACAACCAACCCTGTCACTCCCAGAGTTAAGAATGTGGAGTTCGGCCCTGAAAGAGCATTGAAAATCAGCTCCTCCCTATCTCCTTCCCAGGAAAAGGAGCTGTGTAGTCTGTTGGCCAACCACCTAGATGCTTTTGCTTGGAGGTATAAAGAGATGAAAGGAGTCCATCCCTCGGTCTGTACCCATCATATATATATCAAAGAAGATTGTAAACTAGTTAGGCAACCTCAGAGGAGAATGAATCTTGCCCTTAAGGACATTGTCAAGGAAGAATTGAAAAAACTGTTGGATGCCGGATTCATCTACCCCATCTCAGATAGTGAATGGGTGTCCCCTCTAGTGTTGGTTCCCAAGAAGAATGGGAAGTGGAGGATCTGTGTAGATTACCGTGAGCTGAACAAAGCTACCAAGAAAGACCATTTCCCTCTACCTTTCATAGATCAAGTGTTGGATGGAATGGCAGGAAAGAAGTTCTTCTCTTTCCTAGATGGGTTTAGCGGGTACAATCAAATCCAAATCAGCCCGGAAGACCAAGATAAGACCACCTTCACTTGTCCTTGGGGCACCTTTGCCTACCGTGTCCTTCCCTTTGGGCTATGCAATGCTCCTGCTACCTTCCAGAGAGCTGTCTTGAGCATCTTCTCGGAGTTGGTCCATGATGCAGTAGAAATCTATATGGATGACTTTACTCCTTATGGGGCTAACTTCCAGGAAGCATTGTCCAACTTGGGAAAGGTCCTAACCAAGTGCATCGAGATGAACTTGTCCCTTAGCCCTGAAAAATGTGAATTCCTAATGACTGAAGGGACTGTGCTAGGCCATACCATTTCTTCCCAAGGATTGCAGGTGGATCCTAACAAAATTGCTCTCATCAAGAGGGTTCCACCTCCTCAAAAAGTAAGGGATGTTAGGAGTTTCTTGGGATTAGCAGGATATTACCGAAGATTCATTAAAGATTTCAGCAAGCTAGCCTCGCCATTGTTCGGTCTGTTGGCAAAAGATGTGGAGTTTAATTGGACTGACGATTGTCAGAAGAGTTTGAATGAATTAAAAGACAAGTTAGTGTCAGCACCAATCTTGAGAGGTCCAAACTGGGCCCTACCTTTCCACATCCACACTGATGCCTCGAACAAAGCCATAGGTGCAGCCTTAGGACAAGTTGAGCAAAAGCTTCCATATGCCATTTACTTTGTTAGCAAGAACTTGTCCAAAGCTGAACTGAATTACACTGTAACCGAGAAAGAGTTCTTAGCTGTAGTCCATGCACTAAACAAGTTCCGTCATTACATTACCGGATATCAAACATTTGTACATACTGACCATGCTGCTATTAGATATTTGATGAATAAACCAGATGTGAATGCTTGTATTATTAGATGGTTACTTTTATTGCAGCAGTTTGATTTAACCATTGTTGATAAACCAGGTAGAGAGAATGTTGTTGTTGACTTTTTATCTAGATTGGATTTGTCTGCAGATGAAGATGGGACGGTGGATGACCAGATGCCTGATGAGCATCTGTTTGCTATCTCAGTACTCTCTCCATGGTTTGCTGATATAGCAAACTACCTTGTTTCAGCTCAGTTTCCTCCGCACCTCTCTTCAAAAGAGAAGAGCAGAATCATCAGAAAGAGTGCCTCATTTACTTGGATCGGGGGCAACCTGTTCAAGCTTGGCCCCGATCAGATCTTAAGGCATTGTATAAGGGAAGAGGAAGTCTTTGACATCCTCCTCACCTGTCATGATGGGCCTTGTGGAGGACATTTTGCAGCAAAGAGAACTGCCTTCAAGATCCTGCAGGCAGGCTACTATTGGCCCACACTTCATCAAGATGTCAGAAGATATGTCAGCCAGTGTGACCAATGCCAAAGAATGGGGAAACCGACCCAAAGGGATGAGATGCCTCTCCAACCTCAAGTGACTCTCGAGCCATTTGAGAAGTGGGGCATGGACTTTCTGGGTCCAATCAATCCCTCTTCGAGGCAGAGATCCTACATCATTGTGTGTACTGACTACTTGACAAAGTGGGCAGAGACTAAAGCAATCAAAGCAGCAACAGAAGAGAAGGTGGTCGAGTTCTTAAGAGAGAACATCTTCTACAAGTTTGGCTACCCAAGAGAGCTGGTCACCGATCAAGGGAGCCAGTTCACCTCCCACCTGGTTGAAGATCTCCTAGCTCATCACAAGATCAAGCATAGAACCTCCACTCCCTATCATCCTCAAGCAAATGGGCAGGTGGAAGTCACCAATAGAGCATTAGAAGGGATCTTGACTAAAGTGGTGAGCAGCAGCAGAAAGGACTGGGCAGATCGCCTGGTTGAAGCCACATGGGCCTACAACACCACTTGGAAGACCACCACCGGCTTCACACCTTATGAGCTGGTCTATGGGAAGAAAGATTTGCTGTCCATTGAGTTTGAGTATAACACTTTGAGGATGGCAGCTCAGCTGGATCTAGATCTCAGCCATGCACAACAAGAAAGGCTATTGCAGCTTAATGGACTGGATGAGCACCGCATGCAGGCCCTCCTTCACTCAGAAGTGGTTCAACCTCAGAGGAAGGTGTGGCATGACCAGCATCTCCATGACAAGCAATTTCAGCCGGGAGATTGGGCTTTGTTGTATGATTCCAGATACAAAGATTTCAAGGGGAAGCTGAGAACCAGATGGCTAGGGCCATATTCAGTGGAAAAATGTCATGACAATGGATCTGTTCTTATCTGGACCATTGATGAGGAAGCCATCCCCATGCTTGTCAACGGGCATCGATTGAAGATCTACAGGAGGCCTCCCTCCAGACAAGAGTTCATCAAAACTATGGAGAAAGCAGTATTGGTCATAGAGAAGGGTCCTGCCCCTGCTTTGGGCACACCCTGAAGAATCTAAAAAAAAAAAAAAAAAAAAAAAAAGAGAAAAAATAATAAAGATCCTTGGGTGAAAACCTCTCTGAGGTGCCCAAGGCAGGTGGTAGGGGTGAAAACCTCATTGAGGCGCCCCTGCTATCTTTCAAAAAAAAAAAAAAGATAAAAAAAGATAAAAGATCCTTGAGTGAAAACCTCCCTGAGGCGCTTAAGGCAGGTGGTAGGGGTGAAAACCTCATTGAGGCGCCCCTGCTATCCTTCAAAAAAAGAAAAAGAAAGAAAAACAAAAAGAAAAAAAACAAGATCAATAAGTCATTATGTGAAATTTGCATGCAGATTGCAAGTGTTCTATGGAGGAGAGGAAGCCTCTCAACTCAAAGCCAGAAGTCCTTATCATGCAGCCAGGACACCTCATCAGCACCTCCTCCAAGAATGCATATGTTCTTCAAGGTATGTGCACTTTTATTATAAACTGAGTCTCCTACAGGAAGACACAGATTTTCTACAGGAAGGTGCGATTTTCTACAGGAAGGTGCAAATTTCTACAGGAAGAGTTGCCTGTCTACAGGAAGCTCTGTACTTCTACAGGAAACTTCCTGTAAAAGCTTAGAACGAGCCAGAATGTGTTTCATGAGCAGATCTGACGACTACGGGTTGGTGTGGACGCATGCAAGCCTCTTTTGGGCCCATGCACGACGCTGATACCTTGCTCCACCATCCTCGTCACCATGCAACCAAGATCCCTGCACCAGCAAACCAGATCAATGAGTTCTCGTGGAAAAATCAGTTGTCAGAGAAAAATGAACACCGAGAGCTCATACCATGTCATGTCGAGCATCAGAAGCTTCGGGAGCGCGATTAGCAGGTCATCTCCATTATCAAGTAGAATGCACCCAAGGAGGTGAGACTGTTACAAGGCACCCCGCGGGAATCCTGTAGCAGTCAAACCTGCATGAGTGGATACCATTCATCGCCCAGCCATCTGCAAGCAACACGCGGGCGCATGCAACTAGAGCGTCCACTACAGCGCCAGCATCCTGTAACCACGAGCCTCCGGGACTGTGTAAGCCACATGCAGCAGGTAGATCCGTCGTCCAAAAAACTGAAAATCATGTGCAGACGCGCGTAGGTAAGTGTTCTAATCCTACCTTCCATCAAATCGCATGAGTATTACTTTGATTTGTTTGCATGGCGTAGAAATGAATGGTTGAGCGGCCGTAAGGCCAGTTGACTGGCCACGTTGGCTAGTGAAGGGATAGTCAGATGGTGGGGTGGCAGCCACGACAAAGGGAACACACAGCACGCACGTGAAGATCAGTCCCGTCAACCGAGAAACGAGTTTAACCGAAAAGGGCGGCGGCAGATCTGTGGGAATGAATGCGGCAGCAAGTGAATGTGCAGGCGGATGATGGGTGACGTCACCCAACGGTCTGGCGGGGACAGCTCACCCTCCGCGCCACGAGCTGCGCCGATTCAAAATCTAATCGGCTAGATTGTGCGCGTATATCCATCCACCTCCACTTCAAAACTTGAGTAACTCTTCTGAATACCTCTGCATGTTGATACGCCAAGCTTTCGGCCGACTGAATGCCGGTGAAGCACCTCTCGACCGCAGGCCAACTACCGTTCTCCCCGAAGTCTGCGCACTGCTCCTACAGGAACAGTTTCTACAGGAACGCAGTCCTACAGGAAGCAGTTTCTACAGGAACGCAGCTCTACAGGAAGGTGAAGTCTTCACGTAAGAAAAGGTGGCAGAAAAGAGGTAACCCTGAAACTCCTTCCGCAATTGGCTTTCAAAGGTGGCAAGGTCATTATTCACAGTCTGGTCATAAAAAAATATTGGATTGCCGTGCCTATACTATCGCTTCTACAGGATAGCAGTATAATTAGACTGTGGTCTGTGAATTCATTGCATGCTCTGTCTATAAGACCGAATTTCCTTTGTATCTACCGCCTTTGGTCAAAACCACTGTGTTCATCATGCCTGGTGGGTTTATCAGGCGAGAGCCCACTGATTCAAATACACTAAGAAGAAATCCGGCAGTGGTAGAGCTCTTCACCAGAGCACAATGGATGCCTTTTTGTGATAAGTTGCAGGGGTACGATGAGGAAGTGGCCGAGGAATTCTTGCAGGCCCTGAGGCCAAAATCAAAGGTGTTGGCCACAGTCAGTTTCAGAGGCCTAAGCCTCAAGATCACCCCGCAGTCTATCAGTAGAATCACTGAGCTTCCTATGGGTCTCCCATGGGATAAAGAAGAACGAAAGCTAAGCCAGCAAGCCAAGAAGGAGTTCTTCCCACCTGAAGAAGAATTCACAGAGGATAAAAATGGGGTGAGAAGGACAAGCCTGCTACCACCATGGAACGAAGTCAGCTTGCACATCAAACAATGTAAACTATGAAACAGGAACTGATACTGTTACCCGTTTCGTAGAGATAGCTAAAAAGTGACCTGATTTTGAAAATGGGTGATGCAGAACGCACATGTTTTTTCTAGAGCATAGTTTTTGGCACTTTAGTTTTTTTTATGTACATCACGTTTTAGAATGGTAGTGATTTTCATGCTGATTTTAAAAAGTGAGCATTCTGCATCACACTCCTTTCTTAAAAGCCCTGTTTTTTGGCTTTAAATTTTTTAATGTATAAAATGTAAATAATTATTTAGTAAATTTGATAATTTTTGAAGTGGTCGTTTTCTTCACATTTCCTTGTTTTTTATTATAATTTTAAATTTTTTTTTCGTGAGGTTTTTACTGTTTTGCATTTTTAAATTAGAAGGTCGATATTTAGACTTTTCGATATTCTACATATTTATACATCCTTAATTAATTTTTCAATCGACATGAAATAATTGTTTCTAAAAAACAATATTTTTTAACAATGGACATAAAAATAACCATTTTTAACATAAATATAACTAAAAAACTACACGTTTTGATAATTTTTTGTTAGAATTGACATGTCAAAATCACAATTTTTATACGATAATTTTAACTAAAAATGGTTAAATAATAGTTTTTTCTATGAATTTCATGTCAAAAAAATAATAAAAATCACTTTTTTTTTCAAAAAATAATGATTAACTTAAAAATCAATGCAAAAATCACATATTACCAATATTGAATGTATAACAACCATAATTGAGTGTTTATTCTTCTCATAAAATGTCAAAGTCAAAACATTGCAAAGCTTGATTTACAAGCATAACTTAAATTTAATCAACAATGTCACGTAATCCAAACTCTTCGTCCTCTAGAGTTTCATCATTGTCCTCTTCCACAATATTTTCTGTTTCATTTTGCTCATTTTCCTCTTCTAATGGGTCTTTGATGTCTGCGAAACTCCCAATGTATGTCTTTCAAACATTCCATGTAATGGTGGTTGGGGTTCCTTTGCCTTTTTTGCCACACGTGATTCACTAAAGTCCCCTTTCTTCAACCCAATTTCTTGCATTGCATCTGGAAGAAATTGAAGAGCATTAATTCTTTGCTGAATGAAATTGCACTGTACTGGATCTTTTTCAATTGCAATGCAATTTCTTCTTTTTTGAAGGCAACATGCTAGTGTTGTACCTAATTTTCAAGCACAAAAGAAATAATGAACTAAATTAGTACAATGACATATTAATTAAAAAAATAACATATTGAAATTCAATTCCATATAATAAAACTTACCTGAGCCAGAAAAAAAATCCAAAACCCAATCTCCTTCATTTGAACAAATGTCTATAAGATAGTTAATCAATAACTGTGGTTTTTGATAAATGTTAACTATCTCTCCTTTTGCTTCTTTGTCTTCATATGTTAGTTTTCTCACAACAGCATCATAACTCAGTATTTGGCTATGACTCTTTCTATCTACCCGATTAAAAATCATAGACATATGGCTATCATCTTTTGCCCAACTATCAATATGAATGAACTCACAATCATTTATAAATTGTTGATCTTCATTGTGAAGAAGATTTGGCGTTTCCTTGTAACACGAAATAGTAAAAGTTAAATTAACTTGTACATAAATAAATTTTTCAACATTAATCAAATATACATTTTAAACGTCTTACCATGTAAGCTGCATCCTTGAATTTGTTTTCCCCTTGAAGCTTGACAATATCATTGCCAATTGTGTGTCTGAATGAAATGTCACAAATCTCCATAATGGTGATGACGTGACTTCTACAAATCCCGCAACCACTTTACTAAAAGCTTGATAAGTATAAGGGTCACTATCATAGTCAATGTTTGGAATATTGAAACCATGGGGAATATCTGCAATGACTAGGGCATAATCCCTTTTAGGTATGAGTTTAGCAATGTCTTCACAGTCGCCTTGTATTACTTGATATTGAATAGTGTCTAGCCCATTCCAAATGAAATGATTAAGAGTTGGATCAAGTTGAATATCCTTAATACGTTGCTTCCTCAGTCTTTGGATCTTTATCTTTTCGATAAAGGTTTTGAAACTATTTGGCACTCCATTATCATCCTTCCTCATCTTTTATAAAATAAACAAATATATGTGTAAGTTATAAATTAAAAATAGTACACAGGTGAATAAAAATGAATGTATAAATCAAGATACCTTTTTAAATGCAAGATAAAAAGATTTTAATGTTGATGTAGAACTTGCATCTGGATAGTTGCGTACGACATCATCCCAACTATCTTCATTCAACAATCTAACCATTTGTTCTTGAATTTTCATGTAAACTTTGTGACTGCATAGATAAAGTAACAAAAAGTTAATATAATGATATGTATAACAAATACTACCAAGAACAGCATGTTTTATTTAAAATATAATTATAATCTAGAAATAAATAAGAATATTTCAAAAAACTTACTTTTGAAATTCTTCAGACATCTCCTCCATTGATAATTCCCCTGACCTCACACGAGATAATATTGTTTTGACAATTTTCTCATCTTTCACTCCTTTCATCGCCCTCCAAGGTGTGATAGTCATATTGTCTGGAAGATGCTTCATTTCAGGAGCTAATTTACTATTGCCACATATGAATGGCTTAGACTTTTTGACCTTCTGGTTTTTAATGGCAATGTCTTCCCACATGCCAAAAATCTCATCAATCAACCTCCAAACATCTCCAGTTCTAAATGCCAATTGGAAAATGTTATCAACACCTCTGAATAAATCACTATGTTTGTTGCCCTTTCCACCTTTTGAATTGGTTTTCTCTTCAATTTGATATCCTATTTCCATACAACATTCCTTTCGGAACTCTGCAGTAACTTTTGTCCTATCCCCACCACATTTTTCTTCAAATTCACTATGAATAAATCTAACCCTTTGGATGAAAGTCATAGACATCCTATATTCATTATCTGAATTATGATCCCATGCCACTAACTTTGCTTCTGTATCAGATAAACCAACGTAAATGATACATTTCATTGTTTCAAAACGTGGGTTATTAGGATATTCCTCCATCAATTGTCTTCAAAACATTTTGACTTATCAAATGCTTCTTTGTTGGGAACTTGAAGTGGATCAACAAGAAGCACATAACTAACCACATGAGCATATGGATTGTACCTCATCAATGTCTTCAAGTTGTGAACATGCAGATGATGTGGCTTTCTAACTTGATATTGACATTGTCCTTCACTTGCTTTATAGGTTTGCCTGACATTAAGCTAAAATGTGCGACCACCATCAATTAAGTTTCTCTTTGTCAAATTCTCTCGAATGACATTTTGTTTTGTTTTGATAATGCCATCTTCTAAATCAGCTCCTGGTGTAATGATTTCTCTGCTTTCTTTTGAAGTTTCACTAGGTTCTTGACTGCTGGTAATGACTGCTTCAAAATCATCAACTCTACTTTTCTTGGTCATAACATTCCCACCAGAGTTATTCTTGGGCATTGTTACTTTTGGATTTTTATGGCTCTTCTCAGTTCCAATGTCATCTTCAGTAATGACAACATATGTTTCATCATCAATTTCAACTTCATCGTTCTCAAAAGTAACTTGTTTACCCTTGCTAGAATTATCCACCAGAGACCTTTTTTTCTGATTCTTTGGATGTAGTTTTGTAGCATTATCAATTACTTCATTTTGCCTCTTTTCCATATTTTCTTCTGACACTGAGTAAAAACTGCTGACAACTTTCATGATATCATTCTCAATGAAATGAATGCCTCCCAACCTAATTGAACAACTTTCAATGAAATTCTGCCAAACAAAATATCATATGTCAATAAAAAACAAAGTTAAAAAATATAGTGAGACACTTTAAAAAACGCAAAATACAAATATAAATAATAATACTTACGATGTTATCTGTCATCTCATTTACGATTTGACTACACAACTTTGTAGATACCTCGCTCGTGTCATACAATGAATATGATAGTTGGTATTTGACCCTTTCATGTGACTTGGGAGCTTTTGTAAGTACGTAAACAACTTCAGTGTTCATTACCGAACACATATCTACGAATCTTCCCATCACCTCAAAAATTCCACTATCATTCGGTATATCGATATATAGATATATATTCACATTTGTGCTTTCTCTTTCTTTCACATACCACATTCTTGATGGAAATTTCACCTCTTTCGAATTCTTCCAGTCTGAAATCATCTTCTTATCACTTGAGGCACTTGATAGATTTGTAGTCATGAGCTCAGGTGGAGTTCGTTCACCAATGTTTCTTTTAGATGCACCTTTATGAGTCTTTGGTCCAGAAAGATTCACTGAAATTCTCTTTGATGCCATTTTCCTGAAAAATAGAAACACATAAATCAGTAAATAATAAAAACATATTGACTTAAAGTAACAACGAAAACTTATCATAAATTTTAATCAACAATCGCCCCCCGCCCGGCAACCTCACCCACCCGCCCGCCTCACCCGAACCCCCCTCCGCCCAGGCTCCCTACCTCTTTCCACACCCGCCCACCCCGCACCACCTCATCCGCCCGCTCCAAACCTCCTGGCGCCCTCACCCCCTCGGGTGCCCTCGCCCGCCCGTCCGCCCGACGCCCTCAGCAACCACCCACCTCAACCGAACCCCCCTCTGCCCGAGCTCCCTACCTCTCCCCCAACCCGCCCACCCCGCACCCCATCATGAACCCCTCACCCAACTACTCAACCCCTCCCGGCGCCCTCGCCCGCCCCCCCGCCCGGCGCCCTCACCCACCCGCTTGCCTCACCCGAACCCCCCTCCGCCCGGGCTCCCTACCGCACCCCCTCACCCCGCACCCCTTCACCCGCACACCCCGCACCCCCTCACCCGCCCGCTCCTGCCTGCCGGGCACCCCGCCCTGCCTGCCGGGCGCCCCGCCCTGCCTGCCGGGGGAGGGCGAGGGCGGCCCGGGTGGCGCCTGCACGAGGGCGCCCAACCCTCGTGCAGGCGCCACTGGAGCCGCCTGCGCCCTCGCCCGGCATGCAGGGCGACCTTGCCTGCCGGGCGAGGGCGCGGGCGGCCCGGGTGGCGCCTGCACGAGGGTTGGGCGCCCTCGTGTAGGTGCCACCCGGGCCGCCCGCGCCCGCGCCCGGCAGGCAGGGCGATTCCGGGAATCACCCTGCATGCCGGGCGAGGGCGCGGGCGGCCCTGGTGGCGCCTGCACGAGGGCGCCCAACCTCGTGCAGGCGCCACCCGGGCCGCCCGCGCCCTCGCCCGGTAGGCAGGGCGACCCTACCTGCCGGGCGAGGGCGCGGGCGGCCCGGGTGGCGCCTGCACGAGGGCGCCCCCCCTCGTGTAGGCGCCACCCGGGCCGCCCGCGCCTTCGCCCGGCAGGCAGGGCGATCCCGGGAATCTCCCTGCCTGCCGGGCGAGGGCGCGGGCGGCCCGGATGGCGCCTGCACGAGGGCGCCCAACCTCGTGCAGGCGCCACCCAGGCCGCCCGCGCCCTCGCCCGGCCGGCAAGGCGATTCCGGGAATCGCCCTGCTTGCCGGGCGAGGGCGCGGGCGGCCCGGGTGGCGCCTGCACGAGGGCGCCCCTCCTCGTGCAGGCGCCACCCGGGGCGAGGGCGCGGGCGGCCCGGGTGGCGCCTGCACGAGGTTGGGCGCCCTCGTGCAGGCGCCACCCGGGCCGCTCGCGCCCTCGCCCGGCAGGCAGGGCGATTCCGGCACGAGGGCGCCCAACCCTCGTGTAGGCGCCACCCGGGCTGCCCGCGCCCTCGCCCGGCAGGCAGGGCGACCCTGCCTGCCGGGCGAGGGCACGGGCGGCCTACCTGCCGGGCGAGGGCGCGGGTGGCCCGGGTGGCGCCTGCACGAGGGGCGCCCTCGTGCAGGTGCCACCCGGGCCGCCCGCGCCCTCGCCCGGCAGGCAGGGCGAGGGCGCGGGCGGCCCGGGTGGCGCCTGCACGAGGTTGGGCGCCCTCGTGCAGGCGCCACCCGGGCCGCTCGCGCCCTCGCCCGGCAGGCAGGGCGATTCCGGCACGAGGGCGCCCAACCCTCGTGTAGGCGCCACCCGAGCCGCCCGCGCCCTCGCCCGGCAGGTAGGGTGACCCTGCCTGCCGGGCGAGGGCACGGGCGGCCTGCCTGCCGGGCGAGGGCGCGAGCGGCCCGGGTGGCGCCTGCACGAGGGCGCCCAACCTCGTGCAGGCGCCACCCGGGCCGCCCGCGCCCTCGCCCGGCAGGCAGGGTCACCCTGCCTGCCGGGCGAGGGCGCGGGCGGCCCGGGTGGCGCCTGCACGAGGTTGGGCGCCCTCGTGCAGGCGCCACCCGGGGCGCCCGTGCCCTCGCACGGTAGGCAGGGCGACCGTGCCTGTCGGGCGAGGGCGCAGGCGGCCCGGGTGGCGCCTGCACGAGGGAGCCCAACCTCGTGCAGGCGCCACCCGCGCCCTCGCCCGGCAAGCAGGGTCGCCCTGCCTGCCGGGCGAGGGCGCGGGCGGCCCGGGTGGCGCCTGCACGAGGTTGGGCGCCCTCGTGCAGGCGCCACCCGGGCCGCTCGCGCCCTCGCCCGGCAGGCAGGGCGACCCTGCCTGTCGGGCGAGGGCGCAGGCGACCCGGGTGGCACCTGCACGAGGGCGCCCAAACCTCGTGCAGGCGCCACCCGGGCCGCCCGCGCCCTCGCCCGTCAGGCAGGGCGATTCCCAGAATCGCCCTACATGCCGGGCGAGGGCGCGGGCGGCCCGGGTGGCGCCTGCACGAGGGGGGGCGCCCTCGTGCAGGCGCCACCCGGGCCGCCCGCGCCCTCGCCCGGCAGGCAGGGCGTTTCCATGAATCGCCCTGCCTGCCAGGCGAGGGCGCGGGCGACCCGGGTGGCGCCTGCACGAGTGCGCCCAACCTCATGCAGGCGCCACCCTGGCCGCCCGCGCCCTCGCCCGTCAGGTAGGGCGATTCCCGTAATCGCCCTGCCTGCCGGGCGAGGGCGTGGGCGGCCCGGGTGGCGCCTGCACGAGTGCGCCCAACCTCGTGCAGGCGCCACCCTGGCCGCCCGCGCCCTCGCCCGGCAGGCAGGGCGATTCCGGGAATCGCCCTGCCTGCCGGGGGAGGGCGCGGGCGGCCTGGGTGGCGCCTGCACGAGGGCGCCCCCCTCGTGCAGGCGCCACCCGGGCCGCCCGCGCCCTCGCCCGGCAGGCAGGGCGATTCCGGGAATCGCCCTGCCTGCCGGGCGAGGGCGCGGGCGGCCCGGAATCGCCCTGCCTGCCGGGCGAGGGCGCGGGCGGCCCGGGTGGCGCCTGCACGAGGGTGCCCCCCCTCGTGCAGGCGCCACCCGGGCCGCCCGCGCCCTCGCTTGGCAGGCAGGGCGATTCCGGGAATCGCCCTGCCTGCCGGGCGAGGGCGCGGGCGGCCCGGGGGGCGCCTGCACGAGGGCGCCCAACCTCGTGCAGGCGCCACCCGGGCCGCCCGCGCCCTCGCCCGACAGGCAGGGCGATTCCGGGAATCGCCCTGCCTGTCGGGCGAGGGCGCGGGCGGCCCGGGTGGCGCCTGCACGAGGGGCGGGCGAGCGGAGGGCGGGTGAGGCGGGCGGGCGGAGGGCAGGTGAGGCCAAGGTCGGAGGGTGGGTGAGGCGGGCGGGCGTCGGGCGGGTGAGGCAGGCGGGTGGGCGGGTGAGGGCGCCCGGGCGTGGGTCGGGCGGGCGATTGAGGGCGCACGGGTGGGGGTCAGGCGGCGGGTGAGGGCGCCCGCGGGTGGGTGGGGCGGGCAGGCGGGCGGGTGAGGGCGCCCGCGGGTGGGGCGGGCGGGTGAGGGCGCCCGTGGGCGGGTGGGCCGAACGGGCGGGCGGTGGCGGGTGGGTCAGGGCGCCCGCGGGCGTTTGGGGAGGGCGGGTCAGGGCGCCCGTGCCGTGCGGGCGGGCGGGTCAGGGCACCCGGGGGTGGGTGGGGCGTGCGGGTGAGGGCGCCCGGGGGTGGGTGGCCCATCCAAAGGGGTGAGGTGCCCGGGTGAGGGCGCCGGGAGGGGTTGGGCGGGCGGGTGAGGGCGCCCGGGCCGGGCGAGCGGGTGAGGGGGGCATGGGTGGTTCGACCGGAGGGGTGGGGCTGGGGGGTTAGGGCGCCCGGGCCGAGCCGGGCAGGCGAGTGAGGGGGGACGGTGTGTGTGGGCCGGGTGGGTGAGGGGGCCCGGGCCGGGCAGGCAGGTGAGGGGGGGCTGTCAGGGCGCCCGGAGGGGCCGGGCAGGCGGGTGAGGGGGGGCGCTGTTAAGGTGCCTGGAGGGGCCGGCGGGCAGGCGGGCGGGCGGGCGGGCGAGGGGGGGTGTGGAGCACCCACTGGTGTTAAGAAAATGAGGTTGACCGGGCCCACCATGCTCACGATTTTTCATGAAACTAATTTAATATGAAAGTTTTCAAGAAAAAAATTTAACTTACCTTTTAATTACGAGAATTCTTCGTTGATTATGTTGTTGATAGCGATTTAGCTGCTCCACAAATTCACGACCTCTTTCAACGATTTTCAGAAAACCTGGATGTGATGTTAGTAGTAGTGATAATGAAATTTTAATATGTAAGTGAAGTTACAAGGATGTTTTACTGTACAATTAATATGGGATAATTTGTTTTACAATATTATAAAGTGAATATTATTGATTTGTTTTACAACAGGTTGAATGTGGGATAATTTGTTTTAAAATATTTTAAAGTGAATATTGTAGTATTGGAAAGCGAATATTATATGGTTTAACTATTATAATAATTGTAGAAGTTGTAGTGTACAATTTTAATTATGATTTCATAAAAAAATTTAGTTTACATTTTCCAATAAATTGTAGAACAAAGTAATAAAGGTAAATCAATTTAACTGATTTTTTGGAGGGAAATATTTTCGCGAAACTTTTTGGAGGGAAATATTTTCGCGAAATTTTTTGGAGGGAAAATTTTTGGAGGGAAAATTCCATTCTTTAAGCTATATAATATCTTTAGGAGACTCTCCATTTGTATCATTCAACATCTTCTATTTGAAAGGGATGGATTGTTCTGATAGTGAAGTTTCGATTTATACACCATCAACTTCTGCATCGCGTAACAACTCTATTCATATTGATGAACATAGCGGGAATTCTTCCACTATGAATAGAAAGTCACTTCTTCCACTTAGTCCTGATTCTAAGGACTATGAGAGCAGCACTGATGAAAGAGGGGATGGAGAATTTCAAATAAATAAAGAGTCACATATTCCACTTAGTCCTACTTCTAAGGACTATGAAAGCTGTAGTGATGAAGAGCATGATGGTGAACTTCAAAAGAACAGAGTGTCACGATGTCCACTTAGTCCTAATTCTGAGGACTATGAGAGCAGCAGTTTTGAAGAGCATGATGGTGAAGTTCAAAAGAATGGAGGGTCATGGTGTCCACTTAGTCCTAATTCCGAGGACTATGAGAGCAGCAGTTTTGAAGAGCATAATGGTGAAGTTCAAAAGAAGGGAGTGTCGCGGTGTCCACTTAGTCCTAATTCCGAGGACTATGAGAGTAGCAGTTTTGAAGAGCATAATGGTGAAGTTCAAAAGAAGGGAGTGTCACGGTGTCCACTTAGTCCTAATTCTGAGGACTATGAGAGCAGCAGTTTTGAAAAGCATAATGGTGAAGTTCAAAAGAAGGGAGTGTCACGGTGTCCACTTAGTCCTAATTCTGAGGACTATGAGAGCAGCAGTTTTGAACCGCATGATGGCAAATTTCGAAAGAATGGAGTGTCACGGTGTCCACTTAGTCCTAATTCTGAAGACTATGAGAGCAGCAGTGATGAAAAGCATGATGTTGATTTTCAAAAGTATGGAGTGTCAAAGTGTCCACTTAGTCCTAATTCTAAGGACTATGAGAGCAGTAGTGATGAAAAGCATGATGTTGATTTTCAAAAGCATGGAGTGTCACGGTGTCCAGTTAGTCCAAATTCTAAGGACTATGAGAGCAGCAGTGATGAAGAGTGGGATGATGAAATTCAAAATATTGGAGTACCACAGTGTCCACTTAGTCCTAATTCTGCGGACTATGAGAGCAATAGTTATGAAGAGCGTGATGATGAATTTCAAAATAATAGAGTGTCACTGTGTCCTCTTAGTCCTAATTCTGCGGACTATGAGAGCAGCAGTGATGAAGGACAGGATGATGCACTTAGTCCTAATTCTAATGAGTATAAAGGTAGCAGTGACAAAGGACGGGATGTAGCATCTTCAATAAGTAAGTCACATTTTCAACGTAGTCCTAATTCTATGGACTATGAGAGTAGCACTGGCAATGCATATGAGGAAGAATATCCATTAAACATCGAATCAGATTTTCCATTCAGTCCGAATTCTAAGGACTACGACAGTAGCACTGAAGAAGCAGAAGATGAAGAATATCCTCCAAGTCAATATTTGAAAAGCAAGGATGATCATAGTGTGGATAACATTCCTCTTAATGATGATGAAAATCCTTATACAAATGATGATCAAATGATGGAGATGTTGCCAAGAAACATTGTATCAAGGAGTAGGAGCAGGCCTTTTTGTATCAATGCAAGTTGTTCTAGTTATACAAGGGGTAGAGCAGAATATCTGACGAGAAGAAGTTCTATCAGTGCTCTCATTTCAAGTGAATGTTGCCAAAAAGATTGCTTGAAACATATGGATTTCAAATTTGCATTAGAAAGCAGGAAGAGATATTTGTCAATGAATAAAAGCATGCAAAATTCATATTTAGTTGGGTGCATGCAATCTACATTGTCAGGTTATGATTATCATATTGGGACTTTTTTTATCTGTAGAAAAGGTTTCAAAATGTTTCATTCGATTGGGAATTTTCGTCTCTCGAGAATTCAAGAAAATTTGGAAAAGGATCCCACATTTTATTCAGAAGTACGTCATAAAAAACACTTTGGTCCATTATCAAATATCGCAATGTCATGGATGAAAGATTTCTTTTCAAAGCATGGAGAGTGTATGCCAAATGGAGAGACAATACATATTCTAGATAATTTTTCAAGACGAGAAATCTACAACTTATACAAAGAATATGCAGAAGGTGCTGAGGGACATGGCCAGTTTATTACATATCAATATTTTGTGAAGGTATGGAAGAAAGAATTCAACAATGTCCGTATTCCTAAGAAGACAAGGATGGGGATTTGCAGTACATGTGCTTCTCTTAAATCAAAAAGGGACAAAAGTGAAGGCTCAGAAAGAGGTAAGCGTTTATAACTTTAACTTTTAAAATTGTATAGTCATCAACTATGAAAACATATTTCTTAATGAATCTCTTTTATGTTGTGTAGATTTAATTGTCAAACAACTTCAGGAGCATCGCGAACAATAAACAAACGAAAGGAAGAAGTTGTACAAGCATCGAAAAAAGTGCTATGATAATCCGAATAAATATTTGGGTTTGATAATTGATGGTATGGACCAGAATAAAACACTTTTACCACATTTTGTTCGCACACCCAAAAATTTACAGGAGGAAAACTTTATTCAATTTCACTTGGTCGGTTGTATGGTCTTCAATGGGAAAATGTTGCCAAGGGTGTACTTCACAGCTCCAAATATTCACAATGATGCAAATCTGACCATAACTATAATTCATGATGTGATTTCTCATTGGTCTGGTAATCTTCCTGAAGTTTTGTATCTACAATTGGACAACACTTGCCGTGAAAACAAAAATCAGGTTGTTTTTGGATATCTAAACATGCTTGTTGAATTGGGAATTTTTCAGAAGGTAAAGGTTGGTTTCCTTCTTGTTGGGCACACTCATGACCATATTGATCAGATGTTCAGCCGTTTTTCAGTCACATTGAGGAGGAAGGAAGTTGGTAGCTTGCCATCACTAATTGAATGTATTAAGAAATCATACATGCCAGAGCCTACTTTTGATGTATTGGAAGAAACTATTGACATGCGAAGGTTTATTCTGGGATCATATGGTGAGGGGAGATGCATTGAACAACTTAATGACATTAGCTTCCAACATCAATTTCGTATCAAAAAAATTGATGGGAACACACTAATATGGGGCAAGAAGTATTCAACTACTACAGAATGGGCACCGTCATCAGGATTGAAATTTTTGAATTTCATTCCAGATCATCCAATATTTGCATCAAAAATATTGTTATTACAATCAGTTGGTGAAGTTCAGAATGCACGTAGACAGAACAGGGCTATAAATTATTCTGATTGCCTGGAAGAAATTAAAAAATGTATTAGATATACATATGAGTACTTTGACATTGCTGATTCTGTTTGGTGGGAGTCGTTTTTCAATAATCAAAGTGATATCATTTCGACAACAATAAATGAAGATATACCTTTGAAAAATCCATTTATTTGGCCACATAATGTGTCGAATGAACATGAGGAAGTAAACATTGTTGAACAACAACAATCTCAAGGTATTATTAATTCTTCACAGGCAGAGGAAAGAGAGATGTATATTGGTTCTAGAAGATCTCGTGCACAACGTGAAGCCATGGAAGACCTTTATAGGGGTTCAGTACAGGATATTAAGGAGGGTTGCATGATTGCAGTGCTAGCAGATGGAGATCCCAATGGCTATCCATTTTGGGTTGCTAAAGTTATAAAGGTCTTTACAGAAAATGAGGATGTTACAAGTGTTGAAGTACATTGGTATGCCACAAATACACACCCATTCAATGGTGTGTATAAGCCAGAGATGGTAGTTGACAAAAAAAATGGCGGAAAAAGAAAAAGAAAGGGTACAAATGTAAATCGCCGCCGCACAGACATATTAAAATTGGAGGATGTAGACATACTTGTTTATGACTTCAATTTAACAAAGAGAGGAACTCTTCGCTTCAAGACGATAGAGATTCTGAAAAGGTTGTTACCAGAAGGAACAGTGTTGACATGGGAGTCACCTGAAACCAGTCGTAGATCTAGAAGAATTTTGAGACCTGAAATGTTGGGCATGCATGTGGACTCAGATGGGGCACTAGTTGATGAAAGAGAAGAATATGGAACATCTTCGTCAGCATCCAGTCACTCATCTGAAGATGTGAATTCTGATGGTGTGCCAGAAAACATGAGTGATTTTGAATAGTTGTTTAAGACAGTTTATATAACTGATGTATGCATCGTATCTTCAAATAAAATTAATGTTTTCCATATGGTGTTAAATGAGAAGTTATGAGGCATTTTTATGTTGTTGGATTATATGTCTTAGTTATGATAAATTTTATTGTTTAAAATATCTACAATGCAATATTAAATTAGAGATATAAAATATGTTTTATTCAATATACAAATAATGACTTTTGAATGCATTTAGTGATGTAATTTGTTCATAATGTCATGGTTTTTTTTTATTTTATAGTTGAAAAAATTTCAATTTTTTTTGTATCTAGCATGTTATGGTTGAAAACATGTTAAATTTATACTTAGGAAAGAAAAATGATATTCTACCAAAAACATTAGTGTGTTTTTTCCCGCATAAACAACTTTGTTTGACACATAGAAATTTGGTTTTATTAGCATTTTTTTTAAATACTGAAAATTGACCCTAAAAAAAAAATCATTGTTCCAGTGTCATCAGTTTCATTTTGAAGCTATATTTTGCATGAAAATTTCATAGTAAATTTTGTAGTCACTGCCAATTTTAAAACATGTTCAAAATTGACGCCTAAAAAATAAAAACATCGTTCCAGTATACACACTTTTCGTTTTGAGCACTGTTTTTGATGTTTTTTTGGGGTTTTTTGGCCAGAGTTCCCGTTTTGAGTTTATAGTTCCCGTTTCATAGTTTACATTGTTATCATGAAATATATCACCTGTGAGGGTCGTTACAGCATCGTGTATGCATATCATTTCAGACTGCTCACCGAATTAAGACACGGGATCAATCTTCCTGTAGAACAGAAATTAAGCATTCCTTATTTCCTGTTACAATCCTTGATTGAGTGCGCTGCAAAGCTCAAAGATGGTATACCAGATCAAATCGCACACCATGGGCTGATCAAATTGCTTGTGGAGGATGCACTACACTCATATAAAGTTCCCCTCTCCTGGGAGTCATTTAGGAATCTAACACGAGATGGGGACATAAAAATGCTAGTCGAAGCTAGTGGCTCCTCCAGCGGTGAAGAACGAGAAGTAGAGGCCAAGGAAAAGAAGGAAACTAGCCCAAGTACCCCGACTACCATGCAGGAGAAGCAGCACGAAGAAAAAGATGCTGAAGAAAAAGCTGACTCCCCCATCCTGTCAGCGAGGGAAATAAGGTCAAAGAGCAGAAGGGACAAAGTGGGGGCAGGCCACGTCAGCCCAATTACCTCTCCAGCACTCACAAGCAAACAAAAAGATAAAACCCTTGCAGCAAAACGAGTGAAAGTGAAGACACCTGTCACTACAGGAAAGGAAAAGCAGGCTTCTACAGGAAGCCCGAAAACAGCTTCTACAGGGAGCACAAAAGCACAGAAATAGGCTTCTATAGGAAGCCATGCAAAATCAAAATCAAAGGAGCAGAGGGTGGATGTTCTGGCCAGGGAGGCAGCGACTGTATTAGCTGGCCTCAGTACGCCACCTAAGCCAAAAGGAAAGAGGAAGAGGGACCCTCCTCTCTACTTCAAGGCCCGGAGAAGTGTTCGGATAAAAAGAGGGAAACCACAGACGCAGTCCAGCAGCCCAATTGTCATCGAAGACACCCCTGCTTCCCCCAAAGAAAAATCACCCTCAAAGATTACAGTTACCTACGAAAAGGGAAGTCCAAAGAAGAGCACATGGCAAGAAAGGTTAGATCTGTTGGACGAAAAAAACCCAGCTACAGGAAGCCGAAAATGTCCTACAGGATACTTTGGCTCGGCTACAGGAAACCGAACAACGAGAAGGGGAAGGACCCTCGTCACCAAAGAAGGGTGAGCTAGCACCTCCTGGAGAGGAAGAAAGAGAACATATCCCTGAACCTAGCCCTTCACCAAATCTGAACTCCTACTACACCTTCTTGGAGGCGGGAAAGATCATACCACAAAAATTTACTGTACCTCTATTTTTTGAACTAGAGAAAGAAAGAGTCCGTTCTCACACATGGATGCAGATCGCTAAATCGAAGGGGGTGGCAGACATAGGCCCTCTACAAGATCAGCTCAGGGAGGTCAGGAGCGAGTTCACCATGGCCAAACATGTGGCTAGTTGCCAGCAGGCACTTCTACAGGAAGAAAACCAGAAGTTAAGGTTGCAACTACAAGAACTCAAGGCAGGGGCAGAAACATCCTCCAAGGGCATCACAAATGAACAAGAAGGCAAGAAGGAGCTGACCACCAATCTTGAAGGGCCAAAGACACTTCTACAGGAAGAAGAACAACAGATAAGAATTGAAGTGCAAGCCTTAAAGGAACAGCTGCAGCAAAAGGAAACACAATTGGCTTGCATGGCCAGTTGGGCCATGGAGGCCCTGCAGTGCCGACATCCTACAAAGTCTTATGGGTTGTACTTAAAGGATCAGTGGCTACAGTTCCAGATAAACACACTAGCACAAAGAGGTATTGAGCAAATCCATAACCCACAACAATTTGCTGAAATATGCAATACTAGCTCAGCAGAGGACAAAGCCAAGCTAGCAGAATTCTACATCCACAATCTGGTTTTGCCCAATGAAGTCTCTTGGGATCCCAATATCGCCTTGGGCGATTTGCAGTTGATGGCTTTTGCTTCATGGCTGAATCATGAGGATCAGAGAGCCACTGAAGAAAAATCGGTCATGAGCCGAGAAGTGAGTGAGCCACTGTACATTCGGGCAGAACCAGAGGATCCGGTTTCCCTCATCTCAGCCCGCCAACAGTTATCCAATGATCCCACAACTTCCTTGAGATTTATGGACCAGCAAGCCCAAGCAATAGCCCACTTTGAAGACATGGACAGATTATTGGGAGAAACTGCTACCCAGGCTTGTGCACGTAGGTGGCAAGACTTGGCACATAGTTTGAAGATCTGGGAATACCATACCCCGACCAGAATGAGGGAAGCATTAGCAAGAGTGGACCTTTACAAGAAATCCGTGCAAAGACTTCAGGCCAGCTGGATTGGCCTTAAACTCAACCCTCCATTGCTGCTAGGATTGGTTGAAGGAAGTACAGGAAAGGATGACCAAGCACAATGGGAAAAAATGGAAAACACAGCAGGGTTTCATATCGACCAAGAAGACATCACCACAGAAGCTTGGGATGTAAGGGGAGCAGTGAAATCCATGAAGGATGAGGATCTTGACTAAGTTGCTCAAGGATGAGCAAATGGTTCAGCTGGGGGGTGATGATGAGCCCCAATTTTGGTACAATTTGGGCTCATTTTGGCCTATTCTACTTGCTCAAACCATTCATTTTTTATTGCTTATGCATGCATTTCTTAGTTTATTCATGTTGTTTGTAGGAAGAAGGGTAGGCACTCTATCTACGTGACTAATGCATTATGATTCCAGGTTTTGGCATTAAAAGGGAGCAAAAGACAACGAAAAAGGAGACAAGGAGACAATGAGGTGGCACTGCTGGTTTTTAGGAGAGGATGTCCACGGTCTTAGGGACATTCCTCGTGATTCCCACCAAGAACTCCGAGCTCCAATCCATCTCCCCTCCGAGCTTAGAAGCAGCCAGCTGTTCTACAGGAACAGCAGTTATAACTGTTCTACAGGAACAGTAGTTATGACTGTCCTACAGGATCAGCAGTTAAACTCTAGTTGGACAGCCGAGCTCCTAAAATCAAGGACACTTGTTGGATCATCATTTTTGTATAAGTATAGAGGCCTTAGCCTTGGATAGGTTGTTGAAACTCTCGTATTGCTATTGTAATTTTGGAGCACAGCTCAGTTTTTGTTCCTTTTTGTAAGCCAATTTGGCATGATATCAGATTATGAATAAAGAAGGCAGATTCTGATCTAGTTCTGAGTTTTCTTAAGGAGACTATAGCTCTCAGGTTAGGGCCCAACTTGAGAGCCATAGATCCCCTCTGCTGTAGTGTTGTTTCCATTTCATTTCAGCACTTTGAGCTTTTCATTTGCACATGCAATTCGAATTACAGGTTGTTAAGTTGGTCTTTTTCATGAGTTAGATAGGAGTTGCTTATGGTGAAATTGTTTCCACTTGCTTAGTGTAGCAGAGGATAGATATAATCGATTGGAGCTCCAGCAAAAAGGGTTGTTAAGGCTCACTGCCATCTCATTTGGGATTGGGGTGCAGTCCATGACTAACCACCAAAAATACGCATTTCTTTACTTGATGATTGCTGCAACACAGTCACGTTATGTTAGATGCTTCCTTGTCATTCACACCTGCACCACACTCCTTTACCACAACTTCATGCACATTCTCATTCGCATTTTGGATTGCTGTTCATTGAATTTACAAGCACAGGTAGTTTAGGTTAATGCATCTTCGGTTTGGTGACAATAATAAGCATTTGTTTCATTTACACTACTATCTCCCGTTCCATTACCTTCTCCTCCATCTTGATCACGCATGCAACCACATCTCTGACCTCTGTTCCACTCCCAAAGTCTTCCACTCCTCACGTAACTTCATCCTCTAGCCTTTTCGTTGACATAGCCCTCTATCTTCCAACCCACTCCCTACACTCACTCCCCATCCTATTCCTTCACTTCTAAAGCCATCACCAGCCTTATTCCTACCTTACACATCTCCCCCTACCATTCCATTACTCCTCCATCACTTCAAACACTCTCGGTAGGCCATCCTGTAGCAATTTGTAGACATCTTGTAGAAATCTCTGCGTATCCTGTAGGATCCCCTGCAGACATCCTGTAGGAGGCCACTCACTCGGTTGCTGAGCTTCTGAATGCGAGGAGCCTCTGTGGATGGATGCTAAGGATCCCTAGGGACCTCTCCTAGCCTCCCCAACCTGTCCCACGCTTTCCTTCCTTCTCCATCCCATCTGCACAACCAAACCCTAATTAGCACACAATCACAATCACTCCATACACTTAAAGGAAAAATACAAAAACATGTCTTTTATGATGCAAGCAGCTTAGATCCATGCATTTTCACTCATTAGAGGTAACAACAGCATTGGTAGAAGTTTCATTCCCATTCTTTGCATTATAGAGGTTGGACTAGTTAAATTAGGGTTTCCTAGGTTTACATGCTTTGATTTGCTTTCAGTTCATTTTTGTCAAGTAGAGTAGCTTCCCTTTGAGAATAGCTTTCGTCCATCAATTAGCAAGCTTCTTCTGAGAGCCTATAGAAGTTGGCTTGAGCCCTAGCGGACTTGTGCCAGCTGACCAAGTGACAGCTGCGGCAAGAGCTAGTACTTGTGCATATAGCACCGTCGCTTCCAAGTTTGTACGAACTACCGGGTTGATAAAATGAGAGACAGGAAGCCCCAGGAGTTGTAGCATTATTGCTACAATAATGGAGCTCACCAATAAGTTTTCAGATCTTCGTAATTCCAAGCGAAAACATTTTTATATTTCCTTAATTATCTGAAGAAAGCAAATATTCAATCTGATGAAAGTCCAAGTCCTATATTGACATTCTCTGGCCTGGTCTCAGTGCCGAGATTTACTAATCCAAACCTTAAAGTAGAACTTTGAAGTTTTGGATTAGTGACCTTTTTGAATCTATCTTTAATATCATAAAGATCTTCTAGCTTTACCACAGATTTAAGAATAGGACTTTCATTAAGTCTTTGCTTTAATTGAAGATCATGATCATTTTCATCGATAATCTGATCATCATAAGATCCTTCAGAAGTCAAGAAATTTAAGATATCCTCATTATGATTAAACACACGACAATTGGTGACATTATCTGGGACAGATGGCCGAAAAATCAATTCAATAGAAAATCTATCTAGACTATAATCCTCGGATGGAAGGAGTTTAGAAGCAACATTAGCCAAAATATCGACTTCTGCATTCTGTGATCTAGGAATAGGAGAAATGTCAAATGCCAGAAAATGAGTTATGAGATCTTGAACAAGTGATTGATAATGTTTGAGATGTCCTGAAAGACAATGGATTGTATTTCTCACTTGTTTAATGACAATTTCCGAATCACCAAATACATTCAAATATTGGATATTTAGGCCTATTTCTTTATAGAGCCCTTGAATCAATGCTTCATATTCTACAGTGTTATTGGTACACTCAAATTCTAGCCTACATGATAACATCATTTTTTCTCCTTCTGGACTAACTAAAATACATCCTGCTCCTGCACCATCATTAGATTTTGATCCATCAAAATACAAAGACCAAAATAAAGGCTTATTTACAGGCTTATTTACAAGTTCATCTGCAACATTAACACACTCTGAGGTATTAGTATGGGAGAATTTTTTGATCTGTTACATGACACTATTAACAGGAAAAGGGGATTGTTGAGCATTAAAATTCCCCAAAAATGATTCAGCCGAATAGTTTCCAAGAATGTTATTATTGAAGGCTACAGGTTGATTTTCTTGTTCAAACTCAATTACTGTATGAGTCAAATGTTTTTTGTAATCTATTCTGATTTGATTTGGTTTTCCATTATAGGGAAGCCACATGTGAGACCAATCAGTAAAGATATAACCGTGAAGTTTTTTAGACCAGCCTCTGCTAAGGATCAAACCATAAAACTCAGGGATGTGAGCAATTAATATATCAATTCTTTGGACAACCCTAGGATCAGTTGATAATCTGATAGTAACTGAATTTATTTCTCCTAATACTTGTACTTTAGTTCGATCCAATTGAACAATATGAATTGCAGACTTTTGGGGCTCAATATTTAACTTAGAGCAAATCGAGGCTAGCATTATATTTGATGAAGCCCCTAAATCTATCAAACAGTTGTGCAAATTTCTATTATAGATCTCATAAGTCAAGAGAAAAGGAGGAGTATGAGAATTTGACCTATCCCCAATTAAAACAGTGTCAATAGCATCTACCTTATCAGATGGTGGCTTACTTGATCCTTTAGCAGCCTTGGATAATACACCAGTTGGAAGAGGAGAAGAAGGTACTACATTTAATTCTATAAGAAACAACTTTTGTTGATGCTTGAGCTTGCTAAGTTCATGTAAATAAATATTTGCTCGAGTCTTCTTCATGTCTTCCACAATGTTATAATCCATGGAGTCTGAAACTACTAGCATTTTAGAAGATGGGGGGGATTGGAGGATGATGGTTTATTGTGGGGAGACACAATTGGAGTTTTCTTTGTAGGAGCTTTGTCTTTAGTAACAGGAGTTGAGTTTTTCTTCTTAGAATTTGCTTGATTAGGCTTTGCTATACTTTTGCTTCTGGTATTTACTGGGAGAGCTTCTTGTTCACTTTCATTATCAGAGTTGGGTAAGATAAAGTCCCACATTCCATGACATTCAACTGTTTCATATTCATCCATTTCTTCAGCTGATAAAACATTATCTTCATCTTCATCATCATCCAGATCAGATTCTACATTAGATATAGCATTAGGTGGTTTGGGATCAGTTGGCTGATTTCTTTTAAAGTTCCTAAATGGTCTTTTTGTAGAAGTTTCAGCTACCTGCTTCTTTATTTCAACCATTTTATTAGACAGTTTTAAGAAAATTTTGTAAACCTTCCATGTCATATGAATCCTTGACTGCTTTCTTCTTTGAATCATCTCTAAAGGTATTTTTTTTGGATTTCCTTTCTTCTAGAGCATTTTTCTTTTCCAAAGCAAGGATATGTTTTTCAAAAGCGATTGCTTCCTTCATATTTTCTGCTAATGTTGGTTTAGCAGTCCTATCAACAAAAATGTCTATGTTTGAAGGCAAGGCAGAAATATACCATTCATTCTGGACATCTTCACTAGGCTTGGATGTCACAGGAATTTTATTCAACAACTTATTGAAGCGTGAGTTGAAGTCTTTGATGGGTTCCTTTGATTCAGATTTCAGATTGGAGAGATCATTAATCAAAGTTGTTGTAGACCTATTGTCTCCAAACATAATTATAAATTGCTCCTAGAAAGCATCCCAGCTATTTATAGACCCTAGTGGTAATGAAAAGTACCACAATCCTGCTGCTCCTTGTAGAGTGTATGGAAATAGTCTAACTACAACATCTTCTTCCGTTACTCCATTCAAGTTGATTGATAGCATGAAATTGTTTATATGTTCTTATGCTAATGGGGCAATGTCAGGATTAAATGTTGGTAACCATTTCTCAAGATGTGCTGGTGATTGGCTCAAAGGTGCAGGCATTTTGACAGTGCCTGGGTTGGTCCATGGCCTTGGTTGAGGTTTATTATGTGCCATCATTAAGCTAACAGTAGAAGAGGGTGAAGAAGCAGTTGAAAGTGCTTGGGTACAGGATGTTGAAGTTTCTGTTCCTGTTTGGACTATGATCTAAAGTTGGGAAATGGATGGATGACCTTACAATGGTATGGATGGAATAGATGATGATGAGGACAAAGTCTCACTGTTAGATTCTGATGGTGTCCTCCTAGCCCTTTTTCAACATGGTATGGGGAATTCAACTGGTGGGATACCAAGTTTTTCACTCTTTTCCCTAGTAATTAGTTGTGATGGGATATATTGTGAAATCACACTACCTTGGGATGACTTAAATTCTTCTTGGGATATTGAAAACCCTTGGAGTTTATGAATCAAAGACTGTACTTCAGAGGGTTCAAGAGAAGAATTATCTAGTGTGTTTAGGATTTCAGTAGTGGGTGTTGTATTATTCTTTTCAACTTCTTGCTTAGGAATGGAAGATTTAGAATGCGAAGGAGAAGTTGGAGGAGATGGTGAGGGAGTTTTACTCTTAGAATGGCCTGTGGATTTAGATTTACTCACCATTCACAGTTTTTCCCTCCTTCTAGTGCCAAAAATGTTGATGCCTCTAAAATCATAGCATCAACATTAGGGATAACCACCCAGTCCGGACCTTAGTACAACTCCTTTTCCATTTGGAGTGGAGGCTCCGATTGGATGTTCTGGGACCGGTTTCCCAATAATGTATGGTTTGATGAATGAGTGTTTTAAATGTATAATAAAGATGATAGGTGATTTAATCTATAGCTCTAAAAATATACACATGTATCTATATAACCTGGGTAATCTTATAACAATGCGATTTTTGATCATTCCTAGCAGACAAATAATCATATAGATGGTTTACTTATCCATGGGAAGATACATTTAAACAATGACTACTTTGTTTAAGAAATTAAACAAATTAATTATAAAAACATATAGCATGACATACTGGTATTTATTGCTGACATATATCTCTAATATAACAATTCTAAATCATTTAGAAGTGACTCAATATAGAATTGCTTGAAGCATGTTAATACATCAACAATAGAAAATTAAATGAAATGTTGATTACATAAAGAACAAGACAAAAGGAACAGTGATAGAAATAACGCATGCATTTGAGTCTTGATATGTAAGTAACATTCTGATTCCACCTTTTTATTCCATAAACTTCTAGTTGATACAAAAATGTAGGACTTGAAAAAGTTCTTTCACGAAAATCTTAAACCTTCATCCACTTCTTATAAAAAATAAATTAAGAAGTGTAGAAGTGCAACTTCTCAAGTCTAGTTTTTGTACAAATCGAGGACCCCTTCTCCAATAACATGAAAGGGTTTATGTAATAGAATTAAAACAAACTGTCTACAAAAATCACTTAGAGTTGTTGGAACCGCCAACATTAAAATCTGGGATTTAAATTGCAAAAATAGTAATGTGATTGCATCTAAAAAGGTTCATTGTATCTATTTCTTCTCTTGTATTTGCAACTGACAAATTGAAAGCATACTTTGAATTTTCGAGGGATGACTCATCCTGGAGTGTAGTTGTCCCGTGTAAGTGGCATCTGAAAGCTTGGGGATCATGCCATCAACAACATCATCAAGGCATTTGATGGTCATCTGTCAGCTCTGCGGCTTGACCAAAAGGGACTAGTATGCATCCCAATTGAGGCTTTGTATTCTGTTGAGTTGTTCATCTTTGGTGGCTGAATCTTGCTTCCATTGATCTTCTAACACTTTCGCCTTTGGAAGATTACCTGGGGAACAATAAAAAATTAAATTGGCTCCATATAAACCATCATTTATCATCTCAATCACAATATTAATTATAGACCTAGCCCTGCAGGTAGCCCTTTCTACCTTTATTAGCTGTGTTTCCCACTCCAAAAACAATATTTGTTTATGTGACTCTTAAATTTTCGGTAGGTTAGCGGCTATTCCTTCTATTGTGCTTTGTCAGGAGAGGTAGTTTGTGACCATCTCATCTACATCCTCAAATTATAATCTGGTATTAACTGCTTGATCAATCAGTGATGTAGTTATGATGCATAATGGGTCGATAAGGGATATTTTATGGCAAAGCAGATTGAGCTGTTAAGATAGTGCTTTATTTGCTTCTTGGGCTTCCTTCTTAAATTCCTCAACCTTGGGATAATCTGTGAACTGTTCTATACAGAGTTGTAGCTATGTGATTTTCTCCTCTTTAGTCTTGATTTCTTGTTGATGTGTCAATTGAAGCTGTTCGAGCTCTTGAGAAAACTATTGTTGTTTTTGGATGGCATGCTGGTTGATATTCTACTTCTCTAGATTTAATTGTTCCTCAAGCTGCTCATTCTTTTGTTCTTCTTTTGCCAACTGTTCTTCAAGCCGATTAATTTTCTGTTGTTCTACTTTTGTTTGTCCTTCAAGCTAATTAATCCTTTGATCCTTTTCTTTGAACAATTGGTTAACCTCAGCTGCCTTATCAATTGTAGAAGCTGTGTATTCCCCTGTAAATTGGGATAACTTAGTCAAATCCTCAGAAGGATTGGCAACTGAATCCTTCCACAAAACATTCATAAATTCATCTTGAGGAGCCGTGGATGACGCTTGGTCTATTTTCCTCTTCTTCCTCTACCTCTTGACTACAACCCTATGTTTTGGGTTGTAAAATACATCCAAGGGTGGTATTTCCTCAATATTCAATGCAATTTCCCCTCAAGGATTTTCAGGGATTATTTCAATCTCTTTCTGAGCTAGGTATTTACTGGGTGTTACTTCAATCGCACTATCAGGAACGGTGGGTTGTTATGTCGCAGGCAATGCTGATGTGGTAACGTTTTGGGGGTTGGTCTGGCTTTTGATCTGCTGATCAAATTGCTCCCATTCTTTTATCAAGATGGGGTCAATATGAACATCTGTGCTAAGGGGTTCATTGGTCTTTCCACCTATTCCCCTTCCCTAGAAATCTCTTCAATAGTTTGCTCCTCGCTGTGCTCTGCTTGCTGAACAATAGGGGTAGTACTTAATACATCGAGAGGTACTCTCAGTAATCTCTGTGTCCTGTATTCCATGAAATTGTCCGTCTTCTCGACTCCCAATTTGATTCTTGCCAGATGACTTACTTGTGAGAACAACTTCCCTGAAGCGAATAAGTCATCAAAATCATCCTTCTCATGTATAAATTTACTAATTTTCACGTGACTAGTGAAATTCAAAGCGACCTTGTTTGGATGATATTGTCTTTTAGGAATAACCATTAGACCCAGATCCTTTGTTTTCTCTGCTTCTTTCTCAGCATGTTTAAAATCATGCAATGTGTAAGTGCCATGGCAGAGGGGAAATGGAGGCCATACTTGTTTCTTAGAATCCTTAAGGTTTCTAGACATCCCTTTTTCCACTATTTGGTAAGCTATTTCCCTAGCTAATAACTTATCAAGAATGTAGAGTGGAAGGACATGAGGGTCTGTAATATTACCAAAAACCCTAATATAAGTGAACTTCTCCTCCCCGACCCAACTACCAATTGAATTTAAGTTAATGCTAGCCTCGTCAGATAGCTAAGGAGCAGGTTTATCAAAGATGGCTTGATGGAAAGGTAAAATGAAACCATGGAAAATCTTGTATAAATGATTCTTGTAGTCAGACTTCCATAAATATTTATGATAAATATGAATGGAGGTTAGATCTTGAACAGTCCATTTCTAGCCTAGGATGGGAAAGTCGGAATTAAAACAGGTTGTGTCCATTATGTAGGCGCTCATATAAAATGGGGGCACAATTTTGATGGAGACAAATATGTTCCTTCTATAATCTAGTATTTTATTGGCCATTTTATCTGATAGAATGGTTTCCCAATCCATAATAAATAAGTTGATTGCTGCTTCTATTAATGGAACCATTTCTATAGAAAATCTAACAGAATTGGGGCTTCCAAAGAGCCCACATACCATAGCAACCGCATAACAATATGGAGATGCTAAGGAGTCCATAGAGTACATACCAGAGGATTCATGTTTATGCTTGTTAGGAAAATGCCTCCACTATTTCGGAGGGTCTGACTCTATGTCATTCTCTTTAGCGAAGGCTTCCAGGAATGATTTGTTGTAGTGTCGCTAGGGATCCGGCAAGTAATACATTCTCTTGAAATCTTCAGGTTTGAATGTCTCAAACATCCTCCCATCGGCTGTGAAGAAATCTCTGTCTGTGATATTAATATTTTCGATTACCCATCTCACTAGATCATTATATGGTAAAACTTTTGCTCGGGATGCTATTCTATGGAGGAAGGAGTTGGCCAAATCATTGAGTGTGCTTTCTGTTCGATCAGTTCCATCAGTTTTTTCTTCCTCTTCTATCTCCATTGGATGTTCTGCTTCAAGTAAAGAATATATGCCTTCCCATGAGATTTTACCAAGGCCATGATAGGTAGTATTTGCAATTAACACCAATTTTGCTAGTCCTTCCATTGTAATGGTGGCCTTTTCCTTTCGTGATTTCTTAGACATATTCCCAACAATGTGATTTTGGATCAGCTCTACAAAATGAGAAAGAAGAGTGTAAGAGTCAAAAAACTTGAGAGGAGATAATACACAAATTAAAGAACAAAAGAAATTACATGCATTATAAGCAAAAGATCTTATATTGTACATAGCTACCACGGATGAAATCCTTAAAGGACTTAACCATAACTGCTACTTAATGTTTTACTGTAGCTTCCAACATGAAACTTTAATGTTGAAGCCATATTTCGCATCACAAGTTTTGTAACGGTCCTTTTTAGAATAGGTGCCATGACTCTGCAATTTGCGATACGCTCAAAAGGTTTTTTTGTATAGTCGCGGTTGTAATGAGTGCTGAGCTGGCATGTGGATATGGTGGGTTTCAAACTTGGAAAATCACACTATTTCTTTATAATCGATTTATTCCTATACCACATGTATTCATAGTATTTATTACTTCACTTTTATCGAGAGCGCGATATGTGATAATTAAATCACTTCAGAAGATTTCAATGGCTTTTTTTGGGTGCTTCCCTATGAATCAGCGATATGTGATTGCGATAGCCTTATCGCATCACAAGATTTCAATGAAATGTTATAAGTCATCCCTTGGGATATATGATGTGTGCGACATGATAGTTTTATCACATCGTATTTATAAATGGCTTACTTTGATAAAACTTTGTGATGAGGGTTTTATTACGAATCTAATCGCATTGCACCTTTCGAAATGGATGTTCACGGGTTCTAAAGAATTGCGATTTGCATAGAGAGGTCATAGAATACTCCTAAAGAAATTTTTTAATATGACTTTTATGGAAAATTTATTTTACTCAAAAGTTTTATTGCTTTTATTTGTATTCTAAAGGGGAGCCATTTCTTATTTGGAATTATAAGAGGAAGATTTAAAAATTGAAATGGGGGGGTTATTGCATAGCACAACAAGTCCTTACTGCAAAACTCTCCATTGTTATCTGTCCTCAACACCTTTATCTTCTTCTCTGTCTGGTTTTCCACCAGAGCCTTAAATTCTTTAAACCTGTCAAAGACTTCAGATTTCTTCTTAAGGAAATATATCCATATATTCCTTGAGAAGTCATATATAAATGATACATAGTACACAAACCTACCCAGTGATGGAACCTTCATAGGTTCAAACACATTACTGTTCACAAGTTCTAATATCTGTTTCACCCTCTTACCACCAGAGTGGAAACTCACCCAATTCTGCTTCCCATTTACACAATTTTCACAGAAATCAAAATCTAAAGAGCTATTACTCATACCTTCTACCATACCTTTACCATGAAGTATTTGAAGGCCATTATCTCCAATATGTCCAAGCCTTTGATGCCACAGCATGGTCTTCTCTCCACAGACCACTAGATTTTCTACTCCACTTTCAGGAACCACAGAGCTATTGCACCCATCAACAACAGTACTACCTTGCAGCTTGTACAGAGTTCCAATCCGAACTCCTCGCATCAATACCAGCGTTCCTCAAACCATCTTACAAGTATCCTTGTTGAACACTATTTTTACACCTGCATCATCCAGCTTGCTTACAAAAATCATATTTCTGGCTAATGCAGGAACATGAAGAACACCTGGAAGTGTTCTAACCCTTGCACCTTGCAACTTCAACTTTACTTTTCCGCGACCAATGATTCTAGCCTTCCTGTCATCCCCCAAGAATACATCACCACCATCATATTTCTCATACTCGCAGAACCACTCTCTATGGGGAGTGAAGTGAAAGGATGCACCTGAGTCAATCAACCATGCCTCATGATCTACATATGTACTTGAAGAATCCAAGCACACATCCCCACCTTCATCTGAGTTGGTTTTCACCTCTGCAGAAGTAGCATCATCAGATCCCTTTCCTTTATCATGAGCTTTAGATTTACAGTCCCTTTTGTAGTGCCCTTCCTTTCCACATTTCCAGCACACCACCTTTACAGGTTTTCCTGGAGATTTAGATCTCCCTCTGGATTTATATGTCCCATCGATGACTTATTTTTGTTTCTGTTCTAGGACCATCCTTATACAAACAAGGCATCACCATTTTGTCTCTCCATATTTTTCCGTCTCATCTCCTCCATCAACAAGGATGAGACTATTTCATCAAACTACAAGGTAGTTGCATTGCTACCTATCGCAATAACTAGACTATCCCATGAATCTGGTAGAGAACAGAACAAACTAACGCACTTATCTCCATCTGAAATTTTTGTATAAATAGACGATAACTGACTTACCACAATATTAAACGCATTCAAATGCTTTGTCATTGAGTCTCCATCTTTCATCCTCAGGTTTTATAGCTTTTTCTGCAGGAACAGTTTATTCACTAGAGACTTAGATTGGTACAAAGTCCCTAACTTGTCCCACAAAGCCTTCGTCGTAGCTTCCCCTAATACATTCAGCAATACTGAATCTGAGACACACAATCGTATTGTGCTCTTTTCCTTTTGATCCAACTTCCTCCATTCTTCATCAGACACTCTTGTTGGTTTAGTACCTGGATCTATCGCGATCCAATGATCTTTATCCACCAACACATCCACCATCTTGAGTTTCCATAACTCAAAACTCTGACCATTAAATTTCTCAATATCTATCTTTTCAATGCTCGCCAGCTTCTTTCACCACTAGAATCTATCTCGCAGATCTCCCACTGAATAGGGTCTACCATAGGCCCAAGTGAAACCCCTCAGCAACAAAGGCATCCCCTTGAAGCCAAAACAGCTCCGATACCAAATGTAGGTTTTAACCCCGTACATAAATTACCTGCATACAAATTCTAAAACATGGAAAATAAACAATGTGAGAGCATAACACATAAAACACATATACACAAAGATTTCCCCTGGATCCCAAAACCGGGACTACCAGCTTGATTTTTCATATTTCCTTTCAATGTTACAATACATATTTATACAGGCTGAAGCATCCAATACCATGGATCGAAAACCATCGCATCCAAAACCATGGACTGAAAACCAGAGCGTCCAAAACCATGTGTGAAAAACATGCACAAAACCATAGGTAGGTCCGCTGAACCTAATATAGGGTCCAAAACCAAAATTTCCTGGTGCACTGCCCTAGAACCCATAGAGTGGGGTTACCTGCACCCCTCAAACTCCTGTGACTCCCCCTGCTACGCAATCGGCACAACGAAGGGGGGGGGCTTCGCCCCCCTTCTAACCCCCTAGTTAACTACATACGCTAGTCATGGAAAGAATATAACACAACACAAAAATACACTCTTGGAGGATTAGCATATTCCAGATTTTCACCTCCAGGATGCCCTGTTATGCCACCTGGGCCAGCTTTGTGTTCCTTCAGGCGAGCCTGCCAAGATGATTTTGGAAGCACACTAGAGTCGGGTTGCTAGGCATTTCGGGGTGGAGAAAATAGTGGTAGTACTGCAGAAGTATTTCTATTGGCCGAAACTTCGACAGGATGTTGGGAAGTACATCAGATCATGCACTGCCAACACCATTACCAAACCGAACATCAAGAATCAAGGCCTCTATACCCCATTTCCTACCCCTAGTCGACCTTGGGAATCGATCTCCATGGATTACATGTCAGTTCTTCCTTCCACTAAGCATGGAAACGACTTTGTTTTTGTGGTCGTCGACAGGTTCTCGAAGATGGCCATTATGGCGGCCTGCAAGAATAATATCATAGTAGAAGCCACTACTAAACTCCTCTTTGAACGAATGCGGGTACACTTTAGGATCGCACAGTCTATCATCTCAAATCGGGATAGCAGGTTCCTCAGTGCATTTTGGTCTAGTCTTTGGTCGATGCTGGACACCAAACTCACTAAGTCCACAACCTTCCATCCTCAAACTGATGGCCAAACAGAGGTTGTCAACAGGATGATCGTACACATTCTGCGCATGTACAACTCAAAGCATCCACGCTCATGGGATGATAGCCTCCCCTATGTTTAGCACAGCTACAGCCGGGCTCTCCACAGCTTGACTGGCCACAACCCTTTTTAGGTGGGCTTGGGATTCCAGCCACTATGTCCCATTGATGTGGCCATTCCATTTGGAGCTACTCATGCCGATTCAGCTCATGTCTAGTCTAAAATAGATAAGGCAAATAGCTTCATTGAGCACATCCAACATATTTGCTAGTAGGTCCATGACATTCTGGAAAATCAAATGCCAAGTACAAGTAGCAACATGATCAACACTAGGTGCCACACAAGTTTCAAGTGGGCGACAAAGTCTGGTTTCATTTGTAAAAGGAACACCTTACTGGAGCCTATCAGAAACTCAGAGCACTCTGATATGGTACTTACACCATTACCAAGGTTGTGGGAGACAATGCATTTGAGCTCAGCATTACCCCATTCCTTGGCCTGCACCCAGTGTTCAATGTTGACTGCCTTCAGCCATACTTTCCACCATTAATAAACACATCCAACAATGCGGAACAATTCACACCCACAGAGTTGAATCTAGATTACATGGAACAAGATACAACTGATCAGATCATGGACACACAGATCAAGCACACTCTCCAGAAGAATATCCAACTGTATCGAGTTTTCAAAGTAGGCCAACTCCTTCATCAGGGCAAGTGGCTCACCAAGGACCAAGTTCAGTAGAAGTTTCCTCATCTCATGGAGGAACTCAATGCAATGGGGATCATTGCTTCCTAAGGGGGGAGGAATGATCCAGGTGGATATTGGTGGCCACCCACCAGTTCCACTTGGACCCCCACCATTGCTTCTTTCAGCTTTTCAGTTTCCTTAATTGTAGCATAGTTTACTATTTTTAGCAGTTTTTTAGGTCCTAAACTTCCAGAGCTATTTTGAGGCCCTAAAAAACGTTTTTTTGGAAATCTATCGCTAGCGATTTTTTGCCTAATATTGTATTTTTTTTCCCAGTCCTTAGAGAGATATTTCCAATGGGTTATCATTCACATCAAATAGAGATAATATGACCAAGTCATGACCTTGGGAGGTTGGTTGTCTAACTCACCCCAACGGGGCCCATAAACTCTTGGTGTTACATCTCCTTGGGTTAGGGTTTTGGTTGTTTAGGGTTTCCTCTTATTTTTCAATAATAAAAAGTCCCTTTAGCCTCAATGTAAGGCAGTTCAGAGGCATGTAACTGCCACATCTCTTCTCAGAGATAAGCTACCATTGCCCTAGTTGGTTTATTTCCATTTCTGTTTGTAAGCATATTTGAGCATTTTACATTAATGAAATGAAGTATTATTTTCGGCATCTCCGTGTTTATGGTTATCTCTATAATTTTTTGCGTTCATGTTTAAATCCGGATCACTTATGAACTTAACATGTAAATTATGCCAAGTTCATAGTGAAAGTAATACATTCTAGTGAAATATGTGTTGAAAAATGTAGCAAGAAATTCTCAGTTTGATTTTTCCTTTATTAAATTGAAAACATTTAGATTTCCACATCAGCAGACAACTTCGATGATGTTAACTTGTATGACATGGCTTGTGTCACCTAGTTTACTTAGTAAATTCAAGCTGGAGGAGTTAAAGTTCAGTTTTCCATATGTGATTGCTAATTTGTAGCAATAAAGGTCAATTATCTCAAGTTGTTGTTAGTTAAACTAGTTCTAACTTTTGGGGGAACTAGTGGAAGGTCATTTAAGCAGTGGGACTTTAGTCAAACTCAGTGATCCTCTAGTTAACTGATCAATCAACCCAAAATAGTTAGGGCATGTAGAGAAGTCAAGTTCCCTAACATTGGTGGATATTCCAAGGAAGTTTTAATTTCTTCTAGCTCACACAGTTGTAAGAACTTACTATAACCATAGTGGAGGAGGTAACTTGAGTAGGAGCTTCTTACGAAATTGGAGAGGGAATGATTTTTGGTATCATTAATAGCTTACAAATAATTTGTTTTGCACCACACTTCAATGTTTTGGGCAGGGTTTTTGAGGGTGAATATTTTTTTCTGATGCTTTTTGGTCATGCACGTCCTCACTAACTATCTTAGGAGGTCTGTAATAGTTCCTTGCATGTACTTCCTCACTAAATATGTTTTCGGATGTCTGTACTACTTCCTTGCAAAATTATGTTTGTCAAGGCTTAGCTATTTATGATCTTAGGTGCTCACAACAGTCCGACAATTTATGGCACTATCCAAATCACCATTCCTGAAAGGATCCAACAAAACGACTTGAGAGGAAGATGAGAATGTCACACTCTTATTGGAAGTAGCCTAGAACTAGTGGAATTGGCTGGTCCCAATGGTTTTAGAGTTGTACTAGTCTAATTTGGTGGTTCAGATTGCCTAAGGTCGGTCTTGTATTGTACTGACCTTAAAACACCAAAGTGACTAGTTCTCTACTAAACTGACCAATTCTAAAGAATGTAGTGCAACATAGCTAATGACCACCAAATATTATTTTTTTAATAAAAAATAGTTAAAAGGAAAAAAATATCTTAACCCTAGGGCCCTACAAAACCTAACCCTAGTAATTAATGGTAATACTTAAGTTTTAAAGTTAAAGTAAAATTTGACATTCTCCTTATCTTTCCTTTTCAAAAAGGAAAGATAAGGATAATTTCAAACTTTACTTAAATTTTTAATATTAACATTAATTGTTTTGAGTTGTTTCAGAGTGGTTCCAACTTCATTCAATTTTGAGAAAGTCAAATTTTAGATCCCATTCAAAACTTAGTGGTGATTATTTGAACCTCTTCTTTGTAATGAGTCCTAGACTTTGACTTCCAATTTTTCATGTGCATTTATTGCATAATCATCTTCCTCATGAGACTTTGCAGTAGAAGTTGATCTTTAATCCATTGCAAGCACTTGACCTAGCTTAGGGAACCTTCAACTACCCCTCCCAAGTTGCTCCTCAACATTGAAATTTTCTTTGGAAGCAGGCATCGATTTTATCCATTAGATCATTGTTTCCACTGTGGTAGTCCAGCAACACCGTTGCCAACATATGCTTGACAATCCATCTCATATTTACTACTACCATATAAGCACTCTTAAATCTTGTGCTTGAGCAATAAGGTCTATGGCTAGGTGAAGAGTAGAACTCCAAATATTTTTTGCAATAATCAACCTTGAGTGAATAGAATGTCATATCTACATAGGCCTTTGTGAGAGTACCCTATTCTAGGTGACGATAAAGTACATCATTTCCTTATTGGAAGTAATTAAACTTTTATCATGGTATAATTTAATTATAAATATTTAAAATACTAGATGTTTACAATCAATTTTATAAAGGGTTATGGGCTTCTTAATTTTTTTGTTGGAATTTTAAATATTGAGATAGAAATTTGTAACGAGAATATAATGACCTCAATTCCTTGTGAATGCTATAAGTATCTACTATGTGTATTTTTTTCAAATCGAATAGAAATATGATCAACTTTGTTTTTGCTAACAAAAAAACACACAAGCATATTCTGTTATATAAGATTTTTTGTTATTGTTAACAAAATTATTATCAACCATGATTTATTTAGAAAATAACATATATTAAACTATATAATGAATTATTAAATTGATAACTATTTAATATGGGTTGAATTTTAGTGATGTTTCTATGGATCATCTTATGATGTTGTGGACTATTTAGAAGTCACGTCACTAGTAAGTCAAGTTTTCATGTCTCCTTCTCATGTTTATAAAAAATAAAGTAGAGAATGTATGGGAATATTTAATTCATGATACTAAAAATGGGATCACAAATTATCTTAAGTTTACACAATATATTGACAACGTATCCATGTGAGAAGTACTAGAGTAGAGGGATTGGATCAACCAAGCCTTTTCAGTATATGAAAATATTAGGCTTCAAGAGTTCATGTGTTGTAGTGATGGATGCATTAAAGAGGGACAATCAAATTAACTCAAACTACTAGAATGGGATATTGATGGGTGGAGCTAAGTTGTACCTATTATGGGAGCCTCATATTTAGTATCGCCTTCATCTATATGCTCTCCTTAGGTGATGGAATTTTTTCACAAAACAATTTTGAGCGTTAATATTTGTTATTACATAGTCATCTTGTTTCATTAATAGAATTATATTTCTTGATAAAACAAGTAGAAAAAATCCTATTGGTGTCTTAAAATTGAAAGTAATTTTTCCTTCCCCTAATATTATTTTTTAACTTGAGTAGGTCGAGGATTTTGAGGATGGCATATTATGTTCTGCTAAGCAATGTGAGTAGGCCTTTTACTTATATTTTATAGCTAAACAATTTTTTCATATGTTGTTAGATACGATCCAAGAGGAAAGTATAGATAATTGTGGTTGGATCAATATGTTATTTTTCAGCCATATTTTAGAGCAGAATATTTGGAGGAATCAACTTTATGTGTCATTTTTACTACTTCTCCCACCTTGAAAATTTCTGGAGAAAAGCCTTAAGATGCATATTAAGGCCTTAAATGACCACATTTTTTTTTCTCAACCTTATTAAGTAGATAATTGTAGGGAATATGTCAATGAATATGAGTTACAAGAGGAGAGAGTTGAATTGGGACTTGTTGCTCTCATACCATGTCAGGCCAGGTTTGTAACTCTGAACCAAGTTATGTTTAGCATTAAAAGATAATATGACTATATAAAAGGAGAGGGAGACTATTGGGTTTCATCTCCCAATGTCTATTCATCTTCTATCTTCCTTTATTTTTTGCTATTTATAATATTTACATAAGTTTTCCTAATCCCAAAGATTGGGTGTCAACATTTCCAATATTTTTGCTCAATCCAAATTCTTCTTTGGCATGCCTATACTAAGGTTGCAAATGCACCTCATCACACAATTAGTATGTGATCTATTCACCTATATGGTCCTCAAATCATTCTAACATCATATTGTCCACAGTATTCATCTAGACTTACTGTGAAAGTTATGTGCATCAGCTAGCACCTCCATGGATATAATTATTTCCTTCAAGATATCCTCAATCTTATCAATATGCCACTTTAATATTGCTAATGTCTCTCAATTTGTAGTGTTAGGTCATTCAACTATTTCTCACCTTGTCCATTTTTGTCTGAGGCCACTAGTTTCCTCTATTACTGAGTCACAAGGAAGACACTTGTGCACCTACCATCATCATCCTACTCACAATAGGCACCAAGTGTGGGGTTAGGCATGAAAGGATAGCCAAATAGTCTAAGTGTGAAAGGGTGACTACCTTCTTTAGGAAGAAGAGTTCAAAACTGTAGACAATGTGAGGTCGTGGTTTCGATTCTCATCAAAACAACTTCAAGATCACCATTGTGGAGTGAAAAAGGGAATGGAGAATATGTGCTTCTTGCTTAAGAGATGGTGAAGATAATATATTTTTCGATGTCGTTATGAAGTATGTTCATCAATCTGAGAACCATTTCATGGATGGTGAGGAGCAACGTAATTATGCTTTCAAGGTATTATGTCAAGCTGGTCTAGTTGCAAATTGAAGGACATTTTTGAAAGAACATTTACTTTTTTACTACAAGAAGTATTGAAATTAATCCTGTAATTAATGATTGGATAAGGCTAGTGGAGGAAAATAAAATTAGTCTTGAGGACATGGCCTATTGGTAGGAAGTAATTTATAGAAAAATAAAAGGAAAAGACACAACAAACTTTAAAGGAAGATCGACACGATTGGGGAAGATAACAAATGATGAAGTATTTGAAAATCTAGGGTTGTCATCACAATCTAAGGAAAAAGAGTAGAAATATGAAGAGGCGTTAAATGTGACAAATAATTTTTTAACTAGTTACGAGGTCTTGCTCCAAAAAAGAGCTGCGAGTGATAATGAGCAAATAATTTTTACTTTCCTGGTAGCTACATGTCTCAGAAAGGATTTCCCCTTACTGAAAACAACATCATAGCCATGATCCTCCAACACAACTTAGAGAGAAAGTTCGTCTTCATCCCATGTACAAACATGACATCTTTTAGATGAATATGGGAGTCTGACTCCCTCTTAAAGGTTACGATAACAATTCCTTTGGTATTGTACCGCCCATCATCCCCAATTTCTATGCACATTTGGAGATCCTTCTCCTCTAGGCTACTAAAGAATTCTTTACATCATGTCATATGGAACGAGGCATTTGAATATAGATACCACACACTCCCCATTATAGTGGTGCCCATACATGCAATCGGGGTGAAGCCTAATTCGAATTATGAGGCAAGCGCTTCACCTCTTGCTCCTCTTGAAGGCTTCTTCTTATACTTCTTGTGAGAACACTATCTTTCATAGTGCCCACATTCATGGCAACAAAAACATTTTATCTTGTTGAAGTCCTTCTTCTTGCCATTTCTCTAACTTGTCTGTAGTTTTCTTTGGGCCTTCTTTCCCTTGCCCTTATTTCCATTTCCAACCAAGGCAAAATTATCTCCCCCCTCAGATTTGGATGTTATTCCATCCCTAGTATTCCATTGAATTTCTTCCTACACCAAATCAGACCAAAGTCTCTCCCAATTTGGTAATTTTTCCCTTCCATTTATAGAGTGCCAATAGCTATGTCTGGATTTTAGAATCCCTAGGAGGGCTATGATCACTAGTTCTCTAGAGGGAATATTTTCTCCAACTCCTCCAAGCTCATATCGACACTGAATGAACCTGGAGAGTAATGTGAAATGATTTCTCTTTTCTACAATCAGATGTTTCTGAGCTTGTCCCTCAATGCCAATCCTATTGGTGTGCTAGGATTCAAAGTAAACTTTCCTTCCCCTTATTTAGAGAAATAAATCTAGTTTAGAAATCTAGTTTAGAGAAAGAAATCTACTTTCACTATGAAAATGTGTCAAACGAGAAGTTATTTTTTTTGTAAGGAAATTCCCAATACATTATCACATTAGTTTATTGGTTGTCATTTATTAATATGAGCATGAAATTGAGGAATGGAAATGGAATCCAAATGAGAGACCATGAAATTAACAAATCTTGGACTTGGTGTGAGATCTCTGCCTTATTCCCTCATTTTCGTAGGAGTTTCTCCTATGATATGGACATGCCAAGAGCCTTTTTTGTGATATATTACATGAAATATAGATGATGAAACTCAATGTCACTCATCGCTTTATCTAGTTTGTCTTGTGCTAAAAATATCAACATACCATTCCATTTTCTAGGAAAAATCATTAGAGAAGTGGGTGGACATGCAAAGGGCCTTTTTTGTGATATATTACATGAACTATAAATGATGAAAATAAATGTCACTCATTGCTTTATCTAGTTTGTGTTGTGCAAAAAATACCAACATACCATTTCATAGGTGAAGATATTATTAAGATCCCCTAGAGGAACCATTAATGAAGATGATCCCAAATAATAAGCACAACACCCTTTGTCAAAAGTATCTTCATCCCAACATGATCTAGTTTAGAAAGAAATCTAGTTTAGACTTCTAGCTTAGTGAAAGAAATATACTTTCACTATGGAAAGGGGTCAAACAAGAAGTTATTTTTTTTTTGTAAGGAAATTCCAAATACATTATCACAATAGTTTATTGGTTGTAATTTATTAATAGGAGCATGCAATTGAGGAACGGAAATAGAATCCAAACGAGAGACCATGATATTAACAAACCTTGGACTTGGTGTGAGATATATGCCTTATACCCTTATTTTCTTAGGAGTTTCTCGTATGATATAGTGAAACATGTATCCCAACATAGACTAAATTAAATTAACACCCAATTTTACACTATTTTAGATATTATATCTTGTACCAAATGGAAGTAGTCCATACTTATGGCCATCCATATCAACATTTTCTTGAATAAATATCTTAGGCCTGAAGGTAAGTCGACTCTTCCATATAGTTACACCTTTAAAAACGACCTGCATATTTACATGCATATTAGATCCTTTAGATATATTATGGCAACCAATCATCAATATTTTATGTTTTTATATGCAAAATCATTAGAGAAGTCGACGGACATGCAAAGGGCCTTTTTTGTGATATATTACATGAACTATAGATGATGAAAATGATCCCAAATAATAAGCACAACACCCTTTTGTCAAAATTATTTTCATCCCAACACGATCTCTCACACTACTATGTGATATTGCATATATTTCTTTGTTGATGCTTATGGATCTTATGTCACCCCAAACTTAATACATCCTCCTAATAATATTTTCACTCCCTATATAGAAATCTTAATAGTAAATATGCATTAACCTTTGCCATAATAGTAATGGATATAAAAAAGGCAACCAGACAAAAAATCTAATTCTTCTAAATGAGAACCAATTGTAACTCTAACACCCTTTATATATTTTTCATGATCAAATTTGTTTTGTTTCAAACTCTTTTTCAATTTGTCTAAATGCTTTTTCCTATATTTGTTCAATAATTTGTGCATATTATCTTAATATTAAATATTCATTAAACTTTGCCATAATAGTAATCGATATAAAAAATGCAACCAGAAAAAAACTATTTCTTCTAAATGAAAACCAATTGTAACTCTAACACCCTTCCTATATTTTGCACGATCAAAAGTTGTTTTGTTTCAAACTCTTTTTCAAGTCGTCTAAATGTATTTTCCTATAGTTGTTGAATAATTTGTGCATATTATCTTAATATTAAATATGCATTAACCTTTTCTATAATAATAATGGATATAAAAAATGCAACTGGAAAAAATCTAATTCTTCTAAATGAAAACCAATTGTAACTCTAACCCCCTTTATATATTTTGCATGATCAAAAATTGTTTTGTTTCAAACTCTTTTTCAAATCGTCTAAATGTCTTTTCCTGTAGTTTTTCAATGATTTTTGTGTAATCTATTTCTTCTAAATGAGAACTAATTGTAACTCTAACACATTTATTTACCAATTGTAACTCTAACACCTTTATATAAATAAATGAGAACCAATTGTAACTCTAACTCTAACCCCCTTTATATATTTTACACCATAAAAAAATGGTTTTGTTTCAAACTCTTTTTCAAATTGTCTAAATGTCTTTTCCTATAGTAAAACTATAATTTTTGCAAATACACACAAGTTTCCCATACCCCTTTGAATTTTCTATTCTTTCTACTCACGCAATTGATTCAATAGAGGGGAGCCCAAAACCAAAGGGTGGATTTTCTATTCTTGATACCTGCCCAATTGATTCAATAGAGGGTAGCCCATAACCAAAGGGTGGATTTCCTATTCTTGCTACCCGCTCAATTGATTCAACATAGGGGAGCCCATAACCAAAGGGAAAAATGGAGAGCAATGTGGAGATTTCCAAAAGCCCCAAAAGTCACAGTAACTGTTGTCCCTTCTCATCTTGAAAATGTTAGCGACACCATAGGATTTTCTCTTAACATCCATGGTGTGCACAGTTTGGAACGAAGTGCTGATGTAAAAATACCAAAAGCTCAGGTCCCATGCACTCCTCCTTTCTCTCATTTTTCCTCTTCAAACACTTGTCAAGCACTTAAATATTTCTAAATTTAAGGACCAATTACAGGACCAAGATGTCAATTTGGCCTCCAAATCCTTTAAAAACTAGTTAGGGAACCCTAACCAACCACAGGAATGTATTTTAAATCTAGGGTTTGTAGGGTTTTTGAATATATGTACTTTGTTGGAGGTTGTTGCGACTTCCATACCCAATTTGGAGGATTTAGGTATTAAGGCCCTAGTGTTGTTGAAGTAGCAATAAGTGGATCAACTTGAATAAGGCCCCTGCATAGGTCGGTAACTGACATTATATATGATATTATGCAAGCCGAGCAGCAAAACCGTGGCTTCCATCCCCTAGGTAAGAATATTCCCAAACAAGATAAAATTATTCTCTATAATTATTGTGAAGAATATTCTCTAGATTAATCATCAGGTTTCCTCTCTTTGGCATGGCAAAATTGGCCCCTCCTCACTATCTCAGCCTGGTGCTATTGCTAGTCTCTAAGAATTTGGCAATCCCTTGTATAGTGCCAATTAATTATTCAGTATACATAGAACATTTGCTACATCTAGGATGGAAATTAAATTATGCTTTGTGTACATACATACACATTGTGACTGTAAATAAATGTTATATCATGATCATGTGAATATGTCTATAATTTTTCTCCTCCCTCTTTGCTTTAGTAATTTTAGTTCTAGAACATGTCATGCATCCCTTGGCAAACAATTTTTAGTTGGGTAGACCAATTATTTCTTGTAGGCAATAGGAAGTGGTGGGATGATTAACTGATGATTGACCTCTACCATTTCCAGGGGTGCATGACAAATCTGTAACCCTAGATTAAATCAAGGGCTTAGGAAAAGAAGGGATTGAGAAAAAGCCTCTCGTCTAATTCTTCCTTCTTTTTCACCCTTCTCGGTTCTTCCTAGTTTCACTTCAATTATATACGCCGAGAAAGTGTTGCAAAGCCTCCATTACCTAAAAATTGAAGTCTCTATTTTATGCAATGTCCCTGAAACCCTGATGTAGCCAAAGTTTTCTATTTTAAATAATAACAACTCTGAATGCTTTCTTCCAAATTTGCAAACTATCTATTGATTGGCTTGCCTTTCAATTTCTTTGCTGTCCGAGATATGCTATATCTTTATCATCAGAATTTTCAGAAGTATTGGTGTTTTGAGAAGCCAATGCCCAAAGGTTTTGTTAATTTCATTCCAACATTTTGACACCTCACCTTCTTGTTTTCTGTGTTCAGTTTTAATTGATATGTTTCCCATGCTATTCATAAGTTATGTGATGCTATTATTTTGTTGATTAATTATATCGAGAGCTGAAGAAACTAAATAGGGAAAATCTTGCTTTTGTTTTGCATTGTTCATTTCAGTGAAGGCTTTCATCAGAGATAAGCCTTTCACAAGTTGAGGGGATATTTTAGGTATAATGGCCTATTCAATGGAATGATAATGGTCAAGCTCTTTATGTTATTAAGGTGGTCAATAGTTTGATAGAAGACCCCTTGAATGAAAGAGGAAACCCTCTATATTAGGTTGTGATTCTGGATGGTGCACCATGAATGGTTGCATGGGCCTATTTTAAGGCAGTCAATTTGGTACTAGTAAGACTTTTAAAATTTCTGCATTAATTGATTTGCAACTGGCAACAATCTTCAGCTAAAAAAATATGAAAGAGAGTGGAAACTTTCTTTGTAACTATATCTGAAGCCCTTCAATGACACATAATAATAAAATAGCCTTTTGAATGCTTTGAAATTTGAGGTTTCAGATTTGTTTTGCTATAGCATTTCTTGCATTTACCTGATTATTTACTCACTTGATTTGGTACAAGGGCATTGTTTAGTTTAGTTTCCTTCAGATTAGCTTTTACTCCTATGTAATTTTTACTTGTGACATTGTTCTAGTCTTTGGCAAGATGGTTATTTGTTAATTAGTTGTTTTGTCTCCCTTTGAATGGTTGTCTTTTACTTCTTGTGTGCAACTTGGATCAAGGGAGTCCTCTGTACAATGTTTCATCAAGGAAGATAGGGCATTCATATTTTTCCTACAAGTAAGTTTATAACTTTGATATTTTTGCCATGATCATAGCCTGTAACTATTTTGTTTTGAATGTAGGAAATAAGGTTCCATCAGAAGTTTTCATTCCTCAAGCATTACTATTCTGAATTTTTGATGTTGATGGTAATTTGTACAAGGCCATAAAGTCTCCATGATTGTGAAAATGTGTACTTGGATACTTGAATATTGTCTCTACTTCTAGGCAAGACTTGAGAATAAGAAGGCGAGACTCTTTTCCTGGTTTTGTGATTATTTATATGAATTTTTCTTTACACATTATAAACTTTTAATAAGAGTAATATATACAAGGCTTTAATGCAAAAAAGGAGGGCTGCAATTGCAGACTCCACAAGCAAGTCCAAAAGTAAAAAAAGTGGGCTGCCCTTGGCCAAACCACTCTTAAAGAGTCAACATTATTGTCCATCGACATAACATAAAAAGAGACAAGGAACAACTACATGCCTAATGTTTAAACTTGGAGATGAACATCCATTTAATGTGTCATCCTAGTTTTCTTGTCCCTAAAAATCTAGGTTACCCCATTAAAATATGGACTTCTTGCCAATTCATGTACTAGTAAATGTTTTGTAAGAAAATAGTCCTTGTAAATGTCCCATATTTTTGTTAGAAAAAGGAAAACATTTTAATGGATGTTTTTGCAAAATTATTTTCTTCCACATTTAGTATTGCCTTATTGTAGCCATCTTGGTAGGAAATGTTAAAAATTTAGAAAGCAAGGTTTTTTAGCTTGTGCCTTAGCCAATGAAGACCTCAAATTGTCCTCATGAGTTAGACTTTAGTTAGGATGAGTTATTTCCAATTAACAGGACTAATCTTCAAGTTTGCATGCATAGAGTTGGAGTTTTAGTTAAGTGGAGTCTTCATAATTTTGACTACAAAACGGGGTGGTAGTTAGCAGTTAAGTTAGAACAAGTTAACAACTCCAGTGATGATTGGAAGGAGAGCAGGTAACACTCTTAGTTAACTTGCAATTAGAAATCGGGTTCTAAATTTTGAACTGGGCCTCCTTGCATGTTCGAAACGGGCTTATGAAGGAAGTATGAAGGCATAGGGATTAATAGATTATGAATTGGTGAATTACCTTGAACTAGTAGTGGTAATATGATGGCCAGTTTGTTATCGAACCTACCGAGCCAGTCATTGAATCGGTCGATGCCAAACCCGGCTAGCTCAGCTGAGTCTGAGTTAAACCAGCCACACTGACTAGTGGTATCTTATGAGGCTTGGTTACTTTACTAAGACTGATATTTTCTCTACAGCTAACTGATATAAATGTGTAGTGGTTTGATCTAGTATAATAGTGGTGTCTTGCATTTTTCTTGAGTGTTAGCCTTGAATATTAAGAATTGATACCTTTATTTTGCATCTCGAGTGATTAATCTCATAAACTTCTTTGCAATTATGAACTGATACATGCATAATAATAAGCGACAACAATTCACAAATTTGTTGGTAGTGGCGCTTTCATAGTATGGTGACTAGTGATGTTTTATAGTTTACTTTTGTTGTAGAGGCCATTTGGAACCTCCTTGGTTATGTTTTTCTTGTTTTGATCTCTATATCATGTATGTACTAAATTCTAATTAGTAATAACTATGTATTGGATAGTGCACTGGGTGCCATTTTGATATAATGGATATATTCATGAGGCTGCTTTGACCATATGTTGTCTTCTCTCTATATTAGTATATTCTAATGCTTTGAGTTTGGAAACATGAATTTTATTCAGGACTTCATTGGTCATGTTGCCTCATTTCTTCAAAAGTGACAACATCAAGAATAGAGTATAATGTGAATGCATTATAAGCAACACTAAAGAAACGTCGTTTTATTTAAGAAACATGACATGTTCCCCAACACCTATGTGTATTTACGCCACATGTTGGACAAGTACCCTAACGTTTCATAGGGGAATATGGAAGCATTTAGAGTGACATATCAAGAAAAATCATCCCTTTATGGGGTGGAGGAGCGCTCAAATAGTTATACATTGGCACTAGTAGATTCATAGGTTATGATGTTCTTAGAGATAGGGGGATTAAAAATCCCTATGATCAATGGGGAAATATTAAGTTAGTATGTGTTATTCTATAGTAGTTAACTATGAGGCTCTCCTCTCATGTTAATTTATCCTCTTATTGTAAGAAGAATTGGAGCACATACATGAATTTTCACACTTTGAATAATAACAGACCTAAGAAATCCATAGCTAAAACAATGTTGTAAGTGCATGCCAATCTCTTCCTTAGTATTTAGAAAATACAATGGTGTGAGATGCATTTTCTAATGATATGTGTTTGGATAACAACATTGAGTTAGTATTAGCCATCTTGGATCTTAAAGATCCAATGCTAAAGCCGATCGCTTTTGATGATGATGATGATCCTCTTTAGATGTCATCCTCCACACCAACAAATGTATACTTTGGATTGGACATAGAGGAGGAAGAGGATGGGGGAGAGCATACTGGTAGTGATGGTGATCTTGATTATTCTAACATGAATGACGACCATTTACGAGCTATCAAATTCTTCCATCTATGATTCTAGTATCCACCCTATTTTGTATTTTCCATTTGTTTCCCATTTACAATATCAGTGCTTATGTAATATATTTTGATTTTGGTGACATAAAATGAGATGAGAAAATTATAATTAATGTTTCTTACTACTAACCTCTATTTTGTGTATTGAATATTCTAACTTCATGTGCATGTCATATAATAACTAGTTGTAACAATAATTTGTAAATGTATTTAAAAACTTGGATCTTAATGTATATATTTTATTTTTTTATTTATAATTCGTTGTGTGTGTGTATAGAGAGAGAGTGAGATAAACCCTCACTTAGGCATCATCAATCTCACTGTAGTCATGATATTGAATCACATGGTCAAAAGAAGCATAAGGAAAAAGAATATTTCGGAGAACACCAAGACAAATAATTGAGATGGCATGTCCAAATCTTCTCATTTCAAACTAATCCCGCAAGGGTTCCTTACAAATCTGTTGAGCTTATGAAAAATTTAAGAGAACTCTTGATACCAGGGTTAGCCTAGAAATTGCAACCAAATGATTTGGATTACTCTAGAATGGGTAAAGGTTCTCATCTGGTTGACAAGTACAAAGAAGCATATGAAAAATTCTAAATCCCCAAATTCATGGAGAAAGCTAATCCTAAATACAAGCCAAAGTTTGATTCCCCAAATAATCTCTTGCACTTAGAGGGCTCTAACAGTATGAAGGTGATGCAAACTGATGCACAAGAGCTAAGGCAGATAGAGATTGAAGATTTCAGGGTGATTGGTCTCTATGGCATGAATCTCAACCTATGCTCAAGGTTGCTCTCTTTTAAGCATCTAATTGCTTTGGTAGGCTTTGCTAACAACTCCATGGTGGCAGAGCCTATACAAGAAGTATTTAAATAAAAAATGGCATCACACAAAATGTTTAACAAAATTCCTATGTGCAACCGATCAAGACATTGTATATATTTGATGTTATATTCCAAGTGTATGATGGTTTGACTATAGGCCATGTATTTGAAGAAATTCTAGACCATCAAAAATGGTTTCAAACTATGTTGCAGAAGAACGCACCCCCCCAAGGCATTGCAAGATAGGCTTAGAAACATGACCAAATCACTCTCAAGTAAAACTTTGATGATGTGGATGCATTCTAGAGATTCCGTGGTCAACATAAACCTAAAGTTAAAGCACATGCAACATACTCTGGTAGAAGAACAAGAACTTATGTTTGAAGGGGGGAAAATTGAGGATCAAGCAATATTATCACTATAGCATATACCAGGATTCAACTCTCTGGTTTTACTCATGCATGGAAGGGAACTGCGCAACAGTGCGTCTTCATCCTCCAATCTTTTTTTAAATATGTGGTCCAAAATAATCCACCCACTCCATATGCATCAATATCTCCCATCCCTAGTGCATATACTATGGAGAAGTCAGAAGATGTGGAGTGCCACTGGTGGAGGTCTCAACATCGAAGGTCACAAAACTCTACTCAATCTTTACAACAACAGCAAGCATAAGAAGGTTTAATGTTATTGGCCCCCTTCATCAGATTTAATGGGTATTGGCCTCTTCATTAGACTGTGAATGTTTTGAGTCAACACATATAAATATTAATATATTTCATGTAATGTATTAAAAAATTTCATGTAAACCTGCACAGATGGAATGCATTCAATTTTCACAAGTCAACAAAGGAAATATGTATCAAATATGACAGTTTAAGGTTAAAATATTGTGGCACATGCCTTCTAGAGATTGGTGGGACTACACTATTGTGGAGGATCCCTACCATATGATCGTAACCTTCTATTGTTCCTGGTGTTTTTTTGTCCAATCAGGAGGCAAGAAAAAAAGGGTGAATTCCCTATGCCAATTCATTCATCCCATGAAGTGAAAGAAAAGAAAAGCAGGGTGGATTCGTTGTTCCAATTCATTCCACCCATGAAGTGAATATAAATACGATCCTTTACATTAGTCTTCTAGCATTTACAGGAATATTTTAGTTTTATGGCAAAGGCACCCCGCATTTTTTTTCAACAAATCTCAAATTATAAACCCACAGCATAACTACTAATTGCATACACTGTTTGAGAAAAATCGAAAAAATGAACCCAAAAAAAAGTGAGACGTGACAGATGTTGGATGAAATGGCCACAAAATGTTGTCGTCCATATCTTATGGATTTTCATAATCATGAAATGCTATACGGTATGCCCAACAGCATTTCGTGGCCATTTCAACTATGTTTAGGCATTTCTAGTACCAATATGGCCCCAGCTAGGCATTTTGTGCAACATAACCTAAACCTCTATTTTATGTGCATTGTTTTTTGATACACTAATTTCTTGTGTGTTTGATATAGTAACTAGTTCTATTAGTACTCTATAAATATTCTAAGAAGTTTGGATCTTTATGTTTACATTTCATTTTCAATATATATATATATATATATATATATATATATATATAGATATATATCACCCATGTTTTGTTTAAAAGGCCAACAAGTCCCATATCGGACACTTGTATCTGTGTGTCCCCTGTCCCTCTGTCATATGACTTAGCATCTGACCAATATGTAACCATCAAAGGTAAGGTTAGTGCTAGGTGGTTAAACCAACCATTACATTAGGAAGTCTATGGCACTATTTGAAGCGTATGAGATGTATTTGAGTGTAGTACATAAGCTTGTATATCACAAGCCTACCTTAGGCTAGCCTTCTATTGTGCATTCACTATAGCAGTAATATAATGTTGTCTGGTATTTTCTCTCCACTCTCTCGTGTTTACTGTAAACATGCTTGTACTCTTCAAAATTTGGAAATTTAATGCTGATATCCATATTATTTAGAAAATTTTACAAGTTGTGGTGGGAATATTTATCAAAGAATACATGATGCATTGGTGCACCTTCTGACTTATTCTTGCTTATATAACTTCACACAATCACTAAATAGTAAAAATATAGAATTTAATACAAATTCTGCCCCATATTTTATAGCGGTAAGATTCCAACTTAAATCTTGCATAGGATGTGGGTGATTAAACACATTAAATAAGAATCATAGAGATATTGCAATAAGAACCTTCATATATTTTCAAAACAATCTAGGTAGATAATATTATGCTCTTTGCACCTAAAAGTAGACCACAAGAAAGAATATTCAACAAATAGAATTTCTACTCACCCAGGCATCTCTTTTGCGCTTTCATTTGGTACCTGCAAGAATATAACCATTAAAATTTTAGTAATTGTCATCAGGTAAGAAACATGATATATCAAATGATCATACTGGTCTAAATATTTAAACATGTCAACTAAGGGTATAGCTTCAATGAGCCTAAGGGTTATGAACATGTGTTTCCTCCTACCAGGTTACAGGTCTAAATCCACAGTGAAGCAGAGTATGTACACCTCCGTAGATTTTAGCAGTCAAATCACTGCACGAAAGAGGATCCCTCATCCCAAAAACAAAGGGGTCTCATATACCAATTTGGTGTCTGGCTTAGTCGTGACCTTAAAATTAAACTATTATTATCGTTGTCATTATTATTATGCTTGCAATTAAAACTTAGATATAGGTCTTGATCACTCCTCTGTTCTCCTTCAAATGGGGAAACTGGATGGAAAGCCTGACAGTCATTTCAAACTCAATCCAATATGGTTTGATGAAGATGATTTTCAGGAATTAATCAATGGAGAGTGGGTGGGGTATGAGAGGATTGCTAGCAAAAATATTGACGTTAGATTTTAGTTTGCAACTTCGCTAAAGAATCTAAAAGATGCTATAGCTTCCTCGGCCTCTATCAAAAAAGAAAGAATGGACAAGAAGCTGAAGTGTGTTGAAAAAGAAACTGCAGATATCTCTGAGAAGAATGAGGAAGGCATCCTCAGGGAGAAGAAGAATGCAAGATAATAGAGGTGGAGAGAAAGAAGAACAAGATGTTAGAATGGAGAGAGGCTAAATGGAGAATGAAAATCAGAGTTGTGTGGCTTGAAAAAGATAATAAAAATACAAAAATCTTTCATAAATTTACTAATCATAGAAAGTGAGTAAATATTATTTGGGAAATGTAGAATGAAGAGCGTATCACAGTCAGAAAGTTCCCTGATAAAGCATACTTTAGATTCAAGCCCATTCAACCAATTTAGGAGCTAAAGAGGGTAAATCTAGAGGAATCTTGTAGTTATTTACATATTTCCCTAGATATGTGATGGAGGAGGATAATCTGATATCAACGGAGGAAGTTTCAAAAAAAGGAATTCAAAGGCATTTTGGTATCTTTAAGAATGATAAAATCTAGGGTCGAGATGGTTGACCTATGGAGATAGATTAAGATAGATTGGCGAATTACCTTGAACTAGTAGTGGTCTCCCACCTCAAATATTGTTCTCTTTGCAGGAGGATGAAATATCATTTGATATCCCAACAAAGAATTCAATTTTTGCATGCCTTGAGGCTTTTAGCCAAAGCCCTCAGGTAAACTTGTTACCAAAAAATTCCATATTCACCATCTTTGATCTCATTATTGGGTTTTCACATGCATCTAACTTTATGAAATTCCCTACCAATCACCTAATCTATGCTCCCCTTGATTCATTTGATGTGATTCTTCCACCTCCATAGAAATCCTAGCAAAATTCTATTAAAAACTATAGGTGAATAAGGCAAGATATATTGAAGGCTTATAATTTGAGTGTTTGACTCATGGCATGAAACCTCTTGCCTCAACCACGGATAAGCTATTTTCCTTTGCTCGACCATCTTGGAGCAATGATATTATTCATCCCATCCATAAGTTCAGTGATGCATTAAACAGAAGTACCTACACATTGCAGAACTATTATAATAGGACATATATTAGGTGAGCTTCACTCCACTCTCTTAAATGCTCATATATCAACGTATGAAGATATAGATAAGTTTTAGGGAATGATTATTGAATTTTTGTTGAGACTATCAAATCCTTGACTACATTCTCACTTTAAGGAATTTTATTTGGTGGATGGAGAATTACCACACAAAAGCGTGTTGTTTTTTTGTGGGTTTTAGGAAGCTTTTGATATTCCTTGACATTTGTTGATAGAGTGGCTTTAATAGTTGGGTTTTTCTAGAGAAGTTCTTTGGGTAGTAATGGACTATATTCCTAACACTTTGAGTTCTACATTGATGAACTATTTTATTTGTAACATTGATACAAAGCATGGATGTTGTTTATTTGTACTCTTGATGTTTATACTTGCAAGTTTGAAACTAATGTAGAGAATATTGATTTTTGTTGGAAAGTGAATTCAACAATATTATTAAGAATGGTATGAAAAATAATGTACATAGTACATATAAATATGCAATATATACAATAGGTAAACCATTGATTCAATTTCCTAAGTTTAAACGATAAATAACTATCCACAAGAACCCTAATTGAATAAGGGTTAACAATTTTACCCCAATATACTTCATTCACTTCATTCATTGTTAGTAATTTTCTCGTCCCTTTGTGTTTTTATCGTAGTGCTGGGAACTGCATTTTCTCTTAACATGATGTTCCATATACCTACATGGACTGGTGTTTTTCTAATTGGATTAAGCACACTCACTCTCATTGGAGTGCAAATATTTGGGGTGCTCCGTCCAATCCTTTCAACTATACTCTACACATCTATTTCAAGGCAAAATGACCATTCATTTTTCTTATGTAACCTGGTTACTTCAAACTCTTGGTTTTCTCTATGTTGTAGAGACGTTGTACTGGGAAGCAACGTTGAATTTATTTTAGATTCTATGGCGTTGTTTCTATCAATTTGAAGTGATTTGTTATAGATTTAACCTCAAATATGAAGGTCAACTCGATGTTTGATGTTTTCTTTTGCAGTTAGAAAACTTCAAGAACAAGGTGGTCAATGCAAAATCATCTTTGTTAAAGTAGTTCCAATATTTTCTAGACTGTTTCAATCAAGGAGAGGGATATAATTCCAATTTTATTTTTTTTCCTCCTATAAAGGAAACTTCTGTAATTAGAAATGTTTGTGATCTCTAATCAAACCATAAGAGAAAATAGTTGGCTAGCATTATATACTCTAATATGCAAGGTGGGTAAAATGTACTGAAATAGTCACTGCCAATTTTGACTTGTGTGTCCTTGGGGACAATTTCCTTTTACAAAGTTGTGAACCTTTACATTTATTATTAGTTCAAAGGCAATACAAAGTAAAATTTTTAGGCATGATATGATCACGTTCTTGTCATGAAATCGGGACATGAGTTTGCTGCTTTTGCACGTTAATTGGTAATCAGTTAGCTGTTGATTCTATATTCAATTTAGAGTGCTTTTGTTACAATGCATCCTTTTGTTTCTCGACAATAAAACTTGATAAGTACATGTTATGGCCACCAACAACCCCCCTCCTTATTTAGTATTAGCAATAACACTAGGTAAGTGGGGACCCTTAGTAAAAATTTCAAAAAAATCAATTAAGGCTCATGTATTTTTACTCCTTAAGAAACATCGCATCGCGCGTAGACTGATAGGACATTTCCTTATGAGTAAAAATGATAAACTGCAAGATTTCAACGCGAACTCCATCGCATCGCATGCATTAATAAACACTCACATTGGAAAACCTTAAAAAATTTCCGATATGCGATATCGCATATCGCAAAATTACATGAAAAACACATAACGATTTAACGATTACAGCGATCTGCGATTTTGCGATACTGCGATCCGTGATCTTGCGATAGCGCAATCAAGCAACCTTGCGATAGCACAACATGATGAAATTGCGAAATGCGATACTGCAATGTAGATCGCAGAAACATTCCATCGCAAATTTTCCTGGCTCAATATTCAAGAAAAGTTTTCCATAAACCGAGAACTGGATACGCGCTTTAATGATAATTAATGAATTATACGACAATTGTTAATGAAAGATGGTTTTGTGTTGTTCGAAGAGCCAGTTTATGTCAGGTGGCATGTTTTTGCATATCCATAGCATTTAAAGCTTTCCTGTCGATTTTTATTGTCATTACTCTCTCCTCACTTATGAACTGCAGGAATGAAAAACAAAAAGTTACACAAAGCAATGTGCAGGAAGATATGAGGAAAAAGGGTAAAACTCCAATGGTCAAAGACAGAAAAGATGCCTACATGAAACAGAGCCGCAGATTCACAAAACGATGCTGAGCTATCCATTACAGATCTTTCATTTACAGCCATGGTTGAATGAGTATTGAACGATGTTGATATCAATAAGCAGTTTAACGCTCAAGGTCAAGAGCTCACGAAAGCATTATTTTTACAAATTTTGAAGCTTTATACCCAGTGAAGAAAAAGGCGCCAAAGGCGAAAAATGCATCAGAGAAGCCCGGATCAAAGAACGGAGGTAGTTTCCGATGCGCGATTAGCACTAATCGCGCATCGCTGAGAAAATTTCTCAAAAAGAAAAGCCTCTAACTGCTCAGTCACTTGTAAGTTCGAAAAATGCAAGAAAGCAATGGTAAAGAACAAACTAGAAACATAAAGCTAAAGAAAAGGCAGAAGCGATTCAAGGGTTAACCAAGTTGAACTTGGATTATTACTGAGCATCCGTGGTGAAGCCACATAGTCAGAAGATGACTCTCGAGTATATCATCGATTTTTCTGAAAAGATGGTGCCAGCTCTTACCATTTCTGTTTGCTTAGCTCAACCAAAAGCGGAAGACAGTCAGCCGACTCTCCCAGGCAAATACTGAATGCTTGCAACATTAAGGAGCAAATGCAGAAATAGTTAGATATTAGATTTAATTTTTAGAAACAGTTTTGCTTAGAAAGAGGGCAGTCATTTAAACCATATCCTGAATCTGTGTAATTAAGTTATTTAGTTAGTAGTATTTAAACCCTTCTCATGCATTTAGAGAAGGGTCCAGAAATTTATCAAAAACTTGTCCTCAGAACATGCACTTTTGCACCCTCAGAGGAGGTTTTGGTGAATGAATGGATCAAGATTTGTTGATGTTTGCATTTGATATCTACTACTAATGTTGCACTTCTGTACTCTTAGTGGATGTTAGAGCAAGGAGAGATAAATCATTGTCACTTGAAGCTTATGAGTAGGACTAGTCATAAATGGTACTTTTATCTCTTGACCATTTCTGCTTATATGTTAAAGTGATATATAGTTTTTAGTTGTTTATGTATTATTGCATGAATGCCTGAGTTATCATTTATCACTTTTGTACGGTGATAGCTATTTATTTATGCTTAATGTATGAATAGCTCATTATGTGATATGTTTTTCACAACTGTTTCGTCTAACGTTTTATGCGAAGTGGTTCATCTTTATTGATTTCCTTTCTTATAATCGCTGAATGATCTTTATTACCAGTTGTTATTTGAAATCTCTTTAGATCGCATAATAGAAGAATTACATCCTGGGTTAGTACAGACTTAGATGAGCTGTTTATTAGATTACAATAGCATAGAACTAGATTAAAGTTTGAATTAGAATATCTTAAATAGGAACTGTTAGATCAACAACATCGAATTCTACACACACACACACTCATAGATTGGGAAACTGGTCCCATTATCCCTAGTCGGACCTGCTATACCAAACGGATAAGGAGCTGCCAACCAAGGTCCAGATTGGGCGGGTATCCCCTTTGTCTTCGACCCGATTTTCGGGGCTTCAACATATTTGGCGCTAGAAGGAGGGCCTGAACTATGAATGGCAAGTAAATCCAAATCTGAATACCATTCTAAGAGTAAATCGCCCTCACCATCTCCCCTGACTTCTCCATTACACTTAAATCCAGAGTTAGAAGTCGCTTGAGTATCAACCGATGCTACACATCCTAACATTTCAGAACAATCTACCGTTGAACTTCCTGAAGTCGAATCTCTGATTCACAAACTTCAGCGATTTTCCATTTCTCCTCAAAGGTCTGATAAATCTCAAGGCAGCATGACTTCGCATTACAATACTGCTCATCCCCTGACCAGGCTAAAGAGTTAAAAGTTTGGCATTCAGCCAACCGAATTACCTCTTCCCACCAGGAAAAGAGCGAGGAAATCACCTAAAGAGTCCGACAGCAAGACTCTTTTGTCAACATCGTCCATCTCAACTTCTTCACTGCAAAGTCAACCATCCACTCCACCACTCCAGATCATCGTCCATCCATCCACTGGAACCCCCACAACTCTTCCTTAATCATCTACAATCGTAGTATCCTCATCTTCCCAGCCACAGGGATAATCTTCTGCACTTTCCTCTGTTCGCAGTTCAACAATGGCCCAGTCTCCATGGAATAACCCTGGGGCAGTCTTAATGCCTGCACCCTTGAGTCAAATACCGACTCTTCCTGAGAAATGGCTGCCTGAATTTAATCCCGAGGTAGGCATGCTAGCAGAAGAGCACATAAACAACTTCATGCTGTCCATTAATCTCAATGGGGTTACTAATGAAGATGATATTGTTCGGCTTTTTCCTTATACTCTGCAAGGAACAGCCGGGTCATGGTATTTTTCATTACCCTCTGGATCCATGACTAGTTGGGACATCTTCCAGGGGCAATTCCTAACCAAGTTTGGTGATGACAGGTCTATGGCAACGTTAATCAATGACCTATCCAACCTTAGAGCCGAAACTAGAGAGCCTATCAAGGATTTCAATTTACGTTTCAACAAAATTTTCAACAAAATTCCTATTGCTTCCCAACCTAGCGAAGAATTACGATGTGAATGGTATATCACCACTCTACCATCGAACATAGCAATCTTCGTGGACAGGGCCAATAAAACAACCTTAGCCGATAACATGAAAGAAGCAATAGCAGTAGAGAAACGTATAATAGCCCTCGAAAAGAAATCTGTGATAGAGGAACGTAAATCCAAAAAAGTCACCTTCAAGGAAGACTCCAAGAAGAAACAAGTAAAAGATCCATTTGATTTGGAAGGATTGCAGAAAGTTCTAAAGACCATGTCCAATGAAATGGTCGACATCAAAAAGAAAGTAGCAGAAACTTCTTCAAAAAAGCCCTACAGAGCTTTTAAAAGAGGTCCTTCAACAGATTCAAAGCCACCCAATGCTATTTCAAATGCTGAATTCGAGGAAGAGGAAGAGGAAATTGCCACTGAAGGGTTAGACTAATGAAGAAGAAGTTGTGGAATTACAAGGAATGTGGGATTTCATCCTCCCACAAGAAGAAGATCAAGAAGTATTTCCAGTTAGCACATGAAGAAAAAATCAACTTGATCCTCCCCAAACTATCCCTAACCCAAAGAGCGCAAGCTCTGCAATAAAGGATAAAGTCGCAACAAAGAAAACGACATCTAAAGCAACTCAAACCAGCCTAGTCCAAACAGACAAAACAACTCCATCTAAAACACTGATTGTGTCGGATGAAATGGAGTACAATATTATAGAAGACATGAAGAAGACTAGGGATAACATCACCCTTTACAAGTTGAGCAAGTTGAAGCATCAACAGAAGATAATGATGAAAGAGTTACATTGTTTAGATAATCTTCGGCAAAATCACATAACCAATCTTTTGTCGACGCGTTTCGAACCAACCAGTGTGGTTCATCGTTAGGACAAGTTGTCCTAACGATGAACCACACTGGTTGGTTCGAAACGCGTCGACAAAAGATTGGTTATGTGATTTTGCCGAAGATTATCTAAACAATGCTATGGATCACAGAAGTCTAAATTCCTTAATAATTTCCCTGCGCGAAAGAGTTACATGCCGTGCCAGTTGCACCTTTTCCTACCGCTGTACTTTCTCAAGCTTCCCATAACATGGGAAGACCTCCAACTAACACGATCAATAGGATTGATCCGAATGACATCGCTCTAATTGGAGGAAGATCAAGATCTCACACTCCCCCGTTTCTCCTTACTTATGAAATAATCAATAAAAATGTGCATAATTGTTGGGTAGATTCTGGTGCTTCATCGAATATTTTACCCAAATCCATATGTGCTAAGTTAAATGTTCAACCATAGAAATCCACTGTGCGCATAGTTCAGCTAGATCGATCTCAAGTCGAAGTGATTGGCGAACTAAATCAAGTAACCATAAGGTTGTCATCCAACCCAAAAGTATGTCAAGTTATTGACATTTTAGTTGATGACATTCCTGAATTCTATGGCTTAATTCTGAGCAGGGATTGGTCAGAAAAACTTCATGGATACTTCGCAACCGACTGGTCGCACATGTGGCTGCCCTACAACGGTAAACCGAATCAAATAAAAGTTGAATGAGAGCTACACCAGAAATACATAGTAACGGAGTTAGAGGGGGAAAATGAACCAGTAGCGTATAACAACAACATTATTGGCAATTACTCAGTAGATTCTTTCCTCGACAATTTCAATGCTCATGCATCACCCTATTTAGAACACTCTATTTTGTCCCAAGTCGAAAATTTTTCTCGAACTGATAGTTCGAAATGTATCAATCTTTTAGACAAACCTGTAAATAAATCTTTGTTTTGGAAATTATTTTTTGATGGTTCTAGATCTAACGAAGGAGCAGGAGCAGGATGCGTTCAGATTAATCCAGAAGGAGATAAAATCATGCTCACATGCAGACTCGAATTTGATTGCACCAACAATACAACAGAATATGAGGCTTTGGTCCAAGGCTTGTACAAAGCAATCGGGTTAGACGTCAAATATCTTCAAGTTTTTGGAGACTCTGAGATTGTGGTTAAACAGGTATGTAACACTATACATTGCTTATCAGGTCATTTAAAACATTATCAATCCTTAGTTCAAGATTTGACTGAGCATTTCATAGCATTTAATATCTCTTCAATCCCCAGACTCCAAAACACAAGTGCAGACCTTTTGGCTAACGTAGCTTCTAAGCTTATTCCTTTAGAAGATTTTAGTCTAGATAGATTATCAATAGAATTAATCTTTAGACCATCCATTCCTGATAACATCACAAATTGGAGAGTATTCAATGATGATCCTGATATTGTAAATTTCCTCACATCTGAAGGATCTTACTCCAATCAAATAATTAATGAAGAACAGCATGATCGACAATTGCAACAAGATATCATTAACAATGCTATACCTAAGTCGGTGGTCAAGTTAGAAGACTTGTACGATTTGAAGGATCGGTTTAAGAGGTCTACCAATTCAAAACTCCAACGTTCAACCTTGAACTACAAATTAGTAAACCTAGGAACCGATGCCAAACCGCAAAACATTAATCTAGGCCTCGGCCTAACCCCTGAAGAAAAACTAGCGTATATTCGTCTTTTGAGACAATATAAAAATGTTTTTGCTTGGAATTATGATGAGCTGAAAACATACGACACTTCCATCATCCAACATACTATTCCCATGATCGATAATGAAAAACCTGTCCAACAAAAGATGAGAAATATCCACCCCAATTTAGAAAATCAGATAAAAACTAAGCTCAATAAGTTATTGAAAGCCAGAATAATATTTCCCGTCAGACATTCCAAATGGGTCTCCAATATGGTACCTGTTAGAAAGAAAAATGGAGATATTAGGATTTGCATTGACTTTCGAAACCTTAACAAAGCGTGTCAAAAATATAATTTTCCTTTACCACCTATGGAACAGATACTACAGGCAGTGGCGGGCTTAGAATTAATGTCTTTCTTGGATGGATTTTCAGGATACAATAAAGTGTTTTTACATCCTGATGACTAATTGAAAACCACATTCAGAACTAAATGGGGCACATATGCATATCGAAAGATGCCATTTGGTTTGATTAATGCTGGTGCCACATTTTAGAGAGCCATGGACATCACATTCAAAGGTTTAGTCAATAAATCTATAGTAATTTATTTGGATGATATAACAGTGTATTCGAAGAAGCGAAGCGACCATCTCAAAGACTTGAAACAAATCTTTCAACGGTGTTTAAGGTATGGAATTTCACTTCAACCAAAGAAATCTTTTTTTCACACTAAGTGAAGGGAAACTTTTAGGATTCATAGTGTCAAAATCCAGTATTCACATCGATTCCGACAGAATCAAAGATATTTCTGAAATATCCCTACCTCACAACAAAAAAGCCATGCAATATTTCCTTGGTCAGATCAACTTTATAAAGAGATACATTCCAGATTTTTCACGAATCGTGTCTCCTTTGCAAACCATGATTAAAAAGAAATCAAATTTTAAATGGGGCCAAGATGAACATGAAGCATTCAACCTGATCAAACAGGCTATCATTAATGCTCCATATTTAGCAACTCCGAATTTTTCAGAGCCTTTTATTTTATACACATTTGCCTCAGATAAGTCATATGTTGCGATACTAACTCAAGCAAATCAAGAAAAATTGGAAGCACCAATTGCATTTTTTAGTTTAAATTTACAGGGTGCTGAATTAAATTATTCAAACATGGAGAAACATGCTTATGCTGTTTTCAAAGCGGTCAAATACTTCAGACCTTTCTTATTTAAAACCCATACTGAGATTATAGTACTGTTTCTAGTGGTAAGGAACCTTCTAGTACAGAAGGATGTGGGTGAGAAAAGGGCCAATTGGGTTACTGCCTTACAAGAATATGACATTGAGATTAAACCAGCAAACATTGTAAGAGGTCAAGGCTTCTGCAAAATGCTGGCCAGAGCATCGTAAATTTCTGAAATTCCATCTGAAGAGGTACAAATGTCTGAGGTAAGCCCAAACAATGCAGAGTCATTATACACTGATATCATTTATTATCTTAAGAACGAGTATGCTCCTTCACACCTTGATCATACTAAGAAAAGAGCTCTAAGGTTGAAAGCCAAACAATATCAACTCATAAATTATATTCTTTTTAGGAAAAATTATGATTCTGTTCTTCTTAGGTGTCTTGAGAAAGCTGAAGCTAAAAAAGTTTGTAGGAACTCCACGATGGGCCGGTAGGCGGACACTATGCTGGAGATGCTACTGCACATAAAATCTTATGCACAAGATATTACTAGCCCACGTTATTTAAAGACTCGCAAAGTTACGTGAGGAGATGTCAAGTCTGCCAAACTACTATTGGAAGACAAAAGAAGCCATCCTTGCCACTACAGCCGGTAAACATCGAGCAACCTTTCAGTCAGTGGGGATTGGACATAATAGGTGAGATCGTTCCTCACTCTTCTAAGCAGCATAGATACATCCCCACAGCAACAGATTATTTTACTAAGTGGGTAGAAGCAGTTCCACTCAAGACGGCTAATGCTGAAAATATCATTGAATTCATAGATCAATTTATAATCACCAGGTTTGGATTGTCATCCGCTTTAATGTTTGATAATGCATCATACTTTTCTGGAAATGCAATGATTGAATTCACACTTAAAAGAGGATTGAAACTTAAATATTCGGCCAATTACTACCCACAAGGCAATGGGTTAGCTGAGTCAACAAATAAAAAACTAATCAGGATTATTAAAAGAACATTTGACCAAAATCATAAGAATTGGCACAAGGCTTTGGTATATCCTTTATGGGCAGACCAAATAATGCAAAAGGCTTCTATCGGCACTTCTCCCTTTAATTTAGTTTATGGGAAAGAAGTGGTCCTTCCAACTCACTTAGAAATTCCCTTTTTGTCTTTAGTTCAATACATTGATGAAGTACCCACTTCCTCCTTACAGCTGAGACAAATGGAAATAATTAAATTTGAAGAACAACGAGAACTGGCTACGAAAACGCATGCTCATCATCAAGCACTAGTAAAATCCTCTTTTGATTCAAACATAATGACTAGAAAAGATTTTCAGATGGGAGATTTAGTTTTAAAGTGGGACAAGGCTCATGAAGAAAAGGACAAACATACAAAATTTCAAAGGATGTGGCTTGGTCCTTTTCAAATTGTAGAAGTCATAGGTCCATCAATGTTTGTGTTACAGGATTTAGCAAGTAAGAGGGATCGTTTGCCTGTTAATGGACAAATTCTCAAGAAATATTTTCCATAGAAGATTATTCTTCTATTTTTGTAGAGTAGTTGTTTTTCTTTTTCATAATAAAACTAGTTGTGAGTGGTTACATCAGGCATTTACGAAAAAGACACCAATTCTCTTTCAGATTTTGAGCTTTTCACTTGTATAAATAGCAAATCTTTTGGAAAACTGATCTTTGTTATTGATAGATAGAGTTAAAGACTCTAGCTCAGATATGATACTAGTTTCAACTTCAAAAAGTTTGATGAAAACAACCTTTAGTGAAGAAATTGTTTTATCTCAGTACAATGAAAGGTATCAATAAAAAAGTAAAGATTCTCTGTAGAACAGTTGTTTCCAAAAACTCTATTATTGTCATCCAGAGCTATCTTAAGGAAACAATGACTTCCTCCCTGCTAAGGAAATCACAACTTTTAGAGGAACAACCCAAGGATACACTTTATCCTCAAGAATAAGAGGTCTCATCACGAGCCGGCTTATCATAATCACAGATATTATAACTGTTGACTTTGCCAATACTGTACACCACAACAGGGCAATGACTCAAGATTGTTGCAATCAAAAGACAAGGGGTCTTATCACGAGCCAACTTGTTCAGCAAAGTTATAAATCAAGTGAATGACTGTGTCATAATTTGGATACCAAACCAAGACATTGTTCTTTAAGAAATAAAAAAGAAAATTAAAGCAATAAGTGTGGATATGGATTTTTCTTTGAAAGTTGTAGGCTGCCTTAAGTAGGATACAGGACCATTGCTGGGTAACAGGTAACCCTGTCGAGGCTATAAATGCCTGCTGGCAGCAGAGGCTCTACCTACGAGAAATGAGCATATTTAAAACTGGTTTACAGAGGAGACTTTGTTTTATCTTTACAAGACCAACTAATGACTGATGTGAATACAAGGACTAGCCTGAGGAAGAAAATAATCAAAGTGGAAAATGGTTGAAACGAAATATCATTGACAGTTTAGAGCATAATGTACTTTATCTTTCCATAATAAAGTTTAATTTTCTGAATTTTTTTTTGTTTTGGAAGTTTAGAAAATTCAATAGAAAAACAGAGATAACTGGTTCTTCCAAGTGAATCGCCAATTATTGTGGCCACCAACAACCCCCCTCCTTATTTAGTATTAGCAATAACACTAGGTAAGTGGGGACCCTTAGTAAAAAATTCAAAAAAATCAATTAAGGCTCATGTATTTTTACTCCTTAAGAAACATCGCATCGCGCGTAGAATGATAGGACATTTCCTTATGAGTAAAAATGATAAACTGCGAGATTGCAACGCGAACTCCATCGCGTCGCATGCATTAATAAACACTCACATTGGAAAACCTTAAAAAATCACCGATATATGATATCGCATTTCGTATATCGCAAAATTATATGAAAAAAATAGAACGATTTAACGATTACAACGATCTGCGATTTTGTGATACTGCGATACGCGATCTTGCAATAGCGCGATCAAGCAACCTTGCGATAGCACAACACGATGAAATTGCGAAATGCGATACTGCGATGCAGATCGCAGAAACATTCCATCGCAAATTTTCCTGGATCAATATTCAAGAAAAGTTTTCCATAAACCAAGAACTGGATATGCACTTTAATGATAATTAATGAATTATACGCCAGTTGTTAATGAAAGATGGTTTTGTGTTGTTCGAAGAGCCAGTTTACATCAGGTGGCATGTTTTTGCATATCCGTAGCATTTAAAGCTTTCCTGTCGATTTTTATTATCATTACTCTCTCCTCAGTTGTGAACTCCAGGAACGAGAAACAAAAAGTTACACAAAGCAATGTGCAGGAAGCTATGAGGAAAAAGGGTAAAACTCCAATGGTCAAAGACAGAGAAAAGACACCCACATGCAACAGAGCCGCAGATTCACAGAACGCTACTGAGCCATCCATTACAGATCTTTCATTTACAACTATGGTTGAATGAGTATTGAACGATGCTAATATCAATAAGCAGTTTAACGCTCAAGGTCAAGATCTCACAAAAGCGTTATTTTTACAAATTTTGAAGCTTTATACCCAGTGAAGAAAAAGGTGCCAAAGGCGAAAAACGCATCAGAGAAGCCCGAATCAAAGAATGGAGGCAGTTTCCGATGCACAATTAGCGCTAATCGTGCATCGCTGAGAAAATTTCTCAAAAAGCAAAGCCTCTAACTGCTCAGTCACTTGTAAGTCCGAAAAATGCAAGAAAGCAATGGTAAAGAACAAATTGGAAACATAAAGCTAAAGAAAAGGCAGAAGCAATTCAAGGGTTAACCAAGTTGAACTTGGATTATTACTGAGCATCCGTGGTGAAGCCACATAGTCAGAAGATGACTCTCGAGTATATCATCAATTTTGCTGAAAATATGGTGCCAGCTCTTACCATTTCTATTTGCTCAGCTCAACCAAAAGCGGAAGACAGTCAACTGACTCTCCCAGGCAAATACTGAATGCTTGCAACATTAAGGAGCAAATGAAGAAATAGTTAGATATTAGATTTAATTTTTAGAAATAGTTTTTCTTAGAAAAAGGGCGGTCATTTAAACCGTATCCTGAAGCTGTGTAATTAAGTTATTTAGTTAGTAGTATTTAAACCCTTCTCATGCATTTAGAGAAGGGTCTAGAAATTTATCAAAAGCTTGTCCTCAAAACATGCACTTTTTCACCCTCAGAGGAGGTTTTAGTGAATGAATGGATCAAGATTTGTTGATGTTTTCAATTGATATCTGCCACTGATGTTGCACTTATGTACTCTTAGTGGATGTTAGATCAAGGAGAGATAAATCATTGTCGCTTGAAGCTTATGAGTAGGACTAGTCATAAATGGTACTTTTATCTCTTGACCATTTCATCTTATATGTTAAAGTGATATATAGTTTTTAGTTGTTTATGTATTATTGTATGAATGCCTGAGTTATCATTTGGCACTTTTGTACGGTGATAGCTATTTATTTATGCTTAATGTATGAATAGCTCATTATGCGATATGTTTTTCACAATTGTTTCGTCTAACTTTTTATGCGAAGTGGTTCATCTTTATTGATTTCCTTTCTTATAATCGCTGAATGATCTTTATTACCAGTTGTTATTTGAAATCTCTTTAGATCGCATAATAGAAGAATTACATCCCGGGTTAGTATAGACTTATATGTGCTGTTTATTAGATTACAATAGCATAGAATTAGATTAAAGTTTGAATTAGAATATCTTAAATAGGAACTGTTAGATCAACAACTTCGAATTCCACACACACACACACTCATAGATTGGGAAACTGGTCCCATTATCCCCAGTCGAACCCGCTATACTAAACGGATAAGGAGCTACCAACCAACGTCCGGACCGGGCAGGTATCCCCCTTGTTGTCGACCTGATTTTCGGGGCTTCAACAGTACATGGAGTTCCGTATCATGGAAATTGAATACTTTTGGAGTGGGACGAGGAATTGTACAAAGTTGGCTATATGGAATTAGTAAGAAGAATATAGACAAACACCTACAACATAGCATCAACATCAAGAATTTGTAGTTGCATAGAGAAATCATATAAGGAACAAGAAGATGGCCATAACCCAATATTATGGAATGTAGAGAATTTTCATTCTAAAGTTGCAGAAGATTGGAGAACTGCAAAACATGCCCATAACCCAATATTGTGGAATTTATTGGGAGAACTACTAAACCTATCTTTCTAAAAGAATCCTATAACTTAGCATTGTGCAATTCAAATGTTGACAAGCACAACACCCTGAATTGCAAAATACAATGACATGTGTTAGGGATTTGCATAACCAGAATACACAGGCATCATCATAGAAGACAACATTTTAAATTGCAAAATACAGAACCCTTCAATAGGGATTTCCATTGCCAGTCAGCGATGGCCTTGAGAAGCTTGGAAGTAATCTTAACCAATCATTCACTATAGAAGGAAATTTGAAATTCCTTGTAGTTGTGATCTTGTCACCAATGTATATACTCATCCAATAGGGGATTAATTTTGGGTAGTCACTGAAACTTGAATTGTATTTAGAATATTGTGTGTATTATGCCTTGTAAAATCACTATAATCTAAAGGAGTATGATAGTATAACTACTATATTTTTGTCTAATGACTCTTAAAAATGTTTCTATAGATTTCTACCTGCATTTATGAAATAGCACAATAGGTACACTAGTGTCAGAGGTTCATTATGCATTAGTAAAATATGGAAGTGAAAAATAGATGCAATATCCCACATGTATTGGGCATCGAGCAATGAACATGACAAGCAAATCCCTACAAGGTACATCCACAACAAGAGGTCATAAGGCGATGAACATCCCTATAACCAGATATTGTAGAATTCAGAAGATTTGTTTTCTTAAGTTGCAAAATCGAAGAAAACTGCTACTTACATTTCTGAAACCAGTAAAGCTATAATATAGCGTCATGCAATTCAAATTCTTAAAAATAGAGATTGTGGAGATGGAAAGACGACAGAGGCATTGCAAAATATAACAACCTAAGTTGTAGAACACAACACTCTGCAATAGCGAGTGGTATTACCATTGAATGACAACCTTGAGAATCTTACAAAGGAGCTCAACCAATTTATTCATTATGGATGGTGAGATGATATTCTTTGCAGTAGTAACAAACATATCGTGTAATTGATGCACATGAATATTTCTATGTTCCACCAAGTTTCCAGGATGGGGGGGTGTGGAAGTGGGTGGAATTAAAAGGGAGATATGTGGGAGCATCCCTAAATTTTAAAGACGTTCAGGGAGGACAGAGGCACATTAGGGTCCCTAGCATAGGGGTCCCCATCTCCAAAATTATAAAAAAATAATAATGATAAAATCTCAACAATAACAATTCATCCCATGCAAATTCATCATTATGAAATCCAGTGGAAACACTATAATGTTGCCAATCCTGAAATCTGTTTAGTTTGTTGAATTCTGAATGGGATATAAAATTCTACATTCTCCATATGATGTCTGATGAGGTTGGAATCACCCTCAAACATCTCAAAACAGTTTAAAGTAGACTGTGAGATAAAGGAGTGTCACTTGAAAAATTTCACCTTACTTCAAGAATGTAATATTACTATTAATTACTAAAGTCACAGAGTCCTCAAAGCTCAATCTCCTATTTTTTTCGTATCTTCATTTTATTGAACAAAAAATAGACTTAAAGCTCAATATCCTAATTTTTTTGTATCTTCATTTTATTGAACAAAAAATTTGATGCGAGGGGGTCTTGGCATTCCTATTCTGGGGGAGGGGCAACCAAACATCCCCTTTTTGGTAAAATGCTTCTCTCACACCAGGGAAATGTTTCCCCAAGTTTCCCCAAAAGGGGGATGTGGTGAAATGTTTTTCCAGGAACCCCCATCTCTGGAGTGTGTGGTAAATGTTGGGGGTGTGCTCTCCAATCTGGGGGATGCATCCCCATGTAACACTGGAATATTCAATAGGGGGATTAATTTGGGTAATGACTAAAACTTAAATTGTATTTAGGATATTGAATGTGTTGTGCCTTGACATTCACTATAATCTAAAAAAGTATGATATTGTTATTACTGCTATATGTTTGTCCAATGATTTTTTGAAATTGTCCATGTGGATTTCTGCCCACATTTGTAAGCATAGCACAATAAATATGGTGGTGTTAAAAGTGTTAGCATGCAAAGTTCAAAGCCTTTTATCCTTTGTTATATCTTGGGACATTGTAGATGAGAAATTTGGAGGTGATCATTGCTTTTCGTGTACTTACAATGTTTGGATGTTTCGTTGGAGAGATGGCATATGTAAAGCCTAAAGCCAATGAGGCGTTAAAAGGAATGTTTGTTCCTAATTTAAGAGGAAGTGGAGCAATTGGGGTGAACCAGGATAAATTGGTGTTTTGACGTGTATACTTTCTTATTATCTGTTGTAGAGTAGCATTTATTAGAGTTGCATTTTATTTCATCATAGTGATGGTTTATGGTTTTATATGGCACATATAAGTGATTAATCTAATATGGAAAAGTGATTTATAAATGCTAAGAGTAAGATAACATAATAATACCACGTCTCCTAATCCTTCAAGGATGTAGAAACCTAGTTTTTCATCCTCCCATAGTCACTTTGGGTGAGACTGCAATTTGCATGCAGGTCATTGCCGAAATGGCCAGTGATTGAGGGTTTCGTTGGTGCATAGTATAGATTGGATCTGGGTCAGCCCAAGCTAAGCCAACAAATGGTTCCATTGCTAGGATCGGGATCCGTTTGAAGGATATGTGGATTTGGTACCCATTAAAAAAAGAGATTCAAGACTAGATAGAACTGAAAGAGCGAGAATTTATGGATCAAGAAAATATAAATCCTCTTCTGACATATGAAGCTTGGTTATAGAAGTATATTTTTATAGATCAATATAAGCTTTTATTTAGTTGTTTTCATGTTCAGTTGTATGAGTGGATATCGAGGTTGACTGAAAGGAACAATTTTTTTAAAGGTGAACAACCTATGGTGTGGACTCTTAAACTGATACAATGACTCAAGAGAATTGACAGTAACATTTCAAGGGTTGTTGAATATTTCTTGATTGATAGCATCTTGGGAGGATTCATTACTGATTGCATCATAGACTCGACTATGTCCTACAGTGAAGTAGAATGATGACTATTCAAAGGACTGTGAGGTAAGTATTTAATATCTTTGAAACTTTGGATTCAGATCAGTGTTATGGGTAAATTATTGTGATATGTAATTTGGTAGCAAATGAGAGCCTCTACAACTAAGTGTGCAAAGGCTTGAGTCTGCAACTGAGTGTGTCGATAGCCAACAATTTAATGCATAGGTCAAGAACTGTTTATTGTTCAAAGACTTATTATATTAAGCAACAGTTCTTGTGGATGTAGCCCTACACTGGGGTGAACCACAATAAATTGGTGTTTTCATGTGTATATTTTCTTATTATCTATTGTAGAGTAACAGTGATTATAGTTGCATTTTATTTCAACACAATGAAAGTTTATGGTTTTATATGGCATGCATAAGTGTTTAATCTAATACAAAGAAGTGACTTATGAATTCTAAGGGTTATATAACATAATGATACCATATCTCCTAATCCTTCAAGGCTATAGAAACCTAGTTCTACATCCTCCCATAGTCACTTCAGGTGAGAATATGATTTGCTCGCAAGTTGCTACCGAAAGGGCCAATGATTAAGGGTTTTGTTCCTATACAATATAGATTGAACCTGGGTTAGCCCTGTTATCACTCCAGGAAACTCTCCTAGGTTGTAGCTCGGAGATGCTTGGTAACATATAATCTTCAATATTATTCTCAGAACTATTGGAATGGATGAAGGTTTGGATCAAGCCAGATAACCGTTTAAACTTTGTTTTCACTCTAGACATGCATGAACACCATCAGCTTAACAAGGCTTTAGACCACTAATGCTCAATAGTTTATAGATTCAATGGATAGATGGAGAATACTAACTGTACTAGAGTATGCATACATAGACATATATGAATGACAGGCTACAGGAAGTAAATGAAGCTTGCAAATATAGTTTATCAACGCAGAGATAAGATGACAATTATCTGGCATTAGACACAGAAGAAAACATGAATAACCTATTCAATTGCAAATCCAATTTACCAATGCATAGATAAGATGATAGTTATTTGGCATTAGACACAGAAGAAATCATGAATAGACTATCCAAGTGCAAGCTTAGGACAGAAGAAAAATGGATATTGAACATGTAATAGCAAAAGAAGCTTGTATTACTAAAATGAAGATGAGAAGCTACAAGGAACAGAGTATCTACAGTCTCCAGAAGTTGAGCCTTTGTTACATTTAACTTTCAGCCATTTATAGGCCTTTTACAATGCTCCTGAGCTCTCAGAGGCTCAGAGTCTTAATCTATCCTCTCTGTCCCTTTAACTATTTGATGCCCTGACTAGGCAAGTGTGGGCTCGGAGGATTCTTCTTCTAACAGCAGAGTAACTGCATTCTGTTAGTTTTTTGCCTTGTCTGGGATCTCTCTCATGCCAGAGATGCCCCACAATCACTTTTGTTATTTTGGATGAGATGCATTGTCTGCTCCATGATATTTCCATTTTGGGCTGCCGACAATAAAGCATTCCATACCCATCATGCTGTGATGCTCCATGATCACTTTCCGGCCTCCATCTCCTAGCAACTATTTCCCGGCCTCTGCTCTGTGATGGAAGGGCTATCGGGCCTATGAAATCCCTGCAATGGCCCCTTTTCTGTAATAACAGAGAAATGATGCAACACTGTAAATTCCTGCCCAGCTCTATTCATTTCAAACTTAAAACGTCCTTAAACATGGCCTATTCCTCTATCGGGTCTGCCCTCCGGGTCACGGTCACAAGTCGCTAGTGGCCTGTTACAATCTTCCCTTTGTATTTTGAAATACATAAAAATCACATGAAATACATTAGAAAATGGCTTTGGTGGAACTAAAAATATTATATATTTCCATTCCCGAACCCTTTCAGGGCTGGGTTAAGGCTCCCTTTGTATTTTATAAATACGTCAAAATGGCTAAAAATGCATTGAAAATGGCTTTCCTGTGGACCTCAAATATTATGGAATAATATTTAGAATTACGTCGGGTATGGTTCATCGGGTCGAACACATACATGTGCATAGGCCCCGCCCCTTAATGTTTCTCTGATGCGACATAGTGATGCAATCTAATCGCAATTGCATATCGTCCAAGCCAGAGGTCTTTCCATATAACATGGTGTATGTCCCCACCAATTGCGATCTTGTGATGCGATGTGGGCCATCGATCTGTGCGCTTGATCGACAGTCCACATTACATCATTGATCGCCATTGCTCTGCGCGCTTACTCCACCAGCTTGCCTTCGCCGATTGTGACCCGCCGATCCGATCATCAGAGATCACTGATCGGGGGTGTCTTCCGCCCGACCTTAAGTTCTCTGTGTTGGCCAATTTGCATTTTTCTGCTTAGATCTGGGCTGTTGATTAGCCAAATCTGACGGTTGCTGTGCATCTCTCTGTGTACGCCTCTAATACTTTGTTTTTCACTATTTTTTGAGTGTTTTAGCCTCTCGATAGTGAATTTCCGCCATGCTAAGGGTTCTTCTCCTACGTTGGTTATGATCTTTGAATGATCCTTAAGAAAATTTTGAAGCCTTCGGTAGTGTTTTGGATCCTTTTTTGGGTCAAATGCCAACAAGGCTAACAAGCCTAAGCCAAGTCGACAAATGGTTCCATTGCTGGGACTGGGATCTGTTTGAAGGATATGTGGATGTGGTACCCATCGAAAAAGAGATTCAAGCCTGGATAAAAATGAAAGAGAGAGAACTTATGTATTAAGAAAATAGAAATCCTATTATGACATCTGAAGCTTGGGTATAGAAGTATATTTTTATAGATCAATACGAGATTTTCTTTGCTTCTTTTCTTTTTGAGTTGTATGAGTGGATCTCAAGGTTGACTAAAAGGAACAACTATTTTAAAGGTGAAGAACCTATGATGTAGACTCATAAACTGATACAACAACTCAAGAGCAGTGACAGTAGGATTTCAAGGGCTGTCAATTTCTGGATTGATAACATCTTGGGAAGATTCATTATTGAGTGTGTCGTAGACTTGATCATGTCCTACAACAAAGTGGAATGATTATCATTCACAGGACCACGAGGTAAGTATTTAAAATCTCTGAAACTTTGTATTTATATGCTTCTGTGTGAAAATGAATTTTTACAGATGCAACAAGATTACTAGTTTACTTATGTTTGGAATAAGAGAGAATACACCTCAGGAAGAGATCTCAACAACACGAAGTGGAAAGAGATATAGAGTAGATACCAGAAAGAGAACTCATGGAAAAGAATCAAAGACCTTTGTAGATATTTATTATAGTCCTCTTTTAAGTGAATCTAAAAGTGAAATAGAAGAAAGCCTTCCTGATAACCCCCAAGTAACTTCACAATATTCACCCTCCCAGCCTGGATGTTCGCAGAAGCCAAAATCTAATAATAGCTAGTGTGTTTTTGGCTACCCCTCCTACCTGCAATCATCCTCCCCTTACTGCTCCCCCTCCCCCTCCCCCTCCAAGAAGAAATATGGTTGATGATATTGAGCTACCTATTTTCAAAGGAAATGGATCAGAGGATCTAGAACCATTTTGGTTTTTATATGAAGTTGTATGAACAACGAAGTAGATCAATGATGAGAATATAAAGAAAGTTCATCTAATACATTACAAGATAGATCATTGACATGGTATATGAAGTATTAAAATAATCACAAGAGAACATTTGCAGATATTAAAACAACACTGATAAGAGAATTTACGAAATTGAAGTCTTAGTCGCAATGCATCACCAAGTTGAAAGAGATCAAACAGAAACCTACTCATTTTGTTTGAGAGTTTGATTAGATATTTAAGGTGTTTTTGGATCAAGTAAGCTTTAACATAGCTCTGCACCAACATCAAGAATGGTTTATAGTTTTGTTGTTACTGCATATCAGATTGCCATTGATGCAACAAAAGATAGAAAGTCAAGTTGAATCTCTACAAATTGAGATGAAATTGGAAGCTTTGCCTATAGGAGATACTAATGTAGGTATGCAACATATTCAAAATCAGCTGGCGAACCTAACCCTACAGATACAAGACATCAAGAAAAGAAAATAAGTTAGGGAAGAAGTATGGTGTATGAAGTGCAGATCAGAGGGTCATTCTAAAGAATAGTGCCATATCTTCAACAATTACATGGTTAGTGGGTCACCGAATCCCTTGAATGTAGGATCCTTCCTATGGTACGAAATATGTAAGACTAGAGGCCAACATCACTAAAAGATTATTACTTGTTACAGAAATATGTATAAACTCCAAGGAATCTATATTACAAATGATGTAAATCAGTAGGGCACAATGAGAATAATTGTCGGGCTTACGAACTAATGATGTAGCATGGTGCTAACACTTATAGAAGCCAAGCAGAAGAGCATGGAAATGAGGACAATGTACAACACGGTGGTCAAGGAGGTTACCAAGAAAAGGTTTCATGTGGTGGAGCTGGTCAAGGATGTGGACAGATCATTTGCTATAAATGCAGCTAGCTAGGTCATTTTGCAAGAGACTTCCAGAATCCCACATCAACAAGTATTGTAAACCCTTTGACCATGTAATTGAAGAATGTCTTGTACTTATGTCAAATATGCAAGAAAAAATGAACTAGTAAATGACAAAAAATATCCAAATGATGACTACTGAAAGGAGGACCGACAAACCTCGAATTAGTATTGTTTCTAGAAGTGGAGATGTGACTCGTATTGATAAAGTAGATGAAAAGAAAGAATCTAGAAGTTCATGGGTCAGAAAGACTATTGAGAAAGTTCCTGTTTTTTATATTCAGAATGAAAAAGAAGTATTTATGGAAGAAAAGAAAAATTTTATGGATATTGGAGCTTCGACCTCTAATGCACAACCAAACCCCAATTAGAGAAGTAACTGTGACATGTCATCAGCTTCGACACAAAACCAAGATTCACCAAATCAAGTAGGTATTTTAAAGTGCTTTGTGCAGACTTGTATGAAATTGTTAAGAGATCAAAAGGTTGTAGAGAGGCTTCAGGTGTTGATAGATTCCTATGAATCAAAATAAACACCGCGAAGTGGGATACACGCAGTCAATAAGCTGCATCGACATAAGAGAACCAAAAGAGAGATGAGGCTTAGTGTGCAGATAGGAGAGTATGAGATGGATCAAATTATTTTGGATATGGGATCTGATGTTAATGTCTTAATGAAGTATAAATGGGAATTAATGGGTAAGCCGAAGCTATAGTGGTCATCTATTCAGTTAAGGATGGAAAATCAGCAAAATATCTTCCCTCTAGGAAGACTACCAGGTGTCATAGTGGATATTGAAGGAGTTCGCACTACGATTGATTTTGAAGTAATAGAGATCATCAATGATAGTAACCCTTATCATGTATTGCTTGGAATCGACTAGGAATTTGAAAATATGGCCATAATTGACATGAAAAGGAGAGATGATATTTGAAGGGAACAATATGAGAGTAATTGTTCCCTTGGATCCATCATAAGGAGTAAGATATATGGAACCAGTCATAGAAGAATATTGCGCAGCTAACATAGACAATATCTATCAAATGATAGTGAAGGAAAAGGATTGTCTTAACCCTACTACAAAAGACAAGTTGAGTTAGGAGTGTGATAGTTCTCGTACCTCGGACTCAGAAGAAGAGTAGATAACTAGCACAATAGGCTGCATGAAGTATCCATAGGGAATTGTACAAGAATTACCAAATCAGTTTGTTGTATGATATCTGAGGTATGTATTGTGCCTTCTTATGATAGCTTACATGATGTAAATACTTCTCTTAATTATTATGAAGAACAAGTTCCAAAAATTCAAAGGTTGCCAGCTTGGATATAGCCTTGAAATCTACCCCTGCTAGATGGTGGAATGCACAGAAGAAGAGTATAGGAAGTTGGCAGGAATGTTGAATATTGATGGGGATAAGGTTTGGACAAATAGAACAAATCTAGAGATACAATATGATGATGAAACTAATCTTAGGAAGAATATCCATTTATCTACTACAACATGGAAGGGTATGGGTACATCGATTTATTCATATATTAGAGACAATTTCTAAGAAATGGTACCTAGAAATGGAGCTTCGAACATGGTATCATGAACTGGGCAGACATGGTTGATGGATTCATATTAGCATTCAACTTTGAGGATGGTTTCCCATACATAGGTTTGGCCCTTCAGACAATGAAGAAGAGGATATTTGAGAATGTAACCCCACTAACATGCCAACAACCTTATTGGGCTATGCAGATAGAAAATGCACTAGAGTGCTATAACCTTATAACAGATGAAGAAGAAGATCCTCACAACATTAACATAGCATAGTCAGAAGGATATCGTGAAGTAACAATACCTGAGCTAGAGATACTAGCCATAATGAAGCCACTAAAGACCAAGAAGATGAACATAGGACCAGAGAAGGAACCTAGGTTTGCAACAATAAGAGACTACAGGGATGAGGAGGTAGTCAGTAAAGTTACAAAGATACTTGATGAATATCAAGAGCTATTTCCCCCCAAATTTTAAGAGATGAATAATATAATAGGAGATATAGGAGTCATGAAGATTCCCCTTAAGCCTGATGTGAAGTGAGACAAAGAAAGACCTTACAGGCTCAACCAAAATTATAAGGAGAAAGTGAAAGTAGAGCTTGAAAGATGATAGCATTAGGAATTAGTGGACTTGTAGAAGAATCAGAATGGGTGAGTCCTATGGTGATGAAAGAGAAGAAGACTCAAGGAGAAATTAGGATCTGTGTTGATCTGAGAAAGTTGAATGATGCATGTTTACATGATCCCTTCCCTACCCCTTTTACAAATGAAGTATTAAAAGATGTAGGAAGTCATAAATCTTATTCATTTACAGATGGATTCTTGGGATATCATCATATTAGGATTGCACCTGAAGATCGGCATAAGACCACATTTTCTATAGAATGGGGCTCATATCAATACACAGTAATGCCTTTTGGATTAAAAATGACCCTGTTATATTTTCTATGGTGGTGGCGCAAATTTTAAGGAATACATTCACAAGTTTTCAGAGGTATATTTTTGATGATTGGATAGTATTTGGATTGTTGAGAAAACATGTTGGAAGGTTAATACTTATGCTCAACACATGTAGACAATATCAAATCTCTTTGAACCTAAGGAAGTGCATATTTTGTGTACCTTTTGACATATTGTTGGGACATATTGTCTCTAAGTAAGGAATAATGGTGGACCCTATTAAGATTTCTATCATTGTGAAATTGCCTCCACCTAAGATAGTAAGATAGCTTGACACTATGTTGGGACATACTGGGTATTATAGGAAGTTCATCAAGGGGCAGAAAAGAATTACACCACTACAGAAAGGGAAGGATTGGTCATGGTATATGCTTTACAGAAATTGAGACACTATTTGATAGGGTCACACTTTAAAATGTTTACAGATCATTTTGCACTAAAGTATTTGGTTAATAAGCCTTTCTTAGGAAGAAATATTTGCAGATGGTTACTGTTATTCCAAGACTATGACTTTGAGATCATTGTTAAACTAGGGAGATTGAATGAAAGACCTGACCATCTATCAAGACTACAAATAGAGTAAGAACCAACCAGCATAGAGGACAATCTCCCTGATGCATAATTATTTTCAATCAAAGTTGCAGATGCTCATTTCCTAGATATCATTCAGTTTTTTATCACAGGAATCGCTCCTTCAGAGTATACTACACAACAATGGATTGAATTAGTAGTTAAGGGAGCTGAATTTTTATTAATAGTAGGATAATTATATAAGGTGGGACCATATAAGATACTGCGCAAATATGTTCGTCAAGATGAAAGACATGTTATTCTACCAGAGGTTCATGGGGGCACAATTGGTGGACACTATGAAGGAAAAGATACTGTGCAGAAGATTTTGAGAGCAGGATTTTGGTGCCCTACACTAAATAAAGATGCAAAGGAATGTTGTCGAGCATGTAATGTTTGTCAAATAATAGGGAAGACTTCTAGAAGAGATGAGATGTTATTGGTACAACAAGTTACATTGCAGGCCATTGATTTTGTTGGACCCATCAACCCACCTGGAAAGAGGACTGGTGAAAGGTACATAATAATAGTGATTGATTAGTTGAAAATATGGGTGAAAGCACAAACAGTAAGGGACTGTAACACAATGACCGTTGTGAAGTTTATTTTTGAGTACATATTATCTAGATATGGATGTCCAAATATTTTGACGAGTGACTAAGGTTCAAAATTTCTAAATAATACTATTGAAACAGTGATTGAGGAGCTCCAAGTTTATCATCAAAAGAGTACCCTTAATCATCCTCAAGCCAATGGAATAGTAGAAGCATTTAATAATATTTTGGAGAATGCACTTACTAAGGTATGAAATGTGAATAGAGATGAATGGGACCTTAGAATTCTAGCATTATTATGGGCTTATAGGACCACATGTAAAACGTTTACAGGTAAGACACCTTTCAGGTTAGTTTATGGGCAAGAAGTTGTGATACCCGTGGAGTACATTGTGCTTAGCTTTAGAATTGTAGCTTTTATAGATATGGAAGATCATAATATAATGGAGGAAAGAATGTTGCAGTTGTTTTCTTTGGAGGAAGATAGATTTATAGCAAGATTCCATCAATAGGTATAGAAAGAAAGAGAAAATTCCTGGCATGACAGACATATTAAGCAAAAGAAGTTCTAGGTAGGAGACCTTATTCTCCTTTATGGAAGTAAGTTTGTAAAATTTCCAGGAAAGTTCAAGATGGATTGGTTGGGCCCATACATTATCAAGCATATTATTAATGGAGGCACACTTTAATTAGCAAAGTTAAATGGAGGATTGGCTGAAGGAAGAGTAAATGGCAATAGGTTAAAATTGTACAGGGACAACCCTCCCCCTACAACTTTACTCTAAAGAAAGGAGAAAAGTCTCAGTGCCATGTGCAGTTCAAAGTTGAAAATGGACTATAAACTATGCTGCAGAGAAAGCTCGATGTAGGAAGTTACTTTGCAGCAATCTAGATTATGTTGAAGTTTAGCCATAAGAGGGATTTCTTCATTACCATATGGGATGCATCAAAGTTCTTCAGAAAAATATGATCGTTAAAAAGGAAAGTTGTCGTTAAAACAAGCGGAAAGATGAATATATGAGGACATATTTAATGGATATAGTGATAGATATGAAATTAATAAACACAATCTAAGCTAATGGTGGGGTTATAAACCTAGACTTTTTATAAAATGTCACCTCCCACCCAGATTTTGGACTTTGCTGAATTGAGAATTCGAATATTTCTATTATGAAGAAGTTGCAGAAAGTTCTGCATGAATATCCTGACAACTAAAGAATTTATTTGTATATTTAGTGATATGGGCTTAGCTGGAGTCATGGAAGCAGCATTAGAGGATATGTGCACACCATCATCACCACCCGCAACAACATCATCATGCACGCAATGGAAATCTCCATGAAAGAAAACGACCAAAGAGTAGAGAATGAAGAAGAAATTGGAAAAACAACCCGTCGAGCCTCAGAAAGAGCCCGAACAAGTAAGAGATAGTGAGGAGGAAGAAGAGAAAGTGCAAAAGGAAAAGATGGTGTAATGTTTCTGTCACATCTCCCACCATATATTCAACCAAGAAAACCAGATGCAAAACCAATGAAAGAGTTTTGGATGTGAAGTATGGAATATTCACACATTTATCATTGGAGTTAGTGTGATTTATTGGAGAAACCTTTGGGAAGGTTTCGTAGCTGAAGTTTGCAGACTATGACTTCAATGAAAGAAACAAATATTTGCAGTTTGTGGGAGAAAAATAATTAAAAAAGGTGCACTACCCTAAGAGTGGTGTGAAAATGTTAGAACTGCATCAGTGGGTAGCTAGATTGGCATAGTCATACTTGATGTATATGTTGAATGTGCCACACTTCAGAAGAAGTTGAGGAATCACAACTTGTGTGAGACAATTGTTCGTGATAGTGCATGATGGATCCCTATGGATGGGGAAGAGGATCCCTATTGACCCAATGCTAATATTGAGAATCACAAGACTGCCTTATCAAGGGTTGAACCCTGTAGAGAATTTTGCTAGAAAAGATAATAACAGACGCATAGAAAAAACCATGAAGAAGAAATTTAGAATGAGAAAGGGAAGCGAGGTTATGATATGAACTTGATCAATGAAAAGGGAATTCACTTTGTAACACAAATATTGACTAGAAAAATAATGAGGAAATGTAGAGCTAATGAAGTCCCTGCAACGATAGTTTCATTAGCTGCGCAGTGCACTAATAGGGTTTAGTACAATTGGGCCGCATATCTTTGCCAATAATTTTTGGACAAATCCTGCAAGGATCAGGAGAAAGGTACTTTATTTCATTACACATGGTTAACTTTGATCATTGTGATGCTTACATGGAAAGATCCAGAATATTCATAGTTCCCTTCTGTACCCTCGAATGTTTGTCAAGTTGCACTGTATGCCTCGCTGTGGTATACCAATAAATGGGAACAATCACAAGATAACATAATGTGTTTTATATTATACCATATGCACTTACACATGTTTGTGAACCAGCACCCTCTCCTTTCACTAAGTCGATACAAGAATTATAACAATGTTGCGAAGTTTAAGGCTGACCTCCACAAAATTTACATACAGGCTCGCAAGGACACAACGAAGAAATGGCATCCCCTACAATATTTAGTGACATAATATGATCTCCTAGCATAGATATAGTTGCAGCCCACGGTGTGGATGACTACGCTGGAAACATAGATAGAGGATAGCTCGACAGAGGAGGACACAACGCATCATGGGGAAGCTAGTGGGAAGGATAAGGATGAGCTAGAGTCTGAACAAGAGGAGAAATACAATTAGGGTCACCAAGATCCTCTTGAAGGTGATGAGTAGAGCAAAGAGTCTAAAAATATAGAGACATACCACGCTGTTGTGGATAAGACAAAGGAAGGTGCCGAAGCTACTAAAAGAAGAAAAAATAAGCAGAAGGCAGACAAGACAAAGGACATAACACGAGTGGTCCTCATTGATGGGGACTTGGATCAGATTGGGGATATAATTCAGGAAGCAACGATGGAATCATGGAACAAGTTAGAGGATCGCTACAATGCACTTCTAATAGGTGTTGAGGAGTGCATTGTAGAATTGAAGATATTGGCAGAGACAATCAGATAGAAAGTGAAAGCAAAGGAAAACATTAGAGAGGAAAGACCAATAGATCCTACACTAGCAGCGCAGATAACACCAATACTTATCCGAGCCCTATGGTTTGACTATGCTTAGGTACAGTAGCAGGCCAAAGAGTGGAGGTATGTGAGCATGACCATTATCACAGTAGCACTTCATAAATTACACAAGCTACATCTAGAGATCATAGATGAGCTGAAGCTGCGCAAACAACACACTTCATAGTGAAAAATTCAAGTAGAGAGAGAGAGAGTGAACTTCGCTGCAGCAGAAGCTCGACCAAGTGACCCGGGAGAGGAATTAGGTAGTACAACATCAGCAAAAATGAAAGGAGGTTGTTGAAGCAACATGCTGCGAGATTCCAAACATTTAGTGTTATGAACCAACTCACAAAAATATAGAAAAGATAGATCAATGACTTTGAAATTAGCCTCTTTGAGAGGGAAACCTCCTTTACAATACACAAATGAACAATTCCTCGATGATACAAATGACTAAACCTCCTTTCTATATATAGAAGTCTAAGGGGTCACAATATAATCAAAGCCGACATAACAATAATAATATAAGGGAACAACAATAACAATATTGGGCTTCTATGGGGCACACTAATAACAATATGGGGAGAATAGGGGCACATTGATAACAATAGGGGCTACAATGACAATAGTAATGGGGGAATCACTAGTATTATAGGGACCTAACATGACCCTATCCTTCAAAAAAGTGTTGTCCTGAAACCTTGATTAGTTCTAGATGCTTCTATATAAAATTATCATCCTCCCATGTGGAATCTTCAGCGGGTAAGTTCTTCCACTTGATGAAATACTCTGAAATTGATCGATTTCACAGCTATCAAGTTCTTGTTTCTGCAACTACTTCAGGTTCCAATATGATTTTCCTTCGTCATCAAGTTCTAGAAATATTGTTTGAACTGGGAGCTTATCACCTATAACCTTCTTTAAACATGAAACATGTAAAACTGGGTGCACTCGAGAAGCTGCAGGAAGCTCCAATTTGTATGCCATAGTACCAATCTTTTGCAACACCTTGTATGGAACATAATACTTTGGTGATAATTTATTATCCTTCTTAACTTGATTGAGGGGCATTTGTTTATGGTTGTATCTATAGGAATACCCAATCACCTACATCAAAACTTATTTCATTGCGACGTTGATCTGCCTATTGTTTCATTATATTCTGCGCCAAAGTGAGGTTATCCTTTAAGATTTGGAAAACTTGTTGTTGATGCTCAATGTGATCTTCCACTTCTTGAACCTTAGAATTTTCTCTTAAATATGATGTGATGGATGGTGGATAATATTTATAAGGTTCCATAAATGGGTCATTTTTGCTGTAGTATGGAAGGAAGTGTTATACCACCATTCAACTAGAGGAAACCATTTGGTCCATTGTGTTTGTTTATCAAAGACAAAGAAACAAAGATGCCCTTCAAAAAATTTGTTTAGTATCTTAGTTTGCCCATCAGCTTGACAATGATAAGAGAGGCTATGATCTAACTTAGTACTGCGACAAGAAAATAATTACGTCCAAAAATTTTTAGTGAAAATGGGATCTTTGTCGCTTACAATAATCTTTGAGTTGCCATGTAGCTTTTGAATTGTTTCCATAAATGCAGTAGAAACTATACCAACTTTAAACGGATGAGATAATGCACAAACATGTGCATAATTGGTAAGTCTATTAACTACCACCATGATCACACTCTTTCCTTTGGACTTGGGTAAACTTGTGATACAATCCATTGAAACCTCCTCCCAACATTAGCTTGGAATGGATAAAGGTTGTAATAGACCTAGGGTCTTAATTGTTTCAACTTTATTTTGTTGGCAAACCAAACATTCCGCCACAAAATTTTGAATATCCAATTTAAGGCCATCCCAAAAAAATTTCTTCTCATCCCTATGGTAAGTTCTTAAAACTCCTGAGTGCCCTCCTAAGAGAGAAGTGTGCAATTCCATAAGAATCTTTTGTTTGAGTTGGGAATTCTTACATAGGCATAAGCGATATTTGTACCATAACAAATCATTTTTCCAGATAAATGTATAAGATGTACTGGGATCTTGTTGTAACGTTTTAAAGAGTTCCGACACGTCTTCTTCATTCTTCCATTCATACCTTCATTTATCCAATCTCGATGGATAACAGAAATGGTGCAAAGCAATGCTTCCACATCCTCATCCTTTCCTGAGAGTGCATCATCCACAAAAATTTTCTTCCCTTTTTTGTAGATGATTTCAAAGTCATAACCCAACATATTTGTGACCAATTTTTCTGCTCTTCTGAAGATAATCTTTTTTACCTTGAAGTGTCTTCCCATTAGGTAGGGTCACCATTTCTTAAGTGCATTTAGTATTGCCAACATTTCCTTCTTATAAATAGCTTTGTGTAAATACTTTCCTTTGATTGGATGAATTTAAAAAGAAATGGGTCTGTGTTCTTTCATTAAAACAACACCAATTCCATTTCCTGAGGCATCACATTCCACAATAAAGGTTTTTGTGAAGTTCGGCATAGCTAAGACCAATGCTTGGCACATTGCCTCTTTAAGATGTTCAAAGGCCTTTGCTGCTTCTGGCGTCCATGAAAATGCATCTTTCTTCAATAATGTTGTTAGAGGTGCTGCTATTCTCCCATAGTTCTTAAAAAAATTGCGATAATACCTTGTCAACCCGACAAATCCTCGCAGCTACTTTATGGATGTGGGGATTTTCCATTCCTTAATGGCTTTAATTTTACTAGGGTCTACCTTAACACCTTCATGAGATACAATATGACCCAAATATTCCACCTCTTGTACTCCAAAGAAATATTTGGAGCTTTTTGCATATAATTGTTTCTCCTCCAATAGTTTGAGCACCCTGTCATCATTTTGAACATGATCCTTCCAAGACTTGTTGTAGATTAGTATATCATCAAAAATTACTAACACAAATTTTCTAAGGAAGGGTTTGGAAATGGAATTAATTAAACCTTGAAATGTAGAAGGTGCATTGGTAAGGAAAAAAGGCATGACCAAAAATTCATAATGACCCTCATTAGTTCTAAATTTTGTTTTTGGAATGTCTTCAATCTTCATTATGATTTGATGATATCTTGAACAAAAATCCAACTTGGTGAAGTAAACCAATCCATGCAATTCATCCAATAATTAATAATTGGCAGGAATGGGAAATTTATCTTTAATAGTGAGCTTGTTGAGCTCCCTATAATCTGGACACATGCACCATGACCCATCCTTCTTGTGCACCAATACTACTGGAGAAGAGAAAGAACTTTGACTAGGTTGAATTATACTAGCCTCTAGCATTTCTGCAACCATACGTTCAATTTCACTCTTTTGGGCATAGGGATATCTATAAGTCCTGATGTTTCGAGGAACACTTCCTGGAATCAAATGAATAGCATGATCATGATCACGAATAGGTTGGAGGCATTTAGGAATCTCAAATACCTTGGAATGATTGTCCAAGACTTTTTGGAGATTTGGAGAAGTGGATGATTTTGATGTGGGAACCTCTAGTGAACATAATTTTGCAATTACACCTCATTGTTATTTTTTTAGAAGCTTTGTCATTCCATTAGAGATTATTATCTTAACCAGTTTCCCTTTGATACTGCTTAATTCAAAGTTCTTTCCTTCTGAGCAAAATTTCATGAAACGTTCTTGAAACTTAAAAGCTATTGTACCCAAGGATTGTAGCCACTAGACTCCTAGTACAAAATTAGCACCACCCATTGGAATGGAAAGCATTGGACTATTCAATACATATTCTCCCATGGATAGCTTTATATTATGGAACTTTGGAAAGCAATTTATGGTTCCTCCAGTTGCAACCATCCCCTGACACTATGGTGTTGGATATAGGAAGCAATTCAATTCCTTATTTATCTTACAATGAATAAAATTAAGGGTACTTCCCAAATCAATCAACATTATTACCTTTTTATTCTTGATATGTCCTTCTATCTTGATAGTTTATGGAGTGGTAATTCTAGCCAATGCATTACAAGATATGGTCGGATTCATTTCTTATTTCTCTAGGGGTTTTTCCTGGTGTATATTCCCTTCTTTTGATGTTTCTTGTTCCTTTTCTCCCTCCTCTTCGTAATCTATGCAAAATAATGTCTTCTTAGCACACTTATGACCTTTAGTATATTTTCCATCACAACTGTAACAAATCCTTTTTGTTCTTTTTTCTTCCAATTGTTGTGGTGTCAACCTTGTAGGTTGTGGAAGTCTAGGGGCAACAAAACTTCCATCTTTATAGTTGTGAGTGGTAGGCTTCCTGGTTGCCATAATTTTTCTTTCCATTTTTCTTGCCAACCTTAATGCCTTCTCCATTGAATCAGGTTCCCAAAGGCGAACCTCATGTTGGACCTTATCCTTTAAAGTCCCTATGAACACATCAATCCTATGCTCCTTTGGAATATATTTTACCCTTATATTCAATTTTTGGAAGTCCTCAATGTGCTCCTTCATTAAACCCTTTTGTTTGAGATTTATTAATTTGATAAAAAGGGTGTTGTTTTTTGTGTCCTCATAATGTGCTATCATTTCTTCCACAAAAATTTCCCAAGTGAAAATTTGTTTACGAGAGCAAAGCCATGGATACCATACAAATTGATTTGGTTCCAAATATAAAGTTGCAATGCATAAATTTTGTGTGTTTTGCACATTATGGAGATTGAAATATTGCTCCATTTGTAGTATCCATGTTATGAGATCCTTGCCATCAAACTTCCTCATATTGATCTTTTGAACATGGTGGGTCTTCAATCCAACGTTACAGTCTATGAAATCATGATTAAAATTTCTTTTGCTCTCATCATGAGTTTCCTTTAAAACCCTCTTACCATTACTAAACATTTCTTGTAGCAACTTTGTCAAATCCTTCTTCAAATCTTCCATTTTTCCTTCCATCTTAGCTTCCACACCTTTCTTTAAACCATCAATTTTAGCTTCAATGTCATTCATATTAGCTTCCACGTCATCCATCTTAGCTTCCATGTATTTCTTTAAACCATCCATCTTATCTTCCATGTCATCCATCTTAGCTTCCACATCTTTCTTTAAACCATCCATCTTAGCTTCTGTTACTTTTTGTGAGAGTCAATTTTGTTGCACTTGGTCTTGTAATTTTGATATATCATGTTGCATTTCTTCCTCTTCTTCACGAGTCATGCTAGATCTTTTAGGCTGCTTACTAGGTGTTTCCATTTTCTTTCTTCGGGGCATCAACTAATGATAATTATGCTTCACTATTCCATTCGAATTGCTTCAAACTAATTTTTCAAACCAAACTTATGCAAAAGTTTAAAAAAACTACACACCTTTTTTCACTTTGTAGGAGCTAGATATTGAATTTGATGTATGTCTGAGATTTTGGATCTTGAAGGTCATAAATTATGAACTATGGCAGCCCTCTGAGTCCTCTTTCCAACTCCACCAGTCTTATCGAAATTTGATTCTCCACGAAAGAGTTATGCCCAATATCCTAAGATGATATCATTATACAATTTTTCAGTAGAGCTATATTATACGAAGTGTCACGTGTCATTGTTTCAACCTTCGGAGCTGAAAACGTTGCACAGAAAAATATAGTTTGTCCTCTTTCTATGACTTCTTATGAAATTTCCATTTGATACTTAGAGAGAAATTTATGACGATTTTTCCAAGGTCACCTATTTGGGATGTAATTCAGAAGCCTACAAAAACCCTAAATACCTTAGATCATATCTCCGAAAATATAGCGAGACATGATCTGAAATTTGAACCCAAGGATCATTGAGCTTTCGAATCCAATGGGTTGTTTTTTAGCTTTTGTAACATCAAAGAAAACAATCTATAGCGAAAATGCCACGATGACCTGTTTGGAGCAACAAAACCCTAGAATCCAAAGCTCTAATACCAAATGTTGTGAACCAGCTCACAAAAGGATAGAAAAGATAGATCAACAACTTCAAAATCAGCCTCTTTTAGGGGAAATCTCCTTGAAATTACACAAATAAACAATTATTCAATGATACAAATTAATAAACCTCCTTTCTATATATAGTAGTATAAGGGATCACAATATAAACAAAGCCAACATAACAATAATAACATAAGGGAACAACAATAACAATAGTGGGATTCTATGGGGCACACTAATAACAACATGGGGACAATAGGAGCACAATAATAACAATAGGGGATACAATGAAAATAGTAATGGGGGAATCACTAGTATCATAGGGACCTAACATTGAGATCCAAGAAGACAAACCAGTGGAGGACAAGGTCGTGAAGCTCGGAGTGGCAGTAAAACGATAGAAGGATAATATTGTAGAAGTGAAATTTAAATATGAGATGAATATCAACGAACTACAAATGAAGCTACAACCAGCCACGCTATAGGAACTCCGAGAGCAAAGGGAGACTGACCTGAAGGCCACAATGGTTGGAATCTCTGCAACAGTGGAAGATTGTGGGAAGCTAATGAGATCTTATACATTTAGAAATTACTGTAGGTTGATCCAAATATGATGAAGGTACAAGAGGATATTCAGTAGAAGCAACAATAGTTGGAGGAGATTCGAGAAACTGTGAGAACCTTACCAATCTCACAAAATCTTGCAAATATCAATAAGGGAAATACCCTCCAAAGAAGATACAGGAGCTAAGGAAGGAAGAGCAGACTCTAACAGAGAGAACTCAGCCATGGCAGGATGAGGCTCTCCAACTATCCCAATCAATAGATGAGAGGCTTCAAGTGCTTTTACAAAGAGAGACAACAATGATGTAGAAGGCTACAGAGCCAGCAATAAAAACATTGCTCAAGGAAGTGCGCAACAAAGAGAAGCAAGTCACAGACATTCTGCAGGAGTTCAACAATGGCTACAATAGCATTTTAGTGATTATCAGAGGAAAATAGGCTAAGTGATTCAGAATGAGTCACATGTGAGTGTTGGGGAACTGTTGTGACGGAGTGTGCAATGGAGCGTGCAACGGAGCATGAAGTGGACCGCACAATGGAGTAGTGGATCGTAGTTTGAGGAGTTAAATATACCATGCATTGTAAGGTATTTGGGGTTTGTCGAAGCCCCTCCTTTTTATAAAAGAACGTGATTTTGTAAGGGATCAATGGTTTTGGGACCATAGTTGCTTTTTTTAGGGAATCCATGGTATTTGGACCAAGGTATTTTGATTATGTAACCCTTCGATGTAATAGTATATATAGAGTAAAATAATAAGAAGAGAGTCGTCATATATTTTGATCCATGTCAATCTTATGGGTAAATTATTGTGATCTGTAATTTGGTAATGAAATAGAGGCTCTGGGGCTGAGTGTGTAAAAGCCCGAGTCTACAGTTAAGTGGGTAGACAACTTGCAACTTAGTGCACAGGTCAAGAACTGTTTGTTGTTTTAAGAATTATTATATTAAGCAACAGTTCTTGTGGGAGTGGCCCTACACTAAGGTGAACCATAATAGAATTGGTGTTTTGATATGCACATTTTCTTATTATCTATTTTAGAGTAGCAGTTATTACAGTTGCATGTTATTTCATCACAATGATGGTTTATGGATTTATATGGCATGTATAAGTGATTAATCTAATATGGCGAAGTGATTTATAAATGCTAAGAGTAAGATAACATAATAATACCACATCTCCTAATCCTTTAAGGATACAAAAACTTGGTTATGCATCCTCCCGTAGTCACTTAGGGTGAGACTGCAATCTTGTTGCGGGTCATTGCTAAAAGGGCCAATGATTGAGGTTTTTGTTGGTGTGAAGTATAGATTGGACCTTGGTCAGCCCAAGCCAAGCCAACAAATCCATCTTCATGCAAATCTCTTGTATCAAACATAGGATTGGAATGGATATCTTTCATAGATACACAAATCTATTAAACCTATCATTTTGATTATGAAGACAAAGATTATCATTTGCTCAAGGATTCATATCTGTTAAGTGCTTATGTGAACAATCAACTCCTAGTTTTTATTGTGAATGTTATGAAGTTAATCATTTTTTTCCTACCACAATATGTCTTCTTGAGTGTTAGTTAATGCTTGAGTTATTTAGTGAAGCAAAATCCTCATCTTGACAGACTAATTTTCCAAGCTGATATAAATATTAAATCTGATTCAACACATGTTAATTCGTTGTCAGCCTTTTCTCATTATTCTTTGTATCTTGACTAGTTTCTTGGATTTATTGTACCAACATTCATTTTTTATGCTTTCGATTTCCATGTTGTTGGTCTAGTTTGTAATCATATACAAGGTAACAAGTTGTTGTACTTAGCATGAGAGGATAATGATTATATTATTCAAATAATTTGTAAAATTTGTAAAACTGGCCTATCTCTATTTTTAAATAATGGAGAATTTGATGCCTTAACTCGTTTATCTAATGATAATACTAGCCTTAACAGTTGTCTTTCAATTAATTGTTTTCCCACTAGTGTATCATATGATAGCTTTTTTACATTTTCTAATCTCATTGAGGCCTTAAATTCTTATGATTCATCCATTCACTGCTCAAATGTTTGTCAAGAAATTGATTCAGTTCAACTTTTGTTGGTGTTTATGTTAGGTCCTCACAATCTTGACAATGTTTCTGAACAGGATCAAATCAAATTTCCCTCACAAGATTCTCATTATAATTTAATTGAGTTGATTGAAAATTCATTTTCTCAAGAGTTTCAAGGTTCTAAAATGGGTTTTTCAAATTTCATGACTGAATTGCAAATTGGTTGGAAAAATCCTACTTAGCAAGCTCTATCATTAACAATAAGTTTTGATCTTACTTGATGTTTTCTAAGAATGAAAACACAAATGCATGTACAATTGTATATTGGTTAAAACAAGAATGTATGGCACACTTTTCTACTAGTAGGAAAGAGCTTCAAAATTTTGTGTAGAATATTCAGGTAAATATTTGTATTTCTACACATTGTTTCATCATGGTACTAATTTCTTGTATCTTTCTTCTTGCAAGCTGAGCGCAAATCTAGTGGCTACATTTGAAATTTGGTTTCACATGATCCTAAACTTCTAGTTAGATAGATTAAAGTTTAGGTATAGTTGTGTTCTAGTTTTTTTTTCATCGCATTACTGTACTTTTCTGCACCCTCTATATCTTTTGAGTTTTGTTCCTTGCATAATCTTTTAAGTTTAACTTTGCTCGCTTGTTTTCTTTATTTTACATCATGTCATGTTTTATTTCATGTCTTTATTGGTGTTTTGTTTTTAATAAGACCACGAATTAATGTCGTATTATTTGTCTCTATGGTAATGTGGAAAAACATGAAAGGGAAAATGTGAGGACTAAGAACACTTTCCTTACCTTTGGTCTACTTCTTTGTTTGGGCCTTGTTATCACCAAAAATTGATCATATAGCCATACTTTACTAAATGGATCGAAGTACACCATGTAGGGCCAATTTTACCATAGTAAAATTACTTTCACTATAAGAAATTACTTAATAAACCACATTTGTTGAGTCATTTATAATTAAACCCATGAAGAATAATTAAATAAATCATTATTTATTTAATTATCTTCTAGGAATAACTAATTAAACCATTGTCTAACTAATATTTCTTGTCATATTTGACCCGGCTCTGAGAAATAAATAGATAAATCATTAATTATCCTATTTTTCTCTAGGAATGATTAATTAATCACTAATTAGTTATTATTCGTGTTAAAGTTTGACTAAATCCCCTAGGAATGTTTAAATAAATCATTACCTATTTATTATTCCTTAACCATATTTCTTGAGATGATAAATAAATCATTTATTTATTTATTATTTCTAAATAAAAGTTTAAATACTTTTTCCCTCCAACCAAATATAATAAAATATTCCAAATGGTTAAATCTAGAATTTGGTTAATAATATTTTATTGTTTCTCATTGTTCAAGAATAACCTAATATTTTGTTATAAATAGAAGGGTTTTACATTCATTCTTCACTTTTGAACATTTTCATTGTTGCACTCATTATTGTAGCTCTCATTATTATCATTGTTGCACACCATCTTATTTTTCATTTAAGTTCTCATTGAGCTCAAACATTTTGTTTGGTGGGTCTTATGCATTATAGAGGAGATGGACTCTACAAAAGCTGAAGACATTGGGGATAGCCAAGAACACATCCCATAGAGGGGGACTGGTAACATTATTTATTCCTTTCATAGGTGTCGTTTAATAAAATATATTCTTTATATATCTGGTTTCCATTGGATTATTGGAGTTATTTACACTTATTTTACTATTACATTCTATTGTTTAACTATTTTTGTTGGATAGATGAAGGCTTTGGTAGATTTTGTTTCTATTATTTACTGCAAATCTACAATGTTTAACAACCATTTTTACTATTAGGGTTATTTTTCATCCACAACCTAAAGTAGTTTCTTTTCGTACACCTTCAAGAAGAATACTTATTAACAAATTGGAGACTCCACTAAGGAATTTTTGATTGTCACTAACAAATTGGCAACTCCACTACATTTTTAATTTTGATTTAGGAACCTAGGTGACCTTTAGTTTTCATCTTAGGGTTTTTATTTTTTAGTCTATTAATGTTTTGTACTACCATTTTAACCATAGATCAGTCAAATTTCTAACTTCCGCAAGTTTTCTAGTTATTTTCGCAGGTCGCAGGAACTAGCCGTGATAGAGACAACAAATTTTCCCAAGACTTGCCACCCGAGAACTGAGGAGTAGAAATTGCACTTTTCTACCCCAAACCTACGATATGGAGGTCTAGAGCACACTTTCTAGCCCAAAAAGTGTGATATCCCCCTAAATAGATAAGTACCTATGATTTTAGGGTTTCTTGGGATTTTTTATGATCTTTTTCTAAGTTTTGTCGAGAGCCATCTACTGGGTTGGTTGACCAATGTTCTAGCCTATTTAAGCCTTGATCTACATTGTTTCACTCATCAAAGTGGAATTTATCCCCTTAGGGATACTAGTACGCTTCCACCTTTATAGGAGGAGTTTAGCTGAGTAAGAATTCTGAGTTTCTGCAGAGCTTTCATCCATATTTTCCAAATTTCTACCTTCCTTTTTCAGATCTTGACAGATAGATTGTTACTATCCAAAGCTCCCTCTTACACTTTGTTTGGTCATTTTCCTTAGGGTGCCACTGTTTTCCCTAGGTTTCACACCCATCTCCCTATCTTTTGCAATGATTTTCTTCATTGGCTTTGTGTTGTTCTTGCACCACTTTCTAGCACCATAGTGTCGTTTGATCCCAATCACACTGACACTTAGATCGCTTGGCCTTTTTTGTGTGTTTTCAGTCGATTTTTCCACCAACCAGCATATTCTTTTCAAACGCAATTTGGTGGGGTTCTAGATAATTGATTTGTTGTTCATTTTCTATTTTTTAATTTCAGTTTATTTCAACAATCTTTTTATTTTTTTCAAACAGAATGTGGGCTTAATTAATAAACACACTTGCACACACAAGAACACCTTAAGCGAAGGGTGCTTGGTTTACACCACCAAGCCAAGACTTAACTTAATTAATTTATCTCCCCACACAGAGACAAAGACATTTTTCTTTATCTCCCTTCACCATTTCTGTGTCACGTGTGTCTTATAACCAGTGCACCACCAAGGTATTTGTCATGGAGACTCTTAGGCCTTCATCCCCAATTTCCGCTTGGGCATATTACTCCTCCCCGCAGGGTTTGAGTTCATCCTCCCCCGAGTCTCGATATTGACTCTCCTTCTAGTTCATCGGATTCCTGATCCAATTCTGAGCCTCCTTCACTGCATACTATCATCATGTTAGGACCCACTGCAGGTGCAAGAAACTAACATAGTGTTGGCTCTGGTTATACCCCAGTACTCACATCTAGCGAAATTGTTACAGGTACCATTTCGACAGCTCCAATGCTACCTTTCATGGTTGGGTTGAGCCTCCTGGATTTTAGCCAGTTGATTAACGACCTTATACACCACGATATTGATTGGCCAACTATGTCGACTAAGCTTGCCTCTGACATTCCTAAGTTTGAGGGTAATTCTAGAGAGGACCCCACCAATCATGTCCACTCCTTCCATATGTGGTGTTCATCTAATTCCACCACCGATGATTCCATTCATCTTTAGTTGTTCTAATGCACACTCACTAGAGATGCTGCAAAGTGGTATGTTGACCAACCCGTCACTTCTCATTTCACTTTCGTGACGCTTGCTAAAGAATTCCTTTCATACTTTCAATTACCTCTCTGATACGATGTTGGTATGGAGCTCTAACGACATTTCGTTAGTCCTTTGCCACATGTCTTTCTGATCATGTTCAAGAATGGCATAAATAGGAGAAGCATGTGTCATGCCCTACCCTTCGAAGCCCATGTCCACCTCAATGGGTTTCTTATCACTCTTTTAGTGCCCATTACCAAAGACATCACATCTCACTTTCCTCAGACAAAGTAAGAGGTTGTCCAAAATTCTCTTAGATATGAATTCATTTATGCTCAATCCAGTTATGTCTATCTCGTTATACCAGACCTCCCTAGTCCTGGTGGTGCCAATGCACCGAGGGCATCTCACCCCGCTGATGGTATCATTGGAGATATTTTGCATCCTTCACCATATACTCACCAGAGTTATGGATATCTGGAGGGGGCACTAGTTCCTCCAACACTTATCCCCCTCCTACTAGCAACGTGTATTCAAGACAAAGCACATCTTATGCATTCACCCATCCACATTAGTAGAAGTTAGGGCCAGCTAGTAGTCAACCTCTCTACCAAACCATTTCCCCCTCACATCTTACACCTATGCACAACCAAGCGCTCTAGCCCTTCAGGTAATAGCGTCACAACCTTCCATGCATCCTCAACCATAGTAACCACTGCCCCCTCAGGGTCAAGTTTATGCACAAAAAAATGCGGCCAATGCCCAAAATTCAAAGAAAAATAATAAGGGGAAGGGTAACAAGGGTAACCATGGTAACTAAGGTAATGAACCCCAGGGGAACCAGTCTAACACCAACAACCAGCAACAGGGTGACCAACCCAAGCAGAGTAAGGCTATTCATATGAACAAGCCTTTTGCATGTTGTGGTGTACATGGAAATTATACTCATGAGTGTCCCCTCTTACCCTAGATGCACCAAATATGGGAAGCCTAATAAGCTTCTAGAGGTTAACCAACCATGCAGCAATCACCTCAGAATCTTGCACCATCTCAACTATCCGTGCTCACAAATCCTTTCCCTCAGCAAGGATTTGTTGCTGCTCAATCTTAGCAAGGTTAAGCAACCCACCCTCCCCAACCTTCTAGTCTTGGTGACTACCAGTTCCTCATGATGAATTCTAACGGGGTCAATACCTCCAATATCAACTTGAAAACTTGGTCGCATAAATGTGACAAGCCATCATATTTTTCCACAAATGAGACCAAAACCAAAGGATCTACTAAGCCTCTTACGACACCAAATGGTCCCTTATAGATCCCTCAGCCCAAGGTTGAGTTAATTCCCCAGATCCCCAAAGGGCCATTCTACCATACTGCAACTTCTGACCGAGCTTCCCATACATATAGTATAGCAAACAACTTGGTGCAATCACCTACTTCCATGTCGACGATGGAGGTGCTCCAGTCATGCCCATATCAAAATAAAACTCTACTAAATAATTTGGGCGTAATAGATCCTTTAGATGATTGTTTGATTGTCTTTCCTATTGATACGTCAAAACATCCTCCACTACCTTCATCCATTGCTTTCCAGATACCAGTCTAAGTCTGTAATGCCATCATCTCCCATTGTATTATTGACAAATGTTCATCCACCTGCGTGATGTCCAGTAATGATTGGAAGCAACTCAAGTCACCTGAACTATCCCCATCCACCATCACTTTGCGTGCTTGGGACAGTCACCCCTCCCAGCCTCTTGACATGTATCGCAATTGTCGAGTGACTCTTGTGGGAAAGAATGTTCATGTAGAAATTGAGGTTATTGATTCCCCTCTAGATTACAACATTCTAATGGGTTGTAGTTACACATACGCAATGTCAGTCATCGCAGCTGTGGTTTTTTGCAATTTGTGCTTCCCCCATGAAGGGAAGATTGTCACTATTGATCAATTGACATATTATGGTTCATCATCCTTAACCTCCCTTGAGGCCATTATCTCATCGATGTTTGGAAAGTAATCTACCACCCTTCTGATTAGTGTTTCACCCGTAGTCTACAAATATTCCACCTTGTTGTGTGCTTTCCCTGGTCCTCCCCCTCCCATCTCTGAGACAATCTCTTTGAGTGTTTCCATGTTACAAGTGTCATGAGATGCTCAAAATCAGTCTGGTACCTCTGGTCAACAGCTAGCTCCTCAGCAACCTATTGTTAACATCTTAGTCGAGCCATCCGGATCCACCCCCTAGGAACTCCTCTGTTTGTGGGTGCCTCTCCTTTGTTCCCACCAGGAACTATTCCTCCAGGTGTTAACCATCGAGGACTTATTTCATTAGGACATTACCCTCCAAGGCAGATACCTTTCTTGTTTCCTTCTCCTAGAATCTTTTATGTCCCTCTCATGGCTTCGTTTGGTCTCCGTAATATGACTTTGGGAATCCCATTCTCGTACATTGATACCCTAGTGAGCACTCGTTTTGGATAGCTCAGACCATATCATGCTTTTACCCCAGTTCAATTGATTCATACAACCCCTATCGTTGCTCTAGTTCTATCACAACCTCAACAGGAACCCACTGCGAAAGCATCTGAACAAGGGGGCAAATCCAAGAAGAAGGAAGCTAAGGGAAAGGCTCGCCAAGCACCTCCACCTCCTAAGCCTTCAAATTTGACACCTCCATGCACTTTGTGTGATGTTTTTGGACATGCCACAAATAACTATCCTAAAATTCCTTGTCTCAAACCTTTGGTTCATGAAACATTTCCTGAGTCTAATATCCCTGAGGTCCAAGTTACCTTACCAAATTCATCCAAGTGACTTTAAACATTACACACGAATCACCCTTGTTCCTTGTGTGATCAATATGGTTATTATTCCCATTGTTTCCCTCATCTAAATGAATTTCCTAACTTCCTTCAGGTGCTTCGTGAATTCGAGGCCACTCTTAGTGGATCATATACTCCTTTACCTATGGATTCTGGTACCACTAGTACACCAAAATAGGGGGACTCTAGTCCCACCATCGTGATCCCTCCCCCCAACATCGAGATTATGGATTCCATGGTCCATATCATTTATTTATCGTAATCCTTGATATCTTTGTAGGAAAACCTCAATGAGGTTTCTGCACGTGCTTCTATTAAACCTACTGTGTCAGAAAACCAGGTCTCAACATCAGTAGATTTTCCATCTACTAGCTCCTCGTCTACTATTTGAAATGATGCATATGTAAACCTTCTCTCTTAGGATGATGCACCAGGTACTTCCCCTGCATCATATAGTCAATCTTCCTCCCATCCACCCATCTTCCATTCCGACAAGGAAATCACAAAAGTTATGTCTACCCATGATTACCCCTGGGATGATATGCACCATCGTGCGTACTTCTTAGCGTAGTAGTCTCACGACCAATATGTTGTGGACTTAGGCATGGGGGCATATCTTCTAGAGGATTTTGAAGGACAACTCCTTCCCAATCCTCACAATGCACTCTACCTTAATAAATTTCACCCATAGAACATCTCATTGATCTGTGTGTATTTATTTCTTTCATGCATTTAGGTACGTTCCATCATATCATCTATTACCTCTTTCACCTTTGAGATGGATCTATCATCCACACTCTATATCGATTATGCCGATGGTGTTAGTCGGTTCTCCAGGAATCTAGCCTTGGCAGCATGGCCCATTTTCACCCCCTTGCATATGTTAGTCCATTCTAACAGCATGTGCATTGGATCTGCCACCAATAACCAGGCTGAATATGATGCAGTGATAGGTTTGTTAGTCGATGCCCTTGCTCATCACATCCTTCATCTTCATGTTCATTTAGATTCCTTGTTGCTTGTCATGCAATTGAATGGTGTGTATCATGTGCATAACCAAGTCCTATTTAGAAAATATCTACGAGTTAAGTTGTTGGTACGTGAATTTGAAACCATTACTTTCAGTCATGTTCCTCGAGCCCAAAATAACTATGTAGATACCATTGCAAACAATATTCTAGATTGGAATTTATCACATGTATACCACAAAAGACAACCATAACTAAAACAAATGGCGAAGCACAATCATCATATAAAATATGCATAACCACATTATGTATCAGCATATAAAAATAAATGTGTTTGGAGTCTACCACTCTGAATACATCCGGTATGCCCATAGAATACTAGGCGGCACATAGGCACATACATCTCCTTATCATCCTTTGGAGGATTGTGTTCCAAGTTGGGCCGAGATGTTTGAATCCCTTTTTCGAGCATTTGGAATGCAATGGTGCTCCACAAACTCCTCTTGCTAGGGGGAATAATTCCCACCTTTGCATACCAAATCAGTCCCCTCCATCACATATGCTTGCGGGAAATATCCCATGCTTGGGGGCATGATTTTTTTCCCCTATCCATCTTCTCAATTGATTAACATAAGTCTTGGCCTATATCCCACTGGATCTAGGTATGGTCAATTATCCTCCCATTCCTTGGATAGTTTGTCCTACAGGGCTCTCCGACGTGCCATATTCACATCACATATTGTAGACATTTGATACCATAACTTTAAATATTTTAATCTATGTCATACCACCTTTAACACATAGTCCCTCGGTTTGACTTAGTGGGTGAGGATGATTCTACACCTGCTCTAGTAGTTCATTCTTGTTTTCCTCTTCCCTTAATTCTTCACCAAGAACAATCGTTCCAAGAAGCATTAAGGCCATTTTTAGACAAGTAAGGCCACTTGCTAGAAAGTCTTAGACCCTCATTCTGATGGTTAGGTTTTCCTCTACGATCTCCACAAGATTTAGGGCCTTGTTCTCCTCTCAAATTGGAGGGAAAATTCCCTTTTATAAGAAAACCCACAATTTTTTTGTCGCACATTGCGACCAGACCATAGCTCCATTTAATGAATCATAAGAAGCATTTGAAATCTCTCACCCATTACTATAATGGGTCTCTCTTCATTCTTGATGATTTGAAACTTCACTCAGAAGGTATTTTTCCAAGAAGGGTCACTTTGTTGCCTCTTAAAATCGAATTTCTTCATATGTAACGGTTGTACCATTGGGGCCACCTCCCCTTAGTGTTTTTTCTCTCACATGTCAATTTTTGTCATGCGTAACCATCATTTTCTCATGTCTTCATGGTCCCCACCTGGCCGATTCCATGTGGCAACATCATCAAGTCACCCTTGTTCAGAGAATCTGCGAGGAGTCACCTTTGCATCCATGGAGCCTGTTTCACATCCCATTCTATCATTTCATAGTATTCCATCCATATTTTCATACCATTCATCCTGTGTTGTCCATTTTTTCCTTCAGTCGTACTGTCCCCCATCCCCTCAAGATTCGAGTCAGTCCCTACTAGGTCAACCATGCACTTTATGCTCTGACAAGGGAAGTCGTCTATTTGTCCCTCAGTCCAAATCTTGTAGTATACCTAGGGGGGATAATATGGGGTACAGAGGGAGGTACCCAAGGGAATAATGTAATAATGGGATGGGCCATAGTAATAAATAAGGTGGTTAACCCGTATCATGTAAGGGACCACAAGTAGTTAGCAATTATTTAATAAGCCCATGGTATTAGATAGATGGTATTGAGGGAACCATCATAATGACCCATGGTATTGTATGTATGAGGCCTATATAGAGGCTAGAGACTCCCCATTGAGCGATGTCAAGGATTATTATATGAACAGGCATATGGCTTGTGGAGTGTTCTCCTTCCTTAAGGAGTGAATGTATGGTGTTGCCTTACCTCAAGGGTTTCATATCAATAAAGAAGCATTTCTATCTATTTCTATCTTATTATTTCTAGGTATATTTGTATTCTCATATATTTTCTGGGCCAGATCTATAACAAGTGGTATCAGAGCACTTTCTTGGGCAAAGCGGAACTTTTTTTAAATTTTTTGCAGGAAATTTTTGGGGCAATGAGCGTGTAGATCTGATCTATACATTTTGGTGAAAAATCTGTAGAATCTAATTGCATATCTGATTTTTTGGTGAAAAGATACCCAATTTGAAAAAAACAATCAGCCGAATCGGAGTCCGGATGTGGGAGATATCGTTGATTTAAAAACACCTCTTTCTTCAGAAATTTTTTGTGATGGCAGGACAAGTGCAGTAAAAATCTGAAATTCCAGTGCCTAGATTAGGATTTCTATCACATGGGAAGAATTAGAATGGTTGCTCCATTTCAAAAAATAGGTTAAAATTGGGATTCTAAGCAATATTGAATAAATTGTGGCCATTTTAAATTTTTGCCAAGTAAGTGAATTTTTTTCAAAACCCTCTTCATCGTGGTTCTATATTTTACAGGAAAAGATAATCGTCCTACTATTGAAGAATACATAAAAGAAAAAAATTCGTTATGGGCAAAACGTTGGAAATTTTGGGTAGTGGAGCAATTTAAAGATGAGGTAGCCACATGCTGGGGATTACTTAACAAAAAGAAGTGTTCCAACCTGCCCGATGAAGAATTTGAAAAATTCCTTTTAAACCAATGCTCTCATGCTAGAAAACAAGATAATGAGAAACATGTGGGGTTATTTTCTAATGGTATATGCTTATTACAAGTTCATGGATATATTCAAAAGGAGAAGATCATTGTGTTTATAAATCAAAGTTGCAAGCAAAATATTATAAATGTCAATTTGGCAAAAAAATTGCAAGTTCCAGCAAAACAAATGGAGCACACACAAGTTAATAATGAGGAGGTGCAAGTTTATAAAGATTTGAAGATTTTTATGGACAAATATGTATTGCATTCTGATTTTTATGCTCCTGATATGGCTAATTTGAGTGTTGTTTTGGGATACCCTTGGATTGAATCAGTGGGTACTATCAATATTAATGTGCAAAAGAAATTCCTGAAGCTCTGGTATAAAAAGAAGAAAATTACATTACAGGATATTTCCATCAATAAACAGGTAGGGTCCAAGGAAGCTGAAGCAGAAGATGTTCCAGGGACTGACACATCAAATGATTAGCCCTTGATGGTCAATAACCAAACACAAACATCAAACCAGGTACTAGAAAAATAGGTAGAGTCCAAGGAGGCTGAAGCAGAAAATGTTAGAGGTACTAATACATCAGATGAGGACTCAGTGGTTGAAGTAATATTGGAAGATAAGAAACAACAACAGGCACCACAACATGTACTAGATACTAATCAGGCTCCATCAAGTGGTGAATTAAAGAAAGATACACCATTGGTTAACACTTCATCATATCACCACCCACATCACCCTGCAAGAAAACAACCAACAAGATGGCAATGAATTAGCCACAAGGACAACAACCACCACATGACAGATAGAGAGGGGCACTGATCCACCTACTACACATCAACACAGAAGAGCCACCAAGGTCAACTTCCTTCTCAAGCGAGTGAGGCACCAGCTAGATCGAGGGTTCAACTTTCTCTGGGATGGCTAGATTCACGTGCATGGTACTAGTGGACTACTCTTTTGAGTAGATCTTATTATTTTTGTTCTTCTTATGTTTCGGGGACAAAACATGTTAAGGGGGGTGGAATGTAGTATACCTAGTGATAGAGGGAATTACTCCCCTAGGGCTTTTTGGGTTGAAACCCTAGCAGACTGAAAGTTATCTATTCAAAGAAACATGCATTCATACAGCCAATATGCTATTGTAAGCAAATTCTATGATAAGGGTACGTACCTTTGGTCCTACGTTTGAGAAGGCCTTTAGGGTCCAAACCCTTCTTGGAGTTCCCTTCTTCTCTTTTGTCCTGCAAAACAACCAATTCAAAGAACACAGCAGTACACGGACAAAACTTATAAAGAAACCATCTTCATGTTATAAAGAAAGGTAGTTAGTTATGAAATCCAAACAACCATTTACATATGAATCTAAACATGACTATCATTAACATAAAGAAGATTCATTTAGGGAACCAAGACGTGTTTCTTTTATTATAGACAAATAAAGTACATAAAAAGGAATATTTTCACCTGAGTCACCTTCAGCAGGCTCCAAGCAAAGCTTCCTTCCGGATTCGTTCCAGCCTCAAGCCTCTAACAAACTCCTTCCATGACTCTCTCCATGATGTCATAAATGGTGGATGAACATCAACACACAAGGAAACAAAAGGTTTCCTGTACAAAATGGGGGAAGTGCAGAAGGCACAAGGGACTTCAGACCTGGTCAAGGGAAAAATCTCAGCATAATAACCTTTCTCTCTATTCTCTCCTCCTTAGGCCTTCCCTTTGAGGTCTTTTTATACCATCTCCAAAGTAGTTTTTTAGTTAGGAGTTGGTTGGGAACAGTTGGGTCACGAGCACTAACAGGTGATCAGTAGGTAAAACCCGCGATCTCTGCCCGAAAATAAGGAGTGATATATTTTTTTAAGTGTTTTAATACATACGCGTGGGTTGGCTATACACATACCCGTGTATACACGTGTTTAACTTAGGGCAATGTCACGTATAAGGGATAAAACACTGTTTTTTAAATTTTAGGACCAGGTCTAGAAGGAGGAGTTTCCCTAGGCCATGAGTAAAGCATCACAAACCATAAGAGTGAGATTTGGAGCTATAACAGATGCCCCCTAATATATGAGGTCAGAAGGGGTACATGATGGCCGAAATATATTATGTGAGTACATGGAAAGGAAGTCTGTCAAAAACCGAGGAGGACTTCACCAGAATTCAGCCTGCCAAGCCACCAAAGGAGATTAGAAAGAAACATTGTCTGAGGCAGGCATACCCATGCTCAGAAAAAGTAAAGCATGTCCGCATATCAAGTACAAGCGGATCCACTAAGTATACAAGTATAAATGACTGAAAGATACATAATGGATCATCTGATCATAATGAACAAGTACATGTCTGAATATCACATATAAGACTGTCAATGATGCTGAAAGATGCAACGGATCACTGATATCAAAGACTGATCCCCAAAAGGTACCAACTGAACATGATGGAATAGGATGGTACTATACTGCAAACTCAGGTGCCAGCATATAGAATGTCGCCATGACTGACTGCAACATATAAAGTGGAGTGGTATCAACTAGCAGCAACAGGAGCAACTGTCAAGTGAACCAATGAATGCTGATACAACCTGAGGTCTTCACCGACTGCCGTGGTACATCTCTACACCATGGGAATAAATGATCTGAAGTCGCCCATGTGAGAAATCGTATGATTACCGGTCATTGATGTATACCGTTAAAAAACACGAGACAACTCACCAATAACGATAATGAGTGTCAAGGTACCCAGTACAATCTAACAAGTGTGAATAGATGAGCTGGAGTCGAACACCTGTAAGAATCTATCGATCAGGAGACAATTATGGTTTCTCACTGTCGATAGCGAAGGATCTGCCACTAATGACTGCAAACCCCAAGGTACTGCCAAATGGACTCTTGATCTTTGCCCCAGAGCAATGAGTCGGAGTCGATAGGGAAAGATCCGCTAGAAGGAAGGCATTAAGGCATCCTTCATCAATCTAGCACGAGTGTAACCTGTAGGCCAATAATGTGGAAGGAATCGGACGAAAAAGATGTAGTAACCCAACCGAAGTACGTTTCCGGCGTACACACGATGTGGCTAGCGCACGGCAGAAACCCTCTGAACCAACCAATAATGAAAGCTGACACAGAGGCGAAGTATCCACCAATAGGGTCAAATGGAAACCAAGGTACTGCACGAATCCCAACGTGTGATAATGTATGCTGATGTCGAACACAAGGGAAACCACTCAGTCAAAGACCCATGATACTGATCGATGCTGAGCACAAGGTAACCTATCAATAATGAAAATAGGGCCAGGGTGCAGCTCTAGGCCTGTCCTCAGAGCAAGATGTCGTCGTCGATAAGGACAAGACCCGCCAGCAAGAAGTCAATAGGGACCTTCTCAAACCGGCATGAGTAAAGGACCAATATAACTGATGTGATGATAGACATGACACTGACAACCAGGGATGGCCGACTGAAAAATGAGTCAAGAGACACCGCAGAGAGGCCGACTCAGGCTAACTTCCCTTGAACAAAAGCACGACTCAATGTGACTATGTGGCAGCATATGATGACTCTGTATAAGTTCGCCATGCAGGAGGCACGAATGAACCCTCCATATGATTGGAAGAGATAACTAATCGGGGGAGAACTGACTCAATAACAAGGTTATGGCATACCTAAGTCAAACTAAATCCCACCCATACGGAGGAGACTTTGTTTTGAGTGCTTTGTTCAAGGGCGACACGACTGACTGTAGCTGCCAACAATAAATAGAAATAATGTCCCGTTCCCGCTCTTTTTGGAATATTTAATTTTTTTGTCTTTTTCTGTTAAGCCGGAAAAAGAATAAAAGAATGCTATGGTACAGTGGAAAGAACGAGTGTCGGTGAAACAGATGATCTAGTTCCTGGGAAAGGAACGTTCCTATGCTTAATGCAGGGAGGTGAAAACTGGTCAGTGACACTCAAAGGTATGTTCCTTCCACAGGTCAAGGTGTGTCAAGCTGCAGAAGTCAAGGGTATGCAAGGTTGATTTTGTAGATGTCATGGTCAAAAGTTGGCTTAAACACGAGTCCAAGTGAAGCCGGCTCTAGGCCAAAAGGTGCAAGTGGTCAACATGCAATGCAGTAGTACAACTCAACACAAAGGAGCCTCTAAGGTATATGGCCAGAACAAAGCGGAGAAGCTAAGAGGAATGAGTCTTCAACGCATAAGTCATCACGGGACTACAGAGGACTCCCGAGCCTACTCAAAATGGAGCAGCATGGGCAACAAATGTCAGTGAGGTGCTAACTAGGATGCCCATGTAAAGGATGGCTCTACCATCGTGTCATGATTTAAAGAATCGGCGAGTGAAGATGGCTTACGAACCATAACACGATGGGGTCGACCCTATGGTAGATGTATCGGTCAAATGGAGGCTAGTATGCATAATGCAACGGACAAAATGGTGTCCCTAACCTATATGCCAATGAGAACACGATACCTGCCATGACGGGTCAGCAGTCATGGAACCATCTCGAAACTGAAAATCATCCAAAATGTCCTGAAAAACAGACCAATCTCGATATTCCAAGCTCCCAAGTTAAAAGTCACATGAGGCCAAACAAAATAAAATTTTGAAAAATTTTTGCTTTCTCAAAACTTATAAAAAGCATTTTGGACTCACCATTTTTACCATTTGAGTTTGAGAGCAAAGGATTTGGAGCAAAATGAGCAAACTTCCCACAGCCAGATTCAACCGTTCAAATTCGTCGAAAACCTCAAGGTAACTCTTATACTTAGCTTGCAATTGATTGTGACAAGTTTTAGGATTTTTTGTTGATGTTTCACCGTTGAATTTTTGTCCAAAATTTCCTCGCGGGGTATACGCGGGTTGGTAATATCGAACCCGCGTACACGCGGGCCCTATACGCGACTGTGTGCACAGGAACCCGGGTATACGCCGCGAACAATTTTAAACAAAATCTAACGGTTTTGAATCAATTTTTTCTCAAGATGCCTGTCACGTGGTGAGAAAGAGAGCACGCAGCGGTAGACAATGAAGTTATGAACAGTCCAGAAGCATTAGATGTCCTACGGGGATGCGGTTTGCTTAAATTTTTCAAATTGCCAAATATGAAAGCGAACACGCGTCTACTTGAGATGCTCATTGATTATTGGGATGTCGATGAGGAAGCTTTTATGATCGATCAGATGCCGCTCGGGGTAGAAGTGGAGGATATCTATTTTATCACGGGCCTTTCCCGAAGGGGAGAGGTAGTACAGTCCCGGGGTAGGACACGAAGTGCCCTTTCGATAGAGTACTATGTACAGATATACTGCTCGGGACATCCCAAGAAGGTTGGGAGCCAGATTTCCATCACACATGTGGCGAGTTTATCACTTAGGATAATCGTGTTTACCATGGCTCGGGTGAACGGATCATCCTCTCTGCATCAGGCGTCACGGCAAAACATGAGCGTGGCAGTTGACTGTCTCACTACTGTGTTCGACTGGTATACTCCCTTCTGGCCAACATGAAGAGCCAGCTCACTTCTATCAGGAGGGGTCAGACTAAAAACTTTGGATATGGGAGCATCTTGTGTACTTTCTTTTTCGAGAAGGTTCCCGCACTCCGTGCCAGGGTAGCAGTTTTCTCAGCACCCCACGCGATCCACGCATGGGCTGGTGGGCTGATCTGATGAAACATCTGGGGGGTGGGGAGGTCCCAAGGACTGCCTTTGACGATGACTTCTTCACCTGGTGGGACCAGCAGATCATCCCCGTGGATGACTACCCCTATGCTGGGCTGGATTTCCGAGGAGATCCTGATCTAGTGTTACCACCGAATGCAGCATGGGGCGAGATTGGTAAGATTTTATTATTTTATGATTTTTTTGGATTTTTCAAATATAATGATGAATTTTGACAAATATTTTTGATGAGATTCAAATGACTGATATGATGATCATGCTCCAGATATCGGGCCGGTACGACCAGATGGATTCCCGCAGCATGGACGTCGTGGTCGAGGAGCCGAAGAGGCGGCTGCTGATACAGAATGGACTTTGAACAACGTCCAGCGACACTTGGCAAGATTGAGCTGCCGAGTACCGATGGCCGTCATAGAGGACCTTCCTGAGGATATGCAGCATCATGTGGTTGGCATGCCATGTGACTGGGTTCGCATTTTTCGGCGTGTGGCCATTGCTATAGTGACATACTTAGACGCTCATCCTGAGCCGAGGCATTAGATATGTCGGACATGATTATGGGCATTTGAGTCCCAATTTTGTATATTTTTTGGACACACATATGTACACTCGAGACGTTTTACAATATATATATATATATATATATATATATATATATATATATATATATATATATATATATATATATATATACACACACAGTTTGACTTTTTGATACTTGATTTTATTGTGATGAATGATTGATATGCCAGTCTAATGCTTGATTAGCGATAGAATCAGCTAACCAATTATGAGATCTTAGAATATGCAAATAATTAATATAAGTAAATGATCTTTGCAACAACCTCACCCTTAAATACTGGCGATATAAAGATGGATCCCGTACTCGATAGATGTTATTTAATTGAGACACTATCAATTGAGAATCAAGATATACTACCAATGAGTCAATCCCATGAGAGATTGCCTCGGATAATAAATTAATAACAGCAGTATACTCGGCCATATTGTTTGAAGCAGGACCGATGCACATGCCTCTTGATGCCATCAATTGACCAGTTGGATAATAGAGTACCCAAGCTGCAGAAGCAAGATTCCGAGTGTGCCGACTAGCACCATCGGCGAACCCAAAATAGACCAAATCATCCATCAACACCTGCCATAGCAGACCAAAAAGTGCTGATATCAGAAAACTCTCGATGATATATGTACAAATATACATAAAATACAAAGAAGCCATTGCCTGGTCAAAACTAAGCAAAGTTCTTCTTTAGGTAGAGCCCGTTTAGGGGCTCCGCCAGCTTGTTTCCCTCGAAATCAATTAACTCATACGATCCTTTTTCTAAAACTCGTTTAATAATGAAAGGACCGTACCACATAGGCTTAAATTTGTCTGCCCCCAAGGCGTCCTTATCTTGGTCATAGACCAGGACAAGGTCACCTTTAGAAAAGACTCAAGGACAGACAGACTTATCATAATGCGTTTTAACCCTTTCCTTATGGGCCTCATTCATCGTGGCGGCATCTCGACGCTGCTCATCAAGATGTTCCAAGTGAACTAGGCGCTCCTCAAGACTCGAAGTCTCCGGAAGAAGCTCAACAGCCAACTTAAGAGATGGAATTTCACATTCAATCGGAAAGATAGATTCCATCCCATAAACCAACTGAAAAGGAGTAAAACCGGTAGCTGTTTTGACGGAGGTTCGGTATGCCCAAAGAGCCGAATACAACATAATGTGCCAATTGGACCGATTTTTATCGATTGTCTGTTGGAGTATCGTCTTAAGAGTTTTATTGACTGCCTCGACCTGTCCATTGGCCTGAGGATAATAAGGGGATGAATGCTCTTGGCAGAAACCTAATTTAAGAGCCAATTCGGACATCAGTTGATTCTGGAAATGACTGCCATGGTCAGTGACAATCTCTCTTGGGATACCAAATCTTGAGATAACCTGATTGAAAAGAAACAAAGCTGTCGTGTCACTATCGTTCTTATAAGTAGGCATGGCGTTGGCCCACTTCGTAAAGTAGTCTACAACCACGATAATGTACTTGTGATTCACCGTTGAAGGCGGATTACAAGTTGTAAAATCAATACCCCACTTAGTAAAGGGACCGACGGTGACAACGGGAAAAAGAGGAGCTGGATGCGCGCGCATCTTCCAAGTAAAAATTTGACACGGGTGACAGCGTTTGACCGCTTCCACACAGTCTTTAAAGAGTGAAGGCCAAAAATATATGGCACGTAAGATGCGCTGGGCTGTAGCAAGCCCTGATAGATGACCACCACAAGCTCCACTGTGGCAGTCATTGAGCAGAGACTCTGCTTCCTCTATGGTTAAACAACACCGAAGGATTGAATCAACCCCTCGATGGTATAATGTGTCACCAATGATAACATAGTTTTTAGCCAGGTGACGTAATTTTTGACGTTCATCCTTGGAGAAAGTAGAGGGAAACTTCGAAGTCTGGAGATAGACAATGATATCTCCATACCAAGGGTCAAGTGAAGAGATGAGGAATAAATGTTCGTCGGGAAAACTTTCCTCATAAACAGTATCCTCTCCACAAGGAAGCTTAGAAATTAGCTCTGCGAAAACCATGGATTTCTTAGACTTGGCAGACAAGAACTCGAGATTGAATTCGTGCAAAATGACTATCCATCTATTATATTTGCCCCCAATCACTCGCCTACTGAGGACAAATTGAAATGGATTGACCGCTGCTAAGAAAAAAGTTTTGCGTAGCAGGATATAATGACGGAGCCTCTGGACAGCGTGAACAGCTGCCAAGGCCAACTTCTCAACCGGAGAATAGCAAAGTTCAGGACCTATTAAGCCTCGACTCAAATAATAAATCATGTGCTCGGCGAGAGCATCATCTTCCTGAACAAGAACCATACCAATGGTTGGTTATGCTGCAGCGAGATATAAAAGGAAGTCTCTACCATAATCCGGTGGACTCAAAAGCGGGGCAGAGACTAATGCCTTTTTCAAATCATCAAACGACCGCTGCGCAAAGTCGTCCCACACAAATGGAACTCCTTTTCGTAGCAAACGCATGAACCCTTTAGTGATCTCGGCATAGTTTGCTATAAACCGTCTTAAGAAATTAGCCTTCCCTTAAAGACTTTGAAGTTGTCTAATTGAGGACGGGGGAGGCAACTGAACTATTGCCTCAACCTTGAAGGGATCCACCCGAATCCCTTCATTGGACACTATGAACCCTAACAACCGACCGGATGTAACCGCGAAAATGCACTTGTTGGGATTCAACCGGATTTTATAAAAACGACAACGTTCAAAAACCAATCGAAGATGACTAGGATGATCAGTTCTCTTTCGAGAACCAGCAGCAAGATCATCCAAGTATGCCTCGATGACATGTTTGATGTCGTGGAAAGCATATAGCATGGCCTGCTGAAAAGTGGCTCCAGCATTTTTAAGACCAAAAGGCATCTTTCTATATGCAAAGGTACCCCAAGGACATATAAAAGTTGTCTTATGTTGATCTTCAAGAAGGATAGAGATTTGATTATAACCCGAAAAGGCATCCATGAAGGAAAAAATTTTCATTACCCGCACACTCGTCGATAATCTGATCAATGAATGGCGTGGGGTAATTATCTTTCAGACAAGCCTTGCTTAGGTCCCTAAAATCGATGCATACTCGGATTGTTCCTTGCTTTTTGTCCACAGGGACTGGATTAGAAACCCAGTCAGTAAGAGGAACAGGGTATATAAAACCCACCTTTAGCAGCTTCTCAACCTCAGCTTTGATAGCTGCTACTTTCCTAGGGTTAACCGGCCGAAGCCTTTGATGAACCGGTTTCGCGTTTTCATACGTCTTGATCTCATGTTGAACAATAGAAGGATCAATGCCAGGCATTTCCTCATAAGATCAAACAAATACATCACGATATTCCTTGAATAGGTCGGTGTAGATTTGAATTTCTTCAGGGGAACACTCAATTTCGATGAAGATATTCTCGATGACATTAGGGTCCCTAGAGATGTTTATAGGTATCGTTTTTGAAATTACTGACATATTACCTTCGACACGAATGGGTGCTGGAGCCAAAGGGTTTGACATCGTACAAACATCACTAGTGAAGAGCTCGGAGAATCTAGATTCTACTTCCTGCAATGGAGGAAGAAAGTATGAACAATGGTGTAAGTCTTCCCAAGGTCGATCTATACCCATCATTACTTCTAGGATTGCTTCTTTAGAAGGTAAAACTGAATCTAAGCAGTCCTAGGCAGAGGTAGAATCAAGGCTCCAAGCCGGGGCCACATGACCATCTAACTCCTCTTCGGAAAAAGGAGTAGAGTGGTTGTCTGCAGAGTCTACGATAGACTGATATCTAAGCTCAGCTGCAGATATAGGGAATGCCATTCCATTTACTTGTCCTTCAACTAATGTGGTCGTAGGTGAAGGCAAGGTCCAAGGGTCCGAAAAATAACGAGTTCGAAAGAACTCTTCTCGAGGAGACTCCTTAGATGATGAAATAGCATTGATTTTAGCGAAAGGATAGGGAAGATCAAATGTACCCATCAATGAGGAATACATCCCTACTCCTAAATTCTCAGTTGGCGGGCAAGGGTTATCCACTAAAGGGATAGTAGAGTCAGAGCTTGCTTGAGGATCGACTGGACAATAGTCCAATTGATCAACCTTAATGATTTTCCCCTCATGAGGAAAGCAAATGACACGAAACAGAGTTGAAACAACGGCATCCATCTCGTATACCCAGTTCCTTCCTAATAGGAGATTATAGTCTAGGTTAGCATCTACGACCTCTACTTCAATATTGACGACCTTTCCCCCAACACTTATAGGAAAGGCCGGGATAATCCCATGCGGCTTATGAGAATGACCATCAAATGCAGTCAAGATGGTGGGTGAAGGAACAACCGAGGGTGATCCAATAGCCTTCCAGCATGACATCGACATAACGCATGTGGAAGCTCCTTCATCTATCATAGTGCAAAAAATATTGATTTTTCGGTATGTAGACTTTATTTGGAAAGCCATATGATGAGGGAGTCACTTTTTGACATTTAACATGTCAAAAGTGAGCACTAAAGAGTTAGCTAGATCGACTGCTCCAATCGCGGAGAGTAAAGCACTTCTCTAAGCCGAACACGACTGGAGAACCTCTAAAGTGGACATGGCACACGGATTCTGAGCCAAATCCTCCAAAATGGAGTAATTCTGGGCAGCCCTAGCATTAGAATTAATCGTCGCGCGTTTAGCAGAACCTTTCGGTATCTGTGGTATAGTCTCGACAGGGGGTCGCTCAATATGAAGGTCAGTACTTCTAGGAACAGTCTTGTCCTTGGAAGTTTTGGCTTCACCATAATCACGTGACCGAGTAGCCACATGGACGTTAGAACCCATCATGAAAACATTTGACGTTTTTTCCCCTTCCTGGTTGCCCCCAACGGAGGTTCCAGGATTTGAACTTGCGCCAGCAAGAAGTTGCTGCCCTTGGGGAAACAGGTTGGTTAACACAGCTTGAGAACTATAAGTCCCTTGCTGTCCTAACAAGCGCTGAGCGTCTTCAATCTTAGGGCAGAGATGAGTTAGATGTTCTCCACTACACAATTTGCAGGGAAACTTAACTTTATTTCTCGACTCATTTCTACCACCACCGGCGTTGTTTTCGGATTTATTTGCATCAGGCTTCCCATCTTGGCTCTTTTTCTTACCTCGTCCTTTCTTTTTCCCATTGGAATTTTGATTTCCTTTGGGGTTATCAGATTGGACGGCATTTATTGAAGAAGTTTGGGAAGCGGGGGGATTAGACGATGTGACTTGGTTGTTAGAAGCAGTTTGCAAGGACAACTGCTGCAATTGATTCAACAAGTTCACGGTAGTTGTGTCTACTGACCCAAAAATACCATCCGCGTGTGGACCTGGCTTCGACTTAGCTACATCAACCTTAGATCCAGGAGCATCTGGCAAGTACTTTTGTAGGATCCCAGACTGAGAGTAGATCAATTCTAATTGTTGGGCCCTAAAAATGGCTTGCTCCTCAGAATAGACCCCAGACATGGAGACATCCTTGGAGATCTCGAGTTGTAAAGACTTCAAAAACCACTCGAGACGGTACTCCGGAGGGATTTCAGCTTTAATGAGCCTCTTTCTCCATCTCCATTCTAGAATATGATCAGAAATGTGGGTTACCTTATCCTGAAGAAAGGTGGCCAGAAGTTCAGTTCTGGCATCATAGCGGATAGGCAACTGGAAGTGATTTAAGAAAATATTGGCTAAGTCAGCGAACGATGTAAAGCTGCCCCCTGGCAACTCTATATACCATTTGGCCACATTACCAGTCAAGGTGCGTTGAAAGAGTCTCAACCTAATCGAGTCATCGATAAGGGAGTTAGATGAGCACCACAAATGGAATGTGGTTACATGGTCGCCTGGGTCTTCACCACTCTTCCCTTCGAATTTTGGAATGTCCGAAGGGAGTTTGGTTGGGACCGGAGGCCAGGCCGGATTGTACTTGATTGGGTCATTTGTTAACTTAGTGAGATCTAGCAAGTTTAGCGTTGCCAGAAACGGAAGCCTAGGAGGACCTTGGGGATTCCACCCAGACTGGGCAAAACTCCAAAAGCTCTGAAAAGATTGTCCTGGAATTTGGCAGGCACCAGGCTGCCCGAAGTAACCAGTAGAACCGGATGAACCGAAAGGCAAGCCTTGTGGTCCAGCAAAATTCGGAGTTTTACTAACTCCGGCCGTATAACCTCCATAACCAGCAGAGTTTCCTCCTAAAGGATTGTAAGGAGTTGATAACCGCTGATACGGATTCCAAGCCGAAGCTAGAGGAGGAATAGTTTGAAACGAGCTAACCGTGGAGTACGGCCTATTCCCTTGTTGGCCGATAAACGGATTCCCAGTTCCCGTGCTACTAACCCCAGGGTTATTCCCACCTTGGAAAGGATTGCTACTTTGTCCCACAGAAGAAAAAGGCATGGATCCTACTGTCGGGTTGGAATGTGGTATATGACCACTTCCAAAAGGAAAACCCTGGAATGAAGCCGATCTGCCCATCATGGACGTAGAAGCATTGGTTTGGGCATTTCCACTCATGGACGGAATGGAGGTAGACGCAACTATAGATGTGCTAGCAAAAGATCCAAACAAGGAAGCAGAGGAGATGGAAATGGTTCCTCCCCCTTGCACCGATGTTGGGGTTTGCATAGTCGTAGCACTCGTAGAAGCCATGCTTCCAGTAGTGGTCATCGATGGTAAGCGCGTAGCGTAACCTGGACTTGACGGTCTATGCGTCGGAGTCCCAACGTATTGCAGTACGTCTGAATGACTAGATGGTAGTGGAGAATTTGGAGGCACTAACGACTCTGAAAGTTCTTCTACCTCTATGTTATTCTCTGCTTGAAAGAGAACTCGAGAAAGGACTGGAGTGTCCCTCTCTTGTTCAGAAGTGCCAGGCCTTGCTTGGCTGCTAATGCCCCCGAGAGGAGGATCAATCCCTGATGCGTCAACTGGCGTGGGACGGAACCCATCGGTAGTATTGCCTCTGCGCCTTCTAGGAGAAGGCTCTAAACTTGGTGGCGAGAGACTACGAAGTCTTCGAGACCGTCTTGGAGATCGGTCAGCCACTTTGAATTTTTTGTTATGATCTAACTAAAGACTCAAAAAATTGAAAGCTAGGCCAACTAGTAGCACAGAGCACACACTATAAAGTCCCTAAAGATACAGCCAGTCAAACAACTTCCAAGTATTTCCGCTCCGGGTGATTAAAACCGGACACCAAAATACGAGAAAGTGAAATAAGGGGCCTTCCGAAGATAGTCTGGGATGATGAGGGCCCAGTCCTATCAGCGAAGGTATCAGAGGAAGTTACGCTGACCTCCTAACAACAGCCTGCGCCGGTGCAAGCCCCAAAGCTTCGCAAGGGTGCCCTCCAGTAGTACTGTCGAGAGTGATGCAACGTCAACCTTAGGTGCCACGGGATTCCCCTCCGCAGCCACCTGTGTAGTTCCCTAGGAGTAGCAACTATGTATACCAACTCGTCGCAGAAGCCAGGCGGAATAGTCGTGAGGTAAGTTCGGACAAGTAGGAGAGGGGGTATCTCTCTTCCCTGTCTTTACAGACCCTCGTGATTAACTCCCAGATCCGGAGCTTTCCTGGTCTTCCTAACGCTATTGGATTTTCTCTCGTTATTCAGACTCCTACGTTTGACGTTTATATGGCCTTGGAGAGTTAACTCTCCACTCGCCTAATCCAAGGCCCTAAAATCCTAATCTTGTTGGTGTAACTGACTAAAACAAAAAGTTCTAGTGAATTTTAGTTAGCGCTTGATTTTATTAGGCTGTTCTTTAAGTCACAAGGTAACGGAAGTGAAACTAGTGGTGTTTTTTGACGCAAAAGAAATTAATAAAAACTTAACTACATGCACATGCACTTTTTCATTTTTCGATGAAGAGCAATTTCTATAGGGTTCAGAGGTACTTCTAATAAAACAAATTTTCCTTTTCTTTTCGTTAATGCACACTTCACACTCACAAAAGCTAACAAAGCTATATATGCCTAAAAAGGGATGCAAATCTACCCTAATGCAACAACTATATGTGGATGCAAGATTTAAAACTACTCTGAAAACAAAAATGAAAGTTGCTTGCTAATCAATCTTTATCTTGCCACTTACAATGCCTAGATGGAATATGAGATGTTACCATTCATTTCGTCTAAACACTAAAAACAAGTTCTAAGACAAACATAAAGCACTTTCACTTCACTAAAAGGAAACCAAATGAAAAGCAAGTTCAAGAAAGCAAAACTAGGATTTTCAAAATATTTTCTTCAAAGCAACAAGCAAAAGAGTCTTTTCAAAAATGCTCTCAACAACACTGAAACTTGTGATTGAAGAATAGGCAATTAAACACTTTTTCGAATCAACACCACTCAATGGATGAAAACTCAACAAAAATAAATGTTCTTGAAATTGCTCTTAACAATCAAAAGCAACAATGAAAGCTTTGGCAATGAAAACCAAAAGATCAAAAAGACAAATTCCAAGAAAGTGTTAATCAACAACTTTCAAGAAACAAAGAAGTGGATGGTCAAAAAAAGTGGTTTTGTCAAGCAAACAAAAAGTCACCAAAAGCAAGATTAACACAAAGATTGAATTCAATCTCCCTACCCTGATGAAATAGAGCAGCCAAGATTCCTAGCAAGAAATCTTGCGTGCTTTAGCCAAAAACGATGACGCTTGCAATCAACAAAAAACAAGACCAATACTCCTTATAATCAGAGAGAATTCAGAACGAGATGCTCGCTGTAAAACAAATAACTGATATTGGAAAATGACTGCTTCAGAATGACTCAAACCACCAGACAAACCTTCAGAGACTAAAAATATTTATAAATCTTGAAAATTGCAATATATACGTGACTGTACTTAAGTACAATTGCATGTATACGCGATTGTGTTTGAGGAAACCTGCGTATACGCGGGTTTACTCAAAGAAACAAGCGTATATACGCCTCTGTATCTAATAAAAACAGCGTATATGAAAAGCTTCAAGAAAAATAAAAAAAACAAACTGAAGAAACTGGCAAAACTTAAAGTTCAAAAATAGACCAGACAGTAACAGCAAGCAGACAAGGCAGCTGAGCCCTTATTGGCTTGAAAAATACCCAAACTAGGAACAACAAGAGTGTTGTCCCCAGTGGAGTCGCCAATTCTGATAGAGGGAATTACTCCCCTAGGGCTTTTTGGGTTGAAACCCTAGTAGACTGGAACTTATCTATTCAAAGAAACATGCATTCATACAGCCATTATGCTATTGTAAGCAAATTCTATGATAAGGGTACGTACCTTTGGTCCTACGTTTGAGAAGGCCTTTAGGGTCCAAACCCTTCTTGGAGTTCCCTTCTTCTCTTTTGTCCTGCAAAACAACCAATTCAAAGAACACAACTGTACATGGACAAAACTTATAAAGAAACCATCTTCATGTTATAAAGAAAGGTAGTTAGTTATGAAATCAAAACAACCATTTACATATGAATTCTAAACATGACTATCATTAACATAAAGAAGATTCATTTCGGGAACCAAGACACGTGTTTCTTTTATTATAGACAAATAAAGTACATAAAAAGGAATATTTTCACCTGAGTCACCTTCAGCAGGCTCCAAGCAAAGCTTCCTTCCGGATCCGTTCCAGCCTCAAGCCTCTAACAAACTCCTTCCATGACTCTCTCCATGATGTCATAAATGGTGGATGAACATCAACACACAAGGAAACAAAAGGTTTCCTGTACAAAATGGGGGAAGTGCAGAAGGCACAAGGAACTTCAGACCTGGTCAAGGAAAAAATCTCAGCATAATAACCTTTCTCTCTATTCTCTCCTCCTTAGGCCTTCCCTTTGAGGTCTTTTTATACCATCTCCAAAGTATTTTTTTAGTTAGGAGTTGGTTGGGAACAGTTGGGCCATGGGCACTAACAGGTGATCAGCAGGTAAAACCCACGATCTCCGCCCGAAAATAAGGAGTGATATATTTTTTTAAGTGTTTTAATACATACACGTGGGTTGGCTATACACATACCCACGTATACACGTGTTTAACTCAGGGCAATGTCGCGTATAAGGGATAAAACACTGTTTTTTAAATTTTAGGACCAGGTCTGGAATCAAGGGTTGCCCTAGGCCATGAGTACATCATCACAAACCATAAGAGTGAGATTTGGAGCTATAACACCTAGGGGGGATAATATGGGGTACAGAGGGAGGTACCCAAGGGAATAATGTAATAATGTGATGGGCCATAGTAATAAATAAGGTAGTTAACCTGTATCATGTAAGGGACCACAAGTAGTTAGCATTAATGTAATAAGCCCATGGTATTAGATAGATGGTATTGAGGGAACCATGGTAATGACCCATGGTATTGTATGTATGAGGCCTATATAGAGGCTGGAGACTCCCCATTGAGAGATGTCAAGGATTATTGTATGAACACACATATGGCTTGTGGAGTGTTCTCCTTCCTTAAGGAGTGAATCTATGGTGTTGCCCTACCTCAAGGGTTTCATATCAATAAAGAAGAATTTCTATCTATTTGTATCTTATTATTTCTGGGTATATTTGTATTCTCATATATTTTCTGGGTTAGATCTATAACAATTATCCCCATTGTGCCTGTTGTCATTCCATCAATCACATTACTATTTTCCCTCATGCCTTAGTTGAGGATCTTCATTGCCTCACCTATGGCGAGCCCTATTCTGTTGACACCATCACATCAATTCCAGAAGAATGGCCTAGAGGGCGGTGTATCTTGGTTCCTGCTTCCATTCATGTTTGGTGCCTCAGGTAAAGCAAAGGAACTCATCATTACCCTTTGACTTGGTCGTGTCATGCTCGTGATTCATACAATTGATGGTCCAATGATGTAGCAGATTGTACGAGTGATTCTTGGGTGTGTTTGAGATGCTTCAGACCTCATGATTGGGTGCCCCTTCAAGTGGCCCCCCGCATGACTGTATGACTTCCTATTATGCTACAGCCTCATACGCAGTTCCACAGATTTGATGGGTTCGGTTCTTACCATTTTCAACGCTCATGACATGCATGTCTCCTTCAGATGATCTATTCACTTTTGCAGAGCCCCTTCCTATTCAGGAGGGCTTCTTTGGTTGTTATACACTACCTCCCACCCATTTTTTTAGGGAAGCACCATTATATATCATGTACTCAGATGTTATTGTATTTAGTCATGGCTAATGTTTTTCTAGGCACATTATGTATATGGGACACATTGTATTATTTTCTGGCTCATTTATGCTAGCACCTCATGTACCATTCAACAATGTACTTTATTACTTAGCTTCATTTTCCTAGGTGCATTATTTTTTTGTACTAAGTTACCTCAGCGGGTATAAGTATGCCTCCCCCGCCTCATTGAGATCTAGTACCACAACATAAAAGGAGACTTACATTGGTCTCGCCCCCTCTATCACTATAGTCTATCACTTCAGCTCCATTGGTCTCTCTCTCTCTCTCTCCACTTTGTTGTCTAGTGATTATGTCATTACAATGTACTTCGGTCATACATTTTGCTCCTACCACTCGTACATTGGGGGGGAATCTATTATCACCAAAAATTGATCATCTAGCCATAATTTACTAGATGGATTGATGTACACCATGTTAGGCCACATTTTCCATAGTAAAATTTGTTTCACTGTAAGAAATTACTTAATAAACCATATTTTTAAAGTCATTTATAATTAAGCCCATGAAGAATAATTAAATAAATCACTATTTATTTAATTACCTTCTAGGAATAATTAATTAAACCATTGTTTAAGTAATATTCCTTGTCATATTTGACCGAGTTATGAGAAATAAATAGATAAATCATTAATTATCTTATATTTTCTAGGAATAATTAATTAATCACTAATTAGTTATTATTCTTGGTCAAGTTTGACTAAATCCCTTAGGAATACTTAAATAAATCATTATTTGTTTATTATTCCTTAACAATAATTCTTGAGATGATAAATAAATCATTTATTTATTTATTATTTCTAAATAAAATTTTAAATACCTTTTCCCTCCAATAAAATATAATAAAATATTCCAAATGGTTAATTCTAGAATTTGGTTATAATAATATTTTACTATTTCCCATTACTCAAGAATAACTTAATATTTTGTTATAAATAAAAGGGTTTTACATTCATTCTTCACTTTTGATCATTTCCATTGTTGCACTCATTGTTGTAGCTCTGATCATTATCATTGTCGCACACCATCTTCTTTGTCATTTGAGTTCTCATTGAGCTCAAACATTTTGTTTGCTGGGTCTTACGCATTATAGAGGAGAGAGACTCTACAAAAGCTGAAGACATTGAGGATAGTCAAGAACCCATCCCATAGAGGGGGACTGGTAGCATTATTTATTCCCTTCACAAGTGTCATTTGATAAAATATATTCTTTATATATCTCGTTTCCATTGGATTATTAGAGTTATTTGCGCTTATTTTACTATTCCATTCTGTTGTTTAACTATTTATGTTGCATAGATTAGGGCTTTCGTAGGTTTTGTTTCTATGATTTTCTACAGATATACAATGTTTAACAACCATTTTTATTGTTAGGGTTCTTTGTCATCCATAGCCTAAAGTAGTTTCTTTTCGTACACCTTCAAGAAGAATACTTATTAAGAGGCCTAAATATATTTTAAGTTCAATGATGAATGTACGGATAATATGTTTCATCCAAAGAAAAATCTCAAACAAAATAACGATGTTTGTATCTATCATAGGATCTTATTTCCTTTAATGGATCATGTATATTAATTGGTTTTAACGTATCACCTCAGTCTAGTATAGAAGGGAAAGGAGAAATAACTTAAGCGACAATATTTATTTTAGAGGTACATATATAAGTGTCTTTGAAAAACAAGGAACAACCTCTCTTGCTCGTAAAATAATTCAGGATCGCTCGTCCACCTTGGCATTTCCGCTTTGATGAAATAAACATTGATAAAATTCCAATGGTCATAAAGTATACAAATATAAATAAATGAAGGGTGAAATAAGAGAAAGGATTCTTGTGTAGAGAGGTGAAGAAAGTAACTTTGTCAAGTTATTAAACATGTTCACTCACAAAAAAGAAATGCTTGTGTTTCCTTAAAGTGACTCCTCCAGAGTATTGAAAAGGCCTTCTAGTAGTGGAGCAACACCAAAGATGACACTAAAAATATTACTATTTTAAACTCATGACATTCATATACTCCTACTCCCTAATTGAAACATATGAAGTTTAACTAGTCGTGTGAAGTGTGCTAAGCTAACAAGAGGAATAAAAGGGACTAAATATTTAATTGGGCTAAATAAGGAAGCTAGGGTGATTAATAGGATGAGACAATACTTCCAAAAGGATAAAACTCGTACTTAATGCTAAACCTGAACAAAGAATTTGGGGTTCTTCTATAATGTTTTCAAGTGTTGTAACTACTACAACCCCGTCCAATTTTTTTCCTATCTTCAAATTTTGGAGCCTCCTCATGATCATGCCATCCTATATCTCAAGCTATAAATGTCATTCTCGATCATCTTGTCTAAGTGTTCAAGTCTTCCTTAAGTGAACCTAAGTGTTGAACTACTTGTTTTCACATGCCCAATCCTTGATGTCTTCATAAGCACATTTCTTCCAAGCGGGCAAGATAACACATCTCTTGTTGAGAGACAATGATTATGCATCCCCTAGAGATAGTGATTGTGTAATACTTACCAATAGTGGTTCTGCACTTGCGAGGGATAGTGTTGCACAATCCTTGCTCACAGTCATCACACAATCCTTTCTCATAGTCAATGCACAATCACTGCCCACAATGATTGCGTAGTTCCCAATGAAATTGTAATGGTATCCTCTGTAGATAGTGATTGTTCACTCTTTGTTGATAGTAAGAGTGTACTTCTTCATGTAATTATTTTCACACCTCTTATTGGCAGTCAATTCACTCTTGACTCCTAATTTCTTAACATGCACTAAGCACATTCACAAATCTCACCCTAATTACATGCCTTCTCTCCCTTTATAAAGTGTCTATCTGAGAGGTCATCTCACATTCATATTTCACTTCTGAGCTTTATGAAATTTTGAAGCACAAGGAGTATTCTCTCACCCTTGGTTGTAAATGTGCCATCTCATGAGTGAGTTTCTCAATTGTCACTTTTTCTTTCGCAAGTTTTTCTTTTGCTTTCTCTTACTCTTACATGTGTCATTTTTTTGTACTCTATATTTTTCAAGTGTCTATTTTTCTTTCTTTCCTTCTTGTGTGTGTCGCTTTTTCTTTCTTCTATTTTCGCAAGTGTCACTTTTTCTCTTACATTCATTGCTTTCTCTTGCTTTATTGTATCTTATTAATAGCACCTTTCCACATCTTCTAAAGGTGGATCCGACACACTCTCTTGTACTATTTGATGTTATTTATCATTATAACATGTGTTGGACACATTCCCATGGCGTAGCATACCTTTTGGTTACAGTCGACACTTGAAGATAAGTATTTTAAGTGCCACAATTGGAGATAAGTATAATTTTAATGTCATTTCACCATATCCATGATACGCTGGGGTATTGTATATATTTTTATAATGTTCTTGATTGTATATGTGTGTGTGTGTTCATGTTCAATACCTGTTATATGCTCTTAGTCTCTTGTCTCATTGATCTCACACTTAGTCAATTCAAGAGTTCTTCGTTATCCTCACCCCTTGCACAACTCATAGGAACATTCAACGCATAGCCAAGTGTTGAGTGTTGAAAATTCAACAAGATGATGGAGCTTAGTGGAAAGGAGTCACCTTCACTAAGTGGGCCCGCAGGCTACTTTTGGCACAAAGTCTATTTTTAGACTATGTCTATTTTTAGACATATGGATCATGGTCTATGAGTTGCAGGATGTTGTTTATGGATGATTGGTAATGTTGGGAAAAATAGATGGACTTCTATTTTTGGTTCATAGCAGAGTGATCAAAGTCCATTTTTAGACTATCAGGCTAAAGATAGAAACAGTCAAATATTATTAGCCCTTAGTAATATTTGGACTCTAAACATTATCTTATTCTCTTGGAGCACTTCAGTTCGAGGTACGGATGTGGTACATGCAGCTGAAAAAAGGAATCACGTGGTTTCTTATGTGTTAGTTGAGCTATTGGATGGAGGACTTCAGTTAGAACTCATGCATGTGAGTTTCTATGGAGTTGATGGAGTTGTGTTCAGTTTGACTTGGTTGAACTAGTTGTATTTTAGTCAAACTAAAGAATACACTAGTGATGAGTTGTGTGAATTAAATATTAATTAATTAACTAATTATTAACTCATAAAGAAACTAAAGAATACATTAGTTAACTGAGTGCATGGACAGTTCAACAGAGACAGGTGTTAGAGGTAAGTGAAAGGGTGAGTTGTGACTATTAGTTGTGCATGAGATTTTCACATACATGGATTGAGTAATGCCAATGAGGATTGCGTAGTGTGGGCCAATATCAATGCAATTGTATCTTGTGCTGACGTGAATTCTCTTGCAGGATTGTGCAGTGGAGGCAGGCAAAGTAGCGGAGGAGATTTGAACCTGTTACTTGTTCGGACCTGAGCTAGTTTTGTGTGTAACAGGTGGAGATAGTACTGAGTACTTGTGAGGAGTATTTTACTATGTATTGTTACATGTTCTCAATCATTATAATATACAGATAGTGTGGGCTTTTCAGCTGTATGCTTTCCCCGGGTTACATACTATGTTAATGTGCGCATGCGATTGATGTTTCATTGTTTTTAATACTGCAAAATTGATGATCAACGTAGAGGAGGTTATGTATTATGCATGTATTCCGCAATAGTGTATAATCGGGATAATCTTTGTGAATAAGTGTTTATTATTCAAAATTTCTACATTGAGAACACTATGCACTCCTAAGCTTCAGTGGTGAGACCCTTACCTCCTAGATTTGTGCATTTCTACCAACTAGAGGAAAACCTCCTTAACTGCACATTGAACAACCTAAGATAGAAAAAACTCAACCTTGCTACACACATTGACTCCTTGCACAAGCTTAGACCAATCCCACCTTGGATTTTGAATTATGCATTATACGTGGACAATAGGGTTATTTTTGGACCCCAACAGTGCTCAACTGCACAATCCGTAGAGCCTCCTTCTCTTCCACTACACATTGCATAGTTATAGTGCCCAAGATTGATCCCTTGTCTCCTAAACTTGCCTTTTACGCAATGCCTTGACCAACCTTGCCTTCAATGGATACTGAGGAATTTGAGTGGGTAGTAGATTCATCTTTCAGCCCTTATAGTGCTCAAATATGCAATACCTTGATCCTTCACCTCAAGCACAACGCATTGCGCATTCTCAATGAGAAGGCCTACCTTCTCTGCCTCCATGACCTCCACAATGCACACAAGAATTCTTCCTCTTCCCTTGACATTGCACATTGCAAAATCCTAGTGCTCAGTCCTTCACTCCTTGCCTCATGATCCTTTGTATTGTGCCCAAGAAGTCCACTCTCTCAGCCATTTCACACTATCCCATCATAGTCAAATTTTTACATGAGAAAACAGGGTAGACAGGGTGATTTTAGGACTAATATTGTCTTTTCATGAGTGGAATTTAGTTGTAAGTGTTATCATACAAACCATGGGCTTCACTTAGTGAACCTTTGACATATCATATGTGTTCATGGCATATTAAACAATACGCTTAATATGGCTACATATTGGAAAACATCTCCAAAAATCACATTGTTTACCCTCCTACCAATACAAACCCAATACACCTTCCCAATTAAAAAAAAAACTACTTTAACTAGATATTGTAAGTATCCATCTTTTCATTCACCTTTTTTATACCCCTTTATATTTTTTCATTAACTTTGAACTCCATTTTTTATACGTGCCAATATAAAAACCCTTTACCCCACTTTATATGCTCAATATATTATGTAATTTTTTCCTCAATATATATCCCCCAATATGAATTCACGTGGTATGATATTTCTCCCCCAATGAAGCCCATGTGATCCTAACATGGCAAGATGATGTTGAGGGAGGTCATTAAGCAGAGGTTACAAGAAGGAAACTTGTGGAATATAAGACCTAGGGACCATCAAAAAAGGAGACAAAGGAACTTTGAACTATGATAGATGGATGAAGACTGAGATGAAATGAAAGACTACAATGCTGATATTGACCTTTTGGAGGGTGAATACGAAGCAAACCATAAATTAATCATGAGCTAGAGACATAGCAGTAACAAGAGGAACTTGGCATTCATACATTATAATGAAGTCTTATGTCACAGTTTCTAAATTATGGCTTCTCAAAGGGTCATCACAAAAACCTTATGTTGTGCATTATTTTGCAACAATTTTTGGAATGTAATTTTGTATTTCCAAAAAATGAGAAAATGTAAAATGTGTGCAATCCCAAGAGGAACACATGGAGCATGAAGAGCCACTAGGAAAGCCAAGGGTCATGTAGGAGCTCAAAAGTCACATGGGATCTCAAGAGTCATGAGGTAGGTCAAGAGTCACATTGGAGTTGAAGATTCACCTCATTTCTTATAAATAAACTGTCATAACTCAAGCAAAGGAATTTTCACCTTGGCTTCTCTAGCTTGGTATAAGAGAGAATATCATTATTTGGAGCAAGTCGTGACTTAATGTTCCGCTATTGGGGTGAGCGTTGTATCATTGTAATTATGTATCTTGGAAAATTCACTTAATATTTGAAGTTCTCAGAGCCAACCCACTTTAATGCATGTATCGTGGATGTTGTAAGACTATTATTTTAAAGTTTGCAGTATAATTTTTTGTTCATACATACTAAATAAAATGAATTATTTCATTGGCTTTGGTATACATCTTGTTGAATGTGCAATGTTACTTTGTTTTATGATCATTATTACCTTGTCAACTATTTTGCAGCTTAATTAATGATTATTTCTATGCTCACACGTGTCTTTGTTAGGATGGTACTATTAATTTTCTTCTAAATGCTCACTTTATCTCTTCCTTCCCATGAAATTACCTTATATACATTGCAATTGTATGCTTTACGGTGTCAAATTACTTACTTGTTTCAAATGTTATGTGTGTACTATTGTATTTGGTTTATTGCAGCCATGGAAAATATCTAAGTTACAGTGGTCATGCATATTATCTGGATGGGGCTGATACTCCAAATGATGTGAGTTCTAATTGGGATTTCATACCATGGAGACCCCATCTGTTGGTGGACTTCCAACACTGTCAACATAATATTAACACTTTAATTTGTTGACCACTGTCTCAACAATTGCCTTGAATTTTCAAAAGTTGTCATTAGCTTCAAATTTCATTGTGCGGAAATACACCCAAATATTTATGTTATAGTCATTCATGAAGCGTAGGAAGTAGTAAACTATTTCCAGTTATTGGGTTTGCATTAGACCCCATATATATGTATAAACTAGCTCCAAAGGTTCCATTTCTCTAAAAGGTACTCCCTTAGGAAAAATATCCTTATGTTTTTTTTTTTAGAATACAACTCTCACATGAGTTGGTTGGCTCTTAAATGGGTGACAAACCCTAAACCATATTCTAATTCTAAAAGAGTTTAATCACACAAAATTGTAAATGACCAAGCCTGAAATTCCATAACCCAAAAACATCCAAGCAAGTCATATTTTTAGAAAATGAATCATTATGTCTATCATACTTTAGGGTGAGATGGTACATATTTTTCTTTCTCCTATTTACTTTGGTAATCAACATCTTACTAGGATATTTATTATATAAGAAACAATAATATCCATTAAATATGACAATACAACCTTTTTTAGTAATTGGCCCAACACCAAGAAGATTACGTTCCAAACATAGATAATAGTACACATTTGGGGTGCACCATTTCTGACTCAATATGGTAAGGATATTAATTGATCTATTTTCCATAACATTTAGAATGTTATCATACCCCAACTTGACCTTAGTTCTTACTGAATCATCTCAATCTACAATTATGCTTCTTTTTTCTATCATATGATTACCACATCCACTATCTATAAGCCTAATATCATTCTATTATCCTTGAGAACCATTACACATAAGGAATCAAGATTCTTAAAAACTCTCTGAAGAATTCATTGCATCTTTTCTACTAAGATGAGGATTATTTTTCCTACATTCATGTGTATAAGGACCTACCTTATTACAATAAAAATACTTAATTTTGAATTTTCATACCTTTGATTTGATTGAAAACTTCTACTTCTGGCCCCCTTAACTATTAGGATGTTGGTTTAATTTATTTTCTTTTTCTAAACCATGTCTTTTATTGTTACTTATGTTGCTCCTACCTCTGCCTCTTAATCTTAACTCTCCTCTACCTCTTGAGAGATAAAGGGACAATTTGAATTTTTTTTTCCAAAAATGCATCATTCTTGTTTACTTAGGATTCATAACATAGTAAGGATCCTAATAGTTCATCTACTATGAGGATTTTGGTTTAGGATCCTTTCTTGTTCTAAACCATCTATTTGATTTCTACTTGTGTTACTCTTACCTTTGCCTATTGATCTTGACCCTCCTCTACCTCTTGAGAAATAAACCTACAATTTGAATGTGTTTTCCAAAATGCATCATTCTTGTTTATTCAAGATTCATGGGACACTAAGGATCCATATAGTTCCTGTACTGGTAGCTACGATAAATTTTTATAATTGTCATTTTCCATGACTACTACATCAAAATTCATACGAAAGGTTCTAAGATCCTTCTCCACCACATTTTGATCTAAAATATCTTCACCATTCATCCTTATATGATTGATGATGTTTATGAATTCAATCATGTATGGGTGTGCTCTTTCATATTAAAATTCTCAAAATTTATCGTCAACATCTATAACTTAACTATCTTCACCTTCACAATGCCCTGATAATTAGTATTTAATATGTTACATGATATCATGGAGAAATTTTCTTCTCAGATTTTTGAAAATATAGTCTCAACCCTGCCATTTTTAGCATCCTTCTTTCTATTTTCTCTTATCTCATACTTCTATGATTTTTTTAAACCCTTTTCAACTACTTCATGAGCTAGCTTTGTATAGCCACAAACTACAACTTCTTACAAATCCTAGGAACTTAACAAATCATTTATCTTAATAACCTAAACTTGAGGGTTTCTTCTATCAAAACTAGAATTGGTAACTCTCAAGGATATCTATAACTATATTTTCTTGAAAAATCCTTTTGTCAATGGAAATAAACCCTTTCTATGTTCACTAATAAAATAAGATTAAAAAAATACCCTTTTAGCCAAAACTTTTTTCCCCCACACACAAAATAAATTAATTAATTAATTAATAATTTATGTTTAAGAAAAATTTACCCAAACTAATTCCTCCACAGTTGTGCTTATTCCAAACTTTCCAAGTTGAAATAATAATTTTATGTTAAAAAAATATTTACCCAAACTTTAATGCATATCTCCCAAACATGCAGCTCTCTAATAAACTTTAGACTCTTCAATGGTGGCTAATTCATAGAATTTAATCTTCTTTGTAGGGGATCAAGATGAAAAAAACGAAAATGAAAAATGAGACAATCCACCTTAGCTACCATTAGGGTTTGTGGTAGGGAAGTTTTAGCCCTATGGATCTCCCTCGCAGAGCACTTGATAGCATACCATTGACAGTTGCTTTGTTCTCATAGTCACAAAAGGTCTCTGCAAACAGTTGGTGTTGTTAACTTATTGCACAAGAAACAACCACCTCAATCCCCTAGTAAGCAATTTTAACACAATGGGAATCATATAACAAATATAAAGGGTAAATGATACCATACTAGTACATTAATTAATAATTCACAATATTACGACATAATAATACATAACATAATAATGTTATAGTTTTCTAATTCAAATTGATTTATTTTTTTAAGATATATGATTAAATAGAGCCATAAAAAACTCATTAATAATCTTTTATAAATGTAATACACCCAAAAATCCACACTTTAAAAAGAATTATTTGTTTCTAATTCGCACATCTTGGTAACTTCCAATGAGTGATAATAATATTTATTCATATTGTCAAGAGTATTTTAAAAGGTATTTTTTCTCTACATGTTTATTTATTGGTTACTTATAAGCATACATTTCCTTGCACAATCACCAAATATGTTATAACATTCTGTTTGTTACCCTTTAATCTCTTAGGTTAATCTTTTCTAAGAAAGCAAAGGGATGTTTATTAACCATCCCACTTACAACTTTAACCTTATATGATTATTGTATTTTTCTTTTACACTTTACCCTGGTATATTTAACTTACTTGTGCCTGGTTAAAAGACTTAATGCCCTTGAAACAATGATATTATAACTTTAACATTACTCTTGTCTAAGGTGACGCACTGCCCATTTCCCTTAGATCGTGGTCTTGGCAGAGTAAATGTTCATAAAGGGTTAACATTTGAAATTTATACTGTGACGCATGGTGATATATATTTGGTTTATATCTGGCACTTAGGAATGAATAACTAAAACTCACTTTATTTAAACCTTGATATAATGTTACATAATATAACCCCTCACTTAGGTGATTGGTATTAAGGTCAACATATTTGTCTCGACCCATGGCCATACGACATAGTCCAATGGCCATTGTTCCACCACACCATTGTCACATTGCTATCATGTGGTTTCTTTTTATGCAGTCAATATTTCTAGAGAGATCTCACGATGTGAATGGTTAGGGTTTATTGGAATAGGATAGACTCCCCTTGTTCTAATTTCCTCATTTAGTTTTTTTTATCCATTTTCACTCTACGATGTAACTAAGAGGATTTTGGCCTATGACCATGGCTTCCCTCAATTCATTCCTCATTGGCCTTATTGCCTTTTCGTTGGTTAATATATTTGTTTAGTCTGATATCATAACACGACATGGACACTGACCAAAACTAAAAAAATCTTGTTAATCTCTAGCTCTATTGAGTTTTGGATGTTACATTTCCATCTTATATTGCATGGCATTTATTATGGTTTTTAATTCCTCCATGATTCTCTATGGCAGGATTGATACTCTGCGTTAGGGTATTCAAGCATGCAATATTTCCAGGGTTGAATAGTTTTCAACCACCTTCATTCTTGACCCTGTTCTCTATTCCTCTTGCGGAATTAGCATGGTGAGATTGACCACCTCATGATCTACCTAGGTAACCAATTTGTGCCCCTTTCGGTTACATTGTTCAATTTAATTGCTATATTTATCATTTCTCCTTCATCTATTACTAACCCTCTGTCAGTTGCAGGCCGGGGATGTTTTGAGGAAATTATAATATCTGGGCAATGGCTTGTCATTTTGGATGGTACTTTAAATCTTCTTGATATTTATTAGTTATTCGTTTAATTTTTACTTCGTCCATTTTAGTACTCTATAGACTCTTTGGACAAACTCAAATGAGGGATCAATCTGTTAATCCTCTTCTAATAGAATCCAAATCAACAAGGCATTCTTTCCTTATAAGAATGTTCATGATTTTATGTTTCAACATTTACGATTTTCGGTCTATAATAACCTGTAGACCCAAATATTAAAAATACATTTGTTTATATGTATTTATTAATGTTTTCTCTAGTTATATCATAGGTAGAGTGTGACTCCACCCTTCTCTGGCCCCTACATGTATCCATTTTCCTCTACTCTGACTTGACTCAAATTCATTATTAAGAGTGATAATATTTTTTGGTGTGTGATAGAGGTTCGTGCCTCTTTTTATTTACAAGTACCATTTGGTTCTCATTGGCCAGATCCCTCGCACCCTTTCTTGCAACTTTCCTTCCAGTTTTTGAGTCCAAGGCACTGTCTTCATCTTAGACCCTCATCGTATTCGCAAGTTAAACATGTTGTGACTATTTCGAGGGGTTGATAGGCAACCCAAATGCTCTTCCTTTGTCTCTTTGAATAGAGATTGATTTATTCAGTTTATGGGTAGTCCTCGGGAATACCCATTTGTAGATTTGATTTAAGACATTTCATCTTCTATGGTGATTATATGTGTTTTTAATGAGAAGTGACTTACAACTACTTCTAGCTCAAGGTATCAAAATTTGTAAATTATATATATATATATATATATATATATATATATATATATATATATATATATATATATATATATATATATATATATATATATATATATATATATATATATATATATATATATATATATATATATAGATATATATATATATATATATATAGAGAGAGAGAGAGAGAGAGAGAGAGAGAGAGAGAGAGAGAGAGAGATAATTGCATAATGGAGCCTTTTGTTACTTTCACATGTATAATTATCTTTGAATGTTAAAATGTACATTTCTTTGTTACTATCTTGGGATCAACTTTCCTATTACCTTTTCCTTCTTTACTTAAGTATATTTGTTATGATTTTCAATAAAATTCTTAGTTCACATGTGCCCTTATGAATTTCTTTTGGGGTAGTGTGTTCATTTCAATTTTGGTTTATTCAAAGTTTTACTTCCCCATAGTAATTTGTATTATACATATAACAATCTTGAGTCATAATTTAGTGTATTAACCGTTTTTCATTGGGCTCAACTAGCCATAACTTTTCAACGTAAAACATTTTTACCTCTAGCCTATTTTGGCATGATACCATTATATTGGAAACATACTTAAACATAGGGTAAAATAAGTGTGATTCTTTAAGGTTGTGCCCATAATTACAACAATAATGTAACAATACTTCTCAATTCCTTATGTATAGCTTAATTATGTATTATTTATCATTTAGGTGATTACATTTTTGAATATTATTTCTTATTTCAGGAGCTAAATACACAAATACATTCAAATATTCTTAGCCTGGTTAGCATAGATCTAGCCATATGCTAAGGGTTCATAATATTATTGCTTCTATATACTATTCACACTACTCGGCTATATAATAAGATATATATATATATATACTTCTATTCTATTAACATACTCGGCTTGTTAAGGCTCCTTATGTTTTAGACTCAAATTGTAATTTGTGTTATCCTATCTAGGTTGCTACACTATCTGTTGTGTAAAAGACTACCTCAAGTTCAACTTGTAAGTTAATGTTGATTGGTTTTTATACTGAGAATCTTATTGGCTTAATCCTTAATGGATGTTAGCTTTCCATATGTATAGAATTAGATCCAAAGTATGGGTTCATTCAAACTCCTAAAAAAGTTCACAACAATTTATAAGTGTAATTATAATCAATATTTTAGAGTCTAGTCTCATAGACCTCTCTATGAGACTTGCTAGAGATGTATTCTATCCATGGTAATTGTCAATATGGGGTTTATGTAGATCTATTCTGCTGCCATTCATGTATAAATGTTCTGTTATAATTATTCCACAACACTGGTATAAACTATTATCTAGTGTCTAATTCTATTTGTTATATCCCGTTAATATATACATAATAATCATATTTACTTAGGAATTATATTTCACTATGTCATCTGTACATAAACAATCAAGCATCAATAACCATTATCCACACAAACTTTTTTATATAAAGCCACATACATAAGTAGTAAACATCTCCTAAATGAATTGTCCAAATATACTTTTCTCTTATATCTACAAACTTTCCATGGACATTACTGAAATGAAAATCCCACTAGTTTACTTTTAAGGAAACACGTTAGAAAATAAATCATTCACTTCAAACCAATTCAATATTATACATAAATATAGTAATAGTTTATCTGATCTAAAAATACTTCTGGGAAAATTATGGGAAAGATCATATTCCTCCAAACGAACGTGTTGCACATGAGAAACTTCCCCTGAGCTTAGACTTCTTGCCTCTTCTAATAAATGAGTCCTAGAATAACAATCCGTTCTTGTATTCTTTTAGTGATATTTTATGTTTTTTTCCAAAAAAATTAATCTAGCAATATCTTGCTTTTAAGGTCTACCTTCCTTTTGCATTACCTAGGATTTTTCTTTTAATTAGGAGAAATTCTTTCCTTTTTCCTCCTAAGCATGCCTTTCTCTAGCGTTGTGATTTTCTTAACATTTTATTGAACATAACATTCTCTCCAACTAAGTTTATCCTTCCATGATAATATCTCTCCCCAATTATGTTTTTTCCCTAGTGGCAATCTTTCTCCTAGGATATTTTTTGGGAGAAATATTTGGAAAAGTTCCACTATGTAGACATAACCACTTAACAATTCTTAGAATAACAAGAATTCCATATTACACGTGCTCTTTCCTATAATATTTCTCAAAAGCAAAAATTTATCTATTATAAAATCTATTTACATAGTTAGTCCAAATCTATAACAAAGGTATCATAAAAAATATGATGGAGAGAAATATATTTAAAACTCTAATTGACAATGATTTAAACTCTACTAGAAACTACTAGTTAACTAAGAGTAATTAAAAATAATTATTTCTAGTAGAACTCCCACATTGCAGTAAGCATTCAATTTATCACAAAAAATGCATTGCATAGTAAGCATTCAATTTATAAAAAAAGAGTGCATTGCATCAAGCTACGAATCTGAGAAGAAGTGCAGTGGATAATTAGGTTTCCAAAGCATGGAAGAAAAACGAACTTTCAAGAGCTTGGATTGTTTATGCATGAGGGTACCTAGGTCATGGGATTAGAAAGCACTACTAGATTGGAGGAATTTTGGACGCACGAGAAAGATATAGAGACCGACAAATAGAAAAGAAGAGGTGTATATATCTAATAGGGATAGTAGGAATTGTGGCAAACATAAGTGGATTGTAGGACTACAAATAAACAATGAATTACTTAGTTAATTTTCCCTAATATGATTGAGATGATTTTTCAATTGAATTTTTATTGATACCTAATGAAATATATATAAATTATAGAGAAGGTTCTTGCTTCATATGCATATGGTCCCTTCATCTTATTATTTTCTTATTTCTAATGATTTATAATTTTATTTACAAAGAAACAAATCTCAAACAAATAAAGAGTAGTAAAACTAATAATAGTTTACATAATATATTTGCTAACTTTTTCATAAATTAAGATCAAATAACTTATCAAATTTATTGCAAAATCATGGCTTTCCTCTAGTTATTAAACATGCTTAAGGGACGAGCATTTGTAAGAGATTAAGCCTATAACATGTAGTGTTGTTTTGATAAATATACATTGGTATGGGCTACCAATATGCATTTATGAAAGGTAAGTATAAGGACTTCTAAATAGAGTTAATATTATCATCACCCCTCATTATATCTTTCATGGTTTCACATCTATATTTTTAAAACTTAAATAATGGCTTTTTATTCAATGCAATAGTAATGATCTTTATTTTTAATCGGTAAGTAATTTATTTTAAATTTAGTTTGCAAATGAAATTATTTAATATCCTTGTATGAAACGTTAAATAATTTTGAAAGAGCCATAAAAACTTCAAATTTTATCCCTAATTCACATCCTCATTTCCTGAGTTATAGAAGTTGTCTCTACAATTGAAACATCCCATTAAAACCTATATCCATGAAACTTCACAACATGATGTAAAGGTTGGACATGAAAATTGTCTCTTCATTTATAAGTCCACTTGAGATTCTTTATCTCTTTCACAGTAGTTATTCTAGTTATGTTCAAATTTAAAAGAAAGACAAATAATTATGAAAGATTTAAGCTGACTTCATGCTACATTCTTCTTAGTTTCTTTCTTTCAAAAAACCAATAATTTCCACATACTTGTAATTATTAATTAACTTAACAAATCCTTATCTCATTAGAGCCTCAATAAAGTGAAGAGTTTAAAAAATTATTTCTTTGGAAAAAATATGAAGTGAAAAATAATCAATAATCTCTCTCATTCAAATCAATGATCATATTCTTAATAGTGTCATAATTAATCATTATAGATCCATTAAAAATCAAATATACAAATCAATGGTCATATTTTTAATAGTGTCATAATTAACCATTATAAATCCATTAAACATTAAATATATATACACATGTTATATGAACTCACCACTACAATTTGTTTAATACATGTTTGATAATAACAAGGATAAATGAGCATAATAATTTAAATGTACATTTATAAAATATAAACATAAAATTAATATTATCATTATCATCATTGTCGTTTTTCTCTTAAATTCCTTTTATAATTTATAAAAGACAAACATAAAATTAATATTATCATTATCATTATCGTTTTTCTCTTAAATTTCTTATAATTTTCCTCAAAACCAATATGATAAATGAATAGTGATTGAAAAGTAATTATTTATATTTAAATATAATTTTTGCAAGCTAAAAGGCAATTACAGGGAATAACCTTGTTGAACAATCCCAATGAACAAGGCCCAACAGGGAACCGGACACCGAACTTGTTGCTTCGTTTCGATTTCCGCCTCAAATTCCCTATCCAAGTCTCTTTCCACGAAATTGCATCCCATTCCCATTAAGAGTGACCGAACTTGTTGCTTTGTTTCGATTTCCGCCTCAAATTCCCTATCCAAGTCTCTTTCCACGAAATTGCATCCCATTCCCATTAAGAGTTTCACATGGGATGCGTCTCTTTGTTTCAACGCCCATCTCAAATTCCCCATCCGAGCGTCTTTCCATAGCCCTAACCCTTCACGTACCACAACCCTTCCCTTACCAAAAGAGTACAACCGTCCCATAATTTTTAGGAGTGAAAGTTGTGTGTCTATTTTATTGTAGCTTCCTCCTCTTGTACGGATATGTCTATTAGTTAGCTATCAAGTAATGTTATGTCTCTTGGCAACAAATAACAGGGGTGGAAGTTGTGTGTCTGGATTTATAGTCCAAAAGCCCCCATCCGAACCTCTTTCAATGAAGCTGCCTCCTCTTGCACGGATCCCCAGACCGTCTATTAGTTAGGTATTAAGTGAGGTTACACAATAACATCCTAAGCAATGTTGATAACCAAGGTTGGTCATATGGCTTGCCAATCAGCAATAAATAACTGCTCTACCACAACCCAATAGTAAACATATACAATCCCCCACACATTTTTTGACAGGCCCGTTATTTTCAACGTGCAACATGAATAAACGTAATTCCGCTGTCAACGTATTTTCAGTAAAATGGCAACGTATTTGATAAGCTTATAAACGATTCAGATACCAAAATCCAGGCTTTGAAATATGTGCATATCAGCGCTCGCGGGATACAAGACCGATAGAGTATATACTGTGCGATTTAGTATGAATTAAATGTCAGATATTTTTAAAATGTTTTATCTCTTGTCCAATCATAACGAAATTGCAAGGAAGCGAAGGATGTGCTTTTCAAAATAAAGCTAGGCACCTTTTTGGGGAAGTTGCAAATAAGCATCATGAAAATGATTGCAAATCTTTGTGTCTTTTGTCTTCTTTATGATTGAAGTTTGCCATTATGAAAAAATTGAGATTACTTTTCAAAATAGATTTATGTAGCTTTTCGAGGAAGTTGCAAGGAAGCTTCCTGAAAATAAGGTTATGCTTAGGTACACTCATTTCACTGCTATATTCTAAGGCAGTTGTCTATAACGCGACTTTTTGAAATCTTTTCCGGTCGAAATCCGGCAGGAATTATTGGAATCGCAAGTTTGATAGCTAGTTTCTGCACAATGAAAGCCTCCCAGAGGTTTTTCAGGGTGCTGAATCCAAATATGCAGTTAAAAAACCATTTTAACTGCCAGAAATCAAGATTTGACCTCAATTATTCCGCTGGATTCCGGAATCTTCAAAAAGTCGCATTATAGACAACTCCTATTCTAAGTACATTCATTTCACTGCTATATTCTAAGTACATTCGTTATGTTGTGGAGGGGGAACTCGTCATGTTCAGAAATGCATCTATCACTTCAAACAACGATCTGCAACGATCTGGATGGTGGACACTTATATAAACGTTAATTTCTTCCTTCGTTCAGAAATGCGTTTATCACTGAATTTTATAAAAGTACAAAACGTGATTGTGGACATTTCATTTTTTCAAAAGAAAAAAACCCTACTTCTTCACATTAAAATATAAAAATATAGTACATGTTTTCTATATTTTTTTTTGGACTTTCTAATCTTCTTTATCTACTGTTTCTTGATATGACAGTTCCTTATTTACTGCCGATTTAATCACCGATACTGATTGTTTATATACATTCTATATTGTGGATTTATCTCATATTTTTTGTTGTTTATTTTATAAACCTCATACATATATACCTACAAAAACTGCAAAAATACTCTTATAGGTTGCCAAAAATTAACACATTTTCAACTAGTAGTTAATGCTATTTTTATTGATCATTACCCCTGGTTCATTAGTTGAAAAGAAAAATTTACTTGTTTTCTTTTATTTTAGACAGCATATTAAGGATCCAGTTCTATTCTATATGTGATTAAAATTGACAGATTGAAAAGTACTTAGATTCTGAATAAGATTTATCCAATTTTTTAAGATTGAAAAATTGAAACTAATGTTATCCAACACCCATTCTATGATACCGTTAACATTTTAATACTCTCCATCCTCAACCATTTTACCACAATAATAACACCTTATAACATTTTACCACATTAATAACAACTCATAAAACAATAAGCTCTACTTTACCGTTTGTAATTTATCTGACTTCCCAAAAAAATGAAATTACTTCAGATAACAATAACAACCTCACATCCATACTTCCTCCTATTGCATGCTCCAACAAAACACCCCCACTGAATTATAAGTTATATCGTTATAAGTTATATCTATATTATTCACTAAGTTATATTTTTAAGGTATATCGTTTATTCACTAACTTTGATTTTTAAGTCATATCGTTTATTCACTAACTGCTATAAGTTATATCGTTTATTCACTAACTTCGATTTTTAAGTAATTGTGAACACTTAAAAATAAACATTAAATCGTTCACTATTTTATGGAAGGAGCTCGCAAAGTTCAGAAATGCGTTTTTTACTGAAATACAAAATGTGAAGCATTTTACATTTTCGTGAAATTAAATTAATTTCCTTAAGGTTTTATTTTCTTTAAAGGCAAAAATTATCATAAATTTGATTGAGCTTTTATTATTATTATTAAAAAAAATTATCACTATCTAAAAGAAATTATCCATATTTATACGGCTATCACGAGGTTACTTTTAATAAGATTATATATTTTTAACTACCATTCAAGTCTTATTTCATATCCAATATCCAATACTACTCCAATTTTAATTAACTTTTTACTCAAAAATTAATTTATGTTGATTTAAAAAATATCAATTTAATTTTAAATATAAAATAAATATTTTTTTTTCCTTTCCCTTCTTACGGAACCAGAACATAGTAAAATGTTTAGAATAATCCTAACATAGTAAAATGTTTTTGGAATTTTAATATCTTATATTATTATAAAAATATATTTATTTTAAATAATTTAAATTTTTAATTTAAAATATAATTGTCAAATAGACCAAAAAAAAATAAAAAAAAAAATTAATATTATGTTAATGATGATTAATTATTTATTAATTAAAATTGGTTTATTCCATTTTAAAAAATAATCCATATTACTTTTTTTTTTCTTTTAACTGAAAAAGTTAGGGAGGTTGGTAATCTCATAAATATTTTGAAATTTAATATTTGTATATGTTAGACAATCTAAAAGAATATATATTTTTAACTTCAAGTGTGTTAATGTGACAAAGGTGACAAACTCTTACATAACGTTTTGTTTTAGGAATTAATGAATGCTCATATTTAAGGTCAAGGTTCTCAATTTTCAAGATGAGTGTAGGGAAACAGCTTACATGTTACTTCCTTGAAGTCATCAAAAATACTTTAATTTAGTAGGGATTATGAAACAAATACCATGCTAACTAGCTTCATGCATGAATAATCCATCTAATAAAACATGAGACTAAGATAGAAAAACCTACTTACTTAACCATGCATTCATCCAAGGTTCACCATAACCATCCTTGTAAAGATATTAATCCATATCACAAGAGTCCCCAAGAGAAGTGGTTGAATTATTGTTCCATAGTGAGATAGAGAAAAGAGACTATTAAAAGAGATGAATTACCTCCAAGTGTGACAATAATCCAAATGACCTAATTTCTCCTATTTTTATACTAGGGTAACTAAGTAATTTATCTAAAATTAGGTTGAAATCACATAAAAGCATAAAATACATGATAATAAGCCCATAGGTCATTAAGTTAGCCCATGAAATAACCTCCTCAATACCAAACCAAAAATTATCTTAAATTAACCCACACATATGACTAAAAGTTCCTCCAAGGATGACATTATCTCCAAATAGGTTTAATAACACCCCAAAAGTCATATCTCATCATATGAATGTGTGTCTTCTCATCAAGGGGGCATGCCATTACCCAAAAGTCGCCTCTAATATCCTAAAAGGTGTTCTCTCATGCCCTAATGTCATCTTCTAAAGACCACATCATCATCAGGCATAATACGTCACCATTTAAAAATAACATCCTAGCTCCAATGGGTAGCATTCAAGGTGCTATATGTATAGAAGTGTCTCTGAGAGTAAGCAAAGTAATCATCATCTCAATGTCCCTCATTCAATGTACAATGACAAGGTGTAGTTGAAGGAACTCAAAAGGATGTGTCATGAAGATCCAAGATGCATGAGTGAAGCATCACCAACATCCTCCAAAGCATCGTGACAATTCTGGGATTATCATCAAGCATGGGATAAATGAATCAAGTAAATTTTAACTAACATGATCATAAAAATCATAGAAGTATAAAATGTTGACAATATTTAATGTAAAATACATGCAAGGATATCACACAAAGTATCTTCTTCAAATTTCTTTATATTAATACAGCATACAAGTTACCAAATTTAGATATGGGATGATTAACAAATGTCCCTATTAGATTCTTCCAAACCTAAGGTAGGAATAATTCCCAAGTTTACGATTCAATCAAGAGATGTAGGTGATAAGTGATATAGTATGCAGTGCACTTCATTAAAAGTGTTATAATATTACACTAGGTCGTGCATGACCTTCATCCATGAGTTCCTTTATGAAGGAAGCACTCGGATCTACTTGAATTACCCTTTCCTTGACACTTCCTTTCTACTTTGTACTTATCCTTTTTCTTGGTTTGATTTGGCTTTGGTATTAAGCTTTCAATAGTTTCATTGAAGACCACTTTCAGGAGGAGGCTATTCATGCTCATTAGATTTTAAAGGTTTTCATAAGTTCATTTTTCTTCAAAAGGTGTTATAAACATGGGACTAGTGTGATTGCCTCATGTCAGGTGTTAGAGCTGAAGCTAAATTGGCTTTTAACATTCATTCCTTGCCATTATTTTGCAGAATAACATTTTTTTCATATGATTTTATCTTTCTTTCTTTTCAAGGTGAAACAACCTAAAAGAAAAAATTATCGCTTTTTCTCATAAGGTGACTCTGATATGGAACTAGCACAAGTGACTCATAATAAAAAAACAAAATAAAGGATAATGCACCAAGGAAAGAATGCAAGTATTAAGTATGGAGGGATATGGACACACAACTTTTATCCATGTTTTCTCAACATGAAAATCCTAGACAGTGAAAGGAAAACCCCAAGAGGTACAAAATAATAGGAGGAAATTGATAACCCCATAGGTGAAATAAAGAAACACGTACTTAGGTGCTAAAAAACATTAAATAGTAGTAGTTCTTAAGAAAAAAATAGGTAATGTACATGATGGTCATTCACATACCTTCATCTAGTGAGAAACTCAATTAAGTGGATGAGCTAACCATAGTGCAAAAGAGAGGCATTTGAGAGGTTACTATTTGAGAATAATATGAGGCTACTAGTTGGAAATCTATATCTTAGGAGAAACATTTTCTCCTAGGGTTAACATTGTTTATACATGGGTAAAATTTGTTACTAACTCAAATATATATGATCGTTATAGAGCCCATGATCTATGTGATTGGATGAAGAGCTTATAATAATCCCATCATCTTTGGTGCATAAGAGATATAGCCTACATCACTTTAATAATTTTGCTAGATTAGACAAAGGAAGATATTAGTATTATAATAACAAGGTCACACCATCACCTTTGAATATGAAAGGTAACAAAAACTATATGTCATAAACATCTTCTAAAGCTACTTTTTTTTGTGAAATAATGAAATGCATAAGATGTAATGAATCAACATGATAGAAATCGTCAAGTCTCACTAGCATAACCGGTTGAGGATGAGCCTCATTAACAAGGCGACCCATGATCAAACCTCATGGAGGTTGTTGCACCCATGTTAGTGGGAGATACACGCTAAAATCCAGTTAGCTTAGAGCTGGAGTGTCTGAGGCCGGGTGTGATTCCCGGATGACTTTGATGGTTTAGATGCCCCTGGGCCATTGTTTCTCAAGCCACAATTCAAGCCTAGAGAAATAATGGCAAATTGACAAAAAAAAATGAACATTAGAGAAATCGATGAAGGATGCAAAGTCAAGATGCATCACACACAACATATTCTAAGCTATAATAACATTTTAAATTAGCAAAGTTCTAGTACAAAGTGTATGAAGTTGGGCACTACTTGGGAATGGGAACTTCACTAATTAAAATTAGACAAACAAAAAAAATGAATCTTAACTTTTTCATGAAATATATATGGATAGTGACTATTCTCTATCGGTGTTATAACTCATTCTTTAAAATTTTCACCTTTTTTATTTTTCTTATTTTTCCTCTTCACCCTATATATAACTTTCCCTAGGGGACAATGTTGTAGGCATGTCCTACTATTATTGATCTTGGAACTTGTTTTCAAAATGGATGTTTGTGCATTGCACTTAAAATATTCCTAGCCATATATTGAAGTAAGTGACATTCAAATTAGTTTTGTCAAACAATAGTAGAATCATGATAATTGAGTCATAAGATGGCGGTGAAAAAAAAATCGAATTCCATGTGCCCTTACTCTACAATTGTTATGTTTGAATCATGTTCCATTCATTTGTAGATTTTCCATGTTATTTACTAAGCTCTATGGAAATGTTATTGGATTTTAGTCTCTAAGGAGAGAATGTGTATTTTATTTTGAAGGAGCTTGGTTATAAAATTATTATATCTTTTACTTTGGAGTTTGGTTGAAAATATTTTATATCATTAGAAGGATTTTTTTGGGGGAAATTTCTTAAATTTAATGTTTAAAGGCTTGTGAAAAGTGTTTAAGTTATCAACACAAGGGGAGCTTGTCAATATTTTAGATTCTTTTAGAATTGTTACTGAAATCAAAATCATATTAGTGTGCACCCACAATTATTTTATGAAAATCCTACTACATTATGAAGGAAATAATGTCATCATAGAGTTGGTCGATTTAATTGCAAAGTATGTTCATTTTTTCTCACTTCCCATCATTTCAAAGAAAATATAGTAATCATACTTTGAAAGAAGGTATAGTAGTTGCAAAACTAATTGAAACATTTAGAAAGCTACATGGACATCCAAAGATAATTGTAGGTGATAGGGAGCCAATTTCCAATAGTGATTTTTAGGTAAACTTGTTTTCTTGTTTCGTCCAATTTAATTGATAAAGTGATATTGGGATAAGTATCTAGAAGTTCGTCTCCATTACTTTATATCTAATAAACATTCACTATGGTTTAAATGATTACCTTATGTAGAGTGGTGGTACACCACTTCCTCTCATATTTTTTCCAAAATGTCCATATTTATGGAACTCCATGTGTATAATCCTATATCCATCACATCATCCTCAAGAGGGAAACCTATGTTTTAAGTAGCAGAGGACCACATCTCATATAATCAATATGTTCTAATGTTACTAATATATAGCATGGCTATAAAACAAAAAATTGTGAAAAAACAATTAAGTCAACATCAATATGAGAAAATTTGAAGTGGGGGGGAGGGGGAGGGCGAGGGGGGTAGGGTATTTTTGAGGATATATATATTGTTGACACCTAATCCTCAACGGATGGGTGAACTGGACAGTCATCAAGAAGATGAACTGATCCGTCATATTTATGTATATAAATGATAGTTAGCTAATGAATAATGCAATCAGTTTTTTCTTCCGCTCATTCATTCTGGAGTTACCCTGGCCTGACATCGTATCAGAGCATAGGTCCCAGAAATAGTTGTAACTCCTGCTGTCCTGAGAGCTACTTAGTCCTGAGCGCTACTCTATGCATTGCCTGAGCGTTTGCCTGACATAACTCCTCTGCTCTCTGGCGCACCAGCGCTGCCTAGTCTGCCCATATTCCATAATTAAACGTTACTCTAACATGCTCCTCTCTGCTTCCGTTTGATCTCTCATTTGCCCAACTTGGCTCACATTTCACCGGTTCTTGAAAGGTTTCTTTCTCTCCGGCCATCCGCACTGTCCTGCGCTGCTCTACCTCTGACATGGCCTCTGGCATCGTTTTTGGTTCATGAAACGCCACTGCAATCTCTCCATAACGCTCTCTATTCCACTCTTTGAATCCGATTCAATAGCTGGGACTACCTCTTTTTTTTCTCTTCTGCGGAAATTTGAACTCAGCATTTCGTATCTGAGACCAACCCTTTTTTGTTGCTATGATGGGGAATTGATCTCAGCATCACCACCCTTTGAAGCCGATGACAAAGCCGAGAATATACTGATTATTGTTGAGAGACCGTGGCCTTGATTATTGTGAGTGCTCGGTAAGAGCGTGGAGGTTATTGGTATCACCCGGCGTTTTGTGATTCGCGAGACATTCGAAGACCCTCTCGCTATCTCTTTTTCGGAGTTAGAAGTATATGTTCGCAGGTTGTTTCATTTGGAAATGCCAGCGGAGATACGCTATATGTATTTCTGAATGTTCTGTTATTACTCTGAACTCATCATCGAAAAACCAAACCCTCTGTCTGGTCGGAAGTTGTGTGGTATTTACATTGGGCAGCGGCTTTAGGTAGATCTGCACGGGCTTGAATCGGCCTGCTCGTAATCTTTACATCGGAGCAGATAGTGAAAATTTTGTTTGGACAAAGGTTTCTGACTTATCCGCGGTGTGTAGTAATTGAACCCGCTCCTTTAGAGGGATTATTTTTATTTTTTCGTTTGTGTGTGAGGGCGATTGTACTTCTATGCCTGTTTCCAAATAAAAGTCAATCGATTGAGCGCAGCCTGAGATGTATTATTTTTCAAAACTTGTATTCATTGGTTAGTGAAAGGAAGATCGATTCATATCTTCACGTCAGTTTCAAATTAGAATTCATTCAAACCAGGGAGATTCATTTCAATAGGGAGATGTATTCTTTCGCAAGGCATGGTCCTCCTAATGGATTGAAGTCGCTCTGTAATCTGTGAGTCCCTTAAGTTTGAGAATGCCGAGAGATGATTTTAATGGCGGTTCTGGTATAAAGTTGTGTTGTTGATTTTTAAATATATATTTATGATGGCAGTTTTGAGTATTGTGTTGTAAGCAGTTTTCAAAGAGTTTATTCATCATTCTGAGTATTGCGTTGCTCTTCAAAGTGTTTATATACATCAATCAAAGTGTTTGATATTGCACACAGTTTTCTTTTGAATGATAATGCTGCATTGAAAAGTTATCATTTCCAACAAATATTAGAGGGATTTGAAGGCTGTAACGTAAGGATTTTTTATTAGCAGAAGTTCTTTTTATCAGCAAAATTATTTTTCTATCAGCAGAAATAATTTTTGCTACAGTGTGCATTCAAGAGAAAGAGGAAGATACTTCAGAGGCAGGGGGGGCAGACATTCTCAAGGTGAAAAAGCAGATCTGCATTGCATTCGCTGCAAACGAAATGGATCACATGATGCTTCTACATGCAAGCTACCATGGGACAAAATTGAGCAGAGAAGAAACCAGCAGAAAGGTGAAACTGATGACATAGACAAAGGTAAAGCACCTGAATCCGCTCACTATATTGAGGCACGATGTAACATTGGAGTAAATGAAGATTTGTTTAATGCTTCACTTGCTTCTTCGAAAAATGACTGGTTGCTTGATTCAGGAGCAACCTATCATATGACTCATAGGAAAGATTTTTTTGAAGATTTCACTGACAATGTTGATGGAGCAGTATACTTTGCAGATCAGTCTAAAATCAAGCCATCAGGGCTTGGCACAATCAGGCTTAAACTGCCTGGTCTTCCAGACTTTCTTCTAGATCATGTTCTATATCTCCCACAGCTCAAGAGAAACTTGCTGTCCCTGGTCCACATTCGCCAGCAAGGTCACTCCATTCATATGTTTGATGGAAAGCTTGAGGTAAGAAAGGCATCTGACCACTCACTTGTCATGAGGGGTATAGATGAAGAAATACTTCTTAAACTGCAAGGAACCTCTGCTCATGCACAGCATTTTTCATATATTTCTCATCACGAAGAAGGTACACTTACATCAAGTTTATTATGGCATGCTAGATTTGGACATTTAAACTATGATAGTCTCCGCTTGTTGAAGAAAAATGGTGTTGCTGGTTTGCCTACAATTCCTAGAAAACATAAGCAATGTGATGCTTGCATTCTAGGAAAGCATAGCAAACAGTCTTTTCATGATTCACATTCAAGAGCACATAGGAAGCTTGAACTCATTCATTCAGATTTATGTGGTCCAATGCCTATTCCTTCTGCAAATGGAAATAAATATATCATGACATTTATTGATGATTACACCAGAATGTGTTGGGTTTATTTATTGAAGAACAAATCTGATGCTTTTCAAACATTCAAGAATTTTCATAAATGGATTGAAAATGATGCACAATCTCATATTGGATCTATTCGCACTGATAATGGAAAAGAATATACATCAAATGAATTTGAACACTATCTTCGCCAACATGGGATTAAACATCAAACAACTGTGCCTTATAATCCTCAACGGAATGGTGTAGCTGAAAGAATGAATAGAACAATCTTGAATATGGTACGATCCATGCTTTTCTTCAAAAATGTAAATACAATGTTTTGGGCTGATGCTATTCTATGTGCTGCATATATAAAGAATAGATGTCCATCTAGTGCTATAAGAAACAAGACTCCTTATGAATTGTGGTATGGACATGTTCCTTCGGTAAAACATCTCAGGATCTTTGGTTCCACCTGTTATGCTTTAATACCAAAGGTACATAAAAACAAACTTGGTGCTAGAAGTCGTAAGTGTATCTTCCTGGGGTATTCAAACACATCTAAAGCATACTGCCTCTATGATGAAGTAAATAAAAAGTTTGTTTTATCTAGAGATGTCATTTTTCTTGAATCATCCAAATCTGACAGTGTTGTTGAGCGGCAACTTGATCGCTTCAATAAATTCACAATACCGAAATCATTTCAAGAGTTTGATAATCAGATTCCACATCTTGAAGGGGGGATTCCTATACTAGATCAACATGTGGAATCTTCTTCTGAAGAACAATCTCCCCTGCATGACACTCCAACAACGGATGATGTTTTAAGTGATGTAATTGATAGAATTGGGAGACTCAATCTTGATTCAGACCCAACTCAATCAACAGAGCAGCCTGGACCATCTCAGAAAGGTCCCCCAAAGTGGCTGACAAAGACACTTGAAAGTGTTCATCCTCATGAAATTGGAAAAACAGGAACCAGAAATATAAACCGACAAGATGGAGGTGATGTAGATAACTCTAATTCACCTGTTGATATGGATGTTACTTATGATTGTGAATTGAACTTGTCTACAGCTTTTGAACCAACTTCCTTCAAAGAAGTTGCTTCTCATGATGAATGGAAAGAAGCGATGCAGAAGGAGTATGATGCCCTCATAAAGAATGGCACTTGGAAGCTGGTTGATCCTCCATTTGGAACCAAACCAATTGGCTGCAAGTGGGTCTACAAGAACAAATACAAAGTTGATGGCTTACTTGACAAGCACAAAGCTAGGCTTGTGGCAAAAGGTTTTGCACAGAAGTAAGGGGTCGATTATGAGGAAACTTTTGCCCCCACAGCAAAATGGGCCACCATCCGGACACTCTTTGCACTAGCTGCTCAGAACGGTTGGAAAGTCCATCAAATGGATGTAAAAAATACATTCTTGAATGGAGATCTAAAAGAGAATGTTTTTATGTCCCAGCCTGAAGGATTTGCTGTGAAAGGACATGAACATAAAGTATGCAAACTTGTGAAGTCCTTGTATGGCTTCAAACAAGCACCACGAGCCTGGTATGAAAAACTAACTGAGCATCTTCTGAAACTCAACTTCAATCATTTTGATCTTGATGATGCAACTTTATTTGTCAAGAAAGTTGGCAAAACAGTTGTATATCTTGTGGTATATGTAGATGATCTTTTAATGACAGGGAACAATGAAAGCTATATTGCATCCATAAAGAAAGAATTAGGAAATTTTTTTGAAATGACTGATTTGGGCTATGTTCATTACTATCTTGGCATTGAAGTAACCCAACATCCAAAATCCATATTTCTTTCTCAAAAGAAATACATTGGAGATTTGTTAAACAGATTTGGCATGACAGAGTGCAATCCTCTTTCTACTCCAATGGAACAAAACTTGAAGCTCACATCTATTGAAGGAAAGGAATTTGAGGATGCAACAAAGTATAGACAGCTTGTAGGAAGTCTCATCTACCTCACTACTACCAGACCAGACATTTCATTTGCTGTTGGAATCCTCTCCAGGTTTATGCAAAAGCCTTGTGAGGGACATTGGTCTGCTGCAAAAAGAGTTCTAAGGTACTTGAAGGGAACTCAAGACCTTGGAATCAAGTATACACAGGTGGACGACTTCAACTTGATTGGATACTCTGATTCAGACTTTGATGGAGACAAAGAAACTGGGGTATCTACTTCAGGATATGCTATGAGTCTTGGATTAGGAGCTATCTCCTGGAGATCACGCAAACAATCAGTACCAGCAGATTCCACAACATAAGCAGAATATGGGGCAACAGCTGAAGCAATGAAAGAAATTGTGTGGCTCAGGAAAATTCTTGAAGATTTGCAGGTAAAATAAATACAATCAACTCCACTCATGATTGATAACACCTCTGCAATAAAGTTGGCCAAGAACCCAAAGTTCCATGATCGTACTAAGCACATCAATACTAAATATCATCTGCTCCGACATCATGTTGAGGCCAAAACAATCCATCTCCGTCATTGTTCCACAAACGAGCAAATTGCAGACATCTTCACCAAAGCGCTTGGAAGAGAAAAGCTTGAAAGATTCAGAACGATGCTTGGACTCACCAACATCCCTTCAGATTAAGGGGGGGAATGTTGACACCTAATCCTCAACGGATAGGTGAACTGGACAGTCATCAAGAAGATGAACTGATTCGTCATATTTATGTATATAAATGATAGTTAGCTAATGAATATTGCAATCAGTTTTTTCTTCCGCTCATTCATTCTGAAGTTACCCTGGCCTGACACACACACACACACACACACACACAGATATATATATATATATATATATATATATATATATATATATATATATATATATATATATATATATATATATACACCTAAGTACTATGGTACCTATAAAGCATTAGACAAGATTAACAATATGACTTACATATCAACGTCTCATCGTTTGCATATACATAGTGTTTTCATGCTTCTTGTTTAAAGAATGCAATTGGTGACTGAAGATTAGTTAAAAATAATTTTCTTAAGTTTGATGAAGAGGGAGAAATCATACTTGAACTTGAAGCCCTTAATGAGTATTAGACCAAACAAATACAAGCTAAATAGTTATTGAGAAGATCATAAATCTGAATAACTTGTGAGTAGATATACAACTCGGTAAGATGATTTTTTCATATACAAAAATCCATAAATTATTATTGTTGATTTAAATACTTGTTTGAAATAGTGTTTTCACGCTTCTTGTTTAAAGAATGCAATTGGTGACTGAAGATTAGTTAAAAATATTTTTCTTAAGTTTGATGAAGAGGGAGAAATCATACTTGAACTTGAAGCCCTCAATGAGTATTAGACCAAACAAATACAAGCTAAATAGTTATTGAGAAGATCATAAATCTGAATAACTTGTGAGTAGATATACAACTCGGTAAGATGATTTTTTCATATACAAAAATCCATAAATTATTATTGTTGATTTAAATACTTGTTTGAAATAGGGTGCATGTTAAGTCTTAAAGCACAACCATTTGTCATTGTCATTATGCTATGCTGAATTAAGTTTTGATAATAAGAATATTAATCAATTTTTAAGATTATAGTTGAGTCAACCACTATATTAAACCCTTTACATTATGATTTGAATCTTAGACTCTATGAAGGAGTACATACTACACCCCTCTAGATTTTAACTTATGGCCTCCTAGAAGGAAACACACATTCCTAACTATTAGAAGGAAATACACATTCCTAACTATTAAGCCCACTCAAGTTGTGCTTTGTTTGTGTCATGTTTATAAATAAAAAAACTCATTTGAATATTCAATTATTTTTATTCATTTGATATTTTATTGTAGAAAGTTACATGCTAAAAAAGGATTCTCATTCATTCACTTCTGGACTTATATTAAGTGTAACATTATTATATTAAGTCATTTTTAGTCTTGTTTTCATAACCTGCCATGACTAAGGATTTTATAAAGAAATATCTCTCGATAGTACCAAATTGCCATGGTAAAGGGTTGTTATGTAATGTAATCTTTTAATAATGCCCTTGGCCGTTTTCGAGTGCAAATGCAATGTTGAGATCTCTAAACAACACAATGATAAAATGATCACGAAACATAATACAGACATGATTTTCTTCATACACAAATTGTGGTCGTTATCATTTGAATAACAATGGTACCTCTTTACATATAACGATCATAGATTTATATCAATAACGATTTTATATAATGCCTTCAACTAAGATAAGAAGATAATGTGAATGATTTCTTCAAGGAGAAAATGTGGTCTTGGCCATTAAGATAATAACGCTCAACTGTTACATATACTTATTAAATAATTATCCATCTTTGCATATAATTTCAAGAACATGAAGGTTGTTTTGGTCACCCCAATGGCTCTTTTTAACAAAGAAATTTAGGAAATGAAACGGTATCGTATTTGAGTATAACTATTGGGAATAAAATAGGACCAGAATTGAGAGATTGTAGGGACAATTCTGTATAATTATCGGGTTTGGAATAAATTTATAGTATTAAGGGAAAAAATTATTGTTATGTCAAATTTTAATAGATGAATGCATGTAACACTAGCATAAATTCATTTTAAGTAAAGATATACATGTATAAATTTATTTTAAGTAGGTATATATTAAGTATAAATTTATTTGAAGTAAATATATATTAAGTGTAGAGAATAAAATATTTTTAATTATGATTTTTTTCATTTATTTTTATGTCATATATTTATTTCTTCATATTATTAATAAAATATACATACTTTAAGAAATTTGATCTCTATAAATACTTGATAAATCTCTATCTAATGATATTATTAGTTTTTAATTTTTTTTAATAATTTAATGTTATTAAAAAACATCTCCCTCCTACCAACTCCCAATCAACTTTCAATTATAAATAAAGTTCTTTTTTTTCTTTTAATTTATTATAAACTTAATTAAAAAATAATATTAATTTTCTAACTTCATTAATGACTTAACCTGAGTATTTTTCTAAGATATTTTGCTTAGATATTACTTTTCCTATTTCTTTTCTGATGGTTATATTATGCAATAAACTTAATAATCTTTATAATTCTATTTCAAAAATATATAATTAAATTAAAAAATCAATTTGTAAATTTATTTTTTAATTTGATTTATAAATTTTCGTGTTTAATATTTTTGTTTTTTCAATATAACATTATTTTATTTAACATAAAGTAACAATATCTTGCCATAGGAGACATCTTGGTGCCCACTGCAAATAACGTTTGAAATTTCAAAGTTTCAAAGAGTTAAAATATATAATCTTTGCGATCTTAAAACCATCACCGACAACTTCAGATTCATTCATACATATCCCAAAATGTGTCGCGGGACAACATTAGAAAAACAATTCTAGATGCATGGAGCAATCCATCGAGAGTACCGCAAATAGAGTAAGGGCAAAGTAATTCACCAAACTGGTTTAGCTAAACAACTAGTTATCATTAAATATCCAACCTACGCCTTAGTCCTTCAAAACCAGATATTGAATAACAGACAGTGATACTTTCACTACCGAACCACGCAAGAACGATGTACTGCTGTAATATGGAATTATTTACCAGAAATTTCTTTTTATAAAGAGATCCCTCACAAATTGTGCTCAGAGAAAGCGTCTGAGCCATTCGGTGCCAATCAAATTCGTTTCGTATTGTGTAAGTAACACAGCCACGAACACGGGAATTGTGTCACAGGATGCCGAAGGAAGAAGAACAGATGCCGTGTCGCCTACCTTTACCTCTTTTATCTCTCAATCACGTTTCACTACTTTGCAGATCTGTCACGGCTTCCACGGAATTCTACGTCAATGTTCTTGGATTCCAGCTTGTGAGAAGGCCATCTTCATTCGATTTTGTAGGAGCTTGGTAAGATATAATTTGCGTCAACATAATCAATAAGTCTCTTTGGGTATAATATACTGTTCTACATATTCCCTGTGAGGATATAACATGTTAGTGTGAATAATCCAGGTTATTCAATTACGGTGTGGGAATACATCTCTTGCAGTGCAAGTCTGTGGACGATCTACCTAAGAAAACTGAGATCAATCCAAGAGATAACCATATCTCTTTTCAGGTTTAGCTTTAAAATCCCACTATCATCTTTGAGAGATTACTATTACTGTTCTGTGCCTAATGTTATAGTTGTGCTTATCATTGTTCCTTTATTTTCCTTGCAGTGCCCAGATATGTTTTTGGTAGAAAAGGGACTGCAAGAAATGGACATAAAATACAAAAAAAGTGTTGTGGAGGATGGAGGATTGTACGTGGATCAAATTTTCTTCCATGATCCTGATGGTTACATGATCGAAATCTGCAACTGCGAGAATCTTCCCATTATTCCTGTACGATCACCCTCTTCTGTGAGATCAACCTCTCTGCGGTTTTCTTTACCTCAACCTAACCCTAAATTAGAGCGAGAAGACAGTCGCTCAGAAATCGCTCTAGTTCCAATGAATGTTGCTACAGCACAAATGGACTTCACTCCTTACAGTAAGCTATTCACCTGAACGGTTAATATTAGAATAGGGTTAATGTAAACTATTTCAATAAACTTTCGTATTTGTGTATACATCGTAGAGAAGCGCACTTACAACTAAGTAGTCCACCCCTTCAATGGATTCTTATATCATATTCTTTGTTGACCTCTGGTGAACAGAAAAACAGATCGAAGCCACTGGACCGGTGAGATGCTACTCATCAGATGCCCTTGATGATAAAAAACCATTTTTTTCTTGACATCATGGATTTTTTATCTGTAATGACCAGAGGTATATTCCCTTCAATGCGAAATACTATGGCTACTGAGAAGACATTTCGTAATCATATGTCCATACCATTCAAGAAAATTGATGACTAGTTAGCTAGAGCGTCAAGGAATGCCATGATACTAAGGGATCTAGATATAAGGCTAATATATTCTATCAATCCTTATTGCGTATTGGGATTACAGGTTTCTCCTGTATGGATTATTTGAAGAGTTGTATGCGTAGTTTCTATGTTGTAAAAGTATATTTCATACAATTTATCTACTCTGTAGTTTGCATTTTGCTTAAATGCGTATGTGAAAAATTATGTATTCTCCAAGGAAGATCTAGAAGAATCTCATCTTTCACATTCCAATAATGTGGATTATACCAATTGGGAATTTAATTTCATGGAGCAGAATAGCATTACTTTGGAGTACAATACGTCCCATTTTGGAATTTAATTTTGTGGAATATAACAATATTTCTTTCACCGATCTAATTAATTAGATTCAATTTATTTTAAATAATTGTAAAAGTAGTTTATAAAAATATGGTTCAAAAAATGTTACTGTAAGTGAATGTTTTCCATAATTATTTTAGTTATAATAAATTTAGATATATTTCATAAATACATTCAATTTAATTTAAATAATTATAAAAAATAGGTTTATAAAAATATTTTCCAAAAAATACTAATTTAAGTGAACGTTTTTTCCATAATCATTTTAATTATAATGTATTTAGATATATTTCATAAATAGAGTTTTGAGTTGAGAGTAGTATGTTTGGTAACTAAAAAGTACGATTTCCATATTCATTCTTTTTTAATTATAAATTTATTTATAATATGGTTATTTATGCATAATAATAATAATGAGAAAATGTCCTTTTATTACAAGATTTTTATTTATTTTTAATTATTTATATCATTTTAAGAAAAATAGTAAATATCAAAATATGTTGAACTCTGAGATACGCTCAACACGTGGGCAATGAAATATTGTATAAGGCAGATGGGGAAGAGGACAACACATCTAACTTCACATTATGCAAGTCATCAGGTGAAAAGCTCTGTGTGGCATATGAAACTTCATTTGCCCTCTACCGGAAGTGGTGTTGGTAAGGTAAGGTGTTTAATGACACATGTTGGGGCTGCTATAGTTTATATTTGTCTTGTTGAGTGGAGGTTGCTCGACATTGGTCTTAGTTGATGAAGTTTGGTTGGGTTCTTTGGCCCTCAAGTACTCTTGGAGAGATGGAAATTTCCATGACTTCCTCCACTGTGGTGAGTTTTCAAAAGCTACAAGTTTACCTGTCGGTGCCCATTTCGTCGTTCTCGTCTGTAGTGCCCGGCAGACTGTCGTCTAAGTGTCTTCGGTGGTGCGGATGGTGCTTGGGTCTTGTTACCACTCAAACCAACAGGGGACCTAAAAGGGGTTCTTAAGAGGAAAATTGCTAGGTTAAGGGCAATGGTGGACACTTAGCCGACTCTCACCACAACTAAGTCTCGATGCTCCTTACGGACTTTCATCGATGGGAGGAGTCCCAGTAGTGTAGGGATCACTTGTAAAGTATATGTTAGCAGATATGTGGAAAGTGACTCTGGACACCCTTTCTCAAGGATGGAGTGAAGAATGCAACTTGCTTGCTTTTTAAGCAAGGGACTTGATCCTCGAGGGGTGAGGGGTGAGGATTGGAGGGTTGAGGGAGAAGGAATAAGCTTAAAGATGAGGTTATAAATCCCTATAATCCTTGGGAAACTTTGATTCCCAAATGGTCCTTAACAAATAATATTTATTTAGAAGTAGGACCACACAAGGCGTGGACCCAGTCCAAGTTCAAGGATGGAATGTACCAACCAATGATGTTCATATCCTCGACAAGGTGAAAGGAAAGGACCAAACAAGAATATTTACTTCAAAAGGTTGAATTGAACCCGTTGAGGTCTAGCCTCGGAGATGCCTAGGCAAAATTCAATCCTAGAGCTAGGGCTTGGGATTCCTGAAGATTCCACTGTTAGAATTGCCTCAAATTTGGAGGAGAGGGAAGGGACCTACCAATGCAAGAGCATGTGGGAGATAAAAAATTTTCCTTGGGTCAATTCTCGAGAAATTGAAGCCCTAGGTGACCTAATGGGCGTAGACCTAAGGAGAAAAGGGAAAAGGAAAAAAATAGTGTTCAAATCATCACCCTTTTGTAGGGATTATTGCCTAATTCATTTCGGGATATGGAGTCAAGGATGATGATGAGTAAGAACTTGGTTTCTTGATCAAGGAGGCCCAGAAAGTTAGCCTCACCAATGTTAATAGAAACAAAAGAAAAGTAACCTTAAAGCATTTATACTTCAAACAAAATGATGCAAGCTTATCGAGCCAAATAATATCTAGGACATTTCATTCATATAACATTGGCCCATAAATTAAATTAGCTAAAAAATGCTTAATTCCACATTTCAATTATGCAACAACTAGCCCTAATTGTAGCAGTATAAAACAACAAGAATAACAACGTCAAAATTTACTTACAACATTATAGAATATATCCAACCAACATTTAATTTGCAAGACAAAGCTCCAAGATAAGAAAAATAGCCCAAATATATACATCATAATGCATCCATCTCCAAAAAATATCCTATGAGGAAAAAGTGTGAAGTTCTTTATGTTTAGAGAGATCCCAAGTCAAGTGATGATCCAAATGAATGTATCTAACATAAATATATAGCCTCCTAAGGAGTTCGAATTGGCCTATGGGACTACATTAGTTACTATTGATAAAATAATGTGCAAATAAAACCCCTATTGGTGACAAGCCCACCAAAATAGCTCACAAATGTAAAAATAAGTCTCACAAGGGGTCAAATAATAATATGTACATGCCGTGGGGCCCTCCAAAGGCCTAATAATGTCCTGTTGAGGGCCCCAAAGTCGGGTCAACAACAAGGGGGATACCCACCCGGTCCGGAACCTATTTGGCGGCTCCTTGCCTGTTTGGAGTAGCGGGTCCGACTGGGGGTAATGGGACCAGTTTCCCAATGTGATGGGTGTGTGTGTGTGCGTAGAGTCTGATGATATTAATCTAGAGGTTTTTCTAAACTAGTCTCGATTCTAACTGCTAAACTAACTCTATGCTAATGTAATCTAATGAAGAGAAATACATCTGATCTATGCTAACCCGGGGTGTTTTTCTTTTGTTTATGCGATCTAGAAAGATTTCTAACAGCAGCTGGTAATAAAGATCATTCAACTGATATCAGAATATAAACCAATAAAGATAAACCATTCTGCATAAGAAGTTAGGCAGAATAGTTGTGAACAACATATCGCATAATCAGTCTTCTATATGTTAAGCATGACTAAATGATCCCACCGTACAGAAGTGCCAAATGGTAATGCAGACATTCATACAATAACATATAAAGAACTCAGCTACATATCACTTTAGGGATACTAGCAGAATCTAGTCAAGAGATAAAAGTACCATTTATGACTAACTTCACCAATAAACTTCAAGTAATAATGATTTATTTCTACTTGTTCTAACATCTGCTAAGAGTACAGAAGTGCAACATCAGTAACAGATATTAAAATGCAAACATAAATAAATCTTGATCCATTTATTCATCAAAAACCTCCTCTGAGGGTACAGAAGTGCATGTTCTGAGGATAAGTTTTTTGACAGATTTCCGGACCCTTCTCCAAAAACCATGAGAAGGGTTAAATACTACTAACTAATCAATCTTAATTACATGAAATTAGGGAATCGGCTTCAAATGACCACCCTTTTACTAAAAGCAACTTTATTTCTAAACTTAAAATCTAATTTCTGATCGTTTCTGTATATTCTCTTTAGTGCTGTCAACAGTGCAACGTTTTCCTGGGAAGAGTCGGCTGGCCGCTTTCTTCTTTCGCTCTGGAGATAAAAGTGGAAATAAAAGGAGCTGGCACTTCCTTCCGGCAGACCAGAAGATATTTTTCGAAAACCTTTCTCTAGCTGGGTGTATTTGCCACGTGTATACTTAGCATAACCCAGGTTCTTCTCGAACTGATTTTGTTGTTGCTGTTTTCGGTTTCTGGTCGTGCGAATGACTGAGTGGGTTAGGAGTCGTGCTGTATGGACATCCCCCTGTTTCGAGAATTGTTTCCGCTCTTTGTTCCAGGCTTTTCTGGAGCGTCCTCCTTCTTTTGCGTTTCTCTTTCTGCTTTACCGAGTCTGAGCCTCAAGATCTTTTGTGAACACGCTGCTTTTGTGCACCTTTGACTCTGAGTCCTAAATAGTCTAATTTCATCAGTGCCGGTTGGTTGATGGTCTGGAATCCGCGGTTCTGCTGCATGCAGCATCCGTTTGCGGAGGCATTCTCTCTTTACTATCTGATTGGTGCTTTCCTCTTTCCCTGAAATGTTTCCTGCATATAAACTTATATTAGTTGCGTGTCTTGCAGTCTACGCAAAGAAGAAGGGAAATGAAAAGATTTGACGTGAAAGTATTAATCTCTAATGAATGCATAACCTTGACATTCATCATGACTTGACTCTTCGATAAATGTAATGCAATCATTCCTAGATACTCAAGCATGCGGTCATTAAATTCCTTCAAGGCGCGCACTTAATCCTGGGTTTATCGTGTGATAAGTCTTTTCAGATCGCAGATCGCAAATCGCTGCCATCGCAGATCGCAAATCGCAGATATCACAAATTTTGTTAAATGGTTTATGCCGTATAGCGCGATGCTTGCGATTTGCGATATCGCATATCGGCGATTGGCATTTCTCGAAGGTCTTCTTTTAAAGGGGTCCGTGTGACGTATGCGACGCGATGAACTTTGCATCGCTCCTTCGCAGTCTTACTTTTCGCGCTCGAGCAATGCTTCGACCTTTCTTTGCGATGCGATTTAAGCCTTAGGGAGAGAAATACAAAAACTTTAGAAAAATATTTTTTTGGGATTTTTGTTCAGGGTCCCCTCTTTGCTTGACGTTATTGCTAATGTCAAGTGAAGAAGGGGGGTTGTTGGTGACCACAACAATGGCGATTCACTGTGAAGAACCAGTTATCTCTGCTTGTTCTATTGCATTTTCACTTCCAAAATAGAAAAGTTTTCTTATGCCTAAATTTTGTTATGGACAGATAGAGTATTACCCCTTATCCTGTCAATGATGCTTCGTCACAACTTCTTATTTCATTCTGATTGTTTGTTTCCTCTGGGTTATTTCTTGTATTCATACCTAGTCATTACTCAATCTTTTCAAAGACAAAATAAGGTCTTCTCTGCGTACTGGCTTTGTAAAGTATGCTCCTTTGTCGTAGGTAGAGCCTCTGCTGCCCGCAAGCGTCCATAGCCTCGACAGGGTTACCATATTATCCAGCAATGATCCTTTTTCCTGCTTGAGGTTATTTACAACATTCCAGAGAAAAACCCTTTTGACACTTTTTCTTTCTTTTTTAATTTTTTATTCTCTAAAGAACAATGTCTTGGTTTGGTGGCCAAATTATGACACAGTCATCCACTTGATTTACACTTTTGCTGAACAAGCTGGCTCGTGATGAGACCCCTTGTCTTTCGATTGCAACAATCTTGAGTCGTTGCCCTGTTTTGATAGACAGTAGTGGCAAAGTCAGCAAGTTATAATATCTGTGATCATGATAAGCCGGCTCGCGATGAGACGTCTTATTTTTTTAGATATAGTGTTTTCTTGGATTGTTTCTCTGGATGCTGCGATTCTCCTTAGCAGGGAGGAAGTCATTGTTTTTCCTTAAGAAAGCTCTGGACGACAATAATAGAGTTTAAGAACAGCAGTTTTGCAGAGAATACTTATTTTGCTATCGATGATACTTTTCATTGCATTGGCATAAAACAATTTTTTGCCAAAAGTTACTTTCATCCCAGATTTCTTTGTAAAGTTGAAACTAACATCATATTCAGGCTAAAGTTAACTCTATTTGTCAATAATAAAAGTCAGATTTTTCGAAAAGTTTTACTATTTATACAAGTGAAATCAAAATCTGATAGAGAAATGGTATATTCTTCATAAATACGATTTATGATCATTCACAACCAACCTTATTTATATAAAAAAAATAAAAATAAAACTAAAATAAAACTAAAATTATCCTACAAAAATTAGAAGGATAACCTTCTATGGAAAATACATTTTGAGGATTTGTCCGTTTACAGGCAGAGAATCTCTCCTGCCTGTCAAGTCCTGCAACACAAAAGTCGATGGGCCTATGACTTCTACGATTTGAAAAGGACCAAGCCATAGCTTCTGGAATTTCGTATGTTTGCCCTTTTCTTCGTGAGCCTTATCCCACTTCAAAACTAAATCACCCATCTGAAAGTTTTTTCTGGTCATTATGTTCGAATCAAAAGAGGATTTTATCAGCGCTTGGTGGTGAGCATGGGTTTTCTTGGCCTGCTCTCGTCGTTCTTCTAACTTGATTATTTCCATTTGCCTTAGTTGTAAGGGAGAAGTAGGTACTTCATCAATGTATTGCACTAAGGACAAGGAGGGAATGAGTAAGTGAGTAGGAAGAACTGCTTCTCTCCCGTAAACCAAATTAAAGGGAGAAGTCTCGATAGAGGCTTTCTTGGTAATTCTGTCTGCCCATAAGGCGTTTACCAGCGCTTTGTGCCAATTCTTTTGGTTTTGGTCGACTGTCTTTTTGATGATCCTGATTAGGTTCTTGTTCGTTGATTCAGCCAACCCATTACCTTGCGGATAGTAGTTGGCGGAATACTTTAGTTTGAACCCTCTTTTGAGCGCGAACTCAGTCATGGTATTTCCAGAAAAATATGAAGCATTATCGAATATTAAGGTCGTTGGCAATCCAAACCTAGTAATGATAAACTGATCTATGAATTCAACAATGTTTTCAGAATTAGCTGTCTTGAGAGGAACTGCCTCTACCCATTTAGTAAAATAGTCAGTTGCAGTGAGGATATACCTATGTTGTTTAGAGGAGTGAGGAACGATCTCACCTATTATGTCCAGGCCCCATTGGCTGAACGACTGTTCGATGTTAACCGGCTGCAGTGGCATGGATGACTTCTTTTGTTTCCCTGCAGCCGTTCGGCAGACTTGGCATTTTCTTACGTGATTGTACGAGTCTTTGAACAGCGTGGGCCAGTAGTATCCTGCACGTAAGATTTTGTGTGCGGTGGCTTCTCCAGCATAGTGTCCACCTGCTGGTCCTTCGTGGAGTTCCTGCAAAACCTTTTCGGCTTCAGTTTTCTCAAGACATCTAAGAAGCACAGAATCATAGTTTCTTTTAAACAAGACATCATCTACGAGCTGATATTGTTTAGCTTTCAACCTCAGGGCTCTCTTTTTTATGTGATCCAGGTGAAATGGAGCATATCCGTTTTTCAGGAAATAAATGATGTCAGTATAAAATGATTCTACGTCGTTTAGGCTTACCTCATACGTGTGTACCTCTTCAGGCGATTCTTCGGGGATTTGCGATGCTCCAGCTAACATCTTGCAGAAGCCTTGGCCTCGAACGATGTGTGCCGGCTTGATCTCCAGGTCGTATTCTTGCAAGGCGGTGATCCAATTCGCTCTCTTTTCACCCACGTCTTTCTGAATCAGGAGGTTTCTTACCGCTGGGAATGGTACTATGACCTTGGTATGGGCCTTTAGCAAGAAGGGTCTGAAATATTTGACCGATTTGAAAACGGCATACGCCTGTTTCTCTACGTCCGAATATTTCAGCTCAGCACCTTGTAAGTTTGAGCTAAAGAATGCGATTGGGGCTTCTGCCTTTTCTTGGTTTGCCTGGGTCAAGATCGCAGCATAAGAATTTTCTGAGGCAAACGTGTATAAGATGAATGGTTCTGAAAAATTTGGGGTTGCTAGGGATGGAGCGTTGATGATGGCTTGTTTGATTAAGTTAAACGCTTCGTGCTCGTCTAGACCCCATTTAAAGTTTGAATTCTTTTTTATCATTTTTTGTAAAGGAGAAATAATACGTGAAAAATCTGGGACAAATCTTTTCACAAAATTGATCTGTCCTAGGAAAGATTGCATGGTCTTTTTGTTATGGGGCATGGATATCTCGGAAATTTCTTTGATTCTGTCAGGTTCAATGTGAATGCCCGATTTGGACACTATGAACCCTAGCAATTTTCCTTCACTCAACGCGAAAAAAGATTTCTTCGGGTTAAGCGAGATTCCATACCTTAAACATCTTTGAAAGATTTGCTTCAAATCTTTGAGATGGTCGCTTCGATTCTTGGAGTACAAAGTTATATCATCCAGGTAAATCACTACCGATTTGTTGACTAAACCTTTAAACGCAATGTCCATAGCTCTTTGAAAAGTAGCGCGGCGTTGATCAGACCGAACAGCATCTTCCGATATGCGTAGGTACCCCATTTAGTTCGGAAGGTGGTCTTTAGCTGATCGTCTGGGTGTACCAGCACTTGATTATATCCTGAAAATCCATCTAGGAAAGACATCAATTCTGAGCCTGCTACAGCCTGTAATATTTGCTCCATAGGTGGGAGGGGAAAATTTTCTTTCTGACAGGCTTTGTTGAGATTCCGGAAGTCGATGCAGATTCTAATATCTCCGTTTTTCTTCCTAACAGGTACCATATTGGAGACCCATTTGGAATGTCTGACCGGGAAAATTATTCTGGCTCTCAACAACTTATTCAGCTCAGTTTTTATCTGATTTTCCAGGTTGGGGTGGATTTTCCTGAGCTTCTGTTGGACGGGTTTCTCGTTGTCAATCATAGGGATAGTGTGCTGAATGATAGAAGTGTTAAGTTTTCAGCTCATCGTAGTTCCAGGCAAAGACGTTTTTGTACTGTCGTAGAAGACGGATGTATGCTGACTTTTCTTCAGGAGCCAGGTCTTGGCCTAGATTGACGTTTTGGGGTTTCTCTTCGGTTCCTAAGTTCACTGATTCGTAGTTCAGAGTTGAACTGTAAAGTTTGGCATTAGCTGACCTTTTGAACCGACTTTTTAAGTCATACAAATCTTCTAATTTGACCACTGATTTGGGTATAGCATTATCAGTGCCATTTTGTTGTATTAGGTGGTCATGACAGTCCTCGTCGATTATTTGGTTTGAGTAGGATCCTTCAGAGGTAAGGAAACTTACGATGTCTGGGTCGTCGTTGAATACTCTCCAGTTGGTGATGTTGTCAGGGATAGACGGTTTAAAAATTAATTCTATGGAAAACCTATCTGGACTAAAGTCTTCGGAGGGGATGAGTCTGGAGGCTATGTTTGCTAGCAGGTCTGCGCTTGCATTGTGAAGTCTTGGGATTGATGAAATATTGAATGCTGTAAAATGCGCAGTGAGATCTTGCACTAAAGATTGATAGTGCTTTAAATGACTAGACAGGCAGTGTATGGTGTTACGTACCTGTTTGACGATGATCTCGGAATCTCCAAAGACTTGAAGATATTTGACGTTGTAGCCGATTGCTTTGTATAGGCCTTGCACCAAGGCTTCGTATTCCGCTGTGTTGTTCGTGCAATCGAACTCCAGCCTGCATGTGAGCATGGTCTTATTTCCGTCCGGGCTAATCAAGACGCATCCTGCTCCCGCTCCCTCATTGGACTTAGAGCCATCAAAATATAATTTCCAAAATAAAGAAGTATTTACAGGGTTATCTAAGAAACTAACACATTTTGAATCATCAGTCTGGGAAAAGTTTTCTACTTGGGACACGACTGAATTTTCTAAATATGGTGATATGTGAGCATTGAAATTTCCAAGGAAAGAGTCTACCGAGTAGTTGCCTATGATGCTGCTGTTGTATGCTATGGCTTCGTTCTCTCCCTCCAAATCCGTCACTATGTACTTTTGGTGCAGTTCTCGTTCAACCTTTATTTGATTTGGCTTCCCGTTGAAGGGTAACCACATGTGTGACCAGTCAGTCGAAAAGTATCCGTGGAGCTTCTCGGACCAATCCCTGCTAAGAATTAGACCATAAAATTCAGGGATGTCAGCAACTAGAATATCGATGACCTGGCATACCTTGGGGTTGGACGACAGTCTTATGTTCACTTGATTAAGTTCGCCTATCACTTCGACTTGTGATCGATCAAGTTGAACTATGCGCACTGCGGATTTTTGCGGTTGAACATTAAGTTTGGCACATATTGACTTGGGTAGAATATTGGTTGAAGCACCAGAATCAACCAAGCAGTTATGCACATTTCTGTTAAAGATCTCATAAGTGAGGAGGAAAGGAGGAGTGTGAGATCTAGACCTCCCTCCAATCAAAGCGATGTCATTTGGATCGATTTTATTGATCGCGTTGATTGGGGGTCTTCCTATATTATGGGAAGCTATAGCTGTAGGTAGAGGCGCAGTAGGTACGGCGTGTAACTCTTTCATCATGATCTTCTGTTGGTGTTTCAATTTGCTCAACTCGTACAGGGTGATATTAGCCCTAGTCTTCTTCATGTCGTCGATGATGTTATACTCCATTTCATCCGACACTATTAGTGTCTTTGATGGAGGCGATTTCTCTGATTGGACTGGACTAAATGAGGTCGCTTTAGGGGTTGTCTTCTTTGTTGCGACCTTTTCTTTCGCTGGAGGGCTTGCGCCCTTCTGTTTTGGGGTAGTCTGGGGAGGATCAAGTTGATTTTTGCTTCGTGTGCTAACTGGAAGTGCTTCTTGATCTTCCTCTTGTGGGAGGATGAAATCCCACATTCCTTGCAGTTCCACCACTTCTTCGTCGTCGGTCTGCGTTTCGATGGTGCTCTCTTCTTCTTCTTCTTCAGATTCCACATTTGAGACCACGTTGGGTGGCTTCGTCTCCATAGGGGGATTTCTTTTGAAATTCCTAAAAGGCTTTCTTGGGGACGATTCTGCTATTTGCTTTCTTATGTCAATCATCTCATTAGACATGGCTTTCAAGACTTTTTGTAATCCTTCCATGTCGAAAGGATCCTTCGTTTGCTTCTTCTTGGTTTCTTCTTTGAAAGAGATTTTCTTAGATTTACGCTCTTCGATTGTAGATCTCTTTTCTAGGGCTACTACGCATCTTTCGACTGCCAATGCCTCAGCCAAGTTTTCGACTAAGGTTGTCTTGCTTGCCCTATCTACGAAGATGGCCAAGTTTGAAGGTAAGGCCGTGATGTACCATTCGCATCTTACTTCCTCGCTGGGCTGGGAAGCAGCGGGGATTTTATTGAGGATCTTGTTGAACCGTAAGTTAAAATCTTTAATGGGTTCCCTAGCCTCAGCTTTTAGATTGGACAGATCGTTGATCAGTGTCGCTGTCGATCTATCATCGCCAAATTTGGTGAGAAATTGATTTTGAAAAATATCCCAGCTGGTGATAGATCTGGAGGGTAGCGAAAAGTACCATGACCCGGCTGTCCCTTGCATCGTATAGGGGAAGAGTCAGACCACGGCATCTTCGTTGGTGACCCCGTTGAGATTAACAGAAAGCATGAAATTATTGATATGTTCTTCAGCTAGCATTCCAGTTTCTGGATTGAACTTTGGTAACCACTTCTCAGGATGGGCAGGTATTGGACTCAGGGGTGGAGGCATTAAAACCGCCCCAGGGTTGTTCCATGGAGATTGTGCCATCGCTGAGTTGTCGGTTAATAAAAGTGCAGAAGATGATCTTCGAGGTTGAGAAGATAGAGATGTTACGATCTTTGACGATTGTGGAGGAAGGGTTGCGGAAGATGGATGAGTGATTTGAGGTGGAGATGTGGGTGGTTGACTTCGCGGAGAGGGAGTTGAAATGGACGAGGTGGATGAAAGAGTCTCTCTGTCAGACTCTTGAAGTGCTTTCCTTGCTCTTTTCCTAGTGGGGAGAGGGATTTCAGTTGGCTGAATGCCGAACTTTTCACTCTTCAATCGGGTCAGGGGATGAGCAGGGTTGTATTGCGAAGTCAAGCTGCCTTTAGATTTATCAGATTTCTGGTTAAAAATAGAGAATCCCTGGAGTTTACGGATCAAGGTTTGAACTTCAGGGGGATCGACAATAAGTTGTTCTGATATATCGGGATGTATAGCAGCGGTGGATGTCCAAGCGACTTCCAGTTCCGAGTTTAGTCGTACCGGGGAAGTCGGGGAAGTTGGTGAGGGTGATTTTCTCTTAGAATGGTATTTGAATTTTGAATTATGTGCCATTCATAGCTCGGCACTCCTTCTAGCGCCAGAAATGTTGAGGGCCCCGAAGTCGGGTCAACAACAAGGGGGATACCCACCCGGTCCGGAACCTGGTTGGTGGCTCCTTGCCCGTTTGGAGTAGCGGGTCCGACTGGGGGTAATGGGACCAGTTTCCCAATGTGATGGGTGTGTGTGTGTGCGTAGAGTCTGATGATATTAATCTAGAGGTTTTTCTAAACTAGTCTCGATTCTAACTGCTAAACTAACTCTATGCTAATGTAATCTAATGAAGAGAAATACATCTGATCTATGCTAACCCGGGGTGTTTTTCTTTTATTTATGCGATCTAGAAAGATTTCTAACAACAGCTGGTAATAAAGATCATTCAACTGATATCAGAATATAAACCAATAAAGATAAACCATTCTGCATAAGAAGTTAGGCAGAATAGTTGTGAACAGCATATCGCATAATCAGTCTTCTATATGTTAAGCATGACTAAATGATCCCACCGTACAGAAGTGCAAAATGGTAATGCAGACATTCATACAATAACATATAAAGAACTCAGCTACATATCACTTTAGGGATACTAGCAGAATCTAGTCAAGAGATAAAAGTACCATTTATGACTAACTTCACCAGTAAACTTCAAGTAATAATGATTTATTTCTACTTGTTCTAACATCTGCTAAGAGTACAGAAGTGCAACATTAGTAACAGATATTAAAATGCAAACATAAATAAATCTTGATCCATCTATTCATCAAAAACCTCCTCTGAGGGTACAGAAGTGCATGTTCTGAGGATAAGTTTTTTGACAGATTTCTGGACCCTTCTCCAAAAACCATGAGAAGGGTTAAATACTACTAACTAATCAATCTTAATTACATGAAATTAGGGAATCGGCTTCAAATGACCGCCCTTTTACTAAAAGCAACTTTATTTCTAAACTTAAAATCTAATTTCTGATCGTTCCTGTATATTCTCGTTAGTGCTGTCAACAGTGCAACGTTTTCCTGGGAAGAGTCGGCTGGCCGCTTTCTTCTTTCGCTCTGGAGATAAAAGTGGAAATAACAGGAGCTGGCACTTCCTTCCGGCAGACCAGAAGATATTTTTCGAAAACCTTTCTCTAGCTGGGTGTATTCGCCACATGTATACTTAGCATAACCCAGGTTCTTCTCGAACTGATTTTGCTGTTGCTGTTTTCGGTTTCCGGTCGTGCGAATGACTGAGTGGGTTAGGAGTCGTGCTGTATGGACATCCCCCTGTTTCGAGAATTGTTTCCGCTCTTTGTTCCAGGCTTTTCTGGAGCGTCCTCCTTCTTTTACGTTTCTCTTTCTGCTTTACCGAGTCTGAGCCTCAAGATCTTTTGTGAACACACTGCTTTTGTGCGCCTTTGACTCTGAGTCCTGAATAGTCTAATTTCATCAGTGCCGGTTGGCTGATGGTCTGGAATCCGCGGTTCTGCTGCATGCGGCATCCGTTTGCGGAGGCATTCTCTCTTTACTATCTGATTGGCGCTTTCCTCTTTCCCTGAAATGTTTCCTGCATATAAACTTATATTAGTTGCGTGTCTTGCAGTCTCCGCAAAGAAGAAGGGAAATGAAAAGATTTGACGTGAAAGTATTAATCTCTAATGAATGCATAACCCTGACATTCATCATGACTTGACTCTTCGATAAATGTAATGCAATCATTCCTAGATACTCAAGCATGCGGTCATTAAATTCCTTCAAGGCGCGCACTTAATCCTGGGTTTATCGTGTGATAAGTCTTTTCAGATCGCAGATCACAAATCGCTGCCATCGCAGATCGCAAATCGCAGATATCGCAAATTTTGTTAAATGGTTTATGCCGTATAGCGCGATGCTTGCGATTTGCGATATCGCATATCGGCGATCGGCATTTCTCGAAGATCTTCTTTTAAAGGGGTGCGTGTGATGTATGCGACGCGATGAACTTCGCATCGCTCCTTCGCAGTCTTGCTTTTCACGCTCGAGCAATGCTTCAGCCTTTCTTTGCGATGCGATTTAAGCCTTAGGGAGAGAAATACAAAAACTTTAGAAAAATATTTTTTGGGATTTTTGTTCAGGGTCCCCTCTTTGCTTGACGTTATTGCTAATGTCAAGTGAAGAAGGGGGGTTGTTGGTGACCACAACATGTCCTAAATTGCCATTCTAAGGAACAAATTCCTTGGAATATGATGGACGAGGGGGTGGCCCCTTGTTCTCCAAGTAGTAGACCTCAAGTGCTCCCAGTCAATTTCAGGGCAAATAAATGACCCCATGCGTCCCCATATGAATCAGAGATGCGTGTAGATTCTCTGCAAAGGTTCGAGTGATGGAATGAATGTTGTCATGAAATCGTACAAGTCCTCGGACACCTGCCAAGAGTATGGGGCTCCTGTGGGAGCCTACTGGGCATAATATACCAAGCATATCACCATCATCCGAAAAGTGGATCACTAGTAGTCTCTGAGCATCGATGAAGATCCGTGGAGTGTTCTCTGATATTGTGGAGGCCAATGGATCTCTATGTGTACCCTATACATGCTAATGTATACCACTGGGGTTAGGATCCCGTATAGGGAGACCAAACACAAATGGAAACCACCTGTAGTCCTGCATAAGATCCAATGCATCCCCTAGGCTTCCAATACAACCAGTCATTGAAATAAACATTTAAAATAGTTTACAAACCATGGATAACAAAGTGGGCACTTCATAATGGAATGCCCTCCCATAGTGGGCTTTGGCTTGTGGTAGTGTCTGCAAGCTCCAAAGGGGTTAAACAAGTACCTTATTAGCTGGTTCCATCCCCTAAAGGGGATAGTATGTCCAAGGTACATCCCTCTAATGGTGGTGGCAAGTGATAAATGAGTGGAATGGAGTAGGGAATGAGAGGAGCGCTCCTCGGCCACATATTGTGGCATAGGGTTAGCTATATAAGGGGAAGCCAACATCTGGGTATGTAATGTGTAGGAGGGAGAAACCGTGTTACATGGGGTACCTCGACCTTCATTTTTTCACCTTTTTTATATGCCTTTTTCCTTTTATGAATTTTGTTTAATTAATTGCTTGGGGCTCAAAGGGAAAGAACATGATGTGTAAGATATAGCAGTGATTACCCCCTTTTAGGTAGGGTGGTTCATTTCGCTCGAAGGGTTGGGACAATCATGGGTTCCTAAATGATAAAGGAGGCTTGTCTAGGGCCTATGGAAACAGGGTGATGACCATGGATTCGAGTAGAGCTCATGTATTTCCTTTTTCCCATGTGCTAAATATTTTGTCCCCAACATCTTTTACATTTTGTGGTACAATTTTCTATTAAATGTGGCCAATTGTGATTTTTTCTTTTTCTTTCAACTGCTTCAACCTTCGGGGAATCATTCAAGACTTGACCCAAGGTGGGGGCAGGGGGATAGGGAGGTTGGCCCTATGTGGACCCAGAATGGAAGTGTAGACCCAGGTGGGAGAGATGATGAATGTGGTATAGTGAGTGGAAAAGGAGTAATATATGCAGATAAAGGAGAAGGGCCACACACTCAAATTCGGGGTTTCCCAAGTAGTACCACCCTAGAACCAAATGGTAAATAAAGGACATCCCACGGGACTAAGATACAAGGGTGACATAAAAAAGAGATCAATAGGACAAGAGCACAAACTAAGCCTACCCTTTCCACCAAATCCCCCGATAATTCCATACCCAGAAGTATCCATGACAAGTAAACCCAATACTCAATGACCAAATGAGAATACATACCTTTAAGAGGCCCACCTTCAAAAATACGATCAATACAGGTGGCTGGGGGACCACATGGCTGGCTCGGGTGGCAGAGAAATGGCACAATGAGCTAGGAGGAGGTTGCAAGGGGTTACTAGCTATCGACTAAGGTTCATCATGGAGAAAAATTTCTCCTCGGGATACCACCCACAAAGTGGTGGGTAACATCTGGCTCCAACTGGGATGTCATCTGTCGAGGAACTGGACAAGGCTGCTTGAATGGGAGGTCACGAGAACTACAACAATCTCTTGGTCATTGTAGACCTATTACTACCCATGTCAAAGATCAAAGCCATGGGGTAACATGTTTTTCATGGTGTCTTATGATTACCCATGCTTATTTTTATCCTATGAACGAAAAATAAATAAAATATGCAAATATGCATCTATCTACCATGAGAAAAATCATATTATGATATTTCTAATGCCGAAATTAGCATCTAATGCAGCCTACTCTACCATGCATGTGATATGATGTAAAGTGCTAGGTATAATCATAAACCCAATGCAACCAACATGTCACTTGATTAATACAAGGATGCATGTTTCCATGATTAATTTTGTAATGGACTTGGCAATATAAGTGGGAATAATGATGTGAGGAGTTACGGGGGCTGGAGGACGAAAAGCAAGAAACCCATATTATAGAGAATGGAATTAACCCTAGAAAAAGGGAAAGACATCAGCCGAGAATATTTAATTTGGTGTTCTAACTATGAGATAGAAATGTCAACGATGATGTACATGAATCTTTGATGAATAGTTATCTCAGACCTATCATCCTTAAGCTAAGAAGGAGTGAAAGATTCAGACATATTTAGGATGATACTATTTTGGTTGTTGGGAAAATAAGAAGTGGACTCATCATTGTACCTGGGAAAAAACATGATTCTTGGTTCTTCATAGTGGAAATCATCTCTTCATCAAGACTAGGGGAATGAATATCATCATAAACATCTATTTCTAGGGTAGGGGAAGAGCGCTCAAACATGGAGAAAAACCCTTTATTGGTCGCATGGCCTAGGGAGGAATCTTCCTCAATTTATTTTCTATTAGATTCATCATAATTTCTCACAATCTTCGAAGGATCTTATTTTATTGAATCATCTTGGAACATAAAGAAAATAACTTTTCAATCTCTAGGAAGGGCTTCGTAAGGACCAATATTGTTATTCGGAAGTGGGGGAGCATTTTCTTCTACCCTACACTCATTATTATGGTCTTGAGGAACCATGGGGTCTTCATTTCTCTAATTATACCTAATTTCCCAATCAACAACCCCAAAGTCACTCATAGGTTCTCCGTTTATTTCACTACCATGATCTTCCTAGAAATACTCAAATTATTCACTCTATATTTGGTGTTGGTTATAACTCCATTCGTTACCTTCTTCAAACAGGGAGGATTTTTCTTCCTTCATTGGTTCTCGAAGAATGATCTCCAAGGTATTTACTACATGATTTCAAATAAATGGCTCAAGAAGAATGTCATTGGTAGGGTTCTCTTTATATATACTCTTTGTGTTACGGATCCTTTCCGATTGCTCACAATAGTGGGAGAAAATCTCTTGAGAGTCATATGTGGCCATCAGATTCCTGTAAGGCTTTTCATATTCCATCATTCATTCTTTCATTGTCTAAGGGTTGTCAGGGTTGAGATCCTCCTCATCATATTTAGAGGATATGTTTTCCATTTCATGTCTCTCTGTATTGGAAATATCATTAAAATATGAATAAATAAGAGGCCCTTATTCAAACATAAAACTATATTCAATAACTTCCTGGTCTCGAAGGACCATATCTAACATTTTGCAGATGTCTTCATGAGATTGTGAACTTGACCCTTTATGTAACAAGAACTGTGTAATCAACATCGGAAGAGAAGGAATGATTTTAGGTTTACATGATTCAAACCAACTATTATTTGGGGAAATAAATAGGACAAAATTTCACATTTGGTCACAAGGTTGAGTTATATTTTACCTTGAAAGGTACCTTATGAACCTTATCACGTGGTTGGCTGCGGAATGTTGACCCCCATCGAACATTGTCATATTCTTCATGGATTTCAATGAAGGGCATCTTCAATTCCCTGTCATATCTATGGTGGAAAATATGTGGTCAAAATGTTGTTGGGTACTTGATGACATGCGAGCTGCTAGGATGAATGAAATTATCATAACAAATGCTTACTTCACCCTACAAGCATTGACTTTGAAGTTCAATGAAGAACTAGGGCTTTGTTCTTCCAATGAAGTTGCCAATAATGATATGTCAATATGTCATATAGGGAACAAAACACACATTTCATGTCCCTAACAATGATGCAAGAAATGTTACCATTAAAACCAGCAGGAGACCTAAAATGGGTTCTTAAGAGGGCAACTGCTAGGTTAAGGGAAATGGTGGGGCCCTATCCCACTGTCACTACAACTAAGTCTCCGTGCTATTTACATACTTTCACCGATGGGAGCAGTCCTGGTAGTGTACGGATCACTTGTAAAGTATATGTCAGTGTATAGGTGGAAAGTGACCTTGGAAACCCTTTCCCAAGGATGAAGTGAAGAATGCAACTTGCTTACTTTTTAAGCAAGGGAATTGATCCTCCAAGGGTAAGGGGTCTGAGGTATTGACCCCAGGTATTGGGTCCAAGGTATTGGTCCTACATGGTTTTGGACCATGGTATTGAGAGAGGCCTAAACCTATATAAGGAGAAGAAGATCATTAGTCCAAAGGGCAAGGATGCAAGGATTGAATATCTGATGAAGTGTGAGATGTAGTATGCTGGTTATGGGTTTGTGATGGTTTGCTTGATCTGAACCAAGGATACCCCTATGCGGTTGATGATGGATGATGGATCGAGATCATAAGGCTTGGAATGCATTATCATTATGTGGTTTGACCATGGATAGACTAGATTTGAATTATTGGCGCATGTTTTATTGTATAAATGTTATGATCTGGGTATGAATGATGTTTGGAATAGTTGCAAAGTTATGAGTAAATATTTGCAGATCTGTACGCGGGTTGGCTTTAGTGAAAGAACGTATACACGGTGGTTTGGTTCATCATAGTAGCATATACATTGTGAGATATGATATTTGAAGTTGCAATTCGATCTGGTTGTTGTTGCAGAGTTTTGTGTTCTGTTCTGTGTTCTGGTGACCGTGCTTTGTTGATGGGTCTAGTATGAAAATTGGATGAAATGTGGCCTTCATATTATGGTGTTTTGATGAATCAAGAAGTTTGTAGCCTTCATTAGGTCGGTGCCTATGTACTAGTAAACGGATCGGCTAGTACAAGAGCTAGGGGTTTGTAGCTCCCTTCCAGTAGTAGCTGGAGAATGAGAGAAGGTTGTAGCCTTCTGCAGGTGGGTGTCTGCGTACTGGTATGAGTCTATGTCATTACAAGATTGTAAATAGCTTTATATTATCTTAAAGAAAATAGCAGCAGGTGGTTTTTGTCCCATGTCATTGGGTTTCCACCTTAAATCATGGTGTTCATGTGTGCTTCTTATGTGTGATGATATGTTCTATTTTACTGCACCTGTTTACTGTTCATATGTTAATGAGGTTCTGATGCACTGATTAAAGATCAAATATAATGGATTAACTGACTCATAAGTTTACTGGATATACGGTAGTTGCATTAAACATAGTTGCATGTACACACAGGTTCCCTTAACTAAAGTAGCATATATGAATCTAAGTATGGAAATGAAAAAGTTAGTGATTTTCTAATACTGATTCACCCCTCCTCTCGGTATTATTTCCAACAATTGGAATCAGAGCAGGTCCTTTCATAGAAGCTTGATTTCTTGAAGGAGATCCGTATAACAATGGGAAAGAAAGTGCATCAGAAGAAGAAGACAGCTCAAAGGAACAATGACAACCTGCCATTGAGTGGAAGCAAGTATTCAAATTCTGAATCACCTCAGATTGAAGATGAGCAAGCAAATGAAGCATTAGATAAACTCATAGATCAACAATATCTATTTAACAAAAGGAAGAGTTCCCTCAAAGAAGAAGTTATCAACTTAAAAGCTCAGCTGGAGTGTGCCTTTAGAGTACGTCAAATGCTGCAGGAGCAGAATGAACAAAAAGAAAATGAGATTCTCAAACTAAGGCAACAAGTGGAAGAAAGAAGAAAGTCTGAAGAAATCTTGAAGAAGTAATATCTGGAAAAGGAAGAACAACATTAGGTTGAGGTAAATATCTTGAAAGGTAAATTAGAAGAAAAAGATAAACTATTATGATTTCAAGATAGTACTAAGATTTTGGATGATATTCTTAGTAGTCAAAGGTCACCTGCTATCAAAATTGGTCTTGGTTTTTATGAATTTGTTGAAGGTGAATCTAGCTCACAAGGTGAGACAAGGAACTCTAATGTAAAATCTAAAATGCTCAACAAGGAGATGAGAGGTCAAACTCATCAACAACCAAGGAAAGATAATCTTCAAAGAAAATATTTTGCTCCTAAATATGGAAGTGATAGACGGTTATTTCCTCCAATGAATAATGTTGAATGATATGTATGTCATACTTTTGGACATGTTGCAGCCAGATGCAGAAGTAGAATGGTTCAAGACCATCACACAAAAAGATCATCACGTTCCAGGGACTTTAAGGGATATTGTTTTTCTTGCAATATGTTTGGTCACAAAGTTGTTGATTGCTACAGAAGGAGTATGAAACATGTAAGATGTTATGCATGTAACAAGCTTAGACATATAGCAAAGAAATGCAGGAACAAAGTACGGGCACCATACCAAAAGGAGAAAACATCGTCACAGTCGAAGATATGGAAGAAAAAGGATGTACAATCAGAAAGATGTGGCATAGCAGAGTATACAGACATGACATATTTAGAGGGAGCTAAAAGTGTGGAACCTCAATGTTCTAAATATCATACCCAAGTTTCATGAAGACAAGTCACGTGTATACGCGAGTCCGAAGCTGAACAGTCACGTATATGTTGGTTTGAGGAAAAGCAGTGGGACAGACTCAAGGAAAAGGGTCTAATATGATTCAATCCATTATTTGCTCTATTTGATAATGGTTACAATCTTCTGATGATGTGTGGAAATGTGTTGGTACTCATAAGATGTTGTTTAGAATTGTTTTTCATCCTAACTTGATGATGATGATGCCTTGATACTTCTTGTTGATATATGCATGATCAGATTTGACAGTGAACAGATGGCACAAATTCAAGGGGAGCATATGCTTCGAATAATGCACTGTTGGCATTATGGTTAGAAGTCTTTGGTGATAATGCTTATGTGGCTAAATAATACATCTTGCTACTTATTGTTGGTTGGTCAAAAGAATGGTATTGCAGGTTTCAGGTTGCTAATGTTGATGAGAGATGCTTATGTTGCAAATCATATGGTGTATGATAGTTGTTAATGATTATCATGGTCTTGTTTAGGTCGTTGATCTTTGTTAAAAATGTCATGTATTCCTTTTAAAGACCCATGAGTCATATGATGTAATTTGTAACCTTAGTTTGCATGGGAAGAATGATGTAATAATGTCTATTTCATTCATGTATAAACATTTGGTATATCTCCACTTGGTTGGGTGGATGATTCAAAATGGTGTATCCCCACTTGGTTGGGAGATTGATGTATGTATGAATCATTGGTGATAGGAAGGTCATACTCACTTAGTTGAGTTGTAGAGTCATGTTATTCTTTTGAAAAATATATTTGCAAACTCTGCATGTGCTCAGGGGGGAGCATGGACAGATTGGTACATCTTGGCTTGTACAAAGGGGGAGTTCGATCAAAATGTGCTCAGAGGAAGCATGGATGGATTGGTACATCTCAGCATGTACAAAGAGCTCAATCAGAGATTTCAGCATGTACTCAGTAGGAGTATGGACAGTAGAATGTATATCAAGGGAGAGAATATCTTGGTCCACCCTTTGCCCTTTATGTCAAAGGGGGAGAGTGACTCAGTGTGGTTCTTGCCATTAAGTCCAAAGGGGGAGATTGTTCGCGTTATGATACAGGTATGACTCAAGTGTTGTCCTTGATGGCAACTCTCTCAGGTGATAGATCACAGTTCAGAGTCATAGAATGAAGAAAGAAAGGCATACGTAGGTTCACTATATACCAAGTCGCATATATACAGAGGTTCAATATATACCAAGTCGTGTACACACGCAGGTTCACTATATACCAAGTTGCATATATATGCAGGGTCACTATATACCAATTAGTGTATACATGTAGGTTCACTATATACAAGGGCACATATAACATACACATGCACTTTCACAGAAGGAAAGGCACGTACGTGTCAGAAAACTAATTTTTGGTCCGTGGTATTTGGTCCATGGTATTTCGTATGAGGTATTGATCCCAGGTATTGGGTCCAAGCTATTGGTCCTACATCGTTTTGGACCATGGTATTGAGAGAGGCATAAACCTATATAAGGAGAAGAAGATCATTAGGCCAAAGGGCAAGGGTGCAAGGATTGAATATCTGATGAAGAGTGAGATCTAGTATGTTGGTTATGGGTTTGTGATGCTTTGCTTGATCTGAACCAAGGATGCACCTATGTGGTTGATGATGGATGATGGACCGAGATCATAAGGCTTGGAATGAATTATCATTATGTGGTTTTATCATGGATAGACTAGATCTAAACTATTGACATATGTTTTATTGTATAAATGTTATGATCTAGGTACGAGTGATGTTTGGAATAGCTGCAAAGTTATGAGTAAATATTTGAAAATTTGTACGTGGGTTGGCTTTGGTAAAAGTGCGTATACACACTGGTTTGGTTCATCATAGTAGCGTATACATTCTGAGATACGATATTTGAAGTTGCAGTTGGATCTGGTTGTTGGTGCAGAGTTCTGTGTTCTGCTCTGTGTTCTGGTGACTGTGTTTTATTGATGGGTCCAGTATGAAAATTGGATGAAACGTGGCCTTCATATTATGGTGTTGTGATGAATCAAGAAGGTTGTAGCCTTTAGTAGGCCGACACTTACGTACTAGTAAACGGATCGGCTAGTACAAGAGCTAGGGGGTTGTAGCTCCCTTCGAGTAGTAGCTGGAGAATGAGAGAAGGTTTTAGCCTTCTGCAGGTGGTTGCTTGTGTACTGGTATGAGTCTGTGCCAGCACAAGATTATAAACAGTTTTTTCTTATCTTAAAGAAAACAGCAACAAGTAGTTTTTGTCCCGCATTGGGTTTCCACCTTATAACATGGTGTTCATGTGTGCTTCTTATGTGTGATGATATGTTCTATTTTACTACACCTATTTACTATTCATATGGTTAATGAAGTTCTGATGCATTGATTAAAGATCAACATATAATGGATTAACTGAATCATAAGTTTATTGGATATACGCTAGTTGCATTAAACACAATTGTGTGTACACGAGGGTTCCCTTAACTGAAGTAGCGTATATGAATCTAAGTATGTAAATGAAAAAGTTAGTGATTTTCTATTACTGATTCACCCCCCCCCCCCCCTTCTCAGTATTATTTCCAACAGATTTACCTCCTATAGTTGCTCTCCCTTGTCCCATTCTAGTTTTACCCAAGGTCTTTGCCATAGTTCCTTGCATTTATCCTTTTATCCTTTATCTTTGCCATATTTCCTTGCATTCATCCGTTATTCCTCCATTACATGTGCATTAGAGCACAATGCCAAATATCCAACTCTAACTCATTTCATAAATAGAATATAATCAAAAGTATGCAATAAGTTGTGAGAATAGTTGGTTTGACTAAGCTAAGAGGTGAATTAAGGCCAAATAAGACCCATATAATTACTCAATAATGAGGCTCTTCAATCAAAATATGTCAAAATCTCCATTTCTATAACTACTTCTCAACAATACTTGCTATTAAATTATCAATCTGTTGGGCTATGAATCCTTGTTATATATAAAATAAAAAATTAATTTAAACAAAAAATCATATATATTAAGGAATAACACATGACAACACCGTTATATGAAATTGTGCTATTAATTAGAAAATTTAAAATAAAACCAACCATTAAAAAAAAATAGAAAGTTACAATAAAATACAATTATTATTATTATTATCCAATTTTAAGGTAACGACCAAGCCAGACACCAAATTGGTGTATGAGACCCCCTTGTTTGTGGGACAATTTTACTAAGTTTACGAAGGCATACATATTCGACCCCCTCTGATTTCGAACCTATGACTTCATAGGAGAAAAAAAATGCTCTAAACCATTGGGCCCACTCAAACTATATACAAATATAAAATATCTCAAAAAAAGTATATATTTCGTTATACAAATAAAAAATATCTCAAAAATAAAAAAAATCTTAAACTTTGTGAAAAACTAATATAAAATCATTCTTTATTTTTGTCAAAAACTAATAGAAAAACACAATATCCAACATAATATGTTAGGAAATAAATAAACAAAAACCCGAATACTAACAAATATCCTTTCATATATCTAAATTTTCAATATTTCCAAAAGTATCCATAATGACTTCAAGCTTTAAATATCCACAAATTGTTAGATGTGTGACATCAATTTCCATCGGGTTCGACAGATTTGATATCCATTTCATTAAAAAGTTAACATAAATAATTACACAATAAAGTACCACATACCATTTCCTTCCTTCTTATTATGCTTGTCGGTGTAGGTATTATGCATACTTTATGTTGTTGATCATATATTGTTTTAGTTAAAATTACCAAATAATTTTCCATTTTATAAAATAAAAATTTTGGATTTATTTTTTTATTTATTATAAAAGAAATGTTAACATTTATTTGTAATGTTATTAGTTATAATTTTAAATATTTTATAAACCAATGCGTAGTAAAGAGTCATATGATAGTAACAATTAAATATTAATGCCTAAATACAATCTTGTATAATCATATTTGTTGTTCTCTCCATGGTTGCACCACAAACCTTGGGGATTCGTATTTCATTAAATCACATTTGCAACTCACTCAAATAAATATTCACAAGGACTATGGCTCTCTGAGTGGCACCCGAACTAGCGGATCATTACCGTCTAATATCCTCTCATCAAATCGGATCAACCATTGAACCCTGAAGCCCAAGAGTTGTAGATCTCCTTGCCCACATTCTAAGAAAAGGATTTTCCATCCAACCATCGAGTGAGGGCTCCAAAAAGTCTGGGTAATTATGATTACAAACACTAAAGTTATATTAACACAGTATTACAGTCCCGCTGCATGTATATCAATTCCAGAACACATATGACAAATTTTTTGGACTTGGGTTACAAATTTGAAGTCAAATGAAATTGTATTAAGATGCAGAGCCACCATACCTGGTTGGAACCCAAAGAATTAAGCATGGGAAACCACAACTTTACAAAAAAAATAAATAGTTGACTGATTAGTTAGCCTCACTGAACTCTGTAGGGAAGCTCGGAACTCTGACACTTAGCCACTAAGCTTATCAATGTCCTTGGTGAGTGTTACTGGGAATAGTGTCTATGCAGAACTGCTAATCCCACTAAGGCTGGTAGCTACGTTAGAAACAAGCAAACTAAAACTACTTTCATTTTCCTTTGTGAAAGATAGATGAGAGAAGAATAAAGGAGACCAACCTCTGTCTTGCGCTTGGTTCCATGCTCAATTCCTCTCTTTTCTGATAGTCTTTTGCTACTTGTTTTCGTACCCAGCTTCACAGAGCACCTGTAGAATCAAAGAAGCATAACACTATATGAGAACATAGATCTATTATCACAAGCAATACAGGATCATATGTATATTAACCACACAAATGCATAAAACATCAATCACACAAGTGTATGGAGGAAAACTTGAATAGTTTTATTGATAATCAAGAAAGAGCCAAGAGAATTACAACCAATTGTTCTGACCCAGCATCATCCTCTCAGCAAGTAAGCCCTTATTCACCTCATGAAAAGCTTAGATCACCCAACACTATGATGTTGTCTCAAGGAACCAACAACAATTCCTTACAAGATGCAAAATTCCAGCCCCTGGATCAATGGGATGAGGGATCCATAAATAGATGTCTGCAAGGGAGGTGAGTCAGCTTGAGATTTGATTAGTGTCTCCCTTCTGATAGTTCTTGATTCCACTTGGAGATTGATGATCTCTTACTCATCCCTGGTCGAATTCAGAGAGGCAAGTGTCATAGGAGAAGTTTCTGGAAGATTCCATGCTTCTCCACCTTGCGGATTGACCCTGCCATTTGTCCCTTCTCGCCCATCACACCCCATAGAAGGGCTTTTTGAAATGCAATGCACCTACTGTGTGTATTTAGGTGGGATGCAACGCACTTTGCCTATGGAGCAGGTGAAATGGTCCAGTTTTGACCAGTTCTGAGTAGTTTTTCATGGAGAACTTCTGGGAGATGCTGTAATCAGTTGACCTTGTTCTTTTAGGGGTTGGAACAACACCTTTAGGGACTCAGGATCACTTGGCTTATGGAAATTTATGCTTGGGGTTGCAGTGCCCAAAAATGTCTATAACAGTTGCCGCCTAAAGCATGAGGTCGTTAATCTTTTTGATCTCGGGTGAAATGCTTTATCATGAGGATCCGAAGTTCTTTCAAGCTGGAAGGAGACCTGTAATAAGATACAATAAAATACATTATCTTCATAATATTTTCATGATCTAGTTGAGGCGGGCATTCCCGTGCTCAGCTTTATAAATTCATTTTCATGTACATAGGACAGACAATCGTCTGAGTGTAGATTGATGATTCTGCTAGAGCCATCATCCCTTAGATTGGATGATTATCTGTGCAGCAATGATGTACATTTGATATCTTTATTTTCCTGAATATATATCTCAGCCCGGATGGATGAAACTAGATCCGAGGTCTTCAATCTCGTTTGATCTTCACTCAAAGTACAAGTTGATCCATGTGAGAGATGTTTTGGAGTCGAACATGGAAAGACATCGCTTGATTACCAACCAATGATTTAAGTTGTTAACAGGCACGAGAGGAATCACCGATAATGATAATGATCCTCAAGGTACTGCAATACAATTCATGTGGTGTGAATAAGGGACTTGGCGTCGAACACCACGTAGAATCTTTCAGTCGAAGGCCATTGATGTAAACCTGTTGCCGGAAGTGAGAAACTTGCCATTGAGGCATGCAAGCTTCAAAGTACTGAAAGGGTTGTTCCTAGATCGACTTCTTGGATAATGAGCTGATGTCGACAAGAAGCGATCCATCATAGGAGGGCCTTAATGAATCCCACATCAATGACATGGAATGGAGAAAATGATTTTAATGGAGGTGAAAACAATCTGGTGATATACGGTTCAGGGTGGTGGTCATGAAAGAATGGAGCAAAAATGTATTATAGTGGGTGAGACACAGGTGAATTCTCTGAGCGACTTCTCTTGAACATATCAGCGACACTGGCATGATGGATTGGTAGCATTAACCCCAAATGTGGATGGTGTGATGGAACCATGGTGATGTGACCAGTGAATGGAACAACCCAACCCGACTTGGATGCGGAGTGAAAGTGTCATGTTCAAGAGCGACTTGCTACCAACAAAGTTTCTTCAAGTTTTCTTCCCAATTTTTCCCCAGTCATTGCTGACCAGCACCTCTTTATTTTTGTCAAGCTTGAGGAGGATAACATATTCTTGTTCTATAATTTTCCCTTCGGGCAAACCCATCGCTATGTTTTAACGAGCCTAGCGATAGTGAAACTCGTTCTTGTCTGTTATGGAAAAGTTTGTTGCTATTAGGTTTTAACGAGTTTAACGACAAAGACAACTCGGTCCTTTTCAATTTTAGAGAGTCTGAAAAGGAACGTAAAGGAAAATTCAAAATTCTTTTTCGTCATCTAATCCCTTAAGTCCGAAAAAGTATAAAATAATATGAAAGGGATGAATTTTCGGTAATTTTAACGAGCCGAACAAGACAAGCGCTCGATCCTTTTGTGTAATAATCCCTCAGGTCCAAAAAGATTAAAATCTAAGGGAGGAATGCACTTCCGGTCACTTTAACGAGCTGGAGAGACCAATGGCTTGGCAATCTTTTCATATTTTACGAGTTAGTTGAAAAGAGCTTAAAGGAGACTCGTCTTTGAGGAACGAGTGATAAATTCGGGTAGCAGCTGATTCCATGTAAGGTTTGGAATTTTCCAATCATGGCAGTGTCACGAGGATGGCTAACAAGATCACTCTTCACAGCTGTTCCTCAAAAGGGGTAGACAATCAAGTGGAGGTGAATGATCAGCCAATACAGAGTGGAGGTGATGATGAGAACACGACCAAGGCTTCAAAGGCTGAAGTACTACATTCATGATGGTTATTTACCGGAAATTGGTTCATTTTTTATTTTAAAATGAGCTTAAACGCTGGGGGAAACACTTGCTCATTGCTTATGTTTATTTTTTAACGAGCATGAAGTCCACGTTAAAACTGCTCGATCCAGTCGTATAATAGTGATGTCTCATCTAAGATGCCATTTTTGTGGAGCTTGCACCTTACAAAGCTTTGCTCCGGATCCTTTCTTTATGCAAGTTAGGAAACGACTAATCCTATGAATTTAAAGGGTTAGAGGACCTACAAATTTAAAAAATAAATAGTCTCTCTTCGCTTGCATGCAAAAAGGTTTGCACGCCCCCAGGTATAGAGCAAAATTTCCAGGTTACCAAGAAAGTTTCATTCGCGTAGCGGATAAAATTCTTTCTCGGCGATGCCTATCCAAATAGGCAAAGGGGAGTGGTGTCACCCGGCATAACCTTAATGAAGTGTCAGGCCAAGGTAACTCCAGAATGAGCGAAAGAAAGAACTGATATATTATTCATTAGATAACTATTATTTATATACATACATATGACGGATCAGTTCATCTTCTTGACGACTGTCGAGTTTACCCATCCGTTTTGGATTAGGTGTCAACATTCCCCCCCTTAATCTGAAGGGATGTTGGTGAGTCCAAGCATCGTTCTGAATCTTTCAAGCTTTTCTCTTCCAAGCGCTTTGGTGAAGATGTCTGCAATTTGCTCGTTTGTGGAATAATGACGGAGATGGATTGTTTTGGCCTCAACATGATGTCGGATGAGATGATATTTAGTATTGATGTGCTTAGTACGATCATGGAACTTTGGGTTCTTGGCCAACTTTATTGCAGAGGTGTTATCAATCATGAGTGGAGTTGATTGTATTTGTTTTACCTGCAAGTCTTCAAGAATTTTCCTGAGCCGCACAATTTCTTTCGTTGCTTCAGCTACTGCCACATATTCTGCTTCTGTTGTGGAATCTGCTGGTACTAATTGTTTGCGTGATCTCCAGGAGACAGCTCCTAATCCAAGACTCATAGCATATCCTGAAGTAGATACCCCAGTTTCTTTGTCTCCATCGAAGTCTGAATCAGAGTATCCAATCAAGTTGAAGTCGTCCACCTGTGTATACTTGATTCCAAGGACTTGAGTTCCCTTCAAGTACCTTAGAACTCTTTTTGCAGCATACCAATGTCCCTCACAAGGCTTTTGCATAAACCTGGAGAGGATTCCAACAGCAAATGAAATGTCTGGTCTGGTAGTAGCGAGATAGATGAGACTTCCTACAAGCTGTCTATACTTTGTTGCATCCTCAAATTCCTTTCCTTCAATAGATGTGAGCTTCAAGTTTTGTTCCATTGGAGTAGAAAGAGGATTGCACTCTGTCATGCTAAATCTGTTTAAAAAATCTCCAATGTATTTCTTTTGAGAAAGAAATATGGACTTTGGATGTTGGGTTACTTCAATGCCAAGATAGTAATGAACATAGCCCAAATCAGTCATTTCAAAAAATTTTCCTAATTCTTTCTTTATGGATGCAATATAGCTTTCATTGTTCCCTGTCATTAAAAGATCATCTACATATACCACAAGATATACAACTGTTTTGCCAACTTTCTTGACAAATAAAGTTGCATCATCAAGATCAAAATGATTGAAATTGAGTTTCAGAAGATGCTCAGTTAGTTTTTCATACCAGGCTCGTGGTGCTTGTTTGAGGCCATACAAGGACTTCACAAGTTTGCATACTTTATGTTCATGTCCTTTCACAACAAATCCTTCAGGCTGGAACATAAAAACATTCTCTTTTAGATCTCCATTCAAGAATGCAGTTTTTACATCCATTTGATGGACTTTCCAACCATTCTGAGCAGCTAGTGCAAAGAGTGTACGGATGGTGGCCCATTTTGCTGTGGGGGCAAAAGTTTCCTCATAATCGACCCCTTCCTTCTGTGCAAAACCTTTTGCCACAAGCCTAGCTTTGTGCATGTCAAGTGAGCCATCAACTTTGTACTTGTTCTTGTAGACCCACTTGCAGCCAATTGGTTTGGTTCCAAATGGAGGATCAACCAGCTTCCAAGTGCCATTCTTTATGAGGGCATCATACTCCTTCTGCATCGCTTCTTTCCATTCATCATGAGAAGCAGCTTGTTTGAAGGAAGTTGGTTCAAAATCTGTAGACAAGTTCAATTCACAATCATAAGTAACATCCATATCAACAGGTGAATTAGAGTTATCTACATCACCTCCATCTTGTCGGTTTGTATTTCTGGTTCCTGTTTTTCCAATTTCATCAGGATGAACACTTTCAAGTGTCTTTGTCAGCCACTTTGGGGGACCTTTCTGAGATGGTCCAGGCTGCTCTGTTGATTGAGTTGGGTCTGAATCAAGATTAAGTCTCCCAATTCTATCAATTACATCACTTAAAGCATCATCCGTTGTTGGAGTGTCATGCAGGGGAGATTGTTCTTCAGAAGAAGAAGATTCCACATGTTGATCTAGTATAGGAATCCCCCCTTCAAGATGTGGAATCTGATTATCAAACTCTTGAAATGATTTCGGTTTTGTGAATCTATCCAAGCGATCAAGTTGCCGCTCAGCAACACTTTCAGATTTGGATGATTCAAGAAAAATGACATCTCTAGATAAAACAAACTTTTTATTTACTTCACCATAGAGGCGGTATGCTTTAGATGTGTTTGAATACCCCAGGAAGATACACTTACGACTTCTAGCACCAAGTTTGTTTCTATGTACCTTTGGTATTAAAGCATAATAGTTGGAACCAAAGATCCTGAGATGTTGTACCGAAGGAACATGTCCATACCACAATTCATAAGGAGTTTTGTTTCTTATAGCACTAGATGGACATCTATTCTTTATATATGCAGCACATAGAACAGCATCAGCCCAAAACATTGTCTTTACATTTTTGAAGAAATGCATGGATCGTACCATATTCAAAATTGTTTTGTTCATTCTTTCAGCTACACCATTATGTTGAGGATTATAAGGCACAGTTGTTTGATGTTTGATCCCATGTTGGCGAAGATAGTTTTCAAATTCATTTGATGTATATTCTTTTCCATTATCAGTGCGAATAGACCCAATATTAGATTGTGCATCATTTTCAATCCACTTATGAAAATTCTTGAATGTTTGAAAAGCATCAGATTTGTTCTTCAATAAATAAACCCAACACATTCTGGTGTAATCATCAATAAATGTCATGATATATTTATTTCCATTTGCAGAAGGAACAAGCATTGGACCACATAAATCTGAATGAATGAGTTCAAGCTTCCTATGTGCTCTTGAATGGGAATCATGAAAAGACTGTTTGCTATGCTTTCCTAGAATGCAAGCATCACATTGCTTATGTTTTCTAGGAATTGTAGGCAAACCAGCAACACCATTTTTCTTCAACAAGCGGAGACTATCATAGTTTAAATGTCCAAATCTAGCATGCCATAATAAACTTGATGGAAGGGTACCTTCTTCATGATGAGAAATATATGAGAAATATTGTGCATGAGCAGAAGTTCCTTGCAGTTTAAGAAGTCTTTCTTCTTCTATACCCCTCATGACAAGTGAGTGGTCAGATGCCTTTCTTACCTCAAGCTTGCCATCAAACATATGAATGGAGTGACCTTGCTGGTGGAAGTGGACCAGGGACATCAAGTTTCTCTTGAGCTGTGGGAGATATAGAACATGGTCCAGAAGAAAGTCTGGAAGACCAGGCAGTTTAAGCCTGACTTTGCCAAGCCCTGATGGCTTGATTTTTGACTGATCTACAAAGTATACTGCTCCATCAACATTGTCAGTGAAATCTTCAAAAAAATCTTTCCTATGAGTCATATGACAGGTTGCTCCTGAATCAAGCAACTAGTCATTTTTCGAAGAAGCAAGTGAAGCATTAAACAAATCTTCATTTACTCCAATGTTACATTGTTCCTCAATATAGTGAGCGGATTCAGGTGCTTTACCTTTGTCTTTGTCATCAGTTTTACCTTTCTGCTGATTTCTTCTTTGCTCAATTTTGTCCCATGGTAGCTTGCATGTAGAAGCATCATGTGATCCATTTTGTTTGCAGCGAATGCAATGCAGATCTGCCTTTTCTGCTTGAGAATGTCTGCCCCCCCCTACCTCTGAAGTATCTTCCTCTTCCTCTTCGTCCACCTCTTCCTCTTGTAGAATCTTGAGCAGGATGCTTTTCTTTATGAGCAAGGCAAATAGTCTCTTCAGAAGATTCAGGGACTGTTTTCTTTCCAAAGGCTTTCTCTCTTTCAACAAACTTTTTCACAAGAGAGTCAAAGGTTATATCTTTAAGATTTCCATTTGCTTGTAAAGACTCAAGATAATTGGAGTAGGTAGGATAGAGTGCTTTGAGAAAGGCAATAAGAGAGATATCCAGCTCAACCTTAGTGGATTTAATATCATGCATTATAGACTTTATTTCAAATGCAAGAGCAAGAGGATCATTATTTTTCAGTTCAAGAGTGAAGAGTTTAATCATGAGCTGAACAACTTCAAGTGCAGAATGTGTATCATAGAGTTCTTTCAGCTTTTGTAGAGCTTCAAAGGCAGTGGAATACGATGAAATATGACGACTTACTTCTTCATTTACAGATGCTACGATCAATGCATAGGCTTTGCTGTTCTTGTTTTCCCAAATGGCGAGTTCTTTGTCTGATGTAGGCTGCACAGGGTCTTTGTCTTCTTCTCCGACACACACTCCCTTCCACAACTCATTGTAGATGAGGGTGTGTTTTACCATCCGAGACCATTCAGAATAGTTCTCCTTGCCAGTGAGAACTATTCCTACCATAGAAATGATTGAATGCATTCTGTAAAAAATTACTTCTGCTGATAAAAAATCCTTACGTTACAGCCTTCAAATCCCTCTAATATTTGCTAAAAAAACATCAGCATTTCATTGTACATATCACTGCAATACTACTGTTTTGAAAAAAAATGCGCAAGGCATCACTTCAATGTATTAATATATCACTTCAATATATCAATATATATCATGTAATACTACAGATGCTTTAGACCCAAAACTGCTCAACCAAAAACTGCTATCACATAAAACTGCTCAACCAAAACGAGGCTGTGGAATATTTAAAGCTTACATACACTGATGACAATACTCTGCTCTGATACCAGTTTACAGCAATGACATATCTCGGGACAAAAAAAAGACGGGATCATTAAGAGGCCGCAGCCAAAGAGTTTTCTGTGGCGCTGAAGTATACTGGAGTGTCTTTGGCCCAATTTTTAAACACCAATGACCAGATCCAAGCACTGCAGAAGATCCAAGCACCGCACGGCTCAAGGGGCGCAACAAGACATGGAACCCGGTGGCTTGATCGAAAAAAGTTGAATTATTCAGAAAATGATGAAGTCGGGGGGCCAAAATATTGAATAGCCAGAGGGGTTACTCGTATTTGGCACAGCTTTGCATTATGCATCCTCAAAAGGCAATTTCTTCGGCTGATTTGTTCTCCACTGTACATACGTTGCACGACAGACTTGTCTTGTTCGAGGGCGATTGCGTTTTACAGGATTGTATAACAGCTACGAAGAAGGGGCCATAATAAACACACTAACCCCTTTTAGATAGCAAGAGCAGCGCAAGATTCATCTATTTCGAATTGACTCCCCGATTAAAAGCGTTTGATCCCAGTTTGGGCGATGGGTATCGCGAATTTCATCCACCTATGTCTATTCTGTTGTCTCGGAGGAAGCCTATGCCTTGGAGCGATTGCTACAACAACTTCAGCATGCATTACTGTCAACTTCAGCAAGCATTACATTCAATGGAGAGAAGTATGAGTGCTTTCTACCAAATCATGAAAATAAGGGCTTTAAAGAATCCAATCAACAATACAGCAGTAGCGTTACGGCATTAACCGATAAGCAGAGTAGGACAAAGACACCTGATGAGCTTCTTTAATCATTGAATGGCCAGTGCTTCCTAAGACATGAAGGGTGGTGGTCTTACGAGTTCTGCTACCATGGAAAAGTGAGGCAATTTCATGCAGTGGAGAATGAAATGAGATGACAAAAGACTCGGCTAGGTGTGGATTGAACAATTTACCATTCACCCGTGAACAAAACTTCAATCAGCCGCTTTAGAGGAAAATTTGAGTTTTTCCACCAAATCTCGCGCCTTGACCATCCCTGGTTTTCCTGGTGTATACGTTGTGGAGAGGCAGCAAAAAAACGGATGCGCAGATGCGTTGGCAGTGCAAATGAGAGATCAAACGGAAGCAGAGAGCAGAGGAGTTATGTCAGTCCAATGTTTAATTATGGAATATGGACAGATATGTCAGGACAGAGGCAGCGCTGGTGCGCCAGAGAGCAGAGGAGTTATGTCAGGAGACAGCTCAGGCAGATGCAACGCTCAGGACAGCAGGAGTTACAACTATTTCTGGGACCTGTGCTCTGATACCATGTCAGGCCAGGGTAACTCCAGAATGAGCGAAAGAAAGAACTGATATATTGTTCATTAGCTAACTATTATTTATATACATACATATGACGGATCAGTTCATCTTCTTGATGACTGTCCAGTTTACCCATCCGTTTCGGATTAGGTATCAACACGAAGGTATCTTATTCCAGTCTATTCCCATTTTCCTGTAAGGATGAGTTCGCCAGATTAGTCATATATCCCTCGCAGAAGTCAACCTTATACACAAGGTTCTCTTGCCGAAGCAGACTGGGGTGCATGCCCCCTGGGTTTCAGTCATATCCTCCGAATCACTCGCGCTCATCAAGAGGACGGACTGGGGATTGATGAGACATTCCTTGCGTGAAAATACCATTCAGACATGGTATATGACTATTTGCTATGCGTGAACCGGGGAATGAAAGCTGGTCTACTGGCTTGACCACTCTTCCTTCGTGCGGAAAACAAATTACTCTAAAGAGTGAGGAGACAATGGTTGTCATGCAATAAATATAGTCTCGTCCAATGCGTAGATTATAATTCAGGGGTCCTTGGACCACCATTACATTCATGTGAATGGTTTTCCCTCTCAATGTAATGGGTACATTGGGAAGGATCCCTAACGGTCGACTGGTTCCTTTGTCAAAGCTTGTTAGATTTCTCATTTCAGGCAAAAGTGATGGCGAACCAAGCACTTTCCAAGCAGTTGAGGAAAGGATACTCAAAGAAGCCCCTTCATCTATGATGGTACCAGCCACAACCATTCTATATACTTAAGCGATGATTCAGAATGGTACACTGGTGTTGTGCCCTACAACAACCCCCCATTTCATATCATTCTTATTTACAAAAATTAACATATGGAATGGGTCCCTTTTAAAAAAAAATTTGGCATCAATGCTTGTATGTTCAAAAAAGGCCGGATAATCAAATAAGTTTTCATGTATTTAAGCCTTTTTGGGATATTAATGTTTCAAATAATAAATAATCTTTTGTTATTGCGATAAAGCGATCGCAAGATCGCATATCGCAATAACATGAGAGATGCATTCAAATGGCATTTTGGTCTCCGCCGATGCGATATCGCTATCGGCGATCGGCAATGTTACATACACACCAAGTAACGGCACATAACTCATGCCCCGACGCGATGCGATATCGGCGATCGGCTATCGGTGATACCTCATGTGGAACCGCTTTATGTTATAAATCCCGACCCGATGCGATATCGCTATCGGCCGTCGGCAGAATTTCATGCACTTCAGTAAGGCACCCGGTTCCTACCCCCGATGCAATGCGATATCGCAATCGGTAACCCCCAAACCACTTTATATGCACCTAGCTCTGTTTCCATGCGCTAGCCCAATGCGATATCGCTTATCGGCTGTCGGCAGGATCTTTTGGTAATAATTGTGCAGCACTTGTTCCCCGAAGCGATGCGATATCGCTCATCGGTGGTCAGCATTCTTAAAAGCCATTACTTAAAGCTTTAATTTTATATTCATATCCGGTCGACAAAGCGCGAATCCCAAAATGCCGTTAAATGCAAGGGATAAGGTAATGCGTGTGAATTTAAAAAATATTGCCCCTTCGATTAACGAACACCTGCGCTTAACCGCCAGAATATATGTTGCACGCTTAAGAGAGTCATTCACCCGGATAATGGTGTAATCATCACATTTAATGGGTAGCAGGCCTTAAATCACCATTAATGCATCTGCAATATCCTCTCAGCGATTGGATCCGCAGCCACTTTTGAAAATTAATCTTAGCATGCTTCAAATGATATATCTATCCCGCCGTGAAGTGTCATTGTTATTATGTTGTTACGATTTCTCTTGCAATTGTGTAGAATTCGTCTTTTGAGAGAAGCCTGAGCATGATGGGGAAAAGATCCAAGAGGACTACGGGCTCTGCTGTTACACCTGTAGCAGGGCAAGCTGCCACAGATAAGAAGAAAGGCCTCATTTCAGACACTACGTGCACTGGTCTCAATAGGACTTCATGGCAGGGCACATATAACCTATTAGAAGCTGAGCAACCTCAAGTGACAGTGACAGTGGCTACTGCAGACTCACTCAAAAAGTCCGATGCAACTCTCAAAGAGTTGGCCGATTCCTTTCTTCAAAGAATAGCGGCCAGAGAGCAAGTCCTTCCCTACACTGATGTAGTGCGATGGGCAATCGAGGAAATTCCAATCATTGACAGAACATTCCACACAAGAGACGGATGGATTTTCGGTTCGTTTAAGCCAGAGCACCTAAGGCAAATGTATCATTTGCCTGAGCCAGAGAAAATCTACAACAAAGACTTCGTGGAGAAGTTTGCAGCTGAAAATGAGGTACCATCCGAGCCCATTCGGGATTGGAGGCAGAACCCGGCCAAACACAAGCACGAAAGCTCGGGTAAGTACTCCGTTGATTCTTTGGCTTCTCCCTATTGCTATGCGGGAATTATGATGTGTAGGCTATGGGGATTACATGATTCTGGCAATTTTGATATAGAAATGGTTCCCCTGATGGAGGCCGCTGTTAATAGTATAATCATGGATTGGGCCACCATTCTTTCTGATAAGTTGACTGTAGCTGTTCGGGATTTTAGAGCTAAATGTGTAGTCACCGAAAGGAAAATCCCCCCATTTTATTATAGTGCCTACATTATGGACACATTGTGTTTTAACTCTGATTTTCCCATCCTCGGTTGGAGATGGACCACCCAAGACCCTTCGCCCATTCATTTGTATCATCAGAAATTGTGGAAGTCCTCTTACAAGGACCATTTGTATCAAATTTGCAATGGTTTTATGGTTCCCATTCATTATTCCATTTTTGATCGGCCCATTCCCAAAATCTCCTATCTGGCTTCCTTCGACTTACCCGCTGTCGCAAGTTGGTTTGGAGAGGATCATTTTACCTATATTAGAGTTTATGGAAGCCAAGCCAAGCCGCATGTTCTCCCTCTATATGTTCCAGACAAACTGTTAGCCCGAGAGATCTCCTACCAAATTATGGCCGAGAGTGTAACCCAAACTCTCAAGAAAGAGAAGAAGAGGGGCTGGCCCCCTTTTCCCTTGAGGATGGGTGTTTTTACTCTGCATAATCTTCAGCATGCAGAAAAGGAAGCTATAAAGATGCAAGCTTTATCCCTGCCCACTATGTCAGCCAGACTCTATGATCCAAGGAAGACTGCTTTCATTGCCCTAGAACAGGCCAAACTGACAAAGATTGACCATCAAGAGGATGAGTTTGATGACCTGTTCACAGCTGCCGATACAATAAGCCAAACCAAACAGCTTGCCAGGATGAAATACAATGATGAGAATTTAACTGAGTTCAATAAACTTAGAGAGCAGAGGTTGCAAACTCTGCCTCTAGATTTATTGTCATTAACCTCAGCGTCCTCCTCAAGTGAGCCTGGTCAAAAACAGACAAGCCAACCTCCTGTTATAACTAAGGAACAAAAGAAACAACCGGAGGAAAGGCAAAAGAAGCAGCAAGCAGAGAAGCAGAGGAAGGAGCAAATAGAAAAGCAGCAGAAAGAGCACAAGGAACAAGAACAGAGAAAGCAGAAGCAGATGGAGGAACAGCGCAAGAAGGAAGAAGAAGAAAAACAAAAGAAAGAACTGGCAGATAGGCAGAAAAAGGAATTAGCGGATAAGCAAAGAAGAGAGCAAGAAGAGAAACAGAGAAAGGAGTTAGAGGAGCAGCAACGGAAAGAGCAGGAGGAGCAAAAGAGGTTGGAACAAGAAAAGGAGAAGAGTAAATCCCAGACGGAGCAACACAAACAGACCTCCATAGATCCTGAATTACTTAAACAATGGGATCAATTCGATTCCATTATCAGTGGAAAGGAAGGCTCCAAAGACACAGACACCTCTAAGACAAGCGACGCACCAGACACCACTTCTTCTCAGGTTCTAAGCGGAACCAGCGGCCCACCCACTTCAAAGGATGTCGAGGTAATCACCAAAGACCCTTCCGATCAGATTGTGCTCCAGGTGGAAGATATTCCTCCCCTGGACGTTTTCTACAGCCCTAGGCACAAAGCAGTTGTTAAGCGCTCAAGGAAGAGACGAAGGCTTGATCAACCTTCCATCTTTCCTGAGCAAACAGTCACGGGGAATGTAGTCTGGAAGGAGGAATTGGACCCCTCCGATGATCTAACCAAGCTATTGCAGTATGCGGGAGCTTATTTTGCAGCAACTATTGATAAAGCATCGGAGGTAAGTCTTTTGTTAAAGACTAAGGACCAGGAGATTTGTGCATTGCAAGCAGAAGTAGCAGAGGCGCGAAACAAGGCAGCACAGTTAGAAGAGCAGTTGCTGACACAACAGCAAGCAAACAATGTATTGACCCAGCAACGGCAAACTAAAAAACAGAGGATTGACCAGAGCTCAATCCAGAAGCAGAAAGAATTAACGGAGGTATTGACACAATTGAGAGCGGTAAACGAGCTAATGACGAAGTCAAAGGATGAGCAAATCGCTCAACTGTTAGCACAGCTCGAAGATATCAAAGGCACCAAGAAAGTCGAAGATTTTAGAGCAGAGGCAGCTCAAATAAATAGTGCATTAATATCTCTGGTTAGACTCCTATGCCGACAACTTACCGAGGTTGAGCCATTATGTGAAGTATCTACAGCAGTATGTCAGCAGATAGAAAAAGCCAGAAATGAGCTAGATCAGGCCGAAGAAACCATAGCCTCATATCTTGATTGGCAAGATACTGATGTGGGGAAAGCAACGAATTTGCCTAGGATCTATTAGCCATTCAAGGACATACTCTTCACGGAATGGAACACTCAGATGATGAAAGCGGAGAGGGCAGCTTCAAGGTGTAAATTGATTACTAGCAATATTGTTGATTTAGTCAACAATACACTCTATTTGGCCAACATGATCTCTCAGTGCACACCTGGAAGCATAACCACGGCGAACATGATTGAACAAACAAGTTATCATGAACTGGAGGAAAAGAGAAAGTTAATCGATGGAGTAAATACTTTAACCTCCGACGCATATTGGCTCTTTCTAATCAAGCCGCACACCCAAAGGTCGGCTCTTAAGTGTTTAACAGATGCTCTCGGATGCCTAATCCCCGACATTCAGGATGCCACATATGATGCCCAGCGCACGTCGCGTCTCAACACTCCACCGGAAGTAGAGCCAATGCTGGCGATATGTCAGCTGAGTGTTAAAGGCAAAGAGCCCACCGAATGAAGCATTGCTGCCGACTGCCAGATCGGCAGAAAAAGATGGAAAATATTTATTGATGCCAATTTAATAGCTTTTCAGTTTTTTTTAGATATTTAGATTAGATTAGTATTTATAGACCCTTTCATTGTTTTGGAAAGGGTTGTAAAATTTTGTAATAGACTTAAAGGCTGAAGTTTGCACTACTGTGTTTCAGCCTATATTCTTTTGTGAAACTCGACCGATTGTCCTTAATTTGATAAGAAGGTTGTTTTATGCAATTGCGCACTATTGTCTCTTGTTTGGAATGCTTTCTGGTTTGAAGGAAGGACTGCGACATAGCGATTAATACATCGGATTGTTAAACAGCTTACATGGTACTTTTATCTGCATCTGTTTTCTTTCCTCTTATATGAATTGTTGTGTTATTATTTTTGCTATTGTTGAATACATGTATGCGCTGTAACAGCAAATCTTCATTTCATTCCACTATTGGATGTTGTGTGATATGCCCTTTCTTTTAATCATGCATGTAGCAATGATATGAATGACAATGTGTAGTAATTCGCTATTATCGCTCTGCATAACTAATTATGCAGAGCAATCTTAAATGGTTTAAATATCTATGCTTTAGTGTTAGAGTCATCTATATGCCTGCCTTAAAGCACAGATTATCAAACGCTACGCTTTGAAAGATTGATAAGTCCCGGGATTAGATTAGAGTTAATATATTTCGCCGATAGTTTTAGTTGTTCGCTTATCACCATCATACATCATAAGTTACTCATCCATCCCACTTTTATCCATTATTGGGAAACTGGTCCCATTATCCCCAGTCGGAGCCACTATTCCAAACGGAAAAGGAGCTGTACTAAGGTCCGGACCGGGTGGTTTCCCCTTTGTTGTGGCAGCGATTTTCGAGGCCTCAACAAAATTGGCGCTAGAAGGAGGGCATCAACTGTGAATGGCACATAAATCCAAACCTATAAGTCATTCCAAGAGTATATCCCCCTCTGAATCCCCTCGACCTTCTCATTTGCATACTGGTTCGCCGGTATCCAAACAAGGAGAAGGGGAATCAACTACCACTGCTCAAACCCATCATACCACAGAACAATTAGGTCTTGAATCACCTGAAGTCCAGTCTCTAATCCATAAACTTCAGAGCTTCTCGATATAACCACAGAAATCTGAGGTATCAGAAAGCAGTGCGACTTCGCAATTCAACCTCACTCACCCTCTCACTAGACTTCAAAGCGAAAAACTCGGTATTGAACCCACTGAGTTTCCTTTACCTAAAAGGAAAAGGGCAAAGAAAATTACTGAAGGATCTGATAGTGAAGAGCTTTCATCCACCTCCTCCATTGCATTTTCTCCTCTGCGAGGTCAACCATCCACTCCCCCATTACAAATTGTCGTTCATCAGGGATCAGAAGCCTCAATATCCCAACCTATTCACTCCTCATCTTTGATCTCTTCCCATACATCTGGAATCCCAACAGTAGTGTCAACCACTGTCGCTATCATAATGGCAGACCCATGGACTAGGCCAGGAGCAGTCAACATGCCTGGACCATTGCATGATCTACCCGATGCTCTCGAAAAATGGCTGCCTAAATTCAATCCAGATGACGGGACCCAGGCTGAAGAACACATCAACAACTTTATGTTAGCAGTTAACCTAAAAGGAGTGACAGAACAAGATGTTGTGGTAAGACTCTTCCCTTACACTTTACAAGGATCAGCAGGATCCTGGTATTTTTCATTACCTTCTGGTTCAATTACCAGTTGGAACACATGCCAAGAGCAGTTTCTCACCAAATATGGAGATGACAGGTCCTTAGCTACTTTAATAAACGACCTCTCCAATCTGAGAATAGAGCATAGGGAACCGATAAAGGAGTTTAATGCTAGATTTAATAAACTCCTGAATAAAATCCCTACCGCTTCTAAACCAAGTGAACAAATACGAAGCGAATGGTATATTACAGCCCTACCCGCCAACATAGCTATTTTTGTAGACAGGGCTGCGAAACCTACCTTAGCTGAAAACATGAGAGAGGCACTTGCTGTTGAAAAGCGCATCAATGCTTTAGAAAAGAAAGCTGCTTTGGAAGATAGAAAAGCTAAAAAAGTCTCGTTTAAAGAAGATTCCAAGAAGAAAACCCCAAAGGACCCGTATGACATGGAAGGTTTACAAAAGGTCCTTAAAACATTGTCTAACGAAATGGTTGAGATAAAGAAGCAGGTGGCCGAAACTTCAAACAAAATACCATTTAGAACTTATAAGAAAACTGAATCAAAGCCGCCCAATGTTATATCTAACGCAGATTCAGACCAAGAAGAAGAGGAAGAGGAAACGACTTCACAAACCGATGATGAAGAAGAAGTAGCTGAATGCCACGGAATGTGGGATTTTATACTCCCAAACTCTGATACCGAGAATGAAGAAGAAGCCTTTCCGGTTACTACAAGAAGTAAAAGCACTCCTGAACCCGCCCAGGCAACTTCAAAGAAGAGGAGTGCAGGTGCTACTACAGCAAAGGAAAAAGTTCCCCCAAAGAAGTCACCCGTAGTAGTTCCCCAAAACCAGCCTTCAACTTCTAGTTCTCCTTCAACATCCAAGACACTAGTGGTATCCGATTCAATGGAATATAACATTGTTGATGACATGAAGAAAACTAAGGCAAATATAACCATGTTTGAACTTAGCAAACTAAAGCACCAACAAAAGTTACTTCTTAAAGAATTAAATGCTATTCCCTCTACTCCCCTTCCCAGTGCAAGAGCTACCAACGATTCAGGCCAGCCTCCTGCAGGTATGGTTGAAATTACCGATTCAGTTTTAATCGGAGATAAATCAAACTCTCACACTCCACCTTTTCTGCTGACTTATGAGATTTATAATAGAAACCTGCACAACTGTTTAATTGATTCAGGGGCCTCATCTAATATAATGCCAGCTTCAGTTTGCTCTAAGCTGAACATTGAACCCCAGAAGTCTGCCATTCATATTGTACAGTTGGATAGGACTAAGGTGCAGGTTGTGGGAGAAATTAATTCTGTAACCATCAGGTTGTCAGCCGATCCCAGAATTGTTCAGAGGATTGACATCTTAATTGCCAACATACCTGAATTTTACGGTTTGATTTTAAGCAGAGATTGGTCCGAAAAACTGCATGGGTATATTTCCACAGATTGGTCACATATGTGGCTTCCCTACAAGGGAAAGCCGAATCAGATAAGGATCGATCGGGAGAAGCATATGACCCACACAGTTACTGAATTTGAGCAAGAAAACCAACCTGTGGCATTCAACAACAACATTTTGGGGAACTATTCGTCAGAATCATTCTTTGGCAACTTTGTTGCCCAACCATCTCCTTTTTCAGTAAATCATTTTACATCTCAAATTGAAAATTTTTCACAAACAGATAAGTCCAGATGTTTTAATGATGCTGAGAATAATGTAGATATTTTTGTTAATACTCCTTTATTTTGGTCTTTATATTTTGATGGCTCTAAGTCCAGCGAAGGCTCAGGAGCAGGTTGCATTTTGGTTAGCCCGCAAGGAGAAAAGACAATGCTGTCTTGTAGGTTAGAATTTGAGTGTACCAACAACACAGCCGAATATGAAGCTTTAGTCCAAGGTTTATATAAAGCGATCGGCCTTGAAGTGCGATATTTAAAAGTGTTCGGCGATTCGGAAATAATTGTCAAACAGGTGAGAAATGCAATTCACTGTCTTTCAAGTCACCTCAAGCATTATCAATCGCTAGTACAGGATCTTACCTCACACTTTTCAGCCTTCAACATTTCTTCCATACCTAGGTCACAAAATTCAGCAGCCGACCTACTAGCCAATGTAGCTTCTAAGCTTCTACCTTCTGAAGACTACAGCCTTGATAGATTTTCTATAGAATTACTTCTTAGGCCTTCAATTCCTGACAATGTCACCAATTGGAGAGTATTTAACCATGACGAAGATATCTTGCAGTTTCTAACTTCGGAAAAATCCTATGACAATCAAGTCATTGAGGAAGATGATCACGATCTGCAGATGAAACAAGCGCCTCAAGAAAATTCAATTCCCAAACCCGTGGTGAAGCTTGAAGACCTTTATGATATCAAAGACATGTTTAAACCTGTAATTAATGCAAAGCTTCAAAGTTCCACCCTTAAGTTTGAATTAATAAATCTAGGCACTGACGATGCTCCTCAAAACATCAACTTAGGAATAGGACTTTCCCAGGAAGAAAAGGAAGCATTTATTAAACTATTGAGAAAAAACAAACAGGTCTTTGCTTGGAAATATGATGACTTAAAGACATATGATACATCTATTATCCAGCATACCATTCCTATGCTTCCTGATCAGAAACCGATTCAGCAAAAGTTAAGAAAAATACATCCAAATTTGGAGGGCTAGATAAAGACGGAGCTTAATAAGCTCTTGAAAGCCAAAATTATTTTTCCGGTCCGACATTCAAACTGGGTCTCTAATATGGTGCCAGTCAGAAAGAAAAATGGCAACATTCGAATCTGTATTGATTTCAGGAACCTGAATAAAGTGAGCTTGAAAGATAACTTCCCATTACCTACTATGGAGCAAATCCTCCAATCAGTAGCAGGCTCTGAACTGATGTCCTTTCTTGACGGATTCTCCGGATATAACCAAGTTTTGGTTCATCCTGATGACCAACTTAAAACCACATTCAGAACAAAATGGGGAACTTATGCATATCAGAAAATGCCTTTTGGACTCATAAATGCGGGAGCGACATTCCAGAGAGCCATGGATATAGCCTTCAAAGGGTTGATTAATCGATCAGTAGTCGTCTATCTAGACGATATTACTGTATATTCTAAAAAGAGATATAATCATCTGCATGACTTAAATCAAATCTTTCAGCGATGCAAAAGATATCGTATTTCTCTAAACCCAAAGAAGTCTTTCTTTGCTCTTGACCAAGGAAAACTCTTAGGCTTTATAGTATCCAAAGATGGCATTTATATTGATCCTGATCGGATTAAGGAAATTTCTGAAATCCCTTTCCCACACAATAAAAAATCGATGCAGTCATTTTTGGGTCAGATTAATTTTGTCAAACGATTTGTTCCAGATTTCTCTCAAATTGTATTACCACTTCAGACAATGATCAAGAAGAATTCAGTCTTCAAGTGGGGATCAGAAGAAAAGCAAGCTTTTGATGTTATCAAGCAATCAATAATCAATGCCCCAGCCTTGAATACTCCCAATTTTTCTAATCATTTTACATTGTATACCGTTGCGTCCGATGTATCCTATGCTGCAGTTCTCACGCAGCCAAATGCTCACAACTTGGAAGCACCCATTTCATTTTTTAGCTCAAATCTTCAGGGTGCCGAACTAAATTATTCCGATTTGGAGAAACAAGCCTTTGCTGTGTTCAAAGCAGTCAAACATTACAGGCCCTTTCTTTTGAAAACTCACATGAAAGTTATAGTCCCTTTCCCAGCGGTAAGGCAACTATTAATTCAAAGAGAACTGGGTGAAAGAAGGGCCAATTGGGTCACACCGCTTCAAGAATATGACTTAGAAATAAAGCCAGCAAAGATTGTTAGGGGCCAAGGTTTTTTCAGGATATTGGCAGGAGCATCAAACATTCCTGAATCAAGCGATATGGATCAGACTGAATCAATCAATCAGATAAGTGTCACTGATTCTGAATCTCAATATGCAGATTTAATATTTTATTTAAAGAACGGTTATGCTCCTCCAAATTTATCTTACAAAAATAAAAGGGCCATTAGGTTAAAAGTGAAGAATTTCACTCTCATTGATGATGTGCTTTTTAGACAAAATTATGATTCTATCCTGTTAAGATGTCTTGAGAAACCTGAAGCTCAAAAGGTTTTACAGGAGCTACATGATGGGCCAGCGGGAGGACATTTTGGAGCAGACATAACAGCCCACAAAGTTATTCATGCTGGATATTATTGGCCTACACTGTTTAGAGATGCTCATGAATACGTAAGAAAATGCTTCAGTTGCCAAACTTCTAGTGGGAGACAACGGAAATCAGCTTTCCCTCTGCAACCTGCCAACATTGAACAACCATTTGAACAATGGGGATTAGATATCATCGGGGAAATTACTCCCCCATCTTCCAAACAACATAGGTATATCCTCACTGCTACCGATTATTTTACCAAATGGGTAGAGGCTATTCCTTTGAAGGCAGCAAATTCAGAGGCAATCATCGAGTTCATAGACCAATTCGTCATTACCAGGTTTGGTGTCCCAAACGCTCTCGTATTTGATAATGCTTCCTATTTCTCAGGAAATGCTATATATGATTTCGCTATTAAGAGGGGGTTTAAACTGAAATATTCTGCTAATTATTATCCCCAGGGAAATGGTTTAGCAGAATCTACTAATAAGAATCTCATCAAAATTATTAAGCGAACTGTTGAACAGAATCATAGAAACTGGCACAAATCTTTAGTGTTTGCATTATGGGCTGATAGGGTTACACAAAAGGCTTCTATAGGTTCCTCCCCATTTAATCTGGTGTATGGAAAAGAAGCAGTATTACCTACGAATCTTGTTTTACCCTCTCTAGCCCTAGTACAGTACATTGAAGAGACTCCTTCTTCCTCTATCCAACTTAGACATGACCAAATTCTCAAATTAGAAGAAGAAAGGGAAAAAGCCAGAATCACTCATGCCAAACATCAACAAATCATCAAAGCATCCTTTGATTTAACCTCGTCCGGTTCCAAACACTTTCAAGTTGGTGACTTAGTTCTCAAATGGGACAAGGCCCATGAAGATAAAGGTAAGCATACCAAATTTCAGAAAATGTGGCTTGGACCATTTCAGATCTGTGAGAAGATAGGCCATTCGACCTTTTTATTGCAAGACTTATCAGGGGCGAGAGATTCTCTCCCTGTTAATGGCCTGATCTTGAAGAAATTCTTCAATTGAGAAGGTAATCCCTTCTCCTCTTTGTAGATTTGTGTAGTTTGTAGGATCACTAGGAAATAAAACTGTAGAGTATTCCCATTGACCTTTTGCTGGGTTTGAAGAAGTTGTCTCACAAAATAATATGAATATTTGCTTTTAGATAGTAGAACCCTCAACCAAAAAGAATAATTTCTAGGAAACTAGATATCCGTGTGTTCTGAAATCACAACCTAACGTTTTGGAAACTCTTCTCAAGAGGTAAAAGTTCTGTGAATCATTCTCTGTTTTCAAAACTGGTCTCCAAAGGTTATCCATTTTGAGATAGAAGCTAACCCATTTTCAGCATCTTCAACTCTTCACCTGTCATCCATATGCTCTTAAGGAGAAAATTGTTCACCCCATTCGCTAAAGTTTATGGTTACTCAGAGTGTAATTCTAAAATATAAAAGATTAAAGATAAGAGGTCTTATTACAAGCCTGCTTACCATGTTCATAGGAAAGTAGTTTGACTGACATTACCAATACTGCCTACCACAACAGGGTAATGGCTTGAAATTTCAAGACAAGAGGTCTCATCACGAGCCAGCTTGTTCAGTTAAATTATTACCAGTGAATGGCATTGTCAACAGCTGGCCACCAAACCAGGACAATGGCTTTTTATCTTATCAATGATAAATAAAATATGGGAACATGTTTTAGATTCATTCTGTTAACTACACTCTTATGTGAATGGAAAAGTGAACAATACTATGGTTAAAAGGTATCCCTGTCGAGACTATAAACGTTTGCTGGCAACAGAGGCTCTACCTATGACAGAGGAGTTAATTATAAAAGCTGATTTGGGAAAGTTTTTGTTTTATCATTATAAACCAATAAAAGGCCTATTTTAAAGACTTAGGATGTATTTATTTTTTCTTGAAACCAAAAGGAAAGAAGTTAACAGAATAAGTTCACTTGGTTCAGAACGCATGAATATCCAGTTAAATTAGAAGTTTTCCCTTCTGATTGAGTTTCTATTTTCAAAAAGCTTAAGTGTTTGTTTTAATTTCAGAGATAACTGGTTCTTCCAGCGAATCGCCAATTGTTGTGCCCTACAACAACCCCCCATTTCATATCATTCTTATTTACAAAAATTAACATATGGAATGGGTCCCTTTTAAAAAAAAATTTGGCATCAATGCTTGTATGTTCAAAAAAGGCCGGATAATCAAATAAGTTTTCATGTATTTAAGCCTTTTTGGGATATTAATGTTTCAAATAATAAATAATCTTTTGTTATTGCGATAAAGCGATCGCAAGATCGCATATCGCAATAACATGAGAGATGCATTCAAATGGCATTTTGGTCTCATTTTGGTCTCGGTGATCGGCAATGTTACATACACACCAAGTAACGGCACATAACTCATGCCCCGACGTGACGCGATATCGGCGATCGGATATCGGCGATACCTCATGTGGAACCGCTTTATGTTATAAATCCCGACCCGATGCGATATCGCTATCGGCCGTCGGCAGAATTTCATGCACTTCAGTAAGGCACCCGGTTCCTACCTCCGATGCGATGCGATATCGCAATCGGTAACCCCCAAACCACTTTATATGCACCTAGCTCTGTTTCCATGCGCTAGCCCGATGCGATATTGCTTATCGGCTGTCGGCAGGATCTTTTGGTAATAATTGTGCAGCACTTATTCCCCGAAGCGATGCGATATCGCTCATCGGTGGTCAGCATTCTTAAAAGCCATTACTTAAAGCTTTAATTTTATATTCATATCCGGTCGACAAAGCGCGAATCCCAAAATGCCGTTAAATGCAAGGGATAAGCTAATGCGTGTGAATTTAAAAAATTTTGCCCCTTCGATTAACGAACACCTGCGCTTAACCGCCAGAATATCTGTTGCACGCTTAAGAGAGTCATTCACCCGGATAATGGTGTAATCATCACATTTAATGGGTAGCAGGCCTTAAATCACCATTAATGCATCTGCAATATCCTCTCAGCGATTGGATCCACAGCCACTTTTGAAAATTAATCTTAGCATGCTTCAAATGATATATCTATCCCGCCGTGAAGTGTCATTGTTATTATGTTGTTACGATTTCTCTTGCAATTGTGTAGAATTCGTCTTTTGAGAGAAGCCTGAGCATGATGGGGAAAAGATCCAAGAGGACTACGGGCTCTGCTGTTACACCTGTAGCAGGGCAAGCTGCCACAGATAAGAAGAAAGGCCTCATTTCAGACACTACGTGCACTGGTCTCAATAGGACTTCATGGCAGGGCACATATAACCTATTAGAAGCTGAGCAACCTCAAGTGACAGTGACAGTGGCTACTGCGGACTCACTCAAAAAGTCCGATGCAACTCTCAAAGAGTTGGCTGATTCCTTTCTTCACAGAATAGCGGCCAGAGAGCAAGTCCTTCCCTACACTGATGTAGTGCGATGGGCAATCGAGGAAATTCCAATCATTGACAGAACATTCCACACAAGAGACGGACGGATTTTCGGTTCGTTTAAGCCAGAGCACCTAAGGCAAATGTATCATTTGCCTGAGCCAGAGAAAATCTACAACAAAGACTTCGTGGAGAAGTTTGCAGCTGAAAATGAGGTACCATCCGAGCCCATTCGGGATTGGAGGCAGAACCCAGCCAAACACAAGCACGAAAGCTCGGGTAAGTACTCCGTTGATTCTTTGGCTTCTCCCTATTGCTATGCGGGAATTATGATGTGTAGGCTATGGGGATTACATGATTTTGCCAATTTTGATATAGAAATGGTTCCCCTGATGGAGGCCGCTGTTAATAGTATAATCATGGATTGGGCCACCATTCTTTCTGATAAGTTGACTGTAGCTGTTCGGGATTTTAGAGCTAAATCTGTAGTCACCGAAAGGAAAATCCCCCCATTTTATTATAGTGCCTACATTATGGACACATTGTGTTTTAACTCTGAGTTTCCCATCCTCGGTTGGAGATGGACCACCCAAGACCCTTCGCCCATTCATTTGTATCATCAGAAATTGTGGAAGTCCTCTTACAAGGACCATTTGTATCAAATTTGCAATGGTTTTATGGTTCCCATTCATTATTCCATTTTTGATCGGCCCATTCCCAAAATCTCCTATCTGGCTTCCTTCGACTTACCCGCTGTCGCAAGTTGGTTTGTAGAGGAGCATTTTACCTATATTAGAGTTTATGGAAGCCAAGCCAAGCCGCATGTTCTCCCTCTATATGTTCCAGACAAACTGTTAGCCCGAGAGATCTCCTACCAAATTATGGCCGAGAGTGTAACCCAAACTCTCAAGAAAGAGAAGAAGAGGGGCTGGCCCCCTTTTCCCTTGAGGATGGGTGTTTTTACTCTGCATAATCTTCAGCATGCAGAAAAGGAAGCTATAAAGATGCAAGCTTTATCCCTGCCCACTATGCCAGCCAGACTCTATGATCCAAGGAAGACTGCTTTCATTGCCCTAGAACAGGCCAAACTGACAAAGATTGACCATCAAGAGGATGAGTTTGATGACCTGTTCGCAGCTGCCGATACAATAAGCCAAACCAAACAGCTTGCCAGGATGAAATACAATGATGAGAATTTAACTGAGTTCAATAAACTTAGAGAGCAGAGGTTGCAAACTCTGCCTCTAGATTTATTGTCATTAACCTCAGCGTCCTCCTCAAGTGAGCCTGGTCAGAAACAGACAAGCCAACCTCCTGTTATAACTAAGGAACAAAAGAAACAACAGGAGGAAAGGCAAAAGAAGCAGCAGGCAGAGAAGTAGAGGAAGGAGCAAATAGAAAAGCAGCAGAAAGAGCAGAAGGAACAAGAACAGAGAAAGCAGAAGCAGATGGAGGAACAGCGGAAGAAGGAAGAAGAAGAAAAACAAAAGAAAGAACTGGCAGATAGGCAGAAAAAGGAATTAGCAGATAAGCAAAGAAGAGAGCAAGAAGAGAAACAGAGAAAGGAGTTAGAGGAGCAGCAACGGAAAGAGCTGGAGGAGCAAAAGAGGTTGGAACAAGAAAAGGAGAAGAGTAAATCCCAGACGGAGCAACACAAACAGACCTCCATAGATCCTGAATTACTTAAACAATGGGATCAATTCGATTCCATTATCAGTGGAAAGGAAGGCTCCAAAGACACAGACACCTCTAAGACAAGCGACGCACCAGACACCACTTCTTCTCAGGTTCTAAGCGGAACCAGCGGCCCACCCACTTCAAAGGATGTCGAGGTAATCACCAAAGACCCTTCCGATCAGATTGTGCTCCATGTGGAAGATATTCCTCCCCTGGACGTTTTCTACAGCCCTAGGCACAAAGCAGTTGTTAAGCGCTCAAGGAAGAGACGAAGGCTTGATCAACCTTCCATCTTTCCTGAGCAAACAGTCACGGGGAATGTAGTCTGGAAGGAGGAATTGGACCCCTCTGATGATCTAACCAAGCTATCGCAGTATGCGGGAGCTTATTCTGCAGCAACTATTGATAAAGCATCAGAGGTAAGTCTTTTGTTAAAGACTAAGGACCAGGAGATTTGTGCATTGCAAGTAGAAGTAGCAGAGGCGCGAAACAAGGCAGCACAGTTAGAAGAGCAGTTGCTGACACAACAGCAAGCAAACAATGTATTGACCCAACAACTACAAACTGAAAAACAGAGGATTGACCAGAGCTCAATCCAGAAGCAGAAAGAATTAACGGAGGCATTGACACAATTGAGAGCGGCAAACGAGCTAATGAAGAAGTCAAAGGATGAGCAAATCGCTCAACTGTTAGCACAGCTCGAAGATATCAAAGGCACCAAGAAAGTCGAAGATTTCAGAGCAGAGGCAGCTCAAATAAATAGTGCATTAATATCTCTGGTTAGACTCCTATGCCGACAACTTACCGAGGTTGAGCCATTATGTGAAGTATCTACAGCAGTATGTCAGCAGATAGAAAAAGCCAGAAATGAGCTAGATCAGGCCGAAGAAACCATAGCCTCATATCTTGATTGGCAAGATACTGATGTGGGGAAAGCAGCGAATTTGCCTAGGATCTATGAGCCATTCAAGGACATACTCTTCACGGAATGGAACACTCAGATGATGAAAGCGGAGAGGGCAGCTTCAAGGTGTAAATTGATTACTAGCAATATTGTTGATTTAGTCAACAATACACTCTATTTGGCCAACATGATCTCTCAGTGCACACCTGGAAGCATAACCACGGCGAACATGATTGAACAAACAAGTTATCATGAACTGGAGGAAAAGAGAAAGTTAATCGCTGGAGTAAATACTTTAACCTCCGACGCATATTGGCTCTTTCTAATCAAGCCGCACACTCAAAGGTCGGCTCTTAAGTGTTTAACAGATGCTCTCGGATGCCTAATCCCCGACATTCAGGATGCCACATATGATGCCCAGCTCACGTCGCGTCTCAACACTCCACCGGAAGTAGAGCCAATGCTGGCGATATGTCAGCTGAGTGTTAAAGGCAAAGAACCCACCGAATGAAGCATTGCTGCCGACTGCCAGATCACCAGAAAAAGATGGAAAATATTTATTGATGCCAATTTAATAGCTTTTCAGTTTTTTTTAGATATTTAGATTAGATTAGTATTTATAGACCCTTTCATTGTTTTGGAAAGGGTCGTAAAATTTTGTAATAGACTTAAAGGCTGAAGTTTGCACTACTGTGCTTCAGCCTATATTCTTTTGTGAAACTCGACCGATAGTCCTTAATTTGATAAGAAGGTTGTTTTATGCAATTGCGCACTATTATCTCTTGTTTGGAATGCTTTCTGGTTTGAAGGAAGGACTGCGACATAGCGATTAATACATCGGATTGTTAAACAACTTACATGGTACTTTTATCTGCATCTGTTTTCTTTCCTCTTATATGAATTGCTGTGTTATTATTTTTGCTATTGTTGAATACATGTATGCGCTGTAACAGCAAATCTTCATTTCATTCCACTATTGGATGTTGTGTGATATGCCCTTTCTTTTAATCATGCATGTAGCAATGATATGAATGACAATGTGTAGTAATTCGCTATTATCGCTCTGCATAACTAATTATGCAGAGCAATCTTAAATGGTTTAAATATCTATGCTTTAGTGTTAGAGTCATCTATATGCTTGCCTTAAAGCACAGATTATCAAACGCTACGCTTTGAAAGATTGATAAGTCCCGGGATTAGATTAGAGTTAATATATTTCGCCGATAGTTTTAGTTGTTCGCTTATCACCATCATACATCATAAGTTACTCATCCATCCCACTTTTATCCATTATTGGGAAACTGGTCCCATTATCCCCAGTCGGAGCCACTATTCCAAACGGAAAAGGAGCTGTACTAAGGTCCGGACTGGGTGGTTTCCCCTTTGTTGTGGCAGCGATTTTCGAGGCCTCAACAACTGGCTAGTAAACGGGGTTTGCCTAGTAGATTCCTGTCAAAGGAAACAACTAGCTTGCTTGGAGGTGGGACCCAATAGACGGCCGGGTATGACTCTGACGAACTTCCTTCCTACAGTGAAGGAACGGGTAAGTTGCCCCCATGTTCATCGGAGTCTGTCCTTATGAAAATAATTTGGACGGTGTCATCCTTATTCTCTTTGATGACTGTATCATCTGAAGATGGAACTTCTGAAGGAAAGACCGGGTCAACTGCCGCCTCGACCTTTTGACTTTTGTTTGGTATGGATTTAGATGGTTCTTCTTCAATTATAGATGCTTCGGCCGACCACAAAGGCATGTCAGCCGGATTTTCAACTAGTGACGGACTCGGCAAGAGTTTCTTATATCCAGGAGGGAGCCGTAACAGTGAAACCGGAAGGTCATCCAAAGCTCTTTTAGCCTCATCTAAGAAGGGACAACGGTGGATGGCATGATCGCCTTCACACAGTTTACAAGGAAATTTACATTTTCCTTTTTGTCCAGGGGCTTCTCTTTCACTAGTTGACGGTGTATTTTCAACATGATCATCAAAGGTTGACGACACCGGGTTGTGCAAATGAGGAGACCAGTCCCTTAATATCCGAGGGATGCAAGGACAATCTCGATGATAGTGGTCTCGTTTGCAAATGACACATGGCGATTTAGGCCTGGTCGGTGCAGTGTGTGGATTTTCGCTAGACGACGCTTGGTTGCCCCTTTTCGCCTTTGGCTCCTTCTTCTTCTTCTCTTTCTTCTTCTTTTCCTTCTTCTTCTCAGGTACTTGATTTTTGGCTTTACCAGCTTCATCAAGTGAAGAGGAAGGAGGAGAGGAAGAATTGGACGAGGTAGAGGGTTGGGGGTAACTCTGGAATCATTTAGTTGCTAACTCGATTGTTTAGGAATCGCGGTGTTCTGAATGATGGAGATTGAGAAGAGCCATACGGGCAGGCCAATTGTCAATCCCGGAAGTGACAATGTGGCCATATGGGGTGCACCAACATCTCCCCAAGAAATGAAGGGACTAGGATTTCCTCCAAGGGGAACTCCTTGGTTGGTGGACTCCATTTTCCTCAACCTAAGACCAACGTAGGAAAGGTGATAATTATTCCGTTTAAAATAAATTTTAGACGCTTTGACACAACTTGTTTTTTCAATTTTTAAGAGTCAAGAAAAAACAAAAGATGACTCTAGTCGCCTCTGATTTTTAATGAGCCTGAAATGACAAGTGCTCAGATGGACCTTTTCCATTAAGGAGTCTGAAAAGGAACGAAAGGGATTGCTCTGGAAATCTAGGCAAAGGAATTACCAAACCAATCGCAAAACTGCAGAATACTTTTTACGGTACAACATTCAATCTTCCCGAATGTTGTGTTTAATGCATTTCGATCGATAGGGCGGTAGACACGGCTTCTTATGGATAAAGGATAAAGCCTATTGTGGTCTCCCAAAACATACTCGACGGTACGTGGGAACACAAGTCCGTACTGGCACTTATCGTCTCAAAGTGGAGGAATCACCCAACCAATAGTGAAAACAACAGTTACCAGGCTTTACGACGCCGGAATACATCTCTAGCCTAGACTTCTAGATGTTGTGCATTAGGTTCCAAAGCATTTTTAGATTCATTAAATTTATTTTATAGTTGATCTTGCTTAAGAAATTTGCATTTCAAGTTCACCGTGTGATGTAGATGTATAATTCCTAAAATGAAATCTAAGATGATAAATAGTCATTTAATCTTCTTTTTGCAAATGAAAATCCTAGCTACTAAGGAAAGAGAGATGGCGTTCTTTCGACAAAGAGCAAAGAGCACACACTATATGCACTATCCTAAATCAAACCAACAAACAGTCTAAATGCAAATGCACGTGCATGTATTTGTTTTTAGCCTTCTTAATGTGTAAATGATAAAAAGAAAGCTAATGCACAAATCTGAATTATTTTTCAAAGTGACAATTACTAACAAGCTTCTTTTCAAAACAAAATGAGGACAATGACAACACTTTGCGATTTGGAATTGAAAACTTGCTTTCGACACTAGAAAAACTACTAATTCAGATCAAATACAATAGTAACAAGGTAATCGACTATCAAGAGCAATCAAACTCCCTTCTATGACTGAAAACGACACTTGCGACACTTTCAAATCAAGAAACGATAGTACAATTACGCTACTTCTTTGTAAAGGAGAACTAAAAATGGCTCAAAAAATACATAAAAACATTTACAGTTCTTTGCACAATGGAGGCAGAATATCAGTAAGGAAAGGGGTTTCAAACAGAGGTGTACTAACTACAAGCAGCAAAACTCCTGAATAGATCTGAAAAGAGTGAACACAGAGACCAAAATTTTGGAACAAGGCCTTGTCTGATCAGCGCACCTGTAACACAGTGAAACTGAAATGCAACGCACCTACTACACTCGAGAAGTGCGCTGCATTTGAAGTTCACAGAACAGACAGTGCGTTGGACCAGGGACGAGACTTTGATTGGATTTCGGGTCACAGTTTGCAGTTCAGTTCAGGAATTTAGGCCAAGCAAGTGGTAATCAGTAAATCAATCACAGGGGTAGATCTAAGGAGGTTACTAGAACCACCACGAGGGCAATTAGAGAGCTTGTAAATCAATTGTTTAATTCATAAACAAAACCTGGAGATTGACTGAAGCAGCGTTGATCTACTTTGCACTTGCATAGCAAATGCAGTTCGAAGGCTAGCTGGCTTGACTTCAGGCTCTGTCTATAAGTTTATGAAGTAAACAAATGTAGATGAACTAACAATCTACTCGCTCCCCAGTGGAGTCGCCATTTTGTTACCGGGAATAGTGCCTATGCAGAACTGCTAATCCCACTAAGGCTGGTAGCTACCTTAGAAACAAACAAACTAAAACTACTTTCATTTTCCTTTATGAAAGATAGATGAGAGAAGAATAAAGGAGACCAACCTCTGTCTTGCGCTTGGTTCCTTGCTCGATTCCTCTCTCTTCTGATAGCCCTTTGCTACTTGTTTTCATACCCAACTTCACAGAGCACCTGTAGAATCAAAGCAGCATAACACTATACGAGAACATAGATCTATTATCATAAGCAATACAGGATCAGATGTATATTAACCACACAAATGCATAAAACATCAATCACACAAGTGTATGGAGGAAAACTTGAATAGTTTTATTGATAATCAAGAAAGAGCCAAGAGAATTACAGCCAATTGTTCTGACCCAGCATCATCCTCTCAGCAAGTAAGCCATTCTTCACCTCATGAAAAGCTTAGATCACCCAACACTATGATGTTGTCTCAAGAAACCAACAACAATTCCTTACAAGATGCAAAATTCCAGCCCCTGGATCTCTGGGATGAGGGATCCATATATAGATGTCTGCAAGGGAGGTGAGTCAGCTTGAGATTTTATTAGTGTCTTGCTTCTGATAGTTCTTGATTCCACTTGGAGATTGATGATCTATTACTCATCCCTGGTCGAATTCAGAGAGGCAAGTGTCACAGGAGAAGTTTCTGGAAGATTCCATGCTTCTCCACCTTGCGGATTGACCCTGCCATTTGTCCCTTCTCTCCCATCGCACCGCATAGAAGGGCTTTTTGAAATTCAACGCACCTACTGTGTGTATTTAGGTGGGATGCAACGCACTTTGCCTATGGAGCAGGTGAAATGGTCCAGTTTTGACCAGTTCTGAGTAGTTTTTCATGGAGAACTTCTGGGAGATGCTGTAATCAGTTGACCTTGTTCTTTTAGGGGTTGGAACAACACCTTTAGGGACTTAGGAGCCCTTGGTTTATGGACATTTATGCTTGGGGTTGCAGTGCCCAAAAATGTCTATAACAGTGAGGATTGATGATAGTATCTACAAACACAGACACCATCATTTCCTCGCTTGATGGTGAAATCCCAAAATTTGTATTTGTATTAGTTTTATACTGGGGAGGCATATATCGTTTAAGGCCTATGACGGACACCAATATCGACATCTCCTGGTTTATTAAAAGGGTTGTTGTTGGCTAGAACCTGAAGCATTTATGGAACAACAAAGTTGCTAAACCTAAGAAAAAGGTATGTATTCAAACGATTATTGCACAAAAGGTTATAGTTTAATTGGCCTGGTTAAAATTTCTTAAGCCTGGATAAAATCTCATTTACTAGGAATTATAATCTCATACGTCTGTAAAAAATAGGAAGTAGTACAGGTTATGTATGTTTGTCTTTCCCGAGGGTGGTGTATAATTGAATGATGTAAAAATGTTGTGTATATTTCCTGAAATTCTCTTGTCCCTGTTTACATCGGTTTTATTCTCCAATTCCCTTCTTATTCTTATGGCCATATGCATATTAGCCTATATTTACAAGACACACATCTTACACTCCTGTCGTAACCCAAATGCGAGCCAACAATAGCATTACAGCTCCCACATGTCTTTCTTTTTTCCCAATAGAAACTCCATGTTTACAGTCTCATGCCCTGAACACATTCTGGTATAAGTGGACTAACACTTTCTTCATGTCACAACCTTGCAAAAGATTTTCCATTAAATTTTGTTATAGGTGGTGGACTTTCCAGGACTGATATTGTGTTTGCTGCTGTGAGGGACCTATGTCCTGAACCTGCTCGAAGGGTGGTTTATGAACTCACTGGTTTTTTGGGGGATGTGAGCTAACCGGTTTTTGGTTCTGGGACTTTCTGGGGATGTTTTTTAAAATTGCTTATTTTTAAAACATCAATGTCCCCACTAGCTAGTGCCCATCTGAGGTCATGGGTGTCCTTATCCTTACACTTTTCACACTCTTCCTGACATCCTCGCCTATCCCTCCTACGTGTTATCTTACTATTTTCGGACTATTATTCTCTTTGGTTCTGAGGTGTTAACTTCCCAAATCAGGCTCTCGATTTGGTGGCGTTGACATTCTCTTGGACAGTGAGTTCCGGGTGGATTGAGGCATGGGAACTATTGTGACTACAAGAAGACAGGTAACTTTTTATTTCTTGCAGTAGTCTATCCTGGTAGGAGGGATGAAATTAATTCCCGGGGGATGTACGTGCAACATCATTAATCTCACCTAGCAACGTTGAAATTCTCTTGGGAGGTGGCCTTCAGGTGGGTTGGGGCATGGGAACTGTCCTGACTGCAAGAGGACAGGTGAACACTTACTACTTACACTGTGTTGTCTTGGTAGGAGGGAGTCATTAAGTCTCGGGGGTGTACCTACTAAACTATAAATGCCAGTGGACCCTTTCGAGTCTGACACCTCACTGCATGAGGCCTTCACCAAGCCACGATGGAGGCTGAGTCACAGCGCCATGCAAACTTGGGCATGACTTGGAATGTGGCACACTCCCCTCGGCTCACAACCCTGGGCGATGGAAGTGACAAGTGAGCAAATGCTGACTGTCAGTTACAAAATAAATTGGAGGAGGGGAAAAAGGTGACAGAATGTGCTGTAGAAAAAAACATTGTGCTATCAAAGTTACAACACCTACACCTACACTTTCATTCAGCCATGATGTTCTCCTCAATAGAGTAACGAGTCTCCAAAAGAGGGCCTTAGTGGGTAGGTGGTATTTTGCGGAGATAGAAGAAGTGGAGATGAGGCAAGGGCTGGCAAAAAAATGGAAAATCTTATTGGGATATGTCCCCGCGGTGGTAAGGCTAATGGGAGGTTGGTACAGTTTTCATTTTCTGAGCGAAGAGGATCTTTGGAAAATCGCAGAACTACCATGGGTCAAAGCAAGCTTATAGGGGTCAAATTGCCTAGATTACCTTTAGAATTTTGGACGAAGGAAGTATTTACTGATATTGGCAATACCATTGGTAAATTCATATATTTTAATCCATGATGTCTAGGAGCGAGGGATAAAAGGATTGCATGGGTCCTTATTGAAAAATATTTTGGTGAGGCTTTCCCGGATCACATTGAGTTAAGGTGGGAGGACATTAACCTCACACATCACCTGGATTTTTAGGGAATATCGTTTCGATGCCTCAATTTCCATCAAACTGGACATTTAATAGCTAACTATCCTAAAGGAAGAGGGCGGCATTCGTGGGAGCATAAAGGGACTCATCATCAACATCATAAGGAAAACAAGTCGAAAAGGCGTGAAGCATATCAGGTTCAGATAACTCCTTTCATACTAACTAGGTTTTTTTAGAGCCATCTCCTCACTTTGTAAAAATTGTTTCTATCCCTATTCATGTACACTCCTCTTCCTCAACGTTATAAAAATCCAACTCTCATATTGCTGCCAACTCTCCATATCGGGAGTATCACCAGCCCCTTTCCACCTTGACTATGCCTGAGCTATTGGTACTGTCACATCACACTATGGTGGACATTCCATCTACCTCTTATGCCACGTATACTGAAGGTCGAAGGCTCCATTCACCGGCTACACAACCAAACTCTCCCATTTCTAAGTTTCCCTCACAAAAATCTATGGTCTCATCACCAAACAACTTTGTAGATAGTGACCTCGACTTCCTACTCCAAAGGAAGACCCTTAATCTTAAATCTCTCACTATTCATAAGCCAAAGGGTTTCGGGTCCCCTGTAATAAGCCCCTCCTCTGTCGGGAATATAACTATTAGGCGTACAAATAACAGAGGTAGTAGACATTTCAGAGGATGCCCATGCCAAACACATACAACCCTGACAAATTCGTCGTCCCTCATTGATATCCCCATTTCTTCACCCATCTCTCCCAGGGCACTTAGAGCATGTATGCCCTCTAATAGGCTTAAATGAATTCCATTCTCTCTCTGAATATTAGGGGTTTGGGGGCCCTTCCAAAATTCCTCGCCTTAAGAGACTTGTTTCTCTCATCTCATTCCAATATTATTCTCATTCAAGAATCAATGCATTCTACATCACAAACTGTTGACTACTTTCGGAGGATGTTTCCGACATGGTATATTGTGGCTACTAATACCACCACAGATCTGGGGGCTTAGCAGCTTTTTGGGACCCCATATGGGCAAATCTGAAGGCCTTTTCCTATTCGGTGGGTATTTTTCTAGCTGGAAGCATCGGAGGTATCCCGAGAAGAATGCACATCCTTAATGTGTATGCTTCTTACAAAGAAAGGGAATGTTTCTGGGATATAATGGAGGCATCTGGGATCCTTCATTCATCTTCCCTTATTTTGGCTGGGGATCTTAACTGTACCATAGGGATCGAGGAGTTGTGGGGCAATCCATGGCGGTGGATAAGATGGCACAAAAGCTTAGGGACATTATTTTTTCCCATAATTTAGTAGATATTTGTCCACCAAATAATGCCCCCACCTGGGATAATGGAAGAAGTGGCAATAATTATATAGCAAAGAGACTTGACAGATTCCTTGTACAAGAAAATATGGTGGAAAATATGGGGGATGTAAGATCCCACATTATTGAAAACTATGTATCAAATCACCGCCCAATCACACTCTTTTGGTGCAATGCTGATATTAGAGTCAGCTTGCCTTTTAAGTTTAATAGAGTTTGGCTTCAAGATATAGATTTTGAATCACTTATCTGATCACACTGGCTGGAAAGAAGAGATAGAGAGAAATAACTTACGCTCACAGAAAGGTTCATAAGTAGGCTTTGAAACCTTAAAACAGGGGTAAAAACATGGGAGCAGAAGAAGAAGGCAAGTCTGAGAATGGAACTGATAGAAATATAGGAGGCCTTAAAGCCACTACATAGCCAAATGGCCATCCACTCCCTAGCTGCTGAAGTAAAGGAAGGGATCCATTCTCTTGAGTTGAAAAGGAATATGATTCTTCAAGTACGAGAGACAACATGATGATTGAAGAGCAGAGCCACCTGGATTCGTGAAGGAGATAAAAATACAATGCTTTTTCATCACTTTGCTAATAATAAAAGGAAAACAAACACAATTTGGTAGACGATCAATGGTGAAGGGAACTGTTATAAGAAACAATCAGAAATTACAGCCTTGGCGATATCATATTTCCAAAAAGCATATAAAAGAATGGAAGTGGAGGAAGCGGATTCATAGGTATGGGTAGTAAATGAATATCCTACAATGTTTAATGAGGAGTATAATCTGGAGTTGTATAAGGAGGTTAAGGAGGATGAATTCATTCGAGCTATCAAATCGATGAAAGGAGACAAAAGCCCAGGTCCAGATGGATGGACTGTGGAATTCTTTGTCCACTTCATACACATATTTCAGGATGACCTTCTATAGATAATAGAAGAGTTTACAATGAAGAGAATCATACATCCTCATTTAAATTCTACCTATATCTCCCTTATTCCAAAGAAAACAAAGGCGGCCACCTTTGTTGATTATCGCCCAATTTCCTATGCAATCTTACGTATAATATTATCTCCAAGATAAAAGCCAATAGAATCAAGGCTTCTTTAACAAAATTCATCTCACCATAGAAATATGGCTTTCTTAATAATAGAATAATCCATGATGTTGTGGAAGTTGCTCAGGAATGCATTCACAATATCAAGACTAAAATGATGAATGCAGCAGTAATGAAGGTAGACCTTAGAAAGGCATATGACAGCTTAGATTGGGGTTATTTGAGACTGGCCCTTCATAAAGTTGGCATAAGAACAAACATGGAAGAATGGATTATTGGATGTGTTACAACAGTTCAATATGTTGTGATAATTAATGGATACCCATCAAGATTATTTGTTGCAGGCAGGGGACTTAGACAGGGGTGTTCTTTGTCCCCCCCTTCTCTTCATACTAGCGACGGATGGCCTAAGTTTGATAATTAAAAAAGATGTGAACGTAGGTCAGTTTTAAGAGCTAAAAATTAGCAGTCATATTTCTATTTCCCATAGTTTCTTTGTTGATAATATCTTGCTGATGGGTATGATAAAAGGCCTCAAGTGGCATGCACCATCATTAATTTTTAAGAAGTTTGGAAGATCAACTGGTCTTGTTCAAAATGAGCACAAATCTATCATCCTATATGGATCCTGCAACCACGATGATATCAGCTATATCGAGAGGTATTTTGGGTTAAATGTAGTAAATTTAGAAAATGGAATGGAATTTCTAGGATATTGCCTAAAGCCAGGGAATTACAAAAATGTTGACTGGATGTGGCTAGTGGATAGATTCCACTGGAGGATTAAGGGGTGGGAGCACAATTTTTTATCAATGGGAGGTGTATCACCCTCACACAGTCAGTTCTTACGCCACTGGGGGTCTGTTGGGATCATCTGTTCTGCGTCCTGCTGTTGATAATAAAATCACTAAATCGCATAAAGGCAAACTATATTTGGTCAAGTGCAAGAAGAAGTTGCAAATATCATCTGGTCAAGTTGGAGAGGATCACTAGACCAAAAAAGGTGGGCAAATGGGGTATTCTAAATGTTAAAACTTTTGCCTGGGTGCTGATTCTAAAATCACTGTGGTGGGTAATCAATAGTGATGGTATATGGGGAAATTTGATTCATTTCAAGTACATGAAGAATAAGGATTTTACCTGTTGGATGAGACAAGGTGAAATTGGGAAAAAAATGGATCTAAGATATGGAACAGTTTCAACATGGTTAAAAATATCCTATTTCAGAACATCTCATGGATGTTTGATTCTGGAAATAGAATTATCTTGGGTATAGACAGTATTATTGGATTCAGCGAGATCCCACTTGGTACAATGGAATTAATAAACCACCTAAATAGAAAGGGCATATTTGTTCTGAATCAGATGATTAGTGAATGGAGTGGTAATATACTAATCTGGCTTGACTCCATCCAACTGAATCTTACAGGACAATACAAACTGGATTGGTTCCAGCTTGTGAAATCATTAAAAGATGCAAGTATATGTTATGACAACAAAGGGGATCGCATCACATGGGCTAGAAAAAAGAAGAAGTCTGGAGAGATTGAAGTGGCGAACTAATATCTCAAATTGTGTATAAAGGAGCTACAGGATGCGGAATGTTGTTGGTTTTATAAGTTTTGGCAAACTAGTATTCCCATAAAGATTATCATTTTCCTATGGTTAACATGGAAAAATAAGAATCTTACATGGGAAAATTTACACAAGTGGAAACATCACAGACCTAGGATATGTTACCTGTGTAGGAAAGAAGGAGAGGATAATTGTCACTTATTCTTACATTGTCCAAGATCTATAAGCATCTGGAAGCACTTCACCACCAAGAAGCAGATACCATACATATATTTTAATACAATTGATGAATGTTTAAAATGGTGGAGTACACAATGCACAAGTTGGTGATTGTTCACACTAGTTGTCTTTTGGGAGATATGGAAAGGCTGTAACCACCTAATTTTTGGAAGCAATAGATGGAGAAAGGATTTGATTTGTGAGTACATAGAACAGTGAACCAAATCGGATCAAAGAGCTGGCACCAAGCAAAAAGAGAAGGAAGACAAGGGGATGGTACAGGTTACAAAATACCCGGCTGCGTTTTTTGATGGGGCATCACAAGGACGGAGATGTGGTTGTGGAATTTGGCTAAAGGTGGCGGAAGAAAAAGAGTATTGGATTCACTGGAATACGTGAGAGGGAAAAAGTATGAAAAAAAGCAATTTCTTTATGGGGATTACTATGGATTAACAAATTTTTGGATATCCCACAAATACAAATTTATGGAGATTCCAGGTGTATGGTTGATCACATCTTGGGGAAGAACAATATACAACAAAATTCCCTACAAGGCTGGTCGAAACAAATACAAATCCTATGGATCACTCTTCAGTAATCTTCCATACAGCACATCAGTAGAGCGTACAACAGGAATGCGGATGAAATGTTGAAAAAAGGATTGTTAGTCCACAGAAGAAGGTATGCGTATCAAAGTAAAAATGGGGTCAACAATGACAGAAGTAGGAAGCATTAACATGCTAGGCTAGTGCTTTAAAGTCCTTGACAATGGAGCAGAGCATCACCACACATAAGTATCTTAAAAAGAAATTGTGTCACTTTTTGTAAATGTTTTGTATATGGTCATGTATAAAAAAGACAGGTAAAAGTTCACTATATATTTTGCTGTATGAAGAACAAATTCTAGATCAGATGTGTTTTAATGCTTTCCCGTTTCCATAATGAGAATTTGAGAGATATTTACGAAGGGGAAGATGTTGTATATTCTCTGTTGCCTATTTTAGTATATGGTTGTCGATGAGGTTGTAGTAAATTTGTAATTCCATGTGTAGTTAAATACTGGATACACTATCAGTCCTATGATGACGTTTTTTCATCATATATATATATATATATATATATATATATATATATATATATATATATATATAGTTTTAAGCATAAGATAAAACAGACTGTTTTTTCTGTTGAAAAAAAATAGAAAAAATAAAAAAATAAAAAATAAAAAAATAAACGCTTATAAAGATTAAATTGACCATGTTAAGTTTATTACTCATAAAAAAACAAAGAAAAATAGAAGTGTTATGTTAGGTATGTTGTATATTTTTTGAATATTTTTCTTGCATGTCTTTTTCAAAATTGATTATATTAATATTTTCATATTTTTTATTAAGATTATGTGGCTTTTTAATATTATTAATAAGAATGTAATTGAATTAGAATTTTAGTAATTTCAAATAGGTCATATATATATATATATATATATATATATATATATATATATATATTCTTCAATTAAAAATACATTTTATGTAAATAAATTTAATTTATATTGAATGGGTGTGTAATTTTTATTTTTATTTTTATTTTTGTGGGATATTGCAATATATTAAAAAAAATATTAGTTGTTTTGTAATCAATTTGTTTATATATGTAAATTTGACTTTCCAACATGTCTATATGAGTAACTAATCAAAAATTTATTATTATTGTTGTTGGGTAGGATTGGATTCTCTATTGTGACAATGTTCAATTACAAATAGCCAAATACTTCAATTTACCAATTAGTGAAATCTAAATTAACATGATTATAATATTTAATACTAATTTGAATTTAATATTTTTACTTTAATTTATTGAGCCATATAAGCTCATTCTCCAACCCATTATAATGTGCAACTATGTTTCAATCATCAAAATTGAAATTTTGGCCAAAATAAAAAATCTAAAAAAAATAAATAAATATACAAAACATTTAAATAATATAAGTTTATAAAAAAATTGCAAGCTGAAAAATTAGATCCTTCTCAAATCAATATTTAAAATAAATTGATACTAATCTACATTCAAATCAATATTTAAAATAAATTGATACTAATCTACATTTAAATTAAAGTGCAAACACTAGCTACTATGTAACCCTTGTCATTTAAATTAAAGTGCAAACACTAGCTACTATGTAACCCTTGTCATTATTTCAAAATTTAATATTAAAGAGTTACAAAATAATCTTACTTCTAGTATTATTTGCCTATATTTGCTTTCTACAGTATTATTTGCTTTACGGAATAATCCAGTTACAATATGATAGGTATGTGACTCGAAATTATTTGCTTTACGGAATAATCCAGTTACAATATGATAGGTATGTGACTCGAAATTATTTGCTTTACGGAATAATCCAGTTACAATATGATAGGTATGTGACTCGAAATAAACCTGTTGCAATAAGATACGTAATAGTGATTGAGAATTCAGTTTTTATATTTTTAGTAAAAGAATATTTAATTTACTTCTCGAAAGAGCCTTGATGGATGTTGAAAATTTATTAAAACTTGTTGGATACGGAAGTTGCCTCCTTGTTTCGTTGTCCATCTCAAATTCCCTATCCAAACCTTTGTGCACGAAACTGCATCGCATCCTTCTCTTGTCTCTTTGTCTCGACGTCCATCTCAAATTCCCCATCCGACCCTAAACTTCCTCTTCTTGCGCAGATCTGCTCCAAGATCCACAACCCCATTGGACCCTCTTTCCATGAAGTTTCCTCCTCTAGAGTACTTATTTGTACTAGTTCTCACGTCAACCTCATAAATCCGGATCTGCAACGTGTGTAAGTTGTGTTTATTTCGATTTACACGCTAAAGTCACAATGAAGCTTCCTCCCCCTCCTCTTGCACGAATCCGTTGACAGGCTATTTTTTAGGTATGTATCAAATAATGCTCTACAACCTCATAAATATAGCATCTTGCAAAAATCAGCACTTAAATAATGCTCTACAACTTCATAAATCCGGGCTTGCAACTATGAACATGTGTAGCATCTTCCAAAATCTAGACCTAATTCCACACCCATTTGTGCGTACTGTAACCATAACCCTAAACCCTTGACGTGCAAACACACTAGAACCGTCCCATCCCTTTTAAGGGTGGCTGTTGTGTGTCTCTTTCGATTTACTCTCGAAAGGCTCCATCCGAACCTTCCTTGGATGAAGCTTCCTCCTCACTTGCACGGATCCGTGGATGGTCTATTAGTTCCGTATTAAGTTTAATGTTCCACAATAACTTCCTAACGAACGTGGATATCTTCAACATGACATGACCCAATTCAACTGTATATACCTATGCTATATGCATAATAAATCCACTCTATATACCTATGCTATATACATAATAAAACGTTAATTTATTTGACTTTTTCAAGGGCAAGACTATGTCCTAAATTAATCGACATGACGTGTCCACTCCAAACCTCCCTTAACTGTTGGACCATATCCGGGAGATTATAAATATCAATGTATTTGATACGCTTATAAGCCTACAAAGTGCACGACTATATCCATATAATTTTGTCTGAAATTGAACCACATACACTGTGAATATTAGGTGTTAAATTTGACCCAGTGTATGTTTATTGGCTGTTTTTACACTTAATCTATTTCAAAATCTACAAGTCATCTCTAACTTGTCAATAATTTTTAAAAACTTCAAAATGACAAGTTTTAATATATATATATATATGGCTTGGCAAGTTGGCAGAAATTAGAATAGTAAACTTTCATATTAGTTGAGATAACTTGGTTAAAACTTAGATGCCTAGATCCTAATCGCACGTAAAGGTTACAACATATAGCCTACAACACGAACCCATAAATCTCAAGTGCAAGTCTTCAAGTTGTAAATGCCATAGCAATTAATCGGGTTGGTGACCTCCGAGCTACCCAATGCCAAGCTATGTTATGGTGCTTCCCTTGGCTTCCAACTTCCAAGTTCCAAATTCCAATCAACCCCAAGTCTACAAGTTATTGCTTGATGTGAATTCTCGTGGGGAGCAGGGGCATAGGCAAAACGCTGCAGAATCTGGAACTTCGAAGGCTATAGAACTTGGAACTCAACATACCACTACAGTGTCACATAGTCTAACCATCAAGAACATTCAAGAATAATTATCGAGTAAGTGATAGTCGATACTTTGTTCTCTGTATTCTTATTATTTTGTTCGCAAAGCATTAGTGGACACAATGGTTCTCGACGCATTAGTGGACACAATGGTTCTTGACAAATCTTTAGCAGGTTGGGATTAAATAATTATAAAGGGCACAAATTTTTGGCAAATAAAAAAAATCTAGGATACTAATTTAGGATTTTTCCATAAGCATTAGGTTTTCTCGCATCTTAATTTATTTAAGCTTACTAACGAGTCAACCATCTATCCTCTAGGCTCTATGAGCCATTTACTCTTACCATCTCCCCAAATTCTAGCTTTAGGGCACCATTCTAACTTGGGTAAACGAAGTTTGTGTTACCATAACACTATGTATAAAAACCTTGAGTTTCAACATTATCATTTTCTCTTGCCTTATTTCCTCATCTTTCCCTTGTCTTATTTCTCCGTCACTCTCTGGTTGTTTTCAGTGAGTTAATCACTCACATGTTCGAGCCTCTCTCACTCCTAATTAGAGCTTCGAAGGCATTGTAATACCCAGTTTTGAATCATTCTTTGCAAAAAAATTCATGGGCTTAGCTCTTGCCCCAAGTAGGTTTCTCGATAAAGATAAATCCCTCAATTGTTTCAATTGTTGCTGATAATGGTAGGCTGGAGACCCTAGTACTTGTTGTGAATGGTGACTTTTGGCTAAGAGAAGTTGCAACTGTAGCCGGTCCATCTATTGTTTCTTCTGCATTTGTATATTGGCATGAACCTTCTCATATATGCTCAATGGCTAAGATGAATTGACTCCTAGCTGAGAAGAACCCATTTGAGATGAAGGCATAGACTACAAACCCATATCTGTATCCCGGTCTAGAATGAATGCATATTGTTGTTGATTATTGGCTTCCGACCCATGAAAACTCGAGTACCAAGCCACATCTCCAGCTTTACTGCATCCATTCATTAGACACCCAAATCAAGACCCTGAAATAGTGAGTACACATTTTGGCATCTCCATAACATTTCTAGCAGAATTGCTGCCTAGAAGACTCATTTGTATCTGCCCTAATCTGCCCATGAAAAGAAAGAAGAAGGGCTAGAAACACCTACTAGATCCTCGCTGTCTGACAACTCTGGCTTTGAGTTTCTCACCGCATAAGATTCAACTACTTTCATCAGTTCCCCATAGATTACAGGATCTGCAAAAAAAGTTCCACCATTTATGCTAGGAACATGCCAAAGAACTCTGCATCGCTATGGCCATCCTTCTACTAAATTCTCCTAACAACCAAAAACAAAATTCCATGCACTACTTTATTCCATGCATTACTTTCCAAAATGTGCTTTAACTCAATAAAATCTTGATGAGAGTGGTGGATATACACTTTTTAAACAATATATCGTCCAATACATAAAATTTCATATATTTATCCCCAGTTCCATAAGCAATCAAATCAAGGCACATGCCAATACCTTTAAAATAAACATTAAAAATAAAATAAAAACAAAAACTAGCATCCAAGGGAATTTACGTTTTCCTATACAATTTTTTAGATTGCCTCTATGATCTTAACATCTCCTTAAAATCTGCCATTTCTAAACTTTTATCTTATCTTTTTCCATCATTGTTGTGTTTTATTAGCCTTGTTTACTACTAAAATCAAAGAAATATAGGTTATTAAAGAAATATAGAATTCTCTAGCCCCTTAACATTGATGAGGGAAGCACCTCGAGAGTTTCTTTCACGATAGTGATTCTCTTTCTCTAATTGCTTCTTCTACTGTTGATTTTTTATTATATAAAAAGACCGACATTGCTCAAAATCGCCCACGTCTTTGGACACACGCACCAGCCAAAAAAAACTTCCCTTCGATGTTTTCTTCTTTGGAATTTCCATCACATGAATATGAGACTTCCTCCAATTGAGAAGGGAGACACCAACAAAGTAGTACATGGAATGTTAAACTTTTGAATGTTCAATTTAGCTTAAAAAACACACTCTCTGCCCTTGTAGAATCAATACACAGTGACTCCAATGGCTTTCACATGAATGCCAGACTTCCTCCTATTGAGGAGGCAGTGAATAATAAAATAGTGCATGGAATGTTTTTTTAATTTTTATTTCAACTAAACCATTAACATAATCTTTAGATACATTATTTTCATGTTTATATTAAATAAACAAATAATTATTATAAAATATGTTTGATATTTTTGAAATTTTTATTTTTAAAATTATTATAATATTTATTTTAAAAAATAATACTAATATTAAAACATTATTATTATCAACTATTATTATAAAATTTAATATTAATAAAAACACTTAATATGTTTTTTAAAAATTTAAAATTAATAAAAGTTATTATTATTATTTTAAAAATATTACATATATATACTATATAGATGATATATGATTGTGTTAGAAATGTTAAAATATATTGGTTACACATCATTTATTTTCTTTGTTTTTTAAATCTTTAGAAACAAGTTATAATTGACTATAAAATAGCTATATTTGATGCAATAATAAGAACCAATTTTACAAGTTACTAATTATCTAAACATTTTCATTCTAATTAAATAAATATTATTCAAGTTACATTATTACAAATATTGTAATATAATTGTTATTTTTTTTAGAAATAACAAATATAATATAATATAATATTAATATTAATATTTGTTATTTTTTTCACTTTATAATTTTATTTTTTTTTTAATTTTTTAGAAATAAAAAAGTTAGAGATATGTAGATACATATCTTCCATCTATTTTCTCACTATTTTTATCTTTAAAAAAAGTTGAACATTTCAGTGGCCAAAAAAATCACAAAAAAAATCATTAACAATGTAGCAATGAGACTTGAGTGGACTCATACAACAGAGAATGGAAAAATTGTAACAATAGAAAATTTGCAACACTTATGAATACAATTTGCAGAAATTAGATGAAATTTGTATAAATAAATATTAAAATTCATGTGATGGGCAATTTAAAAGTAAAACTGTCATTAAAGAAATTCACTAATAGGTAAGGGCACCCATCAAATTTGACCACTGGTCGGGACCAAACCTCCCTTATAAAATGTCGATGTATTTGATACGCTTATAAGTGATCCGGATACTAGGATCCCAGCTTTGGAATATTTCTGTATTATCCTTACTTGGATACGAGGGAGACTATGTACGGTACTATTTAGTCCTTTGGGCGGGTAGTTATGTGAACGACCATTCAATGGGTCTTCCTTTTGTTTGCACATTGTCATAATGTCAACATCTGAGAATTGGATCTAATTTCAAAGGCTTCTTGATGCTCATGGGTTTACTCCTACCACATTCCAAATCGATAAAAGTTGTATCTTTTTCCTTCTTATGACTAAGCTGCAGGGAAGCAACGAATGTAAGGTGTTATAGATAATGGAGAATATCTTAGAATAGTGAGTTGGTTCACGAGACCTTAGGATATGAACTAGTTTCTATTTTTTGGGTTATGGTTCTAACTTCCCTAAATCTGTGATTACTATATATTGTGTAATGTACATGAACAATGTAGAGCATTCTACAGAGCCAGACTCTCCTGGTTTAGACTCCCTATCGTAGAGCTGACCAGTGGGTTTTATTTTATTTAATACACAACATTGCATTTTTATCATGGTATCACTGCGGCAGGGCTGAGAGAACCTGCTCGCTCAGTGAGGAACTTGACAGTTGTGCCTAGCACGAAATTGTCATGTGTCTTTGAGGAAAAACTGTGAAGATCACACTGTGAACCTTCCCCACGTTTTCATTTTGAAGATCGTCGTAGATATCAAGTGTACATGCGTGAAGATCTCTGCGAGTCTGTGGTGGATAAGCACGACGACCGTGGTGAGAGAAGTCGAGACAAGGTTGCAAGGCCAGGGAAACAACAAACAACACAACAAAAAGGAGGGGTTTCATTTTGGTGGTGGCTACCAAGAGAAGGTTACGTAGATGCCAAGAGAAGGCTGTGTGGAGGCCGAGGTCTACTAAGAGAAGACTAGAAGGGGACAGTTGAAAACAACATTGAAGATCAGCGATCTTTGTCTTTGACACAGATCTGGATAAATCTAACATTTTTTTTTTACCTGTCAAATTTGTTTTAATCACCAAGATGAATAATCAAATGTTTGAATCATGCTTGAATGAGCATAACAAGCTTGATGGCTCCAATTATGCGAATTGGAAATTCAAGATGCAGACTCTACTAGAAGTACAAAGTGCTTGGACGATTGCAAATGGGGATGAGCAGAAGCCAGCAGTTGGATCAGCAACAGTCCCAGATTAGGAGAAGTGTGAGGGTAAAGAAAGGACGCTACTGAAGATGTCATTGAAAGACTGCATCATACCACATATCAAAGAATGTAAATCAGCAAGCGAAATTTGGGGAATTTTAAAGGATCTGTATGAGATCAGGAATACAAATCGCCTTTTGTTTCTGAAGAGCAAGATCTTATCCTTGAAGATGGAGGAGAATGAAATAGTTGTTGCCTTCACAGCAAGGATTAAATATCTGAAGAACAAATTGACAGACATTGATCATATAGTTGAAGGTACAGATCTTGTAACAATTACCATGAATGGTGTGATCGATGACTACCAAATGTTCATCACTGGGATAAATGCAAGAGAGAAAATAATGAAGTTTGAATAAATGAAAGGAATATTAATGCAAGAAGAAGAAAGAAGATCGACTCTGAAGCCCCAGAGTGTCGATCTTACATTGATGGAGAAAAGGAACTTCTACAAAGGAAAATGAAATCCACAACAACAAAATGAAGGAAGCTCATAGAAAAGACCAAATCTGACCCAAGGTATGAATCTGAATAGAAACAACTCTGTAATTAAGTGTTTTTATTGTGGAAAATTGCGTCATATAGCTAGAGAGTGTAGGAAGAAGAAATATCATGAAGAAAAGCAGAGGCATAAACAACATGCAGGTCATCTAGAAAATGATAATCATGAGATAAATTTCAAATTGTTCATGGCAGATCGGGATGAGAATGTTGATGTAGACATCTAGTATATAGATTTGGGAGCATCAACACATATGACAGGGAACAACAATGGTTTGAGGATTTTAAAGAAATCAATGACGTAGCACAAATCTAACTACTTGATGATAGAAGTCATCAGATCAAAGCATGTGGGAAATTTTTTGTCATTTTACCTAATGGTAATGTAAGACAAATTTATATGTTATGTATGTGCCTGGTATAACAAAGAACTTAATTTCTGTATCCATGATTACAGATCAAGACCTTAAAGTTGATTTTTTTAAATCTAATTGTTATATTAAAGATCTGCTAGATGGCATGAAGACAATTGCTACAGGAATTTGAAAATGAGGTCTGTACGAATTGGATGTAAGACCAACACCAATTCGAGCTTTAACAATAGCGAGTTTGACTACATAAGAGTTGTGGCATTAATGATTTGGTCATATCAACTACAATGATTTTCTGTTACTTCAAAAAAATGAAATGCTAAGAGATCTTCCTATGTTAGAACAAGTGCATAATGATTACGATGCCTATAAATTTGGAAAGATGCATAGAGAAGAATTCCCTATTCGAATAGAGAAGAAATAGAGAGATATACTTGAATTAGTGCACACAGATCTTTGTGGACCCATGCAAACAAAGTCATTAGGAGGTGCACTATATTTTTTACTGTTAATTGATTATTGCACAAAGTTTTCTTGGGTATATTTCTTGAGTAAGAAGAGTCACACATTTGAATACTTTAAGCAGTTCAGGAATATGGTTGAAAAGCAATCAGGGAAGCATATAAAAATTCTCCACTCCGATTAAGGGGGAGAATACAGGAAGGATGAGCTTATCAAGTATTGTAAAGATCATGGAATATTACAGCAATTCACAGTACCCCATACTCCTTAGCAGAATGGAGTGACAGAAAGAAAGAATAGAACATTGGTGGAATACGCTAGAAGCTTGTTAAAAGGTAAGAATCTGTCGAATGGTTTTTGGGCTGAAGCATTGAATACTGCAGTTTATTTGAAAAATAAGAGTCCTACAAGGAGTCTTGAGTTTAAAACTCCTTATGAAGCACTATATGCATTTAAGCCTACAGTAAAACATTTAAGAATATTTGGGTCTAAAGCATTTGCCCATATTCCAAAGGAAGACAGAAGAAAACTAGATTCAAAAGCCATTTGATGTACCTTTATAGGGTATTTTTCACAATATAAAGCTTATAGATTATTTAATCCCTTTACTCACAAGATTTTTGGTAGTAGAGATGTCATATTCCATGAGGAGGATCATGAAGAATCTGATAAGCACAATGAGGAATGGGATATTCCGTACTTGGTGGAAGAAGAAAGTGAAGAAACAGGAAACAATCAGGATCAACAATAGACAAAGGCAGAACATGAACAACAACAGCAACAACAACAGTAGTAGTAACAATGGGAAGAAAAAAAGAATGGTGATCAGACAAGGTTTGAGGCTACCTCACCACTTAGGAGATTAGGTAAGAAAGCTCAATTTCCTTCAAGATATAGGGAAAATGCTTTTATAACTAGCATGATGAATATGGTTGAACCTTCTAGTTATAAGGAAGCAAATGAATGTAGTGAATGGAAAATAGTTATGGAACAGGAATATGAATCTATAATCAAAAACAACACTTGGGAACTTGTTGAACTTCCTAGAGGGAAATAAACCATATGTTGTAAATGGTTGTATAAACCCAAGATTAATGCAGATGGAACTATAGATAAATTAAAAGCTAGATTGGTAGCAAAGGGGTATTCACAAAGAGAAGACATTGACTATGAAGAAACCTTTGCCCCTATAGCTAAACTTGATACCATCAGAATGTTGATTGCTTTAGCTACTAAGAAACATTAGATGATTCACGAACTAGATGTAAAGCCTGCATTATTAAATGGAGAATTGAAAGAAGAGGTTTATTTGGAGCAACTGGAAGGGTTTGTCCAGAAAGGGAAAGAACATTTAGTCTATAGGTTAAAGAAAGAACTATATGGACTAAAGCAAGCACCCAGGTCTTGGTATGAAAAGGTTGATTCATTTTTTCTACAATTTGGCTACAACAGAAGCAAAAATGACCCTAATCTTTATACCATGCAAGATGAACAAGGGCACATAGTGTTGATTTCTTTGTATGTAGATGATTTGATTATTACAAGTGATGCTACATGTCTAGTCAAATAAATCAAGCAACATATGTCACAGGTGTTCGAAATGAAACACCTTGGTGAATTAAGATACTATTTGCGTCTTGAGATCTGGAGAGATTCAGGAAAAGCATTTTTTTCCCAGCAAAAGTATGTCAAAGGACTATTATAAAGATTTAGGATGGATCATTGCAAGCCTACAATAGTACCATTATAGTAGAAAATCAAATTGCAGAGTGAGGATGGCTCTAAAGAGGTAGTTGTGACACTTTACAGGTAGTTGGTTGGGAGTCTAATCTACCTGACCACTACTAGACCAGATTTGGCTTATGCAGTTACTGTGCTAAGTCAATATATGTCCAAGCCACTTGAAATTGATTAGAATGCAGTGAAAAGTGTTTTGAGGTATCTACAAGGTACTATAGATTATGGTATTATTTATACTAATTCCTCTGATGATAAATTGACATGATTTATAGATTTAGAATTCGTTGGAAATGTAGACGATCGCAGATCCATAATAGGATATGCATTCAGCATTGGATCCGGGGTGATTACATGGAGTAGCAAGAAACAGAACACAGTTTCCTTGTCTTCAGCCGAAGCAAAGTATGAAGCTATGTGTGCAGCAACATGTGAGGCAGTTTGGTTGCGGAGACTTCTCTAGGATGTTGGGGAAGAACAAAAAGAGGTAACAACGCTCAAGTGAAAAAATTAGTTTCTATTTTTTAGGTTATGGTTCTAACTTCGCTAAATATGTGATTACTATATATTGTGTAATGTACATGAACAATGCAGATCATTCTGCAGAGCGAGACTCTCCTGGTTCATACTCTCTTTTGTAGAGCTGACCAATGGGTTTCATGTTATTTAATACACAACATTGCATTTTTATCATAAGGTAATTCCAAAATAAAGTTATGCACCTTTCTAGGGAAGTTACAAGGAAACATCTTTAAAATTAAGATGATGTAAATATTTGAAAATAAAGTTTTATAAGCTTTGCTTTTATGAGGAAGTTGCAATGAAGGAGAGATTACAAGTATTCCTTAAATCGAGAGATGATGTTAATATTTGAAAATAGAGATTTATAAGCTTTGCTTTTATGAGGAAGTTGCAACGAAGGAGAGATTACAAGTATTCCTTAGATCAAGAGGAGTTTGGAAGGAAGATATACAAAATGAAGCAAATATTATAAGTTCTCTTTAAAATCGTAAGCTTGGAAAGAAGATTCTTGCAAATGAGATAATGTTATACTCATGTATTCACTAATAAGGTATGATATGTGCTTATGTCTAAAACATTTTAGGAGTTTTATAGAAAATGTATTTATAAATAAATAATGTAATTTGTATATTTACAAAAAAATTATTTTTATGAAATATTTTTTAATTTTTAAATAATTAATTTATTTTATTCAATAATTTAAAGTGGTTTTATGTTTGGTTTTAAAACATAAATGTGTAGGTTGAGGTTATATTAAATTTTTATTTTTTATTATAATAAGTTTATATTTTTAAGTAGTATTTCACATAGATAACACACAATATAAATATGTGTCGAGGTTATTATTAAATTTATTCTTTAATAAGTTTGTATATTCTTAAGTAATATTTGGCATAGATAATAAACATAAGATAAAACATGATTGGTTATATTAAATTTTTATTTTTTATTATAATAAGTTTATATTTTTAAGTAGTATTTCACATAGATAACACACAATATAAATATGTGTCGAGGTTATTATTAAATTTATTCTTTAATAAGTTTGTATATTCTTAAGTAATATTTGGCATAGATAATAAACATAAGATAAAACATGATTGTAATTACAATTTATCCTCGTACAATTTAATCTAAATAAACATAACTTTTAAAGTCCTTTAAAAATTTAAACTAAAATATATCCAAATCTTTTTGTCTTTTCTAGTGCAATCTGCAAGTGGGGATGTTTTGTAATCATGTGATAAGATATCGATTCTATCCGCTCCCTATAACAACTTGGTGCACTTTGTCTATTACCCCTAATGTGAACATAGTTTAATTAGGCGATTAAACCAAACACTTCATAATATTTTATTTAACAACATACCTGCTTTGTCAGGTAATCTATCTTATAAACTAAAGCTATTAGTTTATTATTATTTCATTATTATGTTTTTCTAAATGACCACATATAAAATATAATTTATTAGATGAAAAAATTAAAACATTTAAGTAAAATAAATTTAAATCATTTTATGTATTGAATGAAAAAAATAAAATATTTAAATAAAATAAATTTAAACTTTTTTTTCTATATAGGGAAAAACTAATTTTTAACTTGACTAGTGGAATCTATAACTTAATCTAATAATCATGTCATAAGATGTCAATATGTCAATTTAATTGGCTACCACTATAACCACTTGATACACCATGGCTACTGTTAATATAAATACATGGTAATTTGGGGATTGAATAGTAAGCCTCATAATATTTTATGTAACACTTTACATACTTTTTCAAATAACCTATCTTATGAACTAGAAAGATTGCTTTATTATTATACTTTCTCAAAACGAACATAAACATATGATGTATTAAAAAAAAAAAAGGTTAAATAAATTAAAGGAAAAAAGTATAACAAAATTATTAGAAAATAATTACTTTGAAAATTTAATATTTGATTGAATAGTAAGCCTCATAATATTTTATGTAACACTTTACATGCTTTTTCAAATAACCTATCTTATGAACTAGAAAGATTGCTTTATTATTATACTTTCTCAAAACGAACATAAACATATAAACATATGATGTATTAAAAAAAAAAAAACTTTAAGTAAATTAAAGGAAAAAAGTATAACAAAATTATTAGAAAATAATTATTTTGAAAATTTAATATGTTATAATATTATGAAAATATAATTATATTTAAAATTAAAATTTTTAATTAACCGATGGTTTCTTATTTCAACTCAAGGTGTTTCTATGTCAACTTAAGGTGGGTGAGGATCCGCTGACTTTTTTTTAACTGGGGATTGATTCTCAAGGGAGTATAATATTTTTAATGTAATTGTACTAGTTATATGTTTATTTTGGAAAACGGTTTTTTAAATTTTAATTTAATTATCCATAATTATTATGTGGATAGTAGAGATTTAGCCTCTACAAAATATTCTATAATATTATAAATAGTAGCAACATATCAAAGATTGACATTTATCTTCATGGTAAAGTCTAGATTATTATCTATGGTTAAGAATATTGTAGCATGTTTTCTTAAATGTATATATTTTTACTCATATATTAATTATTTTTATATTAATAATAATAATAAATTAGTGTTTTTTATTTTTATATTTTTTTAATCTTAATAGCATAAGATATATAATGAAATAATTTTTTTTTTATTTATCATAGACTAAATAAACCAACCTTTTTATGATTAGGTAAACTATATTTATTATCATCATAATATAAATGATTTTATTTTCATATCAAAAAATAACTTATTTTAACTTATCAATATTAATAAAAATAAATAAAATTAACCCTTCAAATTTATATACAACCTTTCTCTTCAAATTTGATCCCGGCTCAAATCCCTTATAACATTGATAAAATTGCATCACACTTACTCTTTCCATTTATGGCTAACATGAGTATATGCTACCTACACATCCTCATCTATCTCATAGTAACCTGAATTAATTACCCCAGCTAAGAACAAAATAATTTTTTTATTTAAAATATTAAATATTAATTATATTTAAAACAAAGGTTAAATTTATAAACATATTTATTCTAACATTATTTTTATTTAAAATATAAAATTAATTGTACCCTAAAAACATGTTAATAATTTATATAATTTAATATTAAGTGTTCTATAATAAAATTGTTATTTTATATATAAAAATATAGATTGAAAGATGTTGAGGTAAGTTGTAGTGATCATAAATTGGCATACTTAATATATGTGTAGAAGAGAAAATTTTAGGGACTAATATTTGTAGGTGGGTTAATTTTCTATGTTTTTTCCCAAAAAGAATTCGTAAATTTCCATTTTTGCTAAAAAATGTTAGCCCAAATTTTATATCATAGAATATTTTACCTTAAAAGTAGCTAAAATTTTATAGAGACTATATAAAATCATTAGAAATTTGAATATTTTTACAAACATGTCGCTAAACATTTTATAGTTGGCATGTTAGGGACTAGGAAGGTTTGTCAAGGTTTCTAAACTTTAAGATAAATTTCTTGATCTGAATTTAAACAGAAACGCAACAACTTACAGACATAACCATAAATACAGAGATGGAGCAGAAATAACACTTCCTTTCATTAATATTAAATAATGAAAAATTCTTACAAACAGAATGGAAATGAGACTGGCTCAGGCGATGGTAGTTTATCTCTAAGAAGAGATGTGGTGGATACCTGCCTCTGAACTGAGTTACAATGAGGCTCAAGGGCCTTTTTATTATTGAACAATAAGAGAAAACCCTAAACAACCAAAACCCTAACCCAAGGAGCCGTAACGACAAGATTTGATGGGCCCCATTGGGGTTGGTTGGGAAACCAACTTCCCGAGGTCATAACTTGGTCATATTATCTCTGTTTGACGTGCATGATACCTCGTTGGAAAGATCTCTTCAATGAATACAATTGAAAATGTGATTTCTATGAAATCGCACAAAAGAATATTGCTAAAAAACATCATTTAGGGCCTCAAAACTGATCCGGAAGTCCTGGACACAAAAAACTACCAAAAATAGTAAATTATGCTAGAATTAAGGAAATTGATAAAAAAAAAAGCCTTCCAAAACAATGGTGAGCATCCAAGTGGAATAGGCGGGTGGCCACCAATATCTACCTGGATCATTTCCATCCTTAAAATTTTCCCTGATCTTTAGGCTTAAAAGGGACAAGAAACTTTATAAACGAGGATCTCATTTTAGTAATCCAAAGAGTTTAAAAATGTAAAGGAAGCCATAAAGTAAAATTGGAAATCATTGGAAATAGGAAGCTATTATTAGGGATAAAGACCAAAAAGAGAGTAATAAATAGGAATTTGGAACACTTTTGATCCTCTTTTGGAACTATCATGGCTATCCATGACATAAGCCTCCTATATGAAATACGATCTCAAGAGAAATTAATATTATTCATTCAGTCAAAAATTGGGAGCATGATGAGTCTAAGGTACCTCACATACATGGATTCACTTAGCTTGGAAAAATAAATCCTCTTACAGAGGGATTGGGGAAATAACCTATAATATTAAAAGGAATGTCTCTCCTCACATTGAGCTTCATGAGACTAACCCCCTAAATTGGTACATTTGGGTTGGAATATCTAACATTAACACTAAGAAGGTTATACAAAAATTTGTTATTTTGTATCTATCAACTCTACCTTTTAGAAGAAAAATAATATAGATAAGAACTTTCATTATAGTACCTTAGAACATGATATTCGTAGTTTAGGGAATGAAGGTAGCATCCTATTGTTAGGACACTTTAATGCCATAAATACATCTAAACAAACTATTATTCTAAATAATGATTGAAACCCTAATCCTCTTTTCATAGATGAAGACATTGAATTAGCTCGTAGATTCAAAAGAAAATATGAGTAAATAATCAAGAATTTATTTGGTATTGACTTAATAAAACTATGTATTTCTCAAGACCTCATAATTTTCAATGGTATAATCAGGTGGCCAAACTCCAACCATATGAATTGTATTTATAGGCTTGAGAGTAATGTTGTGGATTATGTGATATTTGATATCCTTGTTTCGAGCCAAATTGTAAAATTTGGCCTCTTAAATGACCATAAGCATGACTCTAATAATAGACCTATAACCTTAACTCAAAACTTTTCCATGCAAAACAAGCACATGCATGAGAATTGTTAGAATCAAAGTCACCTTATTTTTGACAATAGTAAAATGGAGCTCCTCTTCTTAAAGGATTTAAATATGGGTTTTCACCTCTAAACTTATGAGGATAAATTTGAAAACCTCTATCATAATTTTACTACAACCCTCTCCACTACCATTAGAAAATTCTCTATTGAAGTGTCATATAAAAATAATAATACAACTACCAACCCCTTTGTATGATAATGATTGTAGAATTGCTAGAAAAGTGATTAGCAATGCTCCTAATGAAACTTTAAAACTTAAGAGAATAAATATGTACAACGCTTTTTTAAGAGAATTAAAATATACTATATAAGTAGGGATCAATAGAAGTTATTGCACCTCTCCAAGTTTGACCCTAGAAAACTTTGGAGGAAAATTATGATTCGTAAGACTAAATAAAATCATTTGATTCCCTTGAATAACTTGAATATTTATCTTTAAAACCTCTATGAATCCCCTAATGCTATGAGCAACATTTGTAATTCCCCTATAAAGGATGATATATTTTCTTTGGAAGGCATTGAGTTTTGGGTTAAGCAGCTCACTAGTGGGAAAGCTAAGGACATTAAAGGCTACTAACCTAAAATTCTTAAATGGGAGAACCTACCTTCATCTTACACAAACACAATCTATTTAATGTTGTAATCAAGAAAGTATTCCCTAAGAATTGGATGCAGAGATTTATTGTTTCTATATCTATGAGTGGGGATAAAATCATTTCTACTAACTACATGACCATTATGATTAGCCACATTATATCCAAGTTTTATGGGCTTATTTTAGAAAATAATATGATCCTTTTGCTTCAAGCCATGGTAAAAGAACTAAAGGCCAAGCTAGGTTTATTTGTTATCATTGAAGCATGGACCAACTTGTTACTATTAGGATAATTGCAAAGGAATGCCACAATAATAGAAATGATCTCTTCTATTGTTTTCAGTAACTTTAGAAAAGATTTTGACACCATTTCTAGCACAAAATTATGGATGATGCTACAATACATAATGGTTCTTCTCAAGTTTAGGGTTGTTGTTACAAGTTTGTACAAAAATGTTATTACCAAGCTTAAAGCCATTGACGGTTAGTCAAAATAAATTAAATGTAATACAAGAGTCAAGAAAGGGTGTCACTTCTCCCCTATACCTTCTAGCATATACATTGGTAAGCTCGAAGACTGCTTGGAAAATGCAAGTTGTGTTGCCCCCATGCTCAATGATTTTCTTCTCCTTTATCTTGATGATATTGTTCATTTGGAAAATATTCATTATGATCTTGGGATGTAACTAAGAATCCTCTAATATTTTTTCTCCAAGATGGACATGATTGTTAATATTAACAAAACTGAAGTCATGATAATTAAATATAAAAGTATCAATTATGATACTTTCATTTATGAAAAAAACACTTTGGAGGAAGATCCTTCATACAAATATTTGGGAATTGAAGTCCATCATAAGCAACATTGAATTATAAAATTAAGGACAAATGGAGGTTGGAAATATTATTATGGACTTGAAAACAATTGTAAGTGAAAAATATTTGAATATGGGAGTTAAAAAGGTTTCTCTTTGATATTCTTATTAATAATTTTTTTTTAAACGGATGTGAGTTGTTGAGTTTCACTATATCCAAAGAGTAATTCACGAAGAATGAATAGATCAAAAAGTTGTTTATAATATACAAGGTCAAGATTAAAAGAAAGACTCCGTAATTGATCCTCCTTATTAAAGAAAGGCTTTCCCCCATTAAAATCATGGCTATAAATAACAAAATGTTTCTTGTAAGTTCTTCTATATCAATCCAAAAAACCCCCATCTTTGGCTCAAGTCATAGTGTTTTAAGGATGCCTAGCCCTAGTTGGATGATTGTGAGATAATGGAGGAGGTCATATTGCAAAATACGAATAATATTAAAATTTCATTACTTCGAAATTGAAGAAAAAATTATGGGGTGATAAAGAGTTAAAGGAAAAAAAGAAACAAAGATATTAAAAGGAGGTGATCAATTTTTATTTCGAAAACCAAAATTATATGTCTATCTTGATTAGTGTTAAGAAGAGAATGAAGATTGCCAAGATAAGGATTGATGCTTATGAGCTTCATAGTGAAACTTAGTTTTGTTTGGTTCCTAAAATCCATGAAATGAAATGGAATGTTGATTTTGTACTTTATGTTATTAAAAAAGAAGGATATACTTTTGATCTTCTAGATTATGATTTATTTTCCAATTACTTTGATAAGTGTGTATATTTTGGAATTGGAAGGAAAAATCTAGATTAAATAATGGGAATGCATTAAATAATTGTCCTCCCTTTTAATCCTCATTATGCAATTTTAAACTTGCTCAAGGGTTAACGCCATAGGAAAATTCACTTGGAAATAAGGAAATTCCAAGTTTAGTTCAGAGAGCCATAAGTTTTATAGGATAATCTTCTCATCTCTATACAACTATCGCCATTATCAACAAACCATTGATTCTATAATGTTAATGGTTTGTAAGATCTATAAGAGATGAATGCTTGTGGAAGGCACACATGGGAATTTGTTCGCATCAATGTCCATATTGTTTTAACATAACCCATGAGACTACAATAGATGCATCATCATGCCTTCAAAACTTTAGAGTGCAGAGAAATGAAGGAATATTTAATTAGCGTTGGTCATGAGGATATGTTTCAAGGTTTCCTTTTGATGGAAAATAAGACAATTTGAGACACCAAAACTTCTTTCTCTATCCTCTCTTCCAATGAGAAACACTATCATTCAAATATAATAAGTTATGGATTCAACTTGCACATTCAATGGCATCCCCCATCTGTAGTTTCATAAACAAAAAACTTGGGAACATAACTACCAAGAAAAAGTACTTACCTCGTTTGTCATAATGGACCATGTGAAATCTTTTAAGATGGGTCCATCAACATTTTTTTCCCATTTGACTTGTATGTTTTCACTATTTATAGTATCCTAAATTTATTTTATCATCGAATTCTTTACTGCACCATATTTTCTCCATAAATTTAGATGTAATAATATTTGTAATATTGTCCTTTTTCTACAAAGTGACATCTTCATTTCTTCCACAATAACCTAGAAAATGCTTTGCATTTATATTGCATCCCCACTCAAACCATATGTAGTTTTAATTGGAGTTTAGAGAAATCTTGGGAAACCTCTTGTATTCCATGTTGTTTATATTGTTCATGTACATTAGGTACCTAGTCATAGTCATTCTATGAGTGAGGGGAATACATAATAGGATAGGGTATATCTCCTTTAGTTTTGATATTATATGTTTTTTTTTTTTCTGAATTTGACTAATTCTATTATCTTACAAAGCAAATATACAAAAAAGTGTACAAAGGGCAAGGCTTAAGAAGATTTTCTTATGCGCCCTGGCCTTGCCCATTTTCCAGCACCCAAATTGAAGAGATTCAAAATTGGGTATGTTGTTGTATCACTGCTGACACTGTTACATAACATTGATAGACTGAACATAGCTGGACTGAACATTTGATGAACACAAACACACCAGGGCCATATGATGACCTGGACAAAGACACAGACAACTGAACAAAGACACTTGACACTTGGACAATTACATGTGACACTTGACAATATAGCCGAATTGCACCTGAAAATCCCAACCAAAACAAAAGTTACCAGGACAATTTCATTCTTCATCAGTAGACTAGAGCGCCTCTGCAATTTGGCATCCGAAGTGGAGCGTTTTCTCCGAATCCGAGAGCTGAATGATCTTATGAGGACTGTCTTTTTGGGCGGGCTTGCTCGGACCAGGCAGAGTAGTAGCCGCACGCACCGAGGGGCCAACATCAGGATCCAAATTAGGGGCAGGGCGCTCCAGTCGCAGCCCACACGCATGACGAGGTTCCGACCAACCCGGCCCCGGAATACGCTCAGGCTGAGCCCAACCAATTTCTGCTCCAACCGGAAGGCAAGCGACAGGGGAGTCTTCTCTACTGGAACATTGCCTATTCGACTGAGGCTCGATACCAGGTTCAACAGTAATGGATACAATCAAAGAGGAATTGACATGCGGACAGGGGAGACGATACCTGAGCATGGGAAGCTCCCTCTGGCTATCTTCATCAATTGGGCTGCTTTCCTTTTTCCCTCCAACTTCATCGTTGCTGTCCTGAAACCATCGAGGCTGTGAGGTAACCTCTATGGAGGAAGTAGGGGAGTAATGGTCATCTCTCGGCGGTGCTCGGCCCTGAATACCACCCCTCCGGCTGCCCATTCTTGGCCTATCCCTCGGCATCCTTAATCTCCCTCCAATTCCAATACTCTGTGCTTCAACCAGGGCAAAAGCAACCCCCAATGTCAGGAACGAACTCCACCACCAGGCTCTGACTCCGGCCTCAAGAATCCACTGCCGCAATGCGAACCAGCTCCAAGAACCAATCCTTACAACACGGACCAGCTCCAAGAACCAGCTCCTACAACCAGAATCTGCCCCTCGAGCCAAAAGACTCAGCAAATTCACTTCTCGAGCAACAAGAATCAGCAACAAGAAGTCCAGCATAAAGCACCGGCTCACACTCCAGCGATGAACAGCAATCTCACAAACAGCGTGCTCACAAACAGCAGTCTCACAAGCATCAGTCTCACAAGCAGCTTTCTCGCATACCCAACTCCTGGAGCTTACACCCCTCAGCGCTGCATTCGCATTGCTGCAAACGCGGAGGAGGGTCTCCTTACCAGGCTCACCATACTCCCGCGGAAGGGCCATCCTCCACAGTTTAACCTCCCTCATCACCCTGTTTCCCAACTGCCTCCCTCGAGCCGAGAAGACAGGCATTAATGCCTTCCCTTCATCGCCTTCAACCATATTAAATCCGCCTAACGCGTGGTACCGCCAGACGTTATGATCGTGACACCCGGCCACGTGATGGCTCGTGCCCTGCTCGCGTCCCTTATGCACCTGCATCCGGGAGTTTTGATATTATATGTTATACAACACTTTTGGATTTTATTTATATTTCTCTATGATTATCTAGAGGCACTACAACCCCAAAATTTACAACTATATAAGATAAAAGGAATGATAACAATCTTAAATAGGAATATATTCTTATCACATAGCAAAAGTTGTACTAATTTATAAATGTTTTCAAGTTAATAATAAATTTTCAACCCTTAATTAACCCATTTTCTCTATGGTTTCAATTACATGCACTATAACTAAATATTCTTAAAATAAACATTCTAACCAAATTTAACTAGCGATATGAACATAGCATAGTTATATAGATGGGAAAAAACTTTTATATGCATTAAAAAAGTTTTTGCTGACATTTAATTCATGTGACCATTGATTGTGCAAGAGGCACATGAGGGAGATGTGTAGGCATAATGTAAGATTGTGGGTCAACATTTTTTAAATATAGACACTATTTTAATCAAGTTGTTTAATTTTTTTTAAATTTTTTTTATTTATTTTATCTTTTAACTTTATTTTAATTTTTTCTATATTAATATAATTATTTTTTTAATAATTTAATTTTCTTCCTTTTACTTAAAATTATTCTTTCTATTTTATCTTAACAATTTATTATAAATTTCTTAATAAATATTAATAAATAATTATGTCTTTTTTTAGTTATTTAACATTATAAAGTTAATAACCCAATCTCCATTTATCTTTGTTTTAAATATTAGTATTTAATAATTCAAGGCTTTGCTCTAAATAATAATATTAAATAATATTATAAATAATGTAGATTTGATCACTTAGTCTCCTTCTCAATAATAACATTATTAATTATTTTCCTTGTGCTTTAGTTAATATCAATTTTAAATATTTAATATTTTTAATATTTAAATATTATTAGTCTTTCAAGTATTTCTTTTGTTTTCTTTCTACTCTTCTATTTAATTGTGAAAAATATTATAAAACGATGAGTAATTAGGTATTGTTAGAGGGAAAATAGTTTTCATCCTATTTTTTTTTATATTTCCTTCTTTAACCTCCATACACTCTTACAAAGAGCTTCACGCCCACTCAAGCTTAGTTAAAAAAAAGGAGGGGTTTCTTCTTCATTGTTTTATATATATATATAAGAAAATACTTTTGGTAGTAATCACATAGGAGAAGTTTTGTTGATGCATTTTGAACCATCCAGGGTGGTTCATCATTAGAATAAGATGAAGAGGCAGATCATGGCATCAAATTAAATAGAGAGAAACATAGAGACCATTTAACAGCTATAATAAACTACTAGTTTTTTTAAAATAACATTTTAATATATAACGTTAATTACTAAGATCAAATTATGTTAAATAGAATGAAATATAATTTATGGTTCGACATATAGTTAAATAATTAGATTAAAATAAGAATTAAAAATTCAATGTCAAACTTAACACAAGAAGTTAAGGCCCTAAAAAACTATTGGAGCCAAGACCCTAATTATTTTATTTCAACAACATAATCAAAATAATAAAAATTCTTATGAATAAACAATGTAAATAAAAAGAAAAAATAATAAAAATTATTAAAAATCCTTGAATTAAAAATCAAATCCAAACTTAAAACAAGGAGCTAAGGCCCTAAAAATAATTAATGGAGTCAAGAAAAATCAATTAAATAAAATAATAAAAATTCATGTATAGATAATGTAAAAATAAAATAGTAGAAACCCTTGAATAACCAATAAAAACAAAAAATATAAAGTAATTAAAATTAACTAAATAAATAAATAAAATTAAGATAAATAAATTAAGATAAAATGTGACATATATATAAAAATACGCGATCAAAATAATAGACATTAATTTAAAACTAAACAAAATTAAAATTAGGAAGATAGGACAAGGACCCAACTTCCGCTAATTTTCCATCCATCATCTCTATTCAGATTATTAGGCATAACTTTGATTTCTAGGCCTTCCCTGAATTTATGATGATGGAATTGACTAATCCTAACAATGACCTGGGCCTCCTCAATGCAGATGTGATGCTTAGTCTTTTCTGCATGTTCTGCCAAAGCTAAGGAGTGGGTCCTACCATGCTTGATGTCAGTGACATGCTCATGAATCCTTTGACTAATTGAGCGATCGGTCTCACCTATGTAGGGAGTCCCACAAGAATAAGGGATAATGTAAACACCTTTCATATTTTTAGGATCCACCGAATATTTTACAAATCTTAGGGAGCTCTAGATGGTATTTAGAGGCCTAAAGGTTGAAGGAACCTTATTCTTCCTTAATATCTTCACAATATTGTTAGTGGTCCCTTAGATAAATGGGAGGTGCACCCCTCAAAATTGATCCTTGGGTTCCTTTGTGATCTTAGGACCTTTCTTAGCTTCTAGGAAAGTCTTAATACATTAGTGCCTACTATACCCATTTTTATAGAAAACATTTAGGAGATGATATTTCTCATTATTAAGATGGTTTTCATAAAAAAATTGTAATTCTCTAGTCGCGAAAGTGTTGAGAACACGAGATTTTGCGCTGGGAAATGATAAGATTTAGCATGAATATATTGCTCCGTGTGAGTTTTCTTCTGAAAGATCTAATGAGAAAAAGAGTGACCATCCTTCCTCAAAAGGAGGACATCAAGGAAAGTGAGAATACCATTTCTTTCATATTCCAGAGTGAAGTTTATGGAACTATATTGATTCTTAAGATGATGGCAATTTTCCTTCCATGGGATGAAATGACACAAGTGTCATCCAAAAACCTCTTGTAGAAAATCTTGTAGATTCACAAGCTCATGCAATGTAATAAAGAAAGAGACAAGAATCTACTTCTACTCTTTACAACAGAACCACATAAAGATCAAGCAAAACAATATCGACAAGAGGAAGAAAATCAACAACACATAACACAATAAATATTTTGGGAAAGCCACAGCTCAAAACCCTACTATTTTTATTGCATTAATCATAAATCCAAGATGATAATACAATTCTTGTTCTCACAAGAAAAATCCCAACATTCAGTAAAATCAATCTCAAGCTCACAAGAAAACTCTTGGCCAACACTTAGCCAATTCTCCAACTCTCCAAGACCCTACTTCCTTGTGCAATTCCTATGGCTGATTAGCCCATCTTAAAGGGAAATCAGTGCATCCAAAACTATGCAATCCCTTCAAGGATCAGTTCTTGATTGCATGCACTATCTGTACAACTCAGAAAATTATACAATAAATAGTACACTATCCCTACACTCTAGTCTCAACTAGGTCTTTCTCAAAATTGACATGCATGAGTTTCTAATGAGGGAATATTTAGTTAATTGGAGTAGCACTAGTTAATGCATTAGTGCACCAACTGACTCTTAACTCACTATTAGTCCCTTAAACAGTTTGGAACTAATTTAATTAGACTTAATTCAGTAAACTGAGTTAACTAATTACAACTCATACTTAACTCATCCTATACCACTATAATACAGGGATAACATATACATTACTTCAAAAAGACTTCCAACTCGAAATTCCTAAGTTAATTAAGTTAATTAAACTTAATTAACTATTTGAAAGTAAACTTAATTAACTATTTGAAAGTTGCTATGAGAATATAATTTTATTTTAATTCACAGTTTAATTCAAGGACAAATTAAACTCAAATTTATGGATTCTATTTTTATCATTTCTTGTTACTATTTTCAACACTCCCTCTCAACAAGAAAGGAATTCAACTCAATCCTGATCCTGAACCTTTGTAATTTTCTGCATGCAACACTTCTCTCTAGTGTTGTTGCTCCATTAAATCCATAAACAAAAAGCACCCAACCTAAATTAGAATGATGCCTCTGTTATCAAAGTATCTAGATACTATTGCCTATGTCGACTGAAAACTCTGCACTTTTTTGACTCTGCCTTTATGCACTATTTTCAATGCTTCTCTACACCCTTCAGTATCTTACTTCTTTAGAATTTGTCACTCTAATCTTTGACTGCATCAATCCCAATGATTCCTCCCGCTATTATGTACATTATGCTCCTGTAGAAAGGTCTGATCCATGAGATAAAACCACTAAATGGACCCTGAATAATTTCAACCCTCTTGGGACTATCACTTCACATTACCCCACCTCACACCTAGAGGTATGGCTGCATGTGACCCCTCTTCCACCTGGCTCGCAATTTCCCCCTACTGGAGGTCTCTGCATGACCACTCAGTCTCTTCTCAGCTTCTCCAATTGTGGTTTCTGCAAAATTGTCTGCAACTGCTTCTTCTTTGCTTGAGTGGATCTCTCCACTCGGTCTCCTCTCAGCTTCTTCTCAGATTTTGGTAAATATAGTCTCAACCCTGCTACTTCTAGCATCCTTATTTCTATTTTCTCCTATCGCATACTTCTATGATTTTTTTAAACCCTTTTCAACTACTTCATGAGCTAGCTTTGTATAGCCACAAACTACAACTTCTTAGAAATCCTACGAACTTAACAAATCATTTATCTTAATAACCTAAACTTGAGGGTTTCTTCTATCAAAACTAGAATTGGTAACTCTCAAGGATATCTATATCTATATTTTCTTCAAAAATCCTTTTGTCAATGGAAATAAACCCTTTCTATGTTCACTAATAAATAAGATTAAAAAAATACCCTTTTAGCCAAAACTTTTTTCCCCCACACACAAAATAAATAAATTAATTAATTAATTAATAATTTATGTTTAAAAAAAAATTACCCAAACTAATTCCTCCACAGGTGTGCTTATTCCAAACTTTCCAAGATGAAATAATAATTTTTTATGTTAAAAAAATATTTACCCAAACTTTAATGCATATCTCCCAAACATGTGGCTCTATAATAAACTTTAGACTCTTCAATGGTGGCTAATTCATAGAATTTAATCTTCTTTTTAGGGGATCAAGATGAAAAAAATGAAAATGAAAAATGAGACAATCCACCTTAGCTACCATTAGGGTTTGTGGTAGGGAAGTTTTAGCTCTATGGATCTCCCTCGCAGAGCACTTGACAGCATACCATTGACAGTTGATTTGTTCTCAGTCACAAAAGGTCTCTGCAAACAGTTGGTGTTCTTAACTTATTACACAAGAAACAACCACCTCAAACCCCTAGTAAGCAGTTTTAACACAATGGGAATCATATAACAAATATAAAGGGTAAATGACACCATACTAGTACATTAATTAATAATTCACAATATTACCACATAATAATACATAGCATAATAATGTTGTAGTTTTCTAATTCAAACTGATTTTTTTTTAAAGATATATGATTAAATAGAGCCATAAAAAACTCGTTAATAATATTTTATAAATGTAATATACCCAAAAATCCACACTTTAAAAAGAATTATTTTTTTCTAATTCGCACATCTAGGGAACTTCCAACGAGTGATAATAACATTTATTCATATTGTCAAGAGTATTTTAAAAGGTATTTTTTCTGTGCATGTTTATTTATTGGTTACTTATAAGCATACATTTCCTTGCACAATCACCAAATATGTTATAATGTTCTCTTTGTTACCCTTTAATCTCTTAGGTTAATCTTTCTAAGAAAGCAAAGGGATGTTTATTAACCATCCCACTTACAACTTTAACCTTATATGATTATTGTATTTTTCTTTTACACTTTACCCTGGTATATTTAACTTACTTGTTCTTGGTTAAAATACTTAATTCCCTTCAAACAATGATATTATAACTTTAACATTACTCTTGTCTAAGGTGACGCACTGCCCATTTCCCTTAGATCGTGGTCTTGGCAGAGTAAATGTTCATAAAGGGTTACCATTTGAAATTTATACTCTGACGCATGGTGATATATATTTGGTTTATATCTGGCACTTAGGAATGAATAACTAAAACTCACTTTACTTAAACCTTGATAGAATGTTACATACTATAACCCCTCACTTAGGTGATTTGTATTAAGGTCAACATATTTGTCTCGACCCATCGCCGTACGACATAGTCCAATGGCCATTATTCCACCACACCATTGTCACATTGCTATCATGTGGTTTCTTTTTATGTGGTCAATATTTCCAAAGAGATCTCACAATGTGAATGGTTAGGGTTTATTGGAATAGGATAGACTCCCCTTGTTCTGATTTCCTCATTTAGTTTTTTATCCATTTTCACTCTACGATGTAACTAAGAGGATTTTGGCCTATGACCATGGCTTCCCTCAATTCATTCCTCAGTGGCCTTATTGCTTTTTCGTTGGTTAATATATTTGATTAGTCCGATATCATAACACAACATGGACACTGACAAAAACTAAAAAAATCTTGGTAATCTCTAGATCTATTGAGTTTTGGATGTTACATTTCCATTTTATATTGCATGGCATTTATTATGGTTTTTAATTCCTCCATGATTCTCTATGGCAGGATTGATACTGTGCGTTAGGGTATTCAAGCATGCAATATTTCTAGGGTTGAATAGTTTTCAACCACCTTCATTCTCGACCACGTTCTCTATTTCTCTTGCGGAATTAGCATGGTGAGATTGACCACCTCATGATCTACCTAGGTAACCAATTTGTGCCCCTTTCAGTTACATTGTTCAATTTAATTGCTATATTTATCATTTCTCCTTCATCTATTACTAACCCTCTGTCAGTTGTGCAGGTCAGGGATGTTTTGAGGAAATTATAACTGGGCAATGGCTTGTCATTTTGGATGGTACTTTAAATCTTCTTGATATTTATTAGTTATTTATTTAATTTTTACTTCATCGATTTTAGTACTCTACAGACTCTTTGGACAAATTCAAAGGGATAAATCTGTTAATCCTCTTCTCATAGAAACCAAATCAACATGGCATTCTTTCCTTATAAGAATGTTCATGATTTTATGTTTCAACATTTACGGTTTTAAGTCTATAATAACCTGGAGACTTGAAATATTAAAAATACATTTGTTTATATGTATTTATTGACGTTTTTCTAGTTATACCATAGGTAGAGTGACTCCACCCTTCTCTGGTCCCTACATGTATCCATTTTCCTCTACTTTGACTTGACTCAAATTCATTATTAAGAGTGATAGTATTTTTTGGTGTGTGATAGAAGTTCGTGCCTCTTTTTATTTACAAGTACCATTTGGTTCTCATTGGCCAGATCCCTCGCACCCTTTCCTGCAACTTTCCTTCCAGTTTTTGAGTCCAAGGCACTGTCTTCATCTTAGACCCTCTTCTTATTCACAAGATAAACATGTTGTGACTATTTCAAGGGGTTGATAGGCAACCCAAATGCTCTTCCTTTGTCTCTTTGAATAGAGATTGATTTATTCAGTTTATGGGTAGTCCTAGGGAATACCCATTTGTAGATTTTATTTAAGACATTTCATCTTCTATGGTGATTCTATGTGTGTTTAATGAGAAGTGACTTAGAACTAATTCTAGCTCAATGTATCAAAATTTGTAAATTATATATATATATATATATATATATATATATATATATATATATATATATATATATAGAGAGATAGAGAGAGAGAGAGAGAGAGAGAGAGAGAGAGAGAGAGAGAGAGAGAGATTTGTGTCTCTGTGTGTATGTATGTATACACATATATCATATTTTTGGACATTTCACTCTTTTTTTTGGTGTATAATTGCATAATGGAGCCTTTTGTTACTTTCACATGTATAATTATTTTTGAATGTTAAAATGTACATTTCTTTGTTACTATCTTGGGATCAACTTTCCTAGTACTTTTTCCTTCTTTACTTAAGTATATTTGTTATGATTTTCAATAAAATTCTTAGTTCACATGTGCCCTTATGAATTTCTTTCATGGTAGTTTGTTCATTTCAATTTTGGGTTATTCAAAGTTTTAATTCCCCATAGTAATTTGTATTATACATATAACAATCTTGAGTCATAATTTAGTGTATCAACTAGCCATAACTTTTCAACGTAAAACGTTTTTACCTGTAGCCTATTTTGGCATAATACCGTTATATTGGCAACATACGTAAACATAGGGTAAAATAAGTGTGATTCTTTAAGGTTGTGCCCATAATTACAACAATAATGTAACAATACTTCTCAATTCCTTATGTATAGCTTAATTATGTATTATTTATCATTTAGGTCATTACGTTTTTAATATTATTTCTTATTTCAGGAGCTAAATACACAACTACATTCAAATATTCTTAGCCTTGTTAGCATAGATCTAGCCATATGCTAAGGGTTCATAATATTATTGCTTCTATATACTATTCACATTACTCGGCTATATAATAAGCTATATATATATATATATATATATATATATACTATCTTCTATTTTATTAACATACCCGGCTTGTTAAGGCTCCTTGTGTTTTAGACTCAAATTGTAATTTGTGTTATCCTATCTAGGTTGCTACACTATCTATTGTGTAAAAGAATACCTCAGGTTCAACTCGTAAGTTAATGGTGATTGGTTTTTATACTGAAAATCTCATTGGCTCAATCCTTAATGGATGTTAGCTTTCCATATGTATAGAATTAGATCCAAAGTATGGGTTCATTCAAACTCCTCAAAAAGTTCACAAGAATTTATAAGTGTAATTATAATAAATATTTTAGAGTCTAGTCTCATAGACCTTTCTATGAGACTTGCTAGAGATGTATTCTATCCATGGTAGTTGTCAATATGGGGTTTATGTAGATCTATTCTACTTCCATTCATGTATAAATGTTCTGTTATAATTATTCCACACCACTGGTATAAACTATTATCTAATGTCTAATTATATTTGTTATATCCCATTAATATATACATAATAATCATATTTACTTAGGAATTATATTTCACTATGTCATCTGTACCTAAACAATCAAGCATCAATAACAATTATCCACACAAACTTTTTTATATAAAACCACATACATAAGTAGTAAACATCTCCTAAATGAATTGTCCAAATATACTTTTCTCTTATATCTACAACCATTCCATGGACATTACTGAAAGGAAAATCCCACTAGTTTACTTTTAAGGAAACACATGAGAAAATAAACCATTCACTTCAAACCAATTCAATATTATACATAAATATAGTAATAGTTTATCTGATCTAAAAATACTTCTAGGAAAATTATGGGAAAGATCATATTCCTCCAAACGAACGTGTTGCACATGAGCAACTTCCCCTGAGCTTAGACTTCTTGCCTCTTCTAATAAATGAGTATCCTAGAATAACAATCCATTCTTGTATTCTTTTAGTGATATTTTATGTTTTTCTTCCCAACAAATTACTCTAGCAACATCTTGCTTTTAAGCTCTACCTTCCTTTTGCATTACCTAGGATTTTTCTTTTAATTAGGAGAAATTATTTCCTTTTTCCTCCTAAGCATGCCTTTCTCTAGCGTTGTGATTTTCTTAACATTTTATCGAACATAACATTCTCTGCAACTAAGTTTATCCTTCCATGATAATATCTCTCCCCAATTATGTTCTTTCCCTAGTAGCAATCTTTCTCCTAGGATATTTTTGGGAGAAATATTTGGAAAAGGTCTACTACATAGACATAACCACTTAACAATTCTTAGAATAACAAGAATTCCATATGACACGTGCTCTTTCCTATAAAATTTCTCAAAAGAAAACATTTATCTATTATAAAATCTATTTACATAGTTAGTCCAAATCTACAACAAAGATATCATAAAAAAATATAAACGTTAATTCCTTCATTCCTTCATTCGTTAATTCCTTCATAAACGTTAATTCCTTCATTCGTTGTTTTATAGATGAGGAACACTTATATAAAGTTCAGAAATGCGTTTATCGCTGAATTTTATAAAAGTACAAAAAGTGATTGTGGACACTTCATTTTTCTCAAAAGAAAAAAACCCTACTTCGCATAAAAATATAAAAATATAGTACATGTTTTCTGTATTTTTTTTGGACTTTCTAATCTTCTTTATCTACTGTTTCTTGATAGGACAGTTCCTTATTTACTGACGATTTAATCACTGATACTGATTGTTTATATACATTCTATATTGTGGATTTATCTCATAAATTTTGTTGTTTATTTTATAAACCTCATACATATATACTTACAAAAACTGCAAAAATACTCTTATAGGTTGCCAAAAATTAATACATTTTCGGCTAGTAGTTAATGCTATTTTTATTGATCATTACCCCTTGTTCATTAGTTGAAAAGAAAAATTTACTTGTTTTCTCTTCTTTTAGACAGCATATCAAGGATCCAGTTCTATTCTATATGTGATTAAAATTGACAGATTGAAAAGTACTTACATTCTGAATAAGATTCATCCAATTTTTTAAGATTGAAAATTTGAAATTAATGTTATCCAACACCCCTTCTATGATACCGTTAAAATTTGAATTTTAATACTTTCCATCCTCAACCATTTTACCACAATAATAACACCTTATAACATTTTACCACAATAATAACACCTCGTAAAACAATAAGCTCTACTTTACTATTTGTAATTTATCTTACTTCCCAAAAAAAAATTACTTCAGATAACAATAACAACCTCACATCCATACTTCCTCCTATTGCATGCTCCAACAAAACACCCCCACTGAATTATAAGTTATATCGTTATAAGTTATATCTATATTATTCACTAAATTATATTTTTAAGGTATATCGTTTATTCACTAACTTTGATTTTTAAGTCATATCGTTTGTTCACTAACTGCTATAAGTTATATCGTTTATTCACTAACTTCGATTTTTAAGTGATTGTGAACACTTAAAAATAAACATTAAATCGTTCACTATTTTATGGAAGGAGCTCGCAAAGTTCGCAAATGCGTTTTTCACTGAAATACACAATGTGAAGCATTTTACATTTTCGTGAAATTAAATTAATTTCCTTAGGGTTTTATTTTCTTTAAAAATTAAACTTTATTATAAATTAAAGGCAAAAATTTGATTGAGCTTTTATTATTATTATTAAAAAAATTATCACTATCTAAAATAAATTATCCATATTTATACGGCTATCACGAGGTTACTTTTAATAAGATTATATATTTTTAACGACCATTCAAGTCTTATTTCATATCCAATATCCAATACTACTCACATTTTACTCTAAAATTAATTTATGTTGATTTAAAAAATATCAATTTAATTTTAAATATAAAATAAATATTTTTCCTTTTTCTTTCTCTTCTTACGTAACCAGAACAAGGTAAAATTTCATCAAAGAGGAATACTCTCGAGAAAACTCTGAATTACAAGCAATCGGGTAAGAGAGAAACATCTTTCAAGACCAGCAGGGGGAAAGCCCCGCCCAACAACAAAAGAGTGAACTCGACAATCCCTCAAGCATCAAGAGTTATGAGGACTCGAATACCGCACAAAATAAATCTTCATTTAACAGCGATGCAATCTCCTAGACCAAACTTCTTCTCCGACTATCTTCAAAAAGACGAACAAAGTGGATCACAAAGCTAACACACCAATGTCCCAAGAATCAGAAGAGATGAAAGAGATGCAAGATAAAGAAAGTTGGAAGACCGTAGATGATGGGGACCCAGCCCACGTGTCCCGCACTACCCAGTCCTATGTGGACCTGCACTATTATTTGGTTTTTGGATATGGTTTGATTGCGATTTTATGAAGTAGGTGATTATTAATCCACCCACGGTACTACTCTGCCTCTCCACGCTACACCTGTCCGTCTCGAGATTTTCAAACCCTAACTCCATTCTTTACCCTTTTTCTCGGCCGGTTCGCGCTCATTTGGTCATTTTCACTGTGTTGTTTTGCTCTCTGTGGCTCTCTCCGGTATTCGGCACTGTCTCTGGGGTTTGCTCAGGTGTTCGGCTCCGCCTCGGTGGTTTGCTCAGGTGTCCAACTCCGTCTCTGGTTCTAGTCCAACATTCGGCACTGTATATTCAGGTGAGGGTTTGTTCTTTGTTATATGTCATTACTCTCTGCTCGAAATGTTGCTAACCCCTCGCAGCTCCTCTGTGGTCAGGTTGTCCCTTTGTTTCTGCGACTTATGGGTCGGTTTACAACAGGTATGGCTTCGCCCCGTCAGCCATACACGGGTCTTTACTCTCTGTTATCTCCTTTACGATTTCACTGTACTGCTTCTGTTGCGTGATTTTGGATGTGGTTATGACCCTAACGCTATTCTGTTGTAGTGGTTGCAGGTGACCGGTCCCGTGGCTTTGCAGGGACTTCGACTGTCTATCCTCCGGGTAGCTCTGTTCTTAACCTACCCTCTTCTGTGGCTCTTAGTCTTCACTGTATTTATTTGCTTCGGTGGTCTGTATTTGATAAAGAGTCAGGCCTTTGTAATGTATCAACCCGTATCTGCAGCTTAGAGGGTTTCTGTGGTTGCTTTCATTTAATGGCTCGGTCCTTTGTATATTCGTTGTTCGGTCGTTCTGTAGCTGTGGATAGGAGGGTTTCTGGGTATTCGTTTACTTGGTCGTTGGGAATTTTATACCCTGCAATATATTTACACAGTGTATGTAATAACTATGGAACTCGGTGCTGTTGCTTACTAGTTGTCTGTGGACCGTCGTTTCTTGCGTTTTTGCTTGACTCTATTCGCCTTTCACTTGCTCTCGGCCTCGGCTGGTCATGAGTTGTTTGGAGTTGTGATGCTCTGTTACTGTATCGACCTGCAATGTATTGAAATGAACAGAAGTATATATATGTATGTTTGCTTTTGGAGTAACGAGACTTGGTTGTTGTATCTGCTTGTAATGTGTGGACTAAACAGAAATGTATATGGATGTGGATGCGTAGGTTCGTGAAACTCTGTCACGGTATTTGTTTGTATTGAATGGAATGAACAGAACTAATTATGCATGCGTATTCTATCTTAGAGGACATAAATCTTGCAATCTGGAAATTAATTGTGCACTGAACAATTTATGAAGGAAATGAAATGTATTTTGCTATTACTCTTTTCAATGTTACGCTCCAGAACCCTTCTGGGTTATTTCCTCTGTCTTTTTATACAATAGTTCAGCAGTTAGATAACTGCTTGGTAGTTCTACATTACAGTTGCTTGACAGTTGCTTTCAGTTACGTGACCTGGCTATTTGTTTGCTTGCCTGTTTCTTCTGTCCCATAAGGGTTTAATGCTTACATTGATTATTGTCATTTATCTAATTTCTTAACAACTCTAGTTTAAGACCTATAACTACAGTCCCTTAACAACTCTAGTTAGGACCTGTTATTACAATTAAAACAGAACAAGTTAAAAAGGAAATTTAAGCTAATAAACCAAATGCTGTAGTTGACCTTTGAAGAACAAAATAAAAATAAATAAAAACTCTGACAGTCTTGCTGTCCATTTGTCGAAATATTCATTTCTCCTAATCTTCTTCAGAAACTTTGTCTGCCCCTTCTCGGTCTGCGCCCTGTCGACCAGATGCTCCTGCATCAGGCTGCCTGGGTAAAAGAGAGATCTCATGGCTCCGTTCCATGAGTTTTTCCACCGAGTAGCCTGCCTTCCGAATCTGTATCTCGTCGAGCCAGGAACTGTCCTCCATTGGACGGTCCTTCCATTTAACGAGATAACGCAGATACTCCTTTCTGCGTGTCTTCTTGGCCACCTGTGTGCTGATGATTCCTTCTATCTCATGGGTCTTGACCGACGGTAACTGTTTCTTCCAAAGACTGTCCTCGAACTGGGTGTCCCGTTGTGGCTGTACCATTCTTTCATCTGCTGTCTGGCCATGATATGGAAATAGGTCTGCCACGTTGAATATGGGTGATATACCTATATCAGGTGGCAGTTCAATTTCATATGCATTTGCTGAAAATTTGCGCAGAATTTTGCACTGGCCGATTTTCTTGAACTTCAGTTTGTTATACGTACCCTTAGGAAACCGTTCCCGGCGCAAATGTGCAAGGACTTCGTCTCCAATCTGAAAATGTACCTCACGCCGTCTTATATCTGCATGTTGCTTATACTTCTGCGTGTTGTCCTGTAATCTCAGTTTGACTTTCTCATGCAGTTCGCTCATCGCTTCAGCAAAATCTTCCCCATCTGCACTTCTCCTCTCTAGTTGTCCCAAATCCCGTAACTCATGTACTCCTCTCGGATGCATACCATACAAGATTTGGAATGGGCTAAGACCGGTGCTCCAGTTAGGCGAATCGTTATAAGCGAATTCTGCCTGGGCAAGAGCTCGATCCCACAAGCGCGAGTTTTCTCCTGTTAAGCTTCGCAACAAGTTGCCCAAACTCCGGTTCACTACCTCTGTCTGCCCATCGGTTTGCGGGTGATATGCAGAACTGAAATTTAACTGTGTGCCCAGCTTTTTCCACAGGGTGCGCCAAAAATGTCCTGTAAACTTCACATCCCTGTCTGAAACTATAGTCTTTGGTAAGCCATGTAATCGAACTACTTCGGTGAAGAAGAGATGTGCCACGTTTGTGGCGTCGCTAGTCTTCCGGCACGGAATGAAATGAGCCATCTTTGAAAACCGATCCACCACCACCATCACTGAATCATATCCTCGCTGCATTCTAGGCAGTCCTAGGACAAAGTCAATGCTGACTGAATCCCACGGTCTGCTTGGAACAGGTAGGGGTGTGTATAACCCAGTATTCTGGCTATGTCCTTTCGCCAGTTGGCAGATTTTACACCTGGTTATATATCTCTGTACGTCCCGACTCATTTTCGGCCAGTAATAAAAATGTCTTAGCTGTTCCAATGTTTTATCAACGCCAAAATGCCCTGCTAAACCGCCACTATGTTTCTCTTTCACTAAATTTTCTCTCATTGAACAATCCGGAATACATAGCTGTCCACCTCGGAATAATAATCCTTCTTGTAAATTAAAATCTAGCCATGGGCTTGTATTCCTTAAGACAGGATTTTGGCATGCCTCAAAGGCTTCTTTGAAATCCGCGTCCATCTGGTACAAATCCTTCAAATACTCAAATCCCATCACCTGTATGCCACTTTCCTGTAAGAGCAAGGCTCTTCTGCTCAAGGCATCCGCCACTTTGTTGGCTTGCCCACTTATGTGTTTCAACACAAAAGTGAAACTTTGCAGGTACTCCACCCACTTGGCATGTTTATGGTTCAGTTTGTGTGCTGAGTTATATACTGCAATGCAGAATTATCAGAGAACAAAACGAACTCATTTCCCAGTAAGTAGTGCCTCCAATGTTTCAAGGCTTGAACCACTGCATAAAATTCTTTGTCATATGACGAGTATTTCTGCCGACTTTCATTTAGCTTCTCACTAAAGAATGCCACTGGTCTGTCCTCTTGACTGAGTACAGCGCCAATAGCTGTCCCGCTGGCATCACATCGAACCTGAAAAGGTTTGCTGAAATCGGGCAGTCTCAAGATTGGCCTCTCCGTTATTTTCCGCTTCAGAAGTTGGAAACTGTCTTCTGCTGCCTTAGTCCAGCAAAAAGGTTGGCTGGCCTTTTTGATGGTTTCTAGCATGGGCGCGCAGATTTCACTAAAATTCTTAATGAACTTTCTATAAAAACTCGCTAAACCGTGAAAGCTACGTACCTCGAATAAACTCTTAGGTGACGGCCAACTCATGATCGCTTCAATCTTCTCCGGGTCCATCTTTAGCTCATTCTCTGCCACTACAAATCCCAGATAAATCAACTCCTTCTGCAAGAAAGTGCATTTCTTCAAATTTATCAGCAGTTTGTTCTGCTGCAGCTTCTCGAATACTCTTCGAATATGTTGAAGGTGTTCCCTTTTCGTCCTGCTAAAAATTAGAATATCATCCAGATAGACTATCACGAATTTTCCAATAAATTCCTTTAACATTTCGTTCATGAGTCTCATAAAAGTACTCGGAGCGTTACTCAACCCAAATGGCATAACCAGCCATTCGTACAGTCCTTCGTTGGTCTTGAAGGTTGTCTTCCATTCGTCTCCTTCCCTGATTCTGATCTGATGATACCCACTTTTCAGATCTATCTTTGTAAAATATGCTGCCCCACTAAGACAGTCCATCATGTCATCCATCCTAGGCAAGGGAAACCTGTAACGAATGGTGATCTTGTTTATAGCCCGCGAATCTGTGCACATTCGCCATTCTCCACCTTTCTTGGGTGCAAGGACTGTAGGTACCGCACAGGGGCTTAAACTCTCTCTGATCAGTCCCTTATCTAACAATTCCTGCACTTGTTTGCGTACTTCCTCATTGTCCTTGGGACTCATTCTGTACGCTGCCTTGTTCGGTAAACTTGATCCTGGTATAAAGTCAATATGGTGGCTGATGCTCCTCTTGGGAGGCAACTTATCAGGTAGTTCCTCAGCCGCAATATCTTGAAATTCTTCTAACAGCTCTTGTACCTCTTTGGGCAATTCTGATTTCTCCAAGCTCAGTAATACTGGCTTCATCCTCCTCACCACTGCAAAATTAATCTCATTTTCTTCAATCTGCTTTATGTACTGTTTTCCTCCAAGTAATAGCGCCTTTGTTCTGCTTGATTCTGCTGAATCTTCCTCCTTGATGGGTACAAGTGTATGTTTGACCCCATCCTTCGTAAATTTATAACAATTTGTTTTCCCATCGTGTGTCACCTTCCTATCATACTGCCATGGTCTTCCGAGTAGTATGTGGCACACGTCCATTGGCATAATATCGCAGACCACTGTATCATGGTACTTGCCAATGCGGAACTCCACCTTGCATTGTTCATCAACCAACAACTGGTGGCCTTTCTGCAGCCACGACACCTTGTAAGGTGTGGGGTGCTTCAGTCGCTTCAACCCCAATTTTTCCACCATTTCGGTGGCAACCAAGTTATCCGTACATCCGCTGTCTATTATTACCTTACAGCATTTTCCATGTGACTTACAGACTGTTCGGAACAGTGCCTTCCGCTGTGTTGTTTCAGCCACTTCCTTGGTTGGATTTAACAATACTTTGTTCAAAATCAAAGCTTCCCCCGTCTCCGCCATGTCTTCCACCTCCCGGGGTTGTGCTTCAGCTTCTTCAGGCTGTGCCATCAGCGTTCCCCTCTGACCGGTCTGTTCAACTTCTGGACACTCAAAGGCTCTGTGCCCCCATTTGTGGCACCTGTAGCACTGGACATTAGCCCCTCTTCCGCGGCCATTCCCTCGTCCTCTTTGGTATGACCGACCTCCTCTGGTGCTATCCCCTTTTTCTGCTGTCCCTGAAGTTTTTGAACTGCTGCCTTCTTCGCTGTTCGCAGCACTCTTGCCTCTACCGTAGGATTGTCCCCGTCCTCTGCTATTTCCTCTCCCTCTTCTGTTGTTCTATTTTCTGTTAATCTTTTCCTCAGCCTTTACAGCGCTCTGAAATGCTTCTTCAATATTCCGGGGAGAAAGAATATTGATTTCATCTAATATCTCCATCCTTAATCCATTTACGTACCTTGCTGTCTTTTCTGGGTTATCATCAGTATAACCAGCACGTAAATTTACTCTGTAAAATTCTTCTGTGTACTCCCTAACTGTCATTCCTTTTTGCTTTAAACTCTGCACTCGCCGATATAATTCCACCTGGTAATCTTTTGGCAGAAATCTGCCTTTCAATTTCGCTATCATCCTGGACCATAGTCGTATCAGCGACTTGTTCATTTTCTTTCTGTCTGCTTGGACACTGTCCCACCATAGTAGTGCGTGTCCCTTCAGCTTAGTGGCAGCGAACTTAACCCTTTTATCCTCACTGACTTCTTCATTTTCAAAATATTTGTCCAGTTCGCTTATCCAGTCCAATAGGACTTCCGCAGACAGACTGCCATCATAATTAGAGATTTCTGTTTTTGGTTTGCTGCTGGCCATTAAAACCTGTCACAGCAACCTCAATTCTGGAGCTTCCTCATCAGACCCTTCTGCAGCAGTCATCACTTCCTCTTCACTGGTATCTCCCAGTTCTGGGTCTCTTCGTCTACCCGCTTCTACTGCTTCCAAGCGAGCTGTAAGAACTCTAATTTGTTCCCGCAATCCTTCATCTACTCCTCTACGTGCACCTCTTCCACGTCCTCGTCTTGGCACTTGCCCTTCTGCCATCTTCCTCTAGATAAAAAAAAAACTGCTCTGATACCAATTGATGGGGACCCAGCCCACGTGTCCCGCACTACCCAGTCCTATGTGGACCTGCACTATTATTTGGTTTTTGGATATGGTTTGATTGCAATTTTATGAAGTAGGTGATTATTAATCCACCCACGGTACTACTCTGCCTCTCCACGCTACACCTGTCCGTCTCGAGATTTGTCAAACCCTAACTCCATTCTTTACCCTTTTTCTCGGCCGGTTCGCGCTCATTTGGTCATTTTCACTGTGTTGTTTTGCTCTCTGTGGCTCTCTCCGGTATTCGGCACTGTCTCTGGGGTTTGCTCAGGTGTTCGGCTCCGCCTCGGTGGTTTGCTCAGGTGTCCAACTCCGTCTCTGGTTCTAGTCCAACATTCGGCACTGTATATTCAGGTGAGGGTTTGTTCTTTGTTATATGTCATTACTCTCTGCTCGAAATGTTGCTAACCCCTCGCAGCTCCTCTGTGGTCAGGTTGTCCCATTGTTTCTGCGACTTATGGGTCGGTTTACAACAGGTATGGCTTCGCCCCGTCAGCCATACACGGGTCTTTACTCTCTGTTATCTCCTTTACGATTTCACTGTACTGCTTCTGTTGCGTGATTTTGGATGTGGTTATGACCCTAACGCTATTCTATTGTAGTGGTTGCAGGTGACCGGTCCCGTGGCTTTGCAGGGACTTCGACTGTCTATCCTCCGGGTAGCTCTGTTCTTAACCTACCCTCTTCTATGGCTCTTAGTCTTCACTGTATTTATTTGCTTCGGTGGTCTGTATTTGATAAAGAGTCAGGCCTTTGTAATGTATCAACCCGTATCTGCAGCTTAGAGGGTTTCTGTGGTTGCTTTCGTTTAATGGCTCGGTCCTTTGTATATTCGTTGTTCGGTCGTTCTGTAGCTGTGGATAGGAGGGTTTCTGGGTATTCATTTACTTGGTCGTTGGGAATTTTATACCCTGCAATATATTTACACAGTGTATGTAATAACTATGGAACTCGGTGCTGTTGCTTACCAGTTGTCTGTGGGCCGTCGTTTCTTGCGTTTTTGCTTGACTCTATTTGCCTTTCACTTGCTCTCGGCCTCGGCTGGTCATGAGATGTTTGGAGTTGTGATGCTCTGTTACTGTATCGACCTGCAATGTATTGAAATGAACAGAAGTATATATATGTATGTTTGCTTTTGGAGTAACAAGACTTGGTTGCTGTATCTGCTTGTAATGTGTGGACTAAATAGAAATGTATATGGATGTGGATGCGTAGGTTCGTGAAACTCTGTCACGGTATTTGTTTGTATTGAATGGAATGAACAGAACTAATTATGCATGCATATTCTATCTTAGAGGACATAAATCTTGCAATCTGGAAATTAATTGTGCACTGAACAATTTATGAAGGAAATGAAATGTATTTCGCTATTACTCTTTTCAATGTTACGCTCCAGAACCCTTCTGGGTTATTTCCTCTGTCTTTTTATACAATAGTTCAGCAGTTAGATAACTGCTTGGTAGTTCTACATTACAGTTGCTTGACAGTTGCTTTCAGTTACGTGACCTGGCTATTTGTTTGCTTGCCTGTTTCTTCTGTCCCATAAGGGTTTAATGCTTACATTGATTATTGTCATTTATCTAATTTCTTAACAACTCTAGTTTAAGACCTATAACTACAGTCCCTTAACAACTCTAGTTAGGACCTGTTATTACAATTAAAACAGAACAAGTTAAAAAAGGAGATTTAAGCTAATAAACCAAATGCTGTAGTTGACCTTTGAAGAACAAAATAAAAAAAAATAAAAACTCTGACAGTCTTGCTGTCCATTTGTCAAAATATTCATTTCTCCTAATCTTCTTCAGAAACTTTGTCTGCCCCTTCTCGGTCTGCACCCTGTCGACCAGATGCTCCTGCATCAGGCTGCCGGGGTAAAAGAGAGATCTCATGGCTCCGTTCCATGAGTTTTTCCACCGAGTAGCCTGCCTTCCGAATCTGTATCTCGTCGAGCCAGGAACTGTCCTCCATTGGACGGTCCTTCCATTTAACGAGATAACGCAGATACTCCTTTCTGCGTGTCTTCTTGGCCACCTGTGTGCTGATGATTCCTTCTATCTCATGGGTCTTGACCGACGGTAACTGTTTCTTCCAAAGACTGTCCTCGAACTGGGTGTCCCGTTGTGGCTGTACCATTCTTTCATCTGCTGTCTGGGCATGATATGGAAACAGGTCTGCCACGTTGAATATGGGTGATATACCTATATCAGGTGGCAGTTCAATTTCATATGCATTTGCTGAAAATTTGCGCAGAATTTTGCATGGGCCGATTTTTTTGAACTTCAGTTTGTTATACGTACCCTTAGGAAACCGTTCCCGGTGCAAATGTGCAAAGACTTCGTCTCCAATCTGAAAATGTACCTCACGCCGTCTTGTATCTGCATGCTGCTTATACTTCTGCGTGCTATCCTGTAATCTTAGTTTGACTTTCTCATGCAGTTCGCTCATCGCTTCAGCAAAATCTTCCCCATCTGCACTTCTCCTCTCTAGTTGTCCCAAATCCCGTAACTCATGTACTCCTCTCGGATGCATACCATACAAGATTTGGAATGGGCTAAGACCGGTGCTCCGGTTAGGCGAATCGTTATAAGCGAAATTCTGCCTGGGCAAGAGCTCGATCCCACAAGCGCGAGTTTTCTCCTGTTAAGCTTCGCAACAAGTTGCCCAAACTCCAGTTCACTACCTCTGTCTGCCCATCGGTTTGCGGGTGATATGCAGAACTGAAATTTAACTGTGTGCCCAGCTTTTTCCACAGGGTGCGCCAAAAATGTCCTGTAAACTTCACATCCCTGTCTGAAACTATAGTCTTTGGTAAGCCATGTAATCGAACTACTTCGGTGAAGAAGAGATGTGCCATGTTTGTGGCGTCGCTAGTCTTCCGGCACGGAATGAAATGAGCCATCTTTGAAAACCGATCCACCACCACCATCACTGAATCATATCCTCGCTGCGTTCTAGGCAGTCCTAGGACAAAGTCAATGCTAACTGAATCCCACGGTCTGCTTGGAACAGGTAGGGGTGTGTATAACCCAGTATTCTGGCTGTGTCCTTTCGCCAGTTGGCAGATTTTACACCTGGTTATATATCTCTGTACGTCCCGACTCATTTTCGGCCAGTAATAAAAATGTCTTAGCTGTTCCAATGTTTTATCAACGCCAAAATGCCCTGCTAAACCGCCACTATGTTTCTCTTTCACTAAATTTTCTCTCATTGAACAATCCGGAATACATAGCTGTCCACCTCGGAATAATAATCCTTCCTGTAAATTAAAATCTAGCCATGGGCTTGTATTCCTTAAGACAGGATTTTGGCATGCCTCAAAGGCTTCTTTGAAATCCGCGTCCATCTGGTACAAATCCTTCAAATACTCAAATCCCATCACCTGTATGCCACTTTCCTGTAAGAGCAAGGCTCTTCTGCTCAAGGCATCCGCCACTTTGTTGGCTTGCCCACTTATGTGTTTCAACACAAAAGTGAAACTTTGCAGGTACTCCACCCACTTGGCATGTTTATGGTTCAGTTTGTGCTGCTGAGTTATATACTGCAATGCAGAATTATCAGAGAACAAAACGAACTCATTTCCCAGTAAGTAGTGCCTCCAATGTTTCAAGGCTTGAACCACTGCATAAAATTCTTTGTCATATGACGAGTATTTCTGCCGACTTTCATTTAGCTTCTCACTAAAGAATGCCACTGGTCTGTCCTCTTGACTGAGTACAGCGCCAATAGCTGTCCCGCTGGCATCACATCGAACCTGAAAAGGTTTGCTGAAATCGGGCAGTCTCAAGATTGGCCTCTCCGTTATTTTCCGCTTCAGAAGTTGGAAACTGTCTTCTGCTGCCTTAGTCCAGCAAAAAGGTTGGCTGGCCTTTTTGATGGTTTCTAGCATGGGCGCGCAGATTTCACTAAAATTCTTAATGAACTTTCTATAAAAACTCGCTAAACCGTGAAAGCTACGTACCTCGAATAAACTCTTAGGTGACGGCCAACTCATGATCGCTTCAATCTTCTCCGGGTCCATCTTTAGCTCATTCTCTGCCACTACAAATCCCAGATAAATCAACTCCTTCTGCAAGAAAGTGCATTTCTTCAAATTTATCAGCAGTTTGTTCTGCTGCAGCTTCTCGAATACTCTTCGAATATGTTGAAGGTGTTCCCTTTTCGTCCTGCTAAAAATTAGAATATCATCCAGATAGACTATCACGAATTTTCCAATAAATTCCTTTAACATTTCGTTCATGAGTCTCATAAAAGTACTCAGAGCGTTACTCAACCCAAATGGCATAACCAGCCATTCGTACAGTCCTTCGTTGGTCTTGAAGGTTGTCTTCCATTCGTCTCCTTCCCTGATTCTGATCTGATGATACCCACTTTTCAGATCTATCTTTGTAAAATACGCTGCCCCACTAAGACAGTCCATCATGTCATCCATCCTAGGCAAGGGAAACCTGTAACGAATGGTGATCTTGTTTATAGCCCGCGAATCTGTGCACATTCGCCATTCTCCACCTTTCTTGGGTGCAAGGACTGTAGGTACTGCACAGGGGCTTAAACTCTCTCTGATCAGTCCCTTATCTAACAATTCCTGCACTTGTTTGCGTACTTCCTCATTGTCCTTGGGACTCATTCTGTACGCTGCCTTGTTCGGTAAACTTGATCCTGGTATAAAGTCAATATGGTGGCTGATGCTCCTCTTGGGAGGCAACTTATCAGGTAGTTCCTCAGCCGCAATATCTTGAAATTCTTCTAACAGCTCTTGTACCTCTTTGGGCAATTCTGATTTCTCCAAGCTCAGTAATACTGGCTTCATCCTCCTCACCACTGCAAAATTAATCTCATTTTCTTCAATCTGCTTTATGTACTGTTTTCCTCCAAGTAATAGCGCCTTTGTTCCGCTTGATTCTGCTGAATCTTCCTCCTTGATGGGTACAAGTGTATGTTTGACCCCATCCTTCGTAAATTTATAACAATTTGTTTTTCCATCGTGTGTCACCTTCCTGTAATACTGCCATGGTCTTCCGAGCAGTATGTGGCACACGTCCATTGGCATAATATCGCAGACCACTGTATCGTGGTACTTGCCAATGCGGAACTCCACCTCGCATTGTTCATCAACCAACAACTGGTGGCCTTTCTCCAGCCACGACACCTTGTAAGGTGTGGGGTGCTTCAGTCGCTTCAACCCCAATTTTTCCACCATTTCGGTGGCAACCAAGTTATCCGTACTCCCGCTGTCTATTATTACCTTACAGCATTTTCCATGTGACTTACAGACTGTTTGGAACAGTGCCTTCCGCTGTGTTGTTTCAGCCACTTCCTTGGTTGGCTTTAACAATACTTTGTTCAAAATCAAAGCTTCCCCCGTCTCCGCCATGTCTTCCACCTCCCGGGGTTGTGCTTCAGTTTCTTCAGGCTGTGCCATCAGCGTTCCCCTCTGACCGGTCTGTTCAACTTCTGGACACTCAAAGGCTCTGTGCCCCCATTTGTGGCACCTGTAGCACTGGACATTAGCCCCTCTTCCGCGGCCATTCCCTCGTCCTCTTTGGTATGACCGACCTCCTCTGGTGCTATCCCCTTTTTCTGCTGTCCCTGAAGTTTTTGAACTGCTGCCTTCTTCGCTGTTCGCAGCACTCTTGCCTCTACCGTAGGATTGTCCCCGTCCTCTGCTATTTCCTCTCCCTCTTCTGCTGTTCTGTTTTCTGTTAATCTTTTCCTCAGCCTTTACAGCGCTCTGAAAGGCTTCTTCAATATTCCGGGGAGAAAGAATACTGATTTCATCTAATATCTCCATCCTCAATCCATTTACGTACCTTGCTGTCTTTTCTGGGTTATCATCAGTATAACCAGCACGTAAATTTACTGTGTAAAATTCTTCTGTGTACTCCCTAACTGTCATTCCTTTTTGCTTTAAACTCTGCACTCGTCGATATAATTCCACCTGGTAATCTTTTGGCAGAAATCTGCCTTTCAATTTCGCTATCATCCTGGACCATAGTCGTATCGGCGACTTGTTCATTTTCTTTCTGTCTGCTTGGACACTGTCCCACCATAGTAGTGCGTGTCCCTTCAGCTTAGTGGCAGCGAACTTAACCCTTTTATCCTCACTGACTTCTTCATTTTCAAAATATTTGTCCAGTTCGCTTATCCAGTCCAATAGGACTTCCGCAGACAGACTGCCATCATAATTAGAGATTTTTGTTTTTGGTTTGCTGCTGGCCATTAAAACCTGTCGCAGCAACCTCAATTCTGGAGCTTCCTCATCAGACCCTTCTGCAGCAGTCATCACTTCCTCTTCACTGGTATCTCCCAGTTCTGGGTCTCTTCGTCTACCCGCTTCTACTGCTTCCAAGCGAGCTGTAAGAACTCTAATTTGTTCCCGCAATCCTTCATCTGCTCCTCTACGTGCACCTCTTCCACGTCCTCGTCTTGGCACTTGCCCTTCTGCCATCTTCCTCTAGATAAAAAAAAAACTGCTCTGATACCAATTGATGGGGACCCAGCCCACGTGTCCCACACTACCCAGTCCTATGTGGACCTGCACTATTATTTGGTTTTTGGATATGGTTTGATTGCGATTTTATGAAGTAGGTGATTATTAATCCACCCACGGTACTACTCTGCCTCTCCACGCTACACCTGTCCGTCTCGAGATTTGTCAAACCCTAACTCCATTCTTTACCCTTTTTCTCGGCCGGTTCGCGCTCATTTGGTCATTTTCACTGTGTTGTTTTGCTCTCTGTGGCCTCTCCGGTATTCGGCATTGTCTCTGGGGTTTGCTCAGGTGTTCGGCTCCGCCTCGGAGGTTTGCTCAGGTGTCCAACTCCGTCTCTGGTTCTAGTCCAACATTCGGCACCGTATATTCAGGTGAGGGTTTGTTCTTTGTTATATGTCATTACTCTCTGCTCGAAATGTTGTTAACCCCTCGCAGCTCCTCTGTGGTCAGGTTGTCCCTTTGTTTCTGCGACTTATGCGTCGGTTTACAACAGGTATGGCTTCGCCCCGTCAGCCATACACGGGTCTTTACTCTCTGTTATCTCCTTTACGATTTCACTGTACTGCTTCTGTTGCGTGATTTTGGATGTGGTTATGACCCTAACGCTATTCTGTTGTAGTGGTTGCAGGTGACCGGTCCCGTGGCTTTGCAGGGACTTCGACTGTCTATCCTCCAGGTAGCTCTGTTCTTAACCTACCCTCTTCTGTGGCTCTTAGTCTTCACTGTATTTATTTGCTTCGGTGGTCTGTATTTGATAAAGAGTCAGGCCTTTGTAATGTATCAACCCGTATCTGCAGCTTAGAGGGTTTCTGTGGTTGCTTTTGTTTAATGGCTCGGTCCTTTGTATATTCGTTGTTCGGTCGTTCTGTAGCTGTGGATAGGAGGGTTTCTGGGTATTCGTTTACTTGGTCATTGGGAATTTTATACCCTGCAATATATTTACACAGTGTATGTAATAACTATGGAACTCGGTGTTGTTGCTTACCAGTTGTCTGTGGACCGTCGTTTCTTGCGTTTTTGCTTGACTCTATTCGCCTTTCACTTGCTCTCGGCCTCGGCTGGTCATGAGATGTTTGGAGTTGTGATGCTCTGTTACTGTATCGACCTGCAATGTATTGAAATGAACAGAAGTATATATATGTATGTTTGCTTTTGGAGTAACGAGACTTGGTTGCTGTATCTGCTTGTAATGTGTGGACTAAACAGAAATGTATATGGATGTGGATGCGTAGGTTCGTGAAACTCTGTCACGGTATTTGTTTGTATTGAATGGAATGAACAGAACTAATTATGCATGCGTATTCTATCTTAGAGGACATAAATCTTGCAATCTGGAAATTAATTGTGCACTGAACAATTTATGAAGGAAATGAAATGTATTTCGCTATTACTCTTTTCAATGTTACGCTCCAGAACCCTTCTGGGTTATTTCCTCTGTCTTTTTATACAATACTTCAGCAGTTAGATAACTGCTTGGTAGTTCTACATTACAGTTGCTTGAGAGTTGCTTTCAGTTACGTGACCTGGCTATTTGTTTGCTTGCCTGTTTCTTCTGTCCCATAAGGGTTTAATGCTTACATTGATTATTGTCATTTATCTAATTTCTTAACAACTCTAGTTTAAGACCTATAACTACAGTCCCTTAACAACTCTAGTTAGGACCTGTTATTACAATTAAAACAGAACAAGTTAAAAAAGGAAATTTAAGCTAATAAACAAAATGCTGTAGTTGACCTTTGAAGAACAAAATAAAAACTCTGACAGTCTTGCTGTCCATTTGTCGAAATATTCATTTCTCCTAATCTTCTTTAGAAACTTTGTCTGCCCCTTCTCGGTCTGCGCCCTTTCGACCAGATGCTCCTGCATCAGTAGAGAAAAAAAAGAAGCTAGAAAGACAAGGAGCGAGAGAATTAGAAACTAAGATGGTCTGAGCAGGCGTTAACCATCATCATCATCAGAATAATCCTAACATAGTAAAAAGTTTTTGGAATTTTAATATCTTATATTATTATAATAATATATTTATTTTAAATAATTAAAATTTTTAATTTAAAATATAATTGTCAAATAACAAAAAAAAATTAATATTATGTTAATGATGATTAATTATTTATTAATTAAAATTGGTTTATTCCATTTTAAGAAATAATCTAGATTACTATTTTTTTTCTTTTAAGTTAAAAAGTTAGGGAGGTTGGTAATCTCATAAATATTTTGAAATTGAAATTTAATATTTGTATATGTTAGACAATCTAAAAGAATATATATTTTTAACTTCAAGTGTGTTAATGTGACAAAGGTGACAAACTCTTACATAATGTTTTGTCTTAGGAATTAATGAATGCTCATATTTAACGTCAAGGTTCTCAATTTTCAAGATGAGTGTAGGGAAACAGCTTACATGTTACTTCCTTGAAGTCATCAAAAATACTTTAATTTAGTAGGGATTATGAAACAAATACCATGCTAACTAGCTTCATGCATGAATAATCCATCTAATAAAACATGAGACTAAGATAGAAAAACCTACTTACTTAACCATGCATTCATCCAAGGTTCACCATAACCATCCTTGTAAAGATATTAATCCATATCACAAGAGTCCCCAAGAGAAGTGGCTTAATTATTGTTCCATAGTGAGATAAAGAAAAGAGACTATTAAAAGAGATGAATTACCTCCAAGTGTGACAATAATCCAAATGACCTAATTTCTCCTATTTTTATACTAGGGTAACTAAGTAATTTAACTAAAATTAGTTTGAAATCACATAAAAGCATAAAATACATGATAATAAGCCCATAGGTCATTAAGTTAGCCCATGAAATAAACTCCTCAATACCAAACCAAAAATTATCTTAAATTAACCCACACATATGACTAAAAGTTCCTCCAAGGATGACATTATCTCCAAATAGGTTTAATAACACCCCAAAAGTCATATCTCATCATATGAATGTGTGTCTTCTCATCAAGGGGGTATGCCATTACCCAAAAGTCGCCTCTAATCTTCTAAAAGGTGTTCTCTCATGCCCTAATGTCATATTCTAAAGACCACATCATCATCAAGCATAATATGTCACCATTTAAAAACAACATCCTAGCTCCAATGGGTAGCATTCAAGGTGCTATATGTATAGAAATGTCTCTGAGAGTAAGCAAAGTAATCATCATGTCAATGTCCCTCATTCAATGTTCAATGACAAGGTGTAGTTGAAGGAACTCAAAAGGATGTTTCATGAAGATCCAAGAGGCATGAGTGAAGCATCACCAACATCCTCCAAAGCACCATGAAAATTCTGGGATTATCATCAAGCATGGGATAAATGAATCAAGTAAATTTTAACTAACATGATCATAAAACTCATAGAAGTATAAAATGTTGACCATATTTAATGTCAAATACATGCAAGGATATCACACAAAGTATCTTCTTCAAATTTCTTTATATTAATACAACATACAAGTTACCAAATTTAGATATGGGATGATTAACAAATGTCCCTATTAGATTCTCCAAACCCAAGGCAGGAATAATTCCCAAGTTTACCATTCAATCAAGAGATGTAAGTGATAAGTGATATAGTATGTAGTGCACTTCATTAAAAGTGTTATAATCTTATACTAGATCATGCATGACCTTTATCCATGAGTTCCTTTATGAAGGAAGCACTCAGATCTACTTGAATTACCCTTTCCTTGACACTTCCTTTTCTACTTTATACTTATCCTTTTTCTTTGTTTGATTTGGCTTTGGTATTAAGCTTTCAATAGTTTCATTGAAGACCCCTTTTAGGATGAGGCTATTCATGCTCATTAGATTTTCCAGGTTTTCATAAGTTCATTTTTCTTCGAAAGGTGTTATAAACATGGGACTAGTGTGATGGCCTCATGTCAGGTGTTAGAGCTGAAGCTAAATTGGCTTTTAACATTCATTCCTTGCCATTATTTTGTAAAATAACATTTTTTTCATATGATTTTATCTTTCTTTCTTTTCAAGGTGAAACAACCTAAAAGAAAAAAATTATCACTTCTTCTCATAAGGTGACTCTGATATGGAACTAGCACAAGTGATTCGTAATAAAAAAAATAAAATAAAGGATAATGCACCAAGGAAAGAATGCAAGTATTAAGTATGGAGGGATATGGACACACAACTTTTATCCATGTTTTCTAAACATGAAAATCCTAGACAGTGAAAGGAAAACCCCAAGAGGTACACAATAATAGGAGGAAATTGATAACCCCATAGGTGAAATAAAGAAACACGTACTTAGGTGCTACAAAACATTAAATAGAAGTAGTTCTTAAGAAAAAAATAGGTAATGTACATGATGGTCATTCACATACCTTCATCTAGTGAGAAACTCAATTAAGTGGATGAGCTAACCATAGTGCAAAAGAGAGGCATTTGAGAATCATCTGAGGCTACTAGTTGGAAATCTATATCTTAGGAGAAACATTTTCTCCTATGGTTAACATTGTTTATACATGGGTAAAATTTGTTACGAACTCAAATATATATGATCATTATAGAGCACATAATCTATGTGATTGGATGAAGAGTTTATAATAATCCCGTCATCTTTGGTGCATAAGAGATATAGCCTACATCACTTTAATAATTTTGCTAGATTAGACAAAGGAAGATATTAGTATTATAATAACAAGGTCATACCATCACCTTTGAATATGAAAGGTAACAAAAACTATATGTCATAAACATCTTCTAAAGCTACTTTTTTCTGTGAAATAATGAAATGCATAAGATGTAATGAATCGACATGATAGAAATCGTCAAGTCTCACTATTACAACTAGTTGAGGATGAGCCTCATTAACAAGGCGACCCAGGATCAAACCTGATGGAGGTTGTTGCACCCATGTTAGGGGGAGATACACGCTAAAATCCAGTCAACATAGAGCTGGTGTGTCCGAGGCCGGGTGTGATTCCTGGGTGACTTTGATGGCTTAGATGCCCCTGGGTCATTGTCTCTCAAGCCACAATCCTAGAGAAATAATGACAACTTGACAAAAAAAATCAACATTAGAGAAATCAATGAAGGATGCAAAGTCAAGATGCATCACACACAACATATTCTAAGCTATAATAACATTTTAAATTAGCAAAGTTCTAGTACAAAGTGTATGAAGTTGGGCACTACTTGGGAATGGGAACTTCACTAATTAAAATTAGACAAACAAAAAAAATGAATCTTAACTTTTTCATGAAATATATATGGATAGTGATTATTCTCTATAGGTGCTATAACTCATTCTTTAAAATTTTCACCTTTTTTATTTTTCTTAGTTTTCCTTTTCACCCTATATATAACTTTCCCTAGGGAACAATGTTGTAGGCATGTCCTACTATTATTGATCTTGGAACTTGTTTTCAAAATGGATGTTTATGCATTGCACTTAAAATATTCATAGCCATATATTGAAGTAAGTGACATTCAAATTAGTTTTGTCAAACAATAATAGAATCATGATAATCGAGTCATAAGATGGTGGTTAAAAAAAAATCGAATTCCATGTGCCCTTACTCTACAATTATTATGTTTAAATCATGTTCCATTCATTTGTAGATTTTCCACGTTATTTACTAAGCTCTATGGAAATGTTCTTGGATTTTAGTCTCTGAGGAGAGAATGTGTATTTTATTTTGAAGGAGCTTGGTTATAAAGTTATTACATATTTTATTTTGGAGTTTGGTTGAAAATATTTTATATCATTAAAAGGATTTTTTGGGGAAATTTCTTAAATTTAATGTTTAAAGCCTTGTGAAAAGTGTTTATGTTATCAACATAAGGGGAGCTTGTCAATATTTTAGATTTTTTTAGAATTGTTACTGAAATCAAAATCATATTAGTGTGCGGCCACAATTATTTTATGAAAATCCTACTACATTATGAAGGAAATAATGTCATCATAGAGTTGGTCGATTTACTTGCAAAGTATGTTCATTTTTTCTCACTTCCCATGATTTCAAAGAAAATATAGTAATCATACTTTGAAAGAAAGTATAGTAGTTGCAAAACTAATTGAAACATTTAGAAAGCTACATGGACATCCAAAGATAATTGTAGGTGATAGGGAGCCAATTTCCAATAGTGATTTTTGGGTAAACTTGTTTTCTTGTTTCGTCCAATTTAATTGATAAAGTGATATTGGGATAAGTATCTAGAAGTTCGTCTCCATTACTTTATATCTAATAAACATTCACTGTGGTTTAAATGATTACCTTATGTAGAGTGGTGGTACACCACTTCCTCTCATATTTTTCTCCAAAATGTCCCTATTTATGGAACTCCATGTGTATAATCCTCTATCCATCACATCATCCTCAAGAGGGAAACCTATGTTTTAATTAGCAGAGGACCACATCTCATATAATCAATAGGTTTTAATGTTATTAATATATAGCATGGCTATAAAACAAAATATTATGAAAAAGAAATTAAATCAACATCAATATGAGAAAATTTGAAGTGGGAGGGAGGGGGAGGGCGAGGGGGTAGGGTATTTTTGAGGATATATATATATATATATATATATATATATATATATACCTAAGTACTATGGCACCTATAAAGCATTAGACGGGATTAACAATATGACTTACATATCAAAGTCTCATCGTTTACATATACATAGTGTTTTCATGCTTCTTGTTTAAAGAATGCAATTGGTGATTGAAGATTAGTTAAAAATATTCTTCTTAAGTTTGATGAAGAGGGAGAAATCATACTTGAACTTGAAGCCCTCAATGAGTATTAGACCAAACAAATACAAGCTAAATAGTTATTGAGAAGATCATAAATTTGAAGAACTTGTAAGTAGATATACAACTCGGTAAGATGATTTTTTCATATACAAAAATCCATAAATTATTATTGTAGATTTAAATACTTGTTTGAAATGGGGGGCATGTGAAGTCTTAAAGCACAACCATTTGTCATTGTCATTAAGCTATGTTGAATTAAGTTTTAATAATAAGAATATTAATCAATTTTTAAGATTATAGTTGAGTCAAACACTATATTAAACCCTTTACATTATGATTTGAATCTTAGACTCTATGAAAGAGTACATACTACACACCCTCTAGATTTTAACTTATGGCCTCCTAGAAAGAAACACACATTCCTAACTATTAAGCCCACTCAAGTTGTGCTTTCTTTGTGTCATGCTTATAAATAAAAAAAACTCATTTGAATAATCAATTATTTTTATTCATTTGATATTTTATTATAGAAAGTTACATGCTAAAAAAGGATTCGCATTCATTCACTTCTTTACTTATATTAAGTGTAACATTATTATATTAAGTCATTTTTAGTTTTGTTTTCATAACCTGTCATGACTAAGGATTTTATAAAGAAATACCTCTCGATAGTACCAAATTGCCATGGTGAAGGGTTTCTATGTAATGTAATCTTTTAATAATGCCCTAGGCCGTTTTCGAGTGCAAATGCAATGTTGAGATCTCTAAACAACACAATGATAAAATGATCACGAAACATAATACAGACATGATTTTCTTCATACACAAATTGTGGTCGTTATCATTTGAAATAACAATGGGACCTCTTTACATATAACGATCATAGATTTATATCAATAACGATTTTATATAATGCCTTCAACTAAGATAGGAAGATAAAGTGACAAGAGAAAATGTGGTCTTGGCCATTAAGATAATAACGCTCAACTGTTACATATACTCATTAAATAATTATCCATCTTTGCATATAATTTCAAGAAAATGAAGGTTGTTTTGGTCACCCCAATGGCTCTTTTTAACAAAGAAATTTAGGAAATGAAACGGTATCGTATTTGAGTATAACTATTGGGAATAAAATAGGACCGGAATTGAGAGATTGTATAGAAAATTCTGTATAATTATCGGGTTTGGAATAAATTTATAGTATTAAGGAAAAAAAAATATTGTTATGTCAAATTTTAATAGGCGAATGCATGTAACACTAGCATAAATTCATTTTTAGTAAAGATATACACGGATAAATTTATTTCAAGTAGGTATATATTAAGCATAACTTTATTTGGAGTAAATATATATTAAGTATAGAGAATGAAATATTTTTAGCTATAATTTTTTCATTTATTTTATGTAATATATTTATTTCTTCGTAAATCTCTATTTAAAAAAAATTATTAGTTTTTTTATTTTTTAATAATTTAATATTATTAAAAAGCTTCTCCCTCCTACTAACTCCCAATCAACTTTCAATTATAAATAAAGTTTTTTTTTCCTCTAATTTATTATAAACTTAATTAAAAAATAATATTAATTTTCTAACTTCGTTAATGACTTAACTTGAATAATATTGATTTTCTAACTTCGTTAATGACTTAACTTGAGTATTTTTCTTAGATATTTTGCTTAGATATTACTTTTCCTATTTCTTTTCTGATGGTTATATTATGCAACAAACTTAATAATCTTTATAATTCTATTTCAAAAATATATAATTAAATTAAAAAATCAATTTGTAAATTTATTTTTAAATTTGATTTATAAATTTTAGTGTTTAATATTTCTATTTTTTCTATATAACATTATTTTATTTAATATAAAGTAACAATATCTTGCCCTAGGAGACACCTTGGTGCCCACTGCAAATAACGTTTGTAATTTCAAAGTTTCAAAGAGTTAAAATGTATGATCTTTGCGATCTTAAAACCATCACCGAGAACTTCAGATACATATCCCAAAATGTGTCGGAGGACAACATTAGAAAAACGATTCTAGATGCATGGAGCAATCCATCGAGAGTACCGCAAATAGAAAGTTGCTAGAATTAAATGGCAAAGTAATTCACCAAACTGGTTTAGCTAAACAACTAGTTATCATTAAATTTCCAACCTACGCCTTAGTCCTTCAAACCCAGATATTGAATAACAGACAGTGATACTTTCACTACCGAACCACGCAAGAACGATGTACTGCTGTAATATGGAATTATTTACCAGAAATTTCTTTTTATAAAGAGATCCCTCACAAATTGTGCTCAGAGAAAGCGTCTGAGCCATTCGGTGCCAATCAAATTCGTTTCGTATTGTGTAAGTAACACAGCCACGAACACGGGAATTGTGTCACAGGATGCCGAAGGAAGAAGAACAGATGCCGTGTCGCCTACCTTTACCTCTTTTATCTCTCAATCACGTTTCACTACTTTGCAGATCTGTCACGGCTTCCACGGAATTCTACGTCAATGTTCTTGGATTCCAGCTTGTGAGAAGGCCATCTTCATTCGATTTTGTAGGAGCTTGGTAAGATATAATTTGCGTCAACATAATCAATAAGTCTCTTTGGGTATAATATACTGTTCTACATATTCCCTGTGAGGATATAACATGTTAGTGTGAATAATCCAGGTTATTCAATTACGGTGTGGGAATACATCTCTTGCAGTGCAAGTCTGTGGACGATCTACCTAAGAAAACTGAGATCAATCCAAGAGATAACCATATCTCTTTTCAGGTTTAGCTTTAAAATCCCACTATCATCTTTGAGAGATTACTATTACTGTTCTGTGCCTAATGTTATAGTTGTGCTTATCATTGTTCTTTTATTTTCCTTGCAGTGCCCAGATATATTTTTGGTAGAAAAGGGACTGCAAGAAATGGACATAAAATACAAAAAAAGTGTTGTGGAGGATGGAGGATTGTACGTGGATCAAATTTTCTTCCATGATCCTGATGGTTACATGATCGAAATCTGCAACTGCGAGAATCTTCCCATTATTCCTGTACGATCACCCTCTTCTGTGAGATCAACCTCTCTGCGGTTTTCTTTACCTCAACCTAACCCTAAATTAGAGCGAGAAGACAGTCGCTCAGAAATCGCTCTAGTTCCAATGAATGTTACTACAGCACAAATGGACTTCACTCCTTACAGTAAGCTATTCACCTGTACGGTTAATAGTAGAATAGGGTTAATGTAAACCATTTCAATAAACTTTCGTATTTGTGTATACATCGTAGAGAAGCGCACTTACAACTAAGTAGTCCACCCCTTCAATGGATTCTTATATCATATTCTTTGTTGACCTCTGGTGAACAGAAAAACAGATCGAAGCCACTGGACCGGTGAGATGCTACTCATCAGATGCCCTTGATGATAAAAAACCATTTTTTTCTTGACATCATGGATTTTTTATCTGTAATGACCAGAGGTATATTCCCTTCAATGCGAAATACTATGCCTACTGAGAAGACATTTCGTAATCATATGTCCATACCATTCAAGAAAATTGATGACTAGTTAGCTAGAGCGTCAAGGAATGCCATGATACTAAGGGATCTAGATATAAGGCTAATATATTCTATCAATCCTTATTGCGTATTGGGATTACAGGTTTCTCCTGTATGGATTATTTGAAGAGTTGTATGCGTAGTTTCTATGTTGTAAAAGTATATTTCATACAATTTATCTACTCTGTAGTTTGCATTTTGCTTAAATGCGTATGTGAAAAATTATGTATTCTCCAAGGAAGATCTAGAAGAATCTCATCTTTCACATTCCAATAATGTGGATTATACCAATTGGGAATTTAATTTCATGGAGCAGAATAGCATTACTTTGGAGTACAATACGTCCCATTTTGGAATTTAATTTTGTGGAATATAACAATATTTCTTTCACCGATCTAATTAATTAGATTCAATTTATTTTAAATAATTGTAAAAGTAGTTTATAAAAATATGGTTCAAAAAATGTTACTGTAAGTGAATGTTTTCCATAATTATTTTAGTTATAATAAATTTAGATATATTTCATAAATACATTCAATTTAATTTAAATAATTATAAAAAATAGGTTTATAAAAATATTTTCCAAAAAATACTAATTTAAGTGAACGTTTTTTTCCATAATCATTTTAATTATAATGTATTTAGATATATTTCATCAATAGAGTTTTGAGTTGAGAGTAGTATGTTGGCTAACTAAAAAGTACGATTTCCATATTCATTCTTTTTTAATTATAAATTTATTTATAATATGGTTATTTATGCATAATAATAGTAATGAGAAAATGTCATTTTATTACCAGATTTTTATTTATTTTTAATTATTTATATTATTTTAAGAAAAATAGTAAATATCAAAATATGTTGAACTCTGAGATACGCTCAACACGTGGGCAATGAAATATTGTATAAGGCAGATGGGGAAGAGGACAACACATCTAACTTCCCATTATGCAAGTCATCAGGTGAAAAGCTCTATGTGGCATATGAAACTTCAATTGCCCTCTACCAGAAGTGGTGATGGTAAGGTAAGGTGTTTAATGACACATGTTGGGGCTGCTATAGTTTATATTTGTCTTGTTGAGTGGAGGTTGCTCGACATTGGTCTTAGTTGATGAAGTTTGGTTGGGTTCTTTGGCCCTCAAGTACTCTTGGAGAGATGGAAATTTCCATGACTTCCTACACTGTGGTGAGTTTTCAAAAGCTACAAGTTTACCTGTCGGTGCCCATTTCGTCATTCCCGTCTGTAGTGCCCGGCAGACTGTCGTCTAAGTGTCTTCGGTGGTGCGGATGGTGCTTGGGTCCTGTTACCACTGAAACCAACAGGGGACCTAAAAGGGGTTCTTAAGAGGAAAATTGCTAGGTTAAGGGCAATGGTGGACACTTAGCCGAGTCTCACCACAACTAAGTCTCGATGCTCCTTACGGACTTTCATCGATGGGAGGAGTCCCAGTAGTGTAGGGATCACTTGTAAAGTATACGTTAGCAGATATGTGGAAAGTGACTCTAGACACCCTTTCTCAAGGATGGAGTGAGGGGTGAGGGAGAAGGAATAAGCTTAAAGATGAGGTTATAAATCCCTATAATCCTTGGGAAACTTTGATATCCAAATGGTCCTTAACAAATAATATTTATTTAGAAGTAGGACCACACAAGGCGTGGACCCAGTCCAAGTTCAGGGATGGAATGTAGCAACCAATGATGTTCATATCCTCGACAAGGAGAAAGGAAAGGACCAAACAAGAATATTTACTTCAAAAGGTTGAATTGAACCCGTTGAGGTCTAGCCTCGGAGATGCCTAGGCAAAATTCAATCCTAGAGCTAGGGCTTGGGATTCCTGAAGATTCCACTGTTAGAATTGCCTCAAATTTGAAGGAGAGGGAAGGGACCTACCAACGCAATAGCATGTGGGAGATCAAACTTTTTCCTTGGGTCAATTCTCGGGAAATTGAAGCCCTAGGTGACCTAATGGGCGTAGACCTAAGGAAAAAAGGGAAAAGGAAAAAAATAGTGTTCAAATCGTCACCCTTTTGTAGGTATTATTGCCTAATTCATTTCGGGATATGGATTCAAGGATGATGATGAGTAAGAACTTGGTTTCTTGATCAAGGAGGCCCAGAAAGTTAGCCTCACCAATGTTGATAGAAACAAAAGAAAAGTAACCTTAAAGCATTTATACTTCAAACAAAATGATGCAAGCTTATCGAGCCAAATAATATCTAGGACATTTCATTCATATAACATTGGCCCATACATTACATTAGCTAAAAAATGCTTAATTCCACATTTCAATTATGCAACAACTAGCCCTAATTGTAGCAGTATAAAACAACAAGAATAACAACGTCAAAATTTACTTACAACATTACAGAATATATCCAACCAACATTTAATTTGCAAGACAAAGCTCCAAGATAAGAGAAATAGCCCAAATATATACATCATAATGCATCCATCTCCAAAAAATATCCTATGAGGAAAAAGTGTGAAGTTCTTTATGTTTAGAGAGATCCCAAGTCAAGTGATGATCCAAATGAATGTATCTAACATAAATATATAGCCTCCTAAGGTGTTCGAATTGGCCTATGGGCCTACATTAGGCAATAATGATAAAATAATGTGCAAATAAAACACCTATTAGTGACAAGCCCACCAAAATAGCTCACAAATGTAAAAATAAGTCTCACAAGGAGCCAAATAATAATATGTACATGTCGTGGGGCCCTCCAAAGGCCTAATAATGTCCTAAAGTGCCATTCTAAGGAACAAATTCCTCGGAATATGATGGACGAGGGGGTGGCCCCTTGTTCTCCAAGTAGTAGACCTCAGGTGCTCCCAGTCAATTTCAGGGCAAATAAATGACCCCATGGGTCCCCAACGAATTAGAGATACCTGTAGATCCTCTGCAAAGGTCTAAGTGGTGGAATGAATGTTGTCATGAAATCGTACAAGTCCTCGGACACCTGCCAAGAGTATGGGGCTCTTGTGGGAGCATGCTCGGCATAATATACCAAGCATACCACCATCATCCGGAAAGTGGATCACTAGTAGTCTCTGAGCATCGATGAAGATCCGTGGAGTGTTCTCTGATGTTGTGGAGGCCAATGGATCTCTGTGTGTACCCTATACATGCCAATGTATACCAATGGGGTTAGGATCACGTATAGGGAGACCAAACACAAATGGAAACCACCTGTAATCCTGCATAAGATCCAATACATCCCCTAGCCTTCCAATACAACTAGTCATTAAAATAATCATTTAAAATAGTTTACAAACCATGGATAACAAAGTGGGCACTTCATAATGGAATGCCCTTCCATAGTGGGCTTTGGCTTGTGCTAGTGTCTCCAAGCTCCAAAGGGGTTAAACAAGTACCTTATTAGCTGATTCCATCCCCTAAAGGGGATAGTATGCCCAAGGTACATCCCTCTAATGGGGGTGGCAAGTGATAAATGAGTGGAATGGAGTAGGGAATGAGAGGAGCGATCCTCGGCCACATATTGGGGCATAGGGTTAGCTATATAAGGGAAATCCGACATCTAGGTATGTAATGTGTAGGAGGGAGCAACCGTGTTACATGGGGTACCTCGACCTTCATTTTTTCACCTTTTTTTATATGCCTTTTGCCTTTTATGAATTTTCTTTAATTAACTGCTCAGCGCTCAAAGGGAAAGAGCATGATGTGTAAGATATAGCAGTGATTACCCCCTTTAAGGTAGGGTGGTTCATTTCGCTCCAAGGGTTGGGACAATCATGGGTTCCTGAATGATAAAGGAGGCTCGTCTAGGGCCTATGGAAACAGGGTGATAACCATGGATTCGAGTAGAGCTCATGTATTGCCTTTTTCCCATGTGCTAAATATTTTGTCCCCAACATATTTTACATTTTGTGGTACAATTTTCTATTAAATGTGGCCAATTGTGATTTTTTCTTTTTCTTTTAACTGCTTCAACCTTCAGGGCATCATTCAAGACTTGGCCCAAGGTGGGGGCAAGGGGATAGGGAGGTTGGCCCTATGTGGACCCAGAATGGAAGTGTAGACCCAGGTGGGAGAGATGATGAATGTGGTATAGTGAGTGGAAAAGGAGTAATATATGCAGATAAAGGAGAAGGGCCACACACTCAAATTTGGGGTTTCCCGAGTAGTACCACCCTAGAACCAAATGGTAAATAAAGGACATCCCACGGGACTAAGATACAAGGGTGACATAAAAAAGAGATCAACAGGACAAGAGCACAAACTAAGCCCACCCTTTCCACCAAATCCCCCAATAATTCCATACCCAGAAGTATCCATGACAAGTAAACCCAATACTCAATGACCAAATGAGAATACATAACTTTAAGATGCCCACCTTCAAAAATACGATCAATACAGGTGGCTGGTGGACCACATGGCTGGCTCGGGTGGCAGAGAAATGGCACAATGAGTTAGGAGGATGTTGCAAGGGGCTACTGGCTGTCGACTAAGGTTCATCATGCAGAAACATTTTTCCTCAGGATACCACCCACAAAGTGGTGGGTAACATCTGGCTCCAACTGGGATGTCATCTGTCGAGGAACTGGACAAGGCTGCTTGAATGGGAGGTCACGAGAACTACAACAATCTCTTGGTCATCGTAGACCTATTACTACCCATGTCAAATATCAAAGCCATGGGGTAACATTTTTTTCATGGTGTCTTATGATCACACATGCTTAATGTTATCCTTTAAACGAAATATTAATAAAATATGCAAATATGCATCTATCTACCATGAGAAAAATCATATTATGATATTTCTAATGCAGAAATTAGCATTTGATGTAGCCTACTCTACCATGCATGTGATACGATGTAAAGTGCTAGGTATAATCATAGACCCAATGCAACCAACATGTCAATTGATTAATACAAGGATGCATGTTTCCATGATTAATTTTGCAATGGAATTGGCAATATAAGTGGGAATAATGATGTGAGGAGTTACGGGGGCTGGAAGACGGAAAGCAAGAAACCCATATTATAGAGAATGGAATTAACCCTAGAAAAAGGGAAAGACATCAGCCGAGAATATTTAATTTGGTGTTCTAACTATGAGATAGAAATGTCAACGATGATGTACATGAATTATTGATGAATAGTTATCTCAGACCTATCATCCTTAAGGTAAGGAGTGAAAGATTCAGACATATTTAGGATGATACTATTTTGGTCGTTGGGAAAATAAGAAGTTGACTGATCATTGTACCTGGGAAAAAACATGATTCTTGGTTCTTCGTAGCGGAAATCATCTCTTCATCAAGACTAGGGGAATGAACATCATCATAAACATCTATTTCTAGGGTAGGGGAAGAGCGCTCAAACATGGAGAAAAACCCTTTATTGGTCGCATGGCCTAGAGAGGAATCTTCCTCAATTTCTTTTCTATTAGATTCATCATAATTTCTCACAATATTGGAAGGATCTTATTTTATTGAATCATCTTGGAACATAAAGAACATAACTTTTCAATCACTAGGAAGGGCTTCATAAGGACCAATATTGTTATTTGGAAGTGGGGGAGCATTTTCTTCTACCCTACGCTCATTCTTATGGTCTTGAGGAACCATGGGGTCTTCATTTCTCTAATTATACCTAATTTCCCAATCAACAACCCCAAAGTCACTCATAGGTTCTCCGTTTATTTCACTACCATGATCTTCCTAGAAATCCTCAAATTATTCACTCTATATTTGGTGTTGGTTATAACTCCATTCGTTACCTTCTTCAAATAGGGAGGATTTTTCTTCCTTCATTCACTCTCAAAGAATGATCTCCAAGGTATTTACTACATGATTTCAAATAAATGCCTCAAGAAGATTGTCATTGGTATGGTTCTCTTTATATATACTCTTTGTGTTAAGGATCCTTTCCGATTGCTCACAATAGTGGGAGAAAATCTCTTGGGAGTCATATGTGGCCATCAGATTCCTACAAGGCTTTTCATATTCCATCATTTATTCTTGCATTGTCTAAGGGTTGTCAGGGTTGAGATCTTCCTCATCATATTTGGAGGATATGCTTTCCAATTCATGTATCTCTGTATTGGAATTATCATTAAAATATGCATAAATAAGAAGCCCTTATTCAAACATAAAACTATATTCAATAACTTCCTCCTCTCGAAGGACCATATCTAACGTTTGGGAGATGTCTTCATGAGATTGTGAACTCAGCCCTTTATGTAACAAGAACTGCGTAATCAACATTGGAAGAGAAGTAATGCTTTTAGGTTTACATGATTCAAACCAATTATTATTTGGGGAAATGAATAGGACAAAAAGTCACATTTGGTCACAAGGTTGAGTTATATTTTACCTTGAAAGGTACCTTATCAACCTTATCACGTGGTTGGCTGCGGAATGTTGACCCCCATCGAACATTGTCATATTCTTCATGGATTTCGATGAAGGGCATCTTGGATTCCCTGTCATATCTATGGTGGGAAAATATGTGGTCAAAATGTTGTTGGGTGCTTGATGACATGGGAGCTGCTAGGATGAATGAAATTATCTTAACAAATGCTTGCTTCACCCTACAAGCATTGACTTTCAAGTTCAATGAAGAACTAGGGCTTTGTTCTTCCAATGAATTCGCCAATAATGATATGTCAATATGTCATATAGGGAACAAAACACACATTTCATGTCCCTGACAATGATGCAAGAAATTTTACCATTAAAACTAGCAGGAGACCTAAATGGGTTCTTAAGAGGGCAACTGCTAGGTTAAGGGAAATGGTGGGACCTTATCCCACTGTCACTACAACTAAGTCTCCCTGCTATTTACATACTTTCACCGATGGGAGGAGTCGTGGTAGTGTACGGATCACTTGTAAAGTATATGTCAGTGTATAGGTGGAAAGTGACCTTGGAAACCCTTTCCCAAGGATGAAGTGAAGAATGCAACTTGCTTACTTTTTAAGCAAGGGAATTGATCCTCCAAGGGTAAGGGGTCCGAGGTATTGACCCCAAGTATTGGGTCCAAGGTATTGGTCCTACGTGGTTTTGGACCATCGTATTGAGAGAGGCATAAGCCTATATAAGGAGAAGAAGATGATTAGGCCAAAGGGCAACGGTGCAAGGATTGAATATCTGATGAAGTGTGAGATATAGTATGCTGGTTATGGGTTTGTGATGATTTTCTTGATTTGAACCAAGGATACCCCTATGCGGTTGATGATGGATGATGGATTGGGATCATAAGGCTTGGAATGCATTATCATTATGTTGTTTGATCATGGATAGACTAGATTTGAATTATTGGTGCATGTTTTATTGTATAAATGTTATGATCTGGGTATGAATGATGTTTGGAATAGTTGCAAAGTTATGAGTAAATATTTGCAGATCTGTACGCGGGTTGGCTTTAGTAAAAGCACGTATACACGCTGGTTTGGTTCATCATAGTAGCATATACATTGTGAGATATGATATTTGAAGTTGCAATTGGATCTGGTTGTTGTTGCAGAGTTTTGTGTTCTGTTTTGTGTTCTGGTGACTGTGTTTTGTTGATGGGTCCAGTATGAAAATTGGATGAAATGTGGCCTTCATATTATGGTGTTGTGATGAATCAAGAGGTTTGTAGCCTTCATTAGTTCGGTGCCTATGTACTAGTAAACGGATCGGCTAGTACAAGAGCTAGGGGTTTGTAGCTCCCTTCCAGTAGTAGCTAGAGAATGAGAGAAGGTTGTAGCCTTCTGCAGGTGGGTGTCTGCATACTGGTATGAGTATATGCCATTACAAGATTGTAAACAGGTTTTTATTATCTTAAAGAAAATAGCAGCAGGTGGTTTTTGTCCCATGTCATTGGGTTTCCACCTTATATCATGGTGTTCATGTGTGCTTCTTATGTGTGATGATCTGTTCTATTTTACTGCACCGGTTTACTATTCATATGTTAATGAAGTTCTGATGCACTGATTAAAGATCAAAATATAATGGATTAACTGACTCATAAGTTTACTGGATATATGCTAGTTGCATTAAACACAGTTGCATGTACACATGGTTTCCCTTAACTAAAGTAGCATATATGAATCTAAGTATGGAAATGAAAAAGTTAGTAATTTTCTAATACTGATTCACCCCCCCTCTCAGTATTATTTCCAACAATTGGATCAGAGCGGGTCCTTTGGTAGAAGCTTGATTGCTTGAAGGAGATCCGTAGAACAATGGGAAAGAAAGTGCATCAGAAGAAGAAGACAGCTCAAAGGAACAATGACAGCCTGCTATTGAGTGGAAGCAAGTATTCATATTCTGAATCACCTCAGATTGAATATGAGCAAGCAAATGAAGCATTAGATAAACTCATAGATCAACAAGATCTATTTAACAAAAGGAATAGTTCCCTCAAAGAAGAAGTTATCAACTTAAAAGCTCAGCTGGAGTGTGCCTTTAGAGTACGTCAAATGCTATAGGAGTAGAATGAACAAAAAGAAAATGAGATTCTCAAACTAAGGCAACAAGTGGAAGAAAGAAGAAAGTTTGAAGAAATCTTGAAGAAGCAATATCTGGAAAAGGAAGAACAACATTAGGTTGAGGTAAATATCTTGAAAGGTAAATTAGAAGAAAAAGATAAACTATTACGATTTCAAGATAGTACTAAGATTTTGGATGATATTCTTAGTAGTCAAAGGTCACCTGCTATCAAAATTGGTCTTGGTTTTTATGAATCTGTTGAAGGTGAATCTAGCTCACATGGTGAGACAAGGAACTCTAATGTAAAATCTGAAATGCTCAACAAGGAGATGAGAGGTCAAACCCATCAACAACCAAGGAAAGATAATCTTCAAAGAAAATATTTTGCTCCTAAATATGGAAGTGATAGACGGTTATTTACCACGATGAATAATGTTGAATGCTATGTATGTCATAATTTTGGACATGCTGCAGCCAGATGCATAAGTAGAATTGTTCAAGACCATCACACAGAAAGATCATCACGTTCTAGGTACTTTAAGGGATATTGTTTTTCTTGCAATATGTTTGGTCACAAAGTTGTTGATTGCTATAGAAGGAGTATGAAACATGTAAGATGTTATGCATGTAACAAGCTTGGACATATAGCAAAGGAATGCAGGAACAAAGTACGGGTACCATACCAAAAGGAGAAAACATCATCACAGTCGAATATATGGAAGAAAAAGGAAGTACAGTCAGAAATATGTGGCATAGCAGAGTATACAGACATGACAGAATCAAAGGGAGCTGAAAGTGTGGGACCTCAATGTTCTAAATATCATACGCAAGTTTCATGAAGACAAGTCATGTGTATACGTGAGTTCGAAGCTGAACAGTCACGTATATGTTGGTTTGAGGAAAAGCAGTGGGACAGACTCAAGAAAAAGGGTCTGATATGATTCAGTCCATTATTTGCTCTATTTGATAATGGTTACAATCTGCTGATGATGTGTGGAAATGTGTTGGTACTCATAAGATGTTGTTTAGAAGTGTTTTTCATCCTAACTTGATGATGATGATGCCTTGATACTTCTTGTTGATATATGCATGATCAGATCTGACAGTGAACAGATGGCACAAGTTCAAGGGGAGCATATGCTTCGAATAATGCACTGTTGGCATTATGGTTAGAAGTCTTCGGTGATAATGCTTATGTGGCTAAATGATACATCTTGCTACTTATTGTTGGTTGGTCAAAAGAAAGGTATTGCGGGTTTCAGGTCGCTAATGTTGATGAGAGATGCTTATGTTGCAAATCATATGGTGTATGATAGTTGCTAATGATTATCATGGTCTTGTTTAGGTCGTTGGTCTTTGTTAAAAATGTCATGTATTTCTTTTAAAGACCCATGAGTCATATGATCTAATTTGTAACCTCAGTTTGCATGGGAAGAATGATGTAATAATTTCTATTTCAGTCATGTATAAACATTTGGTATATCTCCACTTGGTTGGGTGGATGATTCAAAATGGTGTATCCCCACTTGGTTGGGAGATTGATGTATGTATGAGCCATTGGTGATAGGAAGTTCATACTCACTTAGTTGAGTTGTAGAGTCATGTTATTCTTTGGAAAAATATCTTTGCAAACTCTGCATGTGCTCAGGGGGGAGCATGGACAGATTGGTACATCTTGGCATGTACAAAGGGGGAGTTCGATCAAAATGTGCTCAGAGGAAGCATGGACGGATTGGTACATCTCAGCATGTACAAAGAGCTCAATCAGAGATTTCAGCATGTACTCAGCAGGAGTATGGACAACAGAATGTATATCAAGGGAGAGAATATCTTGGCCCACCCTTTGCCCTTTATGTCAAAGGGGGAGAGTGACTCGGTGTGGTTCTTGCCATCAAGTCCAAAGGGGGATATTGTTGGCATTATGATACATGTATGACTCAAGTGTTGTCCTTGATGGGAACTCTCTCAGATGATAGATCACAGTTCAGAGTCAAAGAATGAAGAAACAAAGGCATACGTAGGTTCACTATATACCAAGTCACATATATACACAGGTTCACTATATACCAAGTCGTGTACACACGCAGGTTCACTATATACCAAGTTGTGTATATACGCAGGGTCACTATATACCAATTAGTGTATACATGCAAGTTCACTATATACAAGGGCACATATAACATACACACGCACTTTCATAGAAGGAAAGGCATGTACGTGTCGGAAAACTAAGTTTTGGTCCGTGGTATTTGGTCCATGGTATCTTGGTATTTGGTCCATGATATTTCGTATGAGGTATTGACCCCAGGTATTGGGTCCAAGGTATTGGTCCTACATCGTTTTGGACCATGGTATTGAGAGATGCCTAAACCTATATAAGGAGAAGAAGATTATTAGGCCAAAGGGCAAGGGTGCAAGGATTGAATATCTGATGAAGAGTGAGATCTAGTATGTCGGTTATGGATTTGTGATGCTTTGCTTGATCTGAACCAAGGATGCACCTATGCGGTTGATGATGGATGATGGACTGAGATCATAAGGCTTGGAATGCATTATCATTATGTGGTTTTATCATGGATAGACTAGATCTAAATTATTGACGTATGTTTTATTGTATAAATGTTATGATCTAGGTATGACTGATGTTTGGAATCGCTGCAAAGTTATGAGTAAATATTTGCAGATCTGTACGTGGGTTGGCTTTGGTGAAAGTGCATATACACACTGGTTTGGTTCATCATAGTAGCATATACATTGTGAGATATGAAATTTGAAGTTGCAGTTGGATCTGGTTGTTGTTGCAAAGTTCTGTGTTCTGCTCTGTGTTCTGGTGACTGTGTTTTAATGATGGGTCCAGTATGAAAATTGGATGAAACGTGGCCTTCATATTATGGTGTTGTGATGAATCAAGAAGGTTGTAGCCTTTAGTAGGCCGACACTTACGTACTAGTAAACGGGATCGGCTAATACAAGAGCTAGGGGGTTGTAGCTCCCTTCCAGTAGTAGCTGGAGAATGAGAGAAGGTTTTATCCTTGTGCAGGTGGGTGCTTGTGTACTGGTATGATTTTGTGCCAGTACAAGATTATAAATAGTTTTTTCTTATCTTAAAGAAAACAACAACAGGTAGCTTTTGTCCCACATTGGGTTTCCACCTTAAAACATGGTCTTCATGTGTGCTTCTTATGTGTGATGATATGTTCTGTTTTACTACACCTATTTACTATTCATATGAAGTTCTGATGCACTGATTAAAGATCAACATATAATGGATTAACTGAATCATAAGTTTATTGGATATACGCTAGTTGCATTAAACACAGTTCTGTGTACACGAGGGTTCCCTTAACTGAAGTAGTGTATATGAATCTAAGTATGGAAATGAAAAAGTTAGTGATTTGATAATACTGATTCACCCCCCCCCCCCTTTCTCAGTATTATTTCCAATAGATTTACCTCCTATAGTTTCTCTCCCTTGTCCCATTCTAGTTTTACCCAAGGTCTTTGCCATAGTTCCTTACATTTATCTTTTTGTCCTTTATCTTTGCCATAGTTCCTTGCATTCATCCCTTATTCCTACATTACATGCGCATTAGAGCACAAAGCCAAATATCCAACTCTAACTCATTTCATAAATAGAATATAATAAAAAATATGCAATAAGTTGTGAGAATAGTTGGTTTGACTAAGTTAAGAGGTGAATTAAGGCCAAATAAGGCCCATATAATTACTCAATAATGAGGCTCTTCAATCAAAATATGTCAAAATCTCCATTTCTATAACTACTTCTCAACAATACTTGCTATTAAATTATCAATCTGTTGGGCTATGAATCGTTGTTATATATAAAATAAAAATGAATTAAAAAAAAAAAAAATCATATATATTAAGGAATAACACATGACAACACCGTTATATGAAATTGTGCTATTAATTAGAACATTTAAAATAAAACCAACCATTAAAAAAAAAATAGAAAGTTACAATAAAATACAATTATTATTATTATTATCCAATTTTAAGGTAAGGACCAAGCCAGACACCAAATTGGTGTATGAGACCCCCTTGTTTGTGGGACAATTTTACTAAGTTTACGAAGGCATACATATTCAACCCCCTCTGATTTTGAACCTATGACTTCATAGGAGAAAAAAATGCTCCTAACCATTGGGCCCACTCAAACTATATACAAATATAAAATATCTCAAACAAAATATCTATTTCCTTATACAAATAAAAAATATCTCAGAAAAAATAAATAAAAAAATAAAAAATAAAAATAAAAAAAATCTTAAACTTTGTAAAAAACTAATATAAAAACATTCTTTATTTTTGTCAAAAATTAATAGAAAAACACAATATCCAACATAATATGTTAGGAAACAAATAAACAAAAACCCGAATACTAACAAATATCCTTTCATATATCTAAATTTTCAATATTTCCAAAAGTATCCATAATGACTTCAAGCTTTAAATATCCACAAATTGTTAGATGTGTGACATCAATTTCCATCAGGTTCGACAGATTTGATATCCATTTCATTAAAAAGTTAACATAAATAATTACACAATCAAGTACCACATACCATTTCCTTCCTTCTTATTATGCTTGTCGTTGCAGGTATTATGCATACTTTATGTTGTTGATCATATATTGTTTTAGTTAAAATTACCAAATAATTTTCCATTTTATAAAATAAATTTTTTGGATTTATTTTTTTATTTATTATAAAAAGAATGTTAACATTTATTTGTAATGTTATTAGTTATAATTTTAAATATTTTATAAACCAATGCGTAGTAAACAATCATATGATAGTAACAATTAAACATTAATGCCTAAATACAATCTTGTATAATCATATTTGTTGTTCTCTCCATGGTTGCACCACAAACCTTGGGATTCGTATTTCATTAAATCACATTTGCAACTCACTCAAATAAATATTCACAAGGACTATGGCTCTCTGAGTGGTACCCGAACCAGCGGATCGTTACCGTCTAATATCCTCTCATCAAATCAGATTGACCATTGAACTCTGAAGCCCAAGAGTCATAGATCTCCTTGCCCACATTCTAAGAAAAGGCTTTTCCATCCAGCCATCGAGTGAGGGCTCCACAAAGTCTCGGTAATTATGATTACAAACACTAAAGTTATATTAACACAATATTACATTCCCGCTGCATGTATATCAATTCCAAAACACATATGACAAATTTTTTGGACTTGGGTTACAAATTTGAAGTCAAATGAAATTGTATTAAGATGCAAAGCCACCATACCTGGTTGGAACCCAAAGAATTAAGCATGGGAAACCACGACTTTACAACAAAAATAAATAGTTGACTGATTAGTTAGCCTCACTGAACTCTGTAGGGAAGCTCGGAACTCTGACGCTTAACCACTAAGCTTATCAATGTCCTTGGTGAGGATTGATGATAGTATCTGCAACACAGACACCATCATTTCCTCGCTTGATGGTGAAATCCCAAAATTGGTATTTGTATTAGTTTTATACTGGGGAGGCATATATCATTTAAGGCCTATGACGGACTCCAATATCGACATCTCCTAGTTTATTAAAAGGGTTGTTGTTGGCTAGAACCTGAAGTAGTTATGGAACAACAAAGTTGCTGAACCTAAGAAAAAGGTATGTATTCAAACGATTATTGCACAAAAGGTTATAGTTTGATGGGTCTCGTTAAAATTTATTAAAGCCTGGATAAAATTTCATTTACTAGGAATCAAAATCTCATACGTCTGCAAAATATGAAGTAGTACAGGTTATGTATGTTTGTCTTTATCGAGGGTGGTGTATAATTGAATGATGTAAAAATGCTGTGTATATTTCCTGAAATTCCCTTGTCCCTGTTTACATCGGTTTTATTCTCCATTTCCCTTCTTATTCTTATGGCCATATGCATATTAGCCTATATTTACAAGACACACATCTTACACTCCTCTCGTAGCCCGAATGCCAGCCTACAATAACCTTACAGCTCCCTCATGTCCTTCTTTTTTCCCAATAGAAACTTCATGTTTACAGTCTCATGCCCTGAACACATTCTGGTATAAGTGGACTAACACTTTCTTCATGTCACGACCTTGCAAAAGATTTGCCATTAAATTTTTTTATAGGTGGTGGACTTTCCAGGACTGATATTGTGTTTGCTGCTATGAGGGCCCTGAGTCCTGAACCTGCTCGGAGGGTGGTTTATGCACTCACTGGTTTTTTGGGGGATGTGAGGTAACCAGTTTTCGATTCTGGGACTTTTTGGGGGTGTTTTTTAAAATTATTTATTTTTAAAACATCAATGTACCCACTAGCTGGTGCCCATCTGAGGTGATGGGTGTCCTTATCCTTACACTTTGCACACTCTTCCTGACATCCTCCCCTATCCCTCCTACGTGTTATCTTACTATTTTCGGACTATTATTCTCTATGGTTCTGAGGTGTTAACTTCCCAAATCAGGCTCTCGATTTGGCGGTGTTGACATTCTCTTGGACAGTGAGTTCCGGGTGGGTTGAGGCATGGGAACTACTGTGACTACAAGAAGACAGGTAACTTTTTATTTCTTGTAGTAGTCTATCCTGGTAGGAGGGATGAAATTAATTCCCAGGGGATGTACGTGCGACATCATTAATCTCGCCTAGCAACATTGAAATTATCTTGGGAGGTGGCCTTCAGGTGGGTTGGGGCATGGGAACTATCCTTACTGCAAGAGGACAGGTGAACACGTACTACTTACAGTGTGTTGTCTTGGTAGGAGGGACGTCATTAAGTCTCGGGGGTTGTTATAGACATTTTTGTGCCCTACAACCCCAAGCATGAAATGTCCATAAACCAAGGGCTCCTAAGTCCCTAAATGTGTTGTTCTAACCCCTAAAGGAACAAGGTCAACATATTACAGCTTCTCCCAGAAGTTCTCCATGAAAAACTACTCAGAATTGGTCAAACCAGGATCATTTCAGATGCTCCACTGGCTAGGTGCGTTGCATCTCACCCAAATGCATTGTGAGGGTGCGTTGCATTTCAAAAGTCCCTTCTATGGGGTGCGATGGGAGAGAAATGACAAATGAGAGTGTCATTCCGCGAGGTGGAGAGGCAATGGAAGCTTCCAGAATCTTCTCCTGTGACACTTGCCTCACTGAATTCGACCAAGGATGAGTAAGAGACCCTCAGTCTCCAAGTGGAAGCCAGAACTGTCAGAGAGAAGACACTAATCAAATCACAAGCTGACTCATCCCCCTTACAGATATCTATATATGGATCCCTCATCCCAGAGATCCAGAGGCTGGAATTTTGCATATTGTAAGGAATTATTGTTGGTTTCTAGAGACAAAACATCAGATTGTTGGGTGATCTAAGCTTTGTTTGAGGTGAAGAGGGGCTTCTTTGCTGGGAGGTTGATGCTGGGTCAGAACAACCGGTTGTAACTCCTCCTAGATCTTTTCTTGTTTTATCAATAAAAGCTATTTGAGTTTTCCTCCATGCTTTTGTATCATTGATGCTTGTTACATTTGTATGGTCAATTTACATCTGATCCTAGATTGTTTATGAATATAGATCCATGTCTTTGTATAGTGCTATGCTTTTATGATCTTACAGGTACTTTGTGAAGCTGGGCGTGCAAGGGAGCAGGTAGTTGGGGATTATCAAAGAAGAGAGGGATCGAATCAAAGGATTAGCGCAAGACAGAGGTTGGTCCTTCTATTCCTCTCTATCTATAATTCATAAAGGAAAAACATAAGTAGCTTTTCTCTGTTTGTTTCTAAGGCAGCTGTCACACCTTAGTGGGATAGTGCAGTTCTATATAGACACTTTTCCCTGTAACAAAATGGCGACTCCACTGGGGAAACAATTAGTTTGTTTTTTTATCATTATTTGTTGTTTGTTTCATAAACTTATAAGTAGCATTCGAACTGCATTTGCCATAACAAATGCAAAGTAGATAACTGCTGCTTCAATCCATCTACTGGATATGTTTGTGATTTAAACAACTGGTTTACAAACTATCTGATTGCCCTTGTGATAGCTCTTAGATCCTCCTTAGACCTACCCCTGATTGTTGCATTACTGATTGCTTTTTACTTGTCCAAAAACCAAGAACTGAACTACAAACTGTGACCCAGAGACCCAACAGAGTCCCGTTTCTGGCCCAGCGCAGGTGCTGTTCAGAGATTTTGAATTTCAGCGCACTTCCCGAGTGGGCAACCTGCGTTGCATTTCAGATTCTCTATGTTACAGGTGCGCTGATCAGACTAGCTCTGTGCAGTTGTGGTTTTTGTGGATCATTCTTTCCAGTTCTATTCCTGAATTTTGCTACCTGTGATGAGTATATGTCTGTTTGAAACGCCTTTTCCTTGTTGTTATTCTGCCTCCTTTGTACAAAAGAACTATAGATTTTTTTGTGTGTTTTTTGAGTCGTTTACAGTTCTCCTTTGCAAAAGTAACATAGTCGTACTGTCGCCCTTTGATTTGAAACTATCGCAAGTGTCGATTTCAGTCCTAGGAAAGAGTTTGATTGCTGTTGATGGTCGATTATCCTGTTACTATTGCTTTTGCTCTGAATTTGTAATTTTCTATTGTCAAGAACGAGTATTCATTTCAAAATCGTAAGGTGTTGTAATCATCTCCATTTTTGATTTCGAAAAGAAACTTGTTTATATTTGTCGCTTGAAAAGAATTCAGATTTGTGCATCAGCTTTCTTTTTAGCATCCATATACTAAGAAATTCGAAAAACAAATACATGCATGTGCATTTGCATATAGACAGTCTGTTTGGTTTGATTTAGGAAAGTGCATTTACAGTGTGCTCTTTGCTCTTTGTGAAAAGATTTTGTCTTTCTTTTCCCTAGTAGCTAGGATTTTCATTGCATAAAAGAGATAAAAAGTTTGTTTATCATCTTAGATTGCAGTTTAGGAATTACATCTACATCTCATGGTGAACCCGAAAGGCAAACTTCATAAACAAGATCAACTTAAAATAAATTCAATGAATCTAACAACGCTTTGGAACTTAACGCACAACATTTAGAGGTCTAGGCTAGAGACGTATTCCGGCGTCGTAAAGCCTGGTAACCCTTGTTCTCACTGATGGTTGGGTGATTCCTCCACTTTGAGACGATAAGTGCCAGTACGGACTTGTGCTCCCACGTACCGTCGAGTATATTTTGGGAGACCCCTATAGGCTTAAATCCTTTATCCATAGGAAGTCGTGTTTGCCGCCCTATCAATCGCAATGCACTGAACACAGCATTCGGGAAGATTGACTGTCGTACCGTAAAAAGTATTCTGCAGTTTTGCGATTGGTTTGGTACTCCCTCTACCAAGATTTCCAGAGTAGTCCCTTTTGTTCCTTTTCAGACTCCTTAACGGAAAAGGTCCATCTGAGCACTTGTCACTTCAGGCTCATTAAAAATCGAAGGCGACTAGAGTCATCTTTTGTTTTTTCTCGACTCTTAAAAACTGAAAAAACAAGTTGTGTCACAGCGTCTAACATTTATTTTAAATGGAATATTCATTACCCCTTTCCTACGTTGATCTTGGGTTGAGAAAATGGAATCCACCAACCAAGGAATTCCCCTTGGAGGAAATCCTAGTCCCTTCTCCTCTTGGGGAGATGTTGGTGCACCCCATATGGCCACATTATCGCTTCCAGGACTGACAATTGGTTTACTTGTATGGCTCTTCTCGACCTCTGTCGTTCAGAACACCACAATTCTTGAACAATCGAATCAGCAATTGGACGAGTCTAGAGTTACCCACCAACCTTCTACTTCCTCTAATTCTTCCTCTCCTCCTTCCTCTTCGCTTGATGGGGCGGGTAAAGCCAAAACTCAGGTACCTAAGGAGAAGAAGGAAAAGAAGAAGAAAGAGAAGAAGAAGAAGGAGCCAAAAGCAAATGGGGGCAAACGAGTGTCGTCTAGCGAAAATCCACACACTGCACCGACCAGGCCTAAATCGCCATGTGTCATTTGCAAAGGAGACCATTATCACAGAGATTGTCCTTGCATCCCTCAGATCTTAAGGGACTATTCTCCTCGTTTGCACAACCCAGTGTCGTCAACCTCTGATGATCATGTTGAAAACACACCGTCAACTAGTGAAAGTGAAGCCCCAGGACAAAAAGGAAAATATAGATTTCCTTGTAAACTGTGCGAAGGCGATCATGTCGTCCACCGTTGTCCCTTCTTAGACGAAGCTAAAAGAGTTTTGGACGATCGTCCAGTTTCACCGTTACGACTTCCTCCTGGATATAAAAAACTCTTGCCGAGTCCGTCACTAGTTGAAAATCTGGCTGGCCCGCTCAGGTGGTCGGCCGAAGCACCTACCATTGAAGATAAACCATCTGAATCCATACCAGATGAAAGTCAAAAGGTCGAGGCGGCAGTTGACCCGGTCTTGCCTTGAGAGGTTCCATCTTCAGATGATACAGTCACTGAAGAGAACAAGGATGACACCATCCAAATTCTTTTCATAAGCACAGAATCTAACGAACATGGGGGCAATTTACCCATTCCTTTACCGCAAGAAGGAAGTTCGTCAGCGTCATACCCGACCGTCTATTCTGTCCCACCTCCAAGCAACCTAGTTGTCTCCTTCGACTGGAATCAACTAGGTAGACCCCGTTTACCGGCCAGTATATCATTCCGGATTATTGTTCAAATATATAGAATGGTTATGGCTGGTACCATCATAGATGAGGGGGCTTCTGTGAGTATCCTTTCCTCAACTGCTTGGAAAGCGCTTGGTTCGCCATCGCTTTTGCCTGAGATGAGAAATCTAACATGTTTTGACAAACAAACCAGTCGACCATTAGGGATCCTTCCCAATGTGCCCATAACGTTGAGAGGGAAAACCGTTCACATGAACGTGATGGTAGTTCAAGGACCCCTGGATTACAATCTACTCCTTGGACGAGACTATATTTATTGCATGGGAGCAATTGTCTCCTCACTCTTTAGAGTAATGTGTTTTCCGCACGAAGGAAGAGTGGTCAAGCTCGTAGACCAGCTTTCATTTCCCGGATCATACAGAGAAAATAGTCATACACCGTCCCTAAATGGTCTTTTCATGGAAGAAATGTATCAATCCCCAATCCGTCCACTCGATGAGCGCGAGTGATTTGGGGGGACATGACTGAATCCCAGGGGGCATGCACCCTGGTCTGCTTCGGCAGGAAAACTTCAGGTATAGGGTAGGTTTCCACGAGAGAATATGACTAGTCTGTACCCCCATCCGTGATTGGAAGAGGGGGTTATTCTAGAACAAGATTCTCTTGTCAAAGTTACGTGAGTGGAGTAGCCTCCTTCACTCACCTTTGTCTATTTCGGTAGACATCGCCGAGGAAGTGTTTTGTTTGCACTGTAAATGGAACAATCTTTGGTAACCTGTAAGAGGTAGGCCTCTCTCGGTAAAACAAATGTTTTAACGGACTAAAGAAGGGGTAACCTTGAAACTCTGTTTTATACCTGGGGGCATGCAAGCCTTTTGGCGTGCAAGCAAAGAGCGACTATTTATTTTTTAAATTTGTAGGATCTCTAACCCTTTAAACTCGTAGGATTGGTCGTCTCCTAACTTGCATAAAGAAAGGATGTGGGGCAAAACTCTAAAAGTTGTCATTTTTATATGAGACATTCTTATCACACGACTGGATTGATCGAGCAGTTTTAGTACATAGTTCAAGCTCGTTAAAAAATAAACATAAGACATGAGCAAATGTTTCCACCCGCGTTTAAGATCGTTAAAAAATGAACTATTCCCTGGTAAATAACCTTCGTGAATGTAGTACTTCAGCCGTTAAAGCCTTGGTTGTGTTTGCACCATCACCTCCACTTTTTCATTGGCCGATCATTCACCTCCATTTGATTGTTTACCCATTTTGAGGAACAGCTGCGAAGAGTGATTTCACTAGCCATCCTTGTGACATTGCCGTGATTGGAAAATTCCAAACCTTACCTAGAATCAGCTGCTACCCATTTTATCACTCGTTCCTCAAAAGACGAGTCTCCTTTAAGCTCTTTTCAACTGACTCGTAAAATATGAAAAGATTGCCGAGCCATTGGCCTCTCCAGCTCGTTAAAGGGACAGGAAGTGCTATCCCTCCTCTAGATTTTAATCTTTTTGGACCCGAGGGATTATTACACAAAAAGATCGAGCGCTTGTTTTGTTCGGCTCGTTAAAAGTATCGAAAATTCATCCCTTCTGTATTGTTTTATACTTTTTCGGACTTAAGGGATTAGATGACGAAAAAGGAATTTTGGAGTTACCTTTACGTTCCTTTTCAGACTCTCTAAAATTGAAAAGGACCGAGTTATCTTTGTCGTTAAACTCGTTAAAAAGATTAATAGCGACAAACTTGTCTATAGACAAGAACGAGTTTCAATATCGCTAGGCTCGTTAAAACATAGCGATGGGTTTGCCCGAAGGGAAAATTATAGAACAAGCATATGTTATCCTCCTCAAGCTTGACAAAAATAAAGAGGTACTGGTCAGTAATGACTGGGGAAAATTGGGAAGAAAACTCAAAGAAACTTTGTTGGTAGCAAGTCGCTCTTGAGCATGACACTTCCGCTCCGTGTCCGAGTCAGGTTGGGTTGTTTCATTCACCGGCCACATCACCATGGTCACGCCATACCATCCACATTTGGGGTTAATGCTATCGATCCATCACATCAGTGTCGCCGATATGTTCAAGAGAAGTCATTTAGAGAATTCACCTGTGTCTCACCCACTATCATACATTATACTCCATTCTTTCATGACTGCCACCCTGAACCTTATATCACCAGATCATTTTCACCTCCATTAAAATCATTTACTCTGTTTCGTGTCATTGATGTGGGATTCATTAAGGCCCCCCTGTGACGGATCGCTTCTTGTTGACATCAGCTCATTATCCAAGAAGTTGATCTAGGAACACCCCATTCAGTACTTTGAAGCTTGCATGCCTCAATGGCAAGTTTCTCACTTCCGGCGACAGGTTTACATCAATGGCCTTCGACTGAAATATATTGCGTGGTGTTCGACGCCAAGTCCTTTATTCACACCATGTGAATTGTACTGCAGTACCTTGAGGGTCATTATCATTATCAGTGATTCCTCTCACGCTTGTTAACAGTTTACATCATTGACTGGTAATCAAGCGATGTCTTTCCATGTTCGACTTCAGAACATTTCTCACATGGATCGACTTGTACTTCGAGTGAAGATCAGACGAGATTGAAGACCCCGGATCTAGTTTCATCCATCCGGGCTGCGATATATATTCAGGGAAATAAAGACATTAAATGTACATCATTGCAGCACAGATAATCATCCTACCAAAAGGATGATGGCTCTACCAGAATCATCAGTCTACACTCAGACGATTGTCTGTCATATGTACATGAAAATGAATTTATAAATCTGAGCATGGGAATGCCCGCCTCAGCTAGATCATGAAAATATTATGAAGATAATGTATTGTATTGTATCTTATTACAGGTCTCCTCCCAGCATTGAAAGAACTTTGGATCCTCATAATAAAGCATTTCACCCGACACCAAAAGGTTAACGGCCTCATACTTTAGGGGGCAACTGCTATAGACATTTTTGTGCCCTACAACCCCAAGCATGAAATGTCCATAAACCAAGGACTCCTAAGTCCCTATATGTGTTGTTCTAACCCCTAAAGGAACAAGGTCAACAGATTACAGCTTCTCCCAGAAGTTCTCCATGAGAAACTACTCAAAATTGGTCAAAACAGGATCATTGCAGCTGCTCCACTGGCTAGGTGCGTTGCATCTCACCCAAATGCACTGTGAGGGTGCGTTGCATTTCAAAAGTCCCTTCTGTGGGGTGTGATGGGCGAGAAATGACAAATGGCAGTGTCATTCCGCGAGGTGGAGAGGCAATGGAAGCTTCCAGAATCTTCTCCTGTGACACTTGCCTCACTGAATTCGACCAAGGATGAGTAAGAGACCCTCAGTCTCCAAGTGGAAGCCAGAACTGTCAGAGAGAAGACACTAATCTAATCACAAGCTAACTCATCCCCCTTACAGATATCTATATATGGATCCCTCATCCCAGAGATCCAGAGGCTGGAATTTTGCATATTGTAAGGAATTGCTGTTGGTTTCTAGAGACAAAACATCAGATTGTTGGGTGATCTAAGCTTTGTTTGAGGTGAAGAGGGGCTTCTTTGCTGGGAGGTTGATGCTGGGTCAGAACAATCGGTTGTAACTCCTCTTGGATCTTTTCTTGTTTTATCAATAAAAGCTATTTGTGTTTTCCTCCATGCTTTTGTATCATTGATGCTTGTTACATTTGTATGGTCAATTTACATCTGATCCTAGATTGTTTATGAATATAGATCCATGTCTTTGTATAGTGCTATGCTTCTGTGATCTTACAGGTACTTTGTGAAGCTGGGCGTGCAAGGGAGCAGGTAGCTGGGGACTATCAAAGAAGAGAGGGATCGAATCAAAGGATTAGCGCAAGATAGAGGTTGGTCCTTCTATTCCTCTCTATCTATAATTCATAAAAGAAAAACATAAGTAGCTTTTCTCTGTTTGTTTCTAAGGCAGCTGTCACAACTTAGTGGGATAGAGCAGTTCTATATAGACACTTTTCCCTGTAACAGGGGTGTACCTACTAAACTATAAATGCCAGTGGACCCTTTCGAGTTTGACACCTCACTGCATGAGGCCTTCACCAAGCCACGATGGAGGCTGAGTCACAGCGCCATGCAAACTTGGGCATGACTAGGAATGTGGCACGCTCCCCTCGGCTGACAACCCTGGGTGATGGAAGTGACATGTGGGCAGATGCCGACTGTCAGTTACAAAATAATTTGGAGGAGGGGAAAAAGGTGGTGGAAGGCGGGGTGGCAAAAAACATCGTGCTATCAAGGTTACAACACCTACACCTATACTTTCATTCGGCCATGATGTTCTCCTTGATAGAGTAACGAGTCTCCAAAAGAGGGCCTTAGTGGGTAGGTGGTATTTTGCGGAGATAGAAGAAGTGGAGATGAGGCAATGGCTGGCAAAAAATGGAAAATCTTGTTGGGATATGTTCCCACGGTGGTAAGGCTAATGGGAGGTTGGTACAGTTTCCATTTTCTGAGTGAAGAGGATCTTAGGAAAATCGTAGCACTACCATGGATCAAGGATCGTAGATTTTTGGCAATGTATGCATGGTATGTGGGATTCAATCCGTTGAAGAAAACGCCCAAAAGCAAGATTATAGGGGTCAAATTGCCGAGATTGCCTTTAGAATTTTGGACGAAGGAAGTATTTATCGATATTGGCAATGCCATTGGTAAATTCATATATTTTTATCCACGATGTCTGGGAGCCAGGGATAAAATGATTGCATGGGTCCTTATTGGAAAATATTTTGGTGAGGCTTTCCCGGATCACATTGAGTTAAGGTGGGAGGACATTAACCTCACACATCACCTGGATTTTTAGGGAATATCGTTTCGATGCCTCAATTTCCATCAAACTCGACATTTAATAGCTAACTATCCTAAAGGAAGAGGCAAGTGGCGGCATTCGTGGGAGCATAAAGGGACTCATCATCGACGTCATAAAGAAAACAAGTCAAAAAGGCATGAAACATATCAGGTTCAAATAACTCCTTTCATACTAACTAGGTTTTTTTAGAGCCATCTCCTCACTTTGTAAAAATTGTTTATATCCCTATTCATGTACACTCCTCTTCCTCAACGTTATAAAAATCCAACTCTCATATTACTGCCAACTCTCCATATTGGGAGCATCACCAGCTCCTTTCCACCTTGGCTATGCCTCAGTTGTTGGTACTGTCACATCACACTATGGTGGACATTCCATCTACCTCTTATGCCACGTATACTCAAGCTCGAAGGCTCCATTCACCAGCTACACAACCAAACTCTCCCATTGCTAAGTCTCCCTCACAAAAATCTCTGGTCTCATCACCAAACAACTTTGTAGATAGCGACCTCGACTTCCTACTTCAAAGGAAGACCCTTGATCTTAAATCTCTCACTATTCATAAGCCAAAGGGTTCCAGGTCCCCTGTAATAAGCCCCTCCTCCGTCGGGAATATAACTATTAGGCGTACAAATAACAGAGGTAGTAGACATTTTAGAGGATGTCCACGCCAAACACATACAACCCTGACAAATTCGTCATCCCTTATTGATATCCCAATTTCTGCACCCATATCTCCCAGGGCACTTACAGCATGTATGCCCTCTAATAGGCTTAAATGAACTCCATTCTTTCTCTGAATATTAGGTGTTTGAGGGCCCTTCCAAAATTCCTCGCCTTAAGAGACCTGTTTCTCTCATCTCATTCCAATATTATTCTCATACAAGAATCAATGCACTCTACATCACAAACTGTTGACTACTTTCGGAGGATGTTTCTGACATGGTCTATTGTGGCTACTGATGCCACCGACAGATCTGGGGGTTTAGCAGCTTTTTGGGACCCCATATGGGAAAATCTGAAGGCCTTTTCCTATTCGAAGGGTATTTTTCTAGCTGGAAGCATCAGAGGTATCCTGAGAAGAATGCACATCCTTAATGTGTATGCTCCTTACAAAGAACGGGAATGTTTCTGGGATATAATGGAGGCATCTGGGATCCTTCATTCATCTTCTCTTATTTTGGCTGGGGATCTTAACTGTACCACAGGGATCGAGGAGTTGTGGGGAAATCCATGGTGGTGGATAAGATGGCACAAAAGCTTAGGGACATTATTTTTTCCCATAATTTAGTAGATATTTGTCCAACAAATAATGCCCCAACCTAGGATAATGGTAGAAGTGGCAATAAATATATAGCAAAGAGACATGACAGAGTTGTTGTACAAGAAAATATGGTGGAAAATGTGGGGGATGTAAGATCCCACATTATTGAAAACTATGTATCAGATCACCACCCAATCACACTCTTTTGATGCAATGCTAATATTAGAGTTAGCTTGGGAACGGGCCTTGTACACACCGCCCGTCACACTATGGGAGCTGGCCATGCCCCAAGTCGTTACCTTAACCGCAAGGAGGGGGATGCCGAAGGCTGGGCTAGTGACTGGAGTGAAGTCGTAACAGGGTAGCCGTACTGGAAGGTGCGGCTAGATCACCTCCTTTTCAGGGAGAGCTAATGCTTTTTGGGCTTCTTCGTTTGACACTACTTCCGGAAGGAATCACATCTGAGTAAAGCTCGTAGATGGAAGTATTCTTTCGGGTCTCGACAGTGAAGTGAAACCATGAGCTTATCATCCCAGGTCAGAACAAGTTGATAGAATCCCATCTCCCATTTGCCTCCCCATGTTGCCACCCAGGCAGGGACATGGGGTAGCAAAAAAAGAGTTAGGGTTTCTCTTCTGCTATTTTGGATATATTGAGGCCTCCATCCCCGGGAGGCCTGCACAATGGGCTATTAGCTTATTTGCTATATTGGTTCTTCCAATATATTGGTGTTGGTGTAGGGGCAGGTCTCCATACCCAGAGGCCTGCACGATGGGCTATTAGCTCAGCGGTAGAGCGCGCCCCTGATAATCGCGTCGTTGTGCCTGGGCTGTGAAGGCTCTCAGTCACATGGATATTTTTAAGTTTAATAGAGTTTGGCTTCAAGATATAGATTTTGAATCACTTATCTGATCACAGTGGCTGGAAAGAAGAGATACAGAGAAATACCTTACACTCACAGAAAGGTTCATAAGTAGGCTTTGAAACCTTAAAACAGAGGTAAAAACATGGGAACAGAAGAAGAAGGAAAGTCTGAGAATGGAACTGATAGAAATATAGGAGGCCTTAAAGCCACTACATATCCAAATGGCCATCCACTCCCTAGCTGCCGAAGTAAAGGAACAGATCCATTCTCTTGAGTTGAAAAGGAATATGATTCTTCAAGTAAGAGAGACAACATGACGATTGAAGAGAAGAGCCACCTGGATTCGTGAAGGGGATAAAAATACAATGTTTTTTCATCACTTTGCTAATACAAAAAGGAAAACAAACACAATTTGGTAGATGATCAATGGTGAAGGGAACTGTTATAAGAAACAATCAGAAATTACATCCTTGGCGATATCATATTTCCAAAAAGCATATAAAAGAATTGAAGTGGAGGAAGCGGATTCATAGGTATGGGTAGTAAATGAATATCCTACAATGTTTAATGAGGAGGATAATCTGGAGTTGTATAAGGAGGCTAAGGAGGAGGAATTCATTCGAGCTATCAAATCGATGAAAGGAGACAAAAGCCCAGGTCCAGATGGATGGACTGTGGAATTCTTTGTCCACTTCATAGACATCTTTCAGGAGGACCTTCTACAGATAATAGAAGAGTCTAGAATGAAGGGAATCATACATCCTCATTTAAATTCTACCTATATCTCCCTTATTCCAAAGAAAACAGAGGCGGCCACCTTTGTTGATTATCGCCCAATTTCCCTGTGCAATCTTACATATAAGATTATCTCCAAGATAATAGCCAACAGAATCAAGGCTTCTTTATCAAAATTCATCTCACCAGAGCAATATGGCTTTCTTAATAATAGAATAATCCATGATGTTGTGGCAGTTGCTCAGGAATGCATGCACAGTATCAAGACAAAAATGATGAATGCAGCAGTAATGAAGGTGGACCTTAAAAAGGCATATGACTGCTTAGATTGGGGTTATCTGAGACTGGTCCTTCATAAAGTTGGCATAAGAACAAACATGGCAGAATGGATTATGGGATGTGTTACAACAGTTCGATATGTTGTGATAATTAATGGATACCCATCAAGATTATTTGTTGGAGGCAGGGGACTTAGATAGGGGTGTGCTTTGTCCCCCCTTCTCTTCATACTAGCGATGGATGGCCTAAGTTTGATAATTAAAAAAGCTGTGAACATAGGTCAGTTTGAAGCGCTAAAAATTAGCAATCATATTTCTATTTCCCACAGTTTCTTTGTTGATGATATCTTGCTGATGGGTATGATAAACAGACTCAAGTGGCATGCACTGTCATTAATTTTTAAGAAGTTTGGAAGAGCAACTGGTCTTGTTCAAAATGAACACAAATCTATCATCCTATATGGATCCTGCAACCACGATGATATCAACTATATCGAGAGGTACTTTGGGTTAAATGTAGTAAATTTAGAAAATGGAATGGAATATCTAGGATATTGCCTAAAGCTAGGGAATTACAAAAATGTTGACTAGATGTGGCTAGTGGATAGATTCCACTGAAGGATTAAGGGGTGGGAGCACAATTTTTTATCAATGGGAGGTGTATCACCCTCACACAGTCAGTTCTTATGCAACTCGGGGTCTGTTGGGCTCATCTGTTCTGCATCCTGCTGTTGATAATAAAATCACTAAATCGCATAAAGGAAAACTATATTTGGTCGAGTGCAAGAAGGAGTTGCAAATATCATCTGGTCAAGTTGGAGAGGATCACTAGACCAAAAAAGGTGGGCAAATGGGGCATTCTAAATCTTAAAACTTTTGTGTGGGTTCTGATTCTAAAATCACTGTGGTGGGGAATCAACAATGATGGTATATGGGGAGATTTGATTCATTTCAAGTACATGAAGAATAAGGATTTTACCTATTGGATGAGACAAGGTGCAATTGGGAAAAAAATGGATCTAAGATATGGAACAGTTTCAACATGGTTAAAAATATCCTATTTCAGAACATCTCATGGATGTTTGGTTCTGGAAATAGAATTATCTTGGGCATAGACAATATTATTGGATTCAGCGAGATCCCACTTGGTACAATGGAATTAATAAACCACCTAAATAGAAAGGGCATATTTGTTCTGAATCAGATGATTAGTGAATGGAGTGGTAATATACCAATCTGGCTTGACTCCATCCAACTGAATCTTACAGGACAGTACAAACTGGATTGGTTCCAACTTTTGAAATCATTAAAAGATGCAGATATATGTTATGATAGAAAAGGGGATCGCATCACATGGGCTGGAAAAAAGAAGAAGTCTGGAGAGATTGAAGTGGTGAACTACTATCTCAAATTGTGTATGAAGGAGCTACAGGATGCGGAATGTTGTTGGTTTTATAAGTTTTGGCAAACTAGTATTCCCATAAAGATTATCATTTTCCTATGGTTAACATGGCAAAATAAGAATCTTACATGGGAAAATTTACACAAGTGGAAACATCACAGACCTAGGATATGTTACCTGTGTAAGAAAGAAGGAGAGGATAATTGTCACTTATTCTTACATTGTCCAAGATCTATAAGCATCTAGAAGCACTTCACCACCAAGAAGGAGATACCATAAATATATTTTAATACAATTGATGAATGTTTAAAATGGTGGAGTACACAATGCACAAGTTGGTGATCATTCACACTAGTTGTCTTCTGGGAGATATGGAAAGGCTGTAACCACCTAATTTTTGGAAGCAATAGATGGAGAGAGGATTTGATTTGTGAGTACATAGAACAGTGGACCAAATCGGATCAGAGAGCTGGCACCAAGCAAAAAGAGAAGGAAGACAAGGGGATGGTACAGGTTACCAAATACCCGGCTGGGTTTTTTGATGGGGCATCACAAGGAGGGAGATTTGGTTGTGGAATTTGGCTAAAGGTGGCGGAAGAAAAAGAGTATTGGATTCACTGGAATACGAGAGAGGGAAAAAGTATGAAAAAAAGCAATTTCTTTATGGGGATTACTATGGATTAACAAATTTTGGGATATCCCAAATATACAAATTTATGGAGATTCCAGGTGTATGGTTGATCACATCTTGGGGAAGAATAATATACAACAAAATTCCCTACAAGGCTGGTTGAAACACATACAAAGCCTATGGATCACTCTTCAGCAATCTTCCATACAGCACATCAGCAGAGCGTACAACAAGAATGCGGATGAAATGTCGAAAAAAGGATTGTTAGCCACAGAAGAAGGTATGCATATCAAAGTAAAAATGGGGTCAAAAATGACAGAAGTAGGAAGCATTAACATGTTAGGCTAGTGCTTTAAAGTCCTTGACAATGGAGCAGAGCATCACCACAGATAAGTATCTTAAAAAGAAATTGTGTCACTTTTTGTAAATGTTTTGTATATGATCATGTATAAAAAAGACAGGTAAAAGTTCACTATATATTTTGCTGTATGAAGAACAAATTCTAGATCAAATGTGTTTTAATGCTTTCTTGTTTCCATAATGAGAATTTGAGAGATATTTAGGAAGGGGAAGATGTTGTATATTCTCTGTTGCCTATTTTAGTATATGGTTGTTGCTGATGTTGTAGTAAATTTGTAATTCCATATGTAGTTAAATACTGGATACACTATCAATCCTATGATGACGTTTTTTCATCATATATATATATATATATATATATATATATATATATATATATATATAGTTTTAAACATAATATAAAACAGACTATTTTTTCTACTGAAAAAAATAGAAAAAAAAATAAAAATAAAAATAAAAAATAGTTACTTTGTAAAAATAAACGCTTATAAGGATTAAATTGACCATGTTAAGTTTATCACTTGTAAAAAAACAAAAAAAAAATAGAAGTGTTATGTTATGTATGTTGTGGATTTTTTGAATATTTTTCTTGCATGTCTTTTCAAAATTGATTATATTAATATTTTCATATTTTTTATTAAGATTATGTGGCTTTTTAATATTATTAATAAGAATGTAATTGAATTACAATTTTAGTAATTTCAAATAGATCGGTCATATATATATATATATATATATATATATCTTCAATTAAAAGTAAATTTTATGTAAATAAATTTAATTTATATTGAATGGGTGTGTAATTTTTATTTTTATTTTTAGTTTTGTGGGATATTGCAATATATTAAAAAAAAATTAGTTGTTTTGTAATCAGTTTGTTTATATATGTAAATCTGACTTTCCAACATGTCTATATGAGTAACTAATCAAAAATTTATTATTATTGTTGTTGGGTAGGATTGGATTCTCCACTGTGACAATGTTGAATTACAAATAACCAAATACCTCAATTTACCAATTAGTGAAATCTAAATTAACTTGATTATAATATTTAATACTAATTTGAATTTAATATTTTTACTTTAATTATTTCAGCCATATAGGCTCATTCTCCAACCCATTATAATGTGCAACTCTGAAATTTTAGCCAAAATAAAAAAATTTAAAAATCTAAAAAAAATAAATAAATATACAAAACATTTAAATAATATAGATTTATAAAAAAATTGCAAGCTGAAAAATTAGATCCTTCTGAAATCAATATTTAAAATAAACTTATACAAATCTACATTTAAATTAAAGTGCAAACACTAACTACTATGTAATCCTTGTCATTATTTCAAAATTTAATATTAAAGAATTACAAAATAATCTTACTTCTATAGTATTATTTGCTTTACGGAATAATCCAGTTACAATATGATAGGTATGTGACTCGAAATTATTTGCTTTACGGAATAATCCAGTTACAATATGATAGGTATGTGACTCGAGATAAACCTGTTGCAATAAGATACGTAATAGTGATTGAGAATTCAGTTTTTATATTTTTAGTAAAAGAATATTTAATTTACTTCTCGAAAGAGCCTTGATGGATGTTGAAAAATTATTAAAACTTCAAATTTGAATTTGATCCATAGTTGGATACGGAAGTTGCCTCCTTGTTTCGTTGTCCATCTCAAATTCTCTATCCAAACCTTTGTGCACGAAACTGCATCGCATCCTTCTAAGAGTTGGACATTGAATTTGTCTCTTTGTCTCGACGTCCATCTCAAATTCCCCATCCGACCCTAAACTTCCTCTTCTTGCGCAGATCTGCTCCAAGATCCACAACCCCATTGGACCCTCTTTCCATGAAGTTTCCTCCTCTAGAGTACTTATTTGTACTAGTTCTCACGTCAACCTCATAAATCCGGATCTGCAACGTGTGTAAGTTGTGTTTATTTCGATTTACACGCTAAAGTCACAATGAAGCTTCCTCCCCCTCCTCTTGCACGAATCCGTTGACAGGCTATTTTTTAGGTATGTATCAAATAATGCTCTACAACCTCATAAATATAGCATCTTGCAAAAATCAGCACTTAAATAATGCTCTACAACTTCATAAATCCGGGCTTGCAACTATGAACATGTGTAGCATCTTCCAAAATCTAGACCTAATTCCACACCCATTTGTGCGTACTGTAACCATAACCCTAAACCCTTGACGTGCAAACACACTAGAACCGTCCCATCCCTTTTAAGGGTGGCTGTTGTGTGTCTCTTTCGATTTACTCTCGAAAGGCTCCATCCGAACCTTCCTTGGATGAAGCTTCCTCCTCACTTGCACGGATCCGTGGATGGTCTATTAGTTCCGTATTAAGTTTAATGTTCCACAATAACTTCCTAACGAACGTGGATATCTTCAACATGACATGACCCAATTCAACTGTATATACCTATGCTATATGCATAATAAATCCACTCTATATACCTATGCTATATACATAATAAAACGTTAATTTATTTGACTTTTTCAAGGGCAAGACTATGTCCTAAATTAATCGACATGACGTGTCCACTCCAAACCTCCCTTAACTGTTGGACCATATCCGGGAGATTATAAATATCAATGTATTTGATACGCTTATAAGCCTATAAAGTGCACGACTATATCCATATAATTCTGTCTGAAATTGAACCACATACACTGTGCATATTAGGTGTTAAATTTGACCGAGTATATATTTATTTGGTGTTTTTGCACTTAATCTATTTCAAAATCTACAAGTCATCTCTAACTTGCCAATAATTTTTAAAAACTTCAAAATCACAAGTTTATATATATATATGTATGGCTTGCCAAGTTGGCAGAAATTAGAATAGTAAACTCTCATATTAGTTGAAACAACTTGGTTAAAACTTAAAGGTGAGATGAGATAGTGAGGTTAAAACTTAAAGGTGATGCCTAGATCCTAATCGCATGTAAAGGTTACAACATAGAGCCTACAACACGAAGCCATAAATCTCAAGTGCAAGTCTCCAAGTTGTAAATGCCATAGCAATTAATCAAGTTGGTGGCCTCCTAGCTACCGTGCTTCCCTTGGCTTCCAACTTCCAAGTTCCAAATTCCAATCAAACCCAAGTCTACAAGTTATTGCTTGATGTGAATTCTCGTGAGGAGAAGGGCATAGCCAAAACGCTACAGAATCTCGAACTTCGAAGGCTATAGAACTTGGAACTCAACAGACCACTGCAATGTCACATAGTCTAACCATGAAGAACTTTCAAGAATAAGTAACGAGTAAGTGATAGTCAATACTTTGTTCTCTGTATTCTAATTATTTTGTTTGCAAAGCATTAGTGGACACAATGGTTCTCGACAAATCTTTAGCAGGTTGGGATTAAATAATTATAAAGGGCACAAAGTTTTGGCAGGTAAAAAAATCTAGGATACTAATTTAGGGCTTTTCCATAAGCGTTAGGTTTTCTAGCATCTTAACTTATTTAAGATTACTAACGAGTCAACCATCTATCCTCTAGGCTCTATGAGCCATTTAATCTTACCATCTCCCCAAATTCTAGCTTTAGGGCACCATTCTGACTTGGGTAAATGATGTTTGTGTTACCATAACACTATTTATAAAAACCTTGAGTTTCAACATTGTCATTTTCTCTTGCCTTATTTCCTCATCTTTTCCTTGTCTTATTTCTCCATCTCTCTCTGGTTGTTTTTAGTGAGTTAATCACTCACAGGCTCAAGCCTGTCTCACTCCTCTGTAGAGCTTCGAAGGCATTGCAATACCCAGTTTTGAATCATTCTTTGCAAAAAGTTTAATGGGCTTACCTCTTGCCCCAAGTAGGTTTCTTGATAAAGATAAATCCCTCAATTGTTTTAGTTGTTATTGATAATGGTAGGCTAGAGACCCTAGTACTTGTTGTGAATGGTGGCTTTTGGCTAAGAGAAGTTGCAACTATAGACAGTCCATCTATTGTTTCTTCGCATCTGTATATTGGTATGAACCTTCTCATATATTTTAGATATGCTCAATGGCTGAGATGAATTGACTCCTAGCTAAGAAGAACCCATTTGAGATGAAGGCATAGACTACAAACCCATATCCATATCCCGGTCTAGAATGAATGCATATTGTTGTTGATTATTGGCTTCTGACCCATGAAAACTCGGGTACCAAGCCACATCTCCAGTTTTACTGCATCCATTCATTAGCAATCTAGATCCGGACCCTGAAATAGTGAGTACACATGTTGACATATCCATAACATTTCTAGCAAAATTGCTGCCTAGAAGCCTCATTTGTATCTGCCCTGATCTACCCATGAAAAGAAAGAAGAAGGGCCAGAAACACCTACTAGATCCTCGGTGTCAACAACTCTGGCTTTGAGTTTCTCACTGCATAATATTCAACTGCTTTCATCAGTTCCCCATAGATTACAGGATCTGCAAAAAAGGTTCCACCATTTATGCTAGGAACATGCCAAAGAACTTTGCATCACTATGGCCACCCTTCTACTAAAATTCTCCAAACAACTAAAAACAAAATTCCATGCACTACTTTATTCCATGCATTACTTTCCAAAATGTGCTTTAACTCAATAAAAGCTTGATGGCAGTGGTGGATATACACTTTTTAAACAATATATCGTCCAATACATAAAATTTCATATATTTATCCCTAGTTCCATAAGCAATCAAATCAAGGCACATGCCAATACCTTTAAAATAAACATTAAAAATAAAATAAAAATAAAAACTAGCATCCAAGGGAATTTACGTTTTCCTGTACAATTTTTTAGATTACCTCTATAATCTTAACATCTCCTTAAAATCTACCATTTCTAAACTTTTATCTTCTCTTTTTCCATCATTGTTGTGTTTTACTAGCCTTGTTTACTACTAAAATCAAAGAAATATAGGTTATTAAAGAAATATAGAATTCTCTAGCCCCTCAACATTGATGAGCGCAACACCTCAAGAGTTTCCTTCAAGATAGTGATTCTCTTTCTCCAATTGCTTCTTCTATTGTTGATTTTTTATTATATAAAAAGAATGACATTGCTCAAAATTGCCCACGCCTTTGGACACCAGCACCAGCCAAAAAAAAACTTCCCTTCGATGTTTTCTTCTTTGGAATTTCCCTCACATGAATGTGAGACTTCGTCCAATTGAGAAGGCAGTCACCAACAAATTAGTACATGGAATGTTAAACTTTTGAATGTTCAATTCAACTTAAAAAAACACACTCTCTGTCCTTGTAGAACCAATACACAGTGACCCTCTCCAATGGCTTTCACATGAATGCCAGACTTCCTCCAATTGAGAAGGCAGTGAATAATAAAATAGTGCATGGAATGTTTTTATTTTATTTTATTTTCAACTAAACCATTAACATAATCTTTAGATACATTATTTTCATGTTTATATTAAATAAATAAATAATTATTATAAAATATGTTTGATATTTTTGAAATTTTTATTTTTAAAATTATTATAATATTTATTTTAAAAAATAATACTAATATTAAAACATTATTATTAGCAAATATTATTATAAAATTTAATATTAATAAAAACACTTAATATGTTTTTTAAAAATTTAAAATTAATAAAAGTTATTATTATTATTTTAAAAATATTATACATATATATACTATAGATGATATATGATTGTGTTAGGAATGTTAAAATATATTGGTTACACATCATTTATTTTCTTTGTTTTTTAACTCTTAAGAAACAAGTTATAATTGACTATAAAATAGCTATATTTGATACAATAGTAAGAACCAATTTTACAAGTTACTAATTATTTAAATATTTTTATTCCAATTAAATAAATATTATTCAGATTACATTATTAAAAATATTGTAATATAATTGTTATTTTTTTTAGAAATAACAAATATAATATAATATTCATATTAATATTTGTTATTTTTTTCACTTTATAATATTATTTTTTTTAATTTTTTAGAAATAAAAAAATTACAGATATGTAGATACATATCTTCCATCTATTTTCTCACTATATCTATCTTTAAAAAAAGGTTGAACATTTCAGTAGCCAAAAAAATCACAAAAAAAAATCATTAACAATGTAGCAATGAGACTTGAGTGGACTCATACAACACGGAATGGAAAAATTGTAATAATAGAAAATTTGCAACACTTATGAATACAATTTGTAGAAATTAGATGAAATTTGTATAAATAAATATTAAAATTCATGTAATGGGCAGTTTAAAAGTAAAATTTTCATTAAAAAAATTCACTAATAGGTAAGGGCACCCATCAAATTTAACCACTGGTCGGGACCAAACCTCCCTATAAAATGTCGACGTATTTGATACGCTTATAAGCAATCCGGATACTAGGATCTCAACTTTGGAATATTTGTGTATTATCCTTACCTGGATATGAGGGAGACTATGTATGGTACTATTTAGTCCTTTGGGCAGATAGTTATGTGAACAACCGTTCAACGGTTCTTCCTTTGTTTGCACATTGTCGTAATGTCAACATCTAAGAATTGGATCTAATTTCAAAGGCTTCTTGATGCTCACAGGTTTGCTCCTACCACATTCCGAATCGATAAAAGTTGTCTCTTTTTCCTTCTTATGACTAAGCTGCAGGGAATCAATGAATGTAAGGTGTTAGAGATAATGGAGAATATCTTAGAATAGTGAGTTGGTTCACGCGACCTCAGGATAGGAATTAGTTTCTATTTTTTGGGTTATGGTTCTAACTTCCCTAAATCTATGATTACTATATATTGTGTAATGTACATGAACAATGTAGAGCATTCTGCAGAGCCAGACTCTCCTGGTTTAGACTCTCTTTCGTAGAGCTGACCAGTGGCTTTTATTTTATTTAATACACAGCATTGCATTTTTATCATGGTATCATTGCAGCAGGGCTGACAGAACCTGCTCGCTGAGTGAGGAACTTGACAGTTGTGCCTAACATGAAATTGTCACATGTCTTTGAGGAAAAACCATGAAGATCACACTGTGAACCTTCCACACATTTTCATTATGAATATCGTCACATATATCAATTGTACATGCACAAAGATCTCCGTGACTCCATAGTGTATAAGCATGACGACCGTGGTGAGAGAAGCCGAGAGAAGGTTGCGAGGCCACGGAAACAACAAACAACACAACAAAAAGGATGGGTTGCGTTTTGGTGGTGGCTACCAAGAGAAGGTTGCTTAGATGCCAAGAGAAGGCTACATGGAGGCCGAGGTCTACCGAGAGAAGACTAGAAGGAGGCAGTTGAAAACAACACTGAAGATCAGCGATCTCTGTCTTTGACACAAATCTTGGGTAAATCTAACATTTTTTTTTACCTATCAAATTTGTTTTAATTGCCAAGATGAATAATCAAATGTTTGAAGCATGCTTGAATGAGCATAACAAGCTCGATGGCTCCAATTATGCAAATTGGAAATTCAAGATGCAGACTCTGCTAGAAGTGCAGAGTGCTTGGATGATTGCAAATGGGGATGAGCAGAAGCCAGCAGCTAGATCAACAACAGTCCCAGATTGGGAGAAGCATGAGGGTAAAACAAGGACGTTGCTGAAGATGTCAGTGAAAGACTGCATCATACCACATATCAAAGAATGTAAATCAACAAGCAAAATTTGGGGAATTTTAAAGGATCTGTATGAGATCAAGAATACAAATCGCCTTCTGTTTCCGAAGAGCAAGATCTTATCCTTGAAGATGGAGGAGAATGAAATAGTTGTTGCCTTCACAGCAAGGATCAAAGTTCTGAAGAACAAATTGGCAGACATTGGTCATACAGTTGAAGATCCAGATCTTGTAAAAATTACCATGAATGGTGTGATTGATGACTACCAAATGTTCATCACTTGGATAAATGCAAGAGAGAAAATACCGAAATTTGAAGAAATGACAGGAATACTAATGCAAGAAGAAGAAAGAAGATCGACTCTGAAGCCCCAGGTGTCGATCTTACATTGATGACGAAAAATAACTTCTACAAAGGAAAAGGAAATCCGCAACAGCAAAACGGACAAAGTTCACAGAAAAGACCAAATCTGACCCAAGGTATGAATCTGAATAGAAACAACTCTGTAATTAAGTGTTTTATTGCGGAAAACTTGGTCATATAGCTAGAGAGTGTAGGAAGAAGAAATATCATGAAGAATAGCGGAGGTAGAAACAACATGTAGGTCATCTTGCGAATGATAATCATGAGAGAAATTTTAGATTGTTCATGGCAGATCGGGATGAGAATGTTGATGCAGACATTTGGTATGTAGATTTGGTAGCATCAACACATATGATAGGGAACAACAATGGTTTGAAGATTTTAAAGAAATCAATGACGGAGCACAAATATACCTACGTGATGATAGAAGTCATCAGATCAAAGGATGTGGGAAAATTTGTCATTTTACCTAATGGTAATGTAAGACAAATTTATATGTTATGTGTGTGCCTGATATAACAAAGAACTTGATTTCTGTATCCATGATTACAGATCAAGACATTAAAGTTGAATTTTATAAATCTAACTATTATATTAAAGATCTTCTAGATGGCATGAAGACAATTGCTACAGGAATTTGAAAAGGAGGTCTGTACAAATTGGATGTAAGACCAACACCAGTTCAAGCTTTAAAAATAGCGAGTTTGACTACAAAACAACTATGGCATCAAAGATTTGGTCATATCAACTACAATAAAAAAATTTTACTTCAAAAAAAGGAAATGGTAAGAGACCTTCCTATGTTAGAACAAGTGCATAATGATTGTGATGCTTGTACATTAAGAAAGATGCATAGAGAAGAATTCCCTATTCGAATAGAGAAGAAATAGAGAGATATACTTGAATTAGTGCACACAGATCTTTGTGGACCCATGCAAACAAAGTCATTACGAGGTGCACAATATTTTTTACTGTTAATTGATGACTGCACAAAGTTTTCTTGGGTATATTTCTTGAGTAAGAAGAGTCACACATTTGAATACTTTAAGAAGTTCAGGAATATGGTTGAAAAGCAAATAGGGAAGCCGATAAAAATTCTCTGCTCCGATCAAGGGGGAGAATACAAGAAGGATGAGCTTATCAAGTATTGTAAAGATCATGGAATATTACAGCAATTCACAGTACCCCATACTCCGTAGTAGAATGGAGTAACAGAAAGAAAGAATAGAACACTGGTGGAATACGCTAGAAGCATGTTAAAAGGTAAGAATCTATCGAATGGTTTTTGGGCTGAAGCATTGAATACTACATTTTATTTGAAAAATAGGAGTCCTACAAAGAGTCTTGAGTTTAAAACTCCTTATGAAGCACTATATGTATTTAAGCCTACAGTAAAAGATTTAAGAGTATTTGACTCTAAATCATTTGCCCATATTCCGAAGGAAGACAGAAGAAAACTAGATTCAAAAGCCATCTGATGTACCTTTATAGGGTATTGTTCACAATATGAAGCTTATATATTATTTAATCCCTCTACTCACAAGATTTTTGGTAGTAGAGATGTCATATTCCATGAGCAGGATCATGAAGAATCTGATAAGCACAATGAGGAATGGGATATTCCGTACTTGGTGGAGGAAGAAAGTGAAGAAACAGGAAACAATCAGGATCAACAACAGACAAAGGTAGAAGATGAACAATAGCAGCAATAGTAGCAGCAGCAGCAACAACGGGAAGAAAAAGAGAATGATGATTAGACAAGGTTTGAGGCTACCCCACCACTTAGGAGATCAGGTAGGAAAGCTCAATTTCCTGCAAGATATAGGGAAAATGCTTTTATAACTAGCATGATGAATATTGTTGAACCTTCTAGTTATAAGGAAGGAAATGAATGTAGCGAATGGAAAATAGTTATGGAACAGGAATATGAATCTATAATCAGAAACAAAACTTGGGAACTGGTTGAACTTCCTAGAGGGAAACAAACCATAGGTTGTAAATGGTTGTATAAACCCAATATTAATGCAAATGGAACTATAGATAAATTAAAAGCTAGATTGGTAGAAAAAGGGTATTCACAAAAACAATGCATTGACTATGAAGAAACCTTTGCCCCTGTAGCTAAACTTAATACCATTAGAATGTTGATTGCTTTAGCTACTAAGAAACATTGGATGATTCACCAACTAGATGTAAAGTCTGCATTTTTAAATGGAGAATTGAAAGAAAAGGGTTATTTAGTGCAACCGGAAGGGTTTGTCTAGAAAGGGAAAGAACATTTAGTCTATAGGTTAAAGAAAGCACTATATGGACTAAAGCAAGCACCCAAGTCTTGGTATGAAAAAATTGATTCATTTTTTCTACAATTTGGCTACAACAAAAGCAAAAATGACCCTAATATTTATACCATGCAAGATGAACAAGGGTGCATAGTGTTGATTTCTTTGTACGTAGATGATTTGATTATTACAAGTGATGTTACATATCTAATCAAATAAATCAAGCAACAGATGTCACAAGTGTTCGAAATGAAACACCTTGGTGAATTAAGATATTGTTTGGGTCTTGAGATCTGGAGAGATTCAGGGAAAACATTTTTGTCCCAGTGAAAGTATGTCAAAGGAATTTTAGAAAGATTTAGGATGGATCATTGTAAGCCTGTAGTAGTACCATTACAGCAGAACATCAAATTGCAGAGTGAGGATGGCTCTAAAGAGGTAGATGTGACACTTTACAGGCAGTTGGTTGGGAGTCTAATCTACCTGACCACTACTAGACCAGATTTGGCTTATGCAGTCAGTGTGCTAAGTCAATATATATCCAAGCCACTTGAAAGTTATTGGAATGCAGTGAAAAGTGTTTTGAGGTATCTACAAGGTACTGTAGATTATGGTATTATTTATACTGATTCCTCTGATGTTAGATTGACAGAATTTATAGATTCAGACTATGCTGGAAATGTAGACGATCGCAAATCCATAACAGGATATGCATTCAGTATTGGATTCGGGGTGATTACATGGAGCAGCAAGAAACATAACACATTTTCCTTGTCTTCAACAGAAGCAAAGTATCAAGCTATGTGTGTAGCAACGTGTGAGGTGGTTTGGTTGTGGAGACTTCTCCAGGATGTTGGAGAAGAACAAAAAGAGGTAACAACCATCAAGTGTGACAATTAATTTCTATTTTTTAGGTTATGGTTCTAACTTCCGTAAATCTGTTATTACTATATATTGTGTAATGTACATGAACAATGTAGAGCATTCTGCAGAGCCAAACTCTCCTGGTTCAAACTCTCTTTCGTAGAGCTGACCAATGGGTTTCATTTTTTTTAATACACAACATTGCATTTTTATCATAAGGTACTTCAAAAATAAAGTTATGCACCTTTCTAGGGAAGTTACAAGGAAACATCTTTAAAATTGAGATGATGTAAATATTTGAAAATAAAGTTTTATAAGCTTTGCTTTTATGAGGAAGTTGCAATGAAAGAGATATTACAAGTATTCCTTAAATCAAGAGATGATGTTAATATTTGAAAATAAAGATGTATAAGATTTTCTTTTATGAAGAAGTTGCAACCAAGGAGAGATTATAAGTATCCTTACATCGAGAGGAGTTTGGAAAGAAGATATACAAAATGAAGCAAATATTACAAGTGCTCTTTAAAATCGTAAGCTTGGAAAGAAGATTCCTGCAAATGAGATAATGTTATACTCATGTATTCACTAATAAGGTATGATATGTGCTCATGTCTAAAACATTTTGGGAGTTTTATAGAAAATGTGTTTATAAATAAATAATGTGATTTGTATATTTACAAATAATTTAATTTTAAAAAATATTTTTTAATTTTTAAATAATTTATTTATTTTTTTCAATAATTTAAAATGGTTTTATGTTTGGTTTTAAAACATAAATTTGTAGGTTGAGGTTATTATTAAATTTTTATTTTTTATTATAATAAGTTTATATTTTTAAGTAATATTTTGCATAGATAACCAACAATATAAATATGTGTTGAGGTTATCATGAAATTTATTTTTTAACAAGTTTATATATTCTTAAGTAATATTTTGCATAGATAATAAACATAAGATAAAACATGATTGTAATTACAATTTAACCTCGTACAATTAATCTAAATAAACCTAACTTTTAAAGTCCTTTAAAATTTTAAACTAAAATATATCCAAATCTTCCTGTTTTTTTTCTAGTGCAATCTGCAAGTGGGGATGTTTTGTAATCATGTGATAAGATATAACATAACTTTTAAAGTCCTTTAAAATGTTAAACTAAAATATATCCAAATCTTCCTGTTTTTTTTCTAGTGAAATCTGCAAGTGGGGATGTTTTGTAATCATGTGATAAGATATAACATAACTTTTAAAGTCCTTTAAAATTTTAAACTAAAATATATCCAAATTTTCTTGTTTTTTTCTAAAATATATCCAAATCTTCTTGTTTTTTTCTAGTGCAATCTGCAAGTGGGGATGTTTTGTAATCATGTGATAAGATATCAATTCTATCCGCTCCCTATAACAACTTGGTGCACTTTGTCTATTACCCCTAATGTGAACATTGTTTAATTAGGAGATTAAATCAAAGACTTCGTAATATTTTATGTAACAACATACCTACTTTGTCAGGTAAGCTATCTTATAAACTAAAACTATTAGTTTATTAGTTTTTTTAAATGAACACATATAAAATATAATTTATTTAATGAAAAAAATAAAATATTTAAGGAAAATAGATTTAGATCATTTTATTTATTGAATGAAAAAAATAAAATATTTAAATAAAATAAATTTAAACCACTTTTTTTTATATATGGAAAAACTAATTTTTAACGTGACTAGTGGAATCTATAACTCAATCTAATAATCATGTTATAAGATTTCAATATGTCAATTTAATTGGCTACCACGATAACCACTTGGTACACCATGCCTACTGTTAATATAGATACATGGTAATTTGGGGATTGAATAGTAAGCCTCATAATATTTTATGTAACACTTTACATGCTTTGTCAAATAACCTATCTTATGAACGAAAAAGATTGCTTTATTATTATACTTTCTCAAAACGAACATAAACATATAAACATATAATGTATTAAAAAAAAAAAAAACTTTAAGTATATCAAAGGAAAAAAGTATAACAAATTTATTAGAAAATAATTATTTTGAAAATTTAATATTTTATAATATTATGAAAATACAATTATATTTAAAATTAAAATTCTTAATTAACCAATGGCTTCCTATTTCAACTTAAGGTAGGTGAGGATCCGCTAACTTTTTTTCAACTAGGGATTGATTCTCAAGGGAATATAATATTTTTAAGGTAATTGTACTAGTTATATGTTTATTTTAGAAAATGGCTTTTAAAATTTTAATTTAATTATCCATAATTATTATGTGGATAGTAGAGATTTAGCCTCTACAAAATATTCTATAATATTATAAATAGTAGCGACATATCAAAGATTGATATTTATCTCCATGGTAAAGTATAAATTATTATCTATGGTTAAGAATATTGTAGCATGTTTTCTTAAATGTATATATTTTTAACTCATATATTAATTATTTTTATAATAATAATAATTATTATAATTATAAATTAGTATTTTTTATTTTTTATTTTTTTTAATCTTAACAATGTAAGATATATAATGAAATAAGTATTTTTCTATTTATCATAGACTAGATAAACCAACCTTCTTATGATTAGGTAAACTATATTTATTATCATCATAATATAAATGTTTTTCATTTTCATATTAAAAAAATAACTTATTTTAACTTATCAATATTAAATAAATAAATAAAATTAACCCTTCAAATTTATATAAAACCTTTCTCTTCAAATTTGATCCCAGCTCGAATCCCTTATAACATTGATAAAATTGCATCACACTTACTCTTTCCATTTATGGCTAACATGAGTATAAGCTACCTACACATCGTCATCTATCTCATAGTAACCTGAATTAATTACCCCATCTAAGAACAAAATAATTTTTTTATTTAAAATATTAAATATTAATTATATTTAAAACAAAGGTTAACTTTATAAACATATTTATTCTAACATTATTTTTATTTAAAATATAAAATTAATTGTACCCTAAAAACATGTTAATAATTTATATAATTTAATATTAATCGTTGTATAATAAAATTGTTATTTTATATATAAAAATATAGATTGAGACATGTTGAGGTAAGTCGTAGTGATCATAAATTGGCATACTTAATATATGTGTAGAAGAGAAAATTTTAGGGACTAATATTTGTAGGTGGGTTAATTTTCTATGTTTTTTCCAAAAAAAATTCTTCAATTTCCATTTTTGCTAAAAATTAGTAGCCCAAATTTTATATCATAAAATATTTTACCTTAAAACTAACCAAAATTTTATAGGGACTATATAAAATCATTAGAAATTTGAATATTTTTACAAACATATCACTAAACATTTTATTGTTTGCATGTTAGGGACTAGGAAGGTTCGTCAAGGTTTCTAAACTTTAAGATAAATTTCCTGATCCAAATTTAAACAGAAACGCAAGAAATTATAGATATAACCATAAATACAGAGATGGAGCAGAAATAACACTTCCTTTCATTAATATTAAATAATGAAAAATTCTTAAAAACATAATGGAAATGAGACTGGCTCAGGTGATGGTAGGTTATCTCTAAGAAGAGATGTTGTGGATACCTGCCTCTGAACTGAGTTACAATGAGGCTCAAGGGCCTTTTTATTATTGAACAATAAGAGAAAACCATAAACAACCAAAACCCTAACCCGAGGAGATGTAACAACAAGATTTTATGGGCCCCATTGGGGTTGGTTGGGCAACCAACTTCTCGAGGTCGTAACTTGGTCATATTATCTCTGTTTGACGTGCATGATACCTCATTGGAAAGATCTCTCCGAGGAATACAACTGAAAATGTGATTTCTATGCAATCATACAAAATAATATTGCCAAAAAACATCATTTAGGGCCTCAAAACGGATCTCGAAGTTCTGGACTCAAAAAACTACCAAAAATAGTAAATTGTGCTACAATTAAGGAAACTAAAAAAAAAAGAAACTTCCAAAACAATGGTGAGCATCCAAGTGGAATAGGCAGGTGGCCACCAATATCTACTTGGATCATTTCCATCCCTAAAATTGTCCCTGATCTCTAGGCTTAAAAGGGACAAGAAACTTTATAAACGAGGATCTCATTTTAGTAATCCAAAGAGGTTCAAAAGGTAAAGGAAGCTAGAAAGGAAAATGGGAAATCATTGAAAATAGGAAGCTATTATTAGGGATAAAGACCAAAAAGAGAGTAATAAATAGGAATTTGGAACACTTTTGATCCTCTTTTGGAACTATCATGGCTTTCCATGACATAAGCGTCCTATATGAAATACGATCCCAAGAGAAATTAATATTATTCATTCAGTCAAAAATTGAGAGCATGATGAGTCTAAGGTACCTCACATACATGGATTCACTTAGCTTGGAAAAATAAATCCTCTTATAGAGGGATTGGGGAAATAACCTATAATATTAAAAGGAATGTCTCTCCTCACATTGAGCTTCATGAGATTGACCCCCTAAATTGGTACATTTGGGTTGGAATATCTAACATTAACACTAAGAAGGTTATATAGAAATTTGTTATTTTGTATCTATCAACTCTACCTTTTAGAAGAAAAATAATATAGATAAGAATTTCCGTTATAGTACCTTAGAACATGATATTCTTAGTTGAGGGAATGAAGGTAGCATCCTATTGTTAGGACACTTTAATGCCATAAATACATCTAAACAAACTATTCTTCTAAATAATGATTGAAACCCTGATCCTCTTTTCATAGATGACAACATTGAATTAACTAGTAGATTCAAAAGAAAATATGAGTGAATAATCAAGAATTTATTTGGTATTGACTTAATAAAAGTATGTATTTCTCAATACCTCATAATTTTCAATGGTATAATGATGTGGCCAAACTCCAACCATATGAATTGTATTTACAAGCTTGAGAGGAATGTTGTGGATTATGTGATATTTGATATCCTTGTTTTGAGCCAAATTGTAAAATTTGGCCTCTTAAATGACCGTGAGCATGGCTCTAATAATAGACCTATAACCTTAACTCAAAAATTTTCCATGCAAAACAAGCACATGCATGAGAATTGTTAGAATCAAAGTCACCTTCTTTTTGACAATAGTAAAATGGAGCTCCTCTTCTTAAAGGATTTAAATACGGATTTTCACCTATAAACTTATGAGGATAAATTTGAAAACCTCTATCATAATTTTACTACAACCCTCTCCACTATCATTAGAAAATTCTCTATTGAAGTGTCGTATAAAAATAATAATACAACTACCAACCCCTTTGTATGATAATGATTGTAAAATTGCTAGAAAAGTGATTAGAAATGCTCCTAATGAAACTTTAAAACTTGATAGAATAAATATGTACAACACTCTTTTTAAGAGAATTAAAAGATACCATATAAGTAGAGATCAACAGAAGTTATTGCACCTCACCAAGTTTGACCCTAGAAAACTTTGGAGGAAAATTATGATTCGTAAGACTAAATAAAATCATTTGATTCCCTTGAATAACTTGAATATTTATCTTTAAAACCTCTATGAATCCCCTAACGTTGTGGAAAACATTTGTAATTCCCCTATAAAGGATGATATATTTTCTTTTGAAGGCATTGAGTTTTGGGTTAAGCAGCTCACTAGTGGGAAAGCTAAGGACATTGAAGGCTACTAAGCTAAAATTCTTAAATCAGAGAGCCTACCTTCATCTTACACAAACACAAGCTATTTAATGTTGTAATCAAGAAAGTATTCCCTAAGAATTAGATGCAGAGATTTATTGTTTCTATATCTATGAGTGGGGATAAAATCATTTCTACTAACTACATGACCATTATGATTAGCCACATTATATCCAAGCTTTATGGGCTTATTTTAGAAAATAATATGATCCTTTTGCTTCAAGCCATGGTAAAAGAACTAAAGGCCAAGCTAGGTTTATTTGTTATCATTGAACCATGAACCAATTTGTTACTATTAGGATAATTGCAAAGGAATGCCACAATAATAGAAATGATCTCCTCTGTTGTTTTCAATAACTTTAGAAAAGATTTTGACACCATTTCTAGCACAAAATTATGGATGACGCTACAAGACATAATGGTTCTTCTCAAGTTCATGGTTTTTGTTACAAGTTTGTACAGAAATGTTATTACCAAGCTTAAAGCCATTGAGGGTTCGTAAAAATAAATTAAATGTAATACAAGAGTCAAGCAAGGGCGTCACTTCTCCCCTATCCCTTCTAGCATATACATTGGTAAGCTGGAAGAGTGCTTGGAAGATGAAAGTTGTGTTGCCCCCATGCTCAGTAATTTTTTTCTCCTTTATCTTCATGATATTGTTCATTTGGAAAATATTCATTATGATCTTGGGAAATAACTAAGAATCCTCTAATATTTTTTCTCCAAGATGGGTATGTTTGTTACTATTAACAAAACTGAAGTCATGATAATTAAATCTAAAAATATTAGTTATGATACTTTAATTTATGACAAAAACACTTTGGAGGAAGATCCTTCATACAAATATTTGGGAATTGAAATCCATCATAGGCAACATTGAATTATAAAATTAAGGACAAATGGAGGTTGGAAATATTATTATGGACTTGAAAACAATTGTAAGTGAAAAATATTTGAATATGGGAGTTAAAAAGGTTTCTCTTTGATATTCTTATTAATAATGTTATTTTAAATGGATGTGAGTTGTTGAGTTTCACTATATCCAAAGAGTAATTCACGAAGAATGAATAGATCGAAAAGTTGTTTATAATCTACAAGGTCAAGATTAAAAGAAAGACTCTGTACTTGATCCTCCTTATTAAAGAAAGGCTTTCCCCCATTAAATCATGGTTATAAATACCAAAATGTTTCCTGTAAGTTCTTCTATATCAATCCAAAAAAACCCCATCTTTGGCTCAAGTCGCAGTGGTTTGAGGATACCTAGCCCTAGTTGGATGATTGGGAGATAATGGAGGAGATCATATTGCAAAACACGAATAATATTAAAATTTCATTACTTGGAAATTCAAGAAAAAGTTATGGGATGATAAAGAGTTAAAGGAAAAAAGGAAATAAAGATACTATAAGGAGGTGATCAATCTTTATTTCGAAAACCAAAATTATATTTCTATCTTGATTAGTGTTAAGAAGAGAATGAAGATTGCCAAGATAAGAATTAATCCTTATGAGCTTCATAGTGAAACTCAGTTTTGTTTGGTTCCTAAAATCCATGAAATGAAATGGAATGTTGATTTTGTACTTTATGTTATTAAAAAAAAGGATATACTTTTGATCTTCTATATTATGATTTATTTCCTAGTTACTTTGATGAGTGTGTATACTTTGGAATTGGAAGGAAAAATATAGATTAAATAATGGGAATGCATTAAATAATTGTCCTCCCTTTTAATCCTCACTATGCAATTTTAAACTCGCTCAAGGGTTAACGCCATAGGAAAATTCACTTGGAAATAGGGAAATTCCAAGTATAGTTAGGAGAGTGTTAGGCCCCTATACTACTAGTGTAACCCCTTATTGTTATTAGTACAACCCACTTATTATATTGATGTACCCATGCAGTGCCCATATTGTTACTATTGTGCCCCATAGAAGCCCACTATTGTTATTATTGTGCCCTTACATTATTATTGTTATGTTGGCTCTAATTATGTTATGACCCCTTAGACTCCTATTTATAGAAAGGAGGTCTTTTCATTTGTATCATCCAAGAATTGTTCATTTATGTAATGTAAAGGAGGTTGCCCCTCGAAGAGGCTGAATTCTAAGGCGTAGATCTCTCTTTTCTATCTTTTTGTGAGCTGGTTTCATAACATTTGGTATCATAGCTTTGGATTCTAGGGTTTCGCTGCTCCAAACAGGTCATCATGGCATTTTCACTATAACATTTTTCTGAGACGTTTCAGAAACTAAAAAAAAAACCCATTTGAGAAGAAATCGCGCTGAATCTTGGGTCCAAATTTCAGAGCTTTTCACACTATATTTGCAGAGATATGATCTGCGGAAGTTGGTCTTTTTGCAAACTCCTGAATTACATTCCAAACAGGTGACTTGGGGAAAATAGTCATAACTTTCTCTCGAAGCATCGGATGAAATTTCGTAAGAAGGTATAGAAAGAGGAAGGACTATAGTTTCCTAGTGACTTTGATAAGTGTGTGTATTTTGGAATTGGAAGGAAAAATCTAGATTAAATAATGGGAATGCATTAAATAATTGTCCTCCCTTTTAATCCTCATTATGCATTTTTAAACTCGCTCAAGGGTTAACGCCATAGGAAAATTCACTTGGAAATAGGGAAATTCCAAGTATAGTTAGGAGAGCCATAAGTTCTATAGGATAATCTTCTCAACTCTATACAACCATCACCATTATCAACAAACCATTGATTCTATAATGTTAATGGTTTGGAAGATCTATAAGAGATGAATGCTTGTGGAAGGCATACATGGGAATTTGTTGGCACCAATGTCCATATTTTTTTAGCAGAACCCATGATACTACAATAGATTCATCATCATGCCTTCAAAACTTTAGAGTGAAGAGAAATGAAGGAATATTTAATTAGCGTTGGTCATGAGGATATGTTTCAAGGTTTCCTTTTAATGGAAAATAAGACAATTTGAGACACCAAAACTTCTCTCTCCATCCTCTCTTCCAATGAGAAACACTATCATTCAAATATAATAAGTTATGGATTCAACTTTCACATTCAATGGCTTCCCCCATCTGTAGTTATTTTCATAAACAAAAAACTTGGGAAACATAACTACCAAGAAAAATTACTTACCTCGTTTGTCATAATGGACCATGTGACATCTTTTAAGATGGGTCCATCAACATTTTTTGGCCATTTGACTTGTATGTTTTCACCATTTATAGTATCCTAAATTTATTTTATCATCGAATTCTTTACTGCACCATATTTTCTCCATAAATTTAGATGTAATAATATTTGTAATATTGTCATTTTTTTACAAAGTGAAATCTTCATTTTTTCCACAATAACCTAGACAATGCTTTGCATTTATATTGCATCCCCACTCAAACCATATGTAGTTTTAATTGGAGTTTAGAGAAATCTTGGGAAACCTCTTGTATTCCTTGTTGTTTATCTTGTTGTTGTACATTAGGTACCTAGTCATAGTCATTCTATGAGTGAGGGGAATACATAATAGGATAGGGTATATCTCCTTTAGTTTTGATATTATATGTTATACAACACTTTTGGATTTTATTTATATTTCTCTATGATTATCTAGAGATACTGCAACCTCAAACTTTACAACTATATAAGATAAAAGGAATGATAACAATCTTAAATAGGAATATATTCTTATCACATAGCAAAAGTTGTACTAATTTATAAATGTTTTCAAGTTAATAATAAATCTTCAACCCTTAATTAACCCATTTTCTCTATGGTTTCAATTACATGTACTATAACTAAATATTCTTAAAATAAACATTATAACCAAATTTAACTAGCGATATCAACATAACAGAGTTATATAGATGGGAAAAAACTTTTATATGCATTAAACAAGTTTTTGCTGATATTTAATTAATGTGACCATTGATTGTGCAAGAGGCACATGAGGGAGATGTGTAGGCATAATGTAAGATTGTGGGTTAACATTTTTTAAATATAGACACTATTTTAATCAAGTTGTTTAATTTATTTTTTTTAACTTTATTTTAATTTTTTCTCTATTAATATAATTATTTTTTTTAATAATTTAATTTTCTTCCTTTTACTTAAAATTATTCTTTCTATTTTATCTTAAAAATTTATTATAAATTTATTAATAAATATTAATAAATAATTATGTTATTTTTTTAGTTATTTAACATTATAAAGTTAATAACTCAATCTCCATTTATCTCTATTTTAAATATTAGTATTTAAAATTCAAGGCTTTGCTCTAAATAATAATATTATAAATAATGTAGATTTGATCACTTAGTCTCCTTCTCAATAATAACATTATTAATTATTTTCCTTGTGCTTTAGTTAATATCAATTTTAAATATTTAATATTTTTTAATATTTAAATATTATTAGCCTTTCAAGTATTTCTTTTTTTTTTTCTTTCTACTCTTCTATTTAATTGTGAAAAGTATTATAAAATGATTAATAATTAGGTATTGTTACAGGGAAAATAGTTTTCATCCTATTTTTTCGATATTTCCTTCTTTAACCTCCATGCACTCTTACAAAGAGCTTCACACCCACTCAAGCTTAGTAAAAAAAAAGGAGGGGTTTCTTTTTCATTGTTATATATATAAAAGAAAATACTTTTGGTAGTAATCACATAGGAGACGTTTTGTCGACGCATTTTGAACCATCCAGTGTGGTTCATCGTCAGGATAATATGAAGAGGCAGATCATGGCATCAAATTAAATAGAGAGGAACATAGAGACTATTTAACAGCTATAATAAACTGATAGTTTTTTTAAAATAACATTTTAATATATAATGTTAATTACTAAGATCAAATTATGTTAAATAGAATGAAATATTAATTTATGGTTCGATATATAGTTAATAATTAGATTAAAATAAGAATTGAAAATTCAATGTCAAACTTAACACAAGGAGTAAAGGTCCTAAAAAATTAATGGAGACAAGACCCTAATTATTTTCTTTCAACGACTTAATCAAAATAATAAAATTCTTATGAATAAACATTGTAAATAAAAAGAAAAAATAATAAAAATTAGTAAAAATCCTTGAATTAAAAATCAAAACCAAACTTAAAACAAGGAGCTAATGCCCTAAAAATAATTAATGGAGTCAAGAAAAATCAATTAAATAAAATAATAAAAATTCATGTATAGACAATGTAAAAATAAATTAGTAGAAACCCTTGAATAACCAATAAAAACAAAAAATATAAAGTAATTAAAAATAACTAAATAAACAAATAAATTAAGGATAAATAAATTAAGATAAAATGTAACATATATAATAATACGCAATCAAAATAATATAAATTAAAGAGAAAAAAAAAAAAAAAAAGAAATATAAATTCAATTAATTTAAAACTAAACAAAATTAAAATTAGGAAGACATGACAAGGACCCAACTTCAGCTAATTTTCCATCCATCGTCTCTATTCAGATTATTAGGCATTCCTTTGATTTCTAGGTCTTCCCTGAATTTATGATGATGGAATTGACTAATCCTAACAATGACCTGGGCCTCCTCAATGCAAATGTGATGCTTAGTTTCTTCTGCATGTTCTGCCAAAGCTAAGGAGTGGGTCCTATCATGCTTGATGTCAGTGACATGCTCATGAATCCTTTGATTAATTGAGTGATCGGTCTCACCTATGTAGGGAGTCCCACAAGAATAAGGGATAATGTAAACACATTTCATATTTTTAGGATCCACCGAATATTTTACAAATCTTAGGGAGCTCTAGATGGTATTTAGAGGCCTAAAGGTTGAAGGAACCTTATGCTTCCTTAATATCTTCACAATATTGTCAGTGGTCCCTTGGATAAATGGGAGATGCACCCCCGAAAATTGATCCTTGGGTTCCTTTGTAATCTTAGGACCTTTCTTAGCTTCGAGGAAAGTCTTAATACATTGGTGCCTACTGTACCCATTTTTATAGAAAACATTTAGGAGATGATATTTCTCATTATTAATATGGTTTTCATCAAAAAATCATAAATCTCTAGTCGCAAAAGTGTTGAGAACACAAGATTTTGAGCCGGGAAATGATAAGATTTAGCATGAATATATTTCTCCGTGTGAGTTTTCTTCCGAAAGATCTAATGAGAAAAAGAGTCACCATCCTTCCTCAAAAGCAGGACATCGAGGAAAGTGAGAATACCATTTCTTTCGTATTCCAGAGTGAACTTTATGGAACTAGATTGATTCTTAAGATGATGGGAAAAAGGTCCAACTTTTCCTTCCATGGGACAAAATGACACAAGTATCATCCAAAAACCTCTTGTAAAAAATCTTGTAGATTCACAAGCTCATGCAATGTACTAAAGAAAGAGACAAGAATCTACTTCTACTCTTTACAATGGAACCACATAAACATCAAGCAAAATAATAATCGACAAGAGGAAGAAAATCAATGACACATAACACAATAAATATTTGGGGAAAGCCACAACTTCAAACCCTACTATTTGTATTTAATTAATCATAAATCCAAGATGATAATACAATTCCTTTTCTCACAAGAACAAACCCAACATTCAGTAAAATCAATCTCAAGCGCACAAGAAAACTCTTGGCCAACACTTAGCCAATTCTCCAGCTCTCCAAGACCCTACTTCCTTGTGCAATTCCTATGGCCGATTAGCCCATCTTAAAGGGAAATCATTGCATCCAAACCTACGCAATACCTTCAAGGATAAGTTCTTGATTGCATGCACTATCTGTACAATTCAGAAAATTATACAATAAATAGTACACTATCCCTGCACTCTAGTCTTGACTAGGTCTTTCTCAAAATCAACATGCATGAGTTTCTGATGAGGGAATATTCAGTTAATTTGAGTAGCACTAGTTAATGCATTAGTGCACCAACTAACTCTTAACTCACTATTAGTACACCAAACAGTTTGGAACTAATTTAACTAGACTTAATTCAGTAAACTGAGTTAACTAATTACAACTCATACTTAACTCATCCTATACCCCTATAATATAGGGAGAACATATACATTACTTCAGAAAGACTTCCAACTCGAAATTCCTAAGCGCATTAAGTTAATTAAACTTAATTAACTATTTGCAAGTTGCTATGAGAATATAATTTGATTTTATTCATAGCTTAATTCAAGGACAAATTAAACTCGAATTTATGGATTCTATTTTTATCATTTCTTGTTACTATTTTCAACACTCCCTCTTAACAAGAAAGGAATTCAACTCGATCCTGATCCTGAACCTTTATAATTTTCTGCATGCAACACTTCTCTCTAGTGTTGTTGCTCCAGTAACTCCATAAACAAAAAAACACCCAACCTGAATCAGAATGAAGCCTCTGTCATCAAAGTATCTAGATACTATTGCCTATGTCGACTGAAAACTCTACACTTTTTTTGACTCTGCCTTTATGCACTATTTTCAACGCTTCTCTACACCCTTTAGTATCTTACTTCTCTAGCCTTTGTCACTCTAATATTTGACCACATCAATCCCAATGATTCCTCCCGCTACTATGTACTTTAGGCTCCTGTAGAATGGTCTAATCCATGAGATAAAACCACTAAATGGACCCTACCTAATTTCAACCCTCTTTGGACTATCACTTCACATCACCCCACCTCACACCTGGAGGTATGGCTACATGTGATCCCTCTTCCACCTAGCTCAAAATTTCCCCCTACTAGAGGTCTCTGCATGGCTAGATGCCTGCACTCGGTCTCCTCTTAGCTTCTCCAATTGTGGCTTCTACAAAATTGTCTAAGACTGCTTCTTCTTTGCTTGAGTGGATCTCTCCACTCGGTCTCCTCTCATCTTCTCTAGGTGTGGCTAATCCACAACTTCTTGAAATTGTTTCAGAAGATTCTTCTATGGTTTCATGTCCAGAGGTAAGTTACTCTCCCTCTCAACCACCAAGTCTCTAACCTTTTCCTTGCTCCTCAAGGCTTTGCATGCAGCTTAAACCTCAAGAGCATATAGGTTCTTGACCCATGCACTGATTTATTTCACATGTCCCGTGGTGATGTGTCTAAGGAAAGCCTTTCCCTTACTAAAAACCACATCATAGCTGATGAGCCCCAATTTTGGTACAATTTGGGCTCATTTTGGCCTATTCTACTTGCTCAAACCATTCATATTTTATTGCTTATGCATGCATTTCTTAGTTTGTTCGTGTTGTTTGTAAGAAGAAGGGTAGACATATTATCTACGTGACTAATGCATGATGCTTTCAGGTTTTTTGCATTTAAAGGGAGAAAAGACACGAAAAAGGAGACAAGGAGACAAGGAGGTGGCACTGCTGGTTTTTAGGAGAGGATGTCCACGGTCTTGGGACCTTCCTCGTGATTCCCACCAAGAACTCCGAGCTCCAATCCAATCTCCCCACCGAGCATAGAGCGCCGAGCATAGAGGCAGCCAACTGTTCTATAGGAACAACAGTCATAACTGTTCTACAGGATCACCAAGTTAAACTTCAGTTGGACAGCCGAGTTCCTAAAATCAAGGAGACCTGTTGGATGATCGTTTTTCATAAGTATAGAGGCCGTAGCCTTTGATAGGTTGTTGAAACTTTCACATTACTATTGTAATTTTTGAGCACAGCTCGGTGTTAGTTCTTGTTGTAAGCCAGTTTTGGCATAACATCAGATTATGAATAAAGAAGGCAGATTTTGATCTAGCTCTGAGTTTTCTTAAGGAGACTATAGCTCTCAGGTTAGGGCCCAACCTGAGAGCCATAGATCCCCTCTGCTGTAGTGTTGTTTGCATTTCGTTTCAGCACTCTGAATTTTCATTTTCACATGCAATTTGAATTACAGGTTGTTGAATTAGTCTTTTTCATGAGCATAGATAGGACTAGTTTATGGTTGAATTGCTTTCGGTTGTTTAGTTAGATTAGCAGGTTGATAATAAATTGGAGCTCCAGCAAAAAAAGGTTGAGGAAGCCTCCACTGCCATCTCCGTTTGGAGATTGGAGTGCAGCCTATACCAGCCACAAAAACACGCAGTTCTTCACTTCATACATGCTGCAACATAGTCTCGTTTTTGATAGATCTTTCCACATGATTCACACCTGCCCACACACCTTCATCACAGCTTCATGCACATTCTCCTTCGCGTTTTGGATTGCTGTTCATTGAGTTTATACGCACAGGTAGTTTAGGTTGATGCATTTTCGGTTTGGTGACAGTCATAAGCATTTGTTTCACTTACACTGCTCTCTCTCGTTCCATTACCTCATTCTCCATCTTGATCACGCATGCAAACACATCTTTGACCCCTGCTCCGCTCTGTTATCTCCCAAAGTCTTTCACTCCTCACATAGCTTCATTCTCTAGCCCTTTTTGGTGACCTAGTCCTCTATCTTCCAACCTACTCCCCACACTCACTCCCTACCCTATTCTTCCACTTCTGAGCCATCACCAGCCCTATTCCTACCTTACACATCTCCCCCTACCATTCCATCACTCCTCCATCACTTCAAACACTCACGGTAGGTCATCCTGTAGCAATTTGTAGACATCCTGTAGAAATCTCTGCGTATCCTGTAGGATCCCCTGCAGACATCCTGTAGGAGGCCACTCACTCGGTTGCTGAGCTTCTGAATGCGAGGAACCTCTGTGGATGGATGCTAAGGATCCCTAGGGACCTCTCCTAGCCTTCCCAACCTGTCCCACGCTTTCCTTCCTTCTCCATCCCATCTGCACAACCAAACCCTAGTTAGCACAAAATCACAATCATTCCATCCACTTAATGAAAAAATACAAAAACATGTCTTTTATGATGCAAGCAGATTAGATCCATGAATTTCCACTTATTAGAGGTAACAGCAGCATTGGTAGAGGTTTTATTCACATTCTTTGCATTATAGAGGTTAGACTAGTTAAATTAGGGTTTCCTAGGTTTACATGCTTTGATTTGCTTTCAGTCCATTTTGTCAGGTAGAGTAGTTTTCCTTTGAGAATAGCTTTCGTCCATGAATTAGCAAGCTTCTTCTGAGAGCCTATAGAAGTTGGCTTGAGCCCTAGCGGACTTGTGCCAGCTGACCAAGTGACAGCTGCGACAAGAGCTAGTACTTGTGCATATAGCACCGTCGCTTCCAAGTTTGTACGAACTACCGGGTTGATAAAATGAGAGACAGGAAGCCCCAGGAGTTGTAGCATTATTGCTACAATACTGGAGCTCACCATATTTTTGGCGCCGTTGCCGGGGAAGCGTCAGAGTATTAGTAATTGTTGCTTTTCTTCTACTTTCGTACTCTTATTTCTGCTCAGTAGTTTATTTCATTTCCATTCTGCAAAAGTAGCTTAGTATTTCTTGCTTTCCTAGCTTAGTATTTCTTGCTTTCCTAGCTTAGTATTTCCTGCTTTCATAGCTTAGTATTTCCTGCTTTCATAGATTAGCATTTCCTGCTTTCCTAGATTAATATTCCTTGCTTTCCTAGATTAATATTCCTTGCTTTCCTAGATTAATATTTCTTGCTTTCCTAGATTAGCTTTCCAATTTCACAATTTCATTTGAGCAATATAGTTAGTTGTAGATCACTCTGTTTCAGTTTTGCAGGTACCAAAGAAAAAGCAAAAGCACTCAAAAAAGAAAAGTCCTTTCCATTTCATGCCTCGTAGGAACCGAGATAAATCAGGCAAATTCCTACCCAACACCCCCACCACATCACTAAGTCACCCTTCTCTCTTCTTTGGTGACAGTGACCCAGAGGAACCTATAGGTGAACATCCTGAGATATACCAAGACCCTATAGAAGAAGAAGAGTTAGAGACCACTCCATCTGAAGCCATGGCTGATAACAGAAGGGAAGATGAGAGAATAGAAGGAGCTTTCCCCATCCGAGAGACCAATGGAGAGATGAAAATGAAGAACATTAGCCCCTCCGCCTTGCCTCACTTCCATGGACTGACCACTGAGGATCCTGATACCTTCCTGTTTGAGTTTTTTGTCCTTTGTAGAACCTATGACTATGCTAAAGATGAGCAAAAGTTGAAACTTTTCCCTTCCACTCTCAAGGATGCAGCACTACGCTGGTTCATGGGTTTACCTGGGAATAGTATCACTACTTGGGATCAGATGCAGCAAGCCTTCAATGCCAAGTATCGGGATTACTGTAGGTCTAAGGAAACCAAGGGAGAGATCTTTTGGATGACCATGGGGAATGATGAGTCTTTAGAGGATTATGAGGAGAGGTTCCAACTTAGCTATAAGCGGGCCAGGTGCACACTTGACCCTGAATCTCTCAAGTTGGTTCTACTCTGAGGAGTCCCTGAAGACCTCTTAGATACCCTTCACATGTTAGCTGGGGGGGACATTTACCAACTGCCTTATGAGGACATCAAGACTGTGTTTAGAAATCATTCCAGGGCAGCTAGGAAACGAGGTAGAGGAAATCTCCTCTCCACTAGTGTCCCTTTCTCCAAACATGAGTTTACAAACCAATTAGAAGATCTTAAGAGTGAGGTGAGACAGACCATTGCCATGCAGCTGGACACATTTAGGATCCAGCAGAAGAAAGAAGAAGCTGAGAGAGCCTTGGCTGTCTTCTGTCCTAGGTGCACCAGAAGACACCCTAAGAACGAATGCCCATTGCATTCGGTTGAAGTGTGTTTCGTTTGTGAGGAGGACCACCCAACAAATCAGTGTCCAACCTTACCTGGGTTTAAAGCCATGTACCAAGGGACCGAAGCTCCCACAGAGCCTCTCTATTACCTCAACCAAAGGAGGCCACAAGGATCTAGACCTTATCAGCAGGGGATGCAAGGGGCATCTCAAGCTTATTACAACCCCAACCAGTCAACTCCTATGCCTTCCTGGGGTCCCCCTGCTCATCCTTCATGGTCCATGCCTCCTCCATGGTCTTATCCACCTCAGTACCCCACTCAACCTACTTCTCATCCATATCACTCACATACCCAGCCACAGCCTCAATGGAATGCACCTCAGTCGGGGTGGAGGCCTCAGTACAACACTCCACCCGCCATTCTGCCTCCACCTCCAGTTCAACCACAACCATTACCTCCTGCTCCTCCAAGGCAACCTCAAATGCCTGCTCAACCGAACCCGAACCCCAACAATAGACAGGCCTAGCAGGTATACACTGGGGAAACCTCATGCCCTACCTATGCTGTGGAGATCCAGGAGATCAATCTTAGATCTGGAAAGACTCTTCCAGATCGCCAGCCTCCTCCCCCAGAGGATGAGGAAGACCATCAGGAGAGTGAGCCAAAGCTTATTCCACCCTTTCCTGAGAGACTAACAGCCACCACACAACCTAACCCAGAAGAAGATGAGCTTTTGGGTGAGCTCAAGCAGTTGTGTGTAAAAATCCCACTTCTCCAAGCCATCAAGGATGTGCCAATATATAACAAGCTGGTTAAGGAGAAGTGTTTCAAACACCCAGGCAGACGGAAGAAAGATGCCTCAACTATCAATGTCATAGGACAACTGTCTGACCTTATGCTAGGACAAGTCATCTGCCCAAAGTACCTAGATCCTGGAAGTCCTGTAGTAGATGTTCACATCAATGGCACCATTATCCCCCACACCTTGATTGATCTGGGGGCGGCCATCAATGTGATGACCAGGGATACCATGCTTAAACTCAATCTTCAGGGTTCCTTGAGGAAGACCTCGACAGTACTGCAATTAGCAGATCGCTCCACCGTGACTCCCGAAAGGATTGTGGAGGATGTCATGGTCTCCATTGATTCTTGGGAATACCCTGCAGACTTCCTGGTTCTGCAACCAAAGGCCAAGCTTACTGGATATCCTCTCATTTTGGGAAGGCCTTGGTTAGCTACTGCAGATGCTTACATAAGTTGTCGGGCAGGAAACATGACCATCAAAAATGGTCCCATGTCCAAGCAGCTAGTCCTATACCCTCCTGCCCAACCTTCTTTAGAGCATGATTTACCACTCTGGTTGGAAGAAGGAGAAGAAGACGAGGTGTACTCAGCACCTCTGTGTACCTTAGATACCACTAGAAGAAACCCCCCAACCGAGGATGACTTGATCGAGAACTTGATCCAAAACCCACCTACCAGTGCACTACCCTTAGAAAAACTGGTGGAGGATGCCCAAGCTAGCACCTTAGTGGATCTTTGTACAACCAACCCTGTCACTCCCAGAATTAAGAATGTGGAGTTTGGCCCTAAGAGAGCATTGAAAATCAGCTCCTCCCTATCTCCTTCCCAGGAAAAGGAGTTGTGTAGTCTGTTGGCCAACCACTTAGATGCTTTTGCTTGGAGCTATAAGGAAATGAAAGAAGTCCATCCTTCGGTCTTACCCATCATATATACATCAAAGAGGATTGTAAACCGGTTAGGCAACCTCAGAGGAGAATGAATCCAGCCCTTAAGGACATTGTCAAGGAAGAATTGCAGAAACTGTTGGATGCCGGATTCATCTACCCCATCTCAGATAGTGAATGGGTGTCCCCTCTAGTGTTGGTTCCCAAGAAGAATGGGAAGTGGAGGATCTGTGTGGATTACCGGGAGCTGAACAAAGCTACCAAGAAAGACCATTTCCCTCTACCTTTCATAGATCAAGTGTTGGATGGACTGGCAGGAAAGAAGTTCTTCTCTTTCCTGGATGGGTTTAGCGGGTACAATCAAATCCAAATCAGCCCGGAAGACCAAGATAAGACCACCTTCACTTGTCCTTGGGGTACCTTTGCCTACCGAGTCCTTCCCTTTGGGCTATGCAATGCTCCTGCTACTTTTCAGAGAGCTCTCTTGAGCATCTTCTCGGAGTTGGTCCATGATGCAGTGGAAATATACATGGATGACTTTACTCCTTATGGGGCCAACTTCCAGGAAGCATTGTCTAACCTGGGGAAAGTCCTAACCAAATGCACCGAGATGAACTTGTCCCTTAGTCCTGAAAAATGTGAATTCCTAATGACTGAGGGGACCGTGCTAGGCCATACCATTTCTTCCCAAGGATTGCAGGTGGATCCTAACAAAATTGCTCTCATCAAGAGGGTTCCACCTCCCCAAAAAGTAAGGGATGTCCGGAGTTTCTTGGGATTAGCAGGATACTACTGGAGATTCATTAAAGATTTCAGCAAGCTAGCCTCGCCATTGTTTGGTCTGTTGGCAAAAGATGTGGAGTTTAAGTGGACTGACGATTGTCAGAAGAGTTTGAATGAGTTAAAGGACAAGTTGGTGTCAGCACCAATCTTCAGAGGTCCAAACTGGGCCCTACCTTTCCACATCCACACTGATGCCTCGAACAAAGCCATAGGTGCAGCTTTAGGACAAGTTGAGCAGAAACTTCCATATGCCATTTACTTTGTTAGCAAAAACTTGTCCAAAGCTGAGCTGAATTACACTGTAACCGAGAAGGAATTCTTGGCTGTGGTCCATGCATTGAACAAGTTCCGACATTATATTACTGGTTACCAGACCTTTGTACATACTGACCATGCTGCTATTAGATATTTGATGAATAAACCAGATGTGAATGCTCGTATCATTAGATGGTTACTTTTCTTGCAGCAGTTTGATTTAACCATTGTTGATAAACCAGGTAGAGAAAATGTTGCTGCTGATTTTTTGTCTAGATTGGATTTGTCTGCAGATGAAGATGAGATGGTGGATGACCAGATGCCTGATGAGCATCTGTTTGCTATCTCAGTACTCTCTCCATGGTTTGCTGATATAGCAAACTACCTTGTTTCAGCTCAGTTCCCTCCGCACCTCTCTTCAAAAGAGAAGAGCAGAATCATCAGAAAAAGTGCCTCATTCACTTGGATTGGGGGCAATCTGTTCAAGCTTGGCCCCGATCAGATCTTAAGGCGTTGTGTAAGGGAAGAGGAAGTCTTTGACATCCTCCTCACATGTCATGATGGGCCTTGTGGAGGACATTTTGCAGCAAAGAGAACTGCCTTCAAGATCCTGCAGGCAGGCTACTATTGGCCCACACTTCATCAAGATGTCAGAAGATATGTCAGTTAGTGTGACCAATGCCAAAGAATGGGGAAACCGACCCAAAGGGATGAGATGCCTCTCCAACCTCAAGTGACTCTTGAGCCATTTGAGAAGTGGGGCATGGACTTTGTGGGTCCAATCAATCCCTCTTCGAGGCAAAGATCCTACATCATTGTGTGTACTGACTACTTGACAAAGTGGGCAGAGACCAAAGCAATCAAAGCAGCAACAGAAGAGAAAGTGGCTGAGTTCCTAAGAGAGAACATCTTCTACAAGTTTGGCTACCCAAGAGAGCTGATGACCGATCAAGGGAGCCAGTTCACATCCAACTTGGTTGAAGATATCCTAGCTCATCACAAGATCAAGCATAGGACTTCCACCCCCTATCATCCTCAAGCAAATGGGCAGGTGGAAGTCACCAATAGAGCATTAGAGGGGATCTTGACCAAAGTGGTGAGCAGCAGCAGAAAAGATTGGGCAGATCGCCTGGTTGAGGCCACATGGGCTTACAACACCACTTGGAAGACCACCACCGGCTTCACACCTTATGAGTTGGTCTATGGGAAGAAAGCTTTGCTGTCCATTGAGTTTGAGTATAACACTTTGAGGATGGCAGCTCAGCTGGACCTAGATCTCAGCCATGCACAACAAGAAAGGCTGCTGCAGCTGAATGGCCTGGACGAGCACCGCATGCAGGCCCTCCTTCACTCAGAAGTGGTTCAACTTCAGAGGAAGGTGTGGCATGACCAACATCTCCATGACAAGCAATTTCAGCCGGGAGATTGGGCTTTGTTGTATGATTCCAGATACAAAGATTTCAAGGGGAAGCTGAGAACCAGATGGCTAGGGCCATATTCAGTGGAAAAATGTCATGACAATGGATCTGTTCTCATTCGGACCATTGATGAGGAAGCCATCCCCATGCTTGTCAACGGGCATCGATTGAAGATCTACAGGAAGCCTCCCTCCAGACAAGAGTTCATCAAAACTATGGAGAAGGCAGTATTGGTCATAGAGAAGGGTTCTGCCCCTGCTTTGGGCACACCCTGAAGAATCTAAAAAAATAAAAAATAAAAAATAAAAATAAAAAAAAATAATAATAAAGATCCTTGGGTGAAAACCTTTCTGAGGCGCCCAAGGCAGGTGGTAGGGGTGAAAACCTCATTTGAGGCGCCCCTGCTATCTTTCAAAAAAAAGAAGAAAAAAGAGATAAAGATCCTTGAGTGAAAACCTCTCTGAGGCGCTTAAGGTAGGTGGTAGGGGTGAAAACCTCATTGAGGCGCCCCTGCTATCTTTCAAAAAAAAAAAGAGAAAAAAGAAAAAAAAGAAAAAGAAAAAACAAGATCCATAAGTTATTTGCATGTAGATTGCAGGTGTTCTATGGAGGAGAGGAAGCCTCTCAACTCAAGGTCAAAGGTCCTTAGCATGCAGCCAGGACACCTCACCAGATCCTCCTCCAAGAATGCTTATGTTCTTCAAGGTATGTGCACTTTCATTATAGATTGAGTCTTCTACAGGAAGACGCAGATTTTCTACAGGAAGGTGCCAGTTTCTACAGGAAGAGCTGCCTGTCTACAGGAAGCTCTGTATTTCTACAGGAAACTTCCTGTAGAAGCTCAGAACGGGCCAGAATGCATTTCGTGAGCAGATCTGATGACTACGGGTTGGTGTGGATGCATGCAAGCCTCTTTTGGGCCCATGCACGACGCTGTTACCTTGCTCCACCATCCTCGTCAACATGCATCCAAGTCCCCTGCACCAGCAAAACAGATCAATGAGTTCTCGCGGAAAAAGGCATTTTCAAAGATAAACAAGCACGGAGATCTTATACCACAGGCATTAGAAGCTCCGGAAGCGGGATTGAAAGACCAGATCCTCCGTCGTGCAGCATACACCCAAGGAAGAAGAACTGGTACGAGACACCCGCGGGAATCCTGTAACAGTTCAACCTGCTGGAGTGGATACCGTTCACAACACCGCCATCTCCAAGGTAATGCGAGCGCATGCAACCACAACATTCCCTCCATCGTTAGCAACCTGTAACCATGAGCCTCCGGGTCTGTGTGAGTGCGCATGCAGCAGGTAGATCCGCTCACCATCATCGAAAAACTGGAAAAATCGTGTGCAGCCACGCAGGTAAGCGTCTAACCCCTTCCTTCCATCAAATCGCATGAATATTACTTTGATTTGTTTGCATGGCGTAAAGGTGAATGGTTGAGCAGCCGTATGGCCAAGTAGACTGGCCACGTTGGCTAGTTATGGTATAGTTGAATGTTCGGGTGGCGGCCACGAAAAAATCAGCAGCACGCACGTGAGAATCCGTGGGAATGAGTTCAGCAGAAAAAGGCGGCGGCAGATCTGTGGGAATGAATGCGGCAGCAAGTGAATACGCCAGTGAGTGGTTGATGACGTCGTTCAACGGTCCGGCGGGGGATGAGCTGTCCCCCGCGCCACGGATCGTGCCGATTCAAAATCTAATCGACTAGATTTTGACATGCATTCGATCAACCACCACTTCGAACTCGAGCGGCTATTCCGATCGTCTCTGCACCTTGATACGCCGAGCTGTTGGCTACCAGAACACCAGTGAAGCGCACCTCAACCGCGGTCCAATTGCAGTTCTCTCGGAAATTTGTGCACTGCTCCTACAGGAACACAGTTCTACAGGAACGCAGTCTACAGGAACGCAGTCTTCTACAGGAACGCGGGTGTTCACGTAAAAAAAGGTGGCCGAGTAACGAGGTAACCCTGGACTTCTCATGCAAATAGTCATGTAAGGTGGTAGAATTGTCAGTTACTGTCTGGGTATAAAGAAAGTGGTGAAATTGCTGTCTGTAGGCCTATACTGTCATTCTACAGGATTGTTGAAGTAGTTAGACTGTGTTGTAAAATTTTGTGGATTATACGCGTTGTTCTGCACTCTGTCACCAAAACTTCACACTCCTCCACCATCACCACCTCCGGTTAAGAAAATTGTGCATCATGCCGGGTGGATTTATCAGGCGAGAACCCACAGATTCAAAAAAATTGAGGAGAAGTCAGGCAGTGGTAGAGCTTTTTACACAAGCACAGTGGATGTCTTTTTGTGATAAGTTGCAGGGGTACGCTGAGGAAGTGGCCGAGGAATTCTTGCAGGCCCTGAGGCCAAAATCCAAGGTGCTGGCCACAGTCAATTTCAGAGGCCTAAGCCTCACGATCACTCCGCAGTCTATCAGCAGAATCACTGAGCTTCCTATGGGTCTCCCGTGGGATAAAGAAGAACGAAAGCTAAGCCAGCAAGCCAAGAAAGAGTTCTTCCCACCTGAAGAATCATTCACAGAGGACAAAAATGGGGTGAGGAGGACAAGCCTGTTGCCACCATGGAACGAAGTCAGTTTGCAAATCATGAAATATATCACCTGTGAGGGTCGTTACAGCATTGTGTATGCATATCACTTCCGGCTGCTCAGTGAACTAAGACACCGGATTAATCTTCCTGCAGAACAGAGATTGAGCATTCCTTACTTTTTACTACAGTCCTTGATGGAGTGTGCTACAAAGCTCAAGGACGGCATTCCGGATCAGGTAGCCCACCATGGGTTAATCAAGCTTCTTGTGGAGGATGCTCTCCACTCATATAAGGTCCCCCTCGCATGGGAATCATTTAGGAATTTAACAAGAGAAGGGGACATAAAGATGTTGCTTGAAGAAACGGGGTCCTCTAGTGGTGAGGAAGAAGAGCCAGTAGCCAAGAATAAGAAAGGGAAAAGCCAAAAGATCCCGACTCCAACACAGAAGAAAGAACGAAAGGAGAAGGAGGAGGGAAAGGATGACAGAGCAAAAGAGGACACCCCCATCCTGTCAGCAAGGGAAAAGAGGTTGAAAAGTAGGGCAATCAAAACTGAGGTGGTCCCTGCCAGCCCAAGCACCTCGTCAGCTCCTGAAGTCAAAGCCAAAAGCAAAATCCATGCAGCCAAGCTAGAAAAGGTGGTGAGAGTTGCATCTGCAGGAACGCAAAAACAGGCTTCTACAGGAAGCCCGGAAGCAGCCTCTACAGGAAAACAAACGCAGGCTTCTACAGGAAGCCCCAGAACAACACCTACAGGAAAACAAAAGCAGGCTTCTACAGGAAGCCCAAGAACTACGCCTACAGGAAAGCAGACGAAGGCTTCTACAGGAAGCCCACAGCTCGTAAAGAAAGGGTCTTCTACAGGAGGGCCGAAAGTGGATAAAGAGGGGTCTTCTACAGGAAGCCTGAAAATAGAAAGGGAAGGGGCTTCCACAAGGAGCACTGGGAAAGTAAAAAGCAAGGGAGAGAAGGCTGATCCTCTCGAGAAGGAGGCGGCAGCTGTGCTGGCCGCCCTCAGCACACCTGCGAAACCAACAGAAAAGAGGGAGAGGGAGATCCCTCTACCTTCCAGAACCAGGAGAAGTCAGAGGATGAAAACAGACATGTCGCAGCCTCCTCCCAGCAGCCAAACCACTTTAGGGAGTGTTCCTACTTCACCCAGTGAGAAAACTCCCTCTAAGACACCGGCCACCCCCGAGAAAGGAAGCCCGAAGGTCACCTCCTAGACACGAAAGATAGGCCAATCGCCTTCCGAATCCCGGCTCAAAGAAACAGGAAAGAGGGAAGAAGTTCCACCCTCGTCACCACCAGGGGCAGAGAAGGCAGGGCCATCAAAAGCGGGAAAGAAAGAGCCTGTTCCGGTCCCGAGTCCTCGGCCAAGGACAAGGAGCAGGAGCAAGGTTGCTCAAGGATGAGCAAATGGTTCAGCTGGGGGGTGATGATGAGCCCCAATTTTGGTACAATTTGGGCTCATTTTGGCCTATTCTACTTGCTCAAACCATTCATATTTTATTGCTTATGCATGCATTTCTTAGTTTGTTCGTGTTGTTTGTAGGAAGAAGGGTAGACATATTATCTACGTGACTAATGCATGATGCTTTCAGGTTTTTTGCATTTAAAGGGAGAAAAGACACGAAAAAGGAGACAAGGAGACAAGGAGGTGGCACTGCTGGTTTTTAGGAGAGGATGTCCACGGTCTTGGGACCTTCCTCGTGATTCCCACCAAGAACTCCGAGCTCCAATCCAATCTCCCCACCGAGCATAGAGCACCGAGCATAGAGGCAGCCAACTGTTCTACAGGAACAGCAGTCATAACTGTTCTACAGGATCACCAAGTTAAACTTCAGTTGGACAGCCGAGTTCCTAAAATCAAGGAGACCTGTTGGATGATCGTTTTGCATAAGTATAGAGGCCGTAGCCTTTGATAGGTTGTTGAAACTTTCGCATTACTATTGTAATTTTTGAGCACAGCTCGGTGTTAGTTCTTGTTGTAAGCCAGTTTTGGCATAACATCAGATTATGAATAAAGAAGGCAGATTTTGATCTAGCTCTGAGTTTTCTTAAGGAGACTATACCTCTCAGGTTAGGGCCCAATCTGAGAGCCATAGATCCCCTCTGCTGTAGTGTTGTTTGCATTTCATTTCAGCACTCTGAATTTTCATTTTCACATGCAATTTGAATTACAGGTTGTTGAATTAGTCTTTTTCATGAGCATAGATAGGACTAGTTTATGGTTGAATTGCTTTCGGTTGTTTAGTTAGATTAGCAGGTTGATAATAAATTGGAGCTCCAGCAAAAAAAGGTTGAGGAAGCCTCCACTGCCATCTCCGTTTGGAGATTGGAGTGCAGCCTATACCAGCCACAAAAACACGCAATTCTTCACTTCATACATGCTGCAACATAGTCTCGTTTTTGATAGATCTTTCCACATGATTCACACCTGCCCACACACCTTCATCACAGCTTCATGCACATTCTCCTTCGCATTTTGGATTGCTGTTCATTGAGTTTATACGCACAGGTAGTTTAGGTTGATGCATTTTCGGTTTGGTGATAGTCATAAGCATTTGTTTCACTTACACTACTCTCTCTCGTTCCATTACCTCATTCTCCATCTTGATCACGCATGCAAACACATCTTTGACCCCTGCTCCGCTCTGTTATCTCCCAAAGTCTTTCACTCCTCACATAGCTTCATTCTCTAGCCCTTTTTGGTGACCTAGTCCTCTATCTTCCAACCTACTCCCCACACTCACTCCCTATCCTATTCTTCCACTTCTGAGCCATCACCAGCCCTATTCCTACCTTACACATCTCCCCCTACCATTCCATCACTCCTCCATCACTTAAAACACTCACGGTAGGTCATCCTGTAGCAATTTGTAGACATCCTGTAGAAATCTCTGCGTATCCTGTAGGATCCCCTGCAGACATCCTGTAGGAGGCCACTCACTTGGTTGCTGAGCTTCTGAATGCGAGGAACCTCTGTGGATGGATGCTAAGGATCCCTAGGGACCTCTCCTAGCCTCCCCAACCTGTCCCACGCTTTCCTTCCTTCTCCATCCCATCTGCACAACCAAACCCTTGTTAGCACAAAATCACAATCATTCCATCCACTTAATGAAAAAATACAAAAACATGTCTTTTATGATGCAAGCAGCTTAGATCCATGCATTTCCACTTATTAGAGGTAACAGCAGCATTGGTAGAGGTTTTATTCACATTCTTTGCATTATAGAGGTTAGACTAGTTAAATTAGGGTTTCCTAGGTTTACATGCTTTGATTTGCTTTCAGTCCATTTTGTCAGGTAGAGTAGTTTTCCTTTGAGAATAGCTTTCGTCCATCAATTAGCAAGCTTCTTCTGAGAGCCTATAGAAGTTGGCTTGAGCCCTAGCGGACTTGTGCCAGCTGACCAAGTGACAGCTGCGACAAGAGCTAGTACTTGTGCATATAGCACCGTCGCTTCCAAGTTTGTACGAACTACCGGGTTGATAAAATGAGAGACAGGAAGCCCCAGGAGTTGTAGCATTATTGCTACAATACTGGAGCTCACCAATAGCCACGGTCTTCCAATACCAAGATTGAAACTAGATTCTTCTTCAGTCCTGGAACATACATCACATATGTGATCTTGAGAGGGGATCTAGACTCCCTCTGAAAGGTAATTATACCAATCTCAGTAGCTCTATACCTCTCATCATCTCCAAACTCTATATTTTGCTTGAGGTCTTTCTCCTCAAAATCACTAAAGAGATCTCTATTCCCTGTCATATGGAATGAGGCACCGCTGTCAAGATACCACACACCTCCCATGGCAATGTCGGCGATGCATGAAATGAGAGTGAAATCAAGCTCAAACTGTGAAGCTAGAGCTTCACCTGCTACCACTACTGTCAGTTCCTTCTTGCTTGCTTTCTTCTTTGGACAGTGCTTGGCATAGTGCCCATGCTCGTGACATTGAAAACACTTGACTTTCATCAAGTCGATCTTCTTTCCGCCCTCCTCACCTTTGGACTCCTTTCACTTGGCCTGATTTTCCTTACTCGCTTAGGCAAAATCCTCTTATACATCCTTAGAAGAGGTCCCATCTCTGGTCTTCTTCCTGATCTCCTCCTACATCAAATCCAACCACAATCGTTCCAAATCTGGCAGCTTCTCTCGACCATTGACAAAGTCCTTATAACTATGCCAAATATTTGGGAGTCCTAGACGATCAAGAATCACCATATCATCATTGGCAACTGTGATTCCAACACTTCCAAGTTCATCATGACATTGAGTGAATTTGGTCAAGTATTTTGGAATAGTCTCACCTTTCTCCATTTTGACTTTTCGATGTTTCTTGGTCAAGTATTTTGGAATAATCTTGCCTTTCTCCAATTTCCTTTGGTCATTGTTATTCTGACACAAGTCCATCAATGCTTCCTACATAACATTTGGAGTTTCCTTCCCATGGAGACTTGAGACAATGTGGTCTTAGACTCCCTCAAGGATTATCCACCTCGCCCTTGCCACACACTTCTTCCATTCGGCCAGATTTTGAGCATCCGATGTTGGTGGCTTAGGAATGTCCTAATACATGAATCCATTCAAACCATTATCCTCCAACACGACCTTCATCCTATCCTTCCAGGCTATATAATTTGAGCTTCCTTCCAAGGCATACTCGAGCCGCAAACCATAGAATGCCATCTGATGATCTTGAAGTATGAAATGAAAATTCGAATTTCACCTGTAACCTTGAACTCAAAACTTCTAAATATCCTCTAGTATATTTTTCTGAGCTCTGATACCATGTAGAAAATCATCTAGATTCACAAGCTTATGCAATGTACTAAATAAAGAGACAAGAATCTAATTCTACTCTTATAGAGGGAACGCATAAAGATCGAGCAAAACAATAATCGACAAGACGAAGAACATCAATGGCACATAACATAATAAATATAGAGGGAAAGCCATAGCTGAAACCCCACTATCTATATTGCATTAATTAGAAATCCAAGATGATAATACAATTCTTGTTCTCATAAGAACAATCCCAGCACTCTGTAAAATCAATCTCCAGCTCAAATGAAAAATCTTGCAAACACTTAGCCAATTATCCAGCTCTCCAAGCCCCTATTTCCTTGCATAATTCCTATGGTTGATTATTCCATCTTAAATGGAAATCAATGCATCCAAAATTGTGCAATCCCTTCAAGGATCAGTTCCCAATTGCATGAACTATTTTTACAACTCAAAAAATTATACAACAAATAGTACAATGTCCCTGCACTCTAGTCTCAACTAGGTGTTTCTTAGAATCGAAATGCATGAGTTTCTAATGAGGGAATCTTCAGTTAATTGTAGTAGCACTATGTAGTGTATTAGTGCACCAACTGATTATTAACTCACTATTAGTTCCTTAAATAGTTTGGAACAAATTTAACTAAACTTAACTCAGTAAACTAAGTTAACTAATTACAACTCATACTTAGCTCATCTTGGACCCCTATAGTATAGGGAGAACATATACATGACTTTAGAAAGACTTCCAACTTGAAATTCCTAAGCTAATTAAGTTAATTAAACTCAATTATATTTACAAGATGCTTGAGAATAGAATTTGATTTTGATTCAAAGTTTAATTCAAGGACACATTAAACTGGAATTTATGGATTCTATTTTTATCATTTCTTGTTTCTATTTTCAACACCTCTTCCATATCTTAGGAAGAAATCAAGTAGAGTCCAAGGCATTTGATTCAAAGTCCTCCATGAAAATATTAGCTATCACAGGAGAGGGGGGGAACCCATGGCAACACCACAAGTTTGTTCATAGAATTCCCCATCAAAAGAGAAGAAAGTAGAGGTGAGACAAATTTAAACTAAACTAGTCATATCAGGATCCGTAATATGCTTGATGAATTCAATGGCCTCATAGATAGGGATAATAGTGTAGAGGGATACCACATCAAAAATCATAATATTGTCTTCGAGATCAACTTGAATACCCTTTAACTCATTGACAAATGATGAGGAGTCCTTGATAAAGGATTCAGTAAGGCCCACAAGAAGTTTAAGCTTCCAGACTAAATATTTAGCAAGGAGATAGGTCAACCTTCCTATAGTGTTGACAATGGGTCTCACAGGAGCCCCTTCCTTATGAATTTTTGGAAGGCCATAGATTTTGGGGGTAAGAAGTCTACTTTCGATAAGCTTATGACTAAAAAAACTAACCGAGCTATTGGAATTTATGCAAGAGCCACACTTTTGGAGATCTTGTTTAAAGCATATTTACTAAATTTCCTGTAGCTAACGCTATTACAAAGGGGGTCCAACATTTTCTTTCGGTAATCCTGTTTATCTAAAATAACCACATCAATGCCCTTATCGGCTTTGAGAACAACAACGTCCTTGTTATTGTTTAACGACTTGATAGCATCAAACTCAAGTTTGCTAATGTTGTTCTTGATAACAACACAATCGTGTGTGATGAAAAGAAATATATATATATATATATATATATATATATATATATATATATATATATTTCTTTAATTAAACTTTTATGTGAATAAGATTTCAGGTCCCTAACCTATTAATCTTTAAATTTAGGTTATCATTTTTAGTATGTTCTAAATTCGCCTTTTTATTTGGTCTTACAAAACTTTAATTGATTTCTTTAATAATGAACACAATATCCATTTTAAATCTAAAAATTCAAATATAATTCAATTTAAATATTAATAACTATAGTAATTATATATTTTTTTTCAAATTTATAAAATAAAATTAATAAATAATAACTTTTAAAAAATAAATATTATTATTAATTATATTTTGAGTATAAGGGGGATGTGTAGGGGTAAATGTTTGTAAAATTTAACATTTAGCACAAACATTTAACATTCATATATCAGTTCAATTAAAAAATAATAAAAGGGTTTAAAGCAGTATAGAACCCAATATGGGGGAATGTTGTAGTGCTAGTAAATGAGTGTAAATATTTAAATTTTGGCTTGATTAATAATAAAAAGTTAAAAGTAATAAAAGTAATTAAGTTCAATTTTTTATATTGCAATTTTGTAATGAAGGGAAACTTAGTCCCTCCAAGTCAAGTTAGAAATTATGCTCGGGAAAATTTGCATAATTAATTATATCTTGCATATTCCAACGCTAAATTAATAGTGATCAATAGACAAATCATTCTATAGTCTTGGTTTGGTAGGAACTAATACGCGAAGTTGATAAGTAAATTGCTTTATCAGGTTGTATAAATTTTGGTGGGTAGTAACCACAAGTAAGTCTACACATTTATAGTTATACTACTACATAAGTGTTGAGGAAAAAATAAATAATGGTGGGAAGTCACTGCTCGTAAGCATATTTATTTACATACAATATTCCTATCATTTTTTTATGCAAAGACTATCTTGAATTATGGTGGGAAGTAATCGATGGTAAACATGTTAGTTACTTTAGTATAAGCTATTTTCAAGGATTTTTCTTTTGGATGGTTTTCCTGCAAAGCTTAAGAATACAAAATCACTAAACAAATATCTAAAAATCATGCATGAATATTGCAACCATATCCATAAATTATGGCATAAAATACTTATGGCAATTATCCACATTTGTGCAAAGGTTGCAATAAGACCTTCAAGTTATGGTCCAATAAAATGTGTGAAAAATAGTTTTTTTTTTTTTTAAATATTGAAAGGTAAATATTTATTTTTTGAAGTTAAACATTACAATTTGCATTGGTCAATGTCAAAATAATAGTGATCGCTTAATACTTATAATAAACTCACAATATAACAAGATTATTAGCCATAGATATTCACTGCCGCGAATATTTTTAACTTGTAAATAGATTTTATTAGACCTTACAATTGATCATTGATTACACAGAGTGACATTTCGCAATCATATGGATCGAGGGGGTGTGGATGAGAGAGTGGGGGAGAGAGTTGGGGAAGAGAAGGAGAGATGGAGAGAGATACCGATAGAGCTAGAGGGCAGAGGTAGAGAGAGTGACGGGGAGGTATGTGAGAGAAGAATGAAGAGAGGGAGGAGGGGAGGGAGAGAAGGAGATAGGGAGAGAGAGAGATATGCAGTTAGATGGGGAGAGAGAGGGAGGAAAGAACAAATACATAGAGAGATAGAGGTAGAGAGAGAGGGAGTGATAAGGGTAAAATGGAGAAAATAAGGGAGAGAGGAGAGGATGGAAGACAAAGAGAAGGAGAGGAGGGGAGAGAGAGGGAGAGAATGGGACGAGAGACATGTGATTTTTCACTTTTTGGATTTTTAGTGACATGTGATTTTATAAAATTATAAAAATCAATAGATTTACCACTCTGTCTTGACATTATTTTTCAACCATCTTTTTAAAAAAATCATAATTCAATTCCTAGTATCATCTAATGTTTCCTAGAAATATTTTCCAACCATTCCTTATGATTCTTACGAGTTCATGGTTACTTAAAAAGTTCCAAGCCCTACTACCCAAGCATCCTCATGGTTTTGGCCTTTAATGAGGGTTTTCCCAAAATCCAACAATTCACAGGAATCATAACTGACATCTCATGTCAAACGTGTGGTGTTCATTTCAAAATTTCCATAGAATAATCAACATGCAATTTAGAAAAACATCAATATAAATTATAAGCACAAACCTTGCATGTCATAATAGTAAAAATTATACCTTCACATTTGCAGATTGCAAATCACATTACAATGTTTTACCTTTCACTAGTTCTTATATTCCATGTTGCCAATTTGAGAAATTAATGTTAGTAGGATTAGGATTTGATTTATGTTTCTTGATAATTACTTGTGAATTATGTTTTCTTCTTTTACTTCTTTATTATATTATTTTTCATCAAGAATTTACCAAATTATGTGGGTATGAAGATGATAAGAACAAGAGACACAAGATGTAGGCACTGAGCCAGGGAAAAACCCTTATCTAGGGGAAAACCCAGACAAACTTCCTCCTTTAGTAGTTAAGAAGATATAATCCAAGACTCTTCGACCTAGACACAGACTTTCTCCAACACAAAGTCAGCCCTTCCTTCCATCAACTTTGATCTATATCTTCAACCCTGCAGCAACAAAAATTCAACCCACTGAATCTAGAATTTTAGCCTTCCCAGTAGCATAATTTCGAACTTCCCAACAATATAACTTCGACCCAACAAATAGCCCAGTAACTTCACATAAAAGAGAGAGAGAGAGAGAGAGAGATAGCCCAAAAAATTGACTTGCTCTTCTTCTGCAATTCTTCCTTCTTCTCCTTGAACTTCACACATTTTTTCACTTCCTTCTTGTGTATCGAACCTATTACATTCCAGAGAAAATAGATTGAACTGAAATTGTATATATAGCCTCTTTTGTGGATCGGATTTTTGTCTTGTAGGCTGACTTCATTAGGCAAGGGCTGACTTGGTGTGGAGGGGATAAATTACATATTTGACTTAGTAATAAGTCTTTTTACATTATTCAAAAACCCAAGAAGGGTCTCATTAAATGGAAAATGACTCTAATGACTCAATATGAAACCTACAAGTCCTCAATGGGGACTTTGACCAGTAAAATGATGATCCAAATAGGAAATCCATGCTTTAATAAGTCATTGTAATAATAATACTTTTTTCTTTTTCATTCTTTCGTAAATATATTTCATAATGACTCAAATATGAAGACCGAACCTAGTTACATTCTTCAACACCCCCCCTTAATTAGGGACGTATTCATAATTTACACATGTATATACAAGTACAAGGAATATATCAAAACACAAGAACTATGAAGAGTTTAGGCACACACGGTCCCATGGACTAGATTCCTAACCAGGGCAATCTATTCAGGTGGGACTAAGATGAACTAAAGGTTTCAACCTCTTTAGGTACCATCATACTTACTTACTAACCATCGGCCCAGGGATCCAGGAGCATAATGAAAGGTTACAGCTCTATGACTAACGCCACCCTCCCTACTTTAGGAACTTGACATCAACACATATGCTGACCAGATGTCCTCCCAGGAATTTTGTATTACACAAGATGCCTCCTCAAATCTCTTCCAAACATTTATCATCAACAAGATTAGTGATATCAACCAAACCAAGCATGCTTCTAAGATACTCAAAGTTCTTATTAGGAAGAATTTTGTTAACACATCATCTACCCATTCATCCGTCGATACATATTATAGCTTCATGATCCCATCTTGTATCAAACTTATAATGCAGTGGTACTTATTGTTGATATGCTTTGTTGTTTCATGGAAAATGGGATCTTCAAACATATTAATGTTTCTTTAATTATCACAATTTATATCAGTAGGACTTAGAGGATTCTCAAACAAATATGACAAAAGTTTCCTGAACCATACAACCTCCTTTCCTACTTCACATGTAGCCACATACTCAGCTTTAGCACTACTCAAAGAAACAGATTTTGGTTTTTACTCATCCACGAGATCATCACAGATCCAAAACTAAACATCCACCAGTACTACTTCTTCCATTAGTCTCACTGCCACCACAATCAAAATCTGTAAAACTTGTCAACTTGATTTCCTTGTTATCATGCTTTAGGTAGTGATGTATAATGCCATGTAGATATCTTAATATATGCTTGACAGCTATCCAATGATCATGAAGAGGCTCCAACTGAAATTTACTAAGAATGCTCACGGAAAAACATATATATGGTCTAGTATTTACCAAATACATCAACGAACCCACCAGCTTATGATAGATGGTAGGATCTACAAGACTTGAGTCATAACTTATCAACTTCATGAGATTGGTGATCATGGGAGTAGTCATGGGCTTGGAATCCATCATCCTGAATTTTTTCAACAACTTGATTATATACTTTCCTTGCCACAGATATACCTCCCTAGGTTATTTCCATACTTCCAGACATAGGTAATAATGAATCAGTCCCATATTCTTCATCTCAAACTTGGCTTCCATCATATTCTTGCATTCTTGTATCCTTCACTTTACACCTATAATAAATAGATCATCCACATATAGTAGAATAATGATTGGCTCGTTATCGACAACTTTGATATAGAGATTTAGATCAACAGTACTTTTGATGAACCTAAATCATAGAAGGTATGAATTCATTGTTGCATACCATGCCCTAGGAGATTGATTCAAACCATATAGGACCTTCTTAAGTCTATAAACATTAGTGTCTTTTCCATTTATTTCAAAGCCTTCAGGTTGTTTAATGTATACTTCTTCATTGATGGTTCCATTATGAAATTTTGTTTTTACATCCATTTGATTGATATTCCATCCCAATGTTGTAACCAATGAAACCAAAGATATTATAGTAATATATCTTGCGGTAGGTGCAAAGGTTTCTTCATAGTCTATGACTTCATTTTGATACAAACCCCTTTCAATGAAACCAACTTTGTATTTGTCTATGCCTATATCAACAATGTGCTTGATCTTGTAAATCCATTTAGAAGTGATAATTGATTTTTTGCTTGGTATAGGAATGATTTCCAAAACCCCATTCTTCATGATGGATTGAAATTGTTCATGCATAACCTTCTTCCATACTTCTTGATGAGCAGCTTCTTCAAATGTAGTTGGTTTAAATTCTATTAGTTTTGTCATTTATGTGGATATCTAGAGTATATTTTTGGTCCTTTTCTTCTCTAAAAGTTCCTTTCACAACTCCATGTCCTTCGACATCTTCAAGAGAAGCTTTCAACCAATTTGACCTCTTCCTTCTATCAGGTATGATCACAGGTTGAATAACCTCACTTTGTCCTTCTTCTTCTTCTTCTTGATTTGTAGTAGGATTAGTTTGGTGTTATTCTTCTTTGAATAGTGGTATGTATTCATCATCATAATCAATAGAAATATCTTTTGAATTTTTTTAGGCATGATTTTCATCAAATATAATGTCCCTTTTTACTTCAATATGTCTTCCTTCCTTGATGTATATTCTATATGCCTTTGAATAAAGACCGTAGCCAACGAATATCCCTTTAATGCTTGGAGAATCTATCTTATTTTGTTTTTCCTTTGGAACATGGACATATGTGAGACATCCAAAGATTCAGAGATGGTCCACACAAGGTTTCTTTCCCGTGAATGCTTCTTTAGGTGTCATATTATCAAGGATTCTATGAGGACTTCAATTTTGTATATATACCACAGTTATTGTTGCTTCTCCCCATAGAAATATTGATATATTTTTATCAAAAATAATTGTTTGTATACATTCTTCAAGTGTTCTACTTTTCCTTTTTGCAGCTCCATTCTACTCGGGATTATAGGAAACGATAAGCTCCCTCTTAATTCCTGCTTCTTTGCAATATGAAATTATTTATTTTGAAGTGTATTCCCCATCATTATCGGATCTTTAATTTTGTATTCTTCTTTCAGTTAAGGTCTCTACTTCAGATCTAAATTCCTTGAATTTATCAAATACTTTTTCCTTTGATTTGAATAGATAGATCCATGTCTCTCTAGAGTGATCAGTAATGAAGGTTACATAATAAATATGACCTCCAAGTGATTTATCATACATAGGCCCACACATATCTAAATGAATGAGGTCCAATATTTATTTATGTTGGAAATAATATTGAGAGGGGGGTGGGTGAATCAATATTATCACATCAATAAAACCTTTTCATTTCCATATTCAGATACATATATGCTACTTCCACAACTTCTTATGATTCAGTTAGTTGACCCTTAATGAGTGCATTAGAACATTATCAACCATATTAACAGTAAACAAGTGCAGTAAAATAGAACATATCATCACACATAAGCCAGACACATGAACACCATGATATAAGGTGGAAACCCAATGTGGGAGAAAACCACCTGCTGCAAGTCATCTCAATCTTCTTCTTAATAAGAAAATCCTTTTACAATATTTCTGTACTGGTGCAGTCTTATACCAGTACGCAAGCTTCTACCTACAGAGAGCTACAACCCTCTCTCATTCTCCAGTCTCTCCTGGAAGGGAGCTACAACCCCCATAGTTCTTGTACTAGCCGATCCATTTACTAGTACGCAGGCTGCTACCTGGTACAATGTTCCAAAGTTTTCAACTGCTACTAGAAGGAAGCTACCACCCCCTTTGCTCTTGTACTAGCTAAGATGCTAGTACGTAGGCGCAAGCCTACAATCTTCTCTCCTCCGGGTACCATGTTGCATACATTTTCATACTAGATACACCTGAAGCACAACACATAATCTGAAAGGCCACGTTTCATCCAATTTTCATACTGGACCCATTAATATCATTGAAGTACATAATCAATCAATCTTCTGAATCACCCAATCACCAGATCAATACATATACAAGGGTAATATGTGTGTTAGCAACTCGATCTAGTCCATTAGATCACATAAATATGAGTCATTATGATCCTGATCCATTATTAGATCTCATCCATCAACACAACCAATCAAACTGAATATGTAGAATACTGACACCATTAAACAGTCATCAGAACACATCAACAACCCGAACCACCAGTAACTTTAAACATCATAGCTCAAATGGTATACGCTACTACAATGAACCAAACCTGCGTACATATGTGCTTTCACCAAAGCCAACCCGCGTACAGATCTATAAATATTCAATCATGACTTGCAGTGATTTCAAACTTAAGTTATACCCAGTTTAGATCATTACAAGCGTTAGTATACAGATCTAGAATAAGCATAATCAACTATATAGACATAGTTCATTTCAATCCATTTGATCCTGATCTATCCTTAGATCTTGTTCTCGATAAACCGGTGAGATCCCTCTTTAGCTCAGATCCAGATCTGCACCATAACCCAATCATAGTATTCCAGATCTAGCACTTTATCAGATATTCAATAATTCAGATGATACTTTGCCAAATGATCTCCTTGCTCTTTTATAGTCTTAGGCCTTTCACAATACCACGATCCAAAACCATAATAACACAATACCACGGACCCAATACTTGGTATCAACACTTCTGCATTCAATACCACGGACCAAAACCATAGGATCAAAAACTGTTTGACTAATACCATGAACCAACCATGAAAGTGCATGAGATCAACACTTTTGGATGCAATACCACGGACCAAAAACATAGGATCAAAAACTATCGGACTAATACCATGAACCAATCATGAAAGTGCGTGAACTGTTCTCTTGCATGAAGGGAACTTTTCTCTGCATGAAAGTGCATGAACTTTTCTCTACATGAAAGAAACTTTTCTCTGCATGAAAGTGTGTGAACTTTTCTCTACATGAAAGAAACTTTTCTCTGCATGAAAGTGCGTGAACTTTTCTCTACATGAAAGAAACTTTTATCTTCATGAAAGTGCGTGAACTTTTCTCTAGATGAAAGAAACCTTTATCTTCATGAAAGTACGTGAATTTTTCTCTACATGAAAGAAACTTTTATGAAAGTGCGTGAACTTTTATCTACATGAAAGAAACTTTTATGAAAGCGCGTGAACGTTTCTCTACATGAAAGGAACTTTTATCTTCATGAAAGTGCGTGAACTTTTCTCTACATGAAAGAAACCTTTATCTTCATGAAAGTGCGTGAACTTTGTTGCATTATAATTTATCATCTATGTGATTTTCCATCAAGGACAACACTTGTCTCATAATGCCAACAATCTCCCCCTTTGGACTTGATGGCAAAGCTAACCTGAGAACTATCATCTGATTCCTTTGAGTTGTCTGGCATCCCATGTACTCTGTCACATTTGATATCTCTTCCGTAGATTCATCTAGATATATATAAGTGAGTTGATCTTCTATGAGTTGGTTGCCATCAAGTACAACACATGTATCATAATGTCAAAAATCTCCCTCTTTGGACTTGATGGCAACAAGACCAAATCACTCTCCCCCTTTGACATCAAGGGCAAAGGGCAAACCAAGATATTCTCTTCCTTTGCTATCCATACTCCCCCTGTGTACCTGCTGAAATCTCTGAATGAGCTCCCCCTTTGTATATGCCAAGAAGTACCACTCTATCCATGCTTCCTCTAAGTACCTGCTAAAATCTCTGAATGAGTTTCCCCTTTTTATATGCCAAGGTGTACCAATCTGTCCATGCTACATGCTGAAATCTCTGCTCTGCTAAAGTGTGTTGTTCATGCTACCCCTGACTATAAGCAAGGTCTGCAAAAAGATGTTCTACAAGAAGAACATGACTCTATACATCATAAATGACCTTCCTATCACCAAAGTTTCATACATCCATCTATCTCCCACCATAATGGTGATATACCAAAAGTTTACATATGATAACATAAGAGAATAACATCATTCATCCTAGGCATAGTGGGGAAACCAACATAGGCCGCTACATGTCCTTAAGAGATCTCATCAAATGACTACAATAGATAGAGACACACTATTACATCATGAGTCTTGATATGACCTTTACAAAGACCAATCACCTAAATAAGATCATGATAAACATCAGCAATGACACTGTATGATCTACTCCATAGCATCTGTCAATAGCAACTAGACCAGCAACTTGTATTAGTGCATGAATCATGAAGGTATGTCCGTATCATCTCATCCTTTTGAACAAAATTTTGTATATACAAAATCATTCACATTCTTATCATATGTGAGAAACACCATAGCCACCCAGATCTGCATGAACCAAGTATCATCAATTGGGAATATCTGCATCAATCAACATATGTACGAAACAACCTATCATCATATAGGTAAGAACTCATCATCATCATGTCTCCGAAAATGCAACTTTGAATAATCATCCATGTATCCAACCAGCAATCCTCATCCATATATGTGCCAAGAGCAATAGGAATCCGGCATCATAACTGTAGAATATGATCTTTATGCATATTACGACAACAGCATATGAGTGACTGATCATCAAGTAAAGATGTGAATTCAATCTATGTACTTCTCCTTATCCTTATGAAGATCACCATGTAGGCACCATTAGAGAATCAACCACAAATCTGATCTAAATATCAACTATGTAACCCCAAGAATCATCTGAACAACTCATAACCATATCATAGCAAGATGAATCATTTATTCATATAAGCATCATCACCAAGGACTATTAACCATAATGCCAACAATGCATTAAAATCATATGCTCCCCCTAAACCTGTGCCATCTTGTTTACTGTCAGATCTGATCATGCATATCAGCAAGAAGTACCAGACATCATCATTATCAAGTTAGAAACAAAACACTTCTAACCATCAAGTCATTTCCACATATCATCAGCAAATTGTAACCATTATCAAACAGCACAAATAATAAACCGAATCATAACTGATCCTTTTCCTGAACCCGTCCCTACTGCCTTTCCTCAAACAATCATATACGCGACTACGCCATAACCAACTCGCGTATATACACGACTTCTCTTTAAGAAACTTGCGTATGAGATTTAGGACACTGAATTTTTACACTTCCAGCTCCCTCTGATTCTGTTATGTCTGTATGTTATGCTATGCCACCTCTTTCTGACTGTACTTCTTTCTTCTTCCACATCTTCAAGTGTGATGATGATGTTTTCTCCTTTTGGTATGGTGCCCATACTTTGTTCCTACATTCCTTAGCTATATGTCCAAGCTTGTTACATGTGTAACATCTCATATTTCTTCTATAGCAATCAACAGCTCTATGACAAAACATATTGAAAGCAAAGCAATATCCATTAACGTACCTTGAATGTGCTGATCTTTCTGCATGATGGTCTTGAAACCTTCTTCTTCTACATCTGGCTACAACATGTCTAAGATTATGACATACATAACATTCAACATTATTCATAGGAGGAGTAAAAGATTTTCTTTGAAGAATTTCTTTCCTTCGTTGATGATGAGATTTACCTTTCATCTCCTTATTGAGCATTTCAGATTTTGTGGTAGAGTCCCTTATCTTACTTTGTGAACTAGATTCACCTTCAATAGATTCATGAAAACCAAGACCAGTTTTGATAGCAGGAGACCTTTGACTATTAAGAATATCATCCAAGACTTTAGTACTATCTTGAAATCGTAATAGTTTATCCTTTTCTTCTAATTTATCTTTTAGAATATTTACCTCAACTCGATGTTGCTATTCCTTTTCAAGATACTGCTTCTTCACGTTTTCTTCAGCATTTCTTTCTTCTTCCAACTGACGTCTTAGTTAGAGAACTTCATTTTCATGAGCTTGGAGTAGCTCTTTATTCTGCTTCTTTGATTCTTCAAGATCTTCTTTTAGCGAGCGTATCGTGGCTTCAAGAATTTCACAGTAACTGGATCTATCTCTGAGTTTCTTGATGGTTGTGCTTCTTTCATTGACTTCATCTCTTAGTGATGTTACATCATCCTGCAACTTTTTATATTTGTCCTTGAATAACTTCCTTACCTTGTTTCCTTCGTCTAGTTGAGCTTTTAGTTTGGAAACTTCTTCTTTGAAGACACATTCCCTTTTGTTCAATAGATCTTGTTGATCTCTAATTTTGTTTGTAAGCCTTTTAAACTCTGCCTCTATTTGATATCTTTCTTGCTCACCATAAAAGCAAATTCAGTTGTTTCGCTATCACTTTCATCTTTTCCAAATGGATAGATAGCCGAAACATTAGAGGATAACAAATTCATACCTGATAGTTCATCTTCATTCTGAAATGATTCTGAATCTGAAGTGCTTCATCCACATAATCCCCAATCGATTCTCCCACTGTCACAATTCTTCTGAGATGTCTTATTCTACTTAGGCGCATTCTTCTTAAGCTTCTTTCCCATTGTTCCATGGATCTTCTTCAAGCGATCAAGCTTCTACAAAAGGACCTGCTCTGATACCAATTGTTGGAAATAATACTGAGAGGGGGGGGTGAATCAGTATTATCACATCAATAAAACTTTTTCATTTCCATACTCAGATTCATATTTGCTACTTCCACAACTTCTTATGATTCAGTTAGTTGACCCTTAATGAGTGCATTAGAACATTATCAACCATATTAACAGTAAACAGGTGCAGTAAAATAGAATAGATCATCACACATAAGCCACACACATGAACACCATGATATAAGGTGGAAACCCAATGAGGGAGAAAACCACCTGCTGCAAGTCATCTCAATCTTCTTCTTAATAAGAAAATTCTTTTACAATATTTTTGTACCGGTGTAGTCTTATACCAGTACACAGGCTTCTACCTGCAAAGAGCTACAACCCTCTCTCGTTCTCCAATCTCTCCTAGAAGGGAGCTACAACCCCCATAGTTCTTGTACTAGCCGATCCATTTACTAGTACGCAAGCTGCTACCTGCTACAATGCTCCAAAGTTTTCAACTGCTACTAGAAGGAAGCTACCACCCCCTTTGCTCTTGTACTAGCTAAGATACTAGTACGGAGGCGCCAGCCTACAATCTTCTCTCCTCTGGGTACCACATTTCATACATTTTCAGACTGGATACACCTGAAGCACAACACATAATCTGAAAGGCCACGTTTCATCCAATTTTCATACTAGACCCATTAATATCATTGAAGTACATAATCATTCAATCTTCTGAATCACCCAATCACCAGATCAATACATATACAAGGATAATATGTGTGTTAGCAACCCGATCTAGTCCATTAGATCACATAAATATGAGTCATTATGATCCTGATCCATTATTAGATCTCATCCATCAACACAATCAATCAAACTAAATATGTAGAATACTGACACCATTAAACAGTCATCAGAAAATGTATCAACAACCTGAACCACCTGTAACTTTAAACATCATAGCTCAAATGGTATACGCTACTACAATGAAGCAAACCTGCGTACATACGCGCTTTCACCAAAGCCAACCCGCGTACAGATCTATAAATATTCAATCATGACTTGCAGCGATTTCAAACTTAAGTTATACCCAGTTCAGATCATTACAAGTGTTAGTATACAGATCTAGAATAAGCATAATCAACTATATAGAGATAGTTCATTTCAAGCCATTTGATCCTGATCTATCCTTAGATCTTATTCTCCATCAATCGGTGAGATCCCTCTTTAGCTTAGATCCAGATCTGCACCATAACCCAATCACAGTATTCTAGATCTAGCACTTTATCAGATATTCAATAATTCAGATGATACTCTGCCAAATGATCTCCTTCCTCTTTTATAGTCTTAGGCATTTCACAATAGCACGGTCCAAAACCATAATAACACAATACCACGGACCCAATACGTGGGATCAACACTTTTGGATGCAATACCACAGACCAAAACCATAGGATCAAAAATTGTCAGACTAATACCATGAACCAACCATGAATGTACGTGAGATCAACACTTTTGGATGCAATACCACGGACCAAAACCATAGGATCAAAAACTATCGGACTAATACCATGAACCAATCATGAAAGTGCGTGAATTGTTCTCTTGCATGAAGGGAACTTTTCTCTGCATGAAAGTGCATGAACTTTTCTCTACAGGAAAGAAACTTTTCTCTGCATGAAAGTGTGTGAACGTTTCTCTACATGAAAGAAACTTTTCTCTGCATGAAAGTGCGTGAAATTTTCTCTACATGAAAGAAACTTTTATCTTCATGAAAGTGTGCGAATGTTTCTCCACATGAAAGAAACTTTACCTCATGAAAGTGTGTGAACTTTTCTCTACATGAAAGAAACATTTATGAAAGTGCGTGAACTTTTCTCTACATGAAAGAAACTTTTATCTTCATGAAAGTGCGTGAACTTTTCTCTACATCAAAGAAACCTTTATCTTCATGAAAGTGCGTGAACTTTGTTGCACTATAATTTATCATCTGTGTGATTTGCCATCAAGGACAACACTTGTCTCATAATGCCAACAATCTCCCCCTTTGGACTTGATGGCAAAGCTAACCTGAGAACTGTCATCTGATTCCTTTGAGTTGTCCGGCATCCCATGTACTCTGTCACAACTGATATCTCTTCCGTATATTCATCTAGATATATATAAGTGAGTTGATCTTCTATGAGTTGGTTTCCATCAAGTACAACACATGTATCATAATGTTAACAATCTCCCCCTTTGGACTTGATGGAAACAAGACCAAATCATTCTCCCCCTTTGACATCAAGGGCAAAGGGCAGACCAAGATATTCTCTTCCTTTGCTATCCATACTCCCCCTGAGTACCTGCTGAAATCTCTGAATCAGCTCCCTCTTTGTATATGCCAAGAAGTACCACTCTGTCCATGCTTCCTCTAAGTACCTGCTGAAATCTCTGAATCAGCTCCCCCTTTGTATATGCCAAGGTGTACCAATCTATCCATGCTACATGCTGAAATCTCTGCTCTGCTAAAGTGGGTTGTTCATGCTCCCCCTGACTATAAGCAAGGTCTGCAAAAAGATGTTCTACAAGAAGAACATGACTCTATACATCATAAATGACCTTCCTATCACCAAATATTCATACATACATCTATCTCCCATCACAATGGTGATATACCAAAAGTTTACATATGATAACATAAGAGAATAACATCATTCATCCCAGGCATAGTGGGGAAACCAACATAGGCCGTTACATGACCTTAATAGATCTCATCAAATGACTACAATAGATAGAGACGCACTATTACATCATGAGTCTCGATATGTCCTTTACAGAGACCAATCACCTAAATAAGATCATGATAAACATCAGCAACGAAACTGTATGATCTGCACCATGGCATCTGTCAACAGCAACTAGACCAACAACTTGTATTAGTGCATGAATCATCAAGGTATGTCCGTATCAACTCATCCTTTTGTACAAAATTTTGTTTATATAGAATCATTCACATTCTTATCATATGTGAGAAACACCATAGCCACCCATATCTGCATGAACCAAGTATCATCAATTTGGAATATCTGCATCAATCAACATATGTATGAAACAACCTATCATCATATAGGTAAGAACTCATCATCATCATGTCTCCAAAAATGCAACTTTGAATTATCATCCATGTATCCAGCCAACAATCCTCATCCATATATGTGCCAAGAACAATAGGAATCCGGCATCATAAATGTAAAATATGATCTTTATGCATATGACGATAACACCATATGAGTGATTGATCATCAAGTAAAGAAGATGTGAATTCAAGCTATGTACTCCTCCTTATCCTTATGAAGATCACCATGTAAGCACCATTAGAGAATCAACCACAAATCTGATCTAAATATCAACTATGTAACCCCAAGAATCATCTGAACAACTCATAACCATATCATAGCAAGATGAATCATTTATCCATATAAGCATCATCACCAAGGACTATTAACCATAATGCCAAGAATGCATTAAAAGCATATGCTCCCTCTAAACCCGTGCCATCTTGTTTACTGTCAGATTTGATCATGTATATCAGCAAGAAGTATCAAGACATCATCATTATCAAGTTAGAAACAAAACACTTCTAACCATCAAGTCATTTCCACATATCATCAGCAAATTGTAACCATTATCAAACAACGCAAATAATAAACCGAATCATAACTGATCCTTTTCCTGAACCTGTCCCTACTGCCTTTCCTCAAACAATCATATACACGACTATGCCATAACCAACTCGCATATATACATGACTTCTCTTTAAGAAACTTGCGTATGAGATTTAGGACACTGAATTTTTACACTTCCAACTCCCTCTAATTTTGTTATGTCTGTATGTTGTGCTGTGCCGCCTCTTTCTGACTGTACTTCTTTCTTCTTCCACATCTTCAAGTGTGATGATGATGTTTTCTCCTTTTTGTATGGTGCCCATACTTTGTTCCTGCATTCCTTAGCTATATGTCCAAGCTTGTTACATGTTTAACATCTCATATTTCTTCTATAGCAATCAATAGCTCTGTGACTAAACATATTGCAAGCAAAGCAATATCCATTAACGTACCTTGAATGTGATGATCTTTCTGCATGATGGTCTTGAAACCTTCCTCTTCTAGATCTGGCTGCAGCATGTCCAAGATTATGACATACATAACATTCAACATTACTCATAGGAGGAGTAAAAGATTTTATTTGAAGAATTTCTTTCCTTGGTTGATGATGAGATTGACCTTTCATCTCCTTATTGAGCATTTCAAATTTTGTAGTAGAGTCCCTTGTCCTACTTTGTGAACCAGATTCACCTTCAATAGATTCATGAAAACCAAGACCAGTTTTGATAGCAGGAGACCTTTGACTATTAAGAATATCATCCAAGACTTTAGTACTATCTTGAAATCGTAACAGTTTATCCTTTTCTTCTAATTTATCTTTTAGAATATTTACCTCAACTTGATGTTGCTCTTCCTTTTCAAGATACTTCTTCTTCACGTTTTCTTCAGCATTTCTTTCTTCTTCCAACTGACGTCTTAGTTCAAGAAATTCATTTTCATGAACTTGGAGTAGTTCTTTATTATGATTCTTTGATTCTTAAAGATCTTCTTTTAGCGAGCGGATCGTGGCTTCAAGACTTTCATAGTAACTAGATCTATCTCTGAGTTTCTTGATGGTTGTGCTTCTTTCATTGACTTCATCTCTTAGTGATGTTACTTCATCCTGCAACTTTTGATATTTGTCCTTGAATAACTTCCTTACCTTGTTTCCTTCCTCTAGTTGAGCTTTTAGTTTGGCATCTTCTTCTTTGAAGACACATTCCCTTTTGTTCAATAGATCTTATTGATCTCTAATTTTGTCTGTAAGCCTTTTAAACTCTGCCTCTATTTGATATCTTTCTTGCTCACCCATAAAAGCAAATTCAGTTGTTTCGCTATCACTTTCATCTTTTCCAAATGGATAGATAGCTGGAACATCAGAGGATAACAAATTCATACTTGATAGTTCATCTTCATTTTGAAATGATTCTGAATCTGAAGTGCTTCTTCCACATAATCCCCAATCGATTCTCCCACTGTCATAGTTCTTCTGAGGTGTCTTCTTCTGCTTAGGCGCTTTCTTTTTAAGCTTCTTTCCCATTGTTCCAGATCTCCTTCAAGCGATCAAGCTTCTGCAAAAGGACCTGCTCTGATACCAATTGTTGGAAATAATATTGAGGGGGGGGTGAATCAGTATTATCACATCAATAAAACTTTTTCATTTCCATACTCAGATTCATATATGCTACTTCCACAACTTCTTATGATTCAGTTAGTTGACCCTTAATGAGTGCATTAAAACATTATCAACCATATTAACAGTAAACAGGTGCAGTAAAATAGAACAGATCATCACACATAAGCCACACACATGAACACCATGATATAAGGTGGAAACCCAATGTGGGAGAAAACCACCTGCTGCATGTCATCTCAATCTTCTTCTTAATAAGAAAATCCTTTTACAATATTTCTGTACTGGTGCAGTCTTATACCATTACGCAGGCTTCTACCTGCAGAGAGCTACAACCCTCTTTCGTTCTCCAGTCTCTCCTGGAAGGGAGCTACAACCCCCATAGTTCTTATACTAGTCGATCCATTTACTAGTACGCAGGCTGCTACCTGCAACAATGCTCCAAAGTTTTCAACTGCTACTAGAAGGAAGCTACCACCCGCTTTGCTCTTGTACTAGCAAAGATACTAGTACGTAGGCGCCGGCCTACAATCTTCTCTCCTCCGGGTACCACGTTTCATACATTTTCAGACTGGATACACCTGAAGCACAACACATAATATGAAAGGCCACGTTTCATCCAATTTTCAAATTGGACCCATTAATATCATTGAAGTACATAATCAATCAATCTTCTGAATCACCCAACCACCAAATCAATACATATATAAATATAATATGTTTATTAGCAACCCGATCTAGTCCATTCGATCACATAAATATGAGTCATTGTGATCCTGATCCATTATTAGATCTCATCCATCAACACAATCAATCAAACTGAATATGTAGAATACTGACACCATTAAACAGTCATCAGAACACATCAACAACCTGAACCACCTTGATCCGGATTTAAACAGGAACGCAGTAGATTACAGAGATAACCATAAATACAGAGATGCGATAACCATAAAAACAGAGATGCAGCGGAAATAATACTTCATTTCATTACTGTAAAATACTGAAATATGCTTACAAATAGAAATAACCCAGCTAGGGCGATGGTAGCTTATCTCTGAGAAGAGATGTGTCGGCTACATGCCTCTGAACTGTTCGAACTGTGTTACAATGAGGCTCAATGGCCTATTTATTGTTGAGAGACAATGAAAAACCCTTCACATCCCGAAACCTAACCCTAGAAGATGAAACACCAAATTGTGGGCCCCGTTTGGGTAAATTGGTACATCAATTTCCCGGGGTCGTAACTTTGGCATACGATCTCCGTTTGACGCGTACGATAGCTCATTAGAAAGATCTATCCGAGTACTACCACTTTGGGAGGCAACATCGGTCCATGGACCCATGTTGCCCCAGATTCCCAAAAAAACGTCGTTTAGGGCCTCAAAACGGCTCCGGAAGTTCAGGACCCGAAAAACTGCTAAAAATAGTAAGTTGTGCTACAATTAAGGAAACTGAAAATGCTGAGAAAGACAATGGTGGGGGTCCAGGTGGACTTGGCAGGTGGCCACCAATATCCACCTGGATCATTCCTCCCCCCTTAGGAAGCAATGGTCCCCATTGCGTTGAGCTCCTCCATGAGATGAGGAAACTTCTGCTGAACTTATTCCCTGGTGAGCCACTTGCCCTGCTGAAGGAGTTGGCCTGCTTTGACAACTCGATACAATTGGATATTCTGTTGGCGAGTGTTCTTGATCTGTGTGTCCATGATTCGATCAGTTGCAGCTTGTTCCATGCAATCTGGATTTAATTCTGTGGGTTTGAGCTGTTCTGCAATGTCGGATGTGTCTAGCAATGGTGGAAAGTATGGCCGAAGGCGGTCGACATTGAACACTGGGTGCAGGCCAAGGAATGGGGGAATGCTGAGCTCAAATGCATTGTCTCCCATCGCCTTAGTAATGGTGTAAGGACCATATCAGAGTGGTCTCAATTTCCGATAGGCTCTAGTAAGGCATTCCTTTTGCAAATGCAACCAGACTTTGTCGCCCACCTGAAACTTGTGTGGCACCCGGTGTTGATCATGTTGCTGCTTGTACTTGGCATTTGATTTCTCAAGAATGTCATGGACCTGCTGGCGAATGTGTTGGAGGCGCTCAATGAAGCTGGTGGCCTTATCTGTTTCGGACTGGACATGAGCTGAATTCATGTGAGTAGCTGCAAGTGATATGGCCACATCAATGGGGCATAGTGGCTGGAATCCCAAACCCACCTGAAAAGGGCTATGGCCAGTGGAGTTGTGAAGAGCTCGGTTGTAGCTGTGCTGAACATAGGGGAGGCTCTCGTCCCATGTGCGTGGATGCTTTGAGTTATACATGCGCAGAATGTGCACAATCATCCTGTTGACAACCTCTGTCTGGCCATCAGTTTGAGGATGGAAGGCTGTGGACTTCGTGAGTTTGGTGTCCAGCATTGACCAGAGACTGGACCAAAATGTGCTGAGAAACCGACTGTCCCGATCTGAGATGATAGACTGTGGGATCCCAAAGTGCACCCACTCTCGTTCAAAGAAGAGTTTAGCAGTGGCTTCTGCTGTGATATTCTTCTTGCAGGCCATCATAATGGCCATCTTTGAGAACCTGTCGACGACCACAAAAACACAGTCATTTCCATGCTTAGTGGAAGGAAGGCCTGACATGTAATCCATGGAGATGGATTCCCAAGGTCGACTAGGGGTAGGCAATGGGGTATAGAGGCCGTGCTTCTTGATGGTCGGTTTGGCAATGGCACAGGCAGTACATGATCGGATGTACTTCCCAACATCCTGTCGAAGATTCGGCCAATAGAAATAATTTTGCAGTACTGCCACTGTTTTCTCGACCCCGAAATGCCCAGCAGCCCGAGTGTAGTGTGCTTCCCAAATCATCTTGGCACGCTCGCTTGAAGGAACACAAAGGTGACCGAGGTGGCATAATAGGGCATCCTGGAGGTGAAAATCTGCAACATGCTGACCATCCAAGAGTGTCTGGTATGTGTGGCCGAATTCTGGGTCGCTTTTGTAGAGAAGTGGCCAGTCAGAAGTCTCGTGCCCACAAGAGTTGAGCACGGTGGTTAGCGCCATGATCGGTGGCCGACTGAGGCAATCTGCAACATTATTGGTGCTGCCCTTTTTATACTTGATGTTCAAGTGAAACTGTTGCAGGTATGTAGACCACTTCTGATGGCGATCATTCTGCAATTTCCCTTGGGTCTGTATGAACTGCAGAGGTCGGTGGTCTGTGTGGATGACCGTTTCCTTCCCCAAAATGTAATGCTTCCATTGTCGGCAGGCTTGTACAATGGAATACATCTCTTTATCATAAGTGGGGTACTTCCGGACTGTGTCTGAAAGTGTTTCACTGTGATATGCCACTGGATGTCCATGTTGAGTAAGGACTGCACCAATAGCATAGTCAGAGGCATCTGTCTCGACCTCAAATGGTTGTTGTAAATCTGGTAACGCGAGCACTGGTGCCGTGCAGAGGCGATCCTTCAACTCCCTGAATGCCTTCTGTTGAGATTCAGACCAAAAGAATTTTGCTTTCGCCCCGCCCTTGGTGACTTGACTCAAGGGCCAAGAAATATGAGAAAACCCCAACACAAACCTGCGGTAGAAGTTGGCAAGACCTAGAAAGCTGCGGAGCTCTGTTAGAGTGGTTGGAGAGGGCCAATCCCGAATGACTTGGATCTTGGCTGGATCGACATGCACCCCCTGTTCATCAATGATGTATCCCAGATACTAAACCTGGGTCATGCCAAAAGTGCATTTCTCCAAATTGGCACATAGCTTGTGTTTCCGCAGTGTTTGGAGAACCTGTCGGATGTGGTGGAGGTGCTCTTCCCAACTCTGGCTGAAGATCAGAATGTCATCCAGGTATACTACTACAAAGGAGTTGGTGAATGGCCGCAAGATGTCATCCATTAGCCTCATAAAGGTTGCAGGAGCATTCGTCAATCCGAAAGGCATGACCAACCATTCGAAGAGGCCCTCCTTGGATTTGAAGGCAGTCTTCCACACATCGGAGGGTTCGATTGGTACCTGGTGATATCCTGACTTCAGATCGATCTTGCTGAAATATTTCGCCCCCTTTAGTTGGTCTAGGAGGTCATCAATTCGCGGGATCGGGTACCTATTACGGACAGTGATCTTGTTCAGCGCCCGATAGTCAATACAGAGTCTCCACGTCCCATCCTTCTTCTGTACCAACACGATCGGGCTCCCACAGGGCGATGAACTCGGACGGATGTGACCTTTCTGCAGGAGCTCCTGAATCTGCCTCTTGATTTCATCGTTCTCCAGAACGGAGCGCTGATAAATTGGCCCATTGGGTAGCGGCGCACCTGGGGTCAGATCGATGGAGTGCTTGACTTGACAGTGCAGAGGAACCCCTGCCGGGGAGGTGAAGATGTCCTCGTACTCCTCCACAACCTTGTCCATCTGTAGTTGTCGTGCAGAGGGACCCCGTTTGGAGGCCGCGGCCACTGTCTTCTTCTTTCCTTGAGGGCGTATCATCAGGAAAACAAATTTCCTGGTTTTGGAAATGATCTTACTACATTTTTTTGCAGTAATCAAAGAGATGGCGGCAGGTGGTGCTACCTCTGGTATCCTGAACAACTTATTTCCCAATGTAATAATAACAGCACGGGGCCTTGATTCATACACAGCATGTCGCTTCCACAAGTATGGTTGTCCTAGTAATACATCACAAACTTCAAGGGGAGCAATGTCACACAATACCTCATCCGTGAAGGGCTTGATGTTGTATGGAAGGCGACACTGCTGGCTCACGCGAAGATCTCGTCCTTGGTGAAGCCACCCAATGGTGTATGGTTGTGGATGTGCTGTGGTCGGTAAGCCCAACCGCTTCACGACCTCTGCCGAAATGAGGTTCTTTTGACTCCCGCTATCAACAATGAACTGTATCGGGAAGCCCTTTACCCACATCTGGGAGTGGAAGAGACGCTCCTCCTCCTCTGGATCTTCGGGTTCATTTTTCTGGATCTTTGCGGTAGCAACAGTGGCACTGGGATCCGCATCAATGATCTGCTTCCCTTTTTCATACCCCTTATCGGGTTCTGACTCAGAGTCGGAACATGCATCTGATTCTGAAACCTTTAGCTCAGCCACCAGTGACTGCTTGGCCCGACACTCACTTGTGTTGTGAGTGGAGCTCTTATGGAACTCGCACCATTTTCCAGTGTCCTTTCTCGGCTTCGCGGCACTGTTCTTTGCTTGCAGCTTCGGCTGGTTGTCTTGGGCTGTCCCGCCTTGGCTTTGTCCTTTGTTCTGTGGTTTAGGGGCACCTTTCCCCTGCTTTGGATTCGCAGATCCAAAGTCTCGCTTCTTTTGTTTAAACTTCTGCTCGACCTTGACGGCATATTGGTATGCTGTGCCGAGCGAGGGGATGTTTAGGAACTGTATTTCTTCCTGGATGTACTTGTGTAGGCAGCCACGGTATTTGAGTACCAAATGTTGCTCTGAATCCTTGATACCCAACTTTGTGCGAAGGGTATGGAAAAGATTGGTGAACTCTGGCACGTCTTGGTCCCTTCCCTGCCGCAGCGTGGTCCACTTTATGTATTCATCCTCATAGCTTCCGACAGGGTAGTACTGCTCCTTGATGGCATCCCGGAACGAATCCCAGGTGGGTGCGGCTGAAAATAGTGAGCCAGTACTTTCATCCTTCTGCTCGCAGTAGGTTTCCCACCAGTCCTTGACGTGGGGGGCTGCTTTGAGAAGGGCAAAAACAATCTTTTCCCGACTCGAAAATTCATGAACAGAAAAATAACCCTCTAGCAGATTTAACCATTTATCTACGGCATCTGCGTCTATCTGACCCTCGAATATGGGGATTTCAAAATTAACTTGTACCTTAAAGGGTGTGGCGTTTCCAGAGTAGCTGCTGGAAGCCGATGCGTTGCTTCTGGGTAGCCGCTGAAGGATCTGGGCAAAGTTGTCCATCATCGCGTTCCGTTGTCGCTCGAGGGCTTCTTCGAGCAAGATTTTGATGGGATCTCCTGCCCCCTCATCTTTCTTCTCGTCCGCCATGGGAGGCCGTCGGGATTTGCGAGGCTGGTCTTGCAAAGGTTCAACCAGTTCAAGCCCTAACTCCTTATATCCCAACCTTGTTGGGGACATGCAAAGAAAAACAGAGAAAAAGCAGACTGCTCTGATACCACTGATCCGGATTTAAACAGGAACGCAGTAGATTACAGAGATAACCATAAATACAGAGATGCGATAACCATAAAAACAGAGATGCAGCGGAAATAATACTTCATTTCATTACTGTAAAATACTGAAATATGCTTACAAATAGAAATAACCCAGCTAGGGCGATGGTAGCTTATCTCTGAGAAGAGATGTGTCGGCTACATGCCTCTGAACTGTTCGAATTGTGTTACAATGAGGCTCAAAGGCCTATTTATTGTTGAGAAACAATGAAAAACCCTTCACATCCCGAAACCCAACCCTAGAAGATGAAACACCAAATTGTGGGCCCCGTTTGGGTAAATTGGTACATCAATTTCCCGGGGTCGTAACTTTGGCATACGATCTCCGTTTGACGCGTACGATAGCTCGTTAGAAAGATCTATCCGAGTACTACCACTTTGGGAGGCAACATCGGTCCATGGACCCATGTTGCCCCAGATTCCCAAAAAAACGTCGTTTAGGGCCTCAAAACGGCTCCGGAAGTTCAGGACCTGAAAAACTGCTAAAAATAGTAAGTTGTGCTACAATTAAGGAAACTGAAAATGCTGAGAAAGACAATGGTGGGGGTCCAGGTGGACTTGGCAGGTGGCCACCAATATCCACCTGGATCACACCTGTAACTTTAAACATCATAGCTCAAATGGTATACGCTATTACAATGAACCAAACCTGCATACATACGCGCTTTCACCAAAGCCAACCCGCGTACAGATCTATAAATATTCAATCATGACTTGCAGTGATTTCAAACTTAAGTTATACCCAGTTCAGATAATTACAAGCGTTAGTATACAGATCTAGAATAAACATAATCAACTATATAGAGATAGTTCATTTCAAGCCATTTGATCCCGATCTATCCTTAGATCTTGTTCTCCATCAACTGGTGAGATCCCTCTTTAGCTCAGATCCAGATCTGCACCATAACCCAATCAAAGTATTCCAGATCTAGCACTTTATTAGATATTCAATAATTCAGATGATACTTTGCCAAATGATCTCCTTTCTCTTTTATAGTCTTAGGCCTTTCACAATACCACGGTCCAAAACCATAATAACACAATACCACGGACCCAATACTTGGGATCAACACTTTTGGATGAAATACCACGGACCAAAACCATAGGATCAAAAACTGTTAGACTAATACCATGAACCAACCATGAAAGTGCGTGAGATCAACACTTTTGGATGCAATACCACGGACCAAAACCATAGGATCAAAAACTGTCGGACTAATACCATGAACCAATCATGAAAGTGCGTGAACTGTTCTCTTGCATGAAGGGAACTTTTCACTGCATGAAAGTGCGTGAACTTTTCTCTACATGAAAGAAACTTTTCTCTGCATGAAAGTGCATGAACTTTTCTCTACATGAAAGAAATGTTTCTCTGCATGAAAGTGCGTGAACTTTTCTCTACATGAAAGAAACTTTTATCTTCATGAAAGTGCGTGAACTTTTCTCTACATGAAAAAAACTTTTATCTTCATGAAAGTGCGTGAACTTTTATCTACATGAAAGAAACCTTTATCTTCATGAAAGTGCGTGAACTTTGTTGCACTATAATTTATCATCTGTGTGATTTGCCATCAAGGACAACACTTGTCTCATAATGCCAACAATTTAGACCTTGTTTCACTACTTGTAAAGGGCTTCCTTGTATTATTTCCTAAGGCACATCCCTTGCATATTCCTTCATGATCTTCTTTGATATCGGGAATTCCATTTACCAATTGATTGAGAGATGGAATAACCTTATAATGTAAATTTCCATATCTTCTATGCCATAGTTCAATGGGATTGATTTCTATGTGAACTAGGGCTTTAGGAGATGGTGTTATGACTCTATATAGACTTTCCTCATGTACTCCAATAACCCTAGATTTATCGATGCATAAATCTTTTCCCCAAGGCAGAACTTTTCCATCTACAAAAGAAATTAGATCACCTTTATCTTCTAAGCAAGAAATTGAAAGTATATACTTTTTCAAACCTGGAACATATATTATATTGTTGAGATGTAGCTTTTCTCCATTGTCCAACTTCAAAGAAGTTGATCCCAAACCTTTAACATCAAATATTTTTTTGTCTCCCAATTCCACTAGATGAGATGATTATTCCTTCGATAAAGTGTGAAGTTGTTTTCTATCTCCTATCATGTGCCTTGATGCTCCACTATCAATAATGCAAGCATTGTCATAATTGAGTGAACCTATGAGTGCAACTAAGAACCCTTTGCTTTTGACCTTATTGAATAAGTTGTAGATGATTCTTTTGAACTACCTTGTTGCAATATTGAATCCCATTTTCAAGTATTTTATCATAGAGGGATTAAATTTTCCTTTCAAGCCAACAGAGTGATCTCTAATCTTTCATGACCTTAGCTCTAATTCCATGTTGAGAAATTAGTGCTAGTAGAATTAGGGTTTGATTTCTCTTTCTTAATAATTACTTCTGAATTATGTTGGCTTTGGCTTCTTTTAATTCTTTATTATAGTATATTTCATCAAGCAATTACCAAATTATGTGTGTATGAAGATCACAAGAACAAGAGACACAAGATGTAGGCACTCAACTAGGAAAAAACCCCTATCTAGAGGAAAACCCAGTCAAACTTATTCCTTTAGTAGTTGAGATGAGATAATACAAGTCTCTTCGACCTAGACACATACTTCCTCCAACCACCAATTTAACTCTTCCTTCTAACAACTTTGATCTATATATTCAATCGTGCAACAACAGAACTTTGACTCAACAAATCTAGAATTTTGACCTTCTAAGTAGCAGAACTTCAACCCTCCCAGCAACAGAACTGCAACCTGACAAATAGCCCACTAACTTTTCTTAAAAGGGAGAGAGAGATAACCCAAAAACTTTGACTTGTTCTTCTTATGCAATTCCTCCTTCTCCGTTCACACTTTTCTGCACTTCCTTCTTGAACTTGTTGAGTTGGTGAGAAAATAGATCGAACTGCACTTGTATATATAACCTCTTCTATGGGTCGAATTTTCCTCTTATAGGTCAACTGCATCAAACAAGGGCCAACTTGGTATGGAGGTGACAAATTGCATATTTGACTTAATAATAATTATTTTTACATGATTCAAAATCCGAGGAAGGGTCTCATTAAATTGACAATGACTCTAATGACTAAATATGAGATCTACAAGTCCTCAAGGGGGACTTTGACATATAAAATTATGACCCAAGCATGAAACCCATGCTTTAATAAGTCATTGTAATAATAATAAATTTTTCTTTTTCACTCTTTGATAAATGCATTTCATAATGACTCAGATATGAAGACCGAACCTAGTTACATTCTTCAACAACCAGAATTTTAGTGACCTCACTATGTTTCCATTAAGCTACCCCTACTTAATCATACTAGCAAAATTAGTCAAAACTGTATTTCATAAAACCATACTGTTCAGAAAATCATGTTATTTGCAAAAGATCTTATTAAATATAGTCAAGATGCATTTCAATTTTCACATGCATCAATATTTGGTACTGGTCCTATCAATATTTCACTTAGACTTCCATGCATTAAGATTAAGCATAGAAAATAAGGGTACATCTTCTAGACACTACATCCAGGAAAATTTAAAACAAAGTTTTCCACGAAGATGTTTTCCAAAACAATAGTTAAGGGAATATGACATTTCATAACCCTTCTAATCCAATCATTGAAATTCGCCACAATTCTAATTTATGCAAAATGACATTTCATTTTACGCATGTGTATCTAACCATTAATCATTATGAAACATTACTAAATTGAAGTCAATCACACAGGCTCTTCTTGGCTAAATAAATCAATAATGCCAATAGATTGAAAATGTCATCTAGATTTTTTTTTAACAATGACAATAAAGACACCACATTTTTACAACATGAAGGACCCAAATCATTAGGTTTAATTTGTAGTGTCACCCACATATTCACATGTAGTAGATGAATTTCTAAAGGATGAAGATAGAAATATTTTTTATGTGCATGATGTATACTCACTAACACCATCACTGAATCATCAACTTGTAGAACTACATTGTTATGCCCGAAGTTTGAGAAAACAATGTAATTAAAAACATACTTAATCTAATTCATCTCATTAAGCTCTCAAATAATTATTAAGCTAATGAATAATCTTTTTTGTTGTCATCCCACCAATTGTCATTTATGTATGTTCATATGAAAATCCACAACCCTTTCCCTTTATGTTCTTATTATTGAAATAACAATGAATTTCTATTAAATGAGGCACTTTTAAAGACACTATTGTTATCTTGATTTAAGTTCTTTGCAACATTCAAGAACCTATAGTCATATGTATGCATTATTAAAAAAAATCCACTTATGTATTGATTATAGTTTCTTGCACAGTATCTTAATATCCAAGCTTATAAAAAGCTTTACTATTACAAGAACACTAATTCAGCATCAATACTTGAGTGTTAATAACAAGCATGGTAACACTCCAATCAGACCCAAATTGAATAGTGTATTGTCACCATTAGACCAATAACATGAAAAATGAACTACCGTTATCACATTTTTTACAACTTTTAACAATAATCTCCAATATAGAAGCCGAATGATGCACATTGTAATATACCTCCAAAGATAAGTTTAATAGTTTTTGAGTAGATCACATACAATTTATTAGTGTTGCAATTACCAACAATGATGTCATGCAATACTAATTCATAGGAGGTAGTGCAATATACTAAATAGTCAAGGCTACAAACTATCATAAACTCAATTTAAATTCAAAGTAATTCCATGACAAGACATACTCGACCATTATCCCTTACATTTAAGACCAATCACTTGATTCATTGTTTGTTCTCAACATTCAAAGGGGTCCTTTTCATGTATTTTTAAAAACTTTATTGTCCTCTTCAAGCACAGCCCCTTCCTCTCTACATTATTTCTCTATCACACAAACTAATGCTTTCATTTATTCTTTTCTTATAAGGAGTGCATTGTAATTCTAATCATTTTTCTCTTAATTCTCCATTAAACATTATCATAAAAGTATCCATATATTGGCTAGTAGTTAATCCATACTATTTATAGTATGAGCGTTTAAACTCATAATCAATGTAACTGAATTTCTAACCATCTTTCATCAATCATAAGGGATCAAATGTCATTAGCATCATTATTCCCCAAATCATTCATTAACACTATCATTCTTCAACACTATCATTCATTTCATATCAAACGTAGTCTACTACATACATCATCATGTAATTTTGTTAGAATCATACCAGAGCATATATCCAAAAGCATCATACCTCTACTTCTTATCTTCTTATAGATTCCCAAAAGGTACCAGTGTTGGAACCTTTGCTTCAGCACCACTTGTAACATCCCTCAGTGTACCTTGTACAAAATGGGCAGGATTAAATTTTTTATCAATTTTACCAACATGTAGCATCCAATAATGAATTATTACATACTTAACCTATCATCAATTCAAATAACCATAATAAAGTTAAGTAACCATATAAATGGAATAATGGATCGTGTAAATGAATAACCATTATTTCCATTTTTTAACATACTATAGTCTATCATAACTTTGCCTACTATGCATCAGTTAATTAATCAAGCTTATTCAAAAAACAAAATTGATATGATTTTAAAACGTTATGCAAAAATACCAAATCGTAATGACCATTAAATAAGCAAGAACATAAGCGAACACCAATATACCTTGGATACCTTGAAAGGAAAAACCAACAAATGTTATTTTTATTAAACATTTTGTGAGGCAGTTCACCCCTCACTCGATGGCAATAGGAGAGTCTGTCCCTTGTCCATTGTTAAAATTTTACAAAGAAATATCATATTTAATTCAAACATAACTAATTAGAGGCCATTACATTAATCATATTAACATGTTCCTCAAATACTTTTACTGCACAATTCCTCAAGCATTGTCTTTGTGGCCTTCTTGTTTCTTGTAGTAGATTACTTTGTGTATGATGATCTTTCACTCTGCATGGACCGATAATCAAGCATAATGGCCTCATTTCTTACCATAGTGTTAATTATATTCCATCTTTCGTTTCTTGAATAAGGGATGGGTTAGACATTATTAATTCATCCTTCGAATAACTCACAATGCTTTCCTGCAATTACTACAGTCAACAAATTCCAACATCATTATTATATAAAATATTCATTTATCAAACACAAATAATCAATCTCTACTAGTTATGCTTAAAATATCTTTTTATGTTCCACTTTCTTGCACATGCATAATAACATTAAATTTTGTCTTTGATCTTTTTCTTTCATATGCATCCTCAAGCACAAAACTAATTTCTCACACATGCATAAATAAAATGTATAAAGAGTATCGAGGCATGCCTCTTTATTCACACCACACATGCATTAATTAAAAGCACATAATTTCACAAACATGTCTATGTATCTGCATGTGTATGGCTATGGAACATGTATAACCATCCAAATATCAATGTGCATAAAGTAAAATGCATAAATATTACCAAGGCATGCCCATCTATCTCAACTTCACATGAAAAAACGAATAGTTACATTTTACCTCTACCCACAAGAACAAGGTAATATTTTAAAATAATCAACAAGATTAACATTAACTCTTCACACAAGAAGAGGGAAATCTTTTGTAAAGATAATAACCATGGCTACTATTATTTCTTCTCAATAGAACACATACTTTTCCAAAAGGAAAAAAACTGCAACTACACACACACACACACATATAGAAAACTAGCACAATTTCTATTACCTTTGTGCTTGGAAATACATCTTCTTTTTCCAAAAGGAAATAACAACTAATAAATTTATGCATGTGAACGCATATTCTTCTTTTAGAATAAGCTAACAACTATTGTCTTTGTGCATGTAAACACATATTCTTTTTCCAAAAGAATTTATCTCAACAACTATTATATTTTTCCCTATAAACACATATCCTTCTTCCAAAATAGAACTATCCCAACAATTGTTATCTTTGTGCATATAAAAACTTATTAATTTTCAAAAAAACTAACACAATAGCAATTATTTTTGTGCATATAATTACATATTCTTTTTTTCAAGAAATCAAACACAATATCTATTATTTATGTGCATTAAAACACATATTATTTTTCAAGAAAATTTAGCAAAATAGCTATTATCTATGTGCATATGAGGACACATTTTTTTCGAAAGAAAATCAACAGAACTATTATTACCACTGTGCATAAAAACATAAATTATTTTCCAAAAGAAAATTACCATATCCAACCTAGTTAACTCTTTCTTGTGCACAAGAAACAAGAAATATCTACAAGAAAATCACCACAAAAGTAACAATAACAAGCTCTAATGCAAGCCATATAATAATAAACCGCATATATCCCAGATGGAAAACAATGAAGACATGAGTCCTTGAAAATTTAAGGTGCAAGCAACACAGAGTTCACATCAAGCTCAAACTTATATATATATATATATATATATATATATATATATATATATATATATATATATATACCCCATTACTAGGGATCAGAAATACTAATCTCTTACCTAGATGCTCAATAAAATCCCTTCCTTACATAAACATCAATTTTACATTCTATACAAAGAATGCTAAAAACAATTATTGAACATTAGTGAAATGTGATTTCTCAATATTTATTTCTTTAGGAATTCGTATATATCAAAGATTATAATAATTCACCACATACGTACCATTATGTTGGTTAACCCAACAAACATTTTATAGGAGAGTAATTACATATAGGAGGCAAAAATTGATGGTTGAACTCCTCTTTAGGTACTAAGAACAAATACTGTGAAGTCATGTTATCTCCTCTGTTACGATTGATTCATGTGTGAAATATCTTTCTTTCGAAAACAACCAATAGAGAGTGCAATGTTTAATATATAGTTTCTTGCATCCCTCCTCTATTTTCAATAGAATTGAAGTAGAGATGTGAATAAGAATTGAAGGCATCTATAGATATCTTAATCCCATTCCACACGTTGAGCGGTAAGGAAATTATGAATAATACAAATATTTCTTTGGTAATTGTTCATTTACCACAATTTGTAATTGTTTCTTGGCACGAACCAATTGGAGCACATCAAATATTAAATCTGATAATGTCTAGTCCCGAGGTTAGGGCTATTACACCTAGATGGATAAAAGCTTCCTTTAATTCCTAATGTTCATGTTTCTCTGGTGGCCATGCCCAAGGGATTGAAACCCATACCTAATGCTTAATAATGCTAATGTTTCTCTGGTGGCCATGCCCAAGGGATTGAAACCCATACCTAATGCTTAATAATGCTAGTGATAGATATTTACGTAATTGTAGGAAAATGATGCCCTTCGTAGGCTATTTTCTGTGGTTCAAAGTATCTTCCTTGGCCCTAGAATTATATAAGCTTCCTTTAGGGCTTAGCCCTCATTTTCTTCTCATAACCATATCTAGGTTCCAAAGACTTAGACTAAATTTTTAAAATCTCATTATATTTATTATTACCATTAGTAGTCTAAGGATAATCTTGAAATATCCTATATGGTGGGTCAACATGTTGTTGGTGCCCATAGATGCCCACAAGCATCCTATGGAATATTCTTGTTAGACATTGTTCAGTCTTGGCTAGACGATTGGGGGGTAAAGGAGGAGATCATCTTGAAGAATAAGGATGATATTAAGAATATTACTACTTCCAAATTTAAGGATAAGTTGTGGGATGATAAGGAGTTAGAGGGAAAAGGTATTATAAGGTGGTGATCGACCCCAATCTTGAAAGCCACAATTATATTTCTATCTTGGTTAGTGCTAGGAAGAAAATGAACATTGATAAGGCAAGAACTAATTCTCATGAGCTTCACAGTGAAACTCAACATTGGTCAGTTCCCAAAACACCTTGGGATGAAAGAGTGTCACCTTTGTGATACCGAGAGTGTTGAAGATGAAAAACACTTTCTCTTTTATTGTCCAAATCTTACTCACATATGTTCTAGTTTTCAAAATATTGACCACAGAACCAACCTTACTTCTTAAGTCAACAAAACTATGATGATCTAAGAATGCTTCTCTCCCTTCTTTTTTATCATAGAAATAAAATGTTAAATAATATCAATTAATCTCTTTCTTTCTTAAGTTCTATAGACCATATTGGTATTCTTAGACATTTATAATCATCATCATCCTAAAAATGTGAATGTGCTTTAAAACAATGATGTACCCTAAAATATATCCATATTCTTTATTTTTTTGACAATAAAAGTAACAACTTTAGCATATATGTTTATTGATTTATTTAAGTGAAGATTTACAAAGCTAATAAATGATTTGGAATTCAAATATGTCAAAAATCTATCCACTTATAAATCTTAGGCCATAAATAATTGTTATAAATAAAATATATATTTTTTTAAATAAAGTCATATATATTAAGGAATAATTCATTATTATTTTGTTTTCGCTTTCAAACCTAAGTGACAACACCATTACATGAGATTAGGTTATGCATCATTCACAAATATATATGAACATTTAAAACAATAAAATTAAAAATAAATTACAATAAAATAAAATTACCCAAATAAAAAATATTTCCAAAAAAAATTTAAATTCTTGAAATTTGGAAAAAGAGTGTAAAAGCATTCTTGATCTTTGTAAAAAACTAGTAGAAAAACACAATATCCAACATAATATACCATCTTGATACTAAAACAAATAAGTAAAAACCCAAATACTAATAAAATATATTTTCATATGAATGTGTACATATTTCATATATACAAATTTTTGATATTTCTAAAAGTATCCCTAACCATTTTAAACATTAAATAGAGTTATTTATTGAGACTATAAATTCGTTTCTAAAAATTTTGTTTTTAAAAAAATCAATATTTTTTTTATGATAGAAATATATTTAACAATCAAAAACCTCTTTTGTATATCAGTAATTTTAAAATTTGACAACCATAACTCAGACAGTTTGACCACCATAACTCAGGCTTCCTAAAAATTTTGCCAATATGGCATATCCATGGCATATCCATGTCACTAAAGAGTAACATAAATAATTAAGCAATCAACTACCACTTACCATTCCTTCCTCCTTATCATTATTTGGAAATTTAATGTTCACAAGTTACAAAAGTGATGTACTTCTATGACATTGTTTGGGTTACGGAATAATCCTGTTGCAATATGATAGGTAATGTTGTTGCAATAATCCTGTTTGCGTTACGGGAAATAATGTTGTTGCAATAAGATAGGTAATAGTGATTGAGAATTCAGTATTTATATTTTTACTAAAAAAATATTTAATTTACTTCTCAAAAGAGCCTTGATGGATGTTGAAAAATTATTAAAACTTCAAATTTGAATTTGATCCATAGTTGGACATGGAAGTTGACTCCTTGTTTCGTTGTCATCTCAAATTCCCGATCCAAACCTTTGTGCGCGAAACTGCATCGCATCCTCTCAAGAGTTGGACATGGAATTTGTCTCTTTGTTTCGACGTCGATCTCAAATTCACCATCGGACCCTCTTTCCATGAAACCTCCTCTTCTTGCGCAGATCTGCTCCAAGATCCACAACCCCATTGGACCCTCTTTCCATGAAGTTTCCTCCTCTAGAGTACTCATTTGTACTAATTCTCACGTCAACCTCATAAATCCACATATGCAACGTGTGGAAGTTGTGTTTATTTCGATTTACACGCTAAAGTCCCAATGAAGCTTCCTCCCCCTCGTCTTGCACGAATCCGAGGACAGTCTATTTTTTAGGTATGTATCAAATAATGCTCTACAACCTCATAAATGTAGCATCTTGCAAAAATCAGGACCTAACTAATGCTCTACAACTTCATAAATCCCGCTTTCCAACTATGATCAAATGTAGCATCTTGCAAAATCAAGACCTAATTCCACACCCATTTGTACATGCCGTAACCATAACCCTAAACACTTCACGTGCAAAAAGACTGAAACCGTCCCATCACTTTTAAGGTGGCAGTTACGTGTCTCTTTCGATTTACTCTCGAAAGGATCCATCCGAATCTTCCTTCGATGAAGCTTCCTCCTCACTTGCACGGATCCGTGGATGGTGTATTAGTTCGGTATTAAGTTTAATGTTCCACAATAACTTCCTAACGAACCTGGATATCTTCAACCTGCAACATGACATGACCTAATTTCACTGTATATACCTATGATATATAGGTAATAAAACGTCAATTTATTTGATTTTTTCAAGTGCAGGACTATGTCGATATAGTTCTATCTGAAATTGCACTACATAATCCATGGGGACCAAATCTCCCCTAACGGTTGGACCACACCCGTGAACTATAAATATCAATATATGTGATACTCTTATAATCGTATAAAATGTCCACGTATTTAATACGCTGATTTAGAATATTTGTGTATTATCCTTACCTGGATACGAGCGAGAGTATGTACGGTACTATATAGTCCTTTGGGCGGACAGTTATGTGAACGACCGTCCAACGGCTCTTCCTTTCGTTTGCACATCGTCATGAAAGGCAATGTCAACATCTGAGAATTGGATCTCATTTCAAAGGCTGGTTGATGCTCACTGGTTTGCTCCTACAACATTCCGAATCGATAAAAGTTCTGTCCCTTTTTCCTTTTTATGACTAATCTGCAAGGAAGCAAATAGTGTAGGTGCTTTCAAAATAAAGTTATGCACCTTTCTAGGGAAGTTACATGGAAACTTCATTTAAAATGAAGTGATGTTAATATTGGAAAATAAAGTTTTATAAGATTTGCTTTTATGAGGAAGTTGCCAGGAAGGAGAGATTACAAGTATTCTTTAAAATTGAGAGGAGATTGGAAGGAAGATTTTCAAAGTAAAGTAAATATTATAAGTTCTTTTTTAAATACTAAGTTTCTAAAGAAGATTTTTGAAAATGAGATAATGTTATATTTATGTATTTACATAAAAAAAAAAAAGGTATGATGTGTACCTTTTTATAGGGGTTTCATTCTTTGAATTTCTTACATATCATTTGTGTTCTTGGTATATTACACAATATCTCTAACTTGACTATATATTGGAAAATACTCTAAAAATCACATTATTTAACCCCCTACCATACCTCTAAAAATTACATTATTTAACCCACTACCAATACAAACCCAACACACCTTCCTAATTTCAAAAACCTCTACATTCACTACATATTGTAGGTATTCATTTTTCCATTAACATTTTTTATACTCTTCTATATTTTCTTATCAACTTTAAGCTTCGTTTTTTATACTCGTCAATATAAAAAACCTTTAGCCCCTAATATATGCTCAATATATTATGTCATTTTTTCCTCCATATATATCCTCCAATACGAATGCACGTGGTATGGTATTGCTTCCCTAGTGAAGCCTCCATGATGTGTCTATGTCTAAAACATTTTAGAAAGTGTTTTATAGAAAATGTGTTTAAAAAGATTTTTATAGAAAAAATGTTTATAAATAAATAATGTAATTATTTTTTTCTTAAAATAATATAATTTTATGAAATGTTTGTTAAATTTTAGATAATTAATCTATTTTCTTTTAAACAATTTAAAATAGTTGTATATTTTGCTCTAAAATATAATTATCATTAAATCTATCTTTTAATAGGTTTATATATTCTTAAGTAATATTTAGCATGAATAGATAAAACACGAGATCCAAAAATATATGAATTTATGTTAATCTCAAAAGAAAATCATAACTTTTAAAGTTTTTTTAATTTTAAAATAAAATATATCTATTTTTTTTAAAAAATATATCCATTTTTTTAGTGGAATTTACAAGTAGGGATGTCTTGTAATCATGGGATAAGAGATCAATTCCATGTGCTCTTTTATAATAACTCGATGCCTACTAACCCTAATGTGAACATAGTTTATTTGGGGATTAAACCAAAAACCTTATAATATTTTGTGTAACAACATCCATGCTTTGTCAAGTAAGCTATCCTATAAACTAAACCTATTAATTTATTATTATTTCATTATTATATTTTTTTCAAATGAATATAACCACATATAAAATATAATGTATTAAATGAAAAAATAAAATAAATCTTAATCATTTTTATTTTTTTCTATTAGAATAGGGAATTTTTTTATTTTTTATTTTAATATGACTAGTAACTCAGTCCCATAATCATGTGATAAGATGTCAATTTGATTGAATACCACTATAACCAATTGGTACACCATGCCTATTATTAATATTGATACATGGTAATTCAGAGATTAAATAATGGATCTCATAATATTTTATGTAACACTTTACATGCTTTATCAAATAACCTATCTTATAAACTTAAAAGATTCTTTTATTACTATACTTTCTCAAAGCAAACATAAACCTATAGAAATATGATGTATTATATAAAAAAATAAAAATTTTATGGAAAAAATATAAAAAAAATTATTATAAAATAGTTATTTTGAAATTTTAATATTTTATAATATTATAAAAATATAATTATTTTTAAAGTTATTTTTTAATCATATATTTATTTTGGAAAACAATTTTCATAATTTTAATTTAATTATTCATAATTATTATGTAGATAGTAGAAATTTAATTTCTACAAAATATTCTAGAGTATTTTTAATAATAGTCACGTATTTTTAATAATAGTCACATTTTGAAGATTGACATTTATATCTATGGTAAAGTCGGGATGAATTTACATGGTTAAGAATATTGTGGCATGTTTTCTTAAATGTATATATTTTTAACTGGTATATTAATTATTTTTATAATAATAATAATAAAATTAGTAATTAGTCTTTTTTACTGTTTTTACTATTTTTTTAATCTTAACAATGTAAGATATATAAGTGTTTTGATATTTATCATGGATTGATTCCTATTCCTATATAACCATTTAATTTATATGATTACACTAATTTATAATATTACTATATAATTATCAAAACATTATATAATATAGGGAGAAAGTTTTAATGATTTGTAATAATAATTATTATATAAAATATAAACAATCTAATCATTTCAATTTTAGACTAAACAATTTAAAATATTTTTATAAGTAATAATCTCTCGATTCAAAATTTTTTGTAAAATTTGTTTTGTTGGAATCATAAGTTCGATCGATGAACTCTGCAGGGGTTTTTAGGGCATTGAACACATATATTCATTAATAAGTAGATTTTAAACAACAACAAAATATTTTTTTTTTGTTAAGCTTGGAAGGAGCATCCATTTTCTATTATATATTATGAAAAGTTACACCACACAGATTGACCGGGTGGCCTCAACTGGCCCCGAGGGGAAACCAAGTATGTTGGCCACCGGTCAGCGTTATACACCATCCAAAAACAAAATTTCTTCAGTCTTTCTAGCCAAGCTAGATAAGTCTCAATCTCATATCCAGATACTACGTAACTGTAAAAGCTAACATATGCAATAGGAAACTTAAAAGCTAACTGCATAAATAAAAACTAAGCATGATGAATCTAGTCTTTCTGCTCATTGGAGACAGAGGCTACAGGAGCTGGATATTCAGTAGTTGCCCCTGGAATTCCATATAACTCTAGGATGCAAGGGATGTGGTGGTTGATTCGATCCATCCCGATGTCCTGTTTGTGCAACTAGAAGAGGATTTTTTCAATGTCTTTTTTATAGCTTGGTAGGCCCTACACTATTACTGCCATCCCCACAGAGATTTGTTCCATTGCTTTTTCAAGAAGATTTTTCATTAAGAAATACAAATAAAGGGTGTTTAAACTGAGTAATTATACCATGGGTATTCCTTGGATCTAGGACTAGTGTCCTCTAATTGTCGATCTCTTCCTTTGGTTCACTTTCATGCTTAATCTCCTCTTCCCAATCTTCAATCAGCTTTCGAATCTGATATCGGTATGCTGTTGGTGCCTATGAGGTGATCGATAGTCTTACGACCCTTATGAGCTTCAGACGTGCTCGACCCCTTGTCTACCTAGTAGGTCAGGCCCCTCCTACCTCGACCACGTCCTCTCGCTGCTCGAGCCATAATCCATTCAGTGATGCCCTGTGGACAGTCAAATGAAGTTAGCTCTGTCAAACCTTGCACATCATCCCATCTTTGACGTTCATACAGTGCCTCTCTTCCATACTTCACCACTTGAGAGATAAGGTAGCCCAGAGCCCACGGGTGGACAAGGGAAATTGGGTTTCTAGCTTGTCTCCCAGAGCTCCTCATAGTACCCCTCCCCCTTGCTATGATTCAGTTGCTGGTCATCTCGCTGCATCTAGAACCAACCCCTCATGCCCCTTTGGAGCCTAGCATGACACTTGCATTTATACCCGCTTTCAGCACCCTGAGCCAACAGATGTCAGCCATGGCTTTACTTGCCCCTTCATCTAGAATTCCTCCTAGAATCCCTAGCTTTGCCCTCAATACCATGCAGGTGCCCAGATTCCCAAGGTTTTCTTAGTGCCCTGCTGTCATGGTTGAAATCCCTACAACCTGCCCTCAGGTCTTTCATGCCTCTCCCTTCAACACCCAACCCCCTAGGAATGGCAAACCCACTATCCCCTATTCCCGTGATCTGAGCGACTAGAGATAGGCCTGCGTATCTTCTCAGCCCGTAATTTCCAATTTCGCTGCCAAGATTCTGGTTCAAATGGGATAAAAACATAAAGCAGAATCAGGCCATGGCACTCCCTTTCCTCCCTGAGTTCCTCCCATATAGAGCTGCTCCCCACTGAGATGACCTATTGCCCCTCCCTTCTCACCAATAGAACCCCAACCATATCATGGAATTGATATAGGAGCGAGACCAAATTACATACCAGGAAACTGTTTCTTGTCCATAGCCAAGGTTCCTTGTTTGCCTTTGCCCCTCCCCAGCTCTGAGTCACCTCCTGTCTCCATAGATGCTCTCCCTTACCCTGCACATCAAATGCCTTAACCTTCTCCCCCACCCTTCCTTATTCCTTCATCTTCCACCTTGCCAACCCACCATCCATGCATTCATATGAATGGACACCGCACACCCTACCTTGAGCATGTGGGGGATGATAGTTGTTATGAAATTTGTGTAGACCATATCACATCCCAGCCTATCTCCTCTGAAAACGTCCTGCATCCCGATCAGGAGAAACAACAACAAAATATTATCTCAAAGAAGAAATCTTTTATAAAATTCTAATCAAAAACTCCAAATTTTAGAATAGTTAGAAAATATATTTTAATAATATTTGAAATTTAACTCAATTTCATTTTCTTTTTATTATTATACATTACTTTTTTAAAATTATTAATAATTCAATTAATAAATTTAAATTATTATAATATACTAAATTGAAAATTATGAGTATATCTAGGGTGAAAATTTTAATTTTCCATTGTGATTCAAGAGCTTTTTATATACTAAAATTATTTCCTCTGCAAATTAAAATTGAGATAGAAAATTATTTTTCATATTTGAAATAGAAAAGTATTTTTCATAAATGGAAAATGTTTCTTATATTTCAATTGAAGCATAAGGAAACTTTTCATCCTGTGTTCTATGAGTTATTGTTTTTAAAAAAATAATATTTACTAAGAATTTTTATAGATTCCATAATATTTTAAGAAAAACAATGTTAACAGTTTTTCTCCGTATCATAATAGTTCAAAAATAAAATGTTACTATTTTTATATGGGATCTTATAGCTATGGAGCTCATGTATTCATGTATCATTTATTTATTGAAATTATATTTTAGTAGTGGGCATTGAATATCAAAATATTTGTTTATGAGGGATCATTTTGTTGATCACAAAGGATATACAATTCTACCTTGAATAAGCTCCTCATCCTCTTGAGGTTTGGATTTACAAATGGTATGTACCAATCCTCCCTGGATGCAGATATTCTTACTTCTTACTCCACTTTCTTGTATTTACTTACTACATCACTTCATTGTATTTATTACTTGTTTTTCTTGCTTGTGTTTATGAATATTACCTTCATGTTATGCCAACTTAATGTGAAGGCACGAAGATAGGCACTAGGGATGAAAATTGGTTGAATGCAAGATGATTGCTTATTATCACAAATTCAATGCTAATCAATAAGTAGTATTCATTCATTTTTGTTAAAGAAGAAAGTAAGGTTATTTGTGTGTTCTTTTTTAGAGGGTGTCATGCATTATAATGCAAATGTTCTTCGATAATTAGGCCTATAGAATTCTTATAGAAAAAGATTACTGAAAGCTATATTTCTTTTATGGAAATTGTATTATTGGAGATTTTAAATAGTTCTTGTTTTTTAATTTCTTTCTTTCTTTTAATTTTATTTTTTTTAATTGGATATTGCAATGATATTCATAAAATAATAATATATTTTAATTCCTTTAAAAACTCAATGAAATGTTTTGAATGATTGGAAAAATTAAGTTGTAAGAAAGAAAAATAGCTTCATTTTATTAGAAGAATGGCATCCATGAAATGAAAAAGTAAATCCACTTATTAAATTATGTCCATATCATTCTTATATTGATTATATGTAAAAGGTCAAATTGAATTTCCTCCATATGATTCATATATTCAATGTAAGTAAATGGTCCCATTAAATTTCCTCCATATGATTTATATATAGACTTCTAGACTGTAATACTAGTAAACAAGTGCCACCTATGTGTTCTCATTAAGTGTACCTAGAGTTATAGTCTATATATAGGATTCTTTGTTTAAGGTTTGCACAACTTCACACGGTAAAAACTATGAAAAAATGACTATGACTAGGTATCTTATGTATAAGAAGAAGTATTACAACATTGATGCGAAGAGGTTTCCTAAAATTGCTTCTAACTCTAGTAGGAACCACCACATTTGACTCAAGCAACGGTGGCTAGACCATTGGGAAATAAAAGAGGAGATCATCTTGCAGAATTTGGATATTATTAAAAATATTGTTACTTCCAAATTTAAGGAGAAATTGTGGGGAAATAAAGAGATGGATGGAAAAATGAAAGTACCATATTATACAGTGGTGATCAACCCCAATATCAAAAACCAAAATTATCTCTTTGTCATGTCTAGTGTTAAGAAGAAAATGAAAATTACCAAGATTAAAACTAATTCTCATGAGCTTCATAGTGAAATTTGGTGTTGGTCAAATTTTTAAACACCGTGAGATGAAATATTTTGTCACTTGTGAAATCCTAGGAGGGTTGAAGATGAAAAACAATTTCTCTTATATTTTTGATATTATACTCACAATAGATCTAACTTTCTAAATATCTATCACACTATCAACCTTCTTGATCTTTTAACTCAACAAAGCTATGGTGATGTAGGAGCCCTTCTCTCACTTTTTTCTCTGCATATAAATAAAATCTTAAAGTACTTTATCTAGTCTCTTACCTTTTTATGGTTGGGTGGACTGTACTTATCTTCATCATCATTATCATGAATTCTAAAATTATTTTTCATTTTCATACAAAAGAATAATTTATTTTAACTTGTCAATATTGAAAAAATAAAATAAAATTAACCCTTCAAATTGATATATAACATTAACCCTTCAAATTGATATATAACCCTTCCCTTAAAATTTGATCCTTGCTCAAATCCCTTAACATGCTATAAAGACCATTGATAAAAGTGCATCACACTTACACTTTCCATTTGTGGCTAACATTAGTATAAGCTACCTGCACATCCTTATTGATCTCGTAGTAACCTGAATTATTATCCCATCTAAGAACAAAATATCTTTTATTATTTAAAATATGAAATATTAATTATATTTAAAATATATTTTAACCTTATAAACATATGTATTCTAACATTATTTTCATTTAAAATATAAAATTATTTATGCCTTATAAATATGTTAATAATTTATATAATTTAATATTAAGTGTTCTATAATAAAAATATTATTTTATATATAATAACATAGATTGAGACATGTTGAGGTAAGTTGTAGTTACCATAAATTTGGGATACTTAAGATATATCTAGGCTTAAAATGGACAAGAAACTTTGTAAATTAGGATCTCATTTTAGCAATCCCAGCTAAATTAAGGGGAGAGGTTCAAAAGGTAAAGGAAGACAAAAAGGAAAATGGGCAATCATTGGTAATAGGAAGCTATTATTAGGGTATATACCAAAAAGAGAGTAATAAATAGGAATTTGGAGCACTTTGTATCATCTTTCGGAATTGTCATGGCTTTTCATGATGTAAAGGTCCTATATGAAATAAGATCGCAAGATAAATTAATATTATTCATTCGGTTGAAATTTGGTACCATGATGCCTGTAGGGGTTTGGTCTCATGGCCACTGGACGGTCTACTAAGTCGTTCGTGCCACTGTGCAAGTCATGGGTTCAAGTCTCGTCTTAACCTGAGGGCCATTCTTGCGGGTTGGGTGGTTCCTCCTAGCGGTTATAATGGCAGCGGGTGGGATTCGACCCCGTGTAATGCGAGTACGATACCACCACCGTTGCCAATTCCACTAGATATAAAAAAAAAATTGGTACCATGATGAGTCTAAGGTACCTCACATACATGGATTCATTTAGATTAGAAGAATACATCCTCTCATAGAGGGATTGGGGAAACAATCTAAAATATTAAAAGGAGTGCCTCTCCTCACATTGAGCTTCATAAGATTGAACCCCTAAATTGGTACATTTGGGTTGGAATATATAATGTTAACACCAAGAAAATTTATATTGCAATTTCTTATTTTGTATCTATCAACTCTAGCTTTTCTAAGAAAAATAATATAGATAAGAATTTCCCTTATAATACCTTTGAAAATGATATTCATAGTTTATGGAATGAAGGTAACATCCTATTTTTAGGACACTTTAATGGCGTAACCACATCTAACCAAATTATTATTCTAAATAATGATTGAAACCCTAATCCTCTTTTCCTAGATGAGGACATTCATTTAGTTAATAGATTCAAAAGAAACTATGAAGGCATAATCAAGAATTTATCTGGTAGTGACTTAATAAAATTATGTATTTCTCAAGACCTTATAATTTGCAATGGTATAATCAAGTTTCCAAAATCCAACCATATGACTTGTTTTTACAAGATTGGGAGTAATGTTGTGGATTATGTGATATTTGATATCCTTGTTTCCATCCAAATTGTAAAATTTGGCCTCATAAATCACCATGAGCATGACTATAATCATATACCTCTAACCTTATATCTAAAATTTTCCATGCAAAACAAGCACATGAATGAGAATTTTGAGAGTCAAATTCATCTACTTTATGACAATAGTAAAATGGATCTCTTATTAAAGGATTTAAATATAGATTTTCACCTCTTAACTTATGAGGATAACTTTGAAAACTTAATTTTACTACAACCTTCTCCACTACCATTAGAAAATTATCTATTTTAGTGTCATATAAAAAGAATAATAGAACTACCAACCCCTTTACATGATAATGATTGTAAAATTGCTAGAAAAGTGACTAGGAATGCTCCTAATGAAACTATAAAACTTGATAGAATAAATATGTACAAAGCTATTTTTAAGAGAAATAAAAGATACCATATAAGTAGAAATCAATAGAAGTTATTGCACCTCTCCAAGTGTAACCCTATAAATATTTTGAGAAAAATTATGATTCGTAAGACTGAATAAAATCATTTGATTCTCTTGAATACTTGAATATTTATCTTAAAAACCTCTATGAGTCCCCTAATGCCATGGACAACATTTTGAATGCCCCTATAGAGAATGATATATTTTGTTTGGAATACAATAATTTTTGGTTTAAGTAGCTCACTAATGGAAAAGTTAAGGACATTGAAGGCTACCAAGCTAAAATTCTTAAATGGGAGAACCTATCTTCATCTTACACAAGCACAAGCTATTTAATGTGGTAATTAAGAAAGTTTTCCCTGAGAATGGGATGTAGAGATTTATTGTGTCTATATTTATGAGTGAGGATAAAAGCATTTCAGCTAACTATAGGACCATTATGATTAGCCACATTTTATCCAATTTGTATATGCTTATTTTAAAAAATAAGACGATCCTTTTGCTTGAAGCCATGGTAAAAGAGCTAAATGCCAAGCTAGGTTTAAGATTTACTATTGAACCATGGACCATCTTGTTATTATTAGGATAATTGCAAAGGAATGCTACAATAATAAAAATAATCTCTTTTGTTATTTTCAATAACTTTAGGAAATATTTTGACATCATTTCTAGAACAAAGCTATGGATGATGCTAGAAGAGATAATGGTTCCTCTCAAGTTGAGGATTGTTGTTATAAGGTTGTACAAGAATGTTATTTTCAAGCTTAGAAAAGCTAAGGGTTATTTAAAATAAATTAAATGAAATATGAGAGTCAAGCAAGGGTGCCACTTCTCCCCTACCCTTTTTGTCATATACACTGATAAGATAGAAGAGTGCTCGGAAGATGCAAGTTGTGTTGTCCTAATGTTTAGTAGTTTTGTTCTCCTTTATGTTGATGATATTTTTAATTTGGAAAGGATCCATTATGATCTTGGATAGTAACTAAGAATCCTCTAATATTTTTCTCCAAGATGGGTATGATTGTTAATATTGACAAACTGAAGTCATGATAGTTAAATCTAGAAAGATTAGCTATGATACTTTCACTTATGACAAAAACACCGTAGAGAAAGCTCCTTCATACAAATATTTTGGAATTGAAAGCCATCGTAAGATATATTAGTTATAAAATTAAGGACAAATGGAGTTTGCGAATATTATTATGGACTTGAAAACAATTGTAAGTGAAAAAATATTTGAATACGGGAGTTAAAAAGGTTTCTCTTTGAGATTCATATTAATAACGTTATTCTAAATGGATGTGAGTGGAGTTGCACTATAGCCAAAGAGTTATGCACAAAGATTGAATAGATCTAAAAGTAGTTTATAACCTACAAGCTCAAGATTAAAAGAAAGTCTCCCTACTCGATCCTTCTGATTAAAGAAAGGCTTCCCCTCATTAAAAGGATGGTTATGAATACCAAAAAGTTTCCTATAATTTCTTCTAAATTGATCCAAAACCCCCACATTTAGCTCAAGTGATGGTGGTGTAAGGATGCATAACCTTGGTTGGATGATCTGGGGACAATGGACGAGGTCATATTGCAGAATACAAATAATATTAAAATTTTATTACTTCCAAATTTAAGAAAAACAATTGGGATGATAAAGAGTTAAAGGAAAAAAAGAAACAAAGATATTATAAGGAGGTGATCAATCCCAGTTTCAGAAACCAAAATTATATTTTTATATTGACTAGTGTCAAGAAGAGAATGAACATTGCCAAGATAAGAGCTAATCGTCATGAGCTCCATAGTTAAATTGGTTGTTGGTTGGTTTCCGAAATGCATGAAATGAAATGGAATGTTGATTTTGTACTTTATGTTATTAAAAGAAAGAAGTACTTTTGATCTTCTAGATTATGATTTATTTCCTAGTTACTTTGATAGGCGTATATATTTTCAAAATGGAAGGAAACATATATATTAAAATAATGGGAATTCATTAAATAATTGTCCTCCCTTTTAATCGTCACTATCCAATTTTAAACTCTCTTAAGGATTAATGCCAAAGGAAAATTCACTTGGAAAATAGGGAAATTCCAAGAATAGTTAGGAGATACACAAGTTCGATAGGATAAGCTTCTCATCTCTACACAACTACTACCATCATAAAAAAGCCATTGATTCTATAATGTTAATCATTTGGAATATCTATACGAGATGAATGCTTGTGGAAAGCACAAAAGGGAATTTGTTGGCACCAATGTCCATATTTATTTAAGAGGATACATGAGGCTACAATAAATTCATGACCATGCCTCCAAAACTTTGGAGTGAAGAGAAGTGAAGTAATGTTTACTTGGATATGGTCATGAGGATATTTTTCAAGGTTGCCATTTGATGGAAAATAACAAAATTTGAGACATCAACACTCCTCTCTCAATCCCATCTTGCAATGAAAACACTATAATTCAAATATAATAACTTATAGATCCAACTTACATTTAATGGATTCTCCCATCCATAGTCAATTTCATAAACAAAAAAATTGGGAAACATAACTAACAAGGAAATGTACTAACCTCGTTTGTCAGAATGGACCATGATACATCTTTTAAGATGGGTCCATCAACATTTTTTGGCCATTTGACTTATATGTTTTCACTATTTATAGTATCTTAAAATTATTTTATCATCTAATTATTTATTGCACCATAATGTCTCCTTAAATTTAGACGTAATAATATTTTTAATATTGGCATTATTCTACAAAGTAGCGTCTTCATTTCTTCCACAATAATCTATGCAAAAATTTACATCTATATTTCATCCTCAGTCGAGCCATATGTGGTTTTCATTGGAGCTTAAAGAAATCCTAGGAAACCTCTTGTATTCCGTGTTGTTTATTTTGTTCTTGTACATCAGGTACCTAGTCATAGTCATTCTATCTGTAATGGATCTGACCTGCAAATATAATGAAAATAGAAAAATGCCTAGAAATAACAATATTGATCCAATAATATAATATGAAATGCTTCTTTATTGATCAAACCCTTGAGGTAGGGTAACACCATACAACTACTCCTTAAGGAAGGAGAACACTCCACAAGCCATATGCTTACCAATACAATAATCCTTAACATCTCTTAATGGGGAGTCTCTAGCCTCTATATAAGATTCATACATAGAATACCATGGGTCATTACCATAGTTCTCTCAATACCACATATCTAATACAATGGGCTTATCACATTATTCCTAACTACTTGTGGTCCTTTACATGATGCAGGATAACCACTTTATTTATTAACTATGGTCCATCCCATTAGTACAATATTCCCTTGGGTACCTCCCTCTGTGCCCCATAATATCCCCCCTAGATATACTACATTCCACCCCCCTTAAACATGTTTCTCCCCGAAACATAAGAAGAACACAAATAATAAGATCTACTCAAAAGAGTAGTCCACTAGTACCATGCACGTTCATCTAGCCATCCCAGAGATAGGTGAGTACTCGATCTAGCCGGTGTCTCACTCGCTTGAGATGGGAGTTGATCTTTGTGGTTCACTTGTGTTGATGTGTTGTAGGTGGATTGGCGCACCTCTTTATTTTTCATGTGGGGGTTGTTGTCCTTGTTGCTAATTTGTTTCCATCGTGTTGGCTGTTTTCTTGCTGGGTGATGTGGGTGGTGATATGTTGAAGTTTTAACCATTAGTGTATCTTTCTTTAATTCACCACCTAATTGAGCCTGTTTGTTTCTGGTACATGTTTTTGCATCTGCTGTCGTTTCTTATCTTCCAGTATTACTTCAACCACAGATTCCTCATCTGATGTGTCAGTCCCTGGAACATCTTCTGCTTCAGCCTCCTTAGACTCTACCTGTTTATTGATGGAAATATCTTGTAATGTAATTTTTTTCTTTTTATACCAGAGCTTCAGGAATTTCTTCTACAAATTAATATTGATAGTACCAACACATTCCATCCAAGGGTATCCTAAAATAACATCCACATTAGCCATATCTGAAGCGTAAAAATTAGAATGCAATACATACTTGTCCATAGAAATCCTCAAATCTTTTTAAACTTGCACCTCCTCATTAGTAACCTGTGTGTGCTCCATTTGTTTGGCTGGGACTTGCAATATTTTAGCCAAATGAAAATTAATAAAATTATACTTGCAACTAGTATTGATAGACACAATTATCTTCTCCTTCTAAATACATCCATGAGCCTGTAATAAGGAGATACCATAAAAAAATAACCCCTTACATGCCTCATTCTCATTTTTTCTAGCATGAGACCATTTGTTTAAAAGGACTTTTTCAAACTCTTCATCAGGAAGGCTTAAATGCTTTTGGAAGTCAGATGATTTCCACCATATGGCAGCCTCACCTCTAAACTTAAACCATTCCAAAGGTCTCCAAAATTGACCAACTTCCGACTTTCCCCATTTTATGAATTCTTCAATAGTAGGGTCATCATATTTTCCTATAAAAATAAAATCCTTTCTAGGTCTTTTGGTTTCCTTCTTTCGAGTATGAGACCATTTGTCCAAAAATAGTTCTTCAATTTGTCAGCACAACATAACTCCAGAATCTCACTGTCAAGTGATTTCCACCATATAGCAACCTCATCTTTCAAATAATACCCTATTTTCTCCTTCCAACACCATGAGAAGTCACACTTTTGAGATTCTATAAAATTTTCAATAGTTGTCCCATCATTTTTTCCTATAAAAAAGATCTTGCTAGAAGGCATGAAGAGGGTTTAAAAAAAAATCATTTACTTGGCGAAAATTTAAAATGGCCACAGTTTGGTCAATATTACTCAGAATCCTTATTATGACCTGTTTTCGTAAATGGAACAACCATTCTTGATTTTCCCATGTGTTAGAAATCCCAATCTAGGCACTCTGGAATTTCAAATTCGTGCTGCAACTCTCCCATCATCACAAAAAATCTGAAAAAGAGCTAACTTTAAATCAACGATATCTCCCTCATCCGGACTCCGATTCGATGCATTTTTTTTTTTAAATTGGGTAAATTTTCAAGAGGATCTTAGATCGGCATTTATTTTCTCAACATTACCCCACAAAAATGACAAAAATTAACTAGAGATCTACCATCCATTAATTTTCATCAAAACATTTTTGCAACCCAACTGATTTTTAAATACACGATATCTCTCTCATCCGGACTCCGATTCAGCTAATTTCTTTTTTTGAATTAGGTATTTTTTCACAAATAATCCAAATATGTTATTTGATTCTAAAAAGTTTGCATCAGAAGTTTCAGATCTGATCTGCAAACTCGTCTCCCCAAAAATTTCCTACAAAAATAAAAAATCAAAAAATATCTCTCCACTTGCCCAAGAAAGTGCTCTAATACCACGTGTAATGGATCTGACCTGTAAATATAACGAAAATATAAAAATGCATAGAAATAACAATATTGATTCAATAATATAATATGAAATATTTCTTTATTGATCAAACCCTTGAGGTCGGGTAACACCATACAACTACTCCTTAAGGAAGGAGAACACTCCACAAACCATATGCTTGTCAATACAATAATCCTTGACATTTGTCAATGGGGAGTCTCTAGCCTCTTTAGAGGATTCATACATAAAATACCATGGGTCATTACCATGGTTCTCTCAATACCATATATCTAATACAATGGGCTTATTACATTATTGTTAACTACTTGTGGTCCCTTACATGATGCAGGTTAACCACTTTATTTATTAACTATGGTCCATCTCATTATTACTATTCCTTTGGGTACCTCCCTCTGTACCCCATAATATCCTCCCTACGTATACTACACTGGAGTTTAGAGAAATCTTAGGAAACCTCTTGTATTCCATGTTGTTTATTATGTTCTTGTACATTAGGTACCTAGTCATAGTCATTCTATCAATGTGGGAAATGCTTGATTTTATGAGGAGAATAGGATAAGGTATAACTCTTTAGTTTTTATATTGTATGTTATAAAGCGCTTTTGGATTTAATTTATATTTCTCTATGAATATCTAGAAATATTGCAACCCCAAACTTCACAACTATATAATTTTATCTCATAGCAAAAGTTTCACTAAATTATAATTGTTTTCGAGTTAATAAAAAAATTTCAACGCTTAGTTAACCCATTTTTTCTATCATTTCAATTACATATACTATAAATAAATATTCTTACATAATAAACGTTCTAATCAAATTTAACTAGTGATATCAACATAAGAGAGTTATATAGATGGGCAAAAAATTCATATGCATTAAACAATTTTTCCTTCAAATTTAATTCATGTAACCATTGATTGTGCAATGGGCACTCTACAACCCAAGATGGGGGAGATGTGTAGGTATAATGTAAGATTGTATGTCAACATTCTTTTAAATATAGGCACTATTTTAATCAAGTTGTTTAATTTTTAAATTTTATCTTTCAATTTTATTTCAATTTTTTCTCTATTAATATAATTATTTTACTATTTTATTTTCTTTTTACTTAAAATTATTTTTTCTATTTTATCTTTAAAATTTATTATACCTTTCTTAATAAATACTAATGAATAATTATGTTATTTTTTTAATTATTTAACATTACAAAGTTAATAACCCAATCTATATTTATCTCTTTTTTAAATATTAGTATTTAATAACCCAAGGCTTTCCTCTAAATAATAATATTATTAAATACTGTAGATTTGGTGACTTAGTCTCCTCCTCAATAATAACATTATTAATTATTTTCCTTGTGCTTCAGTTAATATAAATTCTAATATTTTAATATTTTTTACTATTTAAATATTATGAGTCTTTCAAGTATTAAATATTATAAAATAATGAATAATTAGGTATTGTTGGAGAGGAAATAGTTTTCATCCTAGTTTTTCTTATATTTCCTTCTTTAACCTCCATACACTCTTACAAAGAGCTTCACACTCACTCAAGCTTAGTTAAAAAAAGAAGAGTTTCTTCTTCATTATATCTATCTATCTCTCTCTATATATACATACATACATATATATATATACATACATATATATATATATATATATATATATATATATATATATATATATATCTATATATATATATATATATATATATATATATATATATATATATATATATGTATATATATATATATATATATATATGTATATATATATATATATATATATATATATATATATATATATATATATATGTATATATGTATATATATATAAAGTCCCATTAGCACAACTAGTTGAAGATGAGCCTTGTCAAAAAGGAAACCACGGATCAAACTTCATGGGGGTGGTTGTGCCCTATGCTAGGTAGAGGAGACATGCTAAAAAATTCAGTCAACTAATGGCTGGACTGGCCTGGGCCAGGTACGATCCATAGGTGACCTTGACAACTTAGATGCCCCTGCATCACGGCTCCTCAAGCCAGAGGTCAGGTGTGGAGAATTAGAGAGAGAGAGAGATCAAACTTTTCTAAGAATAAATATTTCAAGTCCCTTCCCTATTTGGTCTTACAAAAACTTTAGTTGATTTCTTTAATAATGAAATCAAACTCCATTTTAAAATTTTAAAATTTAAATATAACTAAATTTAGAAATTAAAAGAAAAAAAAAAAAAAAAAAATTAACTATTATAAATATATATTATTTTTTTCAAATTTATATAATAAAATTAATAAATAATAATTTTTAAAAATTAAATATTATTATTAATTCTAATTTTAATTGAGTTGAGATATCCACTACAACCCAATATAAGGGGGATATGTAGGGGTAAATGTTTGTAAAATTTAATATTTAACATAAAGATTTACCATTCATATGTCGACTCGATTAAAAAATAATAAAAAGGTTAAAAGCAATATAAATCCAAATATGGGGCACATGTTGTAGTGCCCATAAATGAATGTAAATATTTAAATTTCAGCTCAATTAATAATAAAAAGTTAAAAGTAATAAAACTAATAATTTTTTATTTTTTTTTATATTGTAATTTTGTTTTGCAGACAAACTTAGTCCCTCCAACTCAAGTTGGAAAATTATGCCTAGGAAAAATTGTATAATTAATTATATCTTCCATTGGCCAATGCTAAATTAATAGTGGTCGATAGACAAATCATCCTATAGCATTACTTTGGAAGGAACTAATAACTTGATATGTGAAGTTGACAAGTAAATTGCTTGCTCAAAAACTTATATAAACTTTGGTGGGTAGTAACCACAAGTAAGTCTACACATTTACAGTTGTACTACTACATAAGTGTCAAGGAAAACATAAATTATGGTGGGCAATAATTCCAATTAAGTGTATTTATTTACATGTTATTCCTACCCATTTTTTATTCGAAGACTTGCTTAAATTATGGTGGGAAGTACTCGAGGGTAAATATGTTATTTACTTTAGTATAAGCTATTTTCAAGGATTTTTCTTTTGGATGGTTTTCATGCAAAGCTTAAGAATAAAAAATGACTAGACAAACATCTAAAAATTATGGATGATTGCAACCATATCCATATATTATGGCATAAAATGCCTAAGGCAATTATCCACATTTGTGCAAAGATTGCAATATGACCTTCAAGTTATGGTCCAATAAAATGTGCGAAAAATATTTTTTTTAATAATATTGAAAGATTATGTTTTGGAGTTAAACATTAGTCAATGTCAAACTAATAGTTACCACTTAATACTTACAATAAAATCACAATATAACAATATTATTAACCATAGATATTCACCCCCATACCACATGCCCAAGAACCATAACCCATTTCATAATAAAAAATTGAAAATGTAAAATATATTATACCTTAAAATTGATAATTGATTACAGAGAGTGATAATTCTGGATCATATGGATGGAGAGAGAGAGAGAGAGAGAGAGAGAGAGAGAGAGAGAGAGAGAGATGGGGGGGAGAGTGGGGGGGAAAGAGAAAGAAAGAGAGAGAGAGATACTGATAGAGATGGAGGGCAGACAAAGAGAGAGAGGGGGATGTATGAGAGAGAGACAAGAGAGGAGGGAGAGAAGGAGAGAGGGGGGAGAGAGATATGGATTTAGATGGGGAGATAGATGGAGGGAAGAAAAAAAGCATAGAGAGATAGGAAGTGATAAGGGAAAGATGGAGAGAGAAGAGAAGGGAAGAAAGAGATAAGGAGAGAAGGGGAAGAGAAAAGGGAGATGTAGAGATGGGGAAGAGAAAAGGGAGATGTAGAGATGGAGAGAGGGGGAAGAGAAAAAGGGAGACGTAGAGATGGGGGAAGGAGGGAGAGAGAGGAGAGAGAGAAGGAGAGAGGGAGGGAGATAGTGACATAGTTGGAGGTTAGAAAAATTGGGGGAGACGTAGAGGGAGGTGGGAGAGGAAGGAAAAGAGAGAGGACTTGAGAGAGAGAAGGAGAGAGGGAGGGAGACAAATATCGATTTGGAAGGGGTGTGTGAGAGAGAGAAGAACAAAGACATAGTGAGATAGAGGTTGAGAGAGAGAGAGAGAGAGAGAGAATGACAAGGGAGATTTGGAGAGAGAGTGATTGAGAGAGGAGATAAGGAGAGAAGAGAGAGAGAAGTAGAAGGGATAGGGGGTGAGAAGTGAAAGAGAGGGAGAGATGGGGGGGTAGAGATAGAAGGAAATATAGAGAGAGATAGTGGAAGAGTTGGAGGGTAGAGATAGAGAGAGTTATTGAGAGTGTTGGATGGGAGAGACATAAGGAGGTGGGAGATAAAGGGGGGAAAGGAAGTAAAAGGGAGAGGAATTGGTAGATAAAAGGAGAGAGGAATGGAGAGAGAGATGGATTTGGAGGGGGGGTGAGAGGTCGAAAAGAAGAGAGAGTAATGGGTGGGAGAGTCAAAGGGAGGTAGGAGAGAAAGTGAGAGAGAGAGAGAAATTGAGAGAGAGAGGGAGGGAGGGAAGAAAAATGACATAAACAGAGAAAGATGGCTAGAGAGAGAGAGAGAGAGGGTGACAAGGGAGAGATGGAGAGAGAGTGAGGGAGAGAAGAGAGTGAAGGGAGGAGAGAGAGAGGGATAGAAGGGTAAGAGAGGGAGAGAGAGAAAAGGGGAAGAGAGAGAGGTAGAGGAAGAAGGAGGGAGAGAGAGATAGATATATATTTCAAGAGAGTGTGTATATTTGGGGGTGAGATAGAGATACAAAGAAGGAGATATGAAGGAAGATAGAGATATAAATGAGGGGAGGAGAGAGGAAAGAAGAGAGAGATAGAGAGAGGGAGGGAGGGAAATATAGATATGGAGAAAGAGAGCACATATGTTTGGGGGGGTGAGATAGAGAGATAAAGAAGGAGAGATGGAGGAGATATAATTATAAAAGACAAGGTCATAGAGAGGGAAGAGGAGAGAAACAAAGAGAGTGAGGGAGAGGTAGAAAGAGAGGGGGGCAGGGGTGGCAAGAGGGATGGGGAGAGAGAGAACGAAAAAGGGAGGGAGATAGGCACAAATATGGAAGGGAGAAAAATAAGGAACAAAACAAGAAATGCACATAGAAAAATACAAATTTTACATTATATAATATTGAACATTGTTAACCATAGAGGAAGAGGAAGTAACAATTTTACGATAGGTAAAATAAGTTGGATTATGAAAGGCATGAACATTTTTTTTCCACTGAAATAGATACATTGATTTTAGTGTAAATGTTGATTCCTAATCCTATTTGATTGATTGCGCTGTATGCATTGATTTCAATTTAGTTTTGATTTCTAATCATATTTGGTTTCTTGCATTAAATGCATTGATTTCATTGTAGATGTTAATTTATAATTATCTTTGATTGCTTTCACTAGATGCATTGATTTCAATATAGATGTTGATTTCTAATCCTTTTCTTGCAATAGACTCATTCATTTTATTGTATATACATATTTCTAATCCTATTTGATTGTTTGAACTAAATCTATCAATGTAGATTCTTATTTCAGATTTTTTGTAACTAGATGCATGATATACATGAATTTCAAAGATAATTGGATTAATAATGTTCATTGATTTCAGTGTAAGCATAAAGAAATTATTGACGACATGCATTGAATTCTGTGTTACTGTAACTCAACCATAAATAAAATACTTTAATTTTCAACTTCAAGAAAATGTTCATTTATCTAAAACGTTTTATTCTTGTTATAAAGTATTTATAATGAGTACATTCGTATGATTCTCATTTTTTATCAATCAAAATTGTTAGTCTCTTTGCATTCAAAAGTGGTAATTGAAACAAATGCCATTGAAACTTAGTTGGGATTTAACACTCCATAACTCATAATGATTGACATTGGAGAAAGTTACTATTAATATTGGAGAGCAAGAGAGGTAAGGTATGGTGTTTGCTACAATAGCTTGAGATAAATATTTGAATGGTCAATGATTTCAACCACCCTTTTCATATGATCAATATAAAAAGATGGAAAAACTAACAGGTGTGACAATAAGAACAATACAAGAACATAGTCTGATAATGATCACAATGAAGACTATTTGTAATTGAATACATTCTTATTATTCACATTTTCAATCATTCAACATTGTATCATTATTTCTTTGCATTCAAAATTTTCATTTCAACATTTATCATCATTCAAGTTATTAACATTATCTATCATCACAAAAATTAAATAACTGACTAAATTTAAAACAAAAATGATCTGATTAATAATATATATATTTGGCATATTTATAATGATCAAGATGATTAGATGCTCAACAAATACTGTGTGACTGCACATGACTGAAACCAACATAGATCCATCTTAACCTTGGATCTATCAGGTGTTAAGAGGGATCAAATCTCTTGATGTGCAAACATTTCCTCAAGTTTTGCAATAAAAAAAGAGGCTTGCACCTCGAGGATTTTGATCTCTCTCAGCACTTGAGAGATCTAGGGTAAGATGGATCTAGGCTAGTTTATCAAATTTAGATATGATATTATCCATCATCATCAACATATTTAATTAACTTCCACATTTCATTTATTCAATTATAAAAATTATTTGGATTTATGCAAGAATGAAATGAAATATAGAATTAAAAAAAACATAGAGCTATAGAAAAAAACTCTAGTTCAATTGATTAATAACAAATACTGAAAATTGTTTACATGCAGAATGGAAACAAACTAGCTCATACAATGGTAGCTTATCTCTTAGAAGAGATGTGATGATTACATTCCTTCTCAATTGTGTTACAATGAGGCTCAGATGCCTATTTTTTATCGATGAACAATGGAAAAACCTAAACATCTAAAAATATAACCCTAGGTGATGAAACACCAAAATTTTGTGGGCCCCGTTGGGGTTAATTGGTACATCAACTTCCAGGGGTCATAACTTTGGCATATGATCATTGTTTGATATGTATGATGCCTCGCTAGAAATATATTTTCAAGGGATAAAAATTTGGACTAAAACCCCTATTATAAATTATGGGTTTGCCCATTTTCCAAAATTCATCGTTTAGGACCTCAAAACTACTCGAGAAGTCCAAGACCCGAAAAATTGCCAAAAATAGTAAATTGCGCTATAATTAAGGAAACTAAAAGAAATAGCGGTGGGGGTCCAAGTGGAATAGGAAAGTGGCCACCAATATCCACTTGGATCAAAAACCCTTTTCTATTAAAATATATAACACTAAACAATTGTATTTAAGGCAACTATATACAAAAACCTAACATTGTGGGCATGTATTAATATTTTTTTGAACATGTTAGTTTATTGGTCATGTATAATTTATAAATTATGTGAAAATTTGAAAGTTAAAATACATTCAAACCATGTTTAAAATTATTTGTTTTCAGCACTCAAATATATGACAATATATTAAAAAAAAAATATTAGACATATTTTAATTAACTACCCTAGATCCATCTTAACTTTGGATCTACCAAGTATCAAGAGGGATAAAATCTCTTGAGATGCTAACCTCTTTTAGAGTGAAAGGGGATTTGATCCCTCTCAACACTCCGTAGATCTAGAGTTAAGATAGATCTAGGTTGGTACTTAACATATTCTAATTTAAGTCAAGTCCCACTATGGAAATTGACATTCAAGAGCCTCATTTTGTAAGGCGAAGAAGTCTCAAAAATTATGATAGTCAAGAGGGGATACTAAAAAATTCAACCATGTTAAGGGTCATTGTGGTCCATGGTGGGTGAAATCCTTGGGTGATTTTGATAGCTTAGATGTCCTTGGGCCACAACTTCGTACACCTAGGCAGGTTTAATAGGTCATCAATATGGCAATAGATTCTAATTTATTTTCTTGACTTATATATAATATAAGAAACTATTAACTCCATTTATTCATTTATATTAAATATATTTTAATTTATTTATTCAAATAACAAATATTATAAAAAAATTGATCAAAAAATCATACATTTTTGGTGAAAATATTATAATTAATACTTTTTATGTTATTTTTATATACCATTTATATTTTGAATATTATAATTTTACATAGCTTATGGCAACCATTAGAAGAAACCATTTCACATTTAACTATAACATGTCCTTACGCAAAAGAGTTATAGAAAGAAATGGAAAGAAAGATTTGAATGAGAAATGACTAGCAATAGAAGAAGCATTTATATCATGGTTTGCAAATAAGGATTCAACATAGATTTGGTATTTTTTAAGACAATAATCTAAATTGCTTGAAAGAAAGGAAATGCTAACTCTTAAATGTGTTATCTATACACTAAATATAATGAATGCTTTCCCCCATATTAAATATGAACAAAAAAAAATTCATGAGCTAAAGGAAGAGGTGATCAAGGATATCTGGTGGTCGATGATGCCTCATAGGGTCTCTCTTGAGGGAAGGAAAAAGGAAATTTTATATTTACCTAAAATTATTTCATTTCTTTGAAATATGTTATATGTGAGGAAATTAGTGATTATTCTCAATCAATGGCTCACAAATGAGTTTCAAGGATGGCCCAAAAATTTGGTATATCAGAAATTAAAATATTTGGTGACTCACAGTTATTTAATTGTTTTGCAAGAAACAACACTAACAAATTTCACTTTATATCCATTATATAATGTTGTGCAACCTTGAAATGATTTATTGGGAGTATATCAAGGAACCTAGATTACATGCATACTCTAATATGGACATGCAACTAAGTATACTCATGAAATTTGGCTCTAATTATAATAGAAATTTGATTAAATTAGAGGTCATGTTCAAACTTATAGTTTGAATGATGTGAATTTCGTGATTTTTTTGGTAGAAAATAAACATAATATTCTTATTATAGTTTTATTAATATTGTTAGGAAATCAAATATGAAGAGTTTTTTTATTAAGTGGATTTAATACACTTTTTGAATGCTTTTCGAATATGAGGATGATCGCATGAATTTGATGGTGAAAAAAATTACAATGGGGTGTATAGTAACACACATGTAAAAACATGTCAATGTGTTAATAGAAATGTGCACATCTACCTAATCCTAAATCCTAAATTCATATTTTTTAATAATGCACACATGTTCCTAAGTAGAAGAATGTATAAGAGTGTGCATAAACTTTAGAACATGTATGGGTTTCAATGCATAAGCACATGAAAATTGTTGTTAAAATTTCCAAGGCCCCAAGGCCTATACCTAGTGCTCAAAAGTGATAAATATACATATATAACTATCGAGAGATAAAAGCTACCCTTGAGAGGTCATATGTGGTGGTTCAAAATGTCATTCTCAACCCCAAATCCTAGAATCTTCATTAAGGGATAAAATATTGAATTTGATAATACTACTTTATCAAAGTTCCAAATAATCATATTTAATGTTAAAACCCTAAAAGGTTGATTATCCCCATCCATAAACAAAGGGTAGCTTGCAAATGTCCTCTCTGATGTTTTGAGACATCACTATTTGCCTTGGATTCCTTGAGGCTTCCTTTAGGACCTAAGATATGGTTTTCCTCTCTCAATCATGTCCAAGGACCCAACATCCATACTTATTGCCCAAAATATTATAATTATGCCCATATTCCAATTGTTGTTCTTCATCTATGCTATTTTGAGGTGTCATTCATCACCCTTGAACCCTAGGACTTGCCTAAAATATTAATAGGTTGGGTATGTTGGTTTGAGGTGTTATTTTTGGCCCTAGATGCCTATAATATTTTTACTATGGCTAAGGCTAAACTCCCCCCACCCACCCTGCCCCCCCACCCCCCCCCCCCCCCCCCCCCCCCCCCCCTACCATATCAAGGACTTAAGACCCATACCTAATGCTCAAAACCTTGTGAGGGAATTAACATTATTTCATAAATTCCCAGGATACCTCCACACATCATATGTGATGCTTTGAGGTAGTGTTCATGAATTTGGATGTGTCAAATATTTCCTTGAGACCTAAGTCATGGCCCTCTTCCCTAGATCATTTCCAATAATATTGGATACATATATACTGTTCAAATCCACACACTCTTTTTAACTTCCCAAACCATATGATGGGAGAACCTCAAGAGGCCATGTGCAGTTCTTTGAGGCATTTTTTTTCCCTTTGCAGGATAAAAGCTTTATTTAGGGACTATGGTTCATGTGTACTTCCCTAACCATGTCCAAGGCCCTTACTCATACATGAAGCTCAAAATTTTGAATGGTACCTTTATACCTAGTCAGACGAAAAGTACTCCCTTCACAAGTCATTTGTGGTGGTTCAAAGTGACATTCTTGGCCCTAAAAGACAATAAGCTTCCTTTGGAACCTAACTCTTGGGTTTCTTTTGCTTGTCATATCTAGGATCTAAATCCTCATTCTTAATGCTCAAAACCTTATAAATCTTAACTATCATTGTTCAAAGACCAAGGATTCCCTAGAAATGTAATTTATGGAATTTAAACAGAGTGTTGATGTCCCTATATGCATAGAAGATTCCTTTAGGACCTAAGGACTAGTTTTAATCTTTCAACATTTTCTACAAACCTAATACCAGAAATAATTGTTCAAAATCTCTTGATGTAGCACATATCCCCACTTGAAAGCTAGAGATCCACTCATAAGGTCATCTAATCTGGTTTAGGTTGTCATTCGTGAGCCTTGAAATATAGAATATTCTTGAAACCTCAAGAGGTTGGGTGTTCATTTAAAGTGTCATATATTTACCTAAATTAATATAACATTTGGGATAAGACTTAGGTTCCTTCCGTCAATCATATGAAGGCCTTGAGACCCATAGTTAACGTTCAAATCCCTATGGGAGAACTAACATCCTTCCTTAGATGCCATGCATAGCCTACACAGGACATGTATGCTTGTTTAGGGAATTTTTTGGATTCCTCGGAGCTTTCTCTAGGAATAAGGAATGACTCTCTTGCCTAAATTTCTTATAGGGACCTATGACACATAGTTATTGCACAAAACCACCTAGTCGCATTGATATCCTAAGTCATAGGTTAATGATACCTTTAAGAGGCCATGTGAGGTTAATTAAGGTATTGTTCTTGGCCCTATATGGTTAAAAATTATTTTAGGGAATAAGGTTCATGTTTCCTCCCTTAACCATGTTCATGATCCCAAAACTAATACCTAGTATTCAAATATGAGAGAGAGAGAGAGAGAGAGAGAGAGAGAGAGAGAGAGAGAGAGAGAGAGTGAGAGAGAGAGAGAGAGAGAGAGAGAGAGATTTATTTATATCAAACACAAAATAAATATTAATTACTGAAGTTAAGGAACTATTTCGCAAGATTCAAACAGAGAGAGAGAGAGAGAGAGAGAGAGAGAGAGTTTATTTATATCAAACACAAAATAAATATTAATTACTGAAGTTAAGGAACTATTTCGCAAGATTCAAACAGAGAGAGAGAGAGAGAGAGAGAGAGAGAGAGAGAGAGAGAGAGAGAGAGAGAGAGAGAGAGAGAGAGAGAGAGAGAGAGAGAGAGAGAGAGAGAGGAGGGAGAGAGAGAGAGAGAGAGAGAGAGAGAGAGAGAGAGAGAGAGAGAGAGAGAGAGAGAGAGAGAGAGAGTACTGAAGTTAAGGAACTATTTCGCAAGATTCAAACAAGGTTTACATGCATATGCATATACTTCTATTTTTTTAAATATATATTAATTCAAAAAATAACATAAGATTTCTTGTATCCAATAAGTATATATCAAAGGAATTGATGATTCATGAGAGAGAGAGAGAGAGAGAGAGAGAGAGAGAGAGAGAGATTTATTTATATCAAACACAAAATAAATATTAATTAATGAAGTTAAGGAACTATTTCGCAAGATTCAAACGTTTTACATGCATATGCATATACTTCTATTTTTAACAAGGTTTACATGCATATGCATATACTTCTATTTTTTAAAATATATATTAATTCAAAAAATAACATAAGATTTCTTGTATCCAATAAGTATATATCAAAGGAATTGATGATTCATGAAATGAATTTCATAAAAGGAAAGGATATGTAGAAATATCAACTTGCAAAAGTGTCAATGGAACATTCTTACACATATAATAGATCTCTCAAATAAATATTTGGCATTCACTTTCTTATTGAAATTCAATACAAATCTATCCAACCCCTTCCTTCTTGAAAGGGATCTCTTTTTAAATTAATCTACTCAATAATTTACATTCAATGTCATCTACCTTTCTATTTCAATAGTCTCAACTTTTTGAATTATAAAATTATTGGGAAAATTCTATGATTATCTCATGTGAGCAATTACATTAACACAATTCTTCAAGTTTCTAATTTGAGGTATTCTTGGTGTAACAAATTGATATTTTTTATACTCATGATTGTGAACCATGGAGGATCTTGAATGTGTCCTATTTTTCTATTTTTTCTTGAGCATGTTTCTTCTTCTTTTTTCATGAACATATTCCATTATTTCTTTCTTATATTCCCATTCCTAGTCATCAATATTATTCCTTTTAGCTATAATTATGCACAAATTAAACTAGAATAAGATAATTGTAAACTTGTATACTTGTTTTTAGAATAATTTCGAAATGCATAGTGAAAAGCATTTTATTCACAAAACTTGAATTAAAATCATTAATAAAAATTCTTTGATGGTGTCTCAAAATAGGATGAAGTTCATAAATGTCATGGGAAATGCATGTTGCTCAATTTCACAGGTGGTTGTCACTTTGAAGGTTATGTAACTTTAGTGATTCTATACTTGATTGGCTGAGTAACATGAGAACAAATGGTTAATAATATTTAATCATGCAGTACATTTCATGTGAAAAATAACATACATTATGGACTATAGTATAAAAAATGTGGATGACACCTAAGACAACTTAATTCCCATGTTTTTTAGATCTTGAGGACATAATCAATCTTATTATAACCTGATAGATTGTCAATGAATATATATATATATATATATATATATATATATATATATATATATATATATATATATATATATATATATATATATATATCTAGATGGTTCAATAGAAGGTTTCATATAATTTGGCCTAGATGGATAGATATAAATTAGATGTGAAAGACGCATCCATAGTATAGACCATCTAGGAGATCAAAATAGCATATAAATAAGCCTCCAAATCTAGACACAAGAGTGAATGACATCCATTATTTTGGAACTGGCATACATAAATGACTCACACTTTCTTTTCTTCTAGATTTTGATACAAGGTAAATGAGGAAAAGTACTTGGCATATATCATACAATTGTTTTCAAAATATATTTAATCATGTTAGTTTCATATGTAGATATGAAAACTCCTTACTAGAAGAACACGTTGTCAATCCTCATCACTTGCCACACCAACATACCCATTTAAAAAAAATCCATGTACTTCAAACCCTTAAAACACTCACATCCCAAATTACCTAGTGTTTAAATGGAAATTCAGAAAAAACATATGGAAAGAAACTTCAAATATTTATTTTTGGCATCTAGGCATCTGGTGGACTTATATAACACCAAATGGGCTCCATATGGATGCATATGCATGACATTATCATCTAGGTTTTCAACTAACTCATGTTTTTACTATTGGTACTTATTCTAAATACTCCATAAAAGCTTCACCATTATGTATTTTAGGCTTTCTACAAATGAGAAATAAAATTATTTTTGTTATTGGTACTTGTTCTAAATACTCCATAAAAGCTTCATCGTTACGTATTTTAGGTATTCTACAGATGAGAAATCAAATTGGATTAAGTGATAGGAAAGTAATGCCTTTCAAATAGAATGACAAACAATTTATTAAAAGCCATAAAACTTAACCAAGTATGATTGAGTAAAACAAAATGAAATATGTACAAACTTGTTGATTATAAAATTTTAAAATACAAAAAATAAAGAGAAATTTCGAAGGGTCCCCATTATTTAATGAAGGAATCTTAAAATAATTGAGGGTTATTACATAGGATATAAGTACTTATTGCTCAAAATTTCTAATGCTACCTATATACATAGTTATAAGAAAAGGGTTCGTTTGAGAGGTCCTTTGTAGTGGTTCAAGTTGTTGTTCTTGACCATACAAGAATAGAAGCTTTTTTCATTCCTAACTCTTGGATTGTTTATATTAACCATATCTACGACCCAAAGAATCATGCATAAGGTCCACAATCGCATAATTTTGATTCTATCCATCTAAAGACCAAAGGTAACTTGGAGAGATTCTTTGTGTGGTTCAATATGTTGCTTGTCCCTATATGCCTAAAAGATTCCTTCAATACCTAAGGCCTTATTTTCCTCTCTAGATCATTGCCAACTACCTAAGACCCCTACCGATGCTCAAAATATTCTAATAATACCCACATCCCCACTTGAACTCGAAATATATCCTCCAAATATCATCTATGGTGGTTTGAGTTGTCATTCAGAACTTGAGTTCTAGAAGTTGCTTAAATCTTTAGAAGTCAAGTGTTGTATTTTAATGAATAATGTTTGGAGTCACATTCCTAGAATCATTATAGTTTGGCTAATTATAGTGTTTCCTTCGACCATATCAAGGATTTAATACTAACAACTAATGCTCAAGACTTGTGACGGCACCAACATCCTTTTTTAGATATTAAGGATACCTTCCATAGGTCATGTGTGTATATTCAAGGAATTTTTCAAGGCTCTAGATACCTATGCATTTTCTTTGGGACTTAGAAAAGGTCCTTCTTCCCTAAATCATATCCAAGTCCTTGGGACACACAATTACTTCTCAAAATCACCTAACAAAATATAGACCTCCAATCATAGGTCAAATATACTCTTAGGAGGCCATGTGTACTTATTTAAGGCTTCATTTTGGCCATAAATTTATAGAAGCTTCCCTTAGGACCTAGGGCTCATGTTTCCTCCCACAACCATGTCTAAGGAACAAAAACCTGTGTTTCAAGTTTCATTATTAGGCTTCGATTCCTACAATATTTCTTTAATTCCTAAGGTTAAGGTATCTTCCCATAACAATGTTCAAGATGATGTGACCCAAATCTAGTGCTAAAAATCTTCAAATAATGCCTATATACCTTCTTAAAGGCCAAAGATTCAATAGAAAGGTCTTATATGGCCATTCGAGTTCTTGGTCATCTCTCTTCATCCTTAGGATCCACCTTTAGGGCTTGAGGCTTAAGTTTCCTCCTCCAACCATGGTCAAGGTAATGAGGATCATACCTAGAGCTCGAAAATTTCTCAGGTTTCCCATATCCCAACTAATATGGAGATGATTGCCTCAATGTAGTATGTGTGGTTGTTCAAGGAATTTTTTTTGGAGTTGGATTATGTGAAGCTACATTTTAAGCCTAATGAATAGGTTTGATCACTTGACCTTGTTTTGTGCCATCACACTAATATCTACTTCTCCAAAACCACTAATGTTGCTAATATGCCCTCTAAGAGGTAAAAATACACTTGGGAGGTCATGAGTGTGGATTCAAGGTGCTTTTATTGGTCCTAGGTGCATGAAATCTTCCTTAAAGTCCTAAAGCATAGGTTTATTCCTACCACCATTTTGAGGAACCCTTGACCCTTAACTTGTGATCCAAAATTACAATTAACCTTGATGATTAAAATATTAATAAATTTCTAATTTTCCTTTTTTAGAAATGTGTAGGGCCCAAAGAATCATGTACCTAGCATAAAATATTCCCTAATGAAACCCATATCTCTAGTAAAAGGAACTAATAACTTTGAGAGTACATGTGTGATGATTCAAGGTGCTTTTCATAGCATTGCATTCCAAAAAAATGATTTAAGGTTCAATCATGGTGTTTCCTCCCATGACCATGTCAAAGGACTTGGCACTCATAAATAGTGCGTAAAGTTTCTAATGATGTTTGTACCCCTAGTTGGAAGACAATGATTTCATTGGGATGTCAAGTGTGGTGGTTTTGGGTGTTGGTATCTAAATGTAATATTTAGAAACAACCTTTATGACCTAAGATCCAAGCTTTCTTCCCTTATGGTGTCAAGGGTCCCTAGTACCTATTAAATTATAAAATCCTATAATTTCATTGATATCCCTAGTTGGAGTTGAAGCATATGCGTTGGGAAAGATATTCTAGTCACAAAAGTGGACATTCAATATTAGGAATGCACACATGTTATTAGGAATGTGAATTTGTTTTTAGGAACACATGCACCTTATTAGGAATACACATATTCTCTCGAACATGTGCATGTTCTTACATTTATTTTATTTTTTTTGGGCCAGAGTGGAAAATTTAGCATATGTGTCTATTGATTTAGTAGCCTCATATTCACCTTAGAAATGACAAACCTAGTGGTTTGGGTTGAAAATTAAAACATCCAAATTTTTTAATGACTCTTAATATCTCTATTTTTTACATTACCTTTGTATATGATACATAATTTTTTGATGGTGAAACTACAGATACATAGATAGTCAACTGTGCAAATTCCAAAATTTTAAAAATAACAAATATATTTTTACATTTTTAAATATATTTAGGTTTTGACATATATCAAAATATTAAAATGCATACATCATATTTTGCTACTATAATGTTTTATCATCTTAAGCATTTTTAGAATAAGTTATAAGTTGCTCTAGTACAAACTAAACACTACCAAAAATTATAAATGTTTCATTATTTTAAGACCTTCATACCCTCTAGTAATACAAGGCCCTATAAAGTCAAGGATATAATGAATTTCATAATTGAAAAATAATAATGAAATAAGGATTATAAGATTTTGAAAAATATATGTGCACAATAACAATATGTTCTCTACAATTATAGAATTGTTTTAAGGGAACTCCTTCATATATGTAGTCAACAACTACAATAATGAGAACATATACAATATGTTTTGCATGAAAAATAACATAAAACCATTACAAAAACTCAACTTTTACATACTAATACACAAAATCTATAAATAAAAATTATATAGTGGGGAATCTAGTACAATTTCAAAGTTTTGTCCTTTTACTCCATATTCAAATTCATTGTAAAACTGCCCTAAATAATTCCTCCAAGTTGACAAATTGTTGTTCTTCTATATTTGCATTACCACTACGAAGTCATGAGATAGAATCATTGACTTTCATCCACCAATGAGTATGTAATTTTGTTTGCACTAAACTTGACAAAAAATAACCTTTCAACTACTACATGTGGAAAGATAATTTAGACATTAATACTAAAAAAATATATTTAACTATCTACTACTATGTAAATTCTACCTTTTATAGGAAGAATAATTTAGACAATAAATGTCCCATGCGATGAATCATAACATGATTTTTTTACCATAATAAATGAACATAATATTCTTTTATTATGATAATATAACACTAGAACAAGAAGTAACCCCGAGGGTTAGCTCAATTGGTCAAGTTATCATTACTAAAGTACATTTTCTATTGATAGGTTACGGGTTCAATTCTTTCAACATCCTAAGGGTCAGGCTCTGTGGCTGAGCCAACAACAAGTGATCCCTTTAGTTTGAGCTACCAGGTATAAATATATTTGTCATGTAGAAGTCACTAATATCTAAGGTACGTGAACCCATAGAAAAAAACATTAGAACAATAAGTAACCAAGCTAATTAATCCTAAGTAATGAATGCAACCTTATCCCTTTGTGATTTGATGAATACTTGGTTGACCTAGATTATGTTGAGAATAAATGAAGTTAGAAATATAGTTGGTATAACATGGAGATATTACATATATCACAATGATATATTACAATAAAAACCATATTAATAAATGGAATAGTGGAAACATAGTGTTATGTGAAGATACACAAATTTTTTGGAATGTTGGTATCTTATCTTAGAATAGAGATATGTTGCCTATTTTCATTTGACAAAAACCATTACAAGAAGTTAACTTTAAAAATATATTCTACAAAATTAAGTGAATAGAAAACCTTAGGAGTTTAAGTGGAAAAAAGGAGTGTGGGTCCCAAAGAGGAAATTTGATACATCAACTATATAGGATTGTAACGTTTGCATACAATCTCCATTTGGGTTCTTTTTGGAACCTTTATAAATATTATTCCAAAGTATATGGACTTCATACACCTAGAAATAAATGTTTTCCAAGCCAGTTAAACAACCAAAAGTCAAATGGACATGCCCAAAAAATGCATCAAAAGTTCAAGATTTACAAAAACATTAAAGAACTATCAAGGTGCAAGTAAATTTCCAAGGTGGGTGGCCACCTATATCTACCTATATCCCTATTTTTTGCTTGTAGAAACAAAAGAAACTTAGAAAAATTAGTTGAAAATTTTGTTAGTTTAAAATCAATCAATCTTTGTAGTTGTCAAGACCTAATAATTTTGAATGGTTTACATAAATGGCTAAAATCTTGCTAGACAACCAATATTCATGGGCTCATTATTACTATGGGATATGTTATATATTATAACTTTTTATATAACCAAGTTGTTCATTTAAGAACACTAAATGGCAATGATCCTAACCTTGAAAACAAGTTTGTTGTTGAAATGAAGTAACTAATGCAAATATGATCCTTTGGAAAAAGGAATATAGTCACTAAGTCTCTTATAATAGAGGCCTTAATATTTAGAAATCAACAATGAGGATGCCAACCATTGGGAATGAGATTTATTTCCCTCTAGACTCATTCTCATTGGCCACATTTAACTTTAATAGGACCAATCAAATCATTTAGATTCATATCCCACAATATGATTTTGGAAGTGAAATATAGGTGCATACATGTCTAAAGAAGATAAAGCTAGATTTAAAGTCGTAATGCATTTATAACTAATAGAATAAGTCAAATTTGTTCCGACAACATATGGATGGGGTAATCTATACCTACGTGTAAGATATGCAGTTCTAAAATTCATAGTAGACAATCTGTTTAGCTAACAACATATGTACTACTATACATTTAAAAATACAACAACAACATAAGACTACATTTAGGATTCACAAGCGGCACTAATTTTGAGTCATGTTATCCATCCTCTATATTAGTAATCTTGCATTTCAACACTTTGAGGGTTTAGTAAATGAATCTACAAGTTTGTGTTAGTATTTCTTAATGATGTCCTCATATATAGTAGAAAATTCACATACCATTTCGATACTGTGTAACTCGTATTATAAACCTTGTCACAACAAAAATTCTAGTTAAAAAAACAAGTGTGAAATTTCCAAGGCGTTCCTATAATATGTTGAACATGTTATCTTCATAGAGGGAATTCTCATTAATCATGTTGAGATTTTGGTCGATTCAACTGTGTGATACTCATATGACCCTTAGGAATATTTGAGGAGATTAGGGTTTAATAGTATCTTTACATCATTTTGTATGAAATTTCTTTAATATAATTCTTCATCCTCTAACTTAAGAAAGAAACACACCTTTCACTAGTTAGAGAAAAAATCCTATGAGAGTCTAAGAAAATCCATTTTTCAACTCTAATGATTAGTACATCCAATTTGACCCGACCCTTCATTATTGAATGTGATTTTTTGGGTTTGGATGTAATTTCCTCAACATCTATCCCACAATTCTCCCCCTTGTCACTATTGTGATAATATGTAATTATGACTTATAATGTTAGAGTAACCAACCAACATATATCTAAAATTTTAATTGATTTAATATACATATTTATATAATATAATAAGGCTAAACAAGAGAGAGTAGCCTAAATGGATCCTTATGCCTAGGAGAGAAGCTTCACTAAGGAAAAATGTGAGGGGGGTTGAAGAAATTTCCTAATTAAATTAATTGATCATACCCCTATGTGGCAACTAAACTACTGAGGCTACCAACAATTATGAATGAATTGGGAAAATGGTATTGAATTTCCCTAATATGATGAGTTGCATAGCTGCTTTCTAGATACTTCTCATGCATGTGTATGGGAAGCGTTATCTAGGATGACAAAGAAATACTCATGCACATGAGTAAAGGGAGCATAAAAAAGGGCTTTAGAGTATTAACTGTGAAAGATGAGAGACTCTAAAGAAGCACAATGAACTGAAAAAAAATGAAATGTAGATGTAGAGGAGAAGATATGAGAGGAGAATCCTAAATCCTGTATGTGAAGGAGAGTGTCATTCACATACCATAAGTTGAACAATGTATAACACTATGTGAATTTTCCCATATGAAATTATATTGGGCTTAGGGGTGACCAGGAGAAAGACACTTGCAACATGGATGTGCCTATGATTTTGAGGAGTGTGGCACTCCCTTCTTTAGTTTATATACTAAGTATGTGATTTAGATAAGTGTTATTTATTCATTTCTAATAAAATAAATATATTCTTTTGTGCTTGGTTTACTAGCTAAACTTTCTCTCTCTCTTTGTCTATGCATGAACACTGTATACAAAGGTATTCACTGAGTTCTGCTTCTTGTTATAAATGTGAGAGGTAACTAATGATATGATGTTTTACCAAATATGCATTAGTAATGATGTAAGTGTGAATGTACAACACTTCAATGTTAATAATTCTAATGGATGTTATACAACAAGTAACCTTTCACATCATTAAATAGTTCTTGCATGGTCTAATAATGGAATGATAGATTTGGTTGTGTATTAATTTATAGTTATCAAAACATCATGAATCCATTATTGTGTATATTTTTAAGAATATATAGGAGTTGATTATGATGGTCACCTAAATGGGTAAAAGTGATAAGTGTAAATACTAGGATGAAATTTTATATGTGAACCATGGAGTATAGTGGGATGATGAGTTGAATAATGATGTAGTTATGCTTAGTAATTAGCTACTATCTCTTAAGAGGATAAATCTTGTATAGAATCATACTGTTTATTGTTGTCACCTATAGTAGTCTTAAAGTAGTGCATGATGAGAAGTGTGGAAGGTTCCTCCCTATGTAGAAACAACTTCCTCTGTAGATAAGTTAAGAGACTAGCTTCGCTATGTGGGAGTGTTAGAGTTGGTAGTGTGGAGTAGCACCAGTCTCTAAGAAGTAAGAAGAGGATTTTCAATTGGAAAATGTGGAACTAACCATTTTCCATCCTTTGGATTACTTAGATAAGTAAGTTGATTAAGGGTAGTGGTTTGATGCCCTCAAAGTCTATCGAATACTCCTAAAATTCCATAGGTTTTTTGAGAAATTTTTTCCCTATCAAAGTTGATCTAAGAGCTTAAAGAAGTTCAATGATCTCCCCTTATAAAACATAGGGATTAACATATTTTGGTTTGAAGTGTAGGAACTTGAGGTTTAGGGTCATTAGACCTAGCCCCTGGTCATATAGGTGATAAAGGGCTTGTGACCAAGAGTTATTAGAAAAGGATCTTTATTAGGTTATTGATATTAGTAAGGTTGTAACTTCTAGTAGTTATTAGAAAGACTCATACAAATGGAACCCGAATACCTCATTAATTAAAAGAGATAGAGTTAAGGTCATTAATGGATAGGAGTGGGTCATTGGTCGATCAATGTCAATTAGAGTTGAACCCATGAGAACTTGCGATACAAAAAACAGCTGATAGTTCCATTCGTTGAAGATAGATGCCTATTATTAAGATTCAATTAGTTAGGAATCAGAAATTAGGATAATAGGAGAATAGGAGTTTTACATCAAGATGATCCTCTAATATTAATAAGACCCAAAACCCCATAAAATTCCTAAAAGTAAGTTGTCATTACCTAATGGAAAATTAGTGAGGGCATTGGCGATCGAGTGTCGGAGAAAATACATGAATTTTAGGAATATATTCTTAAAAACCCAAGCCTGAGGAGGGATTTGAAGTGGAAAAGTATGATATTGAATATATGTGGAGATGATGTTGTGTTTGCATGGGGATGACATGGCATTGATGTGGCACTAACATAGAGATGATGTGACATTGACGTGGAGATGATGTGTAGGGAAAACTTTATTGGTGAAATTTCGCCAATCAGCTATTATTGGGACATTTTCTAAGAAAAATATTAGCTAATTTGATTAAACGTTTTCTCATTTTTAAATATATATGATTAAATAGATGATACTCACCAAAACATTACCAATTTTAATAGTAAATTGCATATTTTTTATAGAATATACACCTACATTATATACATATGACTTTTTAGAGTAAAATAGTCACTTATAATACTATAAATAGCATAATATTTGAATCCTCAAGAAACACCCTAATGATTTGGTGTTCGCATGTTGTTGATGTAGCTAGATGAGGTGGTAGGATGATCTAATTAGCATGTGAGATAGTGTTGAGGTGAAAACCAAATGATAATGTTGAGGTGGTGGCTAAATGGAAGTTAAGATGTTAGGTTATGTGGATATTATAATAGGAGCCTATCAATGTACCAAAATGATGGGAGCTCAACTATAGGTGGTTTGGAGCCCATATTTGGCTTACCTCTTAACACTAATAGAACCTAAAGTATTGCAATGTGATAAAAATAGGCTCCATTAGTTGAAAGTCTATCGGATTGGAAATTGGAGGGGAAATATTAACAAAACATGAAATTCGATAAAGCAATTGGAGTGTTAAGCTCTAAAAATTAACAAAACATTATTAAATCAGGCTTAACAAAGTGAATTTTTGGTTGTGTGGCATGGGGTCCCAAGGGTTGGTGCCAACAAAAATGACTAAAAATGACAAAAATGACTAACGGGTTGGGCTCCATTAGTTGGCACCCAATGTTGGGTTGGGTGTATTTTGGATAGGTGAGTTTAAATGGTAAATGTGTGCGAGGGAGGTTGAAACTTGATATACCTCCAATAGGCTAAAGTGGTAGATGTAAACCAATGAGGTAAGGATATGTGGTTGTATGGATTATTGATATGGCTTTAAAGGGAAAATTTTCGAAGGGGAATAACTCTATTCTCGAATCTTAGTTTGAGACAAAATCTATGTTGTATAACTCTATTCTCAAAGCTTGTTTGAGACACAATTTATGTTTTTGGAAAGCTATCAAACAATATAAGATCACGGTGGTATTAGAAATGTGATTTGAGGTGATGAAAGAAAGAGAAAACTTTATAACCCCATCTTGATAATTAATCTTGAGGGTTGGGACTAAAATAATTCTCCAACCCTAATCAGGAATTAGGGGGTTATGTATGCAACATATGGTTCCAAAGTAAAAGGTTCAACACTATGACTGAATGGGCTTAGGAAAGATAAAGCTATCAGAGCTAAAGGTTCAACTCTAGGACTGAATGGGATTAAAAAAGATAAAGATATTAGAGATAAGGATCAACACTATGAATAAATGGACTTATGAAAGATAGATATATAAAAGTTGAAGGCTGAGGACTTCAAATGAATGGGTTAGGAAAGATAAAATTGGTATATTTCTTGTTCAAACAATAGGCCTAGATGGTGAGACATATACCATAGAAGTGAATTTGGGTGACTTGCAACTTTCTCTTTGGTAGAAGTAGTAATTCCTTGATTTAACCTCGAATAAAAGGTTTTGTTGCTTGATATGAAGTAAATGTATGAAAAAACGCTTTGGTAGAAGTAGTAAATCTTGGATTTAACCTTGAATAAAAGGTTTTGTTGCTTGATGCAGAGTAATTATATCAAACATGTGCACCCTTGAAAGCGATATAGGTTCTAGAAATGTTTCCTTGAGGAAGGTTATTTGAAGGAGTGTAGGATCTTGTAATTGATGAAAATCTTGAAATCAAATAAGTATAATTAAATCCTAAAATGAAATGGGTACAATTACATGTTTGTGGGTGCAAATAGGTTGGACATCTACCTTGGATGGCGAAGTAGATACTTTCTATAATATATATATATATATATATATATATATATATATATATCTATATATATATAGATATATATATATATATATATGTATGTATGTATGTATGTACATATATACATATATCTATATATATATATATATATATATATATATATATGTATATATATATATATATATATATATATATATATATATATATATATATATATGTATATATGTATATACATACATACATACATACATACATACATACATATATAAAATTTTGATTGTTGTGATAAACTGTTAGGTTCCAAAATTTTATTTTACTATTTCAAATACAAACCAATAGGTGAAGTATGCCTTGTAGTTGAAGTAGAGGCTTGCTTTGAGGTAATTATAGTCAAAGGTATATATTGTAAAGATAGCAAGTTTTATTGAATTTTAATTCCTTTATTTTTATAAAATAACAATGATTTGTTGTTTTCAACACATTAGAAAGCATGCAACAATGAAGAAAGGAATTAATGGAAGCTAAACCCCAATGTGGAATAAATTTCCCTTATTAGAAAATATGAATAAGATGAGAGAAGAGTAATAGAAACTCCCCATCTATTTTCAAAAGAGATGATAATCCTAAAGGTTGAATTTTAGAATTGTAGGGCTAATGATGAGAGACTCCTTAGATAATAAGGGAAGTAGACCAATCTTAATGAAATGCTTCTACAAAGCTTTTCATATATGCAAAGGTTGCTACAACATGGACCAACTATTAGAGATGTACAGAGATATTATGATAGAAGGATTAGAGAGTTGCACGAACTTAAATTGGGAAAAATCGCATTATATGAATATGCTAATGTATGCATAGAGCTATTAAGATGTGTGCAATGTATTAGAGATGAGAATATGAGGGTACAATGTTTCCTCAATTGGTTTCTAGAATCCTTACAAGACGACATTAAGTTGAAGAACCCAAGACACTTCATGGCACCATATAAAAAGCCAAGGATTGTTGTGGGAATTCAAAGACTAAGATGAATCCACACCATATATGGAAGGAAAAGGAAAAATTTGGATTTAAGAGAGAAAGGTTCAAAGTATCATAATATGAGCCATTAGGAAAGAGTGCTAAGATCACTTTTCCAACCAAAAGCTACATTAGTCAAGATATTTAGCTAAGGAGGAGAATGAGACCATTGGACCAACAAAATAAAGGATGGATAATAGTAGAATAGATCCTTGAAATGTTAGGGGTGTAGAGAGGGGCACCTACTTCAAGACTTCCCTTATAAGCAACATGATGGCAAGAAAATCTTCAATGTCTAGAATACTATTACAATGGATGAAACAACCAAAAGTGTGTCTAATGGTTATACAATAGTGGAAAATCAATAAGTAGATGCCTTATCAATTGCAATAGGGGTGGGAGGAAAAGAACCATGTTAATTGTTTGCTAGTGTAACTAGCTGTAAGAAGACGACCAAAGAATTTAAGAAGGATGAGTCACCGACCACTAGTAATGAAGAAAAACAAGTGAGCAAAACTCTAATATGGGACTAGATAATATATATATATATATATATATATATATATATATATATATATATATATATATATATATATATATATATATATATATATATATATATATATATATATATATATAAGGTAATATATATACACAAAAGTGAAAATGGAAGGGCTCTCCCTTAGACTATTTAGAAAGCTTTCAAAGCTTTCAAGTTTTCAATATTATTATAGAACTCAAGAAAAAATTAACAAATTTTGGTTCATATGCATGTGTTATGTGCCAATACCAATCAAATGCGAAGGGGAGCTTTCGGATTTTGAAAATTACCTAAAGTATTTTTGACTTGGCTATACATTGAATTACCAAGTAGCCCGAACTTGAGAAAGTTGGAAATGAATGAGAAAAATGAATTGTCTACTCAGCTAGCAAATAATTACGTTTGGATCATGTTTCAATCATGTGTAGAATGACCATGGATTTTTATGTAAATGTTCTTGGCTTTTAGTTTGGTAGGAGATTATGTTTATTTTATTTTGAAGTCAATTTGCTCAAAAAAAATTATGGGATTAAGAAGGAAATTTGTGTATAAGTTTTTAAAATTATTGTTTAAAAGTTTGTGAAAACTGCATTGTTTATCAACTTGGACAAACCTGTTTTCTTATTTGGGCAATCATTTTTCTCACCATGCTTTTCACCATCCCAAATTTGATTAATAAATTAAGATTGTGATTAAATATTGATAAATACAATTTTGGGGGTAATTCGTTTTCATTTTTCTTACTGGGCTCAATCGTGGGATCTGTGGATTATAGCCCACAGACTTGGCTTCCATCGCCTTTAATTCAATGTAGCAGTGGGGCTCAAGGTTCTTTTACCTCCAAACTTACAACATGTCAGCATACCTAGAAATAAGCACCACAGTTTCCACATAGTCGAATGTAATTTAGTCCCGACACAGGGTGTAAGGACCTACGGTCCAAGGCATGACTGCCACGCAACATGCGACTCGTTTGGCAAAAGGACGAGTTGGAAAACAGAAGGTGCGAAGTCCTACGACCAAAGTGCGTGTGGAGGCATAGTTAAAACGCGCATGAGAAGTGGAGGGTGAGCATACTTATACAATGGATAGCATGGGCATTCACTTGAATGAGCTGACGATGATGAAGTATTGGTTGAGAGTGTTGGCGGGTGAGCTGACCATGTAAAGAACCAAGAAAGGGGCGTCGGTTGAAGGTAAATGGAGGTCGGCCAAGTGATGGCGCGACACACTACAACACATATATATTAAACGCGTTGTTGGTTCATTTGACAAGCGCTCAAGCAATGAACAAGTCTTATACGCAAGAAGTGCGAGTAGGTGATAGAGCTGTAGCAAAGAGGTGAAGGTGCAGGTCTCATGCGCCAAACCTTGGGCGGCTCCACATGGTAGCACGAGTTCTTGGAAAGAAGGCGAAGGCGTGGGTGAAGGCGCCGAAGTTCAGGTAGAGCGCGGATGAAGGTTGACACGCGTTCTCGGGTGGCTCATGTGAGTGCCTGCCTGTCATGTAATGCTAAATGAAGAGGTGGAGAAGGGGACTTGGGTGAGGTCACCCGCCCACCGTGCGGAAGTAAATGAAGGCTGACTTGGGTGAGGTCGCCCACCCGTCGTGCAAAGGGTGAACAGGTGAATTGGGTGAGGTCGCCCGCCCGTCGTACAAGGTGAACAAAGTTTGGCTAAGGAGTGTGTTTGGCGGTCCATGTGAGGGCACACCCGCCCAACTCGGGCAAGGAACTTGTTTGGCACACGAAGGTGTGACCTTGATGTAAAATTGCTAAGTATGAAACTTGATGTTTCCAAGTATACTTGTAAAGAATTATAACTATTGTAAAGTTGTATAATATATATTTCGGGCAGACTCATTATTCAGGGAGTTGCCCCTCCAATTGTGTTCTTCATTTATAATTGCTGATGATAATGAATGTGTATGCGTGTTCATTGGTATAAAGGAAACATAATAATACTTGGCTGCGAAAGACAAACTAAGTAGACTAATGGTTAGGCGTAGTCCACGAACATAAGTATTGGTGAAAATGAAGTGTTCGGTGGTGCTACACCTCGCCAAGAGCGGTTGAAAGACTACCGCCGGCTTGGGGTGTGACACAGGGCTTCATGTCCCAATGAACCCACTTAGAATAAAAAGGTTCGATGTCGCTTTATGATGGTAGCTTGGTTCATCGGAATGTAAAGCCGCGATGGCAAACGCTTTCTTGTTGGAAAAAAACTTCAGCAAATATAGAGGTCATCAGCACAAAAAATGATATCATAAAATCCCGGACTATAACTTTGCTCGATAGCAATCTATAAGTTGAGATCATCCATATCATACTCCATGAACCAGAACGTGTTCACGTTTGGTTCCATCAATTTATAGTGCTCATGTCAAGTGTCGGATGGTTGCGTTTGTGAGGTTATCCCAAGCATTATTTTCCTTCATTACAGAGCATGGCGTCTCGGCGGGCTTGTTCTTCATCTAATGGCTTCCCTTACATGCCCAAAGGTGGCTATTATTTATAGAGGCAAATTGCATTATCATGGATCACTTCGAATCCATGATTTTTCCATAAAGATATCTGCATAATCCTTAAGAGCATTCATAATTAATAGAAATTGGGAAAAATCAATCCATTTGAGGAAATATTATCCTCATGGTCATGCTTATTTTCTATAAGCTAATTTTTTTTTCGTTAATTTTCTGGAGGTCGGTCAATGCTTCTATGCCAAATTCCCAAGATACTAAAATTTGTGCCAAATTCCCAATATACTAAAATTTGACTTTCTCGTCATTTACATCTGGTCTTCTAGTGACAACTTTAATTGGTGAGCTGCAACACGCCTCTGTAGTAGACCATGTTACGATATCTCACCAAATTTTCTTCTGATTTTGGTCTTTTGGCATCTTCTCGGTTTTATTCTCTAGAACCTTTCAAGCACTCCTTGCTTGCTTTAGGCAATTGCAAATCCTCTCATCTTCCTCTATTGTCACTTGCATAGAGAAAACAAATCTCTTACTAGATCTTCAATCAACCTCAACTTGTATGTTGTCCTTTTGCTACTTATCCTCGAAACTACACACAAGAATCTTTTCCACTTGATGAAACTAATTTTGGAGTACTTTGTTTTCATTTTTCATATTGAGCTCGATCGTAGGATCTATGGATTATGGCCCACAAAACTTGGCTTCCCTTGCTTTTAATTCAATGGAGCAATGGGGCTCAAGGTCCTTTTACCTCCAAACTTACAACATGTCAACACACCTAAAAATACACACCACAGTTTCCACATAGTCAAACGTAATTTAGTCCTCAGCCAGGGCTTCATGTCTCGTTGAGTCCGCTTGGAATAAAAATGTATGACACTGCTTTACGATGATAACTTGTTTCCTCAAAACATAAAGCCACGATGCAAAACACATTACACTAGGTAGACACTTCAGCAATTAAAGAGGTCATTAGCGAAGAAAATAATGTCATAAAATCCCATCCTATAACTTGATCTATCAGTTGAGATCACTCATGTCATATTCCATGAACTTGAATGTGCTCACATCTAGTTCCATCAATTTATAGTGCTCATGTCAATCATTGGATGGTCGTAGTTGTGATGTGGAACCCAAGTATCATTTTACTTCATTACAGAGTACGACACCTTGGCGACACTATTCTTCATTCAATGGTCGCCCTTTTATTTGCTCAAAGGATATAATTTATAGAGGCAAATTAAATTACCATGGATCACTTTGGATCCATGATTTTCTGCATAAAGATTTGAACATAATCCCTAAAAGCCTTCACGATTAATAAAAACAAAGAAAAATCAATGTATTCAAGGAAACATTATCCTCATGGACTAGGTTACTTTTTAGAAGTTAGTTTTTTTTTGTTGATTTCTAGAAAGTGGCTGTCCTAAGGTACTAAAATTTATGGCCTCCCAGTTTTTTTGTTTATTTTGAAAAGGTGGCTCTCCTAAGGTACGAAAATTTATGGCCTCCAAGTCATATGCACCTAGTCTTCTCGTAACAACTTTAATTCATGAGTTACAACACGCCTTTGCAGTAACAAGTCTCCACCTTTCTACACATACCTCAACAAACTTTCCCCTGAGTTTGGTCTTTTGGCATCTTCTCAGTTTTATTCTTTGAAACCCTTCCATCACTCCTTACTCTAGGTTGTTGCAAATCTTCTCACCTTCCTCTATTATCACCCACACAAAGAAAACAAATTTCTTACCAAATCTTCAATCTACTTATACCTTCTTTCACTACTTGTCCACCAGACTACATGTAGGAATCTTCCGTGTTTTGATACCACCTGTTGACAACAATTTTTGTGGTACTTCATTTTAATTTTTCTTATTGGGCTCAATTATGGGAGTTATGGATGATGTCCCACAGATTTGGCTTCCTCACCTTTAATTCAACGCAGCATTGGGGCTCAAGGTTATTTTACCTCCAAGCTTACAACACGTTACCACACCTAGAAATACACACCATAGTTTTCACACAATCTAACGTAATTTAGTCCTCGACCAAGGCTTCATGTCCGAGTGGATCTACTTGGAATAAAAGGGTATGATACTACTTTATGATGGTAGCTTGGTTCCTTAGCCAGAATGGCAAACACATTGCAATGGGAAAACACTTTAGCAATTAAAGAGGTCATCAATGCCGAAAATGACATCATAAAATCCTAGACTATAACTTAACTCAATAGCACTCTGTAAGTTGATATAGCCCATGTCATATTCCATGAACTCAAACATGTTCACATTTGGCTCCATCAATTTACAATTCTCATGTCAAGCTTTGGATGACCATTGTTTTGATGTGGAACCCAAGCATTATTTTCCTTCATTACCAATTATGGTGCATTGGCATGCTTTTTCTTCATCTAATGGTCGCCATTTTACATGCCCAAAGGCTATAATTGATAGAGATAAATTACATTCTCATGGATCACTTCAGGTTCATGATTTTCTCCAGAAATATCTCAACATAATCCCTAAAAGCATTCATGATCAATAGAAACTAGGAAAAATCAATGCATTTGAGGAAATATTATCCTCATGGTCATGCTTACCTTCTAGAATTTGTTGATTTCCCAAGGTGGGACGATGCTCCTACATCAAATATCTAAAATTTTATTTACATTTATTTGTATCTAATAAACATTCACAACAGGATAAATGGTTACCTTTAGTAGTATGGTGGTACAACAATGCCTTTGGTATTTCATCCAAATATCATTATTTATGGAACTCTATGTTTATCATCCACTATCCCTCACATCATTCATGAGAGGGAAACCTAAGGTTTAATTAGTGAAGGAACACATTTAACACAGTTGATAGGTTTCCAAATCATTTAAGGATAACTTGGATATAACACAATAAACATCACTATGAAAGATAGTTTGAAATTGGAGAATGTGTATTGTTTAGGCTAGGAAATAGATTAGTTCCAAGTACTATGGTCCATATACAGTGTTCAAGAGGATTGATAGTATGTCTTACATATAAAATATGTCTTCTTCCCCACTTGTACATCCAATCTTCCATGTTTCCTTTCTGAAGAATGTAAATAATGATCAAATATCAACTCAAACTATTTTCCTTGAGTTTGACAAAAAGGGAAAAATCATAATATAACTTGAAATAGCATATAGATCAGGAAATTATTCAGTCCCTCTTCACGTGGAATAAATTGTGAATAGAATATGTGATTTGGTAAGATGAGTTCTTCATATAGATCCACAAATGATGAGTCTCGAGGAAAATTATTTTTTCAGGTGAAGGAGCATGTCAATCTCTTAACCATAACCCTTATTAGTTATCATTACATTAATTAATTCTATGTTGATTTAGTAATAATAATCTAATTCTAAGCTCTTATTTGAGCCATACACTGAATTCATATATGAGACTCCATTTTTTGTGACATGGGGGAGACCCTCTACTCAACAACTTGTTTGGTAAATTCTATAAGGATATACATAACATACCCCTTTCTCTTATATATAAATTGAGAAGACGCATTTGAATGATCACTTTATCTTTTTATTTAATATTTTAAGATAGAATGTTATCCATTCAAAGAGGTTTTTCATTGATTCATTATTTTCTTTATTATACTGCATTAAGTCATTATTATTATTATTTTGATATTTAGTTCAAAATATGGCACTATGGATTTTATAAAGTATAACCCCTTGGTAATTCCAAAAATCTGTAGTTAAGGGCTCCTATGAACTATAACCCCTTAGTAGTGCTAATAAGCCATGATCCATGGAAAATGTAATGATGAAACCTCTAGGAAACACAAATACAACATGATCATGAAACATGGTAAGAATGTGATTACTTCAAAGTTCGAACCTTTAGGAACACAATGTGAATATGATCATAAAAAATAGTAAGAATGTGATTTCTTCGCACACAAAGTGCATTTATGGCCATTGAAATAACAGTGACCCATCTGTATATGTAATGACCAAAAAATTATCTCAGTGATCCATCCTTACATGGAATGACTTTAACTTGAAACATAATAAAAACATATGATTTATCCATAAACAAAATGGAATTATGTCTATTAAGATAGCAATGATTATCTACATATAATGACCATACATTAGATTTATCTTAATAATCTATTATTATATACGATGGATTTTCTTAAAATAAAATACATAAATTTTTCATCTACAAAATGTACTCATCACCATTGAAATAACAATGATACATATAATGACCTTAACTAAGATAATGAGACATCATTATTCCATATGATGGTTAAAATGACCAAATTGATGGTTCTTTTGAAGTTCACCACACAAAAAAATTGCCCAAAAAGTATAGAGAAATGTAACTAAAATAATTTTTTTAAAATAAATATAAATAGAAATAAGATTTACGGAGAATGAAAAAATATGATACATTCATATAACAAATAGAAATTGATTTTGATCAAAACAGAAAGGGAGATATTGCATGGAAAATTCTATAATTGTAGGTTTTGGAGCATACTTGTGCACAAGCCAATAGATCATGAACACAACAATGAATTTATTATCAAAGGTAAAAATATAGATTCATTATGTATTGTAATGGCAAATTTTAAGAAAGAAGTTTATGAAATACCAAAAATAGAAAATAAAAATATAAGAGGATGGTACATTAAATACATTTCTTTTTTCTTTGTAAAATCAATTTCGATCAAAATAGAGAGGGAGAGATTGCATGGAAAATTCTATAAATGTAGGGTTGGGAGCATACTTGTGCACAAGCTAATAGATCATGAACACAACAACAAATTTATTATCAAAGGTAAAAAAATAGATTCATTATGTATTGTAATGGCAAAGTCTAAGAGAGAAATTTATGAAATACCAAAAATATATAATAATAATATAAGAGGACAGTACATTAAATACATTTATTTTTCTTTGTAAGCTCAATTTCTATATTCAATCAAAGTTTTATTTTTTACGACATATATGATTAGGAAACTCTACATACTACCTTGGTATGTCAATGTGGAAACCAGACCAAAGGTAGAAAGAGAAAGAGGTCATAAAAACTATCAAGATGTTCATGATATGGCTACTAACATAGAACAAAAAGCATAATCCCTCAGGGTGTAACAAGAGAAAGTAGTTAATTGAGATCAACAACAAAAAAAATAGAAATAAGTAGACCCAAGTGATCAATTCTTATATGCTAGAGGACTAGAATTAGTTGGAGAAGGAGGATCATGATCATGGAGGAGGGCTCTCGCAATGAGTTGTAAGAAATGATCCATAATTCCATATATTAAATGTGCTACTACATCCTGAGGAGGAGCTCATCATGATTTCCATTCCACTAGAATAATACTTCACCCAATATTCCTTTGGATGTCAACACAATTCCACAGTGACTGAATACCAGTTGTGTCACCTTCTCCCTGATCCCAGATCAGGTATCCAGTTGAAGAGGGATTGAAGCACCTTAATTTATAATATGTATTCATGCTCATCTACAACCTCCTATTCAATATCATCAATTTCCTATCATACATCGAATGGTATATGAACCCAGTATCCTTTTGAGATTCCATGTGCTCTAGCTTGGGCATGCATATTGTTGAGTCCATCACAACCCCCAACCCCTCTTTTGGAGTGTTTTGTTTATCGAGGCATGCTCAATAAGGATAAATCTCGAAAAATAAAAGTCAAACAAAGTGAAGAGACTAAGTGAAAAAGGGATGAGAATAACAACCCAAGGGGTGAGAATGTTACTTCTCTAAGGAAGAGACCCCATCGAGGACAAAGTAAAAAATATTCGGGTCACAAATAAAAAGAAAATAATCAAACATAGTTACCTATAGCCTAATAAGGAAGACTAAAAATATAAAAGCCACCATTTTCACTCATTGTTGTGTAGAGAAACCCACCAAGGATTTGTCCCCAAAAAGGAAAATCACTATCTAATTGATGAGGGGCCATGAAAATAATATTAACTAAAGACACAGTAGGATGTGAAGGAGAGGTATTGGCCCCAACCTAATGGGGAACTTGTCCTTCAACAAGCATTGTTATAATAACCCATTAACCTTGCACACACTAAGTTTGGTGTATGCTAAATCGAACATCAATTCAATCACTACCTAGAGACTCTAAATTGAGAAACATTCATTGATGATGGATATAGTTAACCAAACCAACTTTGGAAATTGTAGTTCCTTAAATAGAAATAAAAAATTGTTTGAGGTAATTCAATGCATAATCGAAGAAGGGAGACCTGCCACTACAAGAGCGCATCACCATATTTTCCCACGATTCCATTCAATTGAAAAATATCATCTTAATTCTGAACATCAAAAGTGTTTGCATGAGGTGGGCACATGGAGGCTAGTTAGTTCGTATGTCACTTGTCATGCCTAAATTTAAATCTTGAGTGGAGAAATCCATCGATGATATGTTTTCTTCTAAAATAATAACCTGGTATCATTTGAGAGAGTCATCTGAATCAGGTGGGTGATGCTAATGTTGAGCAATGGGGGAGGTTGAATCCTTAGATAATACTATATCAACTATCCAATTATCTCCTTTTTTGGCTAAGAACCTCACATGAGATACAATAAACACTAGGATTTTGAGCAAAGAGTCATGTATACACTTGTAGAAATTCTTAAGCCTCCAACTAATAAAAATTTTCTTGGTGTTTCTCCCATTCAATAAATGCTTATTTTTTATGATCACTACCTGAGAATCACCGTTAACGATCAAATTAGAAAAGGAGAGTCAAATCATGTAGATGAAACCTATTTCTAGGGAGAATGATTCTACCACATTGTTGGTATTGTGTCCCATAACACCATTATAATAGAAGATATCACGTCCTTGCTCATTTGGAAAGATGCCTCCATAACTAGCTTGGCCAAGGTTTCCTTTTTAGTCACCATCAAAATTAAGTTTTATGAAAGAAGGGGGAGGGGGTCAAATAAAAGGAAGAGAAGGGGGTAGTCAGAGGGGGGGAAGAAGGGGAGAGGAAACGTTTTTGGAGGATTCTTAGCTCTGAGGAAGGAGAGGACAAGGTATGGAGGGGGGTAGGTGGAGGGAGACAATCAATGGATGGGGAGGCAAAAGGGGAGGGGAAACATTTTTGGAGTATTCTTAGCTCTAAGGAAGGAGAGTACAAGGCATCAAGAGGCCATTTAGAGATTATGGAGGATTCCTTGGTTTATCTAAGGAACTTGGAACAACTGCAGTGCTGAGAGGAGCTCTTATTTCATAAATTTTGAGAGTTCCTTTATTTCTAGATGCACGTAAAGAGTAAACATGTTGTTGGAATCAATGCTCTATTAAGGATGGGTTTTTGAAAGTGAGAGAAATCCCAGTTGTCTATGGTACTTCAAATGTTATCCAAATCACTTTCAAAGTATTCAAATAGTCTTTCAACATGATCCATAATTCTTTTACAAGTTGAAAGTGTTGAATAAATGATTGGCATCTTCATGATTATTAAATAAAAGATGGGAAAAGGACAAACCTTTAAAGCCATAGTTAGATCCGTCTTTACCATGTTAGAGTTCTCTTTCAAATGAGAAGCCATAGAAAGTGGGTGACTTTTGACCAAAGCTTTTGATGCCAAATGTGATTCAAAACTTTCTTTGAGGGGAGCTCCTTATGTCCACTACTAGAACATAGGCTTCTTTGGTTATGAAAGTGCCTCAAGTGGTATATCTTCACCTAATCTTGTATAAACCAAATTGAACTAGAATTTTCCTTTGTTGAAGATTCTTCCTAAGCTTTCTCATGATTGCTTTCTCTTCCCTATGATTCCAATTCTCCCAAGGTTCTCACATCCTCCTATGAGGAAGTGAATGAACTTCTTGCCAATAATTTTCCACTTTAATTAAATAGTTGTATTGCGTCGAATATTTAATGTTCGTGAGGGAATCATCAACAATCAATCTAGGTAGTCATTTCCATGAATCTTCCCAGAAGGGCACTAATTTTCCGTTGCATATATCCTGGAAATTGTGTCATCGAATGAGGTCCTTGTTTTTGTTGGCATGGTTACAAATAGCGGATCCTTGGTGGAAAGGTGGATCACAATTGTTGTTGGAAAGAAATGTTTTATTTGTATTTTTGCATCCAAATTATTTTCGATAAAGTTGACCGCCTTGTATCCATTTCCACTAAATCTTGGCACCAAACACATTGTTGAGAATTTATAGGTCTTTTAGTCTTAACCATACTTAGACTTGGGTTAATAAAATTTTACTATGAGATTAAATCCCACTTATTTTCTAGAGTAGCTCCACCCCAGAGAAAAACATGTTTGATGTAACATATGGATCTCAGAAAGCCTCTGGGGTGGCTAAAGAAAAGAGTATGTACATCTAAAGGGTATGAATAATAGACTTCATGAGAAAACTCTCCCTATAATGTTTAGGGATTTGAAAGTCCAACAATTGAGCTTGTCTCAGAGTTTTTGGAGGAGTTCCCTCCAATGCTTTCTTTTCATGGAAGACTCAACAAGAGGGGCCCCTAAATATTTGTAGAGAAGGTGGCTAATTTGATGTCCAAGGGTCCAAGAAATATTCCTTTGGAAAATAAGAGGGGTTTTGAATAGATAGAGCTTCGGTTTTGCAAGATTAATGGCGGTACTCGAGGCTATATAACATTCATCAATAATGCAATTAAGATCTTTGGTTTCCCTGATAATGGGGGTTCCAATTAATAAGGTATTGTCAACATATTATTTATGAGATATTAGTAACTCCTCCCAAACTATTTTCACAAAATAGTAGACTATAAGGTGTGGCCCAAGCCTTCAACAACTAGACCAAAGAAGAACAAAGATAGATTATCCCCATGGTGAATGGAAGGTTTCAGTGGGGAATCCATTGTTATGGGTGGAAAAGAAAGGGGAGGAGAATAAACAACCAACCCAATTTATCCAATATTTAAAAAATCCCAAAGTCTTTTAGCACATGATAAAGATAATTCTAGATTGATTTATCAAAAGCTTTATATAAATCAAGTTTGATCAACATACCTGGTTTCTTAGATTTATTTAGGATAGTGGATGAACTCATGGGTTACCTCTATACCACCTAGAATTTTTTAGCCAATGACATAACCCATCTATTCTAGATGTTATGAGCATGGAAAGATGGGATTGAGACAATCAACTATGACTTTCTTTAATTATTTTGTAATGGCATTGCATAATTTGATGGGGTGGAAACCTGAAGGGTGATTCACCTTCTCTATTTTGGGTATCGGTGTGAGGAAGATTAGATTCAAAGCTAGAAGAATAGGTTTCATGGCACAAACGCCTCCATTAGAGCATGAATCTCAAATTTGAGAAAGTGTGCTTGAATCCATCTAGTGTATGAGCCTTAATCTTTAACATGCTCATGATTGCATCCTCCACTTCCTCCATGGAAATTTCATCAGTGAGGGCATCATTGTGCTTCACCTTCACTAAGTAAGGAATGGTGTTAATGATTTTCCTGATAGCCGTAGATTAATTGTCTTGTGTTTCTGAGAGGAGGTGTTAATAATACTTGATGAGTTCCTCTTCCATTGCATCATGATATGTAATTTTTTTACCTAAATCTTTTTGGAGTGACAATATCTTATTGTGATGATAGTGCTTTTTCATCGATTTGCAAAAAAATTGGCATTCTTTTTACCTTCTTTTAGCCTTATGATGCAATATTTATATAACAAGAGAATTTCTTCCTCGATTTTGTGTTCCTCTAGTTCTATAAGAAGCTCACCATCTCCTTTTGTTGGATTTTTAGTTCTTCCTTCCATGATGATGCATTGTTGTATCTGGTCCATTTTTTGTTGTAGCTGATTTTTGAATTGGTGGATGTTCTCAAATTCCTCATGATTCATTTTTTTGCTTTTTCCTTTGAGCACTTCTAATTTTTGCTAGAATTGGAACACAACTCATAAAAGGGTTGTGATGACTTCATCCAACCAATGTTTGGCCTTTCCCAAGAATGACAAGTCCCTTCATCAGAAGGTTCCAGACTAAAACTACTAATTTTTTGGGTTGGATTTAATGTATGCATCTAGGTAGATTGAACAGTGATTTAATCTCTAACACGGGAGGATTGAGGCTTCAATGAAGATGTCCCTATCCCAAATGGATTTAGAGATAAGGAATCTATACAATCTAGAGTAAATCTAGTGTATTCCTACTCATTTTTCGTTCCATGTGAATAGGTCATTCACTATATTCACATCTATGACTTTTAAGTTTGTCATGAGATCGAGGAAGAAGTGAGCACTTGTATCGCGATTTCTAAGACACGTTTTTTTCATGTAGAGATTTAACAATATTGAAATCCACCTATGATACAAAGAGCCTTAGGGTGCAAGGAAAGTATTTGCTTTAAGTCTAGTGAAAACATAATTGGTTTGTCTACCAAGAGGGTTGGGCCATAGAATGTGGCTAGTTAGCCTATGGTAGTGGAGCTAATAAGGTGGAATTTCCTTGAAACGATTTTAGGAGTTGCAATCAAATAAGATATTTGGATGTTTATTGGGTTCCAAATCAAGCCTAGGCTATTGTCCCACTACATCAAGGGTTATTGATGAACAACCACTCCAACATTTGAAAGTTATTTTAGTGAGGCACTCGTTTGAATAGTTCTCTCAAAGTATGATGATTATAGGTTTTACCGTACAAATTCGATCTTTAAGAGCCTCATCTTTCCCTTACAATTGAGGCACCTAATATTCCTTGATATAAGATTCATTGAGAGGGGTGAGGAACGAAAGGAAAAACCTTTCATAGGACTATAATGTTACCTATATTGGCCGGTGTTACTCCTACTTCTTGAAGAAGATTTCAGTTAGCTTTCCTCTCTTTGCTTTTCCTCGTTATAGTTTCTTGAGGTCTCTTTGATATTTTGTGTTTGGAATCTAATACTTTTGGACCTAGAGCTTTGTTGATTTGAATTCCTTCGCTCTTTTACTTTTAGATAAGTTTGATGCAAATTTTGGATTTTTTCCTCTGGAATCATTTACATGTCTTCCCCCCTTAGCTCTTCCAACATGCTAAGGAGGGTTTCTTCTTCCACATCTACATCTTTTGGGTCATCTTCAGATTCTTCCAAGGTTGTCACCAAGGTAAATTTTAGGGGTGAATTTTAGCCCAAGGGTGAAATTTAAGGGGTTTTTCATTTTATAGGGGCGAAACTTTTATAAAACACCCATTTCATATATTTATTCCAGCTTTTATTTTAAAAATAATTATTTTTTTCATTTTAGCCCAAAATAAAGGGGCGGATAAACTATGAAAATACTCATTTGACCCCATTCACCTGGTTTAGGAGGTTATATTCCATTACAATTTCCCAATTTTCTACTTTACAATGTTAAATTCGTTTGCAATCGCCCATTTTCTGGTTTGGGAGGTTATATTTGGTCCCAATAAATAAAAATATAAATAAAGTGGAGGTATGGTAAATAAATAAAACCCATTTTTATACTTACTCCAAAGGTAGGTAAATAAATAAAAATATAAATAAACTAGAGGTATGGTAAATAAATAAAGCCTCTTTTTATATCTAGTCCATAACCCTCTTTCTATTTAAGAAGACTCAAAAAAGAGGTTTTATTTAAGTGAATCCTATGGGCCAAATACCATATTTATAAAAGAGGTATGGTAAATTAATAAAAATATAAATAAACGAGAGGTATGGTAAATAAATTATATTTACTCCATAAGTCACCTTATATTTACGAACACACAAGGGTATAAATAAATAAAAATATAAATAAAGTGAAGGTGTGGTAAATAAATAAAACCTCTTTTTATACTTACTCGAAAGGTATGGTAAATAAATAAAACCTCTTTTTATACTTACTCGAAAGGTATGGTAAATAAATAAAAATCTAAATAAACTAGAGGTATGGTAAATAAATAAAACCTATTTTTATATTTAGTCCAAACCCTATTTCTATTTAAGAATGCTCAAAAAAGAGGTTTTATTTAAGTGAATCCTATGGGCCAAATACCATATTTATAAAAGAGGTATGGTACATTAATAAAAATATAAATAAACAAGAGGTATGGTAAATAAATAAATAAAAAATTTATATGTAATCCATAAGTCACCATATATTTAGGTGAAGCCTATGGGCCAAATACCATGGGCCAAATTATTATTAGTACCATGCTAAAAAACATTATTAGCCCTAATATTAATATTAATAAAAATAAAGATGGCACATGGTATTGACCCATGGTATTCATGTGGAATGTAGCCTATTTAAAGGGGGGAACTAAACCAACATAGATCCATATTTACTCTGGATCTACTAAGCCCCGGAGGGATCAAATCTCTTGATATGCAAAAATAAAATAAAATTAAATTAAATTAAAAAATTAAAAAATAAAAAAATAAACAATTATTAATTTTATTAATTTTTATAAATTACTAATAGTAGTTTTTAAGCTCCAGGTTTATGATAACCCATGGTATTCATGTGAGCATAGATTATCTAAAGGAGAAATTCTATCAGCTTAGATCCATCTTAATTCCGGGTCTACCAAGTGCTGAGAGGGATGAATAGATTTCATCCCTCTAAGAGTGGTAGATGTGGATTTAAGATGGATATAGGTTGGTTTTTATGATAATGAAGATATTAAATAGACTTAGGAAATAATATTGTAAAAAACATCTAAGGTGAATGGTTAAAGCTACATTTAGTCACTTCACAGAATTTAGTAAAAAATACCAATATCTCCATTAATATTGGTTTTTCTATGAAATCTCTTATCACTCTTTCCACATCACCCTCACAGAAGAGAGATAGTCCCTACCCAGATTTCCCACCATTTTTCAAACGTTCTCAATATGGTATCTTCATGAAAAAGTTAAGGTACTGATGTTGGAGTAGTTGTTTGAAAAATATGATGGTTTGTACAACCTTTCATCTTCTTTGTTATTCTTAGTTTGTCATAATGATCTTTTGGGGTTGGGCCACTACACCATATTGTCATAAAAGGAGGAGATTGTGCACCAAAAAGGAATTAATACACATGTTACAACACTGTTAAAAAATGCAAGAAGTAGTGAATTATGCTAATAAGCAATTTATATTGGGAGAGACATAATTAAATTTTATTATTTAATTCAAGATTTCCAACTAAAACAATAATAAATCTAAATTTATATATTTATATATTGATTGGAATGCTTTTGACAACAGTCACTTCTTTCCATTAGATCCCCTTCAAGCCTTTGGGATACCTACTACTTTCTTATATTATGTAGTTGGGGATTGCTACTTGTTGACGTGTTGGGCTAAACAAACTTAATGTGTTTTTTTAATCTCTGAGTTGGAGTCTATGGAATAAGAAATAAATTTGATAGATTGACAAAAGTGGTAGCTTATGGAATAAGAAAGAAATTTGATAGCTTGACAAAAGTGGTAGAGAAAAAGATTAATCTCTCTTACGTTGAAAGAACTAGTAGTCAAGATCAACACCTACAAGAACTTTGTTGTGGAATATTATCAAAACTAATAGAAGGATATGAAAGAGTGTACAATAAAACCTAACACGGCAACTGAAACTTGCAACATTGTTTGTAGGAAGAGAACATTATGTTTCTTTTTTCCAAACATGTATGCTAGTACATTACAATGAATATGTTTTCCTATTATCATATATGGTTTCATACTTTAACAAGACATTCGCCAAGACTTCACAATGTTTTTTTATTCAATGAAAGAATTGCCAAGATCTTACAAGATTTTAGAATTCAGTGAAAGATTCCGCCAAAAAAATTATATATACATATTATATTATTGATAAAATTATCTCCCATTTTTCTTATGTATCACGGGGATTCACCCATTTGTGGGTTGTCACTACTACGCCTTAATTGCTAAGAAGATGATCCTCTATACTAATTTCTAGCTCTTTGCACCTTAATGAGCTTCCATCCTAGTTGAGTCCCTCTTAAATATTTTCTTGGGTTTGCCTATAGCCATTTCCATGCAGTCTTCCAAAGCTACAAAATTGTTTCTAGATTGTGGGTTTTCTCTAGCTTTTGGAGCCTCTTGCTTGCTAGGGTTCCATCATTTAGTTCTCACTTGTTCAAAATCCTCTATGTCTTTTTTCCTCTATTGTTCTTAAGGGTTGTCCCTTTGATTTAGGGGCATTCAAGTAATAGATGGCTTTATTTGTGGCACCTTGAGCATCTAAATGGAACATCATTGTAATAAAGTAATCAAACAACTTCTTATACAAAGAATCATGGTAGTAGATGTCTATGGAGGCAAGAAAGGGTTCTAAGATGTTCATATAGACATATGAGGTGTGAGATGTGTATGAATCTTTTTGTTGCCTCAAAAGTTTTAACATGTGTCCCAATTACGTTACCAATTCCTTGTAGCTTCGAGACATTCCTTGGTAGTGAGAAGAGTTAAGCCCACACTAATACACCTAAGAAGTCTCATTTTTAGGATTGTATCTTTCCTTCTATAATGGCATTAAAGTCCTACATTTTTTATGAAGGGCGGGCCATTCTCATAGACTCTAGTGTGATCCTCCAAATTCTTGAAGATTATTGTAAAAAATTCCTTCGTATCGAATTCAAGGTCGAGTTATCCTTCAGGCTGCCATTTTTTTTTAATCCAAAAGATCAGAGACCTTTATATCTTTTTATTGGCCACACCCGTATAAAATGATCTTTATACCATTTTATGGGCCACACCCGTATAAAATTACAGATTATGATGTTGTCTTACAATCTTCTAGAACTCCATATCGAACCTTACACTTTGGATCTTTCCATACTTTGGGTAGACATAGCCCTTGCTTTTGATTTTGCCAATAAGCCCCCACGGGTGGTTTCGCTTTACCAGCCACATCCAATTTTACAAGACCATTGTTTTTTGTTGGAGAGAAGAGGTGGTGCCTCTACTTAGCCCTATGCCCAATTATCTTTTGTTACAATTTTTTTTAGGAGGTGGCGTGCGCCTCACAAGGTTTGTGCCATGGCAACACCAAAGCGAAGACTTACTGGGGGTGGCTATCTTTTGTAAGAGGGGGCACCGAGGATTGTGCCATGGTGACCCCAAGAGGGAGGGGATAAATAGCCCTATCAAAGACCGAGAAAAAAAAACCGTAGCTAGGACATAAAACCCTAGTTAGCTATATAATATAGCGTGGAATGAGTTGAATAAGGTACATTCAGTGTACAGCAAGGTACCAAAAGACTCAAGAAACCTATTAAATTCTTAATGTTTCATGGTTTAACATAACCATCATGGATGGTTGATGTAGAGAGTGTCGTGAATAGAGATGGCTTGAATTAAATGGCATGGTAATCCACCAAAATGGTTTAGCTGTACAACGACTTCCGAATAAATATCCAACCCACGTGAACAACTGCTTACGACCAAATATCCAACCTACGTGGTTGTCCTTTGAGCCAATATTTTCAATTACCGTTGTACGGTATCTGTAATGTAATGCTGTAATACGGGATTATTTACCAGGCGCTTATTTTATAAAGAGATCAGGAGAAGAAGAGTGTAAGCAGTTTGTGGAAGTTGGTGCCAATCAAATTTGTTTGGAACCTTGTGAGTAACACCACACGATGGCGGGCAAGATGTCTAAGGAAGAACAGATTCCATGTCCCCTACCTTTGCCTGTGTTATCTCTCAATCACGTTTCACTCCTTTGCAAATCTGTGACGGCTTCCACGGAATTCTACGTGAATGTTCTTGGATTCCAGCTTGTAAGAAGGCCGTCTTCATTCGATTTTGTAGGAGCCTGGTAAGATATAATTTGCATAACATAATGAATGGCCCAAATCTACCCTTTGCATATAATATAATATAATACATAGATATTGGTTCTGAGTATCTAACATACTACTGCGATCCAGGTTATTCAATTATGGTGTGGGAATACATCTCTTGCAGTGCAAGTCTTTGGACGATCTGCCTAAAAAAACTGAGATCGATCCCAGAGATAACCATATCTCTTTTCAGGTTAACTTTAAAGTCCCACCGTTATCTTTAAGAGATTATTATTATTCTTGCGCGATGTACTTCGGGTTATAGTGTGCTTATCATTGTTATTGTTTTTTACTTGCAGTGCCCAGATATGTTTTTAGTGGAAAAAGGACTGCAAGAAATGGATATAAAATATAAAAAACGTGTTGTGGGGGATGGAGGATTGTACGTGGACCAAATTTTCTTCCATGATCCTGATGGTTACATGATCGAAATCTGCAATTGCGAGAATCTTCCCGTTATTCCTGCCCAATCAACCTCTTCTGCGGGATCAATCTCACTGCCCTTTTCTTTAACTCATTCTAACCCTAAGTTGGAGCCAGAAGACAACCACTCAGAAATCGCTTTAGTTCCAGCTAATCTTGCTACTGCACAAATGGACTTCACTCCTTTGAGTAAGCTATGCTAATATTAGAAGAGGACAGTGACTAAGTATTATGTAAAATCTTTCAATAAAATTTGTGATATGTAGGTATACATCGCAGAGCAGGCTGCTTTTTTCTTCATTCTAAAGCATCATAGTTGTTATTTTCCATCCAGTTTTTCCTCCTCTCTGGCTGTTCTTTTCGAGGAATATTGAATGACTTTGAATCTTACCTGTAAACCTTACTGCTAAGTAGGCCATCCCTTCAATAGATTCTTATTTACCGTCTTTGTTGTCAATCGATTCTTATTTACCGTCTTTGTTGTCATGTGGTGAACAGAAAAAGAGATCGAAGCCATTGGACTACAAAATCACTCCTCATAAGATGCACTCGAGGAGGAAAAACCGTTATTTCTGTACATAGATTTATATTTGTAATGGCGAGAGATAATCGGAGATATTCTGAAATCATATGCATTGTAACTACGAAGATGATATTTCGTAATCTCAGGTATATACAAATTGTTTCGTAGTCTTATGTATATACAAATTGATGACTCGTTAGCTAGAGCTTCAAGGAATGACATGATAATAAAGGACCTAGGTATAAGGCTAATATATTATATGTACGGGTATAGCCTCTATGGATTAGAGCTTTCTACTGTATGTACTATGCCGTCCCTTATTTCAAGTATTGTATACGTAGTCTGAATATCTATCAAAGCAAACTTCTAAGTAATTCATATATTTTCTGACTTTGCATTTTGCTAAAATGGGTATGTGAGAATTTGGCTACGGTCCAAAGAAGATACAGAAGATTCTTCATGCTTTCATATTTTAATGATGTGGAGTTTCGATTATCACCTATGACATGAAAAATGTTAACGTCTAATAGTTGCCAACTTGATTTAATTCTACAATTCTGGTCACACATTACTCATTACTGGGTTTATTTTATTTGTACAACCCGCCCCCCTGAGAAGAGTAGGCAGATGAAATATCTTCATTGTAACTTTACGTCTGGCCGAAATATCTTCTTTGGTTGATGATAGGATCAAATTTGAGGGTTTCATGGGACTTCAATACCCTTCAGAAAAGGGCATCTACATTATTTTGATTGAAGTGAAAGTTAAAATACAAATATGTTTGTCAAATCCTGAAGTGAGATCATTCTAAGTTACTGTGAGCAAAATGCAGAAACATATATATATATATATATTGAAATGATCTTTTTTATAAATTTTGGAAATAATATAATAAATTAATAATATATGAATTTGATATTTAATATATATTAATGGATAAGTTTAATTTTCTTTAAACTTTTGTGCTTTAATTTATTTTGTTGAATTTTTTTTTCAAATTAAATAAATATTAAAAATATTTTAATTGATTGTTTTTCTAATCATCATTTAAGAGTTTTCCCATGTATTCAAGAAGTAAAGTTATAAGTGATAAAGTGTTTGATCCATATAAAAATTTGATTGTATATTAATTAAAGTTTAAAAAAAATTACTTATAATAAAAATGGCATTTCATTCATAATAATTCATGTAGAAATTATTATCTACTTAAGTGTGATGGTGGATATTTCATGTGATGGTGGATATTTCATTATCGAAGGTTATGTTTTTTTTATTATTTTATATGTATCTTTTTACAATAAATTTAATAGATTATTAGTTTTTTTTTAAATATTTTTAATATTCTTATGGTAATCTGTGTTTCTCTATTTTCAATATATTTAAATAAAATAATATTTTATAAAATATTTTTATTTTTTTATATAAATTTGTTTTTATTTTTGTTTTTTAAGCAACTAATACTTCCCATGAAAACTTGTCTAATATTAAAATTGGAAATGGAAGCATTACTAAATTTTCATTCACTACTATCATTGCTTTTAATAAGTTTTAATTAGAATATCTTCCATGAATAACATAATTAAATAACATATAAGCACATAAATCTCTAATTCATATTTATTATTATATATAACATTTATTTCAATGAAGAATGATAGATGTTTTATATTTTGTCATAGGGTCTCAATTGTCTTATTATTTATTTTAAACTCTAATGAGAAGTGGTATATGAAACTCACAATTTTGTAAAATTTAAAAAGTATAAAATAAAATCAATATAAAAGATTGTCAAAATAAAAGAAGGATATAGATAGGGATTATTATATTGTACATTAAAATAAAATAAATATAAGAGATTGTCAAAATAAAAGAAAGATGTAGATAAGGTTTATTATATTGTACAAAAAACATGATAACCATGTATAGATGTAATCATTACGTTAAATAACAATGTTTTGTGAATCATTTTTTAAGACATTAAACTAATAAATTATGATAAGTTGATAATTCTCATTTTTTTTAATCATATATTTCTTTCTACAATAATTTGTTCACAAAATTTTAGTGTACTTCAAATATCACTACCCTTTACTTTGAATTGGAATCCTCATATTTGTCTAATTTTCATATTTGTTCTATAATCCACGTTAAAGCGTTACTCAAGTTTTATCTCAAAAATTTCACCCATTAAGAATAACAATTTTTTCCATGCCTCCTCCAATTCTTCTTGTAGTCTTAGCTTAAATAACTTTTCAATGAATTTTTATTTATTGGGTATCTTTATCCATCTCTATCTCAATGATCAAAGTATTTTTTGCACTATTAGCACATGAATTCTTCCTTTTTAGATAATCGTATCTTATGTTAACTAGAAATCTATCAATATCCCTACTTTACATTCAGAAACAATTTCCTTGGTGCCTCCAACTTTATTCCAAAATAAAAGCAAGTCAACAAGAAGGAAGAATAAATGCTTAAAAGGAAGTGAACATGAACGAAGAATAGATACATATTAGATAGATGTGAGATAATGAGACAAGAAGTTAGCTTTCTATGGCCTTTAACATGATAGGCCATAAATGCGATAATTGAGGAGAGACAAAGAGTTAAAGTGTAAGAATTATGTGCAATTTAATTAGTAAAATGGGATAGAGCCTCCAACTCGTGATTTTTTCAAACTAATATTGTTTCCACTTTAATTTGTGTGTTTATGATATGTTCAACTATATATATATATATATGTGGTTGTTGATGTAGATTCAAAGTAGATGATATATCCATTGTTTTCTATTAATAAGGTAAATTAATTAATAATGTTGTGGCTATTCTCCCTACACTAAATGGTCTCAACACTGGGGAAGGGAAGATGGAAGTATGAAGAAAGAAAATGGTGTATGAAGAAATATTTTTCCTTGAGCTAAGGGGAAAGGAAGATTCCACTTGCTTGACACCGGAAAGGGAAGGTGTAACATGTAGAAATGTTAGGATTGTGGGTTTTATGGTTTTAGAAAAATGATATTTGCTACATTGAAGGAATTAGAAATTGTTATAGAAACCACAATTCAATCTCTAAAAATACTTAGTCATTTTGATTGCATAAATTATGTGGCTTATAGAGATAATGCACATAATTTTCACGCAAGAAATAATAAGAATGCTTTAGATTCAAAATTAATGAAGAAACAAATAAGGTTTCAATTAGGAACCCAAAGCATGAGGGCATGATTTTCAATGAGGGAAATTGGATGCAAGAGAATTGAGGTCAATTTGAAAATATATGCCTTTGGAGGCACATGTAGAAGAAATTGTGAGGAGTTAAAGGTATTCTAAAAGCTATAGCATGTATAATTTCAAAGAATACATTAATAGTTATGTGCATACTTAACAGCATGTGCATTTATTTATTGATACCAACATGTTTTCATGCAGAACTCGAGATATATAAGAGGATGATACAAGAGGACTTGGAATAATCTTTAGATAGATAACATTAAAGAATTCATGCTTAATGAGGGCATGTATATTAAGAGAATACACTCAAGAAAAATATGGATTGAAGATAAAATGAAAAATTATGGAAGTTATCAAGTCAATAGAAAATGTATTGTGCTAAAAACTTTGTGAAGTTAATTTAAGAAATCTGATGGGTAACTAATGATGTATAGATGAGAAAAATTTTATGCAATAGAATAATCACATACACAACATTCAAACAAATTACGCAATAGAGTCATAATTCACAAACATTTATCATTCAATTTCTTCATGAGCGTGAATTAAATAGAAAAAACAAATCTTCTTGAGACATCCTAAAGAAAAACCTTTTATTTGTTAATAATAAAATAAATTCTTACCAAGACTCTTCTCTAAATATAGTTGAACTAATACTCTCTAACATGTGCATACATCTCTATTTCATAGCTAAGCGGAGTAATTAATATATTGCAACACTCCCCCTAATTACAACCACTAACAATTCTAACACTAAAAATTTGCAATGCCTCTATGGGCTTACAATCATAAGATAATTATTTGTTGGTCTAGGTCTCAGCTAAACTTACAGAAATTTGAAATAAACTAAAAAAAAAAAATATGCTTTACTTCCTTTCTTTATACATGCCAATGCATCTTATCTTCATCATTATGTTTTATAATTTTTTTCTTCCTTTTTCTCCAAATTTTACATTTTGCATAACTTTTTTCTTCTTTAGATTTAGCTTTATTCTAGTCTTATTCTTTAATATTTTCTCATCTTCTTTGTCTCATTCTTCTTTCACATATACTTGTACTTTCAATATTGATCACCAAATATTTCTATAAACTTCTATAATATCAAGCACAACATCTTTGTTTTCTTTCATATATTCTTCCATTATCAAAACAACTCTAATAACATTGATTATTTCTTTATTTCTTCTACACTTCACTCAATTTTGACTATGACAAGTATATTATATTTTCTTCCATTTTAATCATAATTTAGTTTTGCAAGTCACTCTTGAATAAATTAATTCAACTTCATAATCAAATTCAACTTTCATTACGTCATTCTCCTCACATTTGCAACTATTGTGAAGGTAATTTTAATTTCATGTTCAAATTCAATTTAGTCATCCATATGTATATATACATAGTGGGATTAATTTTCTTCATTACGCTCATGCTCTACATCTCATACAAACTTACCTTTTACTTCCACAATTTTGAAAAATTTGTGTATAATATTTAGGAAAATTGTTGTCTCCGTGTTTTATTTATATTCTTTCACTTCATGAGGCTCTCCCACATCATCTCTAATTTTTTCTACAATATCAAGATCCTATAGTTCTCTTTTTACAACAATCTCTTCATCGATGACTAGAAAGATATATGATTCATCTCTAGGTTGATTTTTGTTGCGATTCCATCTCCAAAATATCCCGTGCTTCTACAGACCTACTTGTTGCTACAATAATAGGAAGAATGCTTTCATCCAAGCCTTTTTTAATCAGAAACAATGTTGTTGCTTCATTCTTCTTATTTACTCTAAGTTATCCTTCTTATCCTATCCTTCTTATCTTAAATCATAGCTTTATAACCTACCTAATTTTGGGGTTATTCAAACCCACTCAACACAATATCTTATAGATCTTATACATATAATCTAGTTCTTATCTTAATAACCAAAATTCATAATTTTTGCTAGAGAAATAACAAAGTAGTAGCACACAATTGATGACAAAGAAATTCATGTTGATAAATCTCTTAGGTGATAAATCATGATAGGTCCAAAATGGGTGGACTCTAAAGCTCTCATGGAGCTTCTCCAAAATCCTCATTGCACTACACTATGCCTTGGAAAGGGTAAATGTGGTGGTTCTCAGAGTGAACAATGCCAAGGAAAAAGGAAATGGATTATAACATAGATTCTAGATTGTGATGGAAGCAACTATGGTTTCTCACTACTTATTGTGGTAACATATTTCCTCAAAAAACACCAACTCTAATAAAATTCTAATCAATAGAAGGCACAATAACTTGTAGCTATAGCTAAATAATCATGTACACATCACTCACATGAATTACACAAGAAAACTAACCTAAATCATTAATTTTTTTCATAAGAGAGATTTAAGTAGATATAAATACATTAAAGGATCTTGATTTTCTAATAACAAGAAACATGCATACTAAGGCTTTTCTCAAAAAATAGTTGAATTGTGACTCTCTACATGCATATGCACTGACATGTGTAACTAACGAGGAGTAATTACCATATTTAAACAACTAAGACCTCACAGTTAATATTTACATGAAGATAAAAACAAGTGAGCATGAGGGAAGAAGGGGTGTTCAAAGGATAGAGAATATATAGAAACAGACAATAGGCCACATTGCAATGACCTAGCAACATAGATAATTTATAGTTGAGAAGAGGTAAGGGGCCCAATCGTAATAATTATGCAAATTTGCATGAATAAAATGAGTTAAAGTGGTTACTAAAAGGTTTTACCTAACTAATGAGTGTACCTCTTTAGTTCATGTGTTCATGAAATGTTGCAAACTGTGTACATCTATTGATAATGATATTGATTCATTATAGATGTTCATTCTACTAATATTATATATAAATGTAAAACAATAGTTAATCATTTATTATTAATAACATGCACCACCTAACCATGCATTTGTTTTATGCAGTCATATATGGAAGAATATAAATGTTGGTAAACTTAATATCTATGTCAGATATTGCTAAGTTATCCATAATGGTAAAAATTTTAACATTTTAAGAGATTACTTCCAAATTTAAAGATAAATTGTGGGACAATAAAAGGTTAGAGGGGAAAAGGAAGTGAAGGTATTATAAGGAAGTGACCAACCCCACTCTATCTAACCAAACTTATCTCTTTGTCTTGAGAGGTGCTAAGAAGAAAATGGACGAAATAAATTATTAAAAGTGTCAATTATTTTAAGTTCATAGCATTTAATCATAAACAAACAGGTATTGATCCTTAATTTAAGGTGGAATGTAGTAATTCATGGATATAATTATTTTTAATAATAACAAAAATTTAATAAGACATATGTAACATATCTTATCAAAGTATTTGTAATATATATATATATATATATATAGATATATAACTTAATATTCCCATAAATGACATTATTTGTAACATCAAATTTGGTATTAGAGACCTTCCTCATAATGTTAAGGAAGTTATTTGGCAAGATTGTGTTATCATTCTTAGGACGGCTAAGCCTCCCAAAAAAATATTAGCAAAAATGAATATCTTTCCCGTAAAGCCTTAAAGGATAACCCTGACATTGTCATCCTTAAGACTAAAAAAGGTGGAGTCATAGTCATTCTTGATAAATCTAACTATGTTAACAAGATGATAGACCATCTTTATAATAGTGGTAGTTACATCAAGCTTAATAACAATCTCATTTAAAAATTTAATAAAGAAATCATGACTATCATTAATTCGATTAATTCCCTTAAAGCTCTTTGTAAAAACATTGTTGAAAGTAATTCCCTTAGCCCTAAAATTTATGGCCTTCCAAAGATTCATAAGGCTAGGGTCCCCTTGAGACCTATTGTTAACACAATAGGTGGGCATATGTATCTTCTCACAAAATTCTTGGCTCAAAGGCTCAAACCTCTTGTTGGTTACACTCATTCCTTTGTTAAGGACTCTACTTCCTTTTTTGAAGAATGGAATGATATTAATTTGGACCCAGGGGATTTTTTTAGTGAGTTTTGACATTGTTTCCCTTTATACCAAAATCCCTATTCAAGAGGCAATTGATGTCATAAATCGGATTACCGACAATGACACTGCCGAATTGGTTGTCCTATACCTCACCTCTACTTTCTTCAATTTCCAAGGCAAGATCTTTGAACAAACCTCTGGGGTAGCGATGGGTTCTCCTCTTTCACCTATAGTTGCTAACTTATTCATGGAATATTTTGAGATTAATTACTTAGCCTCTGCTCAATTTCGCCCTAAAAAATGAAAGAGGTTTGTTGACGATACTTGTGTCATTTGGGCCCATGTTCACAAGAAACTGGATTTGTTTCTTAACCACCTTAATTCCCAATCAAACTCCATCAAATTCATGATGGATGTTGAGGTAAATGGGTGTCCTCCTTTCCTTGACATCCTTCTCTCTAGAATGAATGATGGTTCCATTTCTAACAAATTCTTTCACAAAAAAAAACTCACATGGAAAATATCTTCAATCCAGTTCTCATCATTTTCTAGTGCAAAAATTCGAGGTTCTGAGCACTCTTGCCACTCATGCTTTAAGAATTTCTTATGAAAAACACCTAAAGGAGGAAAAATATCATCTTCTAGAGGTTTTTGAAAATAATGGCTATAATCAAGGCCTCAAGTCTTTTCAAAGAGTGAGTAAAGATTCTAAGGCTAAGTCTTCTCATGATTCATATCTCTAAGATGCAACTCTCATTTATCCAAGGACCCACTAATAGGATTGCCCATATTCTTAAAAAGAGTAAAGTTTATGTTTCATTCAAACCCCTTAATACCATTAGAAATTCTCTCAGATTTGCTAAGGACCCTATAGACCTTAAAGACATAAAAATGGTCTAGTCGATCCATTGTTCATGTGGGATTCTTTATATTGCAGAAACTGGCTACTACATTAAAAAACAATCCAAGAACATGCAGCGAACATTAGGCACAACCGCTCTCGTTCATCAACTCTAGCTGAACATGCAGAGAAATATAAGCTCCATGTCTGCATTAAGGATGCAAGGGTCATTGCAAGGTTTGATCACTTCCACCATAGGAAGCTAAGAGAGGATATTGAGATTGAGAAGCATGCAATCAATCTTAGTAGGCATCATGGTTGGAAATTAGGAGTTGGATTCTGACCCTCTCTTCTTAATTCCCCTATGTTATTTTTTTTTTAATTAATTAATTAATGATTGAGTAAAATTTACATATATTTTTTAATTACTTCATTTTATTCAATTTTAATGTCATCCTCATTTTTATTTTATTATTCTTAATTCTTAATTTTATTATTATTGATTATTAATTTCTTTATGTAAATTTAAAAATTAATTAATTTATTAATAATAAAAATATTAATCTTATGATTACTCTATACAATTTGACCTCTTATGATTTATTGACTTTATAATTTTATATTTTAATTTTAATTTAATTAATTTTTATATATAAATTAATAAACCAATTTACAACAACTAGTTTATAACTAATTTTTATTTTAATTACTTCAATAACTAATTCTTAAGGGCTAATTCTTAACTGCTAACTTTGACCCTGATGCATCTTTGCTATTTATTCTTTTGGATTGATGGATTTTTTCACCTTTGTCGTGAGGATAAACCACATTAGTTGGTTTAAAACATAGACCAAATCCTATCCTAATGATGTGATTAATATCAAAGACATTCTCATTTACAATATGGATCACAAAAGTCTAAAATTTAGCTTTATTTTTACAAAAAAAAATTGTAGTTTTTTATAATATGAAAAAGATATAAATTTTGATAAAAAAAAATTGGTACTAGTCCTGGATTAATACTTATCCATGTTTACTATCCATAGTTGAGTCAAATAGTAACATGGAAAATTTTGAATTTGAAGTTCAAATAAAGTGAGAGACGTGAGTATCGTTATTGAGATCTCGAATTCGATGAAAAGCCACTTTCGCTATCTAAAAGCATTAGTGGCTAGGTTAAGTGAGTTGCAGTTCTGAACTTGCTTTTCCATCGAGAATTGAAAAAGCTTGTGGGAAGAATGCAAGTGTGTGCAAGTGTATACCGCATATAAAAATTGTTACTTGTTTTAATATTTTTATTGAAGTAAATAGGCAGCATGTGTAAATGGAAAATTTATTGAGTGAACTGTGAATCCTCCACCACACCATTTCAAATGAAACGGACTACTCATTATGTGCATCTCTCTTTCAAAACGGGGATTAAAGGGCCAAATCTTAATCTCCTTCAGGTCATCTGCATGCTTGCATATTTATATCATGTAATTCTGCTATATGGATTGTCTATTTCACGTAGTGGGTACTCTTATCTTCCATAGTACATTTGTTTCATGGAATTCTGTGTTGTCTCTATTGCGTAGTCGATACTCTTATCTTCGATACAATCCCATGTGATTGTGAGGTTAAGATCTTCATCGATAACAACGTATCCGTAATTACTTAGGAGTTAGACCTTGCCAATAGTACCTTTGTGTGCTAAGTCTGAGCAAGATGGGTCCTGGTGGAGGAAAGTGGGCATTGTGATGATAACGGTGGGACTCGCAGAGATGGAATTTTACTGGCAATTTTTAGTTTTAGTTATGTGCAGGAAAAAAATTAGCAAAGTGAAAACCGTTAATTTTTTTTTGTAAGGTTAGGCAATCTTCATTCCAGAAAATAGCAAAATTACATCCTACTAGAGTTCAGGTGGCAGGTCTACCAGAAGGAAACCAGACCGCCACATTTTGGCCTTAAAGCCTGACCAAAATTTAAAAATGTTTAGTTCCTTCTTCCTATCGTAACCACCACTAATCTTCATCCGACAAATTAACTGAAGCAGGCTTAGAGTCGTTAGCGCCCGGCTTCAGGATCTGCTCAATGGCCCATTTGAGTTCCAGCATCATTTGCTCCATGTCCTTTAGCAGTAGGTGGTTTTTGGAAACCTCGACTTGGACAGCCGCAAGCTATTTTAGGAGAATGTTCTTTATGGAGGCCGATTCTTCCGAGTTGTTTTCAAATTCCAACCCGAAATAAGAAAGTGATGCTTATTATTTCTCCGGTCATAAACTCAGACTGTATATACCCATCTTTAGTAAACATATACATTCGGACTGCATTAATAAGCCTATGACCTAAGAAATATTAATTTCCTAATAAAAGTGGTCAGGTAGTACAATGGACCGGCAATTTTGTTACTTTTTAAGTGGCCCTAGTACAATGGAGACAACACTTCTGTTACGATACACATAAAATTGTAAAACAGATTTTTCAATAATACACAACTAATTTCTGTAACCTTTTAATATAAAAACATTAATACACTAATTGGGTCGAAAAACCTCCAAAACGTTTATCAAGTAGACAACACCTTTTAACGCGTGGATGTTATCAATTGTCTAGACATTTCTGGTGCCATAAACCAACAACTTTTAAGAGTTTTCAATTAGGGAAAAATGTGATGTTTACATGAGTCCATCAGCAAATGCCAGGAATTTATTAAATTTTGTCACTGGTTTATGTGGTTGGGGAGTTGTTTTTAGTGTGATTTTTTGGACTTTTCTTGATTTTTGTTATTTAAATTGGTTGCTTTATTGTGTATATGGATTCAGCACCCTTAAAAACCCCTAAGGTACTTCGATTATACAAGGGTTACCATCAACTTTGTGATTTCAATAAATTACTGCCAGATTTTAAAGAAATTAGACTAGAAAAACTCACCAGAAAAGCTTCCAAAAAGTCTCACTAAAAACAACTCACATGGAAATTACAATAAATCAAAAGTACATTTAACTCTCACAGTTAGATGAACAATAAAGAAGCACGTCATTAAAGAGTAGAAAAGGGTGTAAGGTAGAAAAAGGCTGACATGCTATTGGCAAAAAATGAGCAGGGTTGTGTCCATCCTTGGATTTAAGTAAGTACATTATTCAACTTTAATCATATACAACCTCTAGAATTAACTGCCCAATGACAAGCCAATTATTTGTTGCCCCATGTAAGGCCAGGATCAATGAATCAACCATATGTACAATATAATAAACCCCCCATCTTTCATGCCCATTAATATTACAGTCTTACAAAAGACATACTATTTGATAAAATCATTGCAAAGAAGACTTATTTGATGACTACAGTTGCAAAATATTAATATACATGAATACTTGATCTTCCTATCAATGTTTAGATTATGTTATTATGGATGCATCAATTTTATTCCCTCCAGACTCCGCCAGATCAAAAAGCACAAGCACCATGGACACGGAGCTAGGTATCATTAACACTGCCAACAAATCACGATCATTTTCAAGTTCAGTCTTCTATCACTTTCTGGACATTTGGTACTAAATAAAATTAAATATGAAAGATCTGACAACACTACCACTAGAAATACATAACCATGGGTATCCTCCCAGGGAAAGAGTCATTGGATTAAGCTAACATGTACTCTAAACATTCACATAACCATTACTCATAATTTTTTGGAAATTTAGGTTATAGTTTTGAATTTGAGTATTTTGGGTGCTTTAGGGTTATTTCAAAAAATTTTGATGGTTTTGAATCTATTTCTACCATAAAAAGAGTTATTCAAACACTCTTACCGCTACCATCAGACTTATGCAAAAATTTCCTACCAAATTTAGCACAAAAAAATTAATTGTCCAAAGTAAAAATTGTAACTTCTTTAGAAAACACCACTAGCTAATCTCTTTGTTTGTCGTAGAGTTAATTTCTATAAATGGTGCCACACCACGTGTAAACTGCATCTTGAGCGGGAACATCATCTTGTAAACTACATCTTAAGTGGGAACATGTTGGGTCCCTATAATACTAGTGATTTTCCCATTACTATTGTAGTTTTACCCTTTATTAATATTGTTGTGCCCCTATTGTCCCCATATTGTTATTAATGTGCCCCATAGAATCCCTCTATTGTTACTTTTGTGGCTTTATATTATTATTGTTAGGTCGGCTGGGTTATATTGTGACTCCTTAGACTCCTATATATAGAAAGGAGGTTTTGTCATTTGAATCATCCAAGAATTGTTAATTTATGTAATGTAAAGGAGGTTGCCCCCTTGAAGAGGCTGAATTCTAAGGCATTGATCTATCTTTTCTATCTTTTCTTGAGTTGGTTTCATAACATTTGGTATTAGAGCTTTGGATTCTATGGTTTCGCTGCTCCAAACAGGTCATCGTGGCATTTTCGCTATAACTTTTTTCTGCGACGTTTCAAAAGAGAAAAAAAAAAAACCCATTTGAGGCGAAATCGCACTGAACCTTGGGTCTGAATTTCAGAGTTTTTCACGCTATATTTGCGGAGATATGATCTAAGGAAGTTGGTATTTTTGCAAACTCCTGAATTACATTCCAAACAGGTGACTTGGGGAAAATCATCATAACTTTATCTCTGAGCATCAGATTGAAATTTTGTAAGAAGGTAAAGAAAGAGGACGGACTGTAGTTTCTTGTGTATATTTTTTTAGAGCCAAAGGTCGAAACAGGGACACGTGGCACGTCATACAAAATCGCTCTACTGAATTAGTCTATAATCAAGTCACTGTGGGAGATTTGGCATAGCTTTTCATTGGAGAATCCAATTGGGGTCAGACTGGTGGCATTGGAAAGAGGACACAGAGGGCTACCACAGGTCACAATTTCAGAATTGTATGATCCGAAATTATAGAGATACATCAGAGGCAATATCAAGCTCCTACAAAGTGAAAAAAGGTGTGTAGATTTTTTTAAAATTTTTGCTTAAGCTTGGTTTGAAAAATTATTTTGAAGGAATTCAAAGGGCATACTAGAGCATTAGTATCGGTAACTGATGCCCCGAGGAAAGAAAATGCAAACACCTAGTAAGCAATCTGAAAGCTCTAGCATGACTCATGAAGAAGAGGAAGAAATGCTACATGATATATCAAAACTACAAGACCAAGTGCAACAAATTTCACTCTCACAAAAGCTAGCAGAAGCTAAGATAAATGGTGTGGAATCTAAGATAAAGGGTGTGGAAGCCAATATTGACGATTTGAAGATAGAATTGAAGGCAGATTTGACAAATTTTCTACAAGAAATACTTACTAATGGTGAAAGGGGAGTAAAGGAAACTCATGATGCAAACAAAGGAAATGTTAATCATGATTTCATAGACTCTAATGTCGGATCGAAGATGCACCATATTCCAAAAATCGATATGAGGAAGTTTGATGGCAAAGACCCCGCAACATGGATATTACAGATGGAGCAATTTTTCGATCTCAATAATGTGCAAAACACATAAAAGGTACGTATTGCAACTCTATATTTGGAACCAAATCAGTTTGTATGGTATCAATGGCTTTGCTCTCGTAAACAATTTATCACTTGGGCAAATTTTACGGAAGAATTGATAGCACATTATCAGGATACAAAAAGCAACACTTTTTTTAACCAATTGATAAGTCTTAAACAAAAGGGTTCAATAATGGAGCACATTGAGGAGTTCCAAAAATTGAACATAAGGGTAAAAATTATTCCAGAGGAGCATAGGATTGATGTGTTCATAGGGTCTTTAAAGGATAATATTCAACATGATGTTTGTCTTTGGGAACCTGATTTATTAGAGAAGGCATTCAAGTTAGCAAGAAAAATGGAAAGCAAAATTATGGCAACCAGGAAGCATACCACTCACAACTACAAAGATGGAAGTGTTGTTGACGCTAGTCTTCCACAACCTATAAGGTTGAAACCACAACAATTGGAATAAAAAAGAGCAAAAGGGCTTTGTTACAGTTGTGATAGCAAATACACTAAAGGTCATAAGTGTGCTGAGAAGAAATTATTCTACATAGATTTTGAACAGGAAGAAGAAAAGGAGCAAGAAACGTCAAAAGAAGAGGATATACTCCAGGAACAAAGCCTAGATGAAGAAAAAATGAATCCGACCATATCTTGTAATGCATTGGTGGGAATTACCACTTCTCAAACCATCAAGATAGAAGGACAAATCAAGAAGAAAAAGGTAATAGTGTTGATTGATTCAGGAAGTACCCATAATTTTATTCATTGTAAGGTAGCAAAAGAATTGAATTGCTTCTTATATCCAGCACCAGAGTGTCAAGTGATGGTTGCAAATGGAGGAACAATAAATTGCTCTGGAAAGTGCCATAATATCAAGCTATCCATGGGAGAATATGTATTGACTAGCCCAATGCTTTTCATTCCAATGGGAGGTGCTGATGTTGTATTAGGAGTCCAATGGCTATAATCCTTGGGTACAATAGATTTTAATTTTCAAGAACTTTTCATGAAATTTTCTGTGGAAGGAAAGGAAGTTGAATTAAGGGGTATTGCAAGGAAACCGGGAAAGATAATCAGCTCTAGCGGTATGACAAAGCTTCTAAAAAAGGAACAAAAAGGTGTAATTGCACAATTATGTTCGCTAGATGTTTCCACATTGGAATCATCTATTTCTCCAGATCTCCAAAAAGTCTTAGACAATCATTCCAAGGTATTTGAGACTCCCAAAGGTCTCCCACCTATTCGTGATCATGATCATGCTATTCATCTGATTCCAGGAAGTATTCCTCCAAACATTATGCCGTACAGATATCCCTATGCCCAAAAGAGTGAAATTGAATGTATGGTTGCAGAAATTCTAGAGGCTGGTATAATTCAACTGAGTCAAAGTTCTTTCTTTGCTCTAGTAGTATTGGTGCACAAGAAGGATGGATCATGGCGCATGTGTCTGGATTATAGGGAGCTCAACAAGCTCACTATTAAAGATAAGTTTCTCATTCTTGTCATTGATGAATTACTAGATGAATTGCATCGATCAATTTACTTCACCAAGTTGGATCTTCATTCAAGATATCATCAAATCAGAATGAAGATTGAAGACATTCCGAAAACAGCATTTAGAACTCATGAGGTTCATTATGAATTTTTGGTCATGCCTTTTGGCCTTACCAATGCACCTTCAACATTTCAAGGTTTGATGGATTCAATTTTCAAACCATTCCTTAGAAAATTTGTGTTAGTATTTTTGGATGATATACTAATCTATAGCAAGTCTTGGAAGGATCATGTTGAACATGTTGACAAGGTGCTACAACTATTGGAGGATAAACAATTATATGCAAAAAGATCCAAATGTTTCTTTGGAGTACAAGGGATGGAATATCTGGGTCATATTGTATCTCATGAAGGAGTTAAGGTAGACCCTAGCAAAATTAAAGCTATTAAGGAATGGAAAATCCCCACATCCATAAAGCATCTATGAGGATTTCTCAGGTTTACAGGTTATTATTGCAAGTTTGTTAAGAATTATGGGAGAATAGCAGCACCTCTAACAACACTATTGAAGAAAGATGCATTTTCATGGACTCGAGAAGCAACAAAGGCCTTCGAACATCTTAAAGAGGCAATGTGCCAAGCACCTGTCTTAGCTACACCAGACTTCACAAAAACCTTTATTGTGGAATGCGATGCTTCAGGAAATGGAATTGGCGATGTTTTAATGCAAGATGAAAGACCCATTGCTTTTGAAAGTCGTCCAATCAAGGGAAAGTTTTGACACAAAGCTATTTATGAGAAGGAAATGTTGGCAATACTCCATGCACTTAAGAAATGGCGACTCTACCTAATGGGAAGACACTTCAAGGTAAAAACGGATCATGATAGCCTTAAATACTTTTTAGAACAAAGATATCCTCTGAAGAGCAACAAAAGTGGGTCACAAAGATGTTGGGTTATGACTTTCATCTACAAAAAAGGGAAGCAAAATGTGGTGGCAGATGCACTCTCAAGAAAAGATGAGGATGTGGAAGCATTGTTGTGTGCCATTTCTATTATCCAACCAGATTGGATAAATGAAGCAAGGGAGGAATGGAAGAATGACAAAGAAGTGTGGGCACTTATTCGAAAGTTACAACAAGATTCTAGTATGTCGGATATATTTAGCTAGAAAAATGATTCGTTATGGTACAAAGATCGCTTATACCTCTGTAAGAATTCCCAACTAAAACAAAAGATTCTTATGGAATTGCACACTTCTCCCTTAGGAGGGCACTCGGGATTTTTAAAAACTTAACACAGGGTTAGAAAGGAATTTTTTTGGGATGGCCTTAAATCAGATATTCAAAAGTTTGTGGTAGAATGTTTGGTTTGCCAACAAAATAAAGTTGAAACAATTAAGACATCGGGTCTATTACAACCTTTATCCATTCTAAGCCAATGTTGGGAGGAGGTTTCAATGGATTTTATCACAGGTTTACCCAAGTCTGAGGGAAAGACTGTCATCATGGTGGTAGTTGACAGACTTACCAAGTATGCACACTTTTGTGCATTATCACATCCATTTAAAGCCAGTACAGTTTCTACTGCATTTATGGAAACAATTCAAAAGCTACATGGAAACCCAAAGATTATTGTAAGTGACAGAGATCCCATTTTCACTACAACTTTTTGGACAGAATTATTTTCTTGTCTTGGTACTCAGTTAGCTCATAGCTCATCTTATCATCCTCATCTGATGGGCAAACTAAGATAGTAAACAAATGTTTGGAAGGATATCTTCGTTGCTTTGTATCTGATAAACAGACACAATGGGTCAAATGGTTTCCTCTAGCTGAATGGTGGTATAACACTTCCTTCCATACAGCAACAAAAATGACCCCATTTATGGCACTTTATGGGTATCAGCCACCATCCATCACATCATATATAAGAGAAAATTCTAAGGTTCAAGTAGTGGAACATCACATCGAACATCAACAACAAGTCCTCCAACTCTTAAAGGATAACCTCGTGTTGGCACAGAATAGAATGAAACGACAAGCAGATCAACATCACAGCGAAAGAAGTTTTGATGTAGGTGATTGGGTATTCCTACGGCTACAACCATATAAGCAAATGTCCCTCAAGCAAGCTAAGAAGGATAATAAATTATCACCAATGTATTATGGTCCGTACAAGGTGTTGCAAAAAATTGGTACTATGGAATACAAATTGGAGCTTCCTGCAGCTTCTCGATTGCACCCAGTTTTCCATGTTTCAAGTTTAAAGAAGGTTATAGGCGATAAGCTCCCAGTTCAAACAATATTGCCAGAACTTGACAAGGAAGGAAAAATTATATTGGAACTAGAAGCAGTCACAAAAACAAGAACCTGACAGCTACGAAATCGATCAATTTCAGAGTATCTTATCAAGTGGAAGAACTTATCTGTTGAAGATTTCACATGGGAGGATGAGAATTTTATACAGAAGCACCCAAAACTACTCAAGCGTTGAGGACAACACTTTTTTGAAGGAGAGGGGCATGTTGGGTCCCTATAATACTAGTGATTACCCCATTATTATTGTAGTTGTACCCTTTATTAATATTATTGTGCCCCTATTGTCCCCATATTGTTATTACTGTGCCCCATAGAATCCCTCTATTTTTATTTTTGTGGCTTTATATTATTATTGTTAGGTCAACTGGGTTATATTGTGATTCCTTAGACTCCTATATAGAAAGGAGTTTTTTTCATTTGAATCATCCAAGAATTTTTAATTTATGTAATGTAAAGGAGGTTGCCCCCTCGAAGAGGCTGAATTCTAAGGTGTTGATCTATCTTTTCAATCTTTTCTTGAGCTGATTTCATAACAGAACATCAGTTTGCATACTCCTTCCAAGACGCACAAAGAGATAAAAGATTTATCACGAGATTATCATTCATCCATCAAATCTCATCATCCATAGAAAAGGTTAATTCGTGATTGATCCTACATTGACTTATGATTCAATAACTACGCCTAAATCAACGACATAGGAAACTTACTTATTTAACAGTGTCACACTCCTTAGAAGTGGGGAATATAAGCTAGATTGCATCGTTATATTCCTTTTCCACATCAAATCATCACTGGGAACCTTATGCTTTCAATTATGACTGAAGCCAATATCAGTTGCTCCATGAGATTTCTTTTATTTCTATGGGAATATTCAACAGAGTTGGATACTCTTACTCTCAGTCTGGCTTATTTGCTTGTCAATGGGTTCTCAGTCTCCGGGATAGGAATGTCCTTAAGTAGAGCATCGTTTCTTTTTGCAGCACTTCTAACCAGTTAATTAAGGAATGAAGGCAGCCATAGATAATTCGTTCATAGGTGTCCTATATTTGAATGGGCCTTTCACAACTTTTTTTTTCAATAAAAAGCATTAAGTGCTATCTTTATACTTTTATTTACTTATATATGTTGGAAAATAGTGTTATATCAACTATATTTAATAAAATGGTTGTGGTATTTAACAAGAATGTGAGTAGGGAGATTACTAAATCATGACTGACTATAGCTAAATATGTTCAACTTATGGTTAAGAAAGGTTTATTATGGTTAACATATAGTTGATTATGGATGACCATGGTTGTCCACAATTAAGTATAGTTAACTATGATTGATTTTGGTTGGCTATGGCTTTTATGGTTAACCATGTTGACCATGAGTGAACATGGTTTGATCAATTTGACCATGGTTGACCATATATGTTATGGACAATCAATGACTGTGGTTGACCATGTTCAACCATGGTGACATTGGTTGAGCATGTTTCACGATTCTAACCATGGTCTACCATGTTGAACATAATTGAACATGGGTTAACTATGGTTTCTGAAGGTTGACAATGGCTCACCAGAAATGACCATGGTTGGTCATGGTTAACCATCATTAACTAAGGTCAACTATGGTTAACTATGACTAACTAAATTTGACTATAGTTGACCGCAATTTATTCTAGCAACTAGAGTAAACTATTGTTGATGATGGTTGACCATGTTGACCATAGTTATTTACGAGCTACCACAGTTGACCATGGTCAACGATAATTAACCATAATAAATCATGGTGACCATAGTGGACTACGGTTGACCACATTGACTATCATTGATAATATTTTACTATGTTTGACCATGATTGACTATCATGACTATGGTTTTTCAAAGATGACCAAGGTTGATTGAAGATGACCATGCTCATGGTCCACTAAGGTTGACAATGGTTGACTATATGGTTAATATGGTTGATCAAAGATGACCATGCCTCCTCATGTTGACCGTGGTTGACTAAGATTAACATGGATGACTATGGTCAACCTTAGTCAACCTTGATTAGCTTTTGTCAACCATGATCAACGTGACTTGAATTTTTGCTCATCACATGCAATGTCAATTTGTTATTAGCACATTTAGATGTTAATTTTTGTTCTTCAAATTGTGACATTCATTTATGTTTGATACATTATGACATTGATATGTATTTGTAACATTGCAATACCATTTTTTTAACATGGTTGTATATAGTGAACTATGGCTGAGTGTGGGTAAACATTGTTAACCATGGTTGTCAATGTTTATCTATAGATGAATATCTATGACCATGTAATTGAGCTAGTTTGACCATGGTTAAATATGATTACAATATTGAAAAGGTTATAATTTTTTAATTAAAATTAAATATTAAAAAAATTATTAAATAAACCTTATTAAATATAGATATTAATTAAACCTTAAATATTATTAAATATAAATGTTAATAAACCTTATTAAATATAAAACCTTTGTTAATATTTTTTATTAAATCTTATGAATAAATTTTAATATTAATATTATTAGTAAACCTTATTAATAATATTATTATTCTTATTCAATATTTATAGAGTAGCCCTCTTAGAGAATTATGCGAGAATCAATTGGGATATGGTTATTCCTTTACAGTGAAAGAATGAGTCAGAAAGGAAAAGAGTCGAGTACTCACGAAATGCATTAAGTGTACAGTGAATAGGAACATTGATGCTAGGATGTTGACAGCTTATCCAAGGTTGTAGCGGGGTTGATGTAAATTTCCAATAGAAGTTTGGAGTTAGTGTAAAAACAAGAGGAGACAAGGTTTCAATTGTTGGAAATGAGGTGTAACTGGCTACAGGGTAAGTTGGACAAGAAGGTGGCAATATTGGAGGCTGAATTATTAACTCTAAAAATGAAAGTTAATGGGATGGATCCCTGACCTATTAGTGTGCTCAAGGCTAAGTTGGAAGGTTTGAAAGTTGGCAAAGGATTGCACATTTGAGTATCAAAATGCAACAGTTCAAGGTGAAGGTTCCTCCATCTTTTTAGATACAATAGCATGAGGAGAAGGAACTTCCATGGAAAAGGATGAGAACTTAAATACAGTCGAAGATGATGGACCCTCTGGTGGATTTCAAATTATAGTGTTTTAATCTATGTACTGCAAGTTTTCTCTTTTTTGGAGGTTTTTTTGAGAATTTATGGTATATGCTACTGTTAAGTGGTAGTAAGAAGAGCCTATAGAGGCAAGAAAAATATATTGTGGATTTATATTGGAAGAATAAAACCACTCAAAACATCAAAATATGTAAATAGCTCTAGCCATGAATCCAACCTTTGATAATATAAATGATAATTGTTCTATTAAAAAAATTATTATTGTTATTACTAAAACTCTCTAAACTTTAATTATGGTTGACCATGGTTGAATAAGGTTGACTATGGTCAATCATCGTTAACTATAGTTGAATATGGTCAAATAAGGTTGATTGAGGTTTACTATGGGTGACTATGGTGGACTAGGATTGACCATGGTTGACCATTTAAACATTGACTATAAAGGTTGACTATGTCATCATGTTGTGACATTGTTATTTTTTCACCATAATGCAAATTTCATGTCTTTCATTGTGCTCATTTTTTTGTTGTCACATTATGACGTTTGGCATATTGTGATGGTGAATTTTTGTTTGTAATATTGTGACATTGATTTTTTTTGTCACAATGCAACATTAATTTTTTGCATATCAGATGTGACGTTAATTTTTTTCATCACAATATGATGTTGTTTTTTGCATTAGATTGTGAATCGTGATATTGTTTTTTATTTGAGACATAGAAACATTGATATTTTTTATCACATTGCAATGCCAATTTTTTGACATGGTTGTCTATTGTCAACTATTGTTGACTATGGGTCAACATTGTTGTGCATGGTTCTCAATGTTTAACTATATGTGAATATGGTTGACCATTTTAACCATAGTTAACCATATTTGAGCTAGTTTGCCCATGGTTAAATATGGTTACATTATTGTAAATAGTTATAAAAGTATATTATTATTACTAAAAAAATTTAAACCTCAATTATGGTTGACCATGGTTGACTATGGTTGGATATATTTGAATATGATTGACTATGGTTGATTGAGGATGACAAACATTAATTATCATTGAAGAAGGTTGACTATGATTAACATATGGTTGACTATTTAAATATTGACAATAAAGGTAGACTATATTGTCTATTTTTTCACATTGTAACATCGTTATTTGTTAGCAATGGGATGACATCATTTTTTCATCAAATTATGATGTTGTTTTTTGTTTGATATATTGTGATGTTGATTTTATTTTTGTGACATTGTAAAGTTGATTTTATGTTTCTCATATTGCAATGTTGACTTTTACTTTTTCATATTGTGACATTCATATTTGTTCATCATAATGTAATGAAATTTTTTGTCTTATCACATGTGACATCAATTTTTTTCATCAAATTGTAATGCAAACTTTTCTTCATTAGATTGTGACATTGAAGTTTGTTTGATGCATTGTGATATTGATATTTATTTTTCACTTTGTGATGTCAACTTTTAAACATGATTGTCTACAGTCAACTATGGTTGACTATAGGTCAACGTTATTGACCAAGGTTGTCAATATTTAACTATAGATGAATATGTTTGACCATGTTCACTATGGTTGACAATGTTAACCATGGATTACCATGATGACCATGGTTGACCATATTTAAGTTGGTTTGATGATGGTTGAATATGGTTTCACTCTTGAAAAAAACTATAAAAGTTATATTAAAAAATAAATATTGAAAAATCTTATTTATTAAAGAATATTAAATTTATATTAAATTTATAAAGAATTTAAAATTGTTAATATTAAAATTATTAATATTATTATCATTATTAATAATCACATTAATGTTATTATTCTTAATATTAATAGTGTTAATGAAACTTAAACCTTATTTACAAAGCTTATTAAATCTTAATAATATTATTATTAATTATTATTGAACTTCAAACTTGATTAATAAATTAATAAACTTATGTTTAATATTATTAATGTTATTAATAAACAAATTAAAGTTATTAACTTTAATATTAATAATATTGATAAAAAAATATTATTAAACCAACACTTTATTATTACTAAAATTTATTAATAAAGTTATTAAACCGCATTAATACTCTTATTAGTAAATCTTAATATTAATATTATGAATAAACCTAAAATTTAATCGTTATTAAATATAAACCTTAAATCCTAATAAAATGATTAAACTTTAAATCTTATGACATCATTATATGTTGTTGGTTTATTTTGTTTGTATAAACTAGGACATCAATTTGTTAATCCAAGAGTTCGTGAACATAGAAGCACAACCATATATGTGAAGATCTAGTTCCAGATTTACTCTATTACTTCAACCCAAAATTATGACTAATATGATTTTGAATAAAGATGAAACTTGGAAAAAAATTCAAACTATTATGGAATGAAATCATTATTACCAGCTAAATCACTACAATGGAAAATTCAAATTCTAGATTGAAAGCCGAAGAAAAATTCTACTTATTCAATCTGGTAGAAGAGTAACTAATCTTCTTCAAGCTAGACTACAAAATCTTACACTTGCAAAAAATTAGTGTGGGAATGTAATCTGTAAGGAAGGCCCACACAATGGTTTTGTTTTTACTTACATATGTTATTCGTCGAAGAAGAAATCCTAGAACACTTGCTCGGAATGAAATCTACTTTGAGGTAAGGAAAATAATTTTGATTCAAGTTTGAATTGATTAATTAAGCATGCATTAGAGACACTAATGGCATAAAACCTGTTTGTAGAGCCTTGGACTGACTATCTATGGTGTGTCAATGGAATTGCAACAATACTTCACTAGAATCCTGAACCTTTTAGTTAATCGTGCAGTAATAAACTTGTCTCTCAAAATCAAGAGTTATTCCATTGAAAAAATCAATTTTCTCATTAACACATCATCATTTAAACTATGATAAATAAGTAGCATGGTTGTAAATTAAACTAATATTTCATGAAAAAAGAAAAATACAAAATTATTTTATAAACAAAGTGATTTATGAAAAATAAAAATTGAAGTTTATTTTGACTTTATAGTTTGAACATAAAAGGAAAAAGGCATAGATGTATCATAACACTTTTGCTACATTAATCCAGAATTATGCACAATGAAGAAGATGATGCACAAGTTTAGATGGTGGGGACCCTCCAATGCCTTAACTTCCATACTTGAAGACTACTAGCTAAAGTAACTGAGAAAGACTACATATATTAATAAAAATGGAACTTGAAATCAGAAGTTTACTAAGTATATAGTCACAATAGAAATTAAAAACTCAAAATCTAATTATGTCCCTTAATCTTCACTTGCTTGCATATTTATACAAAACAAAAAGAAACTAGGTATTGATACTCCTCAACCCATGCAACCAATTTCTATTCTAGACATTTATTTGCATGAGATTTGACCTTCACAGTGGCTGAAATTATGGAAAATTCATGAGCACTTAAACCTAGGTGAATTTCTTTTCCAAAATCATATATTCCTCTATTGAGTAGCTGAGTTGACCACACATTGACTACATCTATGCAAGGAATTTGTTTCATAACCAATAGGAAAATAACAATATAGGTAACACAAGAAAGAAAAATCATGTTCCCATTTTTTTCCAAAATTTCCTTCAAATACCTCAATGAATGAGAGATTACCAAAATGTCTAACTTCTTATAAATTATAGTAAAACTTATCTCTACCACTATTTGTTTCTGGTGATCTCTCACTCTATGTTTAAAAAGCATATTTATATTCCAATTGGACAACAATTAATCAAGTAAGTAAACATAATAGAAGAAGACTATAATGGATGATGGCAAAGGAGAGATTTAGTAGTTTGCTTGGTGCATGCATTACTAGGTGGAGGTAGTTGTTCTCTATAGTTGATGGGGTAGTTAGTTGACTTGTTTTGGTTTCATCATCATCCATGATGTCCTCGTGGTTGTCATATCCAACTTGGTCACTATGTGTTTATTGTGAATAATTTAATTTTTTAGCATCGGCCATGATATAAAACTAGTTGGTAAGAGTGGATGGAATGAAATAGTGAATTACAAAAACTAAGAAGGAAATGCATAGATAAAGGAATGAAATATATAGATAATAATGAAACAAATCGATATCTTGATTAAATTTTGATGTGATTGACTATATTTTTGAACTTTCAGCTGGTGATCTTAACTCTTAATCTATGACGAGGATGAAGAATATACCCTCCTCCCTCAACCTCACCCATACGCCTAATATTTTTTCTACTAGAACAAAAAATATGGAAAAACCATTCCAATATAAAAATGTCTATTGAAGAATTATACTTTATGAAATTTAAAATTATGTTTAACATAAAAAAATATTAGCAAACCAATTTATAATTTTTTGCTCGTAAGGCATCACTACTACATAGAGCATGGTTATAAGACAATATTTAAGACAACGTTTGAGTAAATTGTCTTAACTTGAGACAAAAAAAAATACTTTTGTATTGTCTTTAAGCGAGTGTCTCAAATTATTGTCCTAAAAAATTGTCTCTGTAAAGACAATATATAACAAAAGCATCAATGTGTCTTAGGAGGAAATCTTATTTTTGTCTCTCGAGAGACAATAGTTGGGATTAAAGACATATTTCCTCTATAAGGACTATATGTATTTAATCCTAGCTATCGTCTATCTAAGTACAATAAAAAATTATATGTAAAAATAATATAATATCACTTTTGTCTATTTAGAGACAATATAAAGCAATGAATCTATAAAAATGTATGACCATTGAAATAAATCAATGTAAAAAGTATTTAATTAAAAATAAATTACAATATCATTGATTAATTCATGTTAGGGCACAATGGAATTGAGCCACCAACCCCCTTCTTATAAGGCAAGTGTTCTTCCATTGAGCTAGCACCCTTTAAAGAATTATGTGAGGAGTTATGACAGTTCTTGAAATTCCATATGTAAAATGAAAGAATTTTGTGAGGAGTTATGGCGGTCCTTGAAATTACATATATAAAACAAGAAGAATAGAAAAAATCCTTAACACGATACAATCCTCACCACCATCATCCCAACCAGTATATAAAAAAAAGAGAACAACCAAAGGTTCTCCGATCTAGTTAACATTGTTGCACCCATCCCATTTACAATTAGTATGTTAGATGGTCATCGAAAGAAATCCTTGTCACAGTCATACTCGAGAGATTGGCACATGAAATTAGATAATGGACAATCAAAATCAACACTTTCAACAATAATAATAAAAAATGAGAAACTCCTCTTCACTGCCTCCAAATCAAGCAACCTCATGGTATCCTAGTTGTTTTGGCTAAATAGGAAAATAACATAAGGAATTGAGCAGAGAAAGGACTATGAAATGCTAAGCACACACACTTCTACAATGATACTTATGCACAATGCTAAGGTGGCATGGGAAGCCATGTTCACCTTGTTTACAAAGCTATGGTGTCACTTGGAGATAAAGGTCATGAAGTATATTCACAAGAAAAAGTAGGGAGAGAGAGCGACCTTGCGATATGTGGGATATGTTTAACAAAAATTTCAATGGAAATTTGGGAAACTAGAATTCAGATCCTTTCAATTTATGAAAAAAATGAATCGCAAAGAAACCCCAACATGAATACAAGCTAAATATTATCATGGAAAAATCAATTTTAGAATCTACTAAAATAAAAATAAAAAAACAGAGAATAGAATCCTATGACACATATCGACACAAGTAAAATAGTGGTGGGTACAAAAAAGTGGGAATTTATTAACCTATTTTAAGAGTTTCCTTTCAATATCTTTTACATATGATTATTCAGTGTCATATCCAAGGGTTTAGTACCTCCAGTGATCTTCTAAAAGCCTCATCTACAATATAAAAACCACATAAAATGATTTAGTGGGAAAATATAGTGGAGCTATGTAACTACGTACCTATGTCTTATATCAATTTTGTACTAAATTGTAAACTAAATGTTTGCTAGTTCATGCTTTAGCGTAGAAATTTGTGTTACAAAATAGATGATTGTTACACTATACTATTGTTTGTTGAATTTTGCGTGGAATTTGTTAATGGTGTGCACCCTTTCTCAATAAATATTTCAAATTATCTCGGAATAGTGTATGTGTTGTGTAAAATATTGATGTGCTTTCCTTTTAGGTATCACAACTCTTAATTTGACCCTCCCATGTTGTAACCTACAAAGAAACCCTTAATATTCAATTCATCCCCTTTGAATTCACCTACTCTTCTTCTAGAAATGTTTTAATCCATACAGGTTAGAAATTATGATTCAAATGTTGGTATTCTACTAATAGTGGAGTAATGAAGGTTTTCCATTAATACAGGGCTAAGTTGATCTATATTTTTATTCTTACAAAATCTTGCAAATGTGTGCATGTAAATTTTTGATAGAAATTGAAATTAACTAGTGAAATGTATGTGAGTTCAGGTGAGGAATAAGGCAAGAAGCAACCAAACTTATTATCTAATTTATGCACAAATACAAAGAATATAATACTAGTTATATATGAAAAAACAAAGAACATGTATACAAAGAGTACTGTAGATTTGGTTGGTTCCTTCACTTTTTTTCCATTAATGGGTTATATATAATATTCATACATAGGAATCATTATGTATGTAAAAGTCCTAATATCAATATCAAAATACATAATACTAGAATACTTACCCATATGAAAGTATGTTCATCTAAATTTATTACACATGAGTAATTTTCCTCCCAACCATATGCATCAATTGTTGACACCTACCCTGAGTTGGGATATGAAGCAACAAGGGTGATTGATTGCTTATTGAAACTCTCTCTCAATGCAACCTGAACATGTACAACTTCATCTAAGCTATAAAATAGCATATGAAATGAATCTTGAAACTAGTCAAATTGGTGTAGATTCCACTTAGGATTATTTACCAACACTCACTTAGTCTATGACCATCTTCTTTGCGCTACCATGCACACTAGGTCAACCAATCGACTATCAAATAAGAAATTTCCTAAGTAACCTTTCCCATATTCAAATATGGAAAGAAAATCCTAGACCACTAAGCCACAAATTCCTGGCACCCTTGTAACTCTCAAAATCCCATGAAGTTAGTGCTAGTGGGGGATTTAAGAAACCATTAGATCAAGTTATCAAGACCCTATATAGGGTTTGTAAGAATGGTGGAAATCCCTCCTAGTCTCATATTCTTACTACAGCAATACTCAAGCTCTCCAACTATATAGAAATTGCAACATATCAATAGCATTCCTCTGGTTCATTGCAATGTTAGAAATATGAATAAGAAAGTTGGGAGGATGAGGAAGTGACCAATGAAAATAATACCCAAATTTGAGCTAGAAAATAGCATATGACATGAATCCCAACATTAGTCATATTGGTGTAGATTCCACTTAGGATGCTTTACCAACACTCACTTAGCCTATGGCCATATTCTTTGAGCCAACACACACACTAGCTCAACCTCTACATTTTCAAACCAGAAATTCCCTAAGGAACCTTGGTATAGTGGCAAAATAATCCTTCATAATATGAAATGGAAAATCCTCTAATAAAATTCCTAAATACCACATAAAACCTTGTAAAGTGTTCGTTTGTGGCTCTTCTCTAGTGTGAAATGACAATGGCTCATATTTGTAAGGTCGATGGCTCTTGTAAATGTGATCATGAAATATATTAAGCATCTCTCTACTCAAACGTCATCTACCTTTGAATGGAAACTAGGGTTAGGATGCTCATCTACTATGATTCCATATTATAAAATGAGCTAGACCCCAGTTACTAATGAAAATATAGATAGAGTAGATGCACTTTCCAAACACAATATTTTATCATCAAAACAATTCAAACGGTTACAACAAAATTCACCTCTCTTATATAGATTTTGGGAGGTGATATTTTCTCATAACTCTAAAAGATAATAATAAAAAGGGCCTAATTTTTATACTAAGTCACTAAGTTGACTTTATTACACATGTAAGCATTTTATTCTAACACCTTCCTTAATGATATTTTGAAGGAAAATGTTTATATGTGTCAACCTCAAGCTTCCACGTTCTTGGAAAGGAACATATGGTATGCGGATTAGTTAAGGATATTTATGGCCTCAAATATGCAGCAAGATCTTAGTACATTAAATATGACAACATTTGTAGGATAACATAGTCAGAATAAGCTTTTCTTATTCAAATATCTACATCAAAAGTGATAATAGTGCTTATATATATTAGTGATATATGTATATGAAATCATCATCATCATATATAGTGATACTAGACCGATTACCAAGATAAAATATGAATCACGGTCCAATTTTTACATTACAGTTTTAGGCCTCCTACAATATTGCTTAGATGTTGAAGTTTGGCACAATAACAAATGCATTTTTGCTTCATGTACCAAGAATGCAAAAGGCCAATTAGAAAAATACAAGATCATTGATTATAAAAAGTCATCATCTATGGAGAAAGAGTTGAAACATTTGGCTAAAGTAGACTCAAAATCAAAAAACGAGTCAATTTACAAGAAACTTGTGGGGATTTTGATTTATCTTACAATGGCTGGGATATGCATTAGTTTTTCAATCAACTATATGTCTAGGTTTCACACAGACTTGGAAGTATAAATTTGGATAGTAGTAAAAAAATTTGAAATATGATAAAAGTACAACATGTTTTGGATTATTATATGGTGAATGTGATGCATTTGACTCAACTAGTTATACAGATTCCAATTATGTGGGATGAATGAATGGCTAAAAATCAACAACTAGATATGAGTTCAGTCTTGGAACAAATGTGATTCTATGGATTAGTGAGAAAAATGTGGTTTCATTTTCTTCTATTGAGGAAGAACATAGGAAAACAATAAAAGGAACATGCGTAACAATTTGGCTTAAAAGAATACTTGGAGACTTGATGCTTGAACAAACCAAGCCAAAACTTCGTTTATGTAACAATCAAGGTGTTCTAAAATTAGCAAAGAATTAATTGTTTCATTAGTGCACCAAACATATTGATGTCCATTTTCATTTCATTAGACAACTTATAGAAAATGAAGAGGTTTAACTTCAATATTGTGCCACAGAACAACAGAAGGTAGATGGTTTCACCAATCCACTTGGTTAAGATAAGTTTGTCAAATTTAGAGACAAGTTTGGTGTATTTTCCAGAAAGACCATTAAGGGAGGATGTTATAGTGATTATTAATATGATAAGTTATTAGAAATTAATATTTACTTTACATACATACATAGTATATTAGGTGCTTTGGAGTTTAAAATAAATAAAACGGAAGAATTTACATGCATGTTTCTCCCCTTCATTCATATATATGTAATAAGACATTATGATTTTGAATGAAAACATATCTCAATTATTCCCTTATTGTGATTATAGTATTTTCTCCATTCAATCTCTATTTAATCTAATAATAAAATGCCATTTTGAAATTACTCGACCCATATTTTCTACACCAACAATGATAATGTGGCACGTTTCACTTGTCGACAATATGAAACAAAACACCAATCTAGGACATGTCAAGAATATCAAGAATTACTAGTTTCCTTATTAATGGGAGCAATATAATAAAATCATTCTTGAAATACTTACCCAGAGTTATGGTCTCCATAATTTTCTTCTCAATTTTAACACCAAGTTTTACAGTCATTTCTGAAGCAATAAATTTAGGAGCTATGAAATTGGTGTGTATAATATAAAGTATAGATTAAAAGCACCCCTTTCTATTTCTCACAAAATGTTCAGTAATTGAGATAAGACCTCTTAACTCCAACCTAAACTCTTCATTTAAAATTCTAATGCACATAGAAATTCACAAAGTTAAGAAGATCACTATGATATTTCTACTGGCATATTCGCTTGTAATAGTCTTAGTCGACCAAATATCTCCTACTTTGGCTGCACGGTAGTTAGCTTTCCCTATAGTTCCAATCAAACCAACCACAAAAGCTATATTGATGTCTCTTCTGTACAAGCATTCAAAAAATGAATTGGAGTTAACAAAAACCAACCTACCATCAAAAAGCTTAATTTTAATTGTACTATCTTGCTTAGGGTACAAAATAGGAGTGAATACTATTGTAATACCCATTTGGTACCTCTTTTTTTGTGCATGGACTACACTGTAAATATAATGAGGAATTTATGCAAAGAACCACATATCATATGTTTGTTCATATGAAGTAAATTATAGGAACTAGTAAATTTTCTAGTAAGACATAATTAGCTCACTTAGCCTAATTTTGTTTCCCCAAGTCATGAATCCAATATGTACATATGATGTAAGCTCAAAAGGCGAGCTAATAAAAGCAAGAGAATGGATTCCATTGGAATGGGGGGCTATGATATGAAAAGTGGTATGGAGAAAAGGGAAGAGATAAGCTAGGACATGTGGCATATACCTAACTCATTTACCACTATTAGTAAAATGTGGCATAACTGAAAGGATGAAAAGTCAGATGTTGGAAAACTCAATCTCCAGTGTACCTATTGCACCACCAACTAATTCCATTAATAATTTAATATACACAACATTTTGAGATTATGCAATTTACTTTCTCTTTGCTTCTCTTCATCTTACTCAGTGAGTTTGGTGGTTGGTTCTTAAGCTGGTTGTATTGTTGGTTTTTGGGATATTTGGCCATACTCCATTGTTGCATATTATACCTTGGCTAGAAAATGTGTAGACTTGGAGAGAAAATGATTTATGTTGCTGCATATAGGTTATAACCATGTGTCAAAGCCTCACCTGTGTGAGGCTAAACTTCCATTTTTGGTATTTATAAGCTAAAAAAAGGTATATTTTTCTTGAACCTTAACAATACATGTTGGTGGATTGTGCTTGATCATATTTGTAATGCATATTTATACAATCAACACATGATTATTTTTTCTCAAGTGTCAAGGCATGTTGGATTCATTTATAATACATCCATGATGTGTATTTGTAGTGATCAACCTTATTCCCTAAATATTCTTGGGTTTATCCTAGGTATCATCCTCGAAATGAGTGGAAGTGATCTGGGGTTCTCCACAAGCTTCATAACCTAGAAAAATATAATTTCTCTATCGGAAGGGGGGTACCCCTTTGTTCCATTACTTCTCACCCCATGAGTTATTCCTTAAAACCAAGGGGTTTATTATCAAATATGATATTTATAGGTAGCTTATCTAGATCACTTGGATAACCCCTTCTTGTGAGTTAAGACCCAAGATGACCCTTTACATAGAACATTTCCAAGAGATTATAAAAAACCTCATAATGTGTCCCCCTTATACTTTTTGACATGTTGCATGGGCTCAAAACCCCCCTTGACAAATGAGGTCCCATCAACTTGGACTAGAAGCTAAGGATTAGATCCCACAAGAGAACGAATTATGTCAGGTCTACCAAACACAAGAGACAAAGATAGATGAGAACTTTATATTCAAATGCCCTCAATAATATGATATGTAAAATTGGTTCTACTACACATTCCAAGAGTCCCATAATTTCCTATCCACATTTTTTAGTGCCCAAAATAGTGGTGCTCAGTGTTATATCTAGGGGAGGTCCTGCTGTGCAATTCAACAACCCCCCATTTATTAATTATAATAGGTAATATTACGTTAATAAATGGGGACCCTTTAAAAAATCCATCCAAAAAACAAAACCTGGCATTTAGGCATTTCTTTTATTTTTGGAATAAAGCAAGACATCAATCAAAGCCCCCCTCCCTTTTCTAAGAGAACTACTAAATGCTTACCTTCCCACATATGACATGATTAAGCATCATCAAAAGATCTTTCTAACCATCCAAATCAGGTAAAATGATTGAAAAAGGACTCTATGCTGGAAACTATCATAATTATGACATAAACTAAGTCCTTAAGATTTTTCTTCAAAAACTAAGTCTCGCATCGCATGTTGCCATTCAGAAAGGACCTACCTTAAAAAGGTTATCTCGAAACATGCGAGATGCGAAATTGCGATGGAATTATAACCTTTATCGCATCACATTTCGGGCATTCAAACAAACACTACAAACTTACCACCAGCCGATATTGTGAAACGTGATCAAGACCTAGACTCACTCCTTAAATGTATCATAAGCAAATGTTTTAGGTCCACCACTCATTAAAAGGGTCTTTTATATAGAAAAACCTAGCAAGTAGCTATGTTTTGAAATGATAAACGAGCGGTTTGCATCTCACATCTCGCAAAAACACAGTAGAAGTTAATAAAAGTGAAAAGTAATAATGCTATATTGCGATCTGCGATATTTCTTTGCAAATCACAGTTGCCATCATCACAGTTCAAAGGCTCACCACCCCAGAAGCTTTCTTCCCGTTCTATGATGCAGACATTTATGAGCATTAAAGCTAAGGGATAATGAAGCATTAGTGGGAATTTAGTAAGAGATAACTGCATTTATGTGTGAAAATCCATTTAGCGTGATATGATATCTTCTTACGTGCATTTGAATAGAACTCCTTTTATCACCTTTACAAGTTATCTGCATTATTTCATTTTATGTTCATAATCATGTTTGTGTATCCGATAGTTGTTGTCCTTCACTTTCAGGGAAAATCCATAGAGAAAATCGTTGAAAGAAATGGTGAAGAAAGGCAAGGCAGTCGTCTCTGAGAAGTCAAAAATGACTTCTCTGTTTATGGATACTACATGCAACAGAGAGGGAGGAACCTCTACATGGGAGCCCATGTATAATATACTGGAGGAAGAGCAACCAAGGATTCTAGAAATGAAGATTACAATTGACCAACGTGATTCCTCAGACACTTCCATGTTAGAGACAACATGCTCATTTTTGCATCACATCGCTGCACACCTGAAGATAATCCCTTATACTGACATGGTTAAATGGGTTATTGATGAAGTTGACATCTCAGACAGAGAATTCAAGACAAGAAGCCAAGAGGTTATGGGATCTTTTACCCCAGACAACCTATGCCTTATGTACCACTTGCAGAGCCATAAGTCATCTACAACAGGCAGCTCATCGAGAAGTTTTCCAAAGAGAACGACGACCCAACAGACGCACCCGGACTTGGTCAAATAATGAGGACAAAATCAAGAAAGACAAAAATGGTATGTGCACTACTTCGTTTATTTGTCCCCCTCATATTTTTGCAGTGGCCATGCTATGTAGACTATTTGGCAAACCTGATAGTACTAAATTATCCCTAGAGTGGTTGCCATTAATAGATGCAACCGTTAACACAATTGTAATGAATTGGGAACAAATTTTGTCTCACAATTTAACAAGAACAATAATCGAGTATAGAAGGAAAAGAAGTGTTGCTTCGAGGGTTGACCCTCCATTTTTTATGAGAGCCTATGTAATGGACACAATTTATTTTGGTTTGAAATTTCCTATCATGGGATGGAAGTGCATTGTTCAAAATCCACTCCCCATTCACATATACCATAAATCCATGCAGGGATCCAACTTTCAACCACATTTTTTCAAGATTTTTCATGGAGTTATGCTCCCTATTCACAAGCGGATTTATAACTGAGATGCCCCCACATTTTCCCAAAAAGCTGAAGTAGATATCCTCCCAGTGGCCAAATATTTTGGGGAGGAGACATTTACGTATATCAGGGCATTTGGTAGCATCACCTCCCCCCATGTCCTCCCATACTATGTTCCAGACAAATTGATGCCTAGAGAGATAGCTTATTAAAGGAATCAAAAAAGGCCATCTAGCCTACATTCCCTTTACAGTGTGGAGCATTTGCATTACACTACTTAGGGCATGCATTTAAAGAAGCAGAGAATATGTTATCTCTGTAATTACCTAAATTCCCTGGAAGGAAATATGACGTGTTCGGCACTGTCAAAGATTTTACCACTATGGTGAAAATAAAAGTATTCAGTAATGAGGAAGATGCCTTTTATGACATCCTTTTGCATAAAAACACCTTCACAGAGGTGAAGCATATGGCACAATTACTTTTTGACCATGAAGACCTTGAAAACTTTTACAGCTACAGGGAAAGGAGGTTATCAAAGGTCCCATTGGACCAATTATTGATTAAACCAATAAGGGAGCCTACTCCCAATGTAATTATAGAAGGTGACTCCAAAAAAAATTCTAAAACCGATTCTAGAGCAGAATCCCAAGTGAAATATACTAGGGAATCAGATAAGTCATCACAAAATGGGAAAAGCATAAGCAGGTTGTTTGTAAAGAATACAACCGAATCTACACAGAAGATAGCTGAAGAAACTTCAGCCAACAAGCAGGCTGAAATCCATGTCGCCTCCACACAACCAATAAAACCGCTGGTAATTGATTTAGAGGAAGAATGGGACAATTTTAATAAAAGGCTCAACATAGAGGAACAAATGCCAGAGTTGCAAACTCCACAACAGAAAACAACTCAGGAAATTACAGCAAAGGAGACTATAAATATTCAAGAGGTAGAACACATCCATGTTACCCCCACCTTTGAAATTGTTTTGAGAATAGAGGAGATTCCCCCTCTAGATGTGTTTTATAGCCCACAACATAAGGTCATTGTTAAAAGACAAAGGAAGAAAAGGAAGTTGGACTCTACAGCTGCTATTACCCCTGATAATGAACTGATGGATGTTCTCTGGAAAGACTCACCCGTCGACCCATCTGCCAATCTTACTAGACTCTCACAGTTTGCAAGTGCCTATGCTACAACAACCATCAACAAAGCAACAGAGGTGCAAATATTTCTTAAAGAAAAAGAAGATAAAATTATGTCGCTTGAACAACAATTACAACAAGAAAAATCTAACCGACAGGCAGAGATACAGTTAGCTAAGCTACAACAGGAATTCAAACAAATGCAAATAGAACATCGAGCCAAGTTAGCAGAAAAGGAAGCAAAAATATAGGCAATAACTAATGTACACTAAGATGATCCAAAAATTGATCAGTTTATTAGCGAAGTGCTCGGTCTTAACTCCCAGCTGATGCACCAAAAATAATTATTGTCCCAAAATATTTCACAATGGAACTCTTATTGCAAAACAAGCGAAAAATTGACAAGTCAAGTCGTGGAGATGAGACTTGAATATGATGAGATATTTAGAAAGGTCTCCAATTTCATCACCTGACAGAATACAAAATATGGGAGAAAAGCCGACTTGCCTAAACTAGAAGAGTCACATAAAGAAATCACTGGGATTCTCAGCTTAAAGAGGCAGAAAAGGCAACAATAGACGTGGCAGCAGCAGTAAATAGTGTTATTGAAAATGTCAATGAAAATTTACATAGTGCCAACCTTGTGGCAGAATCCATTCCAAGTTTTCTTCCTAATGTGAAACAACTTGAACTACAGCGGAAAAATGCAACAGAAGAAAAAGCAGAAGTAATAAGGAAAACGACCAGGTTAAACTGGGAAGGATATTGGCGACATCTGGTAAAACCTCACAGCCAATGGATGACCTTGTGATGCCTAACCACTTGTACAGAGAAACTGGTGCTAGCACTGACCGATGTCGTATTCGCTGGACAGTTGAAAGTTGAAGTTGGCCAACCAACACAGCTCAAGCCCATGATGGACATTTGCGATCTGAAGGATCAAATGCAGGATAGCTAGTCACCATGTTCATTTCTATTTTGATTTTATTTTTGCATAATTTGAGGCAGGTCGTTTAAACCTCCTCAACTATTTTTGTAATAATTTATTTTTAGTTTTATAGTTTAAGTATTTAAACCCCTCTCATGCATGTAAAGAGAGGTCCAGAAATTTTATCAGAAACAATCTTCAAAACATACACTTCTATCCCTCTGAGGAAGTTCTAGTGAAATTAATGGAACAGGATTTATTTTTATCTAATTTAGCATCTTTTACTGAAATTGCACTTTTGTACTCTTAGATGGTGTTGAATGGACTGAAAGTAGATCAATATTGCTGAAGCACATGAGTAGGACATATTATAAATGGTACTTTTATCTCGCGATATCTTTTACTTATGTATCAAGCAATGATTTCTTTTCAAATTGTTTATGTATGAAAGTTTGAATCTTGGTTGCCATTATTGCACTTTTGTATGATGATGATCTATATTTTATGTTGAATACATGAATAATTCCTTATGCAATATATCTTTCACAATCATTTCATCTAACTTTTTATATGAAATGATTATTGTTAAAACAAATTCATTTCTCATCTCAATTGAATGATCTTTATTATCAATTGCTTTCAGACATTATTGTAGATCTCATACATCAATTTACTCTCGGGTATAGTTATAACTAGATAGTGTTTAAATTAGGATAAAATGCATGTAATTATTAGTTTAGATTAGATTACTTCTAGCTTAGATATTACTCCAAAACATCACATATCACCCCATTAGAACAATCATTAAATAGATTTGGAAACTGGTCCCATTATCCCCAGTCAGAGCCACTACTCCAAACGGAAAAGGAGCTGCCAACCAAGGTCTAGACCGAGTGGTTTTCCCCCATGTTGAAGCAATGATTTTCAAGGCTTCAATAGGTCCTCAAGATTTAGATATCACCTCCTCCACCCCTCTACTCAATCAATCTAAGGAAGTCAAATGCTATGTGCCAAAACAGACTAACACTTCTCCACAAGCTTCCAAACACACATTCCACTTACATTTTGAATGAATCTGATTTTATTCAAATCAGTTTCTTCCTTCCTTACCCCCTCAAAAGAGGAATATGGAGGAGAATAAAAGTTATAATGTAAACGACAATTGAAACTTACTACCTTTTAGTCATTGAAATAATGGCTCACAATGAAAACCAATCTATTAAAAAATAAAAATAAAACCAAAATGACATGCATTGTATACAATATTAGGCATGTGACTTATTTCACCTCAAATTATTTAGAAAACTTCTGGCAATAATCACATAGGGGATGTTTTGTCGATGTGTTTCAAACCATCAAGTGTGATTCATCGTCAGGACAAGATGGAGAGTCATGTCTTAGCATAGGATTAAATAGAGAGAGCGTTGTATAGAACAATTAATTTTCCAACGACTAAAAATAACAGCTAGTTTTGAAAATATTATTTAATAATAAAATATTCTGAATGTTAAATCTAACTATTAGAGTAAACAATTTATATTTTATTTAATTAATTAATTAATATGACAATATAATAACAAATCAAGTCAATAACTAAAATATTAAGTCAACAAATAAAAACAAAAGTAAAATAAAGTAAAATAATTTTTTTATCATTAGGTCTAAAAAATAATAATAATAATAATAATAAATCAAGTAAAATAAATAAATCAAACAACAATAAAAGAAAATTAAAAATGAAAAGTTAAAAGGAACATATAAAAGAAGAAAAATAAAATAGACAAGTAATTCATTATATATATATATATATATATATATATATATATATATATATCTTTTATAAAAAATATAAAATAAAATAAAAATAGAGGGAAAGATATTAGTAAATATTAAAAAGACAGGTTCAGGACCCAGAACTGCTAATTTTCCAACCATGGTCTCTGTTTAGATTATTGGGCCTCTTTTCAATTTTTATGGCTTCCCTAAACTTGCAATGATGGAAATGACTAATCCTAGCAATGATGGGCCTCTTCAACGCAGATGTGATGTTTTGTATTTTTCGCATGTTCTGCTAGAGTTGAGGATTGGGAACTCCCATGTTTTATGTCAGTTGTGTGCTCATGAATCCTTTGATTTATTGGGCGATCGATCTCACTAATGTAGGGAGTTCCACAAGAACATGGGATGACATAAACACCTTTCATATCCTTCAGGTGCACTAGGTCTTTTACAAATCTTAGGGAGCTCTGAATGTTGTTTAGGGGCCTAAAGGTTGATGGAACCTTATGCTTTTTTAGGATACTCGCAATCTTGTCAGTGGTCCCTTAGATAAAAGGAAGATGCACCCTTGAACACTAACCCTTAGGTTCTTTTTTTAATCTTTAGACCTTTGTCAACTTTAAGGAGAGCTTTAAGACATTGGTGCCTAATATATCCATTATGATTAAAAACATTAAGGAGATGGGGTTTTTCATCATTAAGGTGATTTTTATCAGAAAATATTAAAGCTCGAGTAGCTAAGGTGTTGAGAACACCTAATTTTTTAGCAGGGAAATGATGGGATCGGGCATGAAGATATTGCTCCATGTGAGTTTTCTTATGAAAGGCCTATTGAGAGAAAGAATTGTCATCCTTCTTCGAAATTAGGATGTCAATGAAAGGTAGACTCCCATTGATTTCACATTCCATGGTAAACTTTATGGAGCTAGACGGATTGTTAAGATGTTGGAAAAAAATTCCAACTTTTCTCGACCATGGGACTAGATGACACAAGTGTAACTTACAAACCTCTTCCAAAGTTTAGGCTTGAAATGGGCCGAAGTCAGGGCCTTCAATTTAAGGTATTCCATGAAAAAATTAGCCACTACAAGGGAAAGGGGGTAACCCATGGGCACACCAAAAGTTTGTTCGTAGAATTCCCCATCAAAGTTGAAGAAAGTAGAGATAAGACAAATTTCAACTAATTTAGCCATGTTGGGGTCAATAATACTCTTGATGGCTTCAATGGCCTCATTAATAGGTATATTTTTATAGAGGGAGACCACATCGAAACTCACAAGCACATCATGAGGATCAAGATTAATATCCTTTAACACTTGGACAAACAATGACGAGTCCTTCACAAAGGATTCAATAAGGCCAACAAGGGGTTCTCACTTTTGGGCTAAATACTTAGCTAGAATATAGGTTAACCCTCCTATAGTGTTGACAATGGGTCTTAGGGGAGCCCCTTCTTTGTGGATCTTAGGAATTCCATAAATACTAGGGGCAATAGGGCTACTTTCAACGAGATTATGGCTAAAGGAGTTAATAATGCTACTATATTTAATAGCTAGAGCCACAATTTTGGAGATCTTCACCTCCTAAAAGTTTCATGTTTTCAAATAAACGCGTGAGAATTTATAAAATCAATCTAAAAATTAATAATGAAATTAAATGTAAATACAAGAGTCAATGCAATTATTGTCCTAATAGTATATGTTTAACTTGCAAAACAACAATCAAGGTAAACAAAATGATACATATTGATGAAGGAATTCAACATTGAACAATTGGGGCTTTGTTTTTTTAAATTAGATGTTCTTGTCTTTCTCTCCTCACACTTTCTACAACAGCTAGCAGTTTCTATAGAAGCATCAATAGTTTATAGTTATATTTGCAACATTGGGAGCAATTTTTAAAGAAGTTACAACAACAACAGTGTCGTGGATATCAAGAAAACTATTGTGAGATTGACTATCAGCAATTAGCAATATATGTTTATTTTACAAAGTCCATGAGCCCATAAAGTGGTGTTTTCCTACTTATAAACAAAAAGCAAACAAGTAGAGTGATATGTATCCCCTTTAAAGGCTTGAAAAAATAATTGTACATATTCCAGAGAGTGGAAAAAAAAGAGATTTTGCATTTGTTTCATGAACCAAATAATGATGTTGATGGTTATGACAGAAATACTTAGAACAAAAAACTCCATATGTAGATGATCCAGGAGGATCCTTTAGTTGCTCCAAGTTCTTTCCAGAAATAATGCCAAGTAGTAGATCCCGTCATTCAGAATCTACCAGTAGTTTCGGTTTCTCATTTGGTCTCTGGATGTAGGAGAAATCATCCATCAAAGTTTGTGGTGAATAGGTGCAGAAGGGGCCTTGCTGGCCATGCACTAGGGGACTTTTGAGGTCTAAAATGGGCCTCCTAAGCAAAATGTACAATCAAAACAAACTTTATAAGAACCACTAGGATTCAATATGATGATGTCAACCATGGGGGATGATTCGCCATTTTTGGAGTAAAAAAGTAAAAATATTAAAAAATAATAAAACTAATTTTTCAACTCGTATTTTCAACTTATCTCCCTAAGGTTTTACTAAAATTTTGAATGGGAGCATTCATTGGATACAAAAATTAATTCCTCATCCAAAGACTACCCATGTTGCATACTTTCGATGGACCCTACTACATAAAAAATGAGAAATACATGAAAACATGTGATTGCGATCACGTTTTTCATGTATTTCTCAGTTTTGGTCCATCGAAATTATGCAACATGGGTACTCCTTGGATGAGAAATCAAATTATGCATCCAACAATTGTTTCCACTCAAAATTTGAGTAAACCCATAGGGAGATAAGTTGAAAATACAAGTTGAAAAAAATAGTATTTTCTTTTTTCCCTCTAAAATTTGGTGATGTCATCTAATCTTATTTTATTATTTCCACTATTATTTTATAATTTCCTTAGGAGGCTCATTTTAGACCTCAAAAAATCCCCTAATGTGGCATTCCAGGAGTTCGACTTGGTGACAGCCAAATCAATGAGGTTTGGTTCATATTTCATGTCATGGGTGCATTAGGGTTTAAAGGCACAATTTCAAATATTAAGGACTATGGTTATCAAACCATATGATATGATTTATTAAATATTTGATTGAAACCTTAAAAGTGAAAATACATTATAAATCAAAAGTTCACAAAGTATGATGAAAAGCATTATGGTATAAAAAAGGGTGGCACATGACATAAACCTAAGTGCAATGGTGTGAAACTATTTATTAAACCTATGGTGGCAATACATATGGTGCATTACAATGGTGGACGCATTTATAATATTAATGCAACAAGTCATGATCTAAACCTAATGTTTATGGTAAAGTTTGGAGTGGAATATTTAGGTTGAAGGCTTTGGTATATAAATTTTTCTAACATTATATACCATGGTTCAATTGGTGAAATCTCATGTAAAGAAATTCTTTGGATCATTTCCTAATAAAATGGATGCCCACTTGGAAGTGGACCCGGAGACATAGTCTAGGAGGAACGAACTCCATCAATAATTTGGTGTGTTTGCTTCTTCTCTTTCTATTGTTATGTTATTTGCTTCTCTCAAGTTTATGTTTATGGCATATTAATAATCAGTTTCCCTCTTTCATTCACACTTATGCAACCTTAGTTAATGTTGATAAAGTTATTCAAATAATCAATCTTGTATTTTTCAGATCATATTTTGGTATCATAGCGAGGTTGATCTTGTTTAAGTAGGGTTTTTTCCAATGTGAATGTTGACTAGATCTAGGTTGCGATGTGGAGAAGGGAAACTAGAAGAGGCCAATCCAGAGATTGGAAGAGGAAAGTCATTTGGCAGATGGTAAGTTCAAATGAAGGAGAAGCTCCTGAGAGAAAGAGTGAGGATCAATTTCAGCAGATATTCCTTAATATGCAAAGGATGATTGCAAAAATTTATGAAGACAAGAAGACTAAAGATGCAGCGTTGTCTTCAAAAAGTAAGAAGGAGAAAAAGGGTGAGGAGAAAGCTGATGGTGACGAATCTCCTCCTTCTCCATGTTCGTCTTCTAAAGGCATGAAAGAGAAAATGGACAAGAAGAAAATTAATGGTAATGAACCTCCTCCTCCTCCATCTTCATCTTCTTCTTCTTCTTATGATTCAAGTTCAGATTCTGAATCAAAGAAGAAACATAAGAAATCTCCTTTCTTGAAGCTTTATGTTAAGTTTGAATTACTGAGATATGACGGTGAATTGAATCCTAAAAAGTTAGATAACTGGATTAAACAACTTGAATTTTAATGTAGAATTAAGAATATTGTTGATGATTCTGCAAAAATTCAGTTAGCTACACTCAGAACGGGGGAACAACTTTAATTTGGTGGGAAATTAAAACACAATCATATTTAAAGCATAATGGTAAAATTATCTCTTCATGGTCTAAATTTATTAAAGCTCTTAGAAATCAGTTCTATCCTTTAGGATATATGCAATAGGCTGTAATAGATTGGCAACATTTGAGCAAGGTAAAGGATAGAGTGTGCAAGAGTTTAAAGAGGAATTTAGGAAAAAGGCATTAGCACTTGATATTTCATTAAACACACGGGAAATTTGTTAAAGTATATTGCATGTTTACATTCTTATTTGCAACATACATTTCTTATGTTTAATCCAACTAACTTTGATGAAGTATGTGTGCAAGCTATTCATATTGAATCAGGTGGCAGACCTTTTCAGTGGAAACCATTCAAGCAGTTAGAACAAAAAGCCTTTAAAGAAGGCAAAGGAAAGGGTAAGTTGAAAGGAAAGAAATCGGTGATAATAAAGAAAGAAGGGGAAAGACCTATATGTACTCACTGTCAGAGGATCGGACATGATGAATCCAAGTGTTGGAAGCTTCATCCAAAACTTAAGCCAAAGAAGTTCCTTAAGGAGAAGGGTGAAATGAAAGTAAATGTTGCAGTCCAACAAGATTTGGGATCTGACTCCAGTGATGAACAAAAGATTACCGCAATGAGTCTAACAGGTATACTTTCTGAAGCTAGTTCTAGTTCTACTTACTCTGCATCATCTTCAAAGATTAATAATGTGACTGATGAAAAGAAGAGGGTTGAACTTTTTCACATAAGGATTATTTCCAAGCACACTAAGATAGACACATTATTTGACAACAGGTCACAAGAAAACTTAATATCTGAGGAACTAGTAAGGAAATTGGAATTGGAAACTAAAAATCATCCAAAACCATACCCTTTAGGATGGTTGAAAGAAAACACTCAGATGCATGTCACAAAATAGTGTCATTTAAGGTTTGCAATTACAACTAATTTTGTTGATGAAGTTGAGCTAGATGTGATTCCTCTAGATATATGTGGAGTTGTGTTGGGTAGTCCATATCTTTATGATAGACATGCTATTTTTCATAGAAGGGAGAACAAGTATCATCCTTTTAAGAAGGAATTGAATACATTGTCAGGGCACACAGAAGTAAGACAAACTTGGATTTAATCAATGCCAGTCATTTGAAAAGGTTAATAAATTCAAGTAAAAGGTATTTTCTCATGATTGTTAAAAAACAACCTAAAGACAAGTATGATGCTTTTCAAGGGTGTGTTTCCCAGTTTAAGGACAAATTGGTTGGAATAGTATATTATTATGGAGAATTGTTTAAATAACCAAAAATTATCCTTCCAAAACAAGAAATACAACATGAGATTCAATTACTATTTGTTGCACCTCTTCTAAATATCAGCATGTATCGTATATCAGTCATTAAATTGGATTTAAGAAATGGTTATCATCATATGTATATTGTAGAGAATGATGTTTGGAAAATTGCATGTGAGACTAGACAGGGGCTTTATGAATGGTTGGTTATGTCGTTTGCTTTATGAAATGCTCCAACAACTTTAATGAGAGTGATGAATGGTGTGTTTTTCTATTTTCTTGATAAGTTTGTCATAGTCTATCTAGATGATATTCTTACTTTCAGTTCAAGTTGGGAACTTAGAAGTTTTGTGGGTGCAGATCAATATTGGAGGAAATTTGTTTTTCATTTCTCTTTTATTGCATCACAACTTCATGCTTTAATAAGTTTTAAAGCCTCATCCAAGTGGGGAGGAAAACAGGAAAAAAAAAAAAGGCATGTGAAACTTTAAAGAATAAAATGATAATAGTTCCACCAGACCTTCAACAACCATTTGAAATATAATATTATGCTAGTAGGTATGAAATGAGCTCAGTTTTGTTTCAGAAAGGGAAGCCTATTTGTTTTCATTTCTAAGCATTTTCTAAAGCAATTGCAAACTATCCACTAATGATAAGAGATTATGTTCATTAATGAAAACTGTTAAACAATGGAAACATTATTTAATGGGAAAGGAAACAATGATTCAAATAGATCATCAGCCACTTCAATACCTTCAAACTCAAACTAAGTTGTAGTAGTCTCAACATTATAGATGGATGGGTTTTTTGCAGCAAGTCCACTTAGTAATCAAGTATAAGGAAGGTACAACAAACAAAGTAGCTAATATGATGTCAATATTTTCATTGAATATTCTAGTTATTCTACAAAACAGTTCTTTAGCAGATGAAGGTTATATAGAATAATATACTACAAATATACTATTTTCAAAGATATTTGTGAATCGCCAACTCATGATGCACAAGTGGAAAAAGTAAATTACCATGTTCATAATAGGTCATTTTACCATCTTAGCAAGTTTTGCATACCACATGGAGAAATAACACATGTGATTAGGGAAGCACATTTTTCTCGTGTTTCAAGGCATGTTGACACAGGTAATCTAGTGGCACAACTGCAATGGTTTTTCTATTTTCCTTAGTTGAATGAAATAGTTCATATGTTCAAAATGCGCCATGATAAGCATGGGAAGGGTCATCATTTTTAGGTTGGTCATAAAGTATGGATTTACATCAACAGAGTAATGATGAAAGGTGAAGGTAAAAGGAAGATCCGCAATTTCAGTATGGATATATCAATTATCGTCGAGTGAGACTTAAAGGCATGGATCCAGGCAAAGTAAGGTGGATGGAGATCAGAAGGGTGAGGGAGCTATACCCTCATCTCATGTCAGCTTAAAACCAAACTTTTGGTGGTCTAAAAGCTTCTAGTGGAGAGGAATGATCCAGGAGGATGCTCTAGTTTCTCCAAGTTCAAAGGGTCCAATTCTTTCCGAAAATAATGCCAAGAAGTAGAGCCCGTATTTTTGAATCCAACAGTACTTTCAGTTTCTCATTTGTTCTCTGGATGAAGGAGAAATCGTTCTTCAAAGTTTGTGGTGAACAGGTGCAGAAGGGGCCTTGCTGGCCAAGTGGGGTTCCTGCAGTTCGACGTGGTGACATTCAAATAAATGAGGTTTGGTTCATATTTCATGTTATGGGTGCATTAGGGTTTAAAGAAACAATTTCAAATATTAAGGACTATGGTTATCAAACCATATGATATGATTTATTAAATCTTTGGTCGAAAACTTAAAAGAGAAAAGACATTATAAATCAAAAGCGCACAAAGTATGATGAAAAACCTTATGGTATAAAACAAGGGTGGCACATGACATAAACCTAAGTGCAATGGTGTGGAACTATTTATTAATCCTATGGTGGAAATACATATGGTGCGTTACAATGGTGGGCACATTTATAATATTAATGCAACAAACCATGATCTAAACCTAATGTTTATGGTAAAGTTTGGAGCGGAATATTCAGGTTGAATACTTTCGTATATGTATATGTATATTTCTAACATTATATACCATGGCAGAGGAATGTACCCACAGTGCGGGTCCAGTCAACGTATGACATAGTTGGCGGAACAGGTCAGTCGGCATCGTAAAGGATGTGAGTCAGCACCGAAGTTATGGTGATAATCATCCAGAATTTCTCAACGAGATGACACGTATCATTCCATGTCACACCAACAGCCGAAGAAACGTGACCGTCGGGGAGTCAACAAGTCGTAGGGCTGCAAAACATTTGACTGTCGGTACCTGCAAAACTATCAACCGGACCACCTGCAACCGATTTCACATCACCGCTGGGTTAACCGTTAGCATCGAGTCAGAATTAAATTTAATTCTATTTCTAAGGTTTCAGACCTATAACCTTATACCATGTGTTAGTTTAATGCGCCAGAAATGTAATGTGGTTTATAATACCAAAACCAAGTTAGGACTTCATTAAATTTATGCGCCATGAATTATGCACCGAACAACTTTAGATAAGGTGGTTTTTGCGTTATGTGAAGGTTTGTTATGCTAAATTTATGCGCCATGAATTATGCACCAAACAACTTTGGATAAGGTGGTTTTTGCGTTATGTGAAGGTTTGTTATGCTATGCCATAGTGTTAAAAACTTATTGCACCGAGGACTAGGTGGTTCGACCTAAAACCAATCATTTTCCAACTATAGCCCACGAGGTTCGACCCTAGAACCTGCCCGAGGCTTATAAAACAACTAGCCAATGAACCCGTGGTTAAAGGAATAAATAATGATTTGCAGAACTAGTGTGTATTACTGATTGCTTTTTTTCATGTAATAATATATTGGCCTTCTTCGAGCCAAATTGGGAATGGAGATAGGCATTGGAAAGCTGAGACAAGAGGCTTTCTTTCTACAGTAACCAGCAGTGCCTATGTGCATAGTTCAGTTAGTGAAATCTCATGTAAATAAACTCTTTAGATCGTTCCCTAATAAAACGGATGCCCACTTGGAAGCAGACCTAGAGACATAGTCCAAGAGGGACAAACTCCATCAACAATTTTTTGTGTTTGCTTCCTCTATTTCTACTATTATGTTATTTTCTTCTCTCAAGTTTATGTTTATGGCATATTAATAATATGTTTCCCTTTTTCATTCACACTTATGCAACCTTAGTTAATTTTGATAAAGTTGTGCAAATAATCAATCCTGTAGATTTTAGATCAGTAAAGAAGCACAAAAATTCACAAAGCGTAACTTGAAAACCTTTCTCCAGCTACCACCAAGTTGGAGTTAAATATTACTAAAGCAAATAGTGTTTTAAATATTCAATCATTTAGAATACTTACAAGTATATGATTAGGTGTACTTAATGTTTGGATTCTTTGATGTTTCTACCATTGTGATAATGGTGCTTTCATTTTCACTTTTGGTCAAACATAAGGGTTCTCACGTTAATGCAATTGGAATATAATTGTCTTTTTAATAGTGGATCTTTTACCCAAGATGAGGATTTCTCCACTCTAATCCTAATTCCATCTTACTTTGAGATTGTGTTGTTATTTTCTTGTTTAAAGTTGTCCTTGCTTACACTATTCTGCATTTATTAGTGGTTGTTTACATGATATATCTAACAATGCATTATTCCAATTTTTTAATGGCTAAGAGGAGGAGATCAACAAAACAAGGAGCCTCAAACTCCAAGTGGCTCAAGACATAAGACTAGTGAATACGCTAAATTTTCGGGGCAAGGAAAACTTTTGGACAGTAGTAGAAAGGGCCATGTATACCTGCCAAATCCTCTTCAATGTCATTTGTTCTCCATAGTTCTAGGACTTGGTTATGGTAATTAAAAATACCTGTCCAAGTTGCAAAGGATAAAACAATGAAAAACTTAAACCATTCTTCTCACAAAGAACAAACAAATTATTGATGATTTCTTGGATCCCATTCATTATTTATGAGTGAAACAAAGTTTCTATTGTGAAAGGTTTGGACAGATACAAGGAAGAGGAAATTTTCCAACATCATTTTTATTCACCAAAACGTTCAATATTCATTTCTTTAAGATTGCTTGAATGAGATCAAATATGACCTTTTTATTACAAATATTTTAACTAATATTATTGACTAAGTTAGCCCCTCAAATGTGGTGCAATTAATCATAGATAGTACACAGTTTGCGATGGTGCAACCTTCATTGCATGGCAACTACAGTAAAATATTTTTGGCTCTAATAATAGTCCATCAATTGAACCTTATTTTATAAAATTTAAGGATAACATACCATGGATTTAGCAACTTAGAGGGGAGGCTAGGGAAACTGTAAAATTCATCACCACCTATCACCAACTTCAAGTAATATTTCAACAACTTTTCAAGTTGAAGTTATTAAATGTGTCAAGACAAGATATGCCTCAAAATTCCTCATATTATGCAGCATTGTAGAAGTGAAATATGCATTGGTCATGTTGGGTGACTGAAATTGATTTATTTGGACACATTCAAATTCATAGAGGCCTTGTATGGTGTGTAGACTTGTCATTAATGAGGATTTATAGAGAAACATCAACTTTAGTGACTAATTTGATTTATTTTCAGTGAATTTTACTTCAAAATTTAAAATACGAACCAATAATGATTATAAAACTGCACATTATCTCTCAATTCTAGAAAGATATCATATTTCAATTAGCATCTATAATATACAACTTTATTATGTTCCTTGCGTATTACAATTTTTATTTTTTTTTAAATGAGGCTATCCATTTCTTTATCATAAATGAATAAAAGCAACAAAAGTTGAGTGATTAAAAACCCCAACATCCTCTTCTATCCAAGACTCTTAATAAGAGAACTATTATATAGGGATTCTAACTAATAAAAATTAACTGGCACACAAAATAATGTAAAATCTATATATGTGACTAAAAAAGTGTAGCCTTACTTTAAATAATTGCCAAGGATGGGTAGATAAAGACCATTTCTAACCACTAAAAGAGAATTTGGAACACATTACAATCTAACACTAAAAACAAATAAGTATAGCATTGATTTAAATTACTACTAGGGAGGGTGGATGAGGTCAATGGATATATTATTGATGTTAAAGCAACATTGCACTGAAAGAACTACCACTCGCACAACCTAGATAACAAACTATACATATTAAACCAATCACCAAAATTCATTTTTCCTATTAACTATAGAGAAAGATAGAATGATTAGATAGAAGAAATTATTCTAATCGTGTACTTTAAACCATAAAGAGAAACATTATCCATAGAAGTAAAATAATTGTACAAAAAAAAATTGAAACCCGAAAGCTACCAAAGGTTGATTATTATGCAATTTTAAAAAATTTCAGTAGTTTTAAATGGTTACACATAGCATCTAAGTGGGATAATCTATTCTCAAATTATATGACAAATCAAACCTTGTTATCATTCCATCACCTCTGATGTAAGAAAGTCCCAAAGCTCGTAAAGTGAACATTACAAAAGGACCCCTAAAGGATCCATAAAGAGACAAATTGTCGAAAGAAGTAAGACAATTTCTCATAAAACTTTTGAAATTCAAAAGTTTATGAAGATCGATTAATCTTCAATTTTAAAATTTTTTGATGGTTTTAAATGGTTATATATAACATCTGAGTGGGATAATATATTCTCAAAGTCTATGTAAAAGAAAACCTTGTTATCATTTCATTGCCTCTATTGTAAGAAGATCCTAAAGCTCATTTAATTAATACTATAAAAGGAACCCTAATCCATAGTTACAAATGTTATGGCCATTCTACTTAAATTGTCTCAACAATTTGGTTTTGGAATAGAACACATTTTAACCATACCATAGGGGCATGCCTTACCTTGCAGAAAAAAATGATGACCATCGAGAGTATCCCACCTACCATCTTAAGGGGTGATTAGGATTTGTGGAAACCATAACAATTTGTAAAATCTTAAAAAGAATATTTATTTCATTCAATCTCAAAAAATATAAGAGATGATCAACCCTATGCAATTGTGAATTATGTTCATTTAATAAAATAAAAACGATAGCAATGGGTAAATAGGAAAGGTGGAGGGGTGAATATAACAATGATAAGTAGGTAGAGGGGTGAATTTGTTTCATCGCCACTCCAAACATCTAGCAGAATCCCGAAGAAACAAATATGAATGATATTAATCTAATACAATCAAAACCTTGAATGGAGGAACAAGGTATTCGTAGAGTGGACCAGGTGAAATGAAGTGTTATGGAAATAAACGAGATACGACAATAAGTACTTACAACCATGCCAAAGATGAAAATCCATTAATTTATACTAGAATTCATATAGATAATAAATTTCCAACCAGTTGTAGCATTAAAAAAGCATTGCCATTACCAAGTCTCACAAGTATGCCTCCAAAAAAATGGTTATCACTTAGATACAAAGACATAAATGACTTCATATTACCAATATATGATAGAATCTTGGAGGTTATTAGGTTATCTGACAAGTTAAATAACTTTAAATTGGAACACTAAGTGATTGATGGAGGGATTTCCCCACTCAACCTATTATGTGACATATATGAGTCCTCAAGAAATTGGTATAATTTTGGAGAACCACAAGGTATCCTTCAACCATCACTATATAAACTTCATCCTCCACAAAATGCACAACAAAGGTTGTAACAACAAGAGCTTCCACCACCATTTACCCAAATCCCATTCTTCTTCTCCACTTCTTTGGCATTTCCCCACCTCGAAGGGTTCAAAGGATCGAAACAAAACTAAGATCCTATGCAATGGGATGTGCTTAGTTGGAGGCTTGGGAATTTTTGCCAGAGATGATCCTCCACCATGGTTACCACCATAGCCCTTCTTAGGGTGTTAGCTTAAGCCGTGAGATGGTGGTGGGCAGTAACCACAAACAATGCTAGAGGGCATTTGCTAATATAATGATCATGAAGACAGACACATATGCCCATGTTATCGTGAGCACCTACATAGCGGCCCCAACAGGAGGGTATCATATCATCTAGAAAACAAATAGAACAACTGTGAGTGTCATTGACCTAACTAGAAAGCAAGAAAAGGAAATGAAAAGCCATAATTTAATCCTAAAAAATACTAGGATACAAACCATAAGGAAGGCGAGGAAACCCCTCATACCTTTAACTAGTAGCAACAATTTATGGCTCACTTGCGAAACCTGAGTTGTAAGGTGAGATCCTCTTAACATCATCTCACTGAAACGGCACAAGAAAGGATTCAACAACAAACCCTATTGTTACAGGGAAAAGTGTCTACTCAGAACTGCTTATCCCACTAAGGTGTGACAGCTGCCTTAGAAACAAACAAAGTAAAGCTACTTTCGTTTTTCCTTTATGAAGTATATATAGAGAGGAACAAAGAAGACCAACCTCTGTCTTGTGCTAATCTCCTAGTTCGATTCCTCTCTTCTTTGATAGTCTTTCGCTACTTGTTCCCTTGCACGCCCAGCTTCACAGAGTACCTGTAAGATCACAGTAGCATAGCACTATACAAAGACATGGATCTATAATCATAAACAATCTAGGATCAGATGTAAATTGACCATACGAATGCAACAAACATGAATGACACAAAAGTATGGAGGAAAACTTGAATAGCTTTTATTGATAAACAAGAAAAAGCCAAGAGGAGTTACAACCAGTTGTTCTGACCCAGCATCAACCTCTCAGCAAGGAAGCCCCTCTTCACCTCATACAAAGCTTAGATCACCCAACAATCTAATGTTTGTCTCAAGAAACCAACAGCAATTCCTTACAATATGCAAAATTCCAGCCTCTGGATCTCTGGGATGAGGGATCCATATATAGATATCTGTAATGGAGATGAGTCAGCTTATGATTTGATTAGTGTCTTCTCTCTGATAGTTCTTGCTTCCACTTGGAGATTGATGATCTCTTACTCATCCTTGGTCGAATTCAGAGAGGCAAATGTCACAGGAGAAGTTTGTGGAAGCTTCCATTGCCTCTCCACCTCGCGGAATGACACTGCCATTTTTCATTTCTCGCCCATCGCACCCCATAGAAGGGATTTTTGAAATGCAATGCACCCTCACAGTGTACTTAGGTGAGATGCAACGCACCTGGCCTGTGGAGCAGCTGAAATGATCCTGTTTTGACCAATTTTGAGCAGTTTTTCATGGAGAACTTCTGGGAGAAGCTGCAATCAGTTGACCTTGCTCCTTTAGGGGTTAGAACAACACTTTTAGGGACTTAGGAGCCCTTGGTTTATGGACATTTCATGCTTGGGGTTGTAGTGCCCAAAAATGTCTATAACAGTTGCCCCCTAAAGCATGAGGCTGTTAATCTTTTGATGTCGGGTGAAATGCTTTATTATGAGGATCCGAAGTTCTTTCAAGCTGGGAGGAGACCTATAATAAGATACAATACAATAGATTATCTTCATAATATTTTCATGATCTAGCTGAGGCGGGCATTCCCATGCTCAGCTTTATAAATTCATTTTCATGTACATAAGACAGACAATCGTCTGAGTGTAGACTGATGATTCTGATAGAGCCATCATCCCTTTGATTGGATGATTATCTGTGCAGCAGTGATGTACATTTGATGTCTTTATTTCCTTGAATATATATCGCAGCCCGGATGGATGAAACTAGATCCGGGGTCTTCAATCTCATTCGATCTTCACTCGAAGTACAAGTCTATCCATGTGAGAGATGTTCTGAAGTCGAACATGGAAAGACATCGCTTGATTACCAGCCAATAATATAAGTTGTTAACAAGCACGAGAGGAATCACCGATAATGATAATGACCCTCAAGGTACTGCAGTACAATTCACGTGGTGTGAATAAAGGACTTGGCATCGAACACCACAAAAAATCTTTCGGTCGAAGGTCATTGATGTAAACCTGTCGCCGGAAGTGAGAAACTTGCCATTGAGGCATGCAAGCTTCAAAGTACTGAATGGGGTGTTCTTAGATCAACTTCTTGGATAATGAGCTGATGTCGACAAGAAGTGATCCGTCACAGGAGGGCCTTAATGAATCCCACATCAATGACACGGAACGGAGCAAATGATTTCAATGGAGGTGAAAACGATCTGGTGATATAAGGTTCAGGGTGGCGGTCATGAAAGAATGGAGTATAAATGTATTGTAGTGGGTGAGACAAAGGTGAATTCTCTAAATGACTTCTCTTGAACATATCGGCGACACTGACGTGATGGATTGGTAGCATTAACCCCAAATGTGGATGGTATGATGGAACCATGGTGATGTGACCGGTGAATGAAACAACCCAACCTGACTTGGATGCAGAGTGAAAGTGTCATGTTCAAGAGCGACTTGCTACCAACAAAGTTTCTTCAAGTTTTCTTCCCAATTTTTCCCCAGTCATTGCTGACCAGTACCTCTTTATTTTTATCAAGCTTGAGGAGGATAACATATGCTTGTTCTATAATTTTCCCTTTGGGCAAACCCATCGCTATGTTTTAACGAGCCTAGCGATAGTGAAACTCGTTCTCGTCTATAGACAAGTTTGTCGCTATTAAAATTTTAACAAGTTTAATGACAAAGATAACTCAGTCCTTTTTCAATTTTAGAGAGTATGAAAAGGAACGTAAAGGAAACTCCAAAATTCCTTTTTCGTCACCTAATCCCTTAAGTCCGAAAAAGTATAAAACAATACAGAAGGGATGAATTTTCGATACTTTTAACGAGCCGAACAAAACAAGCGCTCGATCTTTTTGTGTAATAATCCCTCAGGTCCAAAAAGATTAAAATTTAGAGGAGGGATAGCACTTCCGGTCCCTTTAACGAGCTGGAGAGGCCAATGGCTCGGCAATCTTTTCATATTTTATGAGTCAATTGAAAAGAGCTTAAAGGAGACTCGTCTTTTGAGGAACGAGTGATAAAATGGGTAGCAACTGATTCTAGGTAAGGTTTGGAATTTTCCAATCACAGCAGTGTTACAAGGGTGGCTAACATGATCACTCTTCGCAACTGTTCCTCAAAATGGGTAAACAATCAAATGGAGGTGAATGATCGTCCAATGCAAAAGTGGAGGTGATGGTGCAAACACGACCAAGGCTATAAAGGCTGAAGTATTACATTCACGATGGTTATTTACCGGAAATTGGTTCATTTTTTAATGAGCTTAAACTCTGGGGGAACATGTGCTCATTGCTTATGTTTATTTTTTAACGAGCATGAAGTCCGCGCTAAAACTGCTCGATTAATCCAGTCATGTGATAAGAATGTCTCATATATAAAAATGGCAACTTTTAGAGTTTTGCCCCACATCCTTTCTTTATGCAAGTTAGGAAACGACCAATCCTACGAGTTTAAAGGGTTAGAGGACCTACAAATTTAAAAAAATAAATAGTCGCTCTTCGCTTGCATGCCCCCAGGTATAAAACAGAGTTTCAAGGTTACCCCTTCTTCTTTCCGTTAAAACATTTGTCTTACCGGGAGAGGTCTACCTCTTACAGGCTACCAAATATTGTTCTATTTACAGCGTAAACAAAACACTTCTTCGGCGATGTTTCTCTAAATAAACAAAGGTGAGTGGCGATGCTTGCCAACCCACATAACTTTGACAAGAGAATCTTATTCCAGAATAACCCCCTCTTCCAATCACGGACGGGAGTACAGACTAGTCATATTTTCTCGCGGAAACCTACCCTATACCCGAAGTTTTCCTGCCAAAGCAGACCAGGGTGCATGCCCCCTGGGTTTCAGTCATGTTCGCCGAATCACTCGCGCTCATCAGGCGAACGGACTGGAAATTGAGACATTTCTTGCGTGAAAAGACCATTCAGGGATGGTATATGACTATTTTCTATGCGTGAACCGGGGAATGAAAGCTGGTCTACGAGCTTGACCACTCTTCCTTCATGCGGAAAGCACATTACTCTAAAGAGTGAGGAGACAATCGCTCCTATGCAATAAATATAGTCTCGTCTAAGGAGTAGATTATAATCTAGGGGTCCTTGAACTACCATTACGTTCATTTGAACGGTTTTCCCCCTCAATGTTATTGGCACATTGGGAAGGATCCCTAACGGTCGACTGGTTCCTTTATCAAAGCCTGTTAGATTTCTCATCTCAGGCAAAAGCGATGGCGAACCAAGTGCTTTCCAAGCAGTCGAGGAAATGATACTCACAGAAGCCCCTTCATCTATGATGGTACCAGTCATAACCATTCTATATATTTGAACAATGATTCGGAACGGTACACTAGCTGGTAAACGGGGTTTGCCTAGTTGATTCCAATCAAAGGAGACAACTAGGTTGCTTGGAGGTGGGACCGAATAGACGGCCAGGTATGACTCTGACGAACTTCCTTCCTGCAGTAAAGGAACGGGTAGATTGCCCCCATGTTCGTTGGAGTCTGTGCTTACGAAAAGAATTTGGACGGTGTCATCCTTGTTCTCTTCGGTGACTGTATCATCTGAAGATGGAACCTCTGAAGGCAAGACCGGGTCAACTGCCGCCTCGACCTTTTGACTTTTGTCTGGTATGGGTTCAGATGGTTTGTCTTCAATGATAGATGCTTCAGCCGACCACCTGAGCGGGCCAACCGGATTTTCAACTAGTGACAGACTCGGCAAGAGTTTTTTATATCTAGGAGGAAGTCGTAACAGTGAAAACGGACGATCGTCCAAAACTCTTTTAGCGTCGTCTAAGAAGGGACAATGATGGACGGCACGATTGCCTTCGCACAGTTTACAAGGAAATCTATATTTTCCTTTTTGTCTTGGGGCTTCGCTTTCACTAGTCGACAGTGTGTTTTCAACATGATCACCAGAGGTTGACGACACCGGGTTGTGCAAACGAGGAGACCAATCCCTTAAGATCTGAGGGATGCAAGGACAATCTCTATGATAGTGGTCTCCTTTGCAAATGACACATGGCGATTTAGGCCTGGTCGGTGCAGTGTGTGGATTTTCGCTAGACGACGCTCGTTTGCCCCCATTCGCTTTTGGCTCCTTCTTCTTCTTCTCTTTCTTCTTCTTTTCCTTCTTCTTCTTAGGTACTTGACTTTTGGCTTTACCAGCCCCATCAAGCGAAGAGGAAGGAGGAGAGGAAGAATTGGAGGAAGTAGAAGGTTGGTGGGTAACTCTGGACTCGTCTAGTTGCTAAATTGATTGTTCAGGAATTGCGGTGTTCTGAATGACAGAGGTTGTGAAGAGCCATACAGGCAAGCCGATCGTCAGTCCTGGAAGTGACAATGTGGCCATATGGGGTGCACCAACATCTCCCTAAGAGGAGAAGGGACTAGGATTTCCTCCAAGGGAAATTCCTTGGTTGGTGGATTCCATTTTCTCAACCCAAGATCAATGTAGGAAAGGGTAATGAATATTCCGTTTAAAATAAATTTTAGACGCTTTGACACAACTTGTTTTTTCAATTTTTAAGAGTCGAGAAAAAACAAAAGATGACTCTAGTCTCCTTTGATTTTTAATGAGCCTGAAGTGACAAGTGCTCAGATGGAACTTTTCTGTTAAAGAGTCTGAAAAGGAACGAAAGGGACTGCTCTGGAAATCTAGGTAGACGGATTACGCAAAACTGCAGAATACTTTTTACGGTACGGCAGTCAATATTCCCGAATGTTGTGTTCAGTGCATTGCGATCGATAGGGCGGCAGACACGGCTTCCTATGGATAAAGGATTAAGCCTATTGTGGTCTCCCAAAATATACTCGACGGTACGTGGGAGCACAAGTCCGTACTGGCACTTATTGTCTCAAAGTGGAGGAATCACCCAACCATCAGTGAGAACAACAGTTACCGGGTTTTATGACACCGAAATACATCTCTAGCCTAGACTTCTAAATGTTGTGCGTTAAGTTCCAAAGCGTTGTTAGATTCATTGAATTTATTTTATAGTTGATCTTGTTTATGAAGTTTGTCTTTCAGGTTCACCGCGAGATGTAGATGTAATTCCTAAAATGAAATCTAAGATGATAAACAATCTTTTTATCTTCTTTGTGCAATGGAAATCCTAGCTACTAAGGAAAGAAAGACAGAATCCTTTCACAAAGAGCAAAGAGCACACTCTAAATGCACTTTCCTAAATCAAACCAATCAGACTGTCTAAATGCAAATGCACATGCATGTATTTGTTTTCGACTTTCTTAGTATATGAATGATAAGAAGAAAGTTGATGCACAAATCTGAATTTCTTTTCAAGCGACAAATATCAACAAGTTGCTTTTCGAAATAAAAAATGGAGACGATCACAACACCTTACGATTTTGAAATGAATACTTGTTTTTGACACTAGAAAAATTACAAATTCAGACCAAAAACAACAGTAACAGGATAATCGACTATCAACAGCAATCAAACTCTTTCCTATGATTGAAATCGGCACTTGCGACAGTTTCAAATCAAAGGACGACAGTACGATTATGCTACTTTTGCAAAGGAGAACTGAAAATGACTCAACAAACACACAAAAACATTTACAGTTCTTTTGCACAAAGGAGGTGGAATAACAGCAAGGAAAAGGGGTTTCAAACCGACATATACTGATCACAAGCAACAAAATTCATGAATAGAACTGGAAAGAATGAATCACAGAAACCAACACTACACAAAGCCTAGTCTGATCAGCACACCTGTAGCACAGGGAATTTGAAATGTAGCGCACCTTCTACACTCGGGAAGTGCGCTGAATTTCAGATTCTCAGAACAGTACCTGCGCTGGGCCAGAAACGAGACTTTGCTTGGGTTCCGAGTCACAGTTTGCAGTTCAGTTCATGGGTTTTGGCTGAGAAAAAGGTAATCAGTAATTCAACAATCAGGGGTAGATCTAAGGAGGATCTAAGAGCTATCACAAGGGCAATCAAAGAGTTTGTGAATCAGTTGTTTAAATCATAAACAGATCTCGTAGATGGACTGAAGTAGCATTTATCTACTTTGTGTTTGCTATGGCAAATACAGTTCGAATGCTACCTGTAAGTTTATGAAATAGACAACAAGGAAGATAAACAAACATACTAATTTGTCCCCAGTGGAGTCGCCATTTTGCTACAGGGAAAAGTGTCTACTCAGAACTGCTTATCCCACTAAGGTGTGACAGCTGCCTTAGAAACAAAGTAAATCTACTTTCGTTTTTCCTTTATGAAGTATAGATAGAGAGGAACAAAGAAGACCAACCTCTGTCTTGCGCTAATCTCCTGGTTCGATTCCTCTCTTCTTTGATAGTCTTTCACTACTTGTTCCCTTGCACGCCCAGCTTCACAGAGTATCTGTAAGATCACAGTAGCATAGCACTATACAAAGACATGGATCTATAATCATAAACAATCTAGGATCAAATGTAAATTGACCATACAAATGCAGCAAACATGAATGACACAAAAGTATGGAGGAAAACTTGAATAGCTTTTATTGATAAACAAGAAAAAGCCAAGAGGAGTTACAACCAGTTGTTCTGACCCAGCATCAACCTCTCAGCAAGGAAGCCCCTCTTCACCTCATACAAGGCTTAGATCACCCAACAATCTGATGTTTGTCTCAAGAAACCAACAACAATTCCTTACAATATGCAAAATTCCAGCCTCTGGATCTCTGGGATGAGGGATCCATATATAGATATCTGTAATGGAGATGTGTCAGCTTATGATTTGATTAGTGTCTTCTCTCTGATAGTTCTTGCTTCCACTTGGAGATTGATGATCTCTTACTCATCCTTGGTCGAATTCAAAGAGGCAAGTGTCACAGGAGAAGTTTCTGGAAGCTTCCATTGCCTCTCCACCTCACGGAATGACACTGCCATTTGTCATTTCTCACCCATCGCACCCCATAGAAGGGCTTTTTGAAATGCAACGCACCCTCACAGTGTACTTAGGTGAGATGCAACACACCTGGCCTGTGGAGCAGCTAAAATGATCCTGTTTTGACCCATTCTGAGCAGTTTTTCATGGAGAACTTCTGGGAGAAGCTGTAATCAGTTGACCTTGCTCCTTTAGGGGTTAGAACAACACTTTTAAGGACTTAGGAGCCCTTGGTTTATGGACATTTCATGCTTGGGGTTGTAGTGCCCAAAAATGTCTATAACACCTATATAGAAGCTTGAATAGAGAACCTCATAGGAGTCAAGACATGGGATAAATTGAACAAATTGATTATCAATAAATTTTTTAAATGCATGGTGTGATAGAAATACAAATTACTTGTAATGGATAATAAGCCCTTACTAAGGTTACTACTAGTTCAACCATAATGTAACTGACTTGCAACCAAAAAAAAAAGGGTGGTCACTAAGAGAACAAAATTGTACCATAACCAAGGAACTCGAATATAATCAAGTTGGTTACCTGGAAGGAAGCACGAGCTAGTCATCCATGCAAGATCGAACTTAGAGTGAATTGAATGGAAAGCAGTCAAGAATGACTAAGCTTTGAAGGAATGAAATAATGGAGCCATTACTAGAATTAATATCCCAACATCGAGCCTAATGTGTAAATAAAACCTCGTAGAGAAGATCAATCAAATAAGCTACATAACATATAGATTAACTTTAAGGAAAGAAGGGAAAAAATTGAACTGGGTTCACAACTTACCTATGAACTCCACTCTCAATAAAGTTCAAGCTCCACCCGTCGAATATGCATTTTGAATCATGGTCCATCATAGGCTATGAAGATGGTGTGGTCATTGTGTCATCTTTCCCAAGGTATGCGCCGTATATGTGTGAAGCATGCAAGTGTTTTGCACCGAGGTTTACTTAGCAGCTTCCTCCCCAAATTGGTTTTCCTAAGAACATGCTAATTCTCATTCTTCAGAAACGAGGCCTCAATCTAGATCCCAAAACTTGAAAATAATAAAAGGGTTTATGATATAGCCTTTATCCCAAAAAATTTCACGCGAGAATTTTTAATTAAAAATATAATAAACAATTAAAATGAATCGTAATTTTATTATTATTATTATCCAATTTTAAGGTCACAGCCAAGCCAGACACCAAATTGGTGTATGAGACCCTCTTGTTTGCGGGACAAGGGACCCACCTCCATGTAGAGATTTGACTACTAAGTCTATGAAGGCATACATACTCTACCCCTCTAGTTTTGAACATGTGACCTCTTAAGAGGAAACACATGCTCTTAACCATTAGGCCCACTCTTTTTATATAAATCTCTTAAACCCCTTTTTTGTATAGTAATGCAAGAACTAAAATTATTAAAGAAATGCAAATACAATAATGCAAAATACCAAAGTTGGATTTATGCAAAATACTAATGTTTCAAATTCAAGAACATAACTATTATGTGAAGTGTGTTTTATCTAAGAGGTAAATTAGATTCATTGTAAAGGTTTTTATAATTTAAAAAGGTAAATTATGTATATATATTATTATGTTATATTATATAATTAGGTAAGGAAGAATCAAATTTGAGTTATTATAATGTTAGAGAAAAAGGGTTAATGTTTCAAAATCATTGTTATTTTAATAATGTTAAAATAACAACAAAATTCATATAAAAGGAAACAATTTAGAAGATAAATTAGATATATTTTTATTAGGTTACATTTCATTTTTGTGTGATTAGTCATGGAGGAATTAATTGTTCATGGTTATAAAGTTGGAGAAAAGAAGTTAATATTTCACTATCATCATTTTAATATTTAAGTTAAATAATAGAAAAATATATAGAGAAGTAAATTAAATATATTTTATTATGTTATATTAATTATGGATGAATTAATTTTGATTTATTATAACTTAGGGAAAGGAAACTAATATTTTAAAACCATTGTAATTTTAGGATTGAAACTTAACAATGAAAAATCATATAAAAATAAATGTTAAAGATTAAGAGTGAAAATTTAAAATATCTTAAAATAAATGAAAAATAACTATATAAATATCTATTATTTTTTTATATATAGAGAGAGAGTAATATTAAAGGCATTTGTCTATAAAAGTGAAAATTCTCATTATATAATGTGTAAATAAAAATATAACATTATTAATAAGTAAAAATTGAAAAAAGAGATTCTAAAATATTCAATAATTAGTTAATGGCGAACTAATTGTAAATGTGATTTGGGTTTTCCACCTTAAATGCCATTGTACACCTATAGAAGTCTTTGTCAGTGAAGACAACACATATGGGAAGAATTACATACAATTTTATGACCACCCTTCATGTTAGTTTTTTCTTTAGTAAAAATTAGGCAGATTTTGAAGATATTATCCAAAGAAGTAGAATATTTCCAAATTCTCGAGCGATGTCACAATCATCTAGAGTTATATAATGTCAATACCCTTCAATGAATAATTCAACCAAAAGAATGGCATCCCCACTATCCAGAATTTCCACAAAAGTGAAATCATTAAACATACTTCTAGAAGAAATCTAATGAATTATATAATTAAGAGGAAGGCATCCTCATGACTCTACGTTCATCTTAGTAAGGTTGAAGGTCTGCTGAGAATTTTCATGAAACTGAAATCAACAAATATATTTCTCGCTTTGGAAAGTATAGGAAAAAATACATTACTCTTATATCACCCAAAACAAACTAAGGCCAAAGGTGACAAAAAGAAATAATACCATGACCAAAGGCTAAATCACCATATTTTACCTCAACCAAAAACTTAGGTAATTAGTTTAAGATCTTTAATAAAAATAATGACTAGGAAGAAATAGTACAAATTCAAAAATCCAAAAAAAAAAATCTCTAAAAAATGTGTACTTGAAAATCTAGTGAAGAGAAAAAACAAAACTAAAATTAAGAAAAACCTTAAACATAAGGAAAGACAAATATGTAAATTCCATCCTATGTTGGGAGCCCAACCTATCCCTTAACACACTTCCCACAATCAAAGGAAGAAAGTATGATAAAAAATGGTTAAGTATAACAAAGAAATAGAGTTGCATTTCCTCATTAGGTAAATTTCTCTCTTTTTATGAAAATCTTCTTTAAAGTTTTTTTCAATGTATTCTCTTAAATAATTAATTTAAAAACGATACACCAATATTTATTTTTAAGTTAACAAAAGGATATGGCCGTCTCTGAAAGTTATTCATTCTTATATTTTTTTTATACCTTAAAATGGTTTGTGGTGTTAATTCTTATATTTTGTATATCTTAAAATGGTTTGAGTTGTTTATTCTTATATTTTGTATACTTTAAAATTTTGTGAATTCAAAATAATTTTTATTTATTTATTTTTGTTATATAAATATTATTAAAAATAACCCCGGATGCGGGTGGTTGCTAGCGCAATAGAGCCCATGGCTTGTCAACAGGGCAGGTGTCCGCCCGGACAAGCCACGTACCCCCAAAGGACATGCCTTAAACCCGCAAGCATGCAGCATTCAAGACCGGTAGTTAATACTGGCTGCAGAGCCGTCCCTCCGACATTCATTGCCAGCGTTGAAACGCTAACCATGGCCCTTCAAAGCCGAAAGCTCGCGGACATTCCTCTGCACTTTTCGCCTGCACTAGTTCTGATCTGGAAGGAAGGGGCGGAAGCTCATTACTTCGGCTCTCTGTCTGACTGTGGGAACGATTGTGAAGGTTCAGGTGCCACAGACCTGAGCAATTGGAGAGCTGGACAATTCAACTGTGAGCCTGGTCGTTTGGAGGTTCTGCATTCATACAATCCGCAGTCTTGTGGAGGAACTGGGAGTCTGGTGCAGGGGAACAATTGGTGTACACACACCCGCCATCCGCTCTCCTTCACAATGCATCGTGAAAGGCTTAGGGGTATCAGTCGTCGGGGCAGTTTCAGTGGAAGAGCCCATTCCCCCTCCTCCTCCATAGAAGATTCCTCTGAGCATAGAAGACCGAGAGGCAGGCCTCCGGGCAGAGGAAGGATTGTGGAACCGCCGGAAAGAATGGAATGCGGGCATACAGAACACCCGATGGTAAGATATCGCCTCCCCTGTACTCTGGCCAATTCGACCTTCTTCGTCACTGTTTCAGTTGAACATTGCCGTAACCTGTGGGGTGATGATGATGCCCCTCATGCTGACCCTCCGCGGATTCCTGGGGTTGTCCCGACTGTGGAAATGGAATTTCCGGCCATCGACATGTTGAGGCCTGTTCATGACCCTGGAGCTGGTCCAAGCGAGCCTGTGCATCGCCATGGTGCTGGTCCAAGCGAGCCGGTGCAACGCCATGGTGCTGGTCCAAGCGAGCCTGTTCAGCGCATTGTTGGTAAGGGCAAAGCAATTCTCCAGCCTCCCTGCTGCCAGATGGAGGACGAGCCTCAGACCATGGATGAAGAATAGGGCGCGCTCCAGGTTTCTCTGCATGATTTTTCTTGCTGTCAGCTCTCCTTGCGACCACATATATGTCTGCAATCGGTCTTTTTGTACTCCAGTTCATGTGTCTATGTGTCCATCGTGGTTATCTGCTACTTCTGTTATGGTGTCTATGTGTCCATCGTGTCTATGTGTCTATCGTGTCTAAGTTGTCTCAGTCCATGTGTCGGCTACGTAAGCGACACTCTGGATCCAGCTTTTGTATCCCTGTTATGAACTTTCTGGTGTTTACAGTTGGTCCCAGGACCAGTTTTACAGGGTCGCGGTCCTGGTGTAATATTGATAATGTAATTTGGCTCTCGATGTAATATATTTTAGCTCAGTCTTATTTAGAAAAAAAAAAATATTATTAAAAATAAATTAAAATTTTCAAAAAAAATGTGACAAGAAAACCCCATAAATATATAAAATTTATACATACAAAATAATAATTATGACCTCCTCTTTTAACAATATATAAATGACACACTTTCTTACCTTATAATGGATAGCCATATATATATATATATATATATAACATTTTGAACACATTTTTGTCCTTATTTTTATGGGCCATAATTCACATTTTGTCGACTTATTGATTTTTTTTTATTATATTAATAAAAAATTTCAAATGGTTTATTTATTGATTTTTATTAAAATAGTTATATTTATTTTTTTATCTTATTAAAATAGTTTTCAACTTATATTTTAAAAATTTTGATGTCTAAAATAGATCTTCTAAAGAAAATAATAGAATAATAGTAACAATAGTAAAATATGAGTTATGAATTTTTCAAGGGAATGAAAGAAAACTATTTTTTATTCTATTTTCAGCTTATCTTTTTATAGGTTTACTTAAATTTGATGTGTGGGAACTCATTGGATACATAATTATATTTTTCATCCAACAAGTAACTATTATGCATGATTTTCAGTAGATCCAAACCAACGAAAATGAAAATTGGAAATACATGAAAAATCATATTTTTTCAACAAACACATTTTTCTATGTATTTTCAAATTTTCTCAATGTGGATTTATTCAAAAGTATGAAAAGAAGGTACTCATAGGATGAAAGATCTAATTTTACATTGAATGAGTGTCCGCAATTAAAATTTCAGTAACCCTGTAAGGAGATTTAAGTCAAAAATATGATTAAAAGCTTCGTTTTCTTATTTTTTGTAACCGCTCCCCCCACATTTATGCACTTTCACTAGTTTTCTCGGGGTAAACATGAGATGAGGGTCACTATGATAATACTGAACCTCCTATATGAACTTAAGGAAATGGAGTCGACAACTTAAGACCTTACTGACTTCGCTCGGGTGTTATAGGACCTTGAGGAGCTACCCAATCCCTCCATATGTCCAACCCTAAGCTAACTCTCTTTTTCACTAACCTAGAATCTCAGTCACTCCCTTGAAAAGGCCTCTAAGCAATTGTAAGCCTCCAATTGCTCACATAGGCCTATTCCCCAACGACTATGAATTTTTCCAGTTATTTATGTGCTAGTGACCCCAAATTTTAAGCCACTTTTTCAAGGCTAGGATTCAGGCCTCTGCCCAGAACTCAATTAAACTTTTAAAAATAATGAATAACATGGAAACAAAGCTTTTGAACCAATAACTTGAGTAAGGACTTGACCTAACCCCTCCCAACTAGGACAGGCATTCTGTCAAATACATGGTAAACATGCAACCTATAGGTCATTAATGCATATGTGAACATAGGGATCTAAAACATATATGAGGTTTAATAAGAAGTACCAATGCCTTGTCACAATAATTGTCATAACACCAATTAGGTCATGCACTCATTAACCAAATACTCGTTAATTAAAATGTAATAAGATTCATACTTAAATTCTTCATATAACCATGCCTATAACCAACATATAGCTAAATAGATCACAATGCTAGAACAACAATTAAAGCCACATAATAACAAGTATAATTACTCATAAAAGACAAGAGAAACATAGTGTTATTCAACCATCTCACAAAAAGATAGATCAACGACTTAAAAAGTATCCTCTTCAATGGGGGAACCTCCTTTACATTACATAAATGAAAATTCCTTTTATGATACAAATGACAAGACCTCCTTCACATATATAGGAGTCTACGATGTCATAATATAATCAGAGCCTATATAAAAACAATAATGTAAGGTAACAACAATAATAATAGTGGGCTTCTATGGGGCACAATAATAACAATATGGGGGCTACATGGGCACAACAATAACAATAAGGGGGCTACACTAACAATAACAATAAGGGGATACACCAGTATTATAGGGACCTAACATGCCCTCTCTTTCAAAAAAGTGTTGTCCTTAATGCTTGAGTAGTTTTGGATGCTTCTGTATAAAATTATCATCCTTCCATGTGGAATTTTCAGCGGGTAAGTTCTTCCACTTAATGAGATAATCTAAAATTGATCGATTCCATACCTATCAGGTTCTTGTTTTCATGACCTTTTCAGACTCAAATATGATTTTTCCTTCTTCTTCAAGTTCTTGAAACATTGTTTAAACTAGAATTTTGTCACCAATAACCTTCTTTAAGCATGAAACATGGAAAATTGGGTGTACTCGGGAAGATGAAGGCAATTCCAATCTGTATGTCATAGTACCAATCTTTTGAGACACCTTGTAAGGATAACAGTATTTGGGTGATAATTTATTATCCTTCTTAGCTTTCTTGAGAGACATTTGTTTTTATGGTTGTGGCCGTAAGAATACCCAGTCACCTACATCAAAACTTCTTTCATTGTGATGTTGATATGCCTGTTGTTTCATTCAATTTTGTGTGAGAGTGATTTTATCCTTGAAGAGATGGAGAACTTGTTGTTGATGCTCGATGTGATCTTCCACTTCTTGAACCTTAGAATTTAATCTTAAAGATGGTGTGATGGATGGTGGATGATATCCATAAAGTGCCATAAATGGATTCATTTTTGTTGTAGTATGGAAGGAATTGTTATACCACCATTCATCTAGAGGTAACCACTTGACCCATTGTGTTTGTTTATCAGATACAAAGTAACAAAGATATCCTTCCAAACATTTGTTCGCCATCTCAATTTTCCCATCAGATTGAGGATGATAAGATGATCTATGACCTAAGTGAGTAACAAGACAAGAATATAATTTCGTCCAAAAATTTCCATTGAAAATGGGATCTCTATCACTTACTATAATCTTTGGGTTTCCATGAATCTTTTAAATTATTTTCATAAATGTAGTAGCAATTGTACTAGATTTAAAAGGATGAGATAATGCATAGAAGTGAACTTACTTGGTAAGTATATCAACTACCACCATGATGACACTCTTTCCTTCAGACTTGGGTAAACTTGTGATAAAATCCATTGATACCTCCTCCCAATGCTAACTTGGAATGCTAAAGGTTGTAGTGGACTAGGGGTCTTAATTGTCTCAGCTTTATTTTGTTGGAAAACCAAACATTCTACCACAAAGTTAGTAATATCATATTTAATTCCATCCCAAAAAAATATCCTTCTTGACCCTATGGTACGTTTTTAAAAATCTTGAGTACCCTCCTAAGGGAGAGGTGTGCAATTTCAAAAGAATCTTTTATTTGAGTGGGGAATTCTTACAAAGATATAAGTGATCTTTGTACCATAATGAATCATTTTTCCAGCTAAATGTATCAAATGTATTGGGATCTTGTTGCAACTTTTGAATGAGTGTCCACACCTCTTCATCATTCTTCCATTTATCCCTTTCTTCGGTTATCCACTCAGGTTGGATAATAGAAATGGCACAAAGCAATGCTTCCATATCCTCATCCTTGCTTGAGAGTGCATCTGCAAAAATAAATTTCTTCCCTTTTTTGTAGATGATTTCAAAGTCATAATCCAACATCTTTATCACCCATCTTTGCTACTCTTCTAAAGATAATCTTTGTTCTAAAAACTATTTAAGACTATCATGATCTATTTTTACCTTGAAGTGTCTTCCCATTAGGTAAGATCACCATTGCTTTAATGCATGTAGTATTGCCAACATTTCCTTCTCATAAATAAGTTCGTGTAAATAATTTCCTTTGCTGGGACGACTTTCAAAAGCAAGGGTTCTTCCTTCTTCCATTAAAACAACACCAATTCCATTCCTAAGGCATCACATTCCACAATAAAGGTTTTTGTGAAGTCTAGTGTAGCTAAGACCAGTGCTTGGCACATTTCCTCTTTAAGATTGTCAAAGGTCGTAGTTGCTTCTAGAGTCTAAGAAAATGCATCTTTCTCCAGTAATGATGTTAGAGGTGCCACTATACTCCCATAATTCTTAATAAACTTGGGATAATACCCTGTTAACCCAAGAAATCCTCAAAGATGCTTTATGATTGTGGGGATTTCCCATTCCTTAATTCCTTTAATTTTGTTAGGGTCTACCTTAACACCCTCTTGAGATATAATATGACCCAAATATTTTGCCTCCTATACTCCAAAGAAAAATTTGGAGGTTTTTCCATATAATTGTTTCTCCTCCAATAGCTTGAGCACCCTGTCAACATGTTGAACATGATTCTTCCAAGACTTTTTGTAGATTAGTATATCATTAAAAAATACTAACACAAATTTTCGAAGGAAGGTCTGAAAATGGAATTCATCAAAACTTGAAATGTAGAAGGTGCATTAGTCTTCATTTTACTTTTATGATATCCTAAAAGAAGATCCAACTTGATGAAGTAAATTGCTCCATTTAATTCATCCAACAATTCATCATTGAATAGAATGGGAAATTTATCTTTAGTAGTGAGCTTGTTGAGCTCCCTATAATCTGAACACATATGCCATGATCCATTTTTCTTATGCACTAATTCTATCGGAGCAGAGAAAGAACTTTAAACAGGTTGAATTATACCAGCCTCTAACATTTCTACAACCATATGTTCAATTTTACTCTTTTTGGCATAAGGATATATCTGTAAGGCCTGATGTTTGGAGGAACACTTCTTGAAATCAAATTAATAGCATGATGATGATCATGAATAGGTGGGAGGCCTTTGGGAGTCTCAAACACTTTGGAATGATTGTCCAAGACTTTTTGGGGATATGGAGAAGTAGATGATTCCGATGTTTGAAACTCTAGTGAGCATAATAGTGAAATTATGCCTTATTGTTCTTCCTTCAAAAATATTTGTCATGCCATTAGAGATGATTATATTTCCTGGTTTTCCCATAATACCCCTTAATTCAAATTTCTTTCCTTCCAAAAAAAAAATCAAGAAAAGTTCTTGAAAATTGAAAGTTATCGTCCCAAAGATTGTAACCATTGGACTCCTAGTACAACATCAAAACCACCCAATGGAATGGAAATAATTGTACTATCCAATACATATTCCCCCATGGTTAGCTTGATATTATGGAACTTTCCTGAGAAATTTATAGTTCCTCCATTTGCAACCATCACTTGGCACTCTGGTGTTGGATATAGGAAGAAATTAAACTCCTTGGCTATCTTACAATGAATAAAATTATGGGTACTACCCAAATCAATCAACATTGTTACCTTTTTCTTTTTGATATATCCTTCTATCTTGAGAGTTTGAGGAGTGGTAATTCCTACCAATGCATTACAAGATATGGTCAGATTCATTTATTCTTTCTCTAGGTTTGCTCCCTGGTGTATATCCTCTTCTTTTAATGTTTCTTGTTCCTTTTCTTCCTCCTCTTCACAACCTATGTAGAATAATTTCTTTTAAGTACACTTATGACATTTATTGTATTTTCTATCACAACTATAAAAAACGCTTTTGCTCTTTTTTCCTCCAATTTTTTTGTTGCCAATCTTGTAGGTTATGGAAGACTATGAGAAACAACACTTTTGTCTTTATAGTTGTGAGTGGTAAACTTCCTTATTGCCACCTTGAATGCCTTCTCTAATGAATCAGGTTCCCAAAGGTGAACCTCATGTTGGATGTTATCTTTTAAATTTGCTATGAAGACATCAATCCTATGCTCCTCTGGAATATTGGTTACCCTAAAATCCAATTTTTGAAGTCTTTAATGTGCTCAATCATTGAACCCTTTTGTTTGAGATTTATCAATTGGCTAAAGAAGGTGCTGTTCTTTGTATCTTCATAATGTAATATCATTTCCTCTATAAATATTTACCAGGTTTCAAGTGGTTTATAAGAACAAATCCATCTATACCATACAAATTGATTGGGTTCTAAATATAAAGATACAATACGTACCTGTTGTGAGGGATGCACATTCTATAGATCAAAATATTGCTCCATATGTAGCATCCATCTTACCTGATTATTGCCATCAAAATTACTCATAACTATATTTAAAATGAGGCAGTTATTAAACCCCACATTGGAGTCTCTAAAATCATAATTCATATTCCTTTTGTTCGCATCATGGTTTTCATGGATTACCTTGTCACCACTGGGAAGCCTTTCTTGCAACAAATTTGTCAACCCTTCCAAATTCACATTCATCACATCCATGTCTACTATAAAAAAATACATGTTTCCATTAATACCATCCATGACCCCTTTTAATCCATCCATATCATCTTTGGCTTCTCTTTGTGAGGCGAAATTTGTTGCACTTGGTCCCGTAACTTTGATATTATTACGATGTTGCAATTCTTCCTCTTCATGTGTCATAGCAGAGATTTCTTAAGGCTTAATGGGTATAGAATTATTTTGTTTGGGAGACGTTTTAGAACCAGATACCGATATCTATGCTTCAATATTCCCTTTGAATCCCTTCAAACTTATTTTTCAAAAATAATTTCGCAAAATTAAAAATACAAACTGTTTTCTTGCATTTTAGGAGCTCGATATTGAAACTATTGTATATCTATGATTTCAGATCTCCGAGATCAGAAATTTGGTTCTCTGGAATACCTCTGAGTCTTATTTATAATTCCACATCTCGAACCAAATTTTGATTCTTCAGGATAAATTTATGCTCAATCTCGCACAATGTCCTGATTATGGACTAGTTCAGTAGAGAACATTGTACAGAGTGCCACGTGTCACTATTGTGACCTTCGGCCCTAAAAATGATACAAAGGATACTACAGTCCAGTCACTTTCATATCTTTTTTACGAAATTTGAATTTTATTCTCATAGAGGAAGTTATGAATACTTTCACAAGGTCACCAATTTGAGACGAAATTTTGGAGCATGCAAAAATCCTAAATTCTTCAGACCATATGTCTGAAAATATATCTAACCAAGATCTTAAATTTTTACAGGAGGTTCATTAAGATTTCATCTCCACATGGAAAACATTTAAGATTCTAAACCTTCATAGAAAAATAGTAATAGAAAAAACTCTATGATAGCCTGTGTGCAGCAGCGAAACCCTAGAATCCAAAGCTCTAATACCAAATGTTATGCAACCAACTCACAAAAAGATAGATCAATGACTTAAAAAGTACCCTCTACGAGGGGGAAACCTCCTTTAAATTACACAAGTGAAAAATTCTTTTATGATACAAATGACAAGACCTCCTTTTTATATATAGGAGCCTAAGGGGTCACTATATAATCAGAGGCTACATAAACATAATAATGTAAGGGCACAACAATAACAATAGTGGGCTTATATGGGGCACAAAAATAACAATATGGGGGCTACATGGGCACAAAAATAACACTAAGGGGGATACACTAATAATAAAAATAAGGGGTTTCACTAGTATTATAGTGACCTAACATTTAGCTCTTATTACCATATGCAAAAGCCAACCAAGTCAGGGACTTCCACGTACCACTTGACCATAGATTGGGCCGAACCAAATATTTCTCTCAGTTAATCACCCTTTTGTCATATTCCAAGCATGAATGTGTTATCCCTTTGGATAATACAATCCATAAACAACCAATGGAATTCAGAGGTTAAACCACCTCCACACTCTACCATATTGTGATCTCCCCTAAACCGATCCCGAGATCAAAAAACCAAACCGAGCTAAGATGCCTCAGAATTCCTTCACCATCCCTTCAGAAATTTTTCTGTCTCCACCCACTTGTTTAGGGTTTCTCGTAGAAAACTATATCCACCCCCAACCCTTGGATTTTTCCTAAGACCACCTCACTCGAATCTGAAACCTTCTAGCAATCCAACGCTCAACCAAGAAAGAATCCCATCACACCATGGCTATCTAGAAATGGAAAGGCAAGGCTAAAACCATTGTCAAAACCCGCAAAAACCCGTGCCAATGAGAGCAAATGAACCAAATATACACTTGCACATACCATGCATTGCAAAACCATCAAGGAAATTAGACATGCAAGTTATTACCTGCAAGTATTCTCATTGAAGCTACTTGAGCCAACTTGTCCATGCTATATCCTTTCTTTCTTTTGATTTCCTTTTCCGTCCTTTACTTGCTTTCTTTTTTTCTCTTTTTGGTGCTTTTCTCCTCTCTTAGACTAATTCCAAAACAAAACTAGCAAAAAGCCCCAAACTGATTCTCTGGTGTCATTTTATTATTGATGTGTCTAATTTCTTCATTTTCCTTAATTTTACTTCAACTTCCTTCTCACATGCAACCTATTACCTTTCACCTCCCTTTTCTCCTATTTTCATTTATTTTCATAAACAAAATGCCAAAAATTCATTTTTCCCTTTTCAAAGCCTTTTCCATTTCCTATTCCAATTTCCCCTTAGCCATAATACACAACAAGTGTTGCCCACTAGGATATGTTTCCCAACATTCATCATGGAATATGTGTCCCATGACCTTGGTCTTAATTTTCCTTTATTAACTTTATCACCTGAAATTTTAACCCGAGGTTGTTGTAGACCGCTCCCCCTTAGGGGTGTTGAAAAATGTGCAACTAGGTTCAGTCTTATTATAGGCCATTTCATCGCATCTAGTCAGTAGGCCTACAATTTGGATCAATCAACATCCATCAACACCTTGTCATCATCCCTACACAAAGCCCCGAGCATGACTCTCCCAAATCCTTGAGTTTTTGACCTTCACTACTTCATTCTAGTGATTTTAAGGTCCAACACACCCTTGCCCTTTACGGACCTACGTTTAGTAACGAGTTTCTTAGTTGTGCACATGTTCTAATTAGAGCAAGTTGTCCCTTGTTGGTGGTGCACTGATTCTAGAAATTCGGGAAAAATAAAAAGAATCTTGAAGATTCCAAGAGTTGTTACAACCATTTACCTTCAATAAGAACTTCAAATCCTATCTGATCCTACCTTGGATATTTCACCTCTTATCCCTTGAGCTCATCCTCCCATCAAGAGTGGATCTCAAGCCTATATTGGTAAATGGATAAGAATTCCTAAGCCACCATCATATCCTATATATATACTTCCATCCACAAGATAGGGGTTGGTTTTGGAGACTAAGCATGCCTTTATGCTATTACTTTGATCATAAGAGAGTTATCATTCCCATGCATTAGGGTGACCTTGAGGTGTGCATTGTGGCAAGGAAGGACAAGTCAACTTGGGGTATCTTCTCAAGATCATATTCCACTTTTGGTTGTAAACTCTCCCCCTTTCAAAAAGAGTATATTTTTTCCTATATGTGTTATGTTATGTTTAGTTTCATATATTTAAATGCTATTTTGATCCATTGAATAGAGTGATTGGATAATGCTACATAGATTTCGTATATCTTTTACTTGTGTTGTTTGTTTGTGCATGTTCTAATTATAGAAATCGGAGCTGCAGTTAGAGCTTACAAGATAGGAGTGTTGGAAATAATACTGAGAGGGGGGGTGAATCAATATTATCAAACCAATAATTTTTCATTTCCCAAACAGATTTATATATGCTACTTCTGTGAAGTGAACTAGCATGTACACATTACTGTGATTAGTGAAACCAACGTATATCTAGAGAACTTGTGATTTAGTTAATTTATCATGTGTTGATCTATAACCAGTGCATCAATAACTTATTAAATAGTGCAGTAAAAACAGAATAGGCCATCACACATAAGCAACACACATGAACACCAAGATTCAAGGTGGAAACCCAATGTGGGTGAAAACCACCTTCTAATATCGTCTTTGTCTTCTTTTAATAATAAGAAAATCTATTTACAATCTTGTACTAGTGTAGACTCATACTAGTACGTAGGCAACCACCTACAGAAGGCTACAACCTTCTCTCATTTTCCAGCTTCTACTGGAAGGGAGCTACAACCCCCTAGCTCTTGTACTAGCCAATTTGTTTACTAGTACGTAGGCACCAACCTACAGAAGGCTACGACCTTCTCTCTTCTTCTAGGGACCACCTTTCATGAATTTTCAGACTGGATGCTCCTGGCACACAACAATATAATGAAGCCCTTGTTTCATCAATTTTTCATACTAGACCCATCAGAAACTTTGAAACTCAAACTGCATCAACCAATAATCAGTTGATCTAAAGAATAAGATAATTGTCACCAGAACACTGTGGTGAACCCAGAAAATTGCATCATCATTCAGAACTAGTTACAACCTCAAAAATCATGCACCAGAATGGATACGCTACTTTACTGAACCCAACCTGCGTGTATACGCAACTTCCTTTAATCAAACCTATGTATACCTTCAAAACTACTGAAACGTAAAAAATTTGAATCAAGTTTGTACCAACCAAAGATATACTGAACATATACTGTCAATTTACAGAGCTTTACATAGGCAGTAGCAAATATCACCCTTCTCACTTATACAATCAATCAATCAAATATCAAACTCCTTATGCCTTCTGTTTTACATTCAGATCTAAGAAGACTTCATTGACACACAGTAGTAAAAAAATAGAATTGATTAGATAGATCAGTTAGATTTGAAGAATATGATTTTCCTTTGTATACGCTACTTGGAAGAGCAGAACCTACATGTACACACGCTTTTACCGAGATGAAACAACATATAGATCTACAAATATTAACTCATAGCTTCGCTTCTATTCTAGACTTCAGAAAAAACTAGATCATGACATTTAAAGAATAAAGCAGGTGTACACAATCATATCTGGCCCAACCTATATCATATCATTCAATGATAAGTCATTTTAGGTCTCATGATCCTGATCCAACATTGAATTCAAGGTGCAAAAAATATTTTAGATCAAATCACAAACATATCCCCTACAACATAAAATATACTTCAGATAGAAGTATTCCTTAGAAACCCTTTTCACTTGCACACCCTGGCCTAATGATCTTCTCCTCCTTATATAGTTTTTGGTTTTTCTGAATACCTCGGACCAAAACCACTTAGGACCCATGGTATTCTTGGGTGGGATCAAATAGTCATTACTCTTCTCAATATTGTGGGGTAATACCATGGTATTGTCTCTTCTTTAATTTCGTTGATTTTCCAACATATACACACTTTTCCTTTTGTGAGAGTGTGTGTATACATATACGCTCTTTTTGTTCTGTGAACCTGTGTTTATACGTTGTTTTGACTAAGTGGACCTGTGTATACATCTTAAACTTATTTTCACCATCCTTTACCTTCAACTTCTTCATTCTGATTAGTATACTTTAGTTCCATCTTCTTGTTCTTCTGTACCAATTCTCTGTTACATCTGAATGGACCTATTACACTATGGGTTGCCTTTCATCAAAGTTGAACTGACCTATGAGTGAGTTTCCATCAAGGACAACACTTGTATCATAATGCCAACAATCTCCCCCTTTGGACTTGATGGAAAGCATGTTGGTGTTGATTATTGCAAGTTGTAGAGACTATTAGAGATAACTATCAACACCAAAATACTCTCCCCCTTTGACATCAAGGGCAAAGGGCGAACCAAGATATTCTCCCCATTTGATATACATTATGTTGTCCATGCTCCCCCTGAGTACATGCCAAGTCTGCAGAGATATGTTTCAAAAGAATAACATGACTGTATAACTCAACTAAGTGAGTATGACCTCCCTATGACCAATGACTCATACATACATCAATCACCCAACCAAGTGGGAATACACCATATTTGATTCATCCACCCAACCAAGTGGGGATATACCAATTGTTTATACATGATAGAAATACAACAATTATTACATCATCCATCCCATGCACAGTGGGGATACAAATTGCATCATATGTACAATAGGACTCATTGAAATATAGACCATGATAGAAGAAGTCATATCACACCTATATCTTTAAATGACTTATGCAGAAAATGATATAAGTATTTGAAGCCTTAACTGAACTCATCAACCATGATGCCAACAATGTTGAATGTGTGTGAAGGCTAATGCTCCCCCCTGAAACTGTGCTACCTGTGAATTGTCAACAAGTCATTCATCAAGTCATGTTTTTCAGTCAAATAAAAATCAACAAATAAAGCATATCGTCAGACTGTAATCATCAATATCAAACAGAGCACCCATATTAGAGTCTGACCCACTATTTTTCTGTCAGAAAAACATATACGCTCCTTCCTCCATAGAAACCTGTGTGTATATGCAACTGTACTTATGAAACCCATGTATAATAACCTTCCTCTGAAAACTAGATTTAACAGCAGGATGATGCAGCAACTACTCCCAGCTTTTGTCTGAGATATTCAAATGTTTCTCTGGGAAGCAGTTTAGTGAATATATTAGCAACCTATTCTTTGGAGGGAACATACTCCATTTTAACCTTTTGTTCAAGCACTTGTTCTCATAGAAAATGGTACTTAATGGGTATGTTCTTGGTCTTGGAGTGCATGACTATATTTTTCGAAATATTGATGGCACTTGTATTATCACATAGAATGGAGATGGGTGGAGTACATGTGATCTGAATGTCTTGCAATGTTTTCATCATCCAAAGTAGTTGTGTGCAACAACATGCAGCTGCCACATATTCTACTTCAGTTGTAGATAAGGCAATCAAACTTTGTTTCTTGTTTAATCAAGACACCAACCGTGAACCCATATAGAATTCTCCTCCACTAGTACTCTTTTGATCATCCACATTTCCTACCCAATCATCATCTGTATAAGCATGAAGAGTAAGATCTACATCTTCAGGATACCATAGACCAAAGTCCTGCGTTCCTTGAAGATATTTGAAAATTCTTTTGACTGCTTGGAGATGTGATTCCTTTGGATTTTCTTGGAACCTTCCAACAATTCCTACTTCATGCATGATATCAGGTCTAGTACCTATTAGCTAAAGAAAACTCCCAATCATAGATCTATAAGTTGGTTGGTTTACTGCTGGTGATTCATCATTAGAACTGAGACTTCATCCTATTACCAATTGAGTACATACTAGTTTATAATCTTCCATTCCGTATTTCTTCAAGATCTTCTTGAGATATTTGGTTTTTGAAAGAAAGATATCATCTTTTGTTTGTTGTACTTGTAGACCAAGAAAATAAGTAAGTTCACCAAGTAAGGACATTTCAAATTATTGATGCATTACTGAAGAAAATATTTGACTCATGGATTCTTCATTGCTACCAAAGATGATATCATCAACATAAACAACAATAAGTAGTAGTTTATCATTTTCAATCTTTGTGTATAAATTGCTAGCTAAAGAACCTTTTGTGAAACCTTGTTGTCATAGATATTTGTCAAGGTGGTAATACCAAGCCCTTGGAACCTGTTTTAGACCATAGAAAGCCTTTGTGATCTTGCATACGTGTTTTGCATCATTTCCAAGAATGAATCCTTCTGGTTGTTCAATATAAAATTCTTCTTCTAAATATCCATTAAGAAAGGCTAATTTTACATCCATTTGATATACTTTAACTTTTCGAAAACTAGAGAGAGAAAGAAACATCCCTATGGCTTCAAGTCTGGCAATAGGTGCAAAAGTTTATTCAAAATCTATACCTTCTTGTTGAGCATACCCTTTACAAACAAGTCTTGCCTTGTTTCTAATAACTTCTCCATTTTCATTCAGATTATTCTTAAATATCCATTTTTTTCCTATAACATTTTTATCATGAGGTCTAGGAACTAATTCCCAAGTATCATTCTTTCCAATTTGGTCCAGTTCTTCATCCATGGCCTTGACCCAACATTCATCTTTGTAGGCTTCATATACATTCTGAGGTTCGGTGGAGGACAGTAATGCTAGATAAATTGAGGTCCCTGTAAGAGTTCTTCTTGTCTGTACACCAGCCCCTTTTTCTCCTAGAATTTGAGATTCTAGATGATTTTTCTGAACATAACTGGATGGAGTATTTTCCCTATCTGTTGTATCTTCTTCCGGTGCTTCAATGGATTCTTCTTCTATATCATTTTTATTTGATGAAGGAAAGAATTCCCCATCTTTCTCATTGTCATATTCTTCTGCTGATTTCATTTGTTCCAGATTTCTGCATGCTTCATCAATTACAACATCAATGCTTTCAACAATTTTTCGAAGTCTTTTGTTATAACATTTGTATCATTTACTTCTGGATGAATAACCAAGAATAATTCCTTCATCTGCTCTGGGTTCGAACTTACAAAGTTTTTCATCTGTCCTTTTTGTTGGGAGCAGGATCCCCCAAGGGAAGTTTTGGGGCTAAAAGCCCATGTTTGAGTCAAATTTTGTAACAAAATTGTAAAGTCCCCACATTTTGTGGTCGCGGAGCGCAAAGGTGTCATGTGTCATAATGGGTAGTCCACCCTTATTTTTTTAAAGTAAAGTCGGTTGTAAGAGATCTACCCATGGTCCACGAACCATGGGATTGTATAAAAAGAGCTAAGCTCTAAGTAGTTAGAGACACACAATGTAAGAGAGTCGTAGCTTTGAAGCAAGAGGTCTATGTCTTGGGTTGTAGCGTAGGTAGAGGCTCTATAGTTGAGTGCACAAAGGCCTAGGGTAGAAGTCTGCAGTTGAGTGTGCAAACCCCTGCAACTGTGTATGTACGATGGATAGAGTCTGTAATCAATTGGAAGATATCAATAAAGAGAAATATTCAACAATTCCTTTGTCTTTGTTCTGTTGATGCGTCTTGATATGTTATTTATGCATTTCCTTTATTATTCTTATGTGATGCGCGAATGAATGCAATTACATTGAATAATTGAATGCATTTATGAATAGATGTTTACACAATTTTAACTATAATTGTTTGATAAGATAAGCAAGTCACTTAGATTAATTAGGGAATCTGCACAGTACGCTGCCATAGCAGCGTGAAATTACCTGAGCAGCAGGCGACGGCTACGCAAAGGTTGATCATACCCTTTCGCGGAGGTATTGAAGGATGGAATAAAGGGCTCATCTTGCAAGCCCTAGAGCGAAGTGACCTGCGCAAAGGTAGGGATAGAGGGAATCAAACAACATCAAAACCATCTCAGGGTGTGGAAAATTGCTTCCAGCATCCCACCATACTGCTTCAAGTGAGACTTCGGCCCGCTCTCCACAAGCTAATGCCGAAAGGGCCAGTAGTGTAGGGATTTGTTTGGCTAATTAACGTTGAACCTAGGTCAAGCCCCCTTAAGCCAACAAAGGGACTGGAATCTGCATAAGATATGTGTGATGTCATATCACTGGAATCCAACTAAGAAGAAGATCAGAGACTAGTTGGATAGAAATATCCATGAATTCGTGGTGTAGGAGAACAGAAACTCGTGACTGACAAAGGAACAGTGGTTGGACAGATACCTACACATAGAGATCGACGAAATCTTTTTCTGCTCCTTTCCAGTTGAGCTATACGAGTGGATCGAAAAGCTAGCAGACATCAAGGAAGGTGGAAACTTGACAGTCCTATTGTTTGGACCCCGAAGCTAGTACAGAAGTTGGAAGCATCTGAGGACAAGATCACCCGCATTGTCGATCATTGGCTCGATCACGTCATAGGAGGGTTTGTGACTGAATTCGCAGTCGACACCTCGGTCAGCTACAGCGAGGCAGAGTGGCGCTTTTTCAAAGGACCACGAGGTAAGTACGTGAAATCTTTGAATGCCTAGATTAAAATGCTATTGTGTGAAAAACAAGTTATGCAGCTACCTTGATGTTCGGAACTACATGAAGCGGAAAAACTTATAGAAATGAAGGAAAAAAGGGTTTGGAGTATATTCCATTGATTTCACTTCCATGAGGTGACGAGGAAGGGATAGCGAAGGTTTCTTCATGAAGTGCTATTCAGTTAATAAGACAAGGATTCCTGCAAATACCACCTTCGCCCACACCACCTCCAACTTCACCTCCATCATCTACAACTTCTCCCGTACCACCTCCACCTCCACCACAGTTCAGTATGGAAAATTCATTGAAGATGCCTTTGTTCAAAGGCTTGGGAAATGAGGACCCAAACCAATTCTGGTTCATTGTGAAAGCTATGTGGGAAGCTCAAGGTGTTACAGATGACCATATAAAGAAGGTGACATTTGTTAGTGTTTTACAAGATCGCGCACTAACTTGGTATATCAAGTACTCTAATGACAACCCGAATTTTGGAGTGGAAGAAATCTGAGGCACAGTCGATTGTGGGATTCAAAGAAATCGCGATGCAACCAAGAGAGATGCCTTAGGAACTAGATCAGAGGCTGAAGTGTACAATCCACGAAGCCAACATGAACTTGACAAACGGACAACATTGCGATTGGTTTGTGGCTTTGCTACTGCCACACTTAAGGGCCACACTATCGCAGTAGAAGATAACCACTCAAGCGGAGACCTTGGAGATTTCCATGAGACTACATGAAACTCCGATGGAAGATCCAAACCTAGGGGTTTAGTAGATCCATACACAGTTGAAGAACCTATGCCTTGAGATGCAAAGTCTAATGTGGGACAGGACAATTTGACCAGAGGTGGAAAAGGAGGTATGGTTCTTGAAATGAAAGAGTCAAGGGCATGATAAGGATCATTGCCTGGACTTTGCAAACTATATTGCAAGAGGAGGACCGATGCCTTTAAGGCTAGAAGCTTAAGAAGGAACTAGCGTGGGGCCTGCATTATGGTGCGCTATCTGTCAGGTAGCAGGAAAGCATGCCATGAATAACTATCATTTACTACAGAAGCTTGTATAGACACCACAACAGCTGTTCTGCAACTTTTGTAGGTCAGTAGGGCATGATGAGAGTAATTGCAGGAGTTATGAGTTGATTATGGATAGAACTCCCGCCTATAGGGTTCAAGCAGAAATGCGACCCCCTGACCAGAGAGCAGGGATGGTGCGGACGAGGCCGAGGTGGAGGAGGACTTGGCAGAGGTCAAGGACAGTTGATCTGCTACAATTTCGGAGTACTAGGACACCATGCCCACGATTGCACTAACCTAGCACGTCCGACGTGCAAATATTGCACATTGTTTGATCATGAAATGGAAGACTATCCTACCCTAATAGATAGGATACGTGACAAAGGGGTGCTACCACCTCCGCCGACTCGGGACTTGCAAATGATGAGGTTTGAGCTGCGTGAAGAGTATCCAAACATAAATATAGTGCTTAGGAGTGGAATCGCAATAGGAGATGACAAGGGGAATTAGCCAAAAGACAGTACATGGGTCTGTGAAGCTCTGGAGAAGGAGGCTGAGTTTGATTTGGAGCACACACGTGAAACCTTCATGGAAGCTAAGAAGAGCTTTGTTGAGGCCTCCACCTCAGGAAGCAAGGATAAGCCTGAGCAGGAGATGGACCCCTCTATGCTCACAACTTTCCTAGAGACCTGTATGAAGTTACTGCGTGATAGTAAGGCTGTGAAATGGTTACAAGAGCTCATCAATAGATGCGTTGGAACCACGTCAGATGAGTCGCGCGTAGTATGAAATATTGGCAAGCATAAAACAAGAATGATATGGGAGATGGGACTGAGTGCGCAAATAGGAGAGTATGAAATGGATCATTTTATTTTGGATCTAGGGTCAGATGCGAATGTCCTACCAAAGCAGACTTGAGAACAAATGGGGAGACCTGCACTGCAGTGGTCTCCAATTCAGCTAAGGATGGCAAATTAGCCTAATATCATCCCCATGGGGCGGCTGCAAGAGATGACTATGGATATTGAAGGTGCGAGTGGTATGGATGACTTTGAAGTAATAGAGATAGTGGATGACAGCAATCCCTATCCCGCGCTCCTGGGAATTGAATGGGTTATTGATATGAATGGGGTAATCAATCTAAAGAAGTGGAAGATGATATTTGAGAAGAAATCACTACGCGTAATAGTACCCCTAGATCCTACTTAGGGATCGCACTATACTGAACCAGTCCGCGATTATGATAGTGATGACGATTTGGACTGTATCTATAAGATAATGATGTGAGATCAAGATTGGGTGTATCCCACCGCGGATGGGCGGATTACCTGGGATCATGAGAGTTCCTGCACTTCGGACTCTAATGAAGAGTTAGGACTCTAATGTGTCCTCAGAGGTAAGAAATCTACCTACTTATGATGGTCTGAATGAGGTAGATATATTTTTGGATGCATTTGAAAGGGAGGTACCAAAAAAGTAGTGCTTCTAGGCATTGGACTGGGCACTGCGTGCTATGCCTGTAAGATGGTGGGGTACGCATTAGGGAAGCTTTGATGATTGATGCAAATGTAGGAGGATGATGAGAACATGATTTGGGAAGTCTAAGATGCGAAGGACAGACAAGTATGATGGGTAGGATGATCCATGCATGCATTTGACCAAATGGGCCCAGGCTTATGAAGAAAAGCCCCAACCTGAATGGGTGCACTTGTTCTATCATACCCTGGATGTTGTCCTGATGAATTGGTACATAGAAACAAAGTTCCACCATGGTATAGTTGAATGGGATATTTTGTGCAAGGGCTTTGTAATGAAATTCAGTTTTGAAGATGGGTTTGACTGTATTGATGAGGTGCTACAAGAAGTGAAAGTAGCTATCTTTCGGATACCACAGGATCCTTTGGCCCTGACTAAGCTTGAGTGGGCTACTCAGCTAACTCACGTGCTGGAATGCTACAATGTGACCGCTGAAGAAGAAGATGAGGGTCTACGGAAGATTAACTTTCCAGAAATAGAGGGTCACCGTGAGGTTAAAGAACCGCCAATTGAGAACCCTAATATAACCATGCCGTTGAAAACGAAACAAGTAAACATTGGTACAGAGGTAGAACCCAAATTCGTGAAGGTTGGAGACTATTGGGACGATGCGATGGTGGATAAGGTCACTGAATTGCTCCACGAATACCAGGATTTATTCCCTACCAAGATTACAGATCTGAAGGTGATAAGCGGGGACCTAGGAATGATGAAGATTACATTGATGTCCAACGTGAAGTTGGTTAAGAAAAGGCCTTACCACCTCAATCCAAAATATAAGGAGAAGTTCCGCTTAAAGCTAGACAAGATGCTCGCGGTAGGCATCATTGAGCCTCTAGAAGAATTTGACTAAGTAAGCCCAATGGTGGTACAGGAGAAAAAGTAGAAGGATGAAATAAGGCTATGTGTGGATCTCAGAAAGCTGAATGACACTTGCATCCATGATCCATTTCCGACTTCATTCAATGATGAAGTGTTGGACAATGTAGGTAGCCAAGAAGAATATTCCTTCAGTGATGGGTTCTCTGGGTACCACCAAATCAAAATCGTTCCAGAGGATAGGAGAAAAACGACCTTCACGACTGAGTGGGGTTCCTTTTAGTACACTGTAATGTCATTTGGATTGAATAATGCACTTGCAGTCTTCTCGCACATAGTTGTGGCTACATTCAAGGAATTTATTCGTAAGTTCCTGGAGGTATATTTTGATGGCTAGACTGTGTTTGGGCTGGTAACACACCATGTGGAAAGCTTTCCCCCGATGCTAGATACCTGACGAAGATACCAGATCACGCTCAATCTAAAGAAGTGTCTATTTTGTGTTCCTTTTGCGAAACTATTGGGGCATGTGGTTTGCAAACAGGGACTAATGGTAGATCCTGCAAAGATAGTGGTGATATTGAACTTGGAGGGGCCGAGGAGTGTGAAGCACCTGCGCACTACCCTAGGACATACGGGATATTACAGGAAGTTTATCAAAGGTTATGCCCAGATCACCCCGCCTATGGAGAAATTATTGAAGAAGGATGTCACATTCTGCTAGAACGATGACTATAAGAAGAGCTTGGATATATTAAAAGAAAATATGGTCACCACGCCAATTCTAGTCTTCTCGGAGTGGAAGAAAGAGTTTCATCTACATGTTGACGTGTCATGTATAGTGTTGGGAGTAATACTAACATAGGTTGCCAAAGAAGGCTTGGACCATCCTATCGCATTCGCAAGCCAAATATTATCCAAAGCGGAGAAGAAATATTCCACCACCGACTAGCCCACGTAGTTAACCAGGGGGTTAGAGGGGGGAAAGGCCCCCCCTTCGTTGTGCCAATTTCGTAGCAGGGGGTCATAGGGGGTTTGAGGGGTGCAGGTAACCCAAACATTGTGGGGTCCAGGGTAGCACCCTAGAAAATTTTGTTTTTTGGACCCTATATTAGGTTGGGTGGACCTACCTATGGTTTTGTGCATGTGTTGTCACACATGATTTTGGAAGCGATGGTTTTCGATCCATGGTTTTGGATGCAATGGTTTTCGGTCCATGGTATTGGATGCTTCGGCATGTATAAATATGTATTGTGACATTGAAAGGAACATAATGAAAAATCAAGCTGGTAGTCCTGGTTTTGGGACCCAGGGGAGAATCTCTATGTATATGTTTTTTATGTCTTATGCTCTCGCATCATTTATTTTGTGTGTTTTAGAATTCATATGCAGGTAATTTCTGTATGGGGTTAAAACCTACATTTGGTATCAGAGCTAGTTTGGCTTCAAGGGGATGCCTTTTTTGCTAAGGGGTTTTGCTCAAGCCTGTGGTAGACCTTGTTCAGTGGGAGATCTGTGAGATTGATTCTGGTGGTGAAACAAGATGGCAAGCAGTGGAAAGATAGAGATCAAGAAATTTAATGGTCAAAGTTTTGAGTTGTGGAAACTCAAGATGGAGGATCTGTTGGTGGATAAATATTAGTGGATTGTGGTAGATCCGAGTACTAAACCAATGGGAGTGTCATATGAAGAATGGAAGAAGTTGGATCAAAAGGCAAAGAGCACAATATGATTATGTGTCTCAGATTCAGTATTGTTGAATGTATCAGGGGAAGCTACAGTGAAGGATTTGTGGTACAAGTTAGGGACTTTGTACCAATCTAAGTCTCTGGTGAATAAACTGTTACTACGGAAAAAGCTGTATAACCTGAGGATGAAATATGGAGACTCAGTGACAGAACATATGAACGCATTTAATACTGTAGTAAGTAGTTATTATCTATTGATATTAAAATTTCAGATGAAGATAAGTGCATCAGTTTGTTGTGTTCTCTAACAGATTCGTGGGATAGTCTAATTATTGCAATAAGTAGCAATGCAACTGCCTTGCAGTTTGATGAAATAGTCTCATCCTTGCTGATGAAGGAGATGAGATGGAAAAATATGGAGAGCCAGAATGGTGATGCCTTGTCTATACGAGGACGGTCCTTGAAAATAAACAAAAATAAGTCATCGAGTGGGAGATCTAAATCTAGAGGGAGATCTAAATCTCTAGGAAAACGTGTAAAGGTGGTGTGCTGGAAATGCGGAAAGGAAAGGCACTACAAAAGGGAGTGTAAATCTAAAGCTCCTAATAAAGGAAAGGGATCTGATGATGCTCCTTCTATAGAGGTGAAAACCACCTTAGATGAAGGTGGGGATGTGTACTTGGCTTCTTCAAGTACACATGTAGATCATGAGGCATGGTTGATTGACTCAGGTGCATCCTTTCGCTTCACTCCCCATAAAGAGTGGTTCTGCGAGTATGAGAAATACGATGCTGGTGATGTCTTCTTAGAGGATGATAGGAAGGCTAGAATCATTGGTCATGGAAAAGTAAAGTTAAAGTTGTAAGGTGTAAGGGTTATAACACTTCCAGTTGTTCTGCATATTCCGGCATTAGCCAGAAATCTAATTTCTGTAACCAAACTAGATGATGCAAGTGTAAAAACAGTGTTCGAGAAGGATACATACAAAATAGTTCGGGGAGCACTGGTATTGATGCGGGGAGTTTGGATTGGAACTCTGTACAAGCTGTAAGGTAGCACTATTATTGATGGGTGCAACAGTTCTGTGGTTCCTGAAGGTGGAGTAGAAAATCTAGTGGTCTTTGGAGAGAAGACCATGCTGTGGCATCAAAGGCTTGAACATATTGGAGAGAAGGGCCTTCAAAAACTTCATGGTATGGTAGAAGGTATGAGTAATAGCTCTCTCGATTTTTATTTCTGTGAAAATTGTGTATATGGGAAGCAGAATTGGTTGAGTTTCCCCTCTAGTGGTAAAAGGGCGAAACATGTATTAGAACTTATGCACAGTGATGTGTTTAGATCTGTGAAGGTTCCATCACTGGGTAAGTCCATGTACTATGTATCATTTATAGATGACTTCTCAAGGAATACATGGATATATTTCCTTAAGAAGAAATATGAATTCTTTGATAGGTTTAAAGACTTAAGGCTCTAGTGGAAAACTAGAAAGAGAAGAAGATAAAGGTGTTGAGGATAGATAATGGTGGAGATTTTTGCAGCAAGGAATTTGAAGAATTCTGTAAGAAGTGTGGTATATCATGGCAAAATACTACTCCATACACACCTGAGCAAAATGGAGTTGCAGAAAGAATGAACAAGACGTTGATGGAAAGTGCAAGAAGCATGCTCAGTGGTGCTGGGTTAGGACAGGAATTCTGGGCAGAGGCGGTGGAGACAGCATGTTACCTGGTCAGTAGATCACCTTCATCAACATTGGAGGATAAGACTCCATAAGAGGTATGGACTGGTAAGAAACCCTCTCTTTCACATCTGAAGGTATTTGGATGTGATGTATATGTACATGTTCTAAAGGAGAAAAGAACCAAGTTAGACAGTAAATTTGAAAAGTGCATCTTTATTGGGTATAAAGATGGTTTAAAGGGTTATAAGCTTTGGAACCCAGTAACAAGGAAGGTTGTGTACAACCGAGATGTGGTGTTCAGAGAGGTGAAAGATGTTATTAAACTTGAAGTCCAACCAAAGAAACCTTAGAAGATAGAGTTTGAGCTTAAGGAGGAAGAATCAGACTATACAACAAAGAAGGAATCAGAAGATGAAGAGCCACAAACTCCAGGTGTGAGAAGATCAATTCGAGAAAGAAGGTAGTCGGAAAAGTATATTCCATCTGCATTCTGTTCAAATTTTGGTTTATCTTTTACTGATGATGATCCCAGAACTGTGAAGAAAGCTGTAGATTCAAAGGATGGCAAACTTTGGAAAGAGGCCATGGTTGATGAAATGGAATCTTTGCACAAAAATGAGGCTTGGGATCTGGTGAAGTTGCCAGTTGGAAGGAAACCCATTGGTAAAAAATGGGTGTTCAAGAAGAAGACAAATATAGAAGGAAAGGTGGAGAAATACAAAGCTCGATTGGTAGCAAAAGGTTATTCCCAGGTGTCCGGAATTGATTTTGGTGATATTCTTTATCATGTTTCCAAGGTGACTTCTATTATATTACTTTTATCTATTTTTGTTGTTTTTTATTTTGAGGTAGAACAGATGGATGTGAAGACAACATTTCTTCATGGGGATCTGGAAGAGGAAATCTACATGAAGCAACCTAAAGGTTTTGCATGAAGGGTAAGAAACAACTAGTATGCAAATTAAAGAAGTCTCTGTATGGGTTAAAAGAGTCACCAAGGATGTGGTATCAGAAATTTGATACATTTATATGGGGAGTTGGCTTCACCAGAAGCAAAGCAGATCACTGTGTGTATTTTAAATTAATTGGTGACCATGTTATTTATTTGGTCTTGTATGTGGATGATATGTTTCTAGTTGGAAATGACAAAGAAATTATCCAAGATTTGAAGACCCAATTTTCCTCCAATTTTTACATGAAAGATCTTGGTGCTGCAAACTATATTTTGGGCATGCAAATTAAAAGAGATCGGGAAAAGAGGAAGCTCTGGTTAAACCAAAGGAAGTATGTGGATGCAATACTGTAAAGATTTAATATGCAGGATAGTAAATTGGTGAAGGTTCCTATTCTTGTAGGTGTGAGGTTATCTACTAAATAGTGTCCCAAGACACAAGAAGAGGAAGAGGACATGTCCCGTGTTCCATATGCAAGTGCAGTCAGTAGCCTGATGTATGCAATGGTCTGTACTAGACCAAATTGCACATGCATTGGTAGTATTGAGTAGGTTTATGTCAAAACCAGGGAAGGAGCACTGGATAGCAGTGAAGTGGGTTTTCAGGTATTTGCGTGGCACTAGTGATTATGGTTTGTGCTACCAAGGAAGACCAGGATTGGACAGAGTGTTGGATATTCATGGATTTGTTGATGCAGACTGGGCCGGAGATCTGGATCAGAGAAGAACTACAAGTTAGTATGTGTTTAACCTATTTGGAGGTGCAGTGAGTTGGATGAGTAAGAAACAATCTGTAGTGGCATTATCAACTATAGAGGCAGAATATATGGCAGCCACTCATGCAAGCAAGGAAGCAATTTTGTTGCAGAGATTGTGTTCAAGTATGGGGTTAGTACAAGGAGCTATAAGGATAGACTTTAACAACCAAAGTGTAATTTTCTTGGAAAAGAACCCTGCATATCATTCAAAGACAAAGCACATTGATGTTCAATATCACTTTGTGAGGGATATGATAGAAGACAAAAAGGTGTCACTGGTCAAGGTGGACACTTTAAAGAATACTGCAGATGCATTGACAAAATCTGTGAGCTCTGAGAAGTTCTCTTGGTATAGAGAAACAATGGGTGTTGCAGGGCTAGATAAATGATTAAGCTCTCTTGTGGCCCTCTGTGGAAAGAAAACAACAAGTGGGAGAATGTTGGGTTGTGTTATATTCTTTCCATGACTAGCCCACGTAGTTAACTGGAGATTTAGAGTGGGGGCAAAGCCCCCCATTCATTGCATAGCGGGGGGTCATAGGGGGTTTGAGGGGTGCAGGTAACCCCCCTCTATGGGGTCTGGGGCAATGCCCTAGAATTTTTTTTTTTGGACCCTATATTAGGTTGGGCGGACCTACCTATGGTTTTGGACTCGATGGTTTTCGGTCCATGGTTTCGGACGCGATGGTTTTCGGTCCATGGTATTGAATTCTTCGTCATGTATAAATATGTATTGTAACATTGAAAGGAACATAATGAAAAATCAAGCTGGTAGTCCCGGTTTTAGGATCCGGGGGAAAATCTCTGTGTATATGTTTTTTATGTGTTATGCTCTCGCATTGTTTATTTTCTGTGTTTTAGAATTCGTATGTAGGTAATTTCTGTATGGGGTTAAAACCTACAATGTATAGCACTGGGAGCAGTACTAACACAGGTTGGCATAGAAGGCTTGGACCATCCTATCATGTTCGCAAACCAAATATTATCCAAAGCGGAGAAGAACTATTCCACCACCAAACGCGAAGGGTTATCTATGGTGTATGCACTCCAGAAGTTTAGGTACTACTTGTTGGGAGGCCATTTTAAGATTTATACGGATCACTCCTCACTGAAGTACCTAGTCAATAAGCCTATGTTGGGAGGGATAATCTATAGGTGGCTCTTATTGTTCCAAAAATATGATTTTGAAGTTATCGTAAAGCCTGGATGACTGAACGCGGGACCAGACCATCCATTGAGCATCAAAACAGGGGAAGAGCTCACTAATTTGGAGGAGGGATTGCCTGACACGCAGCTATTTGTAGTGCACATCACGGATGGTCATTTTGAGGATATAATACATTTCCTAACAACAAGTACTACACCGGAAGGATACACTGTCCAGTAGAAGAAGGAATTAGTGGTGCGCACAACAAATTTCTATGTCATTGTTGGGCATTTATATAAGATGGGGAATGATGAGATATTGCAACAGTATGTACCTGAGTTCGAAAGAAGTAGCATCCTCGCAAATTCTCATGGGGGCGTCGTGGGAGGACATTATGCAAGAAGAGAAACCATGCAGAAGATTCTACGTGCAGGTTTGTGGTGGCCAACCCTCCATCAGGACTCAAAAGTGTATTGCAAGGCATATGATGTGTGTCAAAGGACTGACATGCCATCACAGAGGGATGAGATGCCTTTAAATCCATAGATGATGTTGCAACCCTTTGAGAAGTGGGCGATAGATTTTGTGGGACCCATTCAACCCCAAGGAAAGATGGTAGCAAGGTACATTATCACTGTGACAGAGTATTTGACTCGTTGGGTGGAGGCACAGTCTGTGAAGGATTGCACAGGTGCAACCGCTACAAAATTTCTCTTTGAGCATGTATTAATGCAATTTGGTTTCCTAAAGATCTTGATGAGTGATCGTGGTACACACTTCCTGAATGAGATGATCAGCGCACTGACAAAGGTTTGCAATACTCAGCAAAGTGATTGGAACCTACGCATACCGGCAGTACAATGGGCTTATCGAATGTCATGCAAGAAGTTGACTGGACAAACCCCCTTTAGGCTTGTTTATGGGTTTGAAACGATAATGCCTATGTAATATATTGCGCCTAGTCTGTGTATAGTGGTGCTCACGGGTATGATGGATTGCTGAGCCCTAGAGGAGAGGCTCGCACAACTAGATGAGCTCAAGGAAGAGATATTTTTGGTTGGATTTCACCAGCAGGTCCAAAAGCAATGCGAAAAGGCATGGCATGATTGACACATTAAGCTGCGCTCATTTAAGGTAAATGACATGGTTTTTCTATATGATAGTAACTTTGATAAATTTCCAGGGAAATTCAAAATGCACTGGTTAGGACCCTATGTAATTAAGGAAATTATTGATGGAAGAGTTGTAAAGCTGGTCAAACTAAATGGAGAACCCTTCCCAAGAAAGGTGAATGTCAGTCACTTGAAGCCATACACCGACAGTCTGACCATGTGACTAAATGAAGGTAGCATAGTCTTAGTGCTCCATGCAGCAGAAAGGACGCACGAGACTATAAACTACACTACACGGTTTGTGGAGCTACACGATTGGAGGATGGTGTGAAGCAAGGAAGTGTCATAGGGTTTGCAACAGCGTGGAGGGAGCTGCGCTACCTAGGGAGAAATTGCGCAGGTCGACCGGAAAGTAACCGTTAAAGTCATTTTTCATGATTTGATGGTAGAAGTGAGGCCAAATGGAGTGGGCGGCCGCCATTTAAGATGAAATTTATGCCTCGAATCCTTGAAAATCTGCTACTAATATGGCATTAATGAATTGAGTTTGGGGGGAATGGTCGTATTTGAATTCAAAATTCCCTATAAATTACAAGTGGTTGTCCAACAGGAAACACTTGGCATTTTTAGAATTGAGTTGTTGAGTTCTCAGATGCATATGAATCGCGAGCAATATGAGCTTCTGATAGCTACTAAGGTATTTGAGGCTTTTCTTATAGAAACACAGGAATTCTTACATAAAATCATGTTAGCACCCCCAGAAATTATAAATACCGAACAAGTAGTAGAGGAGTCAGCACAGGAAATGGAAAGAGAGGCAGAAGTAGCTGCTCCGGAAGTGGCTGAAGTATTGGCAGAGGTCCCTAAATCATTGAGAACACTGAGACCAAAGCCAACCCTAACTAAGGAGACTATGAAGGACAAGAAGGGAAAGCGGCCTACCATACTGCTGCATGCATCGCTAAGGCAAAACCCGCCAAAGCCCACTACACATGAGAAAGGCAAGGCTATAAACCTAGAACCAAAGGAGAAAGATATCAAAGACATCCCGATGGACGATGAGGATGTGGGAATGAAAGTGGAGGAGGTTGAAGCCCAGGGTGTAGACACTATTACGCAGTTACTGGAGTATGTCCCTCCACACAAGCCTAATTCCAAGGTCCCAAAGGACATTGATGAGAATAAGACTCCCCTAGAAACCCCTCTACTCCCGAACGAAATTACTTTAGATGGTTCGCACTTGGCACGAGTTCCCCTATTGAAGCTTGAAGACTGGAACTTGGCATACCATGAGAATTTCCCACACCTGGCAACCGAGCAGTTGATGTGCTGCATCATAGATACAAATACGGGAATGACCACATTGGAGACACGGAGGTGGCTCAAGGGAGTAGAAAAGGCAGAGTTGCTCAACCTACTCTGGGTGCCACACTACAACCGCACCCCAGCGATAGTTTTGGTCATCAAGAAGCTGTTGTGCTTGGTGCATGATGGGTGTCTGTGGCTGGAGGAGTTGATACCCATCACAGATAGGTTGATTCATTGAATAATGCACCTGTCATATACAAGTGAGAATCCAGCCATGATCTTTGGCAGAAAGGGTGGTGGGCAGGCTCTCGCAAAGTCAATGAAGGAAAAATTCAAGCTGGTGAAGAGGCCACGCAGGTACTCTATCTCAAACATCTACGACCCCGCTGTGAAGGTAGCTACATAGATCCTCGCAGGGAAGGTAATGAGGAAGTGTCATGCCAATGAGGTTCAGTGCCTATTATCGTGCTCGCATAGAAATGCGCTAAAGGAGTCCAGTTTAACAGGTTGGGCTACCTTCGTGGAGAGTTCCTGGCGAACTGTCACAAAGAACAAGAGCTCAACAAGACGTTCCACTAAGAATGGCTCTTGTTGTGGGTTGTGATGGTAGCATGGGAGCTACCAGAGGACAGCCAATTCCCTTTGGTCATGCCATACCTCCCTGAAGTAGTGAAGTACGCTTCGTTGTGGGCAACCAAGGATGCACAGCGAGTCTGGGACAACAAGATCTTCTATATCTTGATGGAGATGAACATCAGGACGGCCATTAATCGCAAGCCGCAATTGCCACCCACAGTGTATGCCAACCTATAGGGCTATTCCGAGTTTAAAGCCAATTTCCATCGAATATACATCAGGGTGTGGAAGGACCCTACACAGAAGTGGTACAACTTGTCATATCTGGACACAGATGATGCCATTGATGCGGTGCTTGACCAATGGTCGGCAGAGTGGCGCACTACCATGGACTTGGTGGTGGGCGAGAGAAATTACGCCATGCAGAAGAAGAAGGAGGAGGCCAAGCTGAAAATGGCGCAACTGGTCAAGAAAAGGAAACAGGAGGCCACTGATAAGGCCCAGGCAGAGCAGGCAAGAAAGCAGACAAGTGGAACAGAGCGTGGATTTGACAAAGGTGTGAGGTCACCTTCGCTTGAGGTAGAAGAGGAAGAAACATAACAACACAACGCAGACCCTCAGGAGATGTCCTCGCATTAAGAGCCCAAGAGAGCTGGAGAAGGGAGGGTCCAGGAAGAAATCAAAGGTGACCAAGACCTCACTAGACCCTATCACATTGACAGAGGGCGACTTGCATGATATCGGTGACACAGTCAGGGATGTCACCGTGAAGGTCCTACAACAATTTGAACAATAGCAGTAAATCATCCTAGGGGCTCTCCAAACCAGGTTGCAGGAGTTGGAGACTCGCGCGTCACAAGCTGCTACGGTGTCTACCAGCTTGGCTATCGGCACTTCAAAGGCTACCGATATGCTATGCACGAAGGCTTCCAGTGTGATAGTGTTGCTGGATGGAGCACTGATCACTGAAAAGAAGGCTGACACGCCCACTATCAGTGGCTTGAAGGGAGTTAATCTGAATGTGGCAGCGCTTCCGCATGAAGCACTCTACCTCTTATAGGATAGAGTAATTGTAGAGCTGAGGGCTCGTGAGCACCGCGCCCTCCAAATAATTAGTGAACATTAGATCAACAACGACCAGATGGCCCTATAGAGAAATTTTTCCATCACCGCTGAGACCAATGTGACCAATCAAAGCAAGAGGATTATGCTAGTTGTTGAAGAGGCATGTCAAATGGTCCTAGAATTGGCCATTGTTAGAAAATTATATATTACGGAGCAATGAAACACATGAAATATTGCAGAAATATAAACACAGAAAACGCACAAAATAAGAGAGACACAGATATACGTTGTTCACCCAATTTGGGCTACGTCCACCCCGAACAGCCAGTCCTTCCTTTCTATTATCCAGCAAAATGAAGAGACACAACCTACAGCAAATCCGCTGTAATATCCTCTGTTTTCTCTCACAGTCTCACCTCTCTGTTTCTCGCTCACACAATACACATCTATCACACATCCTCAAATACAATACCCTCATACAAAGAGAGGGGTTGCCTTCTAGAGCAAAAAACCCTAAACTAAACATAAGTTCTACCGTCAGATCATCCGCCTAATGAACGGCCCAGATTGACTAGAAATTACTATACTTTTACAAGGTAATTTTACAACTATTTTTAGCTTCGGGGGCACTGCCCCCGAAACCCCCCACTAGGGGGGGCTCCCAAAGGTCACAGCCGCCCCCCCCCAGGACCCCCCCTGCAGCGAATATTTTACGGGCGGCGTTGTCGCCCCCATTTCGAACTGGGGTCCTATGTGGCGATACCTTTGAATATAGAATATAATCAGGCTCCACACCCAACAATCTCCCACTTGGAGACTGATTGTAGCAACTCCACCGCTGCTCCATTTGCTGGACAATGACTCCTCTTTGGACCTGGCTGTTTCTCATCTTCATCGGCATCCTTGAAGACCAACTGAAACTGAGCATATTCTCAGTTTCTCCCTGGTTACAACTTTTGTTAGCATATCTGCAGGATTCTGGCTAGTGTGTATCTTTTCCAGCTTCAACTCTCCATCTTCCAATACTGATCGTATGAAATGGTACTTGAGCTATATGTGTTTAGTCCTGGAATGAAATGCTGAGTTCTTTGCAAGATGAATGGCACTTTGGCTATCACTGTATAACGTGCCCATATCATGTGCCTTACCCAATTCACCCATAAACCTTTGTAACCAAATCATTTCTTTACTAGCCTCTGTACCAGCAACATACTCTGCTTCTATTGTTGAAAGTGCAAAAACACTTTGGATTTTTGAAACCCAACTAACAGTTGTTCCTCCAACAGTAAATACATATCCTGTAGTGCTCCTCCTGTTATCTCTGTCACCTGCCATATCTGCATCAAGATATCCTTGTAGGGAGATGTTTGAACCACCAAAGCATAATGCTTGATTTGTGGTACCTTTCAAATATCTGAGAATCCATTTCACTACCATCCAATGTTCCTTTCCTGGATTGTTCATGTACATGCTTACAACTCCCACTGCATGTGCAATATCAGGCCTTGTGCAAACCATTGCATACATTAAGCTTCCAACTGCTGATGCATATGGAACTTTAGACATATAATCCATGTCTTCTTGGGTCTTTGGGCACATTTCCTTGCTAAGTTTGAAATGGCTAGCAAGAGGTGTACTAACTGGTTTTGCATTGTGCATGTTAAATCTTTTCAACACCTTTTGTATGTACTCATTCTGAGACAATGTTAATTTACGATTTTTCCTGTCTCTAGTTATTCTCATACCAAGGATTTGTTTTGCAGCTCCCAAATCCTTCATTGCAAATGAATTTGCCAATTTTCTTTTGAGCACATTTATTTCCTGCATGTTAGATCCTGCAGCAAGCATGTCATCTACATACAATAACAATATAATATAGCTGCCATCATTTTGCTTTTTCAAATAAACACAATGATCAGAGTGACATCTAGTATAACCTTGTTCAGACTTGTCAAATTTTAGATACCACTGCCTTGGAGCCTGTTTTAAGCCATACAAGCTCTTCTTCAACCTGCACACTAGTTTCTCCTTCCCTTTCACCTCATATCCTTGTGGCTGCTGCATATATATCTCTTCCTCCAAATCCCCATGGAGAAAGGTTGTCTTTACATCTAATTGCTCAAGATGCAAATCTTCAGCTGCTACAAGACTTAAAATGGTTCTGATTGAAGTCATTTTAACAACAGGAGAAAATATTTCATCAAAATCAATACCTTTCTTCTGTGCAAACCCCTTTACCACAAGTCTAGCTTTATACCTATGTTTTCCTCCATCTTCTTCCTTCAGCCTGTAAACCCATTTATTCTTCAATGTAGTTTTTCCTACAGGCAACCTAACTAAATCCCAAGTCTGGTTATGCATTGAGTCCATCTCTTCTTCCATGGCTACCTCCCACTTCTTCCTGCTTTCAACCTGCATTGCTTCTTCATAACATTCGGGTTCACCGGAATCAGTCAACAATAAATAATATAATGAAGGAGAGTATCGTTCAGGGGTTCTACTTATCCTGGTAGATCTTCTAACACCACTTTTAGGTGTTTGGGATGCCTGTTGTTGTTGTGGTGGTTGTTGTTGTTGTGGTTGTTGATTATTATTATTTTCAGGCACCTTTCCTTTTTCAGTGATTTCATCAAGAACTGTGTATTCCTTGTTTTCCTTTTCCTGTTTCTTTTCCTGCAACTGATTCTTATACAAGACCTTTTCATTGAATATTACATCTCTGCTCCTAATGATTTTGTGATTTTCGTAATCATATAAGCGATAACCAAAATCATTAACACCATATCCAATAAAGGTACATTTCTTTGACTTTGCCTCAAGCTTTGTTCTATTTTCTTTATCAATATGGACAAAGGCCTCACAACCAAAAGGCTTTAAAATAGAGTAGTTTACCTTTTTACCTATCCATGCTTCCTCTGGAACACCACCATCCAAGGAACTTGAAGGCCCTCTATTTATTAGATAAACAACAGTATCTACAGCATCTGCCCAAAAATGTAAAGGCAATCCTACATGCAATCTCATGCACCTTGTACGCTCCATGATTGTTCTGTTCATCCTTTCTGACACACCTTTTTCTTGTGGTGTTCTTGGAATTGTCTTCTCTCTGCGAATTCCATGCTCTGAACAGTACCTATCAAACTCTTTGCTGCAATATTCACCTCCATTATCTGATCTAAGACACTTCAATTTCTTTCCTGTCTCAATCTCAACCAAAGCTTTCCATTTCTTGAAAGTATCAAATACATCAGATTTATTCTTAATACAATAAATCCAAGTTTTTCTAGTTGCATCATCAATAAAAGTAACATAATAACGAGAGCCACCGAGAGATGATACCTGAGCAGGTCCCCATACATCTGTATGCACAAGCTTTAATTTTTCATTCTTCTTTTCTTTCCCAACTCTGAGAAATCTGACTCTCTTCTGTTTTCCATAAATGCAATTCTCACAGAAGTCCAAATCAACATTCTTCAAACCTGGCAACAAATTCCTTGAGTGAGGAATCTTCATCCCCTTTTCACTCATGTGTCCGAGCCTATGATGCCATAATGCTGCATCTGCTCCTTTGGAAGTTAAAGCATTAACAGAGTTAGAAATACCATTGCATAAATACAATGTACCAACCTTTTCACCTTTTGCTATTACCAGGGCTCCTTTGGTGACCTTCCAGGCTTTATCTGTGAAAGTTGTCACACAACCTTCACCACCTAACTGCCCTGTTGAAATCAAATTTTTCTTTAGATCTGGAACATGCCTTACCTCCTTTAATAGCCATTGGTTTCCATTCTGTTGTTTTACAAGAACCTTACCCATTCCAACGATTTTACAGGGTTTATCATCACCCAGACGAACTTGTCCAAAATCTCCTTGAACATAGTCATGAAAGTATTTCTTATCAGGTGTGGCATGGAATGAAGCCCCTGAATCTACCACCCAGGAATCAGTAATATTTTCGAAAGAAAGAATCAAAGCATCTTGTAACACCTCACCTGTCACATTTGCTTCATGATTGTTTTCTTGCTATGCATCTCCTTCTTTTCCCTTTCGAGATCTACAGTCTTTCTTTAGGTGTCCTTTCTTTCCACATTTCCAACACATTATCCCCGATCTGGACTTGGATCTGCCTTTCCTTGACTTACTGCGATATCCTGAGCTCTTTCCTCTTTCCATTTTTCTTCCTCTAGACTCTGCACTCAAAGCGTTTCCCGATGTCTCATCGGAGCTTTTCCGTCGCATTTCCTCGCTAAGGATAGCACCGACAACATCATCAAACTTTAAAGTACTAGATCCAGAAACGGAGTTACTAATGGCCATTACCAAACCATTCCAACTTTCTGGTAATGAGCACAAGAATAACAAAGCTCTAACTTCATCATCAAATTTTACCCCTACAGAGCTTAACTGACTTGTAACTGTATTAAAATCATTTAAATGGTTTGCAACAGATCCACCTTCCGACATATTCATATTAAATAACCGTTTCATAAGAAATACCTTGTTTGAGGCCAAGGGTTTTTCATATAGTTTCGACAACGTCTGCATCAAACCCTCTGTCGTGGTTTCCTTCGAAATGTTGAAGGCGACTGACGCAGCAAGGCACAACCGTATTGTTCTGAGTGCCTTTCTATCGAGAAGGTTCCATTCTTCGTCTTTCATACACGTCGGCATCTTTTTTTTTCCGCCCAATGGTAGGTATAGATCTTTCTGATACAGATAATCTTTCATCTGCATCTTCCACAGCGAGAAGTTTTGGCCATTAAATTTCTCGACCCTAAACTTACCATCTTCCGCCATTGCTCCCACTCGAACCAGGAAACCTTCTTTCCTGCGAGTTTATCAGCCAAATAGACCTTCGGCTTTGATACCAGTTGTTAGAAAATTATATATTACGGAGCAATGGAACACATGAAATATTGTAGAAATATAAACACAGAAAACGCACAAAACAAGAGAGACACAGATATACGTGGTTCACCCAGTTTGGGCTACGTCCACCCCGAACAGCCAGTCCTTCCTTTCTATTATCGAGCAAAATGAAGAGACACAACCTACAGCAAATCCGTTGTAATATCCTCTATTTTCTCTCACAGTCTCACCTCTCTGTTTCTCGCTCACACAATACACATCTATCACACAGCCTCAAATACAATACCCTCATACAAAGAGAGGGGTTGCCTTCTAGGGCAAAAAACTCTAAACTAAACATAAGTTCTACCTTCAGATCATCCGCCTAATGAACGGCCCAGATTGACAAGAAATTACTATACTTTTACAAGGCAATTTTACAGTTGTTTTTAGCTTCGGGGGCACTGCCCCCGAAACCCCCCGCCAGGGGGGGCTCCCAAAGGTCGCAGCTGCCCCCCCCTGGACCCCCCCTGCAGCGAATATTTTATGGGCGGCGTTGCCGCCCTCATTTCGAACTGGGGTCCTATGTGGCGATACCTTTGAATATAGAAGATAATCAGGCTCCACACCCAACAGCCATTCTGGAGGAGGAGCCAGTCGAGGTACGCATATGCAAGTTGGCCACAGGGGTGTGCGACACTCGAACTGAGATGGCATGGGTTTAGTTGGAGTTGAACTTGCAAATTACCAAGCTACAGTTGAGGGCCCAACATTCAAAACCACCAAAATTAAAGGAACAACGAGCAACTTCTATCACAGAAGCAGTAGCAGCAGTGGATAGTATAGTAGCATACTACATGTTGTTGTTTGAGCAATCATTTGAGGTCCTGATAATCTTGCAGGAGGACCCCAATATACAAAGGCTAGAGACAGAAGTGCGTGAGCTATAACAACGCTACGATGAGGTTAAGGGCACAACACGAACCGTTGCGCTGACACGGAGGCTAGCCAAGCAGCTGAAGGAACAGGTGGATGCAGTGCTGCACAAGGAAGCAGTGCTGAAGGTGAGACTAAAGCCCTGGCTGGATGAAGCTTACGCAATCACATGAAATATTGAATGCAAGCTTGTGACGCTACAAGCGACGCAACAAAAGATTCAGGCTGACAGTGCAGGAGTAGTGACCGAGCAGATAGTGGAAGACACGAAGTAGGTGGCAGCTTAGTGCATGGCCGAGGTTGCGGTCATACGGGTCGAGCTGGACAGGCTTCATGGAAACATCTCTGTGCCTACTGAGTGACTCGAGGGTGAGTCACGATGTTTCAGTTGGGGGCCTATTGGGAGCGGGATCCCCCAAGGGCAGTTTTGGTGCTAAAAGCCCATGTTTGAGTCAAATTATTTAATAAAATTGTAAAGTCTCCACATTTTGTGGTTGCAGAGTGTGAAGGTGTCATGTGTCATAAAGGGTAGTCTACCCTTAGTTTTGTAAAGTAAATTTGGTTGTAAGAGTTCTACCCATGGTCCACGGACCATGGGATTGTATAAAAAGAGTTAAGCTCTAAGTAGTTAGAGACACATAATGTAAGAGAGTCGTAGCTCTGAAGAAAGAAGTCTAATTCTTAGGTTGTAGCATAGGTAGAGGCTCTGCAGTTGAGTGTGCAGAGGCCTAGGGTAGAATTCTGCAACTAAGTGCGCAGACCCCTGCAGCTATGTGTGCAGGGTGCATAGAGTCTGTAATCACATGGAAGATATCAATAAAGAGAAATATTCAGAAATTCCTGTGTCTTTGTTCTGTTGATGCATCTTGATATGTTATGTATGTATTTCCTTTATTATGCTTATGTGATGTTCGAATGAATGCAATTACATTGAATAGTTGAACACATTTACGAATATCGGTTTATGTGGTGTTAACTATAATTGTTTGATAAGATAAGCAAGTCACTTAGATTAATTGGGGAATCTAAATGACATGCTTCCATAGCAATGCGAAAGTACCTGAGTAGCAGGCTAGGGCTGCGCAAAGGTCGATCATACCCTTTCGCAGAGGTATTGAAGGATAGAATAAAGGGATCATCTTGCAAGCTCTAGAGTGAAGCGACTTGCGCAAAGGTAGGGATAGAGGGAATCAAATGACTTCACAACCATCTCACGGTGCGGAAACTTGGTTCCAACATCCCCCCATACTACTTCAGGTGAGACTTTAGCCCGTGCTCCATGGGCTAATGGTGAAAGGGCTAGTAGTGTAGGCATTTGTTTGGCTAATTAACATTGAACCTAGGTCAAGCCCCCTCAAGCCAACACTTTTGATGAAACATTTGCTTCCAAACACTCTAAATTTTTTTACAGTAGGAGGCTTACCATACCAAAGTTCATATGGAGTTTGATTGCTATTTACCTGAACATTCACTTTGTTGAGAATAGTCACGTAGAAAATGCAGCCTCACCCCAGAAGGTTGCAGGAGTTCCAGATTCATCAAGCATTGCTCAAGCCATTTGTTGAACTGTCCTATTCATTCTTTCCACCATGCCATTTTGCTGAGGAGTTCTTGCGACGGAGAATTTCCTCTTTATTCCATGTTGTTCACAAAAGTTGAAGAATTCATCTGATATGAATTCTCCCACTCGATCAGATCTGAGACATTTGATTTTTCAATCTAATTCATTTTCAACTAAATATTTGAAGGCTTTAAACTTTTCAAGTGCTTCATCTTTATACTTTAGTAGACCTATCCAACACATCCTAGAAAAATCATCAATACATAAAATAAAGTATTCCTCTCCACAAGGTGACTTTTTCCTTATTGGTCCACATAAATCAGTATTGATGAGTTCAAGAGGCTTACATGTTGATCCTTCTTTTTCATTGAAGTGAACTCTAGTTTGCTTACTGACTTGACATGGTTTGCATATGGTATTTTCAGGGATGCTGATATCTGGAAGATCACGAACTGCCTTGAGCCTACATGCTTTTCTTATTTGAGAAAACCTTAGATGTCCCAATATTCTATGCCATAGCCAGTTTTCATATGTTTTTCTTAGATAGCATTGTTGTTGTCCTCCTCTGAGTACGTATAAGTTGTTTGGAGTTCTTGTTCCTTTGATCACGGTCTTTCCTGTATCAATCTCACAAACCACACATCTATTTGATTGAAACACAACTTCATTTACTTGATCACACATTTGACTGGCACTCAACAAATTATGCTTTAAACCATCTACATACATGACATTTCTAGCTTTAACCTTTACTTTCAAGAAAACAGAACCTTTACCTTTAATGACAGCTGGAGTGTCATTTCCAAATGAGACATTCTTTTCCTTTTCTAAAGAATTATATGAATGAAGCTTCTCTTTATCACCTGTCATGTGTTTGGAGAATCCGTTGTTGTTGTACCACTAATTTTCTTGTCCTTCTGCATGCAGAGCTATTCCACATCTTTCTGATTGAGATTCCTTCTTTCTCCATATCTTGGGATTTAATGATGTTTGCTCCTTTTGAAGTGATGGCTGAAATTTTCTCCTACATTCAAATTCTTCATGACCAAATTTGTTACAAATCAAACATTCTACTTCATTTTCAAGAGGATAAAAGTTATTATAGGATCTTTTCTTGATTCCTGTTACACTCCTTTGATTTCATTCTTCTTTATTCATGATGGTTTTGTAAGAAACACATTGAGTAGTCTTATGCCCAAAGTTATGACATGAAAAACATTGTCCATTAAAGAAGTTTCTGCAATCAAAGAATATTTTGGCATTATTTACCTGTTGGTTGAAGCTTCTACTGATATTCATCCTTGGAGTAAATTGGGTATGATTTACTTGATGAGTAATTTTAGGCCTTTGCTCACAATTGACATATTTTTCACTAGTCTTTGTTGCATCAATATAACTTCTGGTGGAGGCTGACGACTTCTGTGATTGAGATGATTCTTCAGTATATCCAAGACCTGTCTTTATCAGAGGAGAACACTGAACTTTGATGATTTCATTTAAAGTTTCAGATCCTTTAGAAAATCTAAGATTAAGAGATTTTGTCTTCTCAAGTTCTTTTCTTAGACCCACAATTTCACATTCTAGATTTTCATTGTGCTTTTCTTTTTCAGTGATTTGGTGTGTCAACATATTGATGATCATATTATTTTCTTCTAAACAGATTTTGACTTTAGTGATTTCTTCAAGAAATTCTTCCTCTTCTAAGGCATCCAAAAAAACATCATTGTCATAAGCCATGAGTAGTCTATAATGTTGGTCAGATTCATCTTCATCACTATTGGATAAGCCATCACTATCTTCATGCATATAGTAACTCCTTCTATTCACAACCTGTTTTCTATTTCCTTTTGCATATTCCTTTCCTTTTTCATATTTATCTTTATGAGGACATTTGGCAACATAATGGCCGACTCTACCACAAGCAAAGCATTTAAAATGTATCTTACCTATGAATCTTCTGGAACCCTGTTGAAGCTTCTTGACAAAATTTACGTCATCTTATTCTTCTAAAATGTGTTCTGGTTCATTGTGTTCTTTCTTTTCTCTTCCCTTTGCTGACTCTTTAAAAGCGGCTCCTCTCATATCTGATGGTCCTTCTTTTCTCATTTCAAAGGCAGTTAGAATTCCATGGACTTGAGTCATAGTAATAGTTTGAAGATCCTATTTTTCTTCTATGGCATACACTTTTGACTCAAATTTAGAAGATAAAGATCTCAAAATTTTCTCAACTAAAGTAGCTTCCTTTATCTTTTCACCCAGATTCTTCATACGATTAACAATCTCATATATATGTAAAAATTAACTAGAAACACTCTCATCACTATGCATCTTAAGAGTTTCATATTGAATTATGAGAGTTTAAAGCTTAGCAAGTTTTACCTGAGAGTCTCCTTCATAACTTTGAATGATTTTTCCCAATCTCTTTGGCTGTCTTGATCTACATGTCTTTGACAAATTCTGATTCTTATAGACTTCCTAATAACGTATTGACAACTTTGGCATTGGTTTCGCATAACTTCCTACCTGCAGAGTCTATAGGAATTGCTGCTGGAAATTGATATCCTCCTTCCATAATTTCCAAAAAATCAACTCCAAACGATTGTAGATAGGCTCTGGTTCTTATTTTCCAATATACTAAGTTGCTCCCATTGAAGATTGGTGGTCTGATGGATCCCATGCCTTCATGATTATTCATCTTGAAAGATCTTCCTTTAAGCGATCAAGCTTCTTCGAAAGGACCTGCTTTGATACCAATTGTTGGAAATAACACTGAGAAGGGGGGTGAATCAGTGTTATCAGATCAATAATTTTTCATTTCCCAAACATATTTTCATACACTACTTCTGTGAAGTGAACTAACGTGTACACGCTACTATGATTAGTGAAACCAGCATATACCTAGAGAACTTGTGTTTTAGTTAATTTATCATGTGTTGATCTATAACCAGTGCATCAATAAGTTATTAAACAATACAGTAAAAATAGAATAAACCATCACACATAAGGAACACACATGAACACCAAGATTTAAGGTGGAAACCCAATGTGGGTGAAAGCCACTTGCTGTTGTCGTCTCTGTCTTCTTTCAATAATAAGAAAATCTATTTACAATCTTGTACTAGTGTAGATTCATACTAGTACGCAGGCACCCACCTGCACAAGGCTACAACCTTCTCTCATTTTCCAGCTTCTACTGGAAGGGAGTTGCAACCCCCTAGCTCTTGTACTAGCCAATGCGTTTACTATTATGTAGGTGTCGGCCTACAGAAGGCGACGGCCTTCTCTCTTCTTCCAGGGACCACCTTTCATAAATTTTTAGACTGGATGCTCCTGGCACACAACAATATACATGAAGGCCTCGTTTCATCAAATTTTCATACTGGACCCATCATAAACTTTGAAACTCAAACTACATCAACCAACAATGAATTAATCTGAACAATTAGATCACTGTCACCAGAACACTATGGTGAACCCATAAACCTACGTCATCATTCAGAACTAGTTGAAACCTCAAAAATCATGCATCAGAATGGATGCACTACTTTACTAAACCCAACCTACGTGTCTATGCTACTTCCTTTAATCAAACTTGTGTATACCTTCAAAACTACTGAAACATAAAACTTTTGAATCAAGTCTGTACCAACCAGCAATATACTCAACATATATTGTCAATTTACAGAGTTTTACATAGGCAGCAGCAAATATCACCCTTCTAAATTATACAATCAATCAATCAGATATCAAACTCCTTATGCATTCAGTTTTACATTGAGATCTAAGAAGACTTCATTGACAAGCAATAGTAAAACAACAAAACTGATCAAATAAATCAGTCAGATCTAAAGAATAGGATTTTCCTCTGTATACGCTACTTGGAAGAGTAGAACCTCCATGTACATGCACTTTTACTGAGACGAACTAGTGTATATATATGCAAATATTAACTCATAACTTCAATGCTATTCTGAACTTCAGACAAACCCAGATCAGGACATTTAAAGAATAAAACAGGTGTACACAATTAGATCTAGCCCAACCAATATTTGAATATTCAATGATAAGTCATTTCAAGTCTCATGATCCTGATCCAACATTGAATTCAAGGTGCACAAAATATTTTAGATAAAATCACAAACATAGCCCATGCAACATAAAATATACTTCAGATAGAAGTATTCCTTAGAAACCCTTTTCACTTGCACACCCTGGCCTAATGATCTTCTCCTCCTTATATAGTTTTTGACCTTCCTCAATACCTCAGACCAAAACCACTTAGGACCCGTGTTATTCTTGGGCGGGATAAAATAGTCATTACTCTGCTCAATATTGTGAGCTAATACCATGGTATTGACCCCTAGTATTGTCTCCTCTTGAATTTCCTTGATTTTCCAACATATACTCGTTTGTATTCTTGTGAGAGTGTGTGTATACGTATACACTCTTTTTGTTCTGTGAACCAACATGTATATGCTTTTTTGACTAAGTGGACCTGCGTATACATCTTAAACTGCTTTTCACCATCCTTTACCTTCAACTTCTTAATTCTGATTAGTAGACTTTAGTTCCATATTCTTGTTCTTCTATACCAATGCCCTATTACATTTGAATGGACCTGTTACATTGTGGGTTTCCTTTTATCAAAGCTGAATCAACATGTGAGTGAGTTGACATCAAGTACAACACTTGTATCATAATGCCAACAAAGATTGAGAGAAGAGCTTATGATGGATCACAAGTAAGAATATTTCCATTCTCTAATTTCTCTAAGAAGAACTTTATAGTCTTTGATTTATATTGTTCTAGACCAGGCCACTAGGTCTAGGGAAAATACTTTTGTGCACAGTTGTAGATTTCATATAACAAATTGAGGAGGGAAAATACTTATGTCCACTGTTGTAGATTCTGTGTAACAAATTGAGGGTATCAATTGGTTCTATTCATAATGGAGCTGCTCAAAACATGTAAAGGTCAAGAGGTTGGCTAATAAGACCACTCATCACAACATTTCTTCAAGAAAGGGTAAAAGATCAAGTGAAAGCATATGATCATCCAAGCTGATGGTGACGATGGAATGAGAAAACCAAGGTTCATCTAGCAGAAACAAGTTGATAAAAGTGAAATCACAAGAATAGGTTTCATTTTTATACAAGCTTGAGACAAAATAAAGATTGAACTTGAGATTGGTCTCATTTTTAAACAAGCTTGAAATAGAGGAAAACTATGCTTGAAATTGGTTTTCATGCCCCCCACATAATGACTCAATTTGAGGTACATTCCCCCCAAGCTTCATTTCATTAACCTAAGTAGACTATTGGTTATGGACATGTGGATGGAATGAAGGTTCATATACGAGATCAAGTGAAATACTTGACTCGGAATTTACGAGAACTATTCAAAGACTCGAATTGAAGGGGAATATGTTTCATTTTTTAACGAGATTCACATAGGAAAATAACTATGCTCAAAGGACCTTGTTTCATTTTTTAACGATCTTGACACAAGACAAGGAACTCTACTCCAGGAATATTGTTTCATTTTTCAGGATATTGACACAAGAAAAGGAACTCTACTCTCACATGTTGATCATCACCCATAAGAGTCCATGGCTTCCAAGAGGTTCTCATTAGATGGAATAAAAATTCTCTAAAAAGGATAAATATCAAAGGATCACAGGGAAACATTAGGTGCCAACACTCTGAGTACATGATGCATTACATCATCTGCTAGATCATCAGTAGACGTGGAACATGTTGCCACATAATTAACCTATGGCGGGGGAGATACCACTTGCATATAAGGACTATTTAGGGAATATGGCTAAATGGGATTCAAATTAGGACTAACAAATGAAAGTTGGTCAATGGTCATGATTATTCCTCAATGTGGGAAACACATCACACAAAAGAGTGAAGAGACAAGATCTCCCATGTCGTAAACATAGACATACCCAAGGAGTAAATTAAAATACAAAGGGCCTTCAACTACCATCACATATTTATAGATAGTCTTCCCTCCCAAAGTAATATGAAATTGAGGAGGGATCCCTAATGGTTAGTTGGTTCCTATGTTAAAGGCCAATATATTCTAGGTAATAGGAACAAGTTGCAGGGAACAGAAAGATTTCCAAGAATTTGAGGATAGAATACTAATAGACGTGCCTTCGTCTATGGTTGTGCCAGATACAGGTATATTATAAGCCTATACTATGATCTAGAAGGTCACGTAAGGAGGAAGATGATATATTATCAGTCGACTACAATCAAAGGAGTGACCATACTACTTGGAGGGTGTGTCATGGGAATGGGAGGATTGCACCCTTGTGTTATAGGAATGGGAGGATTGCACCCTTGTGTTATAGGAATGGGAGTATTCCCCCCCATACCATTGGAATGGGAGGATTTCCCCCTAGTTCATTAGAATCTAATGAAATGAAAAGAACCTAAGCAATATGGAGTTCACTCTCTACGATAAAGGTACGATCAAATTAAGGTGGAATCGAGTCATCTGTTTTCTCAACTGATAACTGGTCGGGAACAAACTCATGGGATTCACAACCAGAGAGATTGGGATTGAATGGAGATGGATTGTCATTAATCATTTCATCAACTAGTGGAGGATTGGGAGAAAGATTTCAATAACCAGTTGGAAGACGAGGTTGAGAAGCTATAAGGCTTTCCAACAATTTTGAGGCTTCATCCATATAAGGACAAAGGTGAATAGGATGATTCCCTTCATATAAACTACATGGAAACTTAACTTTACCCTCCTTCCCATGGACCTTACTATCACTAGTTGATATTTTGTCACCAATATGATCTCCAGAAGCTAATGACCAAGGATGATGTGAGCCTGTGGACCACACTTCTAATACCTTGGGAATACTAGGACAATGTCTAAGAATGTGGTCACCCTTACATAACTTACAAGGGAATTTAACTTTCCAGGGCTGATTGGAAGTTTTCTTCATACTAGTTGCAGGGGTAGAAATGGTTTCTTGCTTGTGCTTGTTCTTATTTGGCTCTTATTCTTCGTTCTCTTCTTCTTCTTCATAGCTTCCTAGTTATTAGAATCAAGACTTTCACTAGGTGAGGAGGAAGAAAGGGATGAAAAAACAACGGGTGAAGAAGGCAAAGGGTCAACTTTAGGATCAATTTGAGCTTGATATTATTTAGGTGGAGAAGAACTTGGTTGAGGAGAAATTTGGACATTCAGAACCGTAGGGGTTGAAAACAACCAAACTGGAAAACCAATGGTAAATATGGGAAGGGACAACGTTATCATATAAGGAGCGCCAATATTTTCAAAAGGAGGAAAAGGACTAGGATTCTCATAAGAGGGGTTTCCTTTACTGGTAGACTCAGGAATTATTACCATTAGTCTCAACCTAAGATCCACTAAGGAGTTGTTCCACGGTCAGGATGTTTTTTTGTGGTAAATTAATTGATTTTTAAAATTAAAGTCACAAAATAAAATAAATGGGTAACTAGGAAAAAAGGAAGTACCAAGCAACTGTCAACTACAATATAGCACCTTGTTAAACTAAGGATTTACATAGAGGAAAGAATTCTCCCCAAATGTTGTGTTCACTGTATCAAAGTGTACAAGGCGTTTGACTTGGTTACCTAAGGTGAGGATGGCAACCTATGGTGGACTTCTAAAATATACCCGGAGGTATGTGGAAGTGCATTCTGTAGTAGTGTTTTCTAATGCATAACCGTACAATGAGAGTGTTCCCATATACTTTTCATGCTTGGCCAATCATACACTTTAACTTGATGTTCTACCCTTTCCTAAGGAACCGCTGTGATGAGTGGTCTTATTAGCCAACATCTTGACCTTTATGTGTTTTGAGCATTTCCATCATGACCAGAACCAGTTGATACCCTTTATACCACTCATTCCTCTAGAAGGATTCCACTTTCAACTCTTTTCAAACTCTCCAAAAATGAAAATATTACCGAGTACTTTTCTTTTCAAACTAGTTAAAGTAAATGAAAATACGTCTACTCAGTATAAGTCTAACCCCTTTTCGAACTGAGATATACTATCTTTAACAAAGGAATACCTTAGTCAAACATGGATAAGAGGTTCTCTCATTTTCTGCCTTTTCGAAATCAAGGGACTATTTACGAAAAGGAACCTTTGAAGTTTTCTTTTTAGCCTCTTTTTCAAACTCTCTAAACATGAAAAAAATGTTGATTTTCACCTTCACTGGACTCGTAAAAACATCAAATGGTGATGGAATCATTGAACATGATGGGAGAAAACCACTCCTTCTAAGGGATCATTAAATATACTTAGAAGGATTCATCTGAAGGATGAACTTAGAGATCAAGCATATGTTATCCTCCTCATGCTTGTTAAAAAATAAAGAGGTACTCACCATAAATGGTTGGGGAAATTGGGAAAATGGGATACTCCACCCATTAATGATAGTGAGTCACTCTTGAACACTACACTCTTCCACTTCATGTTTGTGGTTATTGGGTTAGGAAATATGCTTGTATTTTCGTTTATCACACCATTTCAGAGCCTCCACTTTCATTTTTGGGTCAATATTTCCAACTCCATTCAATGTTGTCAGTGTGTTCAAGAGAATTCATTTAGTTGATATCTGCTATGATACTCTTAAGCCTTCATTCCATGGTTTCCATTCCTAAACCAGTTCCACATCAAAGTCATTATGTATCAAATCATGATACCCATTTTGTGTCATTGATGAGGGATACATCAAGACCCTCCTGCAACGGATCACTTCCTGTCGAAATCAGCTCATTATCGAGGAATTTGACTTAGGAACTCTTCCTTTAGTACCTTGGGACTCGAATACATGAATGGAAAGTTTCCTTACTCTCGGTGACAGGTTTTCATCATTGACCTTTGACCAACAAATTCTGAGTGGTGTTCGACTTCAATTCATTCATTCACACCATACAGATTGTACTGCAATACCTTGAGAGAGATTAACATCATTAGTGGTTTCTCTCATGTCTATTAATGGCTTACATCATTGGCCGATAATCAGATGGTGTCTTCCATGTTTTACTTTTTCTCCTTTATTAGCATGGCTAGGCTTGTACATTGGACAATCAAGGGAATGAGATAGAAGACCCTAAATCTAGTTTCATCCATCTGAACTACGATTTCAATATTAATGCGAGATTACAAAGAATGAGGTCTATGATCATACAAACAGTCATCCAATCATTATTCCACCCTTTTTTCATTAGTGGATATGTCTTCTTAATAATTGTACATGTAATGTTAGCCTATGTGTTGAGCATGGGTATGCCTCCCTCAGCAATCATAATGAAAATGTATTATAATAAGTGATGATCTGACTAGTTATTCTTGATCTGAACTTGTCACAAGATAAATAACTTCAGTCATCCATTGTTTTTTTAGACTTTTCACTTTAGGGGGAAAACTACTGTAGGCCATATTTTCGCATTTGGTCAATAGGCCTACAAACTAGATAAATAAACATCCATGAACACCTTGTCATCATCCCTAGACAAGTCCCTAAGCATGACCCTCCCAAATCCCTGAGTTTCTAACCTTTACTACTTCATTCTAGTGCTTTTAAGGCCCAATTCACCCTCACCCTTTAGGGACCTACATTCAGCAACATGTTGCTTGATTCTGCACCTGCGATGATTAGAATAGGTTTTCCCTTGTTGGAGGTGCAATAATTCTAGAAATTTACTGAAAATAAAAATAATCCGGAAGCTTCCTCTTTCAGAATCTTCCAAGAGTTGTTACAACCATTTACCTTGGATAAGAACTTTGAATCCTATTTGACCTTACCTTGGATATTTCACCTCTTATCCCTTGAGCTCATCCTCCCATCAAGAGTGGATCTCAAACCTATATTGGTAAATGGACAAGAATTTCTAAACTACCATCCTCTCCTATATATTTACTACCATCCACAAGCTAGGAGTTGGTTTTTGGAGACTAATCATACCCCTATGTTGTTGCTTTGATCATAAGAGAGTTATCATTCCCATGCATTAGGGTGACCTTGAGGTGTGCACTGTGGCAAGGAAGGAAAAGTCAACTTGGGGAGATCTACACAATATCAGCTTCCACTTTTGGTTCTAAGCTCTATCCCTTTCATATTAATACAAAAAGTGTATTGTTTTCCTATATGTTTAATGTTATGTTTACATTCATATATTTCAATGCTATGTTGATCCATTGAATAGAGTGATTGGATAATGCTACATAGATGTCGTAGATATTTGGCTTGTGTTGTTTGTTTGTGCGGGTTCTAAGAATAGCTATCAGAGTCATGGTTGGATCTTACAAGCTAAGAGGAGAGAAGATATTGTGATGGATCACAAGTAATCATCTTTCCATTCTCCAATTTCTCTAAGAATAACTTTACAATCTTTGATTTCCATTGTTCTAGATTATGCCACTAGGTCTAGGGAATATACTTTTGTTCGCAGTCATAGATTTCGTATAACAAGTCTTCATAAATATGAAATTTACTTTTGATTATTGTACATTGTAAAATAAAATAACATTATATTATTATTATTATTATTATTATTATTGGAGCATGGGTTTCATGCTCAAGGTGTTTTATTTTATAGGTCAAGCACCCATTGTGTGCTTCTAGCGTTGTTCCTAGGTCAAGAAGTCAAAACAATCATTATCATAAGTTGAAGACCCCAATAGGTACATTGTAACGTGTAAATAAAAAAAATGTCCTTAAAAGTGTCAAAATACCCTTCAAGACCAAGTTGGCCTGGTAGCTAGCAAGTCGACCAAATTTAAAGGGAAATGACTACCTTAAGAAGCATATAAAAAGAACAAAACTCGACCTCCTTGGAACACATTCATCACTCACTCATTCAAATGAAGGAGGAAGAAGAATAAGGCAACAAAGAGGGAAGAAGTCGAAGGAGACTTGTCTTTGGGCTATTTCTCTCTCACACATGCGAAGGAAGGCTAGGTTTTCTATAGTTGATCTAGGGTTTTCTTCTATAGGTTTGATATTAAAGAAGGAAAGGAAAGAAGTTCAAGAAAAGGTCACAAGAATATATTGCCAGTGCGCCATCTGCCATAGAGTTGAAAGAAGTGTTTTTCAAAGTTATCTTGATTGACTCTTGTCATATTGGCTATGTAATTTTTTGAGACCAAGGTGGTCATGGATAGTGGCTGATCCTCCAAATGCTACAAATTTTACAGTCTCGTATATTCATGAAACCAATACCAAGTCGAAGATATCGTCGCGTTGATTTTGGTGGTACATTTGGTTTCGAAAATGGCCTCTGTATGAGGGAGGAAACACGTTTTGAAGTTTTTCTCCAACAGGGAAAAAAGGGGCCTTAACAGGCCAAGTGGCAGTCTCTCAGCAGGACACATTGTAGTCAAACAATAGGACACATGGCAGGGTCAACACATGTGGAAGTCAAAGTCAAAGTAGAATAGGTGAACTGTCAAGTTGTGGGTCGAACCCACGACCTCCGAAACATCAATGAAAGATATTACCATAATCCCACGACTTTATTTTATTAATCAATAAGCTCATGGTTATATTTAAATATATGTTAATAGGCATGATGGGGGTAGGGCTGGCGGAGCCCTCCATATCTGGCAGCCCCGCTAAGCCATCAGAATGTCTGGAAACAAGTTTAACACATGTGCTAAAGTTATCAGCGGAGTTCCACATATCACAGGAGTCCAAACTTGGTGCATAGTTCAAACTATAGGCCACACCCCCGGGAAGTAGATAGTTGTTGAGTTTAATGTTAAAACAGTGACATGCCACAGGTCATCATTTTATATCACCACCTTTTGATTTGTTAAAACATTTGTTATGATATATCTTGGATGGCACGGTTTTAAGACTATATATATATATCAATGGTGAACTATATGATAATAGTCACATGCTAAAATTAAACTACTTGAGCAACTACCTTTACAACAGTCTGAACCATGTTGCAGCACAGTTGGCAAGAAGTTGGTATAGTGAGAATCCTACAGAAGATTATATGACATATATTGTTGCAGTCCAATGTTTAAACATTGGTTATAGCCAAAATGCCACTATCAATCCATACCATATGATTGTTATACCATATTCATAATGTGGTTGCTTTATATTAAAACATTGTTATAACGGTTAGTGCTAGTTCCAATGGTGATATGCCATGGGCTATGTTTGTAACCTTGGGATAGATCATATATAACATATCGTGTGATATTTTAAAACCATCCAACACTCATTTATTATGTAATACATATTGTTGAAACAAATTTATATGTATTGCAAACCCAATCCCGGGACATCTACGGTTTGACCTCGGGACCTACCCGTGGGTTATAAAAAAAGAATTACCACTGCACCAAAGCAGGAGGAGTTGAACAAAGAGCAGCTCGAATATCTATTATCAGTGCCTGTAGTGTGCCTTTTTAGGCATAACTTGGCCAATATTGAGCCTTTTTTAGATCTATAAGTTGCATTCGAAATCTGAGATCGAGACATATATTCGAACAGTAGCCATTATTTCCTACGAGCATAGTCCAGAATGTTGAAGTTGATGTAAGATACTTTTTAAAGCTGACATATTCATTTTTTATCTCGATTTGAGTACGAGGATTGTTGCTTCTTATTTCTCCTTGTATTGGTGCAATCGCCTCTTTTTAAAATTGAGTCAGTTCAAGGGTGAGAGTTCTTTGTAGGAGGACGTTTCCTGAAGGGAAAACTTTCCACTCCATCATCAACTTGATTCTACAAGACAAAGAATATTTATGTACTCACTTTGTAGCCGAGATCAACAAAGAGGCCTAGCCTTTGAGCAGGGCCCGGAGACGTAGCCCAGATTGGGTGAACTCCATCATCAACTGGTTGTGTCTCTTGATTTATTTCATTATTATGTTTTGATTATTTTTCATCTTTAATTTCATTAAAATTTGATTATTCATATGTGAATAAATTATGAACTAAAGACATCATTTTAAAAGCTTACAAAACATCAGAGAACGATCATACATTTTCAAATCTTTTTGGTATCAGAGCAGGTTCTTGCTAGATTGCAAGTATGACTAAAAGCATGAAGAAAATTCTGATGCAAGAATTCGAAGAACTCAATCAGTAATATTGGCAGGAGAATGTTGCATTGTGATGCATGGTGAAAGCATTGCAAGAATACAAACAATGACTACAAGCAAGAATTGAAGCCATGGAGAGAAATCAAACGAGGGAATGTCTCTCAGATCGAAGTCCATCCATTATTGGAGACAATGAAGTATATCCACTTTATCAATCAGATGAAGAAAGATCATATCCATCTACTACTCCAAAAGCACAGTCAATGGAAGAAGTGATTGGTACTTTTTCCTCACCTTCTGAGGAACTTTCTTATGTACCAACATCTTAGGAAATTGATTCAAAAACAGAGAAGGAAGAGGCTTCAAGAAATCATGAGATTGGAGATTTCGAGAAACATACCAAAGGAATTGGTATGAAGTTGATGAACAGAATGGGATATTAGCAAGGTAAAGGCCTCAGAAAGCATGGCCAAGGTAGACTCCAACCAATATCAGTTCAGGAAAGACCCCAATATGAAGGATTGGGATTTGACCAATCAACATGTGACTATTGTGGAAAGAAAGGTCACATAGCAGATCAATGTTGGTCATTACATCCTGAGAAAATGCTGAAAAAGATACAGGATCGTAAAGGTAAGAAGACGAGTCATTCTAGCAGTGATTCAGAAGGTGAGTCTTTTAATCAAAATTTTATTATGAAGATTGTTAAAAAGACTTATCCATGTACTTTATGTGGAAGTAACAACCATTGTATAGCGGAATGTTGGAAGCAAAAGGTTTACAGTAAGAAGGTACATGTTGCAAGGAGTAGTCTGTGGAAGGATGACGCAACACTGCAAGTAAAGAAAAGTTTGGAAAAGACTTTGATACAGTCAAGGAAGGACTCAACACCGTCAAAACAGAGCTCAGAGAAATCAAGAAAGAAGACGACCAATACAGACTCAGAAGAGAGAGTTTGTTCACAATGTAAGTTGAAAGGAAATTCGAAGATCACATGCCCAATGCTACCACGTGAATCAAAAACAACACAATCAGTACAAGGGGAAGCAAATAAAACTAGCAAGAAAGAATGGAAGTCTCTAGAAAAATTGCTTCCTTGGAACTAGGCAGATTTCATGCCTTGTGTATAATTGTCAAATATGTCGGTGATTTGTCATCACATCAGTAAGTCTAGTTGAGTTTGTAATATGTTTTAAGATTGTTTATGTACTAATGATTGATGTAATAAATTCCTTATTGTAATAAACTTTTGGAGGAACAAAAGTCTTTTAGTTGGGAGGTATGATCCAGATGGATCTTGATTGAGTCTAGTCATATTAGCTATGTAATATTTTGAGACCAAGATGGTCATAGATAGCAAAATAGCCTCCAAATGCTCCAAATTTTACAGTCTCATATGTTCATGAAACTAGTGCCAAGTCGAAGAGCTCATCACTTTGATTCCGGTGGTATATTTGGTTTGTAAAATGGCCTTTGTGAGAGGAAGAAAACACGTCTTGAAGTTTTCCTCCAAATGCTCCAAATTTTACAGTCTCATATGCTCATGAAACTAATGCCAAGTCGAAGAGCTCATCACGTTGATTCCAGTGGTATATTCGGTTTGTAAAATGGCCTCTATGAGAGGAAGAAAACACGTCTTGAAGTTTTTCCCAAGTCGAAGAGCTCATCACGTTGATTCCAGTGGTATATTTGGTTTGTAAAATGGCCTCTATGAGAGGAAGAAAACACGTCTTGAAGTTTTTCCCAAGTCGAAGAGCTCATCACGTTGATTCCAGTGATATATTCGATTTGTAAAATGACCTCTATGAGAGGAAGAAAACACGTCTTGAAGTTTTTCTCCAATAAGAAAAAGGGGCCTCAACAGGTGACACATGGCAGTCAAACAGCATGACACGTGGCAGGGTAAACACATGCGGCAGTCAAAATCAAAGCAATGCAAGTCAACTATCAAGTTGTGGGTTGAACCCACGACCTTTGAAACATCAATACCAAATCTTAACATAAGCCCAAGGCTTTGTTTTATTAATCAATAGGCACATGGTTATATTTAAATGTATGCTAAAGTGCATGATGGGGGAAGGGTTGGTGGAGCCCGCCATATCCGGCGGCCCTGCCAAACCCTCGGACTATTTGGAAACAAGTTAACACAGGTGCTAAAGTTATCGGCGGAGTTCGACTTATCACGGGAGTCCAAACTTGGCACGCAATTCAAACCGTATGCCACACCGTCGAGGAGTAGGTAGCCGCCGAGTTTAATGTTAAAACAATCACATGCCATGGGTTGGCATTTTATATCACCGCCAATTGATTTGTTAAAACATTTGTTATGATATATCTCAGATGTTGCGGTTTTAAAACCATATATATATATATCAACGGTGAACTATATGATAATAGTCATATGCTAATGTTAAACCACGTGGGCAACTACCTTCACAATAGTCTGAACCATGTTGCATCACAGTTGGCAAGGATTTGGTATGGCGTGAATCCCGCGGAAGATTATATGACATATATTGTTGCATTCTAATGTTTAAACATTGGTTATAACCAAAATTCCACGATCGGTCCATACCATATGGTTGTTATACCATATTCATAATGAGGTTGCGCTATATTAAAACATTGTTATAACGGTTAGTGCGAGTCCCATTGGTGATATGCCACGACCTATGTTTTTAACTTTGGTATAGATCATATATAACATATGGCATGATATGTTAAGACCATCCAATAGTAATTTACTATGTAATATATATTGTAGAAACAAATTTCTATGTATTGCAAACCCAATCCTGGGAGGTCCGCGGGTTTGACCCCGGGACCTACCCGTGGGTTATAAACAGGAGTTGGCCACTGCACCAGAGCAGGAGGAATTGAATAATATAAAGCTCGACTTTTTTTTATCAGTGCTTATAGTATGCCTTTTGAGGCATAACTGGGCCAATATTAGGCCTTTTTGAAATATGTAAGTTGCATTTGGAAGCTGAGATCGAGGCCTATTTTCTAACACTAGCCATTATTGCATGCGAGCATGTTCTAAAATGGTGAAGTTGATGTAAGAGACCCTTTGAAGTCGACATATTTCTTTTCGATTTCGAGTTGAGTACAAGGATCGTTGCTGCTTAGTCTTCGTATTGGTGCAATAACCTCTTTGTAAAATCGATTCAGTTCAAGGGTGAGATTTCTCTGTAGGAGGACATTTCTTAAAGGGAAACATTGCCACTCCATCATCATCTTGACTCTACAAGAAAAAGAATTATTTATGTACTCACTTTGCAGTCGAGATCCATAAAGCGGCCTAGCCTTTGAGCAGGGCCCAGAGATGTAGCCCAGGAGGGGTGAACTCCGTCATTAACTGGTTTTGTCTCTTGATTTATGTCATTATTATGTTTTTATTATTTTTCATCTTTATGTTCATTTAAAATTCGTTTATTCATATGTGAATAAATTATGAACTAAAGACATAATTTTAAAATATTGTAAAGTGTCAGAGGACAACCACACATTTTCAGATCAATCCTTAAGCTCCAGAAGGAAGAGAAATCCAACAAAATGTCTTAGGAAGCGTTGGGAGGCTAAAATAATCTCACACATGTGGCAGCAACAAATGCAGGAGAGTCAAAAATTTCAAGTCTGTAGTGAAGGCCAAAATTCTCCAGTTGGGGGTCGAAGTTGTGATACTGGAAGATATTTGAGTGCTTTTGACTTGGAAAATGAGAGAACATCATCCGTAAGGATTGGAATTTCTATTGGAGGGTATTGGTCTTGGTCTATAGGTCTTGGAATTTGTCAGTTGAATAATCTATAAGGAATAGAAGAGATTTGTGGGTTTTCCTCTCAAGTGGAGAGGTTTTTTCCCTGGCTTGTAGCCTATATTCTATGTTCTTGTTATTATTGTTTTGGGTAGTTCTTTGATGATATACAAACATAATAATAACTAAGAAAACTAATAATAATAAAAAAATCTAAAAAGACATCTAAAGAAGTTATCAAGAAAATTGAAATCACTCTAATCATTACCCTATAGATTTCCCAATATGGTATCAAAGCTAAGGTTGGCATAGGGAATTGTGAAGATCTCTACTACAATGAAGAAGTTTCTAAATAAGTATTCAAAGGTAGAAATTCATCGAAAGGTATCAAAGAAGCATGGAATCTCCTATTTACTCCAAATAATAAAGTAACCAAGACAAATGACAAAGGAATCTTCTCAACACTCACTGGCACATTTCAAGATGAAAACATTTGGGTAATCGATAGTGGAGAATCAAGGCACATGACCGAGCATCAGAAGCAACTAAAAACAATATAAAAAGGAAAGTCTTCTTACTTTGTAGAGCTTGGAGATAATAAGAGATATCATCTGAGAGGCATTGGATCAACCTCAATAGAGGTGGAGAATGGAGGCAATATTCATCTCAAGAACATCCTATTTTATTGTTTTGAGGCTTCTGCGATTTGTACTTTGTGTAGAGTTTTCTTCTTGAGTTATCGCATCCATAATTGTTTGAATCGATGTTTCGAGCCATCGACCGTGTCTCATCATCAAGATATATCAATAAGTGTGTAGGACAGATCTCATTGGAATGAATAAATAGAGGTATGAGATAGATGGAACATGAATGATAATAGCTGACCATGTCTTAATTAAAGATAATGATTAATAATACTTAATAACTATTACAATTAATAATTTTGACATTTAATTGGAATTAATTTAATTTCAAATTAAGATTGAAATAACAATAATGTTAATTAATTTTTAATTATAATTGACTTTATTAGTTTTTAATTCTGAATTCCATTAAAACTATTGTTAAAAAAAAAGTAGAATTATTTTTACGGTAGAATAAATGATTTGAATTAAGTTTAGTGCTAACCTAGAATAAATGATTAAAAATTAATATCAATATTAATATTAATTATTAATAATTTTAATATTAGTGTTGATGTAAATTTTAAAACTTTTTCATTAATAATAATTTTAATTAATTTAATTAATTTATTATAATTATTTAAAATATATAAAAGTCTTATGTTTTTAGTTAAAATTAATTATAATTTATAAATTAATTTTAATTTAGAATTTTAAGAATATTATTAAAATAAAATTTTAAAACTTTTATTTTAATTTATAGTTCATTTTGATTTTAGAATTAATTATATTTTAGAATAAATGATTTGTATTAATTTAAATTCTAAATTAGAATAAACGATTAAGAATTAATATCAATATTAATATTAATTATTAATAATATACTTATTAATATTAGTATTAATCCAAATTATAAAAAAAATTGATTAAAATAATATTAATTAATTTAAATATTATTTTTTTAATTATTTAAAAATATATAAAAGTCTTACATTTTTAGTTGAAATTAATTATAAATTGTAAATTATTTTAGTTTAGAATTCTATTAAGCGTATTATTAATTTTTTTTTAATTAATTGTAATTTAGAATTAGTTTTACTTTAGAATAAATTATTTTAATTAATTTTAATTCTAATTTAGAATAAATGATTAAATTAATATCAATATTAATATTAATATTAATTAATATTAATATTAATATTAGTATTAATCCAAAATTAAAACAAAAAAATTATTAAAAATAACTTTAATTAATTTAATTAATTTTTTAAAAATTATTTAAAGTATATATAAAAGTCTTATATTTTTAGTTAAAATCTAAATTAAAAATTAAAATTAAAATTAGGGTTAGTGTTTAATTAGAATGTGAGATGTAGAAAGAAGTAGGTTAGAAAAGGAGGTGAAAGTTCAAATGCAAAGAGGAAAGGGATATGTTAGGACAACAATTTAGGAGGTTAAAGTAGGAATCCAATCGTCACTTATTTTCCACCATTCATCTCGATTGAGGTTGTTAGGGTGTTTACCTATTTCTATGCCTTCTCTAAATTTTCTATGGTGATAATGATTAATTTTGGCTACCACACTAGAGTTTTCAATACAAACATGGTGATTGGTTTTACTGGAATGCTAAGCCAGAGCTGAGGTTTTTGAGCGGTTTTGTTTTATGTCGGCTGCATGCTCTTGAATCCTAGTAAGGATAGATCGACCAATTTCCCCAATGTAGGTTTTTTTGCATGAACAAGGAACCATGTAAACTCCTTTGTGGCATTTGGGATCAACGGGATCTTTAACCGATTTTAGGCATCTACTGATGGTATTCATGGGTTTCAAAGTGGTTCTAATATTGTTCTTTTTTAAAATGTACGCAATTTTGTCTGGTGTGCCTAATATGTAGGGGAGGTGAACCTTGCCCACATGATCATCTAGAGATTGTTTGTTTTTAGGATTTTTAGCATTCTTAAAGGCTTTGATCACTTGGTGTTTATTGTATCCATTCTTTACGAATACATCCATAAGATGGTTCTTCTCTTTTTCAAAGTGATCTTGATTTGAAATACAAATAGCCCTGGTTGCTAGAGTGTTTAGAACACCAATTTTTTGGGATGGATGGTGGTGAGAGTTGGTATGTAGGTAATGTTCTGTGTGGGTTTTCTTATGATAGACTTGGTGAGATATGAAACCATCTTGGTTTATATTGATTAGGATGTCAAGAAAGGGAAGGCTACCATTTTCCTCCATTTCCATTGTAAACTTGATACAATTAGATTGACTGTTTAGGTGTTGCAAGAAAATGTTTAATTTTTCTTTACCATGAGGCCAAATAATGAAAGTGTCATTGAAAAATCTTTTCCAAAGCTTGGGTTTTAATGGGGAAGATTCAATGGCTTTAGTTTCAAAATCCTCCATAAAGAGATTGGCAATGATCGGAGATAGAGGAGATCCCATGGGTACACAACAAGTTTGTTCATAAATTTCATCTTTAAAACTGAAGGATGTTGATTTGAGACAGACTTCAATTAATTTGGTTGTGTCAAAGTTTGTGATTCTATGGACCACTTTCATGGCTTCATCTATGGGAATGTTGGTATAGAGAGATTTAACATCAAAACTGACTAATATGTCATTCGAATCAAGGTTTAAATATTTGATCTCATTGATGAAGTGAGTGGAGTCTTTTACAAAGGAGCTTCTGTTACCAACCAGAGGTTTAAGTTTCTTAGCGAGGTATTTTGCTAGATGGTAAGTGGGACCTCCTATAGTATTGACAATGGGTCTTATGGGGATGCCTTCTTTGTGTATCTTCGAGGCTCCATAGATTCTAGGGGTGTATGGGATTTTTTCTATTAGATTTTTAATGTTATAGTCTCTACTTGATTTTATCTGATCTTTTACATTTCTAGAGATCTTTTTTATGGGATTCTTCTTTAATTTAATGTAACAACCACTGTTGGTGAGGTGGTCTATCATATTTTCATTATAATCGTTTGTGTTCATGATGATAGTTGCACCACCTTTGTCAGCTTTTAGGACCACAATATCAGGGTTTTGGTTTAAGGTTTCAAGTGCTAGATGTTCTTGTTTGGAAACATTGCTTTTCGGAGGGTGGGATTTTCTGAGGATGATGGAATAGTCCTGCCTAATAGTTTCTTTAATGTTTTTAGGTAATTCCTTGATCCCATACTCAATGTTGAAAAGAATGTCTTCTTTTGGGATGGTGTGAGGGGAAATGGAAAAATCTAATCCTTTTTCAAGGAGATCAAGAGTGTTTTGGTCAATTTGAGTGCTGGATAGATTCACAACGTGTCTTCTTGTTGAGGTGGGTGATGTGGTTATCGATGTCACTGACCCAAGATTTTCATTCTTGTTGTTGTGCCTTTCACTTACCCCGGATTTGTTTGTGAGATTTGGGTTGGATTCCTCATCTACTGTCACATTGCTGGAGCTAGCAACATACTCCACGAATTTACTGTCAACTTCAACTTGCAACGGTTCTTGAGTAATCATGCATGTAGCTAATGATGGAGCATCACTCGGTTGGGTCTAGTTGTTTATGATGTTGCAAACGACATTCCTAAATGGCACAATTGATGAGGAAGTTTATATAGGGAAACCCTTGGTATTTGAAGTTAAACAAAGAAAGGCATGTGTTTGTAGATTGAAGAAGGAATTATACAACCTTAACCATGTGCCAAGGGCATGGTATGCTAGGATGGATGCATACCTACAAAGATTAGGCTTATCAAAGAGTTTTGTTGATCCAAACCTTTATATTAAGGTTGTGAAGGGACTGGAAGTCTAGAAAGGACCCGATGAGATATATCTATGTCAAGGAAAGTATGTGATCAAGATGTTGAAGAGGTTTTACATGATGGATTGCAAACCAATGACAACCTCGATGATCACAAACTTGAAAAGACTAAGGAGTTCTCAATCAAGCCCTGTGGACCCTTCCAAGTATAGGAAATTGAATGTCTCACTAATGTACTTGGTGAATACTCGACCAGACATATGTTTTGCAGTAAATATTTTCATTCAATTCCAAGTGGAGCCAAAGCATGATCATTGGATAGCAGCAAAACATATATTGAGACTCTGAAAGGAACAATACACTATTGCCTAAACATTTATGATAGGATGAATGATGTCCACTTGATTTGATATACAGATTCCATTTGGGGAGGCAATGACCAAGATGGAAGGAGCACTATATGAGGGTTTTCTATCTTGGGATCCTCCACGATCTCTTGGATGCGTAGAAAGAAAGATATGGTTGATTTGAGTAGTTCTAAGGCTAAGTACATTGCAGCCTGTGAAGTAAGCAAAGAAGTTTTCTGGTTAAGGAAGCTTTGATTGGACCTATTTGAAGGACCAATGGAGCCTACGGTGATACATTGTGATAACGCCAGTTGTATACGATAATCTGAAGACCCGGTACTTCATGGAAAGACAAAGCATATTAACAACAAGTATCACTACATTCGAAAGCTAGTACAAGATGATGTGTTGCAACTACTCTATATCTCCATCGATGAGAAGGGAGCTGACATATTGACAAAATATCTTCCTAATAAGAGGCTTGTATATCTAAGGGACAACCTTGGTTTGGTTGATGTATCCTCTATGATTGAAAGGAAGAGATAATCTCATCATTCTTGTCTTCACTTGGGAAGATAGAATGGAGGACTGGGCAAATTACATTTGGCATCTGATACTCTTTAAGGATGTGGTAGGGAATCCAAGATAAGAGTAGTCATGGACCGATATTATTTGAGGACTAGCTATTAAAGATAAGAATAGTCCAAAGAAGGTCATACTCTGTGAACACCCAGGTGGGGTATGTACCTTGAGATACAATGATTCTGGTGTCGATAAATCATTGGTCTCGCCAGCATTTTTCTTTGATCTTATGGAGAGATAGAGTTGTTAGTCAAGGCCTTGCTATATGAAAATGATGGTTATTATGATGCTAAACAGATGGGTTACCAATCCGACTCTTCTTATGAGATATATTCAGATTAAGAATGTCCATGTACCATTTATAAATACCTCCCTAATTAAGAGGGAGTGTTGAAAAATATGTAACTAGGTTCGATCTTCATAAATATGAAATTTACTTTTGATTCTTGTAAATTGTAAAATGAAAGAAAAGTATTATTATTATTTTTGGAGCATGGGTTTCATGCTCAAGGTCTTTTATTTTATAGGTCAAGCACCCATTGAGTGCTTATAGGGTTGGTCCTAGGTCAAGAAGTAAAAAGATTCATTTTCATAAGTTAAAAACCCCATCAGGCACATTGTAACTTGTAAAGAAAATTATTTTTGTCTTTCAAAGTGTCAAAATACCCTTCAAGACAAAGTCAGTTTGGCAGCTGGAAAGTGAGCGAGAAATGTGCACCTTAAGAAGCATATATAAAGGAGGAAACTTAACCTCCTTGGAGCACATGCATCACTCAATCATTCAAGTGCAGGAGGAAGAAGAAGAAGGTAGCAAAGAAGGAAGAGAATGAAGGAGACTTATCTTTCGGTTATTTCTCTCTCACATGTGCAAAAGAAGGCTAGGGTTTCTGTAGTTGATCTAATGTTTTCTTCTACAGGTTCGATCTTAAAGAAGGAAAGGAAAGAAGGTCAAGAAAAGGTCATAAGAAGTCATCCTGAAGCTCTAGAAGTAAGATAAATTGATCCAGATATTGGGGAGAGGCCCCCAAGATCTAAAAGATTGAAATGGATTTTGGGGGAGAGGCACCCCAAGATCCGAAAAATTGAAACGCTAGAATAAAAAGAGGAGAATGCCTAATAAACAAAACCACAAAAGAAATTTTTTATTAAAATGGAGAATAACTGTAAGAGCTACATTGTGGCAGACAAACTGTCCTTTTACAAAATGTGACTTGTTACTTATAGTAATTTTTAGTTACAATACCACGAGTCAATTCCATGGGTGAATGAATACCATGGGTGGATGCCACTTACAATACCATGGGTAAATTCCATGGGTAGATGAATAACATGGGTAGATGAATTCCATGGGTTGATTCCATTTTCCATTTGGATCATTCCTCCCTCCTTAAGAAGCAATGGTCCTCATTGCGTGAATTTCCCTCCTCCGAAGCCTTTGTTGAATATGAAGAGCCACTGAAGAGAAGGGTTTTATGTGGTTAACCGATAACCATGATGAACGAAGATCCGAGGATAGAGATACCCTGTAATGCTTATGACCAACTATGATACTAACAGTGTGTTGCCTAGCAAATGGAATTTGATGAAGTGTGAGTTTGTGGATGACCCATAACCATGATGAATGGAGATCCGAGGATAAAGATACCCTGTAATGCTTGTGACCAACTGTGATACTAATAGTGTGCGACCTAGCAAATGGACTTTGATGAAGTGTGGGTTTGTGGATGACCCATAACCATGACAAACGAAGATTCGAGGATAGAGATACCCTATAATGCTTGTGACCAACTGTGATGCTAACAGTGTACGGCCTAGCAAATGGACTTCGATGACAAGGATTTTGTGTTGTTGACCCATAACCATGATGTTGGTTGTTGACGAAGTAGCAGGGGCCTACATAGCCTGGGGTGGGAGGGTATGTCTCCAAATAACCCAAGCCGAATGTTGTTATGCTAAAACTGATGAATGTGAAGTAGATGCCTACTAAAGTGGGGTGGGAAGGCACGTCTCCAATGGGAACCCGCTCTGAATGCTGCTCCAGAATTAAAATGGACATAACTTAGTCAATATAACTTATAATATTTATTATAACCTATTTTTGGAAGAAAAATGACCATTTTGCATCTTCCCATGTGTTGGAAATCCTTATCTAGACACTCTAGAATCTCAAATTCACCCTGCAATTTTTCTGCTGTCACAAAAGTTATAAAAAAATAGTTGATTTTAAATCAGCGATATCTCCCACATCCGAACTCCAATTCGACCCATTTTTTTTTTGAAATTGGGTGATTTTTTAAGAGGAGCTCAGATCTACAATCATTTTTCTGAAATTCTGCACAAAACTTCAAAGAATGATAGGAGAGTCGTCATCCACTAGTTGTCATCAGAAAAAATTTCTATAACATAACTGATTTTAAATCAGCGATATCTCCCTCATCCAGACTTCAATTTAACCGGTTTTTTTTTTTTAATTTTGGTATTTTTTGGCAAGGAATCTAGATTTGTTATTTGTTTTTGTAAATATTGCACCAAATGTTTCAGATCTGATCTGCAAATTCGCCGCCCAAAAAAAAATTCCTGCATAAAAATGAAAAAAAAAAAATTCTTCCTACATGCCCCAAGAAAGTGTTATGTGGAGGTCGCAACACGTGCCTGAAGTTTGTTGAATATTTCTGCAAAAATTTGAAATTGAAATATGCATTAAACCCTCATTCCCATAAAATCGTAACCTGCTTTGATACCACTGATCCAGATCTTGGGGGGAGGCCCCCAAGATCTAAAAGATTGAAATGGATTTTGGGGGAGAGGCACCCCAAGATCTGAAAAATTGAAATGCTAGAATAAAAAGAGGAGAATGCCCAATAAACAAAACCACAAAGATTTTTTTTATTAAAATGGAGAATAATTGTAAGAGTTACATTGTGGCAAACAAACTGTCCTTTTACAAAATGCAACTTGTTACTTATAGTATTTTTCAGTTACAATACCACGGGTCAATTCCATGGGTGAATGAATATCATGGGTGGATGTCACAATACCACAGGTCAATTCCATGGGTGAATGAATACCATGGGTGGATGTCACAATACCATGGGTCAATTCCATGGGTGAATGAATACCATGGGTAGATGTCACAATACCATGGGAAAATACCATGGGTAAATGAATACCATGGGTGGATTTCACTTACAATACCATGGGTGAATAAATACCATGGGTGGATGCCACTTACAATACCATGGGTAAATTCCATGGGTGGATGAATAACATGGGTGGATGAATACCATGGGTTGATGCCATTTTCCATTTGGATCAGAAATTCAAGTGAAGGTAGGAGGAATCCTTGGGAGGATAAAAGAAGCTCATACGTGTGGAAACAATAGCTACAAGAGGGAAGAAAACTTCAGGCCTACAGTGAAGGCCAAAATTTTGCATCTAGGGGTTGAAATTGTGCTACTAGAAAAGATTTGACTGGTTTTGACTTTGAAAATGAAAGAACATCATCCAGAAGGGTTGGAATTGGTCTTGGAGGGTATTGGTGTTGGCCTAGAGGTCTTGGAATTCCTCAATTGAAGATTATTAAAGGAAGTGAAGAGATTTGCAGGTTTTCCTCTCAAGTGGAGAGGTTTTGGCCCTAGCTTGTAGTCTATATTTTGTGTTCTTATTCTTCTTGTTTTTTATGGTTGTTTGATCATATACAAACATAATAATAACTAAAGTAGCTAATAAGTACAAAAGGTAAAAAGACATCGCAAGCAGTTATCAAGAGAAGAGAAATCACTCTAATCATTTCCCTTTATTTTCATAAATAAAATGCCAAAAATGCCTTTTTTTCCTTTTCAAATCCTTTTCCATTGCCTTTTCTAACTTCCCCTAAGCCATAATACACAACAAGTGATTCCCACTAGGATATTTTTCCCAACATTCAACCTGGAATGTGTCCCATGACCTTGGTCTTATTTTTCCTTTAGTAACTGTATTGCATGAATGTTTCACCTGGGGTTGTTATAGACCCCTCCCCCTTAGGGGAACATTGTCCTCAGTGTTCTATGACACCTACAACTAGTAAAATCACTGAAAACCAAAACATATTGTCCATGGAGCTTTATAACCCAGTTCATTGCAGTATTTACAATGAACAACCTACTCAAAAGCAAAACCATCATGACAAACATGAAAACCTAACAACCATATCGCTAATTGGAGATTTATAACATGTCTCATTGTGGTATTTACAATACCAACCAGGCATAAATATGTACAAATACCAAAAACACATTTTCCTCCAACGAAAAAAAAATGAAGGATACATAGCCTACATTTGATCATCCATCTCCCATGTAGCTTCATCATGCCTAAAGTGCTTCCATTACACTTTAACCTACTTGATTGCTTTGTTCTGGAGCATGAGTTATTTCCACTACAATATGCATTGAGGTTCTTGCTAGAATTTGCCTTCTGGTTCCACTTGCAATACAGACCAATCAATAACATGATCAAGATCATTTACAATTATTTTAAGAAATGAAACATGGAAAACATCATGGACTTTCAATGTCACATGGAGTGCAAGTCTATAGGTCACTGATCCAATTCTCTCAAGGATCACAAAAGGACTGCAATACTATGGACCTGCCAACTTGGCACATGATCCAATCCTTAAGGATATCTTCCTGGGCTTCTGTTGACAGTGTTGGACCCACTAACATGTTAGGGGACCTCCCTGGTAAGAAGTCCCAAATAGACCTCAGATTGTTTGGTGTAGGAGTCCCAAAAGTGGGTCGTATGGTATTGCCTTGACCATGGTTGTGTGCAGAGGTAAGTAATTTGTCCTTGTTGGTAGCAAGGGTGTGACATGCGCAGCAAGCCAAGGAAGGTGCATGAATGGTTCTAACACATGGAAGGTGGAGTGAGTGCGCCCCTTGGAAACCTGTGGAAACACATAGCTTGGAAGGGAACACGAGAAAAGATGCATCACGAACTGGAAGGTAGGCTAACCAACAATCCAAAGTGATGGTTAAACCAACAACACATCTCAGTAAGATTCATACATACATATGTAGAAAGAGTCTATACATACATGTGTAAGTAAATAGATACATATATCATTAGAGTAACCAAGATAAATGAAATACAATAACAACATATGCATGAAACGTGCTAGCTCTGTTATATTAAGAAGTGAAAGTTCCAATCATACAGTACAACCATGACCAACTACTAGTCCTAATAACGAAACGTTACAGTCACTACCACTTGCTCCTCCAAAGAGATTTACTAGCTCTACACTGTGGAGAAGTCAAGGCTCGTTACAATACTCTCCAAGCTTTCTCTAAGATACTCCTATCGGAAGTTTGGTTGACCAAAAGCCTATACAGTGAGTTGTGAGGTACTATATATAGCAAAGGGTGGGGTGACCATTGACATTCCCATTTGTGGCTATTCACCTACCCTCATGACTCTTCAATTACTCTATGAATATTACATTCAACTATCGATACTTGAACTTCGACTTTATAAGATGTTACATACAATCTACACATGTACCCATGTGAGACAAAATAGGCTTGAGCAAGCCATGCAAGACATCACTATGACTTGGAAAATTGTGGGAAGACCAACTCTTCGACATCATCATGATGGTCGACACTGGAAACCTGATGCTAATCTTGGTAGTCCATGATGGTGTCCGTGTACTCTGTGGTGACATCTTTCTGGAAACGAACTCTTGCCTCTATTGCATTTGGGTACACCGCTTTGGCTCTTCTATCCAACTCGTCTAATAACATGCACATCCTTGTCTTGAGTGCGTCCGGATCAACGACATACTGATGCATAGTTTCTACGCTGATCAAAAATTATGCACAGGTGTCTATGCGCATCAACTCGTCAAAGTACGAGTCCATCTCTTGTCAGACTTGATCCTTTGTCTTTGCCTCAGTGAGTTTCCTAATAGATGGGGTCACATGTGCGCACACAACAACATCCATGCTTCTGAACACCCATGCATGGGAAGCCTTCAAACTAGTGATGAGCTACGGGAGTTCCTCATAGTTCCGAATCTGACTTCGGATGCATGCCTTCAACTCAATCGTCATGAGCTTCATCATCTTGGGAAAGTGTAATGGGGCTACCTTATATCTCATTCTCCATGTTTCCATGTGGTCGAAAATAGTATGAAAGTTTGACAAGATACGTGCTCTCCTAGCACACCGCTACTGCCAACCGTTGAGATGGTCAACTGCCTCATGCACGGTACCAAATCTAGAATACAACACCCACATAAATATCTCAAGGGACGATAGTTCATCCAATATCACCTTCTTCAATTCTACTCAGGCGGATGCTGTAACCAGTTCTCCTCCCTACTTGGCCATATGTAACTCCTTACCCATTCGCTCGTTCTCTACTATCAAGAAGAAAACAATCGAGCTATTGGCTTCAACATATGCTCTGGTAGCATCGGCCAATGTTGTTGGATGCTTGTGCACATTAGATACAATCACTCATTCCTCAAACTGCTCAGGAGATAAGTGGAAATCCAGAGTAGACACTCTACGCAATTGCACAACTCTATGCTATGACTCGTGGAATGATATGTTGTGCATATCTTCTTCCAGATTGTCTCCAAGGATCTCAGTATCTCCTTGGTCGCTTGGGACATGCTCTACTTCCAGATCTGGTGAAGTTGGTGGGTCGACCTCTTGGTGGTAAGGCATGAGATCTATGTATTTCTCTAACTTTGGTTGCTCCATCTCTGTATCCATCTGCTCAAGTACTCGTTCAATCTCTTGAGCGAAGTCCTGCTAATGTGATTTCTCACCCTGTCCGCTTTGTGCCAGCTGCTCGGATGAGTCTACCACCTGTATGGGCGCAACTTCATCAATCTATGCATGTTGTGCCCCCTGTTGTGTTTGTCTTTACTACGCTTCCTTCTCCTATTTGCGCAGCTAATGTTCCTTCTAGAGTTTCTCCTTCAACTCTCGCAACTCCTTCATTGTTTCCTCCGTCCTTTGCTTATCTCTCTGCCTTTGCGCATTCCTATTATCACACTATCACCTCTTCGCCTCTATCTCCAAAGCTTCTTTCTCCACAAGTGGGTCTGCTCTAAACTTACAACTTTGTCCTACCTCTGTACTGTCGACAATCTTCCTCTTGTCTTTGTCATGCGCAGGTATGTTACCCTCTATTGTTGTTGTTGCTGGTGCTCTCCTAGATTCTTCTTCGCGTTTCTTCATTAACCATTCCACAATGATGTTGATGGTTCATTGGGCTTTGAGAAGATATGAAAATATCTCCATAGGTCTTCCTTAGCCCAATGACACACCCCATGGATCCAAGGAAATTGCACTCTCTCACAGTGATCCTTCACAAAGCAATGCGGGTCATACAGATTGAAGCTTCTGGTGCTGAAAGTAAATTTCTTGGAATCTTCTATCTCGGCATCCACATGCTTGAGATTCTGTATCTCATATAACCCGATCCGCAATGGAAGAGTGGGACAAGGTGCCTTCTTCTTCTTATGCAGTCTAGCTAACAGTCCTACCGAGATGTGGTACAAAAATTCTTACATGATGAGCTTGTCCATGGAAAAATTGGCCAAAACATGTTGAGGCTTCTCCATGCTGTACATCCATATGAAGGTGTCAAAAGGTGAGGCATACCAATCTGCTATGTCTCCATTTTTTCCTTCGACATATAAGTTGGATCATGCTCAAATATCATCTTGTACATCAGGTTGACAAAATGGTTTGACAATTGTGTGATCACTCCGCGGAAGCTGCATTCAGGAAATAGTTTGTAATAACTGTTCACAGAGGTTTCTGCTGATGTCCATGCCCACTTCAAGCCCGGGAACTCTTGACGGGCACAGATTGCACCCAAGATGTATGCAAACATGTAGATTTCTTATTGTTGACCTTTGGGTGGTTGCCAAACTCCTGTTACCTATTCCTTCAGCCTATGAGCCAACATGTCAAACCAGTTGAATGCTTTGGCTTCATTGGCCAGTGGGTCCAATGAAATCACCCAACTCTACAAGAGGTCTCTGTGCTCTCTTAGTCATACAAGCGGCATGCAAAGATAACCAAGTACTGATATGCCTTCCGCAGTATCTTCTTCTTTTAAATCTATTTGGGTGTCATCATGAACTTTGTTGGCTCCTTCACCCAGTTCTCCAATATATCCCTAGAGTTGGCATTGTTGTTGGGTATGCTGAAGGGCATCTCCATGGTGATCACTCGCTTCGGCAAGTGGTACATCTGCTAACAGTCCTATGCCCTGAAGGTAGCAATCTTTGTACCATTGACACTTCTTAACACCATTTTCTCGAGATAATTGTGTGAGAAAATCCAATATATCATGTCCGTGCATGGAAACATTGGATATCTGCATGCAATCCAGTGCAAGCCGGACTTGTGAATGTTCATATAGACTTTGCGGTCTTCAAGATCTTCCCCAAATGTGCCTGAGAATGATCCTTGATCTCCTACCATTTTAACTTGATGTCTTTGTCTACAATCATCTTGGTGTCTTCGTAAATAGGAAAACTCATAGACACTCACTCAACTGCATCTCCAGTGGCGCTTCCGTCAGTGTCCTTCGACCCTGCTCTCTTGGAGGCCATTGATATTGAAATGATGAGAGATGGAGGAACACTTGCTATATCTGGAGACATGGCAACATGCATGGCAAGAAATTTGTCAGTTGAAAACAAAGCAAACTTTGAGGACTAACATGCAAAATACCCGAGAGACTCATGGCAAGGATTGCACAATTTTCACCAGGAGGACAGGAGACTGACTGTCGGAATTGCACAATGCGCAATCCAAACTAGCCTGCTGGATTCTGAGATTATGTAATGCACAATTTTAGTTGGCAAGTCATGACTGCATTGCACAATTTTATGGGCCAGCAGACACTATCTCTCAGAATTGTGCAAAGTAAGTCTAGAGGACACTATCTGGCTAGATTTGTGCATTTTTTGGGAGGAAGGCAGAGCCTTCCCTCTCAGAATTTCACAATGTTGTCTGGGCAAGGCAGAGTTCAGGCCAAGGTTACCCACACCTACTGACGGGTGACTAAAAACATATGGAGATCTGAATGTGTGGCAAAACTAAGTGTAAGCTAGAGCGAATGATCATGCATGCAAACAGCGAATGCAAGATTCATAAAATGGAAAAACATGCACGTGTGTGAAACGAGTCGCCAAATCTGAAATCATCTGTGCAAAACAGTGTCATGCATGTGACAATAGTGAGATGCAAACAAAAACTAAAATGGTGCCTGTACATGCTAACATGCATGCAAATGACAACAAGAGTTCACAGAAATCAAGCAAACAACACTCACACAAGCCAAAACACAAAAAGTGACATAAATGTTTCAAAATACAACTAAAGCATACTTACCCATAAATAACTGAGTTTGATGTGATGAAGACTCCTAGATGTGTTGTGGAATGTCAGAGCTCCAAAATTTATGTGAAGAATGTGCTCTGAAGCATCGAATAAATAAGTTTGAGGCTTATGAAATGCATGCCACAAATATAGGAAAAAGCGACACTTGCAGGGAAGTTTCTAAAACAATATTTTTATGTAAAATCCGTAAAATATAGGGATGCATTTTTCATGTTTCTTTTTTATATTTCGGGAAAAAGAAGCCCATGCATGCAAATCAAGTTTTCTAGGTCCCGGGAAGAACCAGTCAACCTCAAGGAACATGCAACAGCTTGCTTGAATGAGAGAGGATTTTGCGCAAATTCTGGGAGGAGCTGGGTTGGCTGTCCGAGAGGGATTGTGCAATTTCTGGGAGGAGCACGTGACTGTTGCCCAGAATTGTGCAATTTTTGGGCTGGGCTATAGTGCTAGGTTAGATTATGAAATTTTTTCAAGGAAGCCTGCCTGACTACATTGCACATTTTATGGGTCCAACAGGCTGCTAGCAGATTTGCACAATTTTTGGAGGGAAGGTTGGTTCCCCTCCAGAATTGCGCAATTTTCTGAAGGAGCTTCTCAACCAGCAACTAGCGATAAGTCTGGAATGGCAACGTTTGAAAGGAGTGAATCATACTTACATGCACAGGCTGTAAAGCCACTAAAAAACCGATGAAGCCTATGTACTTAATAGTGCAAGAGATTTTATGATGATGGTTAGTAGGTAGGCTCCAAAATGAAGTTAAGGAAACATTTTGGAGGGTGGTTGTAGCCACTACAACACTTGACAACACACTGGTAGAACTCCAGCTCTCTGAATGGACCTTGCTCGTGAAAAGTAATTCTAACACCTCCAGAATTATTATTCAGCTCTCCGTTCATCTTGGTTTCCACATTTGCTTGATTGTAAGATGTAGCATCTACCAAGCTCTTGGTCGATTGGCACACTTTCTAAGCTAATCCAACACAGTTATTTCGATTGGGGATGAGGGGTATATTGGTGCACAAGTCACATGATCGCCAGATTTTAAGTTTCATCTCTGGTGTTGCTTTGTTGCCAGCAGGCCCGGACAATACCCCGGTAAAGTCACATAGGAACACAAGCATCAATTCGCTTCCAGTGAGCTTGGTCAGTACCCCGATAGATTTACTTGCATCACCTCTCTATGGAGGAAGCCTTTCTCTTCTTTCGCCCTATTCATTTTTTCATTTTTTCGAATTTTTTCACATTTTCATTTTTTTTCATTTTTCATTTTCATAATTGTACATAGTGACTTATTCATTTCAGAGGCGGAAGAGGGATCACGACTTATTGAGAGAAGAAGAGGTTGTTCCTTCAGATTATTAGTTTATATATACCTATGAAGTGCTTGTTAAGGTTTTCCCCCTCACCTTACTCTACATGAATGAGTTGACAAGGATTAACCCAAAACCACTGACTAGAGTAGGTGATACTAGTTAGCATGCAAGCGTTGTGTTTTCACCAAGGTTCACTTCGAATAGTACTTATTTTCCATTGATGTATCATGGACTGAAGAGAACAAGTTCTTCATATAGAGGCAAGATGACAAATAACTAAGTATTGATAACTCCACAAGTCCTCTTGTATTTTACCCAGCTTGTTTCAAGAGTCGCACATGGTTCCATGCGAAGCTAACCTACGAATGTAAACAAGAAAACAACTAACCAAACAAAGAAAAAGAAGAAGTAAATGTGTAAGCAAAGCGAGTAAGAAAAAAATTAGGCAAGTAAACAAATCAACAAAGTAAGAAGCGAACATGCATGCAAGCAAACAAACCAAAAGCAAACACTACTCCTACTCCTAAGATAATGGTGCATGGGTCTGCTCACGTGAAGTGATACTTCCAATGCAGCCACCGGTGCATTGGTTGACCCATGTTGGTGAAGGGATGGTTCGTGAACAACACAGTTGTGTGAACCAACTAATATGAAAGATGACCCGTTAATGAAAAAGATGTTATAGACTTTATGTGAAGTTTGCTTATGTTACTTAGTGGTGGGCTCCAGTATTGTAGCAATAATGCTACAACTCCTGGGGCTTCCTGTCTCTCATTTTATCAACTCGGTAGTTCGTACAAACTTGGAAGCGACGGTGCTATATGCACAAGTACTAGCTCTTGTCGCAGCTGTCACTTGGTCAGCTGGCACAAGTCCGCTAGGGCTCAAGCCAACTTCTATAGGCTCTCAGAAGAAGCTTGCTAATTGATGGACGAAAGCTAATCTCAAAGGAAAGCTACTTTACTTGACAAAAATGAACTGAAAGCAAATCAAAGCATGTAAACCTAGGAAACCCTAATTTAACTAGTCTAACCTCTACAATGCAAGAAATGTGAATGAAACTTCTACCAATGCTGCTGTTACCTCTAATAAGTGCAAATGCATGGATCTAAACTACTTGCATCATGAAAGATATGTTTTTCTATTTTTCCTTTAAGTGTGTGGAATGATTGTGATCTTGTGCTAACTAGGGTTTGGTTGTGCAGATGGGATGGAAAAGGAAGGAAAGTGTGGGACAGGTTGGGGAGGCTAGGAGAGGTCCCTAAGGATCCTTAGCATCCATCCACAGAGGTTCCTCGCATTCAGATGCTCAGCAACCGAGAGAGTGGCCTCCTACAGGATGGCTGTGGAGGATCCTACAGGATACTCTGTTTTCTACAGGATGTCAACAAATGGCTACAGGATGACCTACCGTGAGTGTTTGGAGTGATGGAGGAGTAATGGAATGGTAGGGGGAGATGTGTAAGGTAGGAATGAGGCTGGTGATGGCTGTAGAAGTGGAGGAATAGGATAGGGAGTGAATGTAAGGAGTAGGTTGGAAGATAGAGGGCTAGGTCAATGAAAGGGCTAGAGAATGGAAGTACGTGAGGAGTGAAAGACTTTGGGAGATAACAGAGCGGAGCAGGGGTCGAAGATGTGTGTGCATGCGTGATCAAGATGGAGAATGAAGTAATGGAATGAGAGAAAGCAGTGTAAATGGAACAAATGCTTATGACTGTCACCAAACCGGAATTGCATTAACCTAAACTACCTGTGCCGTGAATTCACTGAACAGCGATCCAAAACGTGAAGAGAAAGGTGTATGAAGTTGTGATGAAGGTGTGTGGTGTAGGTGTGAATGAAAAGGAAGCATGTAACATAACGTGACTGTGTTTGCAGCAATCATGGAATAAAGAAATGCGTATTTTTGGTGGCTAGTCATGGACTGCACTCCAATCCCAGATGAGACGGGAGTGAGCCTTAACAACCTTTTTGTTGGAGCTCCAATCGATTATATCTATCCTCTGCTACACTACGCAAGTGGAAACAAATTCACCATAAGCAACTCCTATCTAACTCATGAAAAAGACCAACTTAACAACCTGTAATTCGAATTGCATGTGCAAATGAAAAGCTCAAAGTGCTGAAATGAAATGGAAACAACACTACAGCAGAGGGGACCTATGGCTCTCAGGTTGGGCCCTAACCTGAGAGCTATAGTCTCCTTAAGAAACTCAGAACTAGATCACAAACTGCCTTCTTTATTCATAATCTGATGTCATGCCAAATTGGCTTACAAAAAGGAACGAAAACTGAACTGTGCTCCAAAATTACAATAGCAATACGAGAGTTTCAACAACATATCTAAGGCTAAGGCCTCCATACTTATACAAAAACGATGATCCAACAAGTGTCCTTGATTTTAGGAGCTCGGCTGTCCAACTAGAGTTTAACTGTTGATCCTGTAGGATGGTCATAATTGCTGTTCCTGTAGAGCAGTTTATAACTGCTGTTCCTGTAGAACAGCTGGCTGCTTTTAAGCTCGGAGGGGAGATGGATTAGAGCTCGGAGTTCTTGGTGGAAATCACGAGGGATGTCCCTAGAACCGTGAACATCCTCTCCTAAAAACCAGCAGTGCCACCTCATTGTCTCCTTATCTCCTTTTTCGTTGTCTCTTGCTCCCTTTTAATGCCAAAACCTGGAATCATAATGCATTAGTCACGTAGAGAGAGTGCCTACCCTTCTTCCTACAAACAACATGAATAAACTAAGAAATGCATGCATAAGCAATAAAAATGAATGGTTTGAGCAAGTAGAATAGGCCAAAATGAGCCCAAATTGTACCAAAATTGGGGCTCATCATCACCCCCCAGCTGAACCATTTGCTCATCCTTGAGCAATTTTGCCCCGGCTCCTTGTCCTTGGCCGAGAGCTGGGGCCCAGAATCTGCTCCTTCTTCTCTATTTTTGGGGCCTCTGTTTTCTCTGCCTCAGGTGGAGACGAGGGTGGTGCTTCTTCCCCCTTTTTCATTTCCTTGAGCCGGGCTTCAGAAGGCGACTGGCCTATTTTCCGCGTCCAGGAAGTGACTTTTGGGCTTCCCTTCTCAGGGGTGGCCTGTGTTTTAGAGGGAGTTCTTGTACTGGGTGAAGTAGGGATGTCTCCTGAAGTGGGTTGGCTGCTGGGTGGAGGCTGCGACTTGTCTGTTTTCATTCTCTGACTCCTCCTTGCTTCGGAAGGTAGAGGGATCTCCCTCTCTCTCTTTTCTTTGGGTTTTGCCAGTGTGTTGAGGGCAGCCAGTGCCGCTGCCGCCTCCTTTTCGAGGATGCTAGACTTCTCTTTCTTGTGCTTTGCTCTCTCAGAGCTCCTTGTAGAGGGTCCCTCCTCCTTTGGTTTCGGGCTTCCTGCAGGAGCATCTTCCTTAGCTCTTGGGCTCCCCGTAGGAGCCTTTTCTTTTAGCACGTCTGGGCTTCCTGCAGGAGCTTTTCCTTTTTCTTTCGGGCTTCCTGTAGAAGCTTTTTCCTTTAGCAGTTTTGGGCTTCCTATAGAAGCCTTTTCTTGAATTTTTGGGCTTCTTGTAGAAGCCTTTGTCTTTGTTTCCAGACTTCCTGTAGAAGTCTGTTCCTTAGTGATTTTCGGGCTTCCTGTAGAAGACCCTACTTTGTCCACTTTCGGCCCTCCTGTGGAAGACTTCGTCTGCTTTCCTGTAGGTGTTGTTCTTGGGCTTCCTGTAGAAGCCTGCGTTTGTTTCCCTGTAGGTGCAACTGTCACCACCTTTTCTTGCTTGGCTGCATGGATTTTGCTTTTGGCTTTGACTGCAGGAGCTGACGAGGTGCTTGGGCTGACAGGGACCACCTCCGCTTTGTCCATTCTGCTCTTCATCCTCTGTTCTCTTGCTGTCAAAACAGGCGTGTCACCCTCCTCTTCGTCTTCCTTTTCTTCTTGCTTCCTCTTTTGTTCCTTCCTCTGCACCATGGCAGGGGTCTTCAGACCTGGTTTCCTCTTTTCTTTGCCCACTGCCTCTTTGTCTTCACTGTTGGAGGAGCCACTATCTTCGACCAGCATTTTGATGTCCCCATCTCGTGTTAGATTTCTAAATGACTCCCAGGAGAGGGGAACTTTATAGGAGTGCACTGCATCCTCTACAAGCAACTTGATTAGCCCATGGTGTGCCACCTGATCTGGGACGCCACCCTTCAGCTTCGTAGCACATTCCATTAAAGATTGCAACAGGAAATAAGGAATGCTTAATTTCTTTTCTACAGGAAGCTCACTTCGGTGCCTTAATTCGTTCAGCAATCGGAAATGGTACCCGTAGACGATGCTATAGCGCCCCTCACATGTAATATATTTCATAATCTGTAAGATGACCTCGTTCCAAGGTGGTGTCAAACTGTTCCTTCGTACTCCATTCTTATCCTCGGAGAATTCTTCCTCAGGTGGAAAGAATTCCTTCTTTGCTTGCTGGCTCTGTTTTCGTTCTTCTTTATCCCACGGGAGACCCATAGGAAGCTCAGTGATTCTACTGATGGACTGCGGGGTTATCTTGAGGCTTAGGCCTCTGAAATTGACTGTGGCCAGCACCTTGGATTTTGGCCTCAGGGCCTGCAAGAATTCCTCGGCCACTTCCTCATCGTACCCCTGCAACTTATCACAAAAAGGCATCCATTGTGCCCTGGTAAAGAGATCTACCACTGCTGGATTTCTCCTTAATGCATTCGAATCAGTGGGCTCTCGCCTGATAAACCCACCAGGCATGATGAACACAGTGGTTTTGACCAAAGGCGGTAGATACAAAGGAAATTCGGTCTTATAGACAGAGCATGCAATGAATTCACAGACCACAGTCTAATTATACTGCTATCCTGTAGAAGCGATAGTATAGGCACGGCAATCCAATATTTTTTTATGACCAGACTGTGAATAATGACCTTGCCACCTTTGAAAACCAATTGTGGAAGGAGTTTCAGGGTTACCTCTTTTCCACCACCTTTTTTACGTGAAGACTTCACCTTCCTGTAGAGACTGCTTTCCTGTAGATACTGCTTCCTGTAGAAACTGTTCCTATAGGAGCAGTGCGCAGACTTCGGGGGGAGCTATAGTTGGACAGCGGTCGAGAGGTGCCTTACCAGCGTTCAGGTAGCCGAGAGCTTGGCGTATCAACATGCAGAGGTAATCAGAGGAGATACTCGAGTTTTGAAGTGAGGTTGATGGATATACACGCTTAATCGAGCCGATTAGATTTTGAATCGGCGCAGCTCGTGGCGCGGGGGGTGAGCTGTCCCCGCCGGACCGTTGGGTGACGTCACCCATCATCCGCCTGCACATTCGCTTGCTGCCGCATTCATTCCCCCAGATCTGCCGCCGCCCTTTTCGGTTAAACTCGTTTCACGGTTGACGGGACTAATCTTCACGTGCGTGCTACGTGTGTCTTTTGTCGTGGCTGCCACCTCATCATCTGACTATCCCTTCACTAGCCGATGTGGCCAGTCAACTGGCCTTACGGCCGCTCAACCATTCACCTTTATGCCATGCAAAACAAATCAAAGCAATATCCATGCGATTTGATGGAGAGAAGGATTAGAACACTTACCTGCGCGCGGCTGCACATGATTTCCAGTTTGTGGACGATGGATTTACCTGCTGTACGCGGCTTACACTAACCCGGAGGTACATGGCTACCTGTTGCTGACGCTGGAGTGGATGGTTTTGCGTTCATGCGCCCGTGTTTTATCTCGGATGGCGGTGCTGTGGACGGTATTCACTCGAGCAGGTTGAACTGTTACAGGATCCCCGCGAGGGGTCTTGTCACAGTCCTTTCTCCTTGGGTGCATGCTGCATGCTGGCGGTTCTGGCTTCTCAATCACGATCCCAGCGCTTCTGATGCATAACGTGGATGTGGTATGGCTCTCGGTGCTTGGTTTTTCTTTGACAGATGTTTTTTCACGAGAACTCATTGCTTTGTTGTGCTACTGCAGGGATCTTGTTGCATGGCGACGAGGATGGTGGAGCAAGATAATAGCAATGTTCAGGGGTACCATCAGTGGCATGCATGCATTCAATCCACTCCTCAGTCGCTAGATCTTCATTTGAAACACATTTCGGCCGTCGCAACCTTCTACAGGAAGTTTCCTGTAGAGCACAGAGCTTCCTGTAGAAGTTTTGCACTTTCCTGTAGAAGATCCGCGTCTTCCTGTAGGAAGACTGTCTGTTCCTGTAGAAAACTGTATCTTCCTGTAGAAGATCCAAATCATGATAAAAATTGCACATACCTTGAAAAACATTGTTATTCTTGGAGGAGGTGTTGATGACATCCTTTGATAGCATGATGAAGGCCCCTGGCTCGGAGTGGAGAGGCTTCTTCTCCTCCATAGAACATCTGCATGCAAAACTTTTATTGTGCTTATTGTTTTTTTTCTTTTTTTCTCTCTTTTTTTTTTTTTTTGAAAAGATAACAGGGGCGCCCCAAAGAGGTTTTCACCCTTGCTACCTGCCCTGAGTGCCTCAAAGAGGTTTTCACTCAAGGATCTTTTTTTAAACTTTCTTCTTCTTTTTTTTTTGAAAGACAATAGGAGCGCCTCAATGAGGTTTTCACCCCTACTGCCTGCCTTGGGCGCCTCAGAGAGGTTTTCACCCAAAGATCTTTATTTTTTCTCTCTTTTTTCTCTTTTTTTTTTTTTCTCTTCAGGGTATGCCCAAAGTGGAGGCAGAACCCTTCTCTATGACCAAAACAGATTTCTCCATAGTGCTGATAAACTCTTGTCTTGAGAGAGGTCTTCTGTAGATCTTCAATCGGTGCCCATTGACAAGCATGGGAATGGCTTCCTCATCAATGGTTCGAATGAGGACAGATCCATTGTCATGGCACTGCTCCACTACATATGGTCCTAGCCATCTGGTTCTCAACTTCCCCTTGAAATCTTTGAATCTGGAGTCATACAACAAAGCCCAATCTCCCGGCTAGAATTTCTTGTCATGGAGATGTTGGTCATGCCACACCTTTCTCTAAAGTTGAACCACTTCTGAGTGAAGGAGGGCCTGCATGCGGTGCTCATCCAGTCCATTCAGCTGCAACAACCTTTCTTGCTGTGCATGGCTGAGATCTAGGTCCATCTGAGCTGCCATCCTCAAAGTGTTATACTCAAACTCAATGGACAGCAAAGCTTTCTTCCCATAGACCAGCTCATAAGGTGTGAAGCCGGTGGTGGTCTTCCAAGTGGTGTTGTAAGCCCATGTGGCCTCAACCAGGCGATCTGCTCAGTCCTTTCTGCTGCTGCTCACCACTTTGGTCAAGATCCCTTCTAATGCTCTATTGGTGACTTCCACCTGCCCATTTGCTTGAGGGTGATAGGGGGTGGAAGTCCTGTGCTTGATCTTGTGATGAGCTAGAAGATCTTCAATCAAGTTGGATGTGAACTGGCTCCCCTGATCGGTCACCAGCTCTCTTGGGTAGCCAAACTTGTAGAAGATGTTCTCTCTTAAGAACTCGACTACCTTCTCTTCTGTTGCTGCTTTGATTGCTTTAGTCTCTGTCCACTTTGTCAAGTAGTCAGTACACACAATGATGTAGGATCTCTGTCTCGAAGAGGGATTGATTGGGCCCACAAAGTCCATGCCCCACTTCTCAAATGGCTCAAGAGTCACTTGAGGTTAGAGAGGCATCTCATCCCTTTGGGTCGGTTTCCCCATTCTTTGGCATTGGTCACACTGGCTGACATATCTTCTGACATCTTGATGAAGTGTGGGCCAATAGTAGCCTGCCTGCAGGATCTTGAAGGCAGTTCTCTTTGCTGCAAAATGTCCTCCACAAGGCCCATCATGACAGGTGAGGAGGATGTCAAAGACTTCCTCCTCCCTTACACAACGCCTTAAGATCTGATCAGGGCCAAGCTTGAACAGGTTGCCCCCGATCCAAGTGAATGAGGCACTTTTTCTGATGATTTTGCTCTTCTCTTTTGAAGAGAGGTGCGGAGGGAACTGAGCTGAAACAAGGTAGTTTGCTATATCAGCAAACCATGGAGAGAGTACTGAGATAGCAAACAGATGCTCATCAGGCATCTAGTCATCCACCATCCCATCTTCACCTGCAGACAAATCCAATCTAGATAAAAAGTCAGCAACAACATTCTCTCTACCTGGTTTATCAACAATGGTTAGATCAAACTGCTGCAATAAAAGTAACCATCTAATAATACGAGCATTCACATCTGGTTTATTCATCACATATCTAATAGCAGCATGGTCAGTATGTACAAATGTTTGATACCCGGTAATGTAATGACGGAACTTGTTTAGTGCATGGACTACAGCTAAGAACTCTTTCTCGGTTACAGTGTAATTCAGCTCTGCTTTGGACAAGTTTTTGCTAACGAAGTAAATGGCATATGGAAGTTTTTGCTCAACTTGTCCTAAGGCTGCACCTATGGCTTTGTTCGAGGCATCAGTGTGGATGTGGAAAGGTAGGGCCCAGTTTGGACCTCTCAAGATTGGTGCTGACACCAACTTGTCCTTTAACTCATTCAAACTCTTCTGACAATCGTCAGTCCACTTAAACTCCACATCCTTTGCCAACAGGCCAAACAATGGCGAGGCGAGCTTGCTGAAGTCCTTAATGAATCTCCTGTAGTATCCTGCTAATCCCAAGAAACTCCTAACATCCCTTACCTTTTGTGGAGGTGGAACCTTCTTGATTAGAGCAATTTTGTTAGGATCCACCTGTAATCCTTGGCTAGAGATGGTATGGCCTAGCACGGTCCCTTTAGTCATCAGGAATTCACATTTTTCGGGACTGAGGGATAGGTTCATCTCAATGCATTTGGTTAGGACTTTCCCCAGGTTGGACAATGCTTCCTGGAAGTTGGCCCCATAAGGAGTAAAGTCATCCATGTATATTTCCACTGCATCATGGACCAAATCCGAGAAGATGCTCAAGACAGCTCTCTGAAAAGTAGCAGGAGCATTGCATAGCCCAAAGGGAAGGACTCGGTAGGCAAAGGTACCCCAAGGACAAGTGAAGGTGGTCTTATCTTGGTCTTCCGGGCTGATTTGGATTTGATTGTACCCGCTAAACCCATCCAGGAAAGAGAAGAACTTCTTTCCTGCCAGTCCATCCAACACTTGATCTATGAAAGGTAGAGGGAAGTGGTCTTTTTTGGTAGCTTTGTTCAGCTCACGGTAATCTACACAGATCCTCCACTTCCCATTCTTCTTGGGAACCAACACTAGAGGGGACACCCATTCACTATCTGAGATGGGGTAGATGAATCCGGCATCCAACAGTTTTTGCAATTCTTCCTTGACAATGTCTTTAAGGGCTGGATTCATTCTCCTCTGAGGTTGCCTAACCGGTTTACAGTCCTCTTTGATGTATATATGATGAGTACAGACCGAGGGATGGACTCCTTTCATCTCCTTATAGCTCCAAGCAAAAACATCTAGGTGGCTGGCCAACAGGTTGCACAGCTCCTTTTCCTGAGAAGGAGATAGGGAGGAGCTTATTTTCAATGCTCTCTCAGGGCCGAACTCCACATTCTTAACTCTGGGAGTGACAGGGTTGGTTGTACAAAGATCCACTAAGGTGCTAGCTTGGGCATCCTCCACCAATTTCTCTAAAGGTAGGGCACTGGTAGGTGGGTTTTGGATCAAGTTCTCGATCAAATCATCCTCGGTTGGGGGATTTCTTCTATTGGTTTCTATGGTACACAGAGGTGCTGAATACACCTCGTCTTCTTCTCCTTCTTCCAACCAGAGTGGTAAGTCATGCTCCAAAGAGGGTTGGGCAGGAGGGTATAGGACAAGTTGCTTGGACATAGGACCATTTTTGATGGTCATATTTCCGGCACGACAACTGATATAGGCATCTGCAGTGGCTAACCAAGGCCTTCCCAAAATGAGGGGATATCCAGTAAGCTTTGCCTTTGGTTGCAGAACCAGGAAGTCTGCAGGATACTCCCAAGAGTCAATAGAGACCAAGACATCCTCCACAATCCCTTCAGGAGTCACAGTGGAGCGATCTGCTAATTGCAGTACTGTCGAGGTCTTCCTCAAGGAACCTTGAAGATTGAGCTTGAGCATGGTATCCCTGGTCATTACATTAATGGCAGCCCCCAGATCAATCAGGGTGTGGGGTATGATGGTGCCATTGATGTGGACATCTACTACAGGACTTCCAGGATCTAAGTACTTTGGGCAGATGACTTGTCCTAGCATAAGGTCAGACAATTGTCCTATGACATTGATAGTTGAAGCATCTTTCTTCCGTCTGCCTGGATGTTTGAAACACTTCTCCTTAACCAGCTTGTTATAGATTGGCACGTCCTAGATGGCCTGGAGAAGGGGTATCTTCACACACAACTGCTTGAGCTCACCCAAAAGCTCATCTTCTTCTGGGTTAGGTTGTGTGGTGGCTGTTAGTCTCTCAGGAAAGGGTGGAATAGGCTTTGGTTCACTTTCCTGATGGTCTTCCTCTTCCTCTGGGGGAGGAGGTTGGCGATCTGGAAGAGTCTTTCCAGATCTAAGATTGATCTCCTGGATCTCCACAGCATAGGTAGGGCATGAGGTCTCCCCAGTATATACCTGCTGAGCCTGTCTATTGTTGGGGTTCGGGTTCGGTTGAGCAGGCATTTGAGGTTGCCTTGGAGGAGTAGGAGGTAATGGTTGTGGCTGAACTGGAGGTGGAGGCAGAATGGCGGGAGGAGTGTTGTACTGGGGCCTCCACCCCGACTAAGGAGCACTCCACTGAGGCTGTGACTGGGCATGTGAGTGATATGAGTGAGTAGTGAGTTGAGTAGGATACTGAGGTGGATAAGACCATGGAGGAGGCATGGACCATGAAGGATGAGCAGGGGGACCCCAGGAAGGCATAGGAGTTGACTGGTTGGGGTTGTAATAAGCTTGAGATGCCCCTTGCATCCCCTGCTGATAAGGTCTAGATCCTTGAGGCCTCCTTTGGTTGATGAAGTAGAGAGGTTCCGTGGGGGCTTCGGTTCCTTGGTACATGGCTTTAAACCCAGGTAAGGTTGGACACTGATTTGTTGGGTGGTCCTCCTCACAAACGAAACACACTTCAACCGAATGCAATGGACATTCGTTCTTAGGGTGTCTTCTGGTGCACCTAGGACAGAAGACAGCTAAGGCTCTCTCAGCTTCTTCTTTCTTCTGCTGGATCCTGAATGTGTCCAGCTGCATGGCAATGGTCTGTCTCACCTCACTCTTAAGATCTTCTAATTGGTTTGTAAACTCATGTTTGGAGAAAGGGACACCAGTGGAGAGGAGATTTCCTCTACCTCGTTTTCTAGCTGCCCTGGAATGATTTCGAAACACAGTCTTGATGTCCTCATAAGGCAGTTGGTAAATGTCCCCCCCAGCTAACATGTGAAGGGTGTCTAAGAGATCTTCAGGGACTCCTTGGAGTAGAACCAACTTGAGGGATTCAGGGTCAAGTGTGCACCTGGCCCGTTTATAGCTAAGTTGGAACCTCTCCTCATAATCCTCTAAAGACTCATCATTCCCCATGGTCATTCGAAAGATCTCTCCCTTGGTTTCCTTGGACCTACAATAATCCCTATACTTGGTATTGAAGGCTTGCTGCATCTGAGCCCAAGTAGCGATGCTATTCCCAGGTAATCCCATGAACCAGCGTAGTGCTGCATCCTTAAGAGTGGAAGGGAAAAGCTTCAGCTTTTGCTCATCTTCAGTATAGTCATAGGTTCTACAGAGGACAACAAACTCAAATAGGAAGGTATCAGGATCCTCAGTGGTCAGTCCATGGAAGTGAGGCAAAGCAGAGGGGCTAATGTTTTTCATTTTCATCTCTCCATTGGTCTCTCAGATGGGGAAAGCTCCTTCTATTCTCTCATCTTCTCTATTGTCAGCCATAGCTTCGGATGGAGTGGTCTCTAACTCTTCTTCTTCTATAGGGTCTTGGTATATCTCAGGATGTTCACCTATAGGTTCCTCTGGGTCACTGTCACCAAAGAAGAGAGAAGGGTGACTCAGTGATGTAGTGGGGGTGTTTGGTAGGAATTTGCCTGATCTATCTCGGTTCCTACGAGGCATGAAATGGAAAGGACTTTTCTTTTTTTGATTGCTTTTTCCTTTTCTTTGGTACCTGCAAAACTGAAACAAAGTGATCTACAACTAACTATATTGCTCAAATGAAATTGCAGAATTGAAAAGCTAATCTAGGAAAGCAGGAAATATTAGTCTATGAAAGCAAGAAATATTAATCTAGGAAAGCAGGAAATATTAGTCTATGAAAGCAGGAAATGCTAATCTATGAAAGCAAGAAATACTAAGCTATGAAAGCAGGAAATGCTAATCTAGGAAAGCAGGAAATGCTAAGCTACTTTTGCGGAATGGAAATGAAATAAACTACTGAGCAGAAGTAAGAGTACGAAACTAGAAGAAAAGAAACAATTACTAATACTCTGACGCTTCCCCGGCAACGGCGCCAAAAAGATGGTGGGCTCCAGTATTGTAGCAATAATGCTACAACTCCTGGGGCTTCCTGTCTCTCATTTTATCAACCCGGTAGTTCGTACAAACTTGGAAGCGACGGTGCTATATGCACAAGTACTAGCTCTTGTCGCAGCTGTCACTTGGTCAGCTGGCACAAGTCCGCTAGGGCTCAAGCCAACTTCTATAGGCTCTCAGAAGAAGCTTGCTAATTGATGGACGAAAGCTAATCTCAAAGGAAAGCTACTTTACTTGACAAAAATGAACTGAAAGCAAATCAAAGCATGTAAACCTAGGAAACCCTAATTTAACTAGTCTAACCTCTACAATGCAAGAAATGTGAATGAAACTTCTACCAATGCTGCTGTTACCTCTAATAAGTGCAAATGCATGGATCTAAACTACTTGCATCATGAAAGATATGTTTTTGTATTTTTCCTTTAAGTGTGTGGAATGATTGTGATCTTGTGCTAACTAGGGTTTGGTTGTGCAGATGGGATGGAAAAGGAAGGAAAGCGTGGGACAGGTTGGGGAGGTTAGGAGAGGTCCCTAAGGATCCTTAGCATCCATCCACAGAGGTTCCTCGCATTCAGATGCTCAGCAACCGAGAGAGTGGCCTCCTACAGGATGGCTGTGGAGGATCCTACAGGATACTCTGTTTTCTACAGGATGTCTACAAATGGCTATAGGATGACCTACCGTGAGTGTTTGGAGTGATGGAGGAGTAATGGAATGGTAGGGGGAGATGTGTAAGGTAGGAATGAGGCTGGTGATGGCTGTAGAAGTGGAGGAATAGGATAGGGAGTGAATGTAAGGAGTAGGTTGGAAGATAGAGGGCTAGGTCAATGAAAGGGCTAGAGAATGGAAGTACGTGAGGAGTGAAAGACTTTGGGAGATAACAGAGCGGAGCAGGGGTCGAAGATGTGTGTGCATGCGTGATCAAGATGGAGAATGAAGTAATGGAATGAGAGAAAGCAGTGTAAATTAAACAAATGCTTATGACTGTCACCAAACCGGAATTGCATTAACCTAAACTACCTGTGCCGTGAATTCACTGAACAACAATCCAAAATGTGAAGAGAAAGGTGTATGAAGTTGTGATGAAGGTGTGCGGTGCAGGTGTGAATGACAAGGAAGCATCTAACATAACGCGACTGTGTTTGCAGCAATCATGGAATAAAGAAATGCGTATTTTTGGTGGCTAGTCATGGACTGCACTCCAATCCCAGATGAGACGACAGTGAGCCTTAACAACCTTTTTGTTGGAGCTCCAATCGATTATATCTATCCTCTGCTACACTACGCAAGTGGAAACAAATTCACCATAAGCAACTCCTATCTAACTCATGAAAAAGACCAACTTAACAACCTGTAATTCGAATTGCATGTGCAAATGAAAAGCTCAAAGTGCTGAAATGAAATGGAAACAACACTACAGCAGAGGGGACCTATGGCTCTCAGGTTGGGCCCTAACCTGAGAGCTATAGTCTCCTTAAGAAACTCAGAACTAGATCACAAACTGCCTTCTTTATTCATAATCTGATGTCATGCCAAATTGGCTTACAAAAAGGAACGAAAACTGAACTGTGCTCCAAAATTACAATAGCAATACGAGAGTTTCAACAACCTATCTAAGGCTAAGGCCTCCATACTTATACAAAAACGATGATCCAACAAGTGTCCTTGATTTTAGGAGCTCGGCTGTCCAACTAGAGTTTAACTGCTGATCCTGTAGGATGGTCATAATTGCTGTTCCTGTAGAGCAGTTTATAACTGTTGTTCCTGTAGAACAGCTGGCTGCTTTTAAGCTCGGAGGGGAGATGGATTAGAGCTCGGAGTTCTTGGTGGAAATCACGAGGGATGTCCCTAGAACCGTGAACATCCTCTCCTAAAAACCAGCAGTGCCACCTCATTGTCTCCTTATCTCCTTTTTCGTTGTCTCTTGCTCCCTTTTAATGCCAAAACCTGGAATCATAATGCATTAGTCACATAGAGAGAGTGCCTACCCTTCTTCCTACAAACAACATGAATAAACTAAGAAATGCATGCATAAGCAATAAAAATGAATGGTTTGAGCAAGTAGAATAGGCCAAAATGAGCCCAAATTGTACCAAAATTGGGGCTCATCACTTAGTGTAATGGATCGAAAAGATTGCAAATAACATAAACACATAAGCAAATTGAAACATAAACATACGCATCAACACAACGACAATTTGATAACAGAGTTCACCAGACTTCTTAGCTACCTCTCCGAGTCCTTAGCTTCTACTGTGACTGCTTTATTAGTCTTCAAAATGCCTTTACAGACATGAGCTCAAAAACAGAGATTCAAATGAGAAAAAGGATCTCACCATTGCATTTAGCTCAAAATTTCGAGTCAAATGTGTATAAAATTGCCCATATTTGGCCTTTGTGCCCTCCAGACCCCCTGGAATGTGCGAAACCACCTCTGCCTTCTGCAAAACCACTTTTGTTTGCACAATACCACCTCGGTCTGCATGCTGGTGGTTTGACTGGTTCGACACCTGCATAAACTTTAAACAAAGTTTTAGTGGCTTGGTTTACCAAGCTCTGCCCTTGGCATTGTGATTATTCCACTGCGTGTGAAGGTGTTTGCATATATAATATTTTGGTGGGTCAAAGGTTCGAAACCTCCACCCAACCTTCCGCTATCGATTATTTTGATTCATATTTGAAACCATAATATACAATGTATATTATATATTCGGCGGTGATATGTGATATGGTTCTGGACTATATAATAACTGATATATCCAAAGGTTCGACGGTCGTGGGGTTGACCCCGACCGTCTAGCCTTTTTCCGGCCACCTTCCCACATAACAATAAATACAATATTATCAACTTCGATAACAAGAACCATGGTAGCTCATCCGGTGAGCTAACTCCGGTGAAAACTTAGCCATTCTAGGAGGTTAGGAGTTCGATTCTCCCTGACCCCTAATATTTTGGAAATAAGGCTACATTGGGCAAAATCCTGGTTGCCATGTGTCAACCCCGAATTGGCCCATATTAACCAATCATACTATGACACATCATCAACTTGTTGATGTCATCCTGGACAAGTGCTATATTCACAGGATGACACATGTCCTGCTGACATCATCCTGTTGAACTGACTGTTGACTTTAACTTTTTGTCATTTTGCCCTAATTTTCCCAAAAACGTTTCTTCATCCGAACTTGGATTTATGTGCTGTTCACATCGTTGGAATCGTATCGACGAGTAATTTGACTTGATTCTACTTCTAACTATATTTTAAGACTTTGATCTGGAGACAAAACTGGATCCATTTTGGATCAAAAGATATAACAATGAAGACAGACACACTCCGAGTTTAAATGTGTCCACATAACATAAGTGAGTGCAAGTGCATGGCATGCAATCTATGGGCTTACCATGATGTTTTGTGTCACTATGTGTAGCCGTTAAGCATACACATACTCTTGAATATGACATGCAAGCAAACGAAAGAAACAAAGACAACTTGTGTCATGCACGTGTGCTTTCTATGTAAGATTCCTTAAATGCATGAGTGATGGGATCATGTAGTTCAAGTGGAGGAAGCATGATCTGTGCATGAGATTGATCTTCAATGCATATAAATGAATGATGAGGAGCCTTGGGTGTTTCAACAATTTCTTGATCGGAAGTGAAACCAACCTCAAGACAACGAGGGCCTGACATAACCATCAGCTCGGGTTGAAGTGCCTCGACACTCTACGAAGTTTCAAATTCGTCGACAAATAGATCATCATAAATAGGTGGCTTCGAAAAATCAACTGCGATAGAGTCATCATCATGATCGAATATGGGGGAAAATATATAACGACATCTACGATCAACAGAATCAATGATTTCATCGGCATCCTCATGATCTGATGAATCAAACAGAGGGGTCGATGAGAAGCGGAAAAATTCACCCTTTGTGTTTCTAGAAAAGGTATATGAAAAATCAAGTGGGTTTTCAAAGAATGCTTTGTCCTCTCCATTATTGGATGATGGACTGACATCCGTGAGTTCTGTGAATGATAAAAAATGGGTGCATCGTAGATGGAGATACACATGTGAAATAATAGATGGTAGAGTCACCAAAGATGTTTGGAAAAAACAGAGGAGGCGCAGAGAGGAGGGAATCATCCTTTGCCACAGGTTGATGCTCAGGCTCCCAGTCATACTCTCCATGAATGACAGCATAGGTTGGTTGTGCAACAACAACTCCATCAATAGCTTGATCCTCATTCACAACAAGTGTAGAGTCTAGAATGGAAGAACACAAGACAATGCAATCCGGAGGATCAACAAAACACGAAGATGGAGGTTGAGGTAAAACATGCAAGTGAGAACCCATAGGATTCACAACCAAATCTACATGAAAATTGAGAGAAGTTATTTTGGGAGGATGTGACAGTTGAACGGATGTATGTGCATGTTCTCCAACATCACTCTGCAGTGGTGGAGTTGTTTGATGAGGGGACGACGGACAATCACTTTTGATAGCGACCGTGTCTGTCTGTGATTGCTCAGCTCCATCACCGAAGTATGTTGAGTGAGGCTTCGGCTTGAAATTATTTTTAGGATTGAAATATTTGGTAATGCAATATTCAAATATGTCCATGAGATACTATAATTTCATCTGACTTTTCAGAGCTTGAAACTGCAACACATGAAAGCGGTCCCAAAATTCTATAGGAGATTCTTGCAGGGTCTTCTGTTGTTGTAACAGTTTTTGGTCAAGAGGTTCTGGATCAAAATGATGGAAATTAGATTCAATGAGATCACAAAACCTCTCAAATAAGTGCACGCTGCTAGGAGGCAGACACCAGCAGCATCGTTGAGGGGATTCGCGAATTTTGTATGCAAGCAGCAGGCTAGCCTCTTCATCGAAGAATTCATCTACATTATCAAGCATTGCAAAGAAGTCTTGTAAGTACATAGGCTAGGCCACTTTGCCTTCACCATCATACGTGAATTCGGACAAGAGATCAGAAAACTCCCCCGTGATTTCGAGAGGTTCGGCATGCAAAAATCATCGTGGAGGGATGAGTTTGAGAGTATCCATGATAGATGTGAAAAGATTCAAAATAGGATGAGATGACATAGCTTGTCATCTGGCCCTCATTCTAGTGCTAGTAATGTTGACAGTGTTGGACCTTCCAACATGTCATGGGATCTCCCCAGTAAGAAGTCCTAACTAGACCTCAGGCCATTTGGTGTACGTCGTACGAGTCCCAACAGTGGGTCATACAGTATCGCCTTGACCGCGGTTGTAGGCAGAGGTAAGTAAGATGTCCTTGTTGGTAGCAAGGGTGTGACATGTGTAGCAAGCCAAGGAAGGTGCATGCATGGTTCTAACACATGAAAGGTGGAGTGAGTGTTCCCCTTGGAAACCTATGGAAACACATAGCTTGGAAGGGACCACACGAGCAAAGATGCATCACGAACTGGAAGGCACACGAACCAACAATCCAAAGTGATGGTTAAACCAACAACACATCTCAGTAAGATTCATACATACATATATATAAAGAGTCTATACATACATGCGTAAGAAAAATATACATATATCATTAGAGTAACCAATATAATTGAAATACAATAACAACATATGCATGAAATGTGTTGACTCTATTATATTAAGAAGTGAAAGTTCCAATCATACAATACAACCATGACCAACCACTATTCCCGATAACGGAATTTTACAATCACTGCCTCCTGCTCCTCCAAATAGATGTACTAGCTTTGCACTGTGGAGAAGTCAAGGTTCGTTACAATACTCTCCAAGCTTTCTCTAAGGTACTCCTATTGGAAGCTTGGCTAACCAAAGGCCTATACAATGAGTTATAAGGTACTATATATAGCAAAGGGTGGGGTGACCCTTGACATTCCCTTTTGTGACTATTCACCTACCCTCATGACTCTTCAACTACTCTATGACTGTTACATTCAACTATCGACACTTGAACTTCCACTTTACAAGATGTTACATACAATCTGCACACATACCCATGTGAGACAAAATAGGCTTGAGAAAGTCATGCAAGACATCACTATGACTCAAACAACTATGGGTAGACCAACTCTTCGACATCCTCATGATGGTCGACAGTGGTGAACTGATTCTAGGATTGGTAGTCCACGATGGTGTCTGTGTACTCTGTGGTGACATATTTCTAGAAACTAACTCTTGCCTCTATTGCATCCAGGTACACTGCTTTGGTTCCTCTGTCCAACTCATTTGATAACATGTGCATCATTGTGTTGAGTATAGCCCGACCAACGACATATTGATGCATAGTGTCTACATTGATTGCCAAGTCTGCGCTGGTGGCTATGCGCATCAACTTGTCAAAGTACGAGTCCAGCTCCTATCGGACTTGACCCTTTGTCTTTGCCTCAGTGAGTGTCCCAATAGATGGGATTGCATGTGCACGCACAACAACATCCATGCTTCTGAACACCCATGCATGGGAAGCCTGCAAACTAGTGATGAGCTACAGGAGTTCCTCATAGTTCCGGATCTGACTCTAGATGTGTGCCTTCAACTCAACCACCATGGGCTTCATCATCTTGGGCAAGTGTAATGGGGCTCCCTTGTATCTCATTGTCCATGTTTTCATGTGGTCGATAGCAGTATGCAAGTTTGACAAGATACGTGCTCTCCTAGCACAACGTTGCTGCCAACCGTTGAGATGGACAACTGCCTTATGCACGGTACCAAATCTAGAATACAATGCTAGCATGATTGTCCTAGGGGATGATACTTCATCCAGTATTGCCTTCTTCAATTCTTCTTAGGTGGATGTTACAACAAGTTCTCCTCCCTACTTGACCGTCTATAACTCCTTAGCCATTTTCTTGTTCTCTGCTATCAAGAAGCAAACACTCAAGCTAGTGGCTTCAGCATATGCTCTAGTAGCATTAGCCAATGTTGTTGGATGCTTGAACACATCTGATACAATCACTTGTTCCTCAAACTACACAAGAGATGTGTGGAAATCCAGAGTGGACACTATGCACAATTGCACAACTCTATGGTGCGACTCGTTGAATAATATGTTGTGCATCTCTTCTTCCAGATTGTCTCCAAGGATCATAGTATCTCCCTGGTCGCTTGGGACCTACTCTACTTCTATATCTGGTGAAGCGGTGGGTCAACCTCTTGGTGGTAAGGCATGAGGTCGATGTCTTGCTCTAACTCTGGCTGCTCCATCTCTGTATCCATCTCCTCAAGTACTTGTTCAATCTCTTGAGTGAAGTCCTGCACCTATGACTGCTCACCCTGTCCACTTTGTGCCAGTTGCTCGGATGAGTCTACCACCTGTATGGGTGCAGTTTCATCAATCTGTGCATGTTGCGCTTCCTGCTATGATTTTCTCTACTACGCTTCCTTCTCCTGTCTGGGCAACTTCTATTCCTTCCCAAGTTTCTCCTTCAACTCTTGCAACTCCTTCACTGTTTCTTCCATCCTTTGCTTATCTCTCTACCTTTACACATTCCTCTTGTCGCGCTGTCACATCTTTGCCTCTATCTCCAAAGCTTCTTTCTCCACAAGTGGGTCTGTTCTGAAGTTGCACCTTTGTTTTGCCTCTGTGTTGTGGAGAATATTCCTCTTGCCTTTGTCACGCGCAGGTATGCTACCCTCTACTGTTGCTACTACTGGTGCTCTCCTAGATGTTGCTTCACGCTACTTCGTTAACCATTCCAAAGTGATGTTGACTGGTTCATTGGGCCTGGAGAAGCTGTGATAATATCTCCATGGGTCTTCCTCAACCCAATGACATGCCCTGTGGATCCAAGTAAATTGTACTCTTTTGCAATGAACCTTCACAAAGCAATTCGGGTTGAACAGATTGAAGCTTCTGGTGTCGAAAGTAAATTTCATGAACTCTTCTGTCTCACCATCCACATGCTTGAGATTCTGTATCTCGTACAACTCGATCCACAAAGCAAGAGTGGTCCAGGGTACCTTCTTCTTCCGGTGCAGTCTAGTTGATAGTCCTACCGAAATGTGGTATGACACTTATTGTATAACGAGCTTGTCCATGGCAAACTTTGGCAAAACATGCAGAGGCTTCTCCGTGTTTTACATTTGTATGAAGATGCCAAAAGGTTAGGCATACCAATCCACTATGTCAATCAATTCTTCCATTGTTTCCTTCGACATGAAAGGTGGATCCTACTCAAAATTATCTTGTACACCAGGGTGACAAAATGGTCTGAAAATTGTGTGATGACTCTGTAGAAGATGTATTCAGAAAATAGTTTGCAATAAGTGCTCACACAGGTTTCCATTGATGTCCATGCCCACTTCAAGCCTTGGAACTTCTGATGGGCATAGATTGCATCCAAGATGTATGCAAACATGTAGATTTCTTCTTACTAACCTTTGGGAAGCTGTCGAGCTCTTGTTACCTGTTCCTCCAGCCTATCAACCAACATGTCGGACCAGTTGCATGCTTTTCCTTCATTGGCCATTTGGTCCAACACGATCACCCAACTCTATGGGAAGGTCTCCATGCTCTCTTGGTCATACAAGCGACATGCAAAGATGACCAAGTAATGATATGTCTTTCGTAGTATATTTGTCTTGTAAATCTGGTCGGGTGTCATCCTAAACTTGGTTGGCTCCTTCACCCAGTTCTTCAAGATATCCCTAGAGTTTCCATTGTTGTTGGGTATGCTGAAGGGTGTCTCCATGGTGATCACTAGCTTTGGCAAGTGGTACATCAGCTAATAGTCCTGTGCACTAAAGGTAGCAATCTCTATCCTACTAACAATGCTTAACACCATCATCTTGAGTTTAGTGTGCAAGATGATCCAATGTATCATGTCCGCGCATGGAAACGCAGGATATCCACATGCAATTCGGTACAAGTTGGACTTGTGAATGTTCACATAGACTTTGCGGTCTTCAAGATGTTTCCCAAATGTGCTTAAGAATGTATCATTGATCTCCTTCCATTTCAGCTTGATGTCTTTGTCTACGATCAGCTTGGTGTCTTTGTAAATCGGCAAACTCGTAGACACTCTCTCAATTGCATCTCTAATTGTGCTTCCATCGGTGTCCTTCGACCCTGGTCTCCTAGAGGCCATTGATCCTGAACTGCTAAGAAATGGATGAACACCTGCTATATTTGGAGACATGTCGACATGCATGGAAATAAATCTGTTAGTTGAAAACAAAGCAAACTTTGACGACTAACATGCAATATACATGGGAGACTAATGGCAAGGATTGCACAATTTTCACCGGGAGGCCAGGAGACTAACTACTGGAATTTCTCAATGTGCAATCCATACTGGCCTACTGGGTGCTGAGATTATGTAATGCGCAATTTCAGTTGGCAAGTCATGCAATCCCATGGATTGCATTGCACAATTTTCTCGGCCAATAGACACTACCTCTCAGAATTGTGCAGATCAAGTCTGGAGGACACTGTCTGGCCATATTTGCACCTTTCTAGGAGGAAGGCAGAGCCTTTCCTCTCAAAATTGCACAATGTTGTTTGGGCAAGGTAGAGTTCGGGCCAAGGTTGCCCAGACCCGCTGACGGGCAACTAAAAACATATGGAAATCTGAATGTGTGGTGAAACTGAGTGTAATCAGGAGTGAATGATCATGCATGAAAATAGTGGATGAAAGATTCAGAAAATGGAAAAACATGCATGTGTGTTAAATGAGTCGCCGAATCGGTGATCGTCCTTGCAACACAGTGTAATGCATGCGACAATAGTGAGATGCAAACAAAAAATGAAACAATGCTTGTACAATCTAACATGCATGAAAATGACGGCAAGTGTTCACAAAAATCAAGCAGATAGCACTCACACAAGTCAAAACACAAAAAGTGACTGAAATGCTGCAAAAGATAAGTAAAGTGGACTTACCCGGAAATAGTTGACATGGATGTGACGAAGAATCCTACATGTGTTGTGGGATGTCAAAGCTCCAAGATCTATGTGAAGAATGAGCCTTGAAGTGTCAAATAAATAAGTTTGAGGCTTATGACGCACATGCCACAAATCTAGGAAAAAACGACACTTGGACAGAAGTTTCTAAAATGATATTTTCATGTAACCTCCATCTGCTGAAAATAAATCCCTAAAATCTAGTGATGCTTTTTGCTTGCTGCTTTTTTCTATTTCAGGAAAAAGTAGCGCATGCATGCAAATTGAGTTTGATGGGTCTCGGTTGGAATCGGTCAACCTGAAGGTACATGCAACAACCTACTTGACTGAGAGAGGATTTTGCACAATTTCTTGGAGGAGATGGGTTGGTTTTCCCAGATGGATTGCGCAATTTCTTGGAGGAGCAGGTGATTGTTGCCTAGAATTGCACAATTTTTGGGCTGAGCTGCAGTGTTGGGCTAGATTGCGCAACTTTTTCAAGGAAGTTTGTCTGACTGCATTATGCAATTTTTGGGCCTAGCAGACTGCCCAGCAAATTTGCACAATTATGGAGGGAAGTTTGGTTCCCCTCCAGAATTGCACAATTTTCTAAAGGAGTTGCTCAGCCAACATCTAGCTATAAGTCCAGAATGGAAACCTGTGAAAGGAGTGAAGCATACTGACATGAATAGGCTGGAAATCCACTGAAAAACTGATGAATCCTATGTACTTGACAATGCAAGACATGCTACTAGGATGGTTGGCAAGGAGGCTCCCAAACGAAGCTAAGGAAAAATTTTGGAGGGTGGTTGTAGCTGCTATAACAGCTTGATATGAAAGTACACATGTTCCCCAACCTGAAGCTCCTTAAACAACTTGTGTTTGTCTACATAACTCTTTTTCCGGTCCTGTGCTGCCTTTAGATTCTTCTTTATAACCCACATTTCTTATTCCATTTCTACCAACATATCTGGTCCAATAAGTACCCTCGTCACTGGATCACTCCAGTTGATGGCAGTATTACAGCTCCACCTATACATTCCCTCAAATAGACGCATCCTCAGTGACTCCTAATAACCACTGGTGTAAGCAAAATTGACCAATGGAAGGTATTCCTCCCATCTCCTCTATTAGTGCATGACATACATCCTCAACATATCCTCCAGAATCTTGTTGACGTCTCTGTCTCTCCAATCTGTTTGTGGATAATAAGTTGTACTGAAGGAAAACTTTGTCCCTAAACCTACAAACGCCTCCTTCCAAAACTTGGAATTGAACTTAACATCCCTTTCCAACAAAATCTTCTTTAGAACACCATGTAATCTCACTATCTCCCTTATGCAGACATGTGCCACCTCACCAGTTGAATAAGTAGTCTTCACTGGAATTAAGTGAGCTACCTTTCTCAACCTATTAATCAAAATCATGCTAACTCAATGTCCTCATAAGACTTGTAATGAAATCCATGGAAATGACCTCCCATTTCCATTTTAGAAATGGAATAGGCTGAAGCAACCCACCTAGATGGTTACACTCTACTTTCACCTACTAACAGTCCAAACATCTAGCTACAAAATCCATCAATTGCTTCTTCAGATTTGACCAATAGTAGAAATTATTCATTGTTGTCAATGACTTCTAATATCTTGGGTGACCTGAATATGGCTTGACATAAAACTCACTCAAGATAAGATTCTTGAACCCACTGTTATCTGGCACATAGATCATGTCTTTGAATCTCACCAAACCATCTGCCGTAGATGATGGTCCACATCATGATCACTTGTACCCCGTTGTAATCTATTCCTAAGCTCCTTGTACATGCCATCTCGTTTCCCTTCCTGTAATATCGGATCCTGTAAATCTGTCCCATATGTGCTCACCATTGTAACGTGGTTCATTTGCACTCACCTACTGATAGTATCTACAACCTTGTTTTCCTTACCCTTTATGTATCTGATCTCAAAGTCAAACTCACTGAGGGTAGCAAACCATATAGCTTGCTTGGCATTCAAATTTTTTTGGTTAAACAAATATCTCAACTCACTATGATCGTTCATCAATAAAAACCTCCTACCAAGAAGATAGTGCCTCCACATCTTCAAGGTGTGAATAATAATTGCCAACACAAGAGCATGAGTCACATAGTTTTTCTCGTGCTCATTATGTTTCCTGGACTCATAGAACACCACTTGTCCCTCTTACATTATGACTCCACCAAGTCTTCTTTTGTAAGCATTTGTACACACCATGAACTCTTTATTCGGATCTGCGATATTAGGAACTTGAGAACTTGTAAACAACTGCTTCAATTGTTCAAAACTGGTTACACATTCCTCTGTCCATTCAAATTTTTTACCTTTTCTTTGCAATGATGTAATAGGATATGCAATGCATGAGAAGTTCCTGGTGAACTTCCTATAGTAACCTGCTAACCCCATGAATGGTCTGACCTCATCCACATTCTTAGGAGCGGCCCATTCCATGATAGCCCTTATCTTTTCTGGATCCACTACTATGCCTTCCTTGGAAACAACATTTCCCAAGTAATCTACCTTTTTATGAAAGAAACTGCACTTGCTAATCTTGGCATACAATTGATGCTCTCTTAGGAATCTTAATATTGTTGCTAAATGTTTGGCATGCTCTTCCTCATTTGTAGAAGATATCAATATGTCATCAATGAATATAATCACAAACTTATCAAGGTAAGGATGCAATACACTATTCATCAAGCGCATAAAATAGTTGGGGCATTAGTCAAACAAAGGAACCAAAACAAACTCGTAATGACCAAACCTAGTCTTGAAGATGTCCCATTATTTGATGCGTACATGATGGTATCCTGATCTCAGATCAATCTTCAAGAACACTTCTTCTCCCTTCAACTGATCAAAAAAGTCATCAATCCTCGACAACGGGTACATGTTCTTGATCGTCACCTTGTTCAGTTGCATATAATCAATGCACAACCTGAGAGTACCATCCTTCTTCTTCAAAAACAATATTGGTGCAACCCAAGGTGACACACTTGGCCTAATATATCCCTTATCAAACATTTCCTTTAACTACAACTTCAACTCTACTAACGCTGGTGTGCTCTTCTTGTAGGGTGCCTTTGATGCTGGTGTTGCTCCTAGTACCAACTCAATAGAAAATTACCATTCCCTGTGGTGAGGCAACTCTGGAATCTTTGTCAGAAACACATCCTAAAATTGTTGTAATACAGGGTACCTCTTGAATATATCTACATCCTCAACATCCTTACCCTTGTCACTAAAAATATTAACTGCAAACATTACACACCCTTTCCTGTAACTACACTTAACCTACATGGTTGTAATCATTCTAACTGATGTAGGCTTCTTCTTTCCCTGCAATATTCTCTTTTCCCCATTATCATCCAGGCACTCAATAGCCTTTTCATAGAAATCTACTTTGTTCCTTTGGAGGTACAACCAATCCATACCCAAAAGCATACTATATGATCCCAATGGTAGTACATTCAGATGTGTTTTTGTAGGCATACCATTCGGCTTGAATGCATGAGCTCTTACCTAGTGTGAACTCTCTTCTTAGTACCAGTAGCCAACTACACAAACCAAGAATCTGCATGCACTTATTTTCTCAAGCCACACTTATCCACCAGGTCGAGATTTACATAACTATAATAAGATCTAGGATCAATCAAAATAGATGCAACTCAACCAAAGAGCTTACCTTCCATCTCAATAATGGATGTCTGATGATCTTCCTGCTTGTTGTCTACAACTGCATAAATATGAGGAACGCTATGGCCAACATCCCCAATTGTTTGCTCCTCCTAAGAGTTATAGATTTGAGGCCTACCACCCTAGTACAATGGAAAATCCTTCTTGTGATGATCTTTTCCACATATCCAACATTGCAATGGTTCCCTACCATCACCTCTATTCCACTTCTCTCTAGGTAATAACCCATGTCCCTTCTCAACTGCATTAAACTTCTTGTAAAGAAAAACATTTTCTTTCTCACCTGCATCTTGAGGTCTTCCCCACTCTAGTGTCCATTTCCCTTTAACTTTCTCATTTCCTTTTAAATCACACTTAGGCTCAACTTTGTGCTTTGACTGCTCATAAAAAAGCTTCAACTTTCGGATGGCCTCCTCCAATGATATAGGCTCGTCAAACTTAATCTGGTCTCTATATGTTGATGGAAACCCATGATGAATCTCTGAATCTTAGCCTTCTCATCCTTGAGGTAAGGCACATACCTCAATAGCTCTAGAAACCTACTAGTATACTCATCGTCTATCATAAACCCATCTGCATCTCATCAAATTACTTAGCTTCGTCATCATATTACCTCTCTGACAGGTACTTCTTCTTGGAGAGTCTCTCAAACTCATCCCAAATAAAATATTCTACCTAGATTCCCTTGACATTATTCACATATTCCCACCAAAGGTTTTCTTTTCCTTTAAGAATAAAGGTGGTTAGAAGGTTCCCATCTCTTATCTCCTCCTATGAGCTCGAAATTGGATAGGCTAAGAATCCATTAACCTCCTATCCTCTCATCCCTTGCTCCATGGAAACTAACTCCAAGATTGGAAAGCCATTCAATACCCTCATTTATGAAAAAACCACCTCCATATCCTATAAATTGAGCACTCATCATAGTGATCAAGGGGCTATAATCTGAAGTTTGTAAGGAAATTCTGTTGGTTTGAGAATTGAGTTCATGTTGAGCAATGTTATGTTGCTGGAGTAGTGTGCTTTTGATGTGGTGAGGGTTGGATTGAAGCTGGAGGAGTGGAACGGGATCAAACTATATTGGGTGATACTCTTCCTTCCACATTAATAAAGAGTTTATTCCTTTTCTCATATGATTGTTCATATTTGTGATGATTATGTGTTTTAATGACTTCGATTCCATAGTTTTATAGTTGATAGTTCATGTATGCTTTGATCGTTTCTTATTTATGTTTCTCTTGATGCAGGTACCTTTTGAGCGGATTTAGTTCAAGTGTGAGCAATGGGAGTGATTCAAAAGAGACCTAGGAAGTGAAAGACAACAAGTAAGTTCCTCCATCTCATATATATTCTATAAGAAAAGGTTAAACTACTTTCATTCTATTTTTCTAGGTGTAGTCACTCACCTAGGGAAGATGTGTTTATCTGTAGATGAAAATTCCATGTAACAAATTGGCGATCATACTGGGGAACGAATGTCATTCTTGGTGGCTTACCCTCATCATATTAAACCCTAGTAGACTTTGCTTGACTTTATTGATCTTATTTCAGTCTTCTTGAAGTGTTTTTAGTAAAAAATTGTGCTTGAATGTCCCTTGAATTGACTCTCTGGCACCAACGCAGTGCTTGTCTTGACACAGTGCGCTACAGAGCAACCCCTACCTTAGAGATAGTGCATTGTAGTGCACTTTCTCCCTCTCTGGCCTGCACTGATTCTTCTTAGGCTAAAAAACCCACCTTTGTTCTAATTTTTCCAAAGTTTCTTCTCTTGTTGTTTGCTGAAAGATCAATGATTCTTGTGGTTCTGAAATCAACTTGTATTTCTCTTCCTAGCCCTACTTTGGCCTTGATTTTTTAGTGTTTCTTAAATGATTTCTTTATCATTATCAATTCATTGTCAAATTTAGCTTATAGTAGATTAATCTTTTCTGAAAAGGAAGTTTCGTAAAGTCTTCATTTCTTTCGAAAAGGAACTATCGTAAAGTCTTCATTTCATGCAAAATGATTGATTGATTGTATGTGCATATAGTTTCCTTTTGTTCATCTAAACATTAAGAAAATTGAAAAGATAAACTTGTGTTATGAATTTAGAGGTTTTTGTGTGCTTGTAGGAATAGTATAGGGAAATTTCATTAGATGTGCTCTTTGCTCTTTGATTAAACATTCTGATTTCTTTATCCCTTGTAGTTAAGGTTTTCATTGTTCAAAATCAAATGAAAATAATTTTTCTCATTATAGTTGCATTTTATGAATTTCAAAGACATCATCCGATGAACCTGAAAGACAAACTCTTAATCAAGCTCAACTTAAAAGTTATCTCAATTAACATAATGGAGCATTGTCACCTAACGAATAACATTTAGAGGTTCTAGGCTAGAGACGTGTTCCGACGTCGTAAAACATAGCAACTTTCATTAATTGTCTGCGATACATTCCGAGTGTAATACCTCATTCCACATACGTAAGTATATCGTAGCTTGTCCACGTACCTTTAGGTAGATAGGGCGGTGTTATAGTATGAAAAGTATAAAGGAATGCTCTCACTGTGCGGTTTCACATTAGACAGTGCTAACATGGATTGGGTCTCCACGTACTTTCGGGTATATTTGGGAGGACTACATTAGGTTGTTATCCATCCATAGGTAACTGAGTCAACCACCTTGTACACTATGATACATCGAAAACAACATTCATGGAGATTGTCTACACGTATGTTAATTCCTTGGTTTACTGAGGCAATATATTGAAATTCATAGTTGCTTGGTAATCCTTTTGCCTAGATTATCCCTCTTTTGTTTTGTTATGTTATTTTGATTAAAATAAAATTAATTGGTTGCGAATAACATCCTCCATGTCACTCCTTATTTGATCTTAGGTTGATACATATGGAAACAACTCCAGAGTCCACAGATCAAGGAATTCCTTTTGATGGGAATCCTAGTCATTTTCCTACTTTTGGAAATATTGGTGCTCGATATATGGCTACATTATCCCTTTCGAGATTTACCATTGGCTTCCCAGTATGGTTGTTTTCAACCTCCTTGGTTCAAAATGTCATGATTTCTCTGCAATCAAGTACTCCTCCACCTAGACAAAATCAACCTCCAGTTGATCCTAAAGTTGACACTTTACCTTCTTCGTCAGTTGTTTCTTCCTCCCCTTATTCCTTTTCACCTGGTGAAAGTATTGACACTAGTAACCAGGTGGATAAGAAGAAGAAGAAAGGGAAGAAGAAGAAGAAGAAGAAGAAGAAAATTCAGTAGGGGGGCAACCAAGCAACCATTGCTTCGAATGCAACTTATGATTAGAAACCATCCATTAAGCCTCACAAACTTCGATATCCTTGCAAACTTTGTACGATAAACCATGTTCTTTGAAATTGTTCTGGTACTCCTCAGATCTTAGAAGAATGGTATTCTCGTTCACATCATCCTGTGTCATCAACTTCTAGAGATCATGCTAGTGACACACCATCAACTATTGGTAGTAAAGTTCATGGAAAGAAGGATAAAGTTAAGTTTCCATGTAGGTTATGTGAAGGGAATCACCCCATTCACCTTTGTCCCTATTTGGATGAAGCCTAAAAAGTGTTGGATAACCGTCCTGCTTCTCCGTAGTGACTTCCATATGGTTACAAGAAACTCTCCCTTAATCCTTCACTAGTTGATGAAGTGACTGACCCAAATCAACCATCGGTCAAATCCACTCTCACTGAATGTGAATACCATGAGTCTATACCTAACCAATCATATTTCAAGGAAACATTTGACATTATTTCACCTTTAGTTAGTCACACCTTTCCCGTAGAGAGTGAGTATGATACCACTAAGGTTCTTTTCGTTTCTTCATATTCCAATGAGCTTGGAGGCAACCCTCCTGTTCCATCAAGACAGGAGGAAAATCCTCTCGTTCTCATAACTCAAGGGGGTAATTCTCCCGTTCTTACGGTACCCCTTCCAAGTAGTCTGGCCACTTCCTTTGATTGGAATTGACTGGCAGGATGCTGTCTTCTTTCTTATGTGCCTTTCCATATCATTGTTTAGGTTTATAATATGATTGTATCTGGCACTATTATAGATGAAGGTGAATATGTGAGTATCCTTTCCTCCACTACTTGGCAGGCGTTCGGTTCGCCACCACTTATGCCTATTACCTAGAATTTGTTGGCTTTTAATAGAGGAACCAATCAACCATTAGGGATCCTTCCTCAGTTGCCTATTACTTTGGGAGGAAAAGATTGTTTATCTCAATGTGATGGTAGTGCCAAGCCCTTTAGATTACAATTTAATTCTTGGGTGCAACTATGTTTATGACATGGGAGCTATTGTTTCAAAACTCTTTCGAGTGATGTGTTTCCCGCATGAAGGCATAATTGTCACCATTGACCAACTTTCATTTCCCGACCCAAATATGGCTTCTAGTCAACCATCTTCCCTAAATGTTCCTTTTGTCCCAATGGTATCTTCCCTGCCACGGGTCAATTATGTGGCAACCCATTCCATGCCTACATCAACTGACGATTAATTCCATGATGTTGTGCATTATGTATTGGGGACATTGGAACCAGATCCCTCTAATGGATTCCTTGCTATGTATCCCTTCCATAGCATTGTTCTCCCATTTGATGAGAACCTATTGGAAGTCATGACCTCTTATGGGTCATGATAAAGGGTATGAGGATAGTTCCTAGTCTTGTGTCAACCTCATTAAAAAATGAAACAAAGAATATGAGCATAGTTCCTTGTCTTGTGTCAAGCTCATTAAAAAATGAAACAAGTAATATGATCATAGTTCCTTGTCTTGTGTCAAGCTTGTTAAAAAATGAAATAAGGAATATGAGGATAGTTATTTTACTGTGTCAACCTCATTACAGATTGAAATAGGTCCCAGAGCATAGTTCCTTGTCTTATGTCAAGTGCATTAAAAAATGAAAAAAGGAATCTGAGCAGAGTTCCTTGTCTTGTGTCAAGCTCATTAAAAAATGAAACAAGGTCCCTTGGAGAAAAGTTCCAATTCGATTCTTTGATTAGATCTGGTAAAATCCCAGTCGAGTCTTTCATTTGATCTCGTAAATGAACCTTCATTTCATCCACCTCATAGCCACGAGTAGTCTACTTAGGTGAATGAAATGAAGCTTGAGCGGCATGCACCTAGAATCAAGTCATCATGCTGGGGGCATGTAAACCAATCTCAAACATAGTTTTTTCTTGTTTCAAGCTTGTGTAAAAATGAAACTGAATCCAAGCATAGTTTTTCATTTCAAGCTTGTGTAAACATGAAACTAAATCCAAACATAGTTCCCTATGGTTCAAGCTTCTGTAAAAATGAACCCATCTCCATTTTAACCCTTGTGATTTCCATTCTATCAGCCTCTTCCTTCAGATGAGCCTTGGTTTTTCTCCTTCCATTGTCACTATCTGCTTGGCCGATCATACGCTTTCACTTAGTTGTTTTACCATTTTTGAGGAAAATTTGTAATGAGTGGTCTTATTAGCTAGCATCTTCACATAAATCAACATGTTTTGAGAAGTTCCAAAGCCATCGGAACCAGTTGCTATCCTAGACACCACTTGTTCCTCTAAGTGGAGTCCTCTTTAATCTCTTTTTAGACTCTCAAAATACGAAAATATTGTCGAGCACCTCTCCTTTTCAGCTCGTAAATGGATTGGAAATGACATCTACACAATATAAGTTTAACCCTTTTCCAGACTGAGATAGATTATTTACGAAAAAGGAATACGTTGATCGAACATGGTCAATAGGTTCTCTCTTATATTCTTTTACGCTTTTTCAGACTTGAGAGACAAATTTATGAAAAAGAACTTATGAAGTTTTCTTTTTGTCCATTTTCAAACTCTCTAAACATGAAAAGGACCGAGTTCTCATTGTCGTTAAACTCGTTAAAACATCAAATAACGGCAAACTTGTCCATCATGACAAGACCGAGTTTCACCTTCGCTAGGCTTGTTAAAACATCACATAGCAATGGATTCACCCGAAGGGTGGAATTATACTACAAGCATATGTTATCCTCCTCAAGTTTGTTAAAAAATAAAGAGGTACTAGTCAGAAATGACTATGGAAAATGGGAAAAGGGATAAGTCACTTTATGGTAGCAAGTCGCTCTTGAACATGACACTTTCACTTCATCTCCGTGACTATTTGGGTTGGGTTATCTACTTGATGCTTATCATACCTATGGTTTATCACACCATCCATCACTTTGGTTTTGGGTCAATGCTGCCAATTCATTCAGTGTCGCCGACATGTTCAAGAGAAGTCATTCAGTAAAACTCATCCTTTGTAATACTCATAAACCTTGATTTTCATGACCGCCATTCCTGAACCTTGTGTCGTCAGTCACATTCTATCTCCAAAATCATTACACTCATTTCATGTTGTTGATGTGGGATACATCAAGGCCCTCCTGCAATGAGTCACTTCTTGTCGAAATCATCACATTATCCAAGAAGTTGACTTAGAAACACCCTTCCAGTACCTTGAGGCTTGCATACATCGATGGCAAGTTTCTCGCTTCCAGCAACAGGTTGACATCACTAGCCTTCGACCGAAAGACTTTGTATGGTGTTTGACATCAAAACATCTATTCACACCATGTAGAATGTACTGTAATATCTTGAGAATCATTATCATTAACGGTGATATCTCTTGTGTCTGTTAACGGCTTACATCATTGGTTGGTAATCAGATGATGTCTTCTCATGTTCGACTTTAGATCACATATTCACATGGTTAGACTCGTACTTCAGCAAATGATTGGATGAGATAGAAGACCCTGGATCTAGTTTCATCCATCCAGGCTGCGATTTCAAAAGAGTACTAAATCATCTGTATGATAGCTTTACACTAACGGTCATCCCATCATTGGTCTATATCTGTAGATGACTATCTATGTACATGTAATGAAAGTTTATATGCTGAGTATGGGTATGCCTTCCCTGAGCAATTCATGAAAAATCCAAAATATCATGATGTTATGTATTGTAATCGATGCAGGTCACCATCTACTTCAGTTCCACTCCATCACATCGTAAAGCATATCACTCGCATTATCATTTTTTACTTCATGCTTTAGGGGGCAATTGTTATAGGTCTATTTGGGCACTTCACTCCTGACATTCAGATAAATACTTTCAGGGCTCATCAAACCCTAATTTAGTTGTTACATGCCCTATACAAGTCAACTCATTGAATGCCTCCTTCTATGAAAGTTTCATGGCCTAAAGCCTTCCTGAAATGCATCCTTGGGACACCAGCACAACCCAAGCCTTGAGACGACGCGCTTCAGAGAAAGCAGGCCCACTGTGGCCTGCATTGCAGTGCACTTAGGCCCTCTTTAGCCTACGCTAGGAAAGATTGAGTGAAATTTGCATAGGGTTCTGGGAATATTCCTTCATTCTAGATGATTGTAGAAGGTTCCCATCTCTTATCTCCTCCTATAAGCTCAAAATTGGATAGGCTAAGGATCCATTAACGTCCTATCCTCTCATCCCTTGCTCCATGGAAACTAACTCCAAGATTGGAAAGCCATTCAATACCCTCATTTATGAAAAAACCACCTCCATTTCCTATAAATTGAGCACTCATCATAGTGATCAAGGGGCTAGAATATGAAGTTTGTAAGGAAATTTTGTTGGTTTGAGAATTGAGTTCATGTTAAGCAATGTTATGCTACTAGAGTAGTGTGATTTTGATGTGGCGAGGGTTGGAGTGAATCTGCGGGAGTGGCACAGGATCGAACTATATTGGGTGATACTCTTCCTTCTGCATTAATAAAGAGTTTATTCCTTTTTTCATATGATTTTTCATATCTGTGATGATTATTTGTTTCAATGTCTTCGATTCCATTGTTTTATAGTCGATAGTTCATGTATGCTTTGATCGTTTCTTATTTATGTTTCTCTTGATGCAGGTACCTTTTGAGCGGATTTAGTTCAAGTGTGAGCAATGGGAGCGATTCAAAAGAGATCTAGGAAGAGAAAGGCAACAAGTAAGTTCCTCCATCTCATCTATCTTCTATAGGAAAAGGTTAAACTACTTTCATTTTGTTGTTCTAGGTGTAGTCACTCACCTAGGGAAGAAGTGTTTATCCGTAGATGAAAATTCCATGAAACACATAGTGCTTAGGTCATCGAGTCCAAAACCTACTACCTTCGTGGAAGGAGAGAGGAAGCAAAAGAAGCCACAGCAAGCGTCAGTTCGACAATCACTGCGCAAAAACCCAACTGAGGTTAGACAGAAGGGTCATATGGATAAGAATAAGAAGTTGACGAAACCCTTGGATCTCGATGAAGAAGACTTGACTATGGGTGTTGAATATATCAGTGTAGAGGGCGCATAGCTAATTACTCGGCTACCACCTTATATACCCCCTAGAAAATCCACTGCCAAGGTCACTAAGGACCTTGATTCATTGAAATATAAGGTATTCACGCCATTTTTGCCAGAGGAAGTACCTATTGAGGGTGACTTGTTGGCCCGGGTACCATTTTTGAAGATGGAGGACTAGGATCTGGGTGATCATGCAAAGTTTCCATAGTTAGAACCCAACAAATTCTTGAAATCAGTCTACTATGAGGAAGCAGGAGTCACAAGGCTTGAGTCAATCAAGTGGGCGGTCAGAACTGAGTGTGCAGGGCTGATGAACATGTTATATGTTCCACATTTTAGCCGCAACATAATTAATACCATTTGTTTGCATCAATTGTTGGTGTCAGTTCATGATGGGTGCCTTTGGATGGGAGGGCCCATTCGAATTGATGAGATGTTGGTCCCCAAAATCACTGTTCTAATTTATTAGCGTGCGAACCCTATAGACGCTTTTGTGGGGAAGTTGCAGGAGAAGAAGCTCGTGGACCAGATGAAGAGAGACTTCAGGTTGGTAAAAAAGTCATGAGGCTATGCCATTAGCTCTATCATGGATGGAGTTATGCAGTTTGCTGCACAGATTTTGGTAGGAAAAATAATGCAGAAGTGTCGTGCCGATGAAGTGTTGGCACTAGTGGTATCTTTAGCTGTGCAATGTAGCCAAGGGGTCCAATTCAATTGAGCGAATTACCTCTGTCACGATTTCATGGAGGATTTCTGTGAATCCTAGGAGGATGGAAAGGCATTTGACTACGTGTGGTTATTGATATTGATCGCGTTGGTAGCCTGGAGGACACTTGAAGATAGCCAGTTCCCAATGCCATATTCAGACTTGTACGAGGCTTTGAAATTTGCCTCATTGTGGGCGATGAAGGATCATGACCATATCATTGAAACCAAGATGTTCTAGGATTTTTTCGACTCAGAGTTGCAAATGGTGATCAACCAATGCCCACGGTTTTCAGCCAGCCTACATGAGCAATACAAAAATATAATAGACTTCAAAACAAATTTTCACAATATGTCCATACGTGCAAATAAGGATGTCACTGGAGCATGGCACAAGTTTCCATCTTTAGTCACGGAAGACGATATTATGGGGGTAATTAGCAAATGGCCGACCAACTGGCTCACCCCATATGGCAAAGCTACAAGAACAAGTAGGGCCGCAGAAGGGGAAACAGGTAAAACAATAATTGCAATAGCGGCCACGAAATACAAAGAGAAAGAAGTAGAGAAGGCTTCTAAGAAATAAAAATAAGCACAAAAGGCTTCTACAAAAGAGAAGGAAGTGCAGAAGGCAAAGGCTTCTATGAAAGAGAAGGAAGCACAAAAGGAAAAAGTTTCACAAGCGGCAACATTGCATGTCATCATTGACCTCGAGGAACCCGAGACAGAGCACACTCATGTAGAGGTTGAAACTGTAGATGAAGAAGAAGAGCATGCAAACCCCTATCTCCGATCGAAGGACTTAGAGTCCCCCTTCAGGATAAAGAAAAGGAAAAAGCGTAGTTCAATGGGGCCATGCAAAAAGCAAAAATATGACAAGATTGCGGGTACTGAACCATTGGCCCTCAGGAGGGGGATCTTGATGAAATCAATGATGCTTTCTGCTCCGCTGCATAAAATATATGGGGGCACATGGAGGACCACTACAAGTAGCTACTGGATGAAGTGAAATAGGGCCTAAAATAATTACATGTCCATAAAATATTGATCCATGCAAGCATGGTGCAAGCAAGTGCGGATCAAGCAAGCATGTCAAAATTTAGTACCACTACAGAAATCACATTCGAGCTCCGAGCTGTGAAATTACTAGGGGGCTCTCTCCATTTTGAGATATCCAATGATCAGAAGTGCGCATAGTACTAGAAAAATATAAGTATCAACCTTGTAGAATTTCCTATCCAGACCTTACATGAGGTGCACCAAGGAGTATCAGATGAGCTCCATGTCTGAGAGAAATGAGCTATGTTGATTATCAACGAGGTAAAATATAACAATCAATATATTTTTGCAGAGAAAGTGTTGGCCTTGCAGGCCCGCGACAAGGGGATGAAGCACAATCAAAAATTAGAAGCAACCCTTACCAAATTATGTAGTGAGCTCCCTGAGCTCCAAATTCTAGCAGAGGCAGCCTCAGCAAAGAAAATTTACAAGTTAGTTGTTGCAGTGAAGGAATCCAAGGAGGCAATTGAAAAGGTACAGCTCGAGCTGCAGTTGTAGATTTCAAAGCTTCAACTGAAGTTGAAGCCAACCAATCCTCTGGAGGTCAGAGAGTAGTGTGAATCTGCCATTAAATAAGATATGATAACTCTGGACAGTCAAGGACTGCAACCAATTATTTGAGCAGACTATGGAAATGTGGACCTCGCTACAGGAGGATCCACACTTGCAGACGATCAAAGCTGACATCCACCAAAAGCAACTGCAGTTTGATGAGATCAGGGCAACATTGCGAACCCTAGCACTTTTGCAAAGGTGTTGGGTTGTGTTATATTCTTTCCATGACTAGCCTACATAGTTAACTAGGGGGTTAGAGGGGGGGGGGAGCCCCCCCTTCCTTGTGCCGATTGTGTAGCGAGGGGGTCATAGGGGGGGCAGCATCCCCCTTGTCCGGGGGGTTTGAGGGGGGTGGATAGTCCCCCTCTATGGGCTTTGGGGTAGCGCCCTGGGGAAATTTTTTTTGGACCCTATATTAGGTTGGGCAGACCTACCTATGGCTTTGTGCATGGTTTTTGCACATGGTTTTGGACGCGATGGTTTTCGGTCAATGGTATTGGATGCTTCGGCATGTATAAATATGTATTGTAACATTGAAAGGAACATAGTGAAAAATCAAGCTGGTAGTCCCAGTTTTGGGATCCAGGAGAAATCTCTATGTATATGTGTTTTATGTGTTATGCTCTCACATTCTTTATTTTCTGTGTTTTAGAATTCGTATGCAAGTAATTTTTGTATGGGGTTAAAACCTATATTTGGTATCAGAGCTATTTTGGCTTCAAGGGGACACCTTTATTGCTGAGGGGTTTCGCTCGAGCCTGTGGTAGACCCTATTTAGTGGGAGATCTATGGAATCAATTCTGGTGGTGAAAGAAGATGGCGAGCAATTGAAAGGTAGAGATCGAGAAATTTAATGGTCAGAGTTTTGAGTTATGGAATCTCAAGATGGAGGATCTGTTGGTGGATAAAGATCAATGGATTGTGGTAGATCCGGGTACTAAACCAACGATTGTGTGTCTCAAATTCAATATTGCTAAATGTATCAAGGGAAGCTACAGTGAAGGCTTTGTGGGACAAGTTAGGGAATTTATACCAATCTAAGTCTCTGGTGAATAAACTGTTCCTATGGAAAAAGTTGTATAACTTGAGGATGAAAGATGGAGACTTGGTGACAGAACATATAAACGCATTTAATACTGTCGTAAGTCAGTTATTATCTATTGATATTTAGATGAAGATAAGTGCATCAGTTTGTTGCATTCTCTACTAGATTCATGGGATATTCTAGTTATTGCAATAAGTAGTAATGCAACTACCTTGTAGTTTGATGAAATAGTCTCATCCTTGCTGACGGAGTAGATGAGACGGAAAAATATGGAGAGTCAGAATGGTGATGCCTTGTCTATATGAGGATGGTACCAAAACAGAAACAAAAATAAATCATCGAGTGAGAGATCTAAATCTAGAGGGAGATCTAAATCTCCTGGAAAACGTGTAAAGGTGGTGTGTTGGAAATGCGGAAAGGAAGGGCACTACAAAAGGGATTGTAAATCTAAAGCTCCTGAAAAAGGAAAGGGATTTGATGATGCTCCTTCTGCAGAGGCAAAAACCACCTCAGATGAAAGCGGGGATATGTACTTGGCTTCTTCAAGTACACATGTAGATCATGAGGCATGGTTGATTGACTCAGGTGCATCCCTTCACTTCACTCCCCATAGAGAGTGGTTCTGAACGTATGAGAAATATGATGTTTGTGATTTCTTCTTAGGGGATGATAGGAAGGCTAGAATCATTGGTCACAGAAAAGTAAAGTTGAAGTTGCAAGGTGGAAGGGTTAGAACACTTCCGGGTGTTATGCATATTCCTGCATTGGCCAGAAATGTGATTTATATAAGCAATATGGATGATGCAGGTGTAAAAATAGTGTTTGAGAAGGATACCTACAAGATGGTTCGGGTAGCACTAGTATTGATTCAAGGAGTTCAGATTGGAACTCTATACAAGCTGCAAGGTAGCACTGTTGTTGATGGGTGCAACAGTTCTATGGTTCCTGAAAGTGGAGCAGAAAATCTAGTGGTCAATGGAGAGAAGACCATGTTGTGGCATCAAAGGCTTGGACATATTGGAGAGAAGGGCCTTCAAATACTTCATGGTAAAGGTATGGTAGAAGGTATGAGTAATAACTCTCTGGATTTTGATTTCTATAAAAATTGTATATATGGGAAGCAAAATCAGGTGAGTTTCCCCTCTGGTGGTAAGAGGGTGAAACAAATATTAGAGCTTGTGCACAGTGATGTGTTTGGACCTATGAAGGTTCCATCACTGGGTAAGTCTGCATACTATGTATCATTTATAGATGACTTCTCAAGGAATACATGGATATATTTCCTTAAGAAGAAATCTGAAGTCTTTGTCAGGTTTAAATAATTTAAGGCTCTGGTGGAAAACCAGACAGAGAAGAAGATAAAGGTGGTGAGGACAGATAATGGTGGAGAGTTTTGCAGTAAGGAATTTGAAAAATTATGTAAAAAGTGTGGTATAGCACGGTAGAAGACTACTCCATATACACCTGATCAAAATGGAGTTGTAGAAAGAATAAACAACACATTGATGGAAAGGGAAAGAAGCATGCTCAGTGGTGTCGGGTTGGGACAAGAATTCTAGGCAGAGGCAGTGGAGACAACATGTTACGTGGTCAACAGATCACTTTCATCAGCGTTGGAGGATAAGACTCCACAAGAGGTATGGTCTGGTAAGAAACCCTCTCTTTCACATCTGATGATATTTGGATGTGATGCATATGTACATGTTCCAAAGGAGAAAGGAACCAAGTTGGATAGTAAATCTGAAAAGTGAATCTTTATTGGGTATAAGGATGGTTTAAAGGGTTATAAGCTTTGGAACCTAGTAACAAGGAAGGTTGTGTACAGTCGAGATGTGGTGTTCAGAGAGGTGAAAGATGTTATGAAACATGAAGTCCCATCAAAGGAACCTGAGAAGATAGAGTTTGAGCCAAAGGAGGAAGAATCAGACTCTACAGCAGAGGAGGAATCAGAAGATGAAGAACCACAAACTCCGGGTGTGAGAAGATTGGTTCGAGAAAGAAGGTAGCCAAAAAGGTACAATCCATCTACTTTCTGTTCAAATTTTTCTTTATCTATTATTGATGATGATCCCAGAACTATGAAGGAAACAATAGATTTAGAGGATGGAAAACTCTGGAAAGAGGCCATGGTTGATTAAATGGCATCTTTGCACAGAAATGAGGCTTGGGATCTGGTGGAGTTGCCAGATGGAAGGAAACCCATTGGCAGCAAATGGGTGTTCAAGAAGAAGATAAATGCAGAAGGAAAGGTGGAGAAATAAAAAGTTCGGTTGGTAGCAAAAGGTTATTCCCAGGTGCTAGGAATTGATTTTGGTGATATTTTTTCTCTTGTTGGAAAGGTAGCTTTTATTAGATTACTTCTATTTGCTGCTGCTACTTTTGATTTTGAGGTAGAACAGATGGATGTGAAGACAACATTTCTTCATGGGGATCTAGAAGAGGAAATCTACATGAAGCAACCTAAAGGCTTTGCAGTGAAGGGTAAGGAAGAACTGGGATGCAAGTTAAAGAAGTCTCTGTATGGGTTAAAATAGTCACCAAGGATGTGGTATCAAAAATTTGATACATTTATACGGGGACTTGGCTTCACCAGAAGCAAAGCAGATCTTTGTGTGTACTTTAAATTAATTGGTAACCATGTTATTTATCTAGTCTTGTATTTGGATGATATGTTGCTGGTTGGAAATGAAAAAGAAATTATCGAGGATTTGAAGACCCAATTGTCCTCCAAATTAGACATGAAAGATCATGGTGCTGCAAACTATATTTTGGGCATGGAAACTAAAAGAGATCAGGCAAAGAGGAAGCTTTGGTTAAACCAGAGGAAGTATGTCGAGACAATACTACAAAGGTTTGATATGCAAGATAGTAAATCGTTGAAGGTTCCTATTCCTGTAGTTGTGAAGTTATCTACTGAACAGTGTCCCAAGACACACGAAGAGGAAGAGGACATGTCTCGTGTTCCATATGCAAGTGTAGTTGGTAGCCTGATGTATGCAATGGTCCGTACTAGACCATACATTGCACATGCAGTGGGAGTATTGAGCAGGTTTATGTCAAAACCAGGAAAGGATCATTGGACAACAGTGAAGAGGGTTTTCAGGTATTTGCATGGCACTTGTGATTATGGTTTGTGCTACCAAGGAAGACCATGACTAGATAGAGTTTTGGATATCCATGGCTTTGTTGATGCAGATTGGGCTAGAGATCTGGATCAGAGAAGATCTACAAGTGGGTATGTGTTTAACCTATTTGGAGGTGCAGTTAGTTGGATAAGTAAGAAACAATCTGTAGTGGCATTATCAACTACAGAGGCAGAATACATGGCAGCCACTGATGCAAGCAAGGAAGCAGTTTGGTTGCAGAGATTGTGTTCAAGTATGGGGATAGTACAGGGAGCTATAAGGATAGACTGTGATAGCCAAAGTACAATTTTCATGGCAAAGAACCCTGCTTATCATTCAAAGACAAAACACATTGATGTTTAGTATCACTTTGTGAGGGATATGATAGAAGAAAAAAAGGTGTTGCTAGTAAAGTTGGACAATTTGAAGAATACTGCAGATGCATTGACAAAATCTGTGAGCTCTAAGAAGTTCTCTTGGTGTAGAGAAACAATGGGCGTTGCAGGGCTGGATAAATGACTAAGCTCTCCTATGGCCCCCTGTTGGGTTGTGTTATATTCTTTCCATGACTAGCCCACATAGCCCCCCTCTATGGGGTCCAGGACAACACCCCAGGGAAATCTATTTTGGACCCTGTATTAGGTTGGGCATACCTACCTATGGTTTTGTGCATGGTTTTCGTACATGATTTTGGATGTGATGGTTTTCGGTCCATGGTTTTGGACGCGATGGTTTTCAATCCATGGTATTGGATGCTTCGGCATGTATAAATATGTATTGTAACATTGAAAGGAACATCATGACAAATCAAGATGGTAGTCCTGGTTTTGGGATCTAGGGGAAAATCTCTGTGTATATGTGTTTTATGCATTATGCTCTCACATTGTTTATTTTCTATGTTTTAGAATTTGTATGCAGGTATTTTCTGTGTTTTAGAATTCGTATGCAGTTGCAGATTTCAAAGTTTCAATTGAAGCTGAAGCGAACCACTCCTCTGGAGGTCAGAGAGTAGTGTGAATCTTCCATTAAAGAATATATGATAACTCTGGCTGCTGCATTCAAGGACTGCAACCAATTATTCGAGCAAATTATGGAAATGTGGACCTCGCTGCAAGAGGATCCACACTTGCAGATGATTGAAGCTGACATCCATGAAAAGCAATTGCATTTTGATGAGATCAGGGCGACATTGTAGACCCTAGCACTTGTGAAAAGGTTCACAAGACTTCAAGAAGGGATGTTCATACAGACCCAGATTAAAGAGCTGCGTTGGAAGGCCTCTATCATTTCCTTAAGGACGTAGCCATGGACCGAGATGCCAGCAAATTGTCATAGAATGTTTAGACCAAGTTAAAAGCTCTTCAGTAGACAACAAGAACCATGGGCCTTGCAGTCGAAGGTCCAACAATGGAGAAATTAGTTGAAGAATTTTACTAGGTCATCACACAAGGAACCGCAGATCTTCAAGAATTGAAGATAGAATTCAATTGCCTACAAGCAAAGGTTGAGACAACACCAGCAAAGTGATTTGGGATTAAGTTTTAACAAATTTTATTAAGTTTTGTTAAATATTGTAAAGTCTCCACATTTTGAGGAGCGGAGCATGAGTAGTGCAGGTCGATAGGATTCAAAGGGACTTTAGGAAGGTCAAATCCCCTTAGTTTGTTAGAGTCAAATTGTTATTAGACCTGCCCATGGTTTGCAAACCATGGTATTGTAAGGAAGAAGAATATAAAAAGAAGTCATAGAAGAGCCATAGGGAGCTAAGTAAGAATAGTGCATGATTTGGGTCTAAATTTTTCTATTCTTTACTTGGGTGAAGGGGAAGGCTCATGTAGTTGTGTACGCAGAGACCTTGGTAAGTCTGCAAATGAGTGTGCTGTCCCCTGTAGTTGCGTGCACAAGATTGGAAGAAGTTGTATTTGAAGATTTGAAGCATAATAAAATACTTGTTTTGAAGAACAATCTGTGCATCTACGTATTACTATTTTATCTCTAAATTTACTATATTTATGATCTGTTGAATGCATTTAATCAGGAAAATTACTTGATAGATTTGCAGAGGTGAAGATCTGTTTATTTATATGATGTTATGCATGTTTAGTGCAATCGGCGAAGGACATAAATCTTATAACTGTTAATTATTGTATATTCTTGGTTTCAAGGTTAAGGGTTCTCGAAGGTCAAGATAAAGCCTGAATTTTGGCAGAAACACATCACATAGTCCTTTGGATGTAGAAACTTGGTTCTAGCATCCCCCAATACTGCATCAGATGAGACTATAGCCTGCGCTACGAGGATTGTTGTCGAAGGGCCAGTAGTGTAGGGTTTTTTTGGTTAGTGCAGCTAACTTTGAACCTGGGTTGAAGCCCCCTCAAGCCAACACTTTCCAACCTACAACACCTTTAATTTAAAATGCTTCTGCAACACCTTTAATTTTAAAAGGTTAATTTATCTATAAAATGTTCCTAAAAACTGTTTTTCAAACTTAAAAAAGTAATTTCACAACTTCAAATTTCACATAAGTACCATGCATAAAATAATGATACATATATATATTAATTATCATTTTGACATGAGCAATAACAAGTACACAAGAACATAATATTCCTTCACAAATGGCATTGTAAACACACAATAAAAATTGAATACTAGTTATCATTTATACTGAGAAAAATTATTTACAAAAGTTGGTATCATTAATTTTCTTTCCAGCCATGTAGTATGACCTAGAGGAAGTAATATTCCTTGAAAAATGGGATTGTAATTGCACAGTAAACATTGAATACTAGTTATCATTTATAAAGAGAAAAACAACTGATATAGAGAAAAACAACTGACTTATTTACATAAGTATCACTAATTTTCTTTCCAACCATGTAGTATGACCTACATGAAGTAATATTCCTTGAAAAATGGGATTGTAATTGCAGAAGATTGTAAATCCCAGGGCACAAGATTGTCCGATTAGCCCTTCCCTAGACTCATATGGTTTCCTCCGACCAAGTAGCTCAGCAAGTCCAAAAAAAATACTGCAACTCATTGTTCATGAATTCTCTCTATTTATTTATTGTAGCATATTATAGAACACTATACCATCATCTCCAGCTTAAATCATTGTGATAACCATTGAAATAACAAATCATACTAGCCTGAATACACATTGGACTGAATATATACATGAAACAGAAGATTATCTACTAGTCAATAAAGATTAAATGTAAAGTTTAATGGAGAGAACATTTCAATATGGAAAACTACAAAACTACATACCAATGATAGAAATGATTATTACAACACAAAGTAATGACAAAGATAGTTTAATAAGAGGACACATCAACCCCATAAATACAGACAACATAACAGAAAGGGCATTGTTACAAAATTAAAGTTGAAACAAACAAGTAATTTCTCATTCACAAAATAGTGAGCTCCGACCACCACTAAAATACACAACTCTTCATTCAGTGAGTCTTCACTGCAACCCTCAAAGTCCTAAATTTAATTTTCTAAGGAAGCAAATTGCACCTAGAAAGAATATCTGAATTAGAAAAGTTGCAAACCCAATAGCTGAAAACTCCAGCAACAAACTTTGAAAGAATTGACAGAGAAAAACAACTAACTTATTTACAGAAAGTTTGTATCACTAATTTTCTTTCCAAATATCAAGAGTTTTATGATTTGACAAAGAATGAGCTAAACATTAAAAAATTTATGATTTAACAAAAACTGAGTTAATCATAATATTTCTGTAGGTTGCAATGCTAACTTATTTCTGAGTTTTAAAATGAATATAAGCACTTTTTACTAACTTTGGGATGTGTTTTTTTGGTTTGTTAATTTGTTTATCATTGGAGAGATTAGATTTTGGTTAAAAACTTGTGATTTTCGTTAAGAAATTGTGATTCAAAGGTTTATAAATAGTCAAAATTATTTAGGTATTTCACTATGTTTGGGCCAGGCCACACCAACCTGCAACATAGTTGGATTTTTAAGCCGAGAGACTCTATAGCCTAGTATGATGGCTACATAATTGATGAAATCAAACATAGCCATCCTGCTATGAATGATCATTAAAATTGATAATTGTCTTCACATTGACTGTGTCGTGTTTCCATGAGTGAACCAACGGAGCAAGAGCCTCCACCACTTGGACATGATTTGAATAACGATGAGAGGTTTTGGAATGGTATCTTATAATGAGTTATTCATTAAGACTATATTGGAATCTGACAACCACCTTTCTTTCCAAATTTTGAATAAATTATTTCCATTCAAACACAATTAGCTATGGCATCTCAGCCATGTGGTATGCCTTCACGAATTTCGCATTCAAAGATCATTTTCTTTGGCATCTCAGCTATGTAGGTTCTTACTACTCACATATAAAGATAAAGACAAAGTGGGCCAATAACTTGAAGTAATATTCGTTGAGAAATGGTTTGTAATTTGCAGAAAAGACATTGAATATTATTTCTTATAGACTAAAATGCTATGGCATCTCAGCCATGTAGTATGACTTTGACATTGAATACTATTTCTTCTCCATAATCAGAGAATAACTTGCAATGGCATCTCAGCCACTATGACTTCAGGAATGGCATTGTACTTGCACAAAAGACATTGAATATTGTTTATTCTCTATACTCTATACTAGAAGACTAATTTTCTATGGCATGTCAACCATGTGGTATGACTTCAGGAATTTCCTGCCTGTTACAAATAAAGATGAAGACAAATGGGTTGATGGCATGAAGTAATATGATAAATAAAGATAAAACCAAAATGGGTTGATTGCAAGAAGTAATATTCCATAAGAAATGGCATTGTGATTGCAAAAAAGATATTTGTTATTCTATATATATATAGAAACACCGCTGAGTTATTTACAAAAGTCTCTGTCATTCGTTTTCTTTCTAAACGTCAAGAGTTTTATGATTTAAAAAAGATTGAACAAAACATCCAAAATTTTATAATTTCACAAAGATTGGCCTAATCATAATAGTTTTGTAGCTTGCAAGGTTAACTTATTTAACCTCCACCACTGGGACATAAGTTAAATAACTATGACAGGTTTTGATAATTTGGATCTAACTTGCACGAAGAATCACATCATTCCACACTGGTGCCCACTGGGAGAACCTCGTCATAGGATGGAGGTACAAATTACCGATATCACTTGTTGGGAGAACCTCATTCCCCATTGGTCTATTCATGTCAAACAATATAGGTTACCCTTCCACTCTTTCCCGAAAGAATTAAAAAATAAGTGCTTATAAAGGAGGGGTTGAAACTTCCCATGCACATTTTAGGATTCATGAGGGTGGGAATATGGAATCCTGAAGTCTTTTGATGAGTTAAGACACAATATCATTGGTAAAATACTTCTGCTGTGCTTCTACTAACCACTCTGGTACTAGTGAAAATAAAGAAAAGAAAGATCCAACCAGCTCACCTGTAACCATATCAAATTAAGTTGTGCTCTTCATTAAAATAACACAGAAAATAGGTTGATCCAACAATGCTCTTCGTTCAAATCACACAACACATAAGTTGATTAAGCTCATGAAAATAACTAACTATTGTGTCAACATGGCATGTCAACACTACATGCATGTTGACCATGTGTTTGAACGCATAACAACCATATATGCTAAATGTTAAACAAATAACAATTGTCCAATATGCATCTAGTGCTGAAATGCAAGCCACATGCCCCCGTGTATCACTATTATTCTCTCTCGAATAGCTGCATAAAATTCATAGATTTCCTTGTTTAGAATATGTTTGAAGTGATCTTGTGTTTGGATTCCTAAGTTTTTTTTACCAAAACTACTTTCTATAATAGAGAGATGCCTAGAGCCACACATTTTTAGTTCATGTCGCAGCATCACAGAGAGCCGCAGCATTGCAGAGATCCGTGAAGAGCCACTTAGTTTATGTCAAAATATTGTTAATGCTAAGGGCTGAGATTTTATACTTTGTGAGCATGATCTTAAGCAGATGTTAACCACTACATATATAAAAATTCTTAGCTATGCAGGCTTTTATCCTATATATGACAAAGCCCTTGGACCTAACTGTAACTGTACTAACCTATCTCGGTGGTACAACCATATCAGTGCCCTCGTGGCTCCAAGGTATTGTTTTCTTACAATATACAGATCTTAAAAGTCAAATTTTGGATTTTCTTAGTGCGTTTAGCATTATTATTTTTTTGGTTTGATGCTAACCTCATTGGGATGCATTTGATGAAATGTTTTAGGGTTAAAAATTACCTCTGTCTCTTCTTGCATTAGAGGGAAGCTTATTTCCTCAAATCTTGAGCTAGATAACTAATTCGTGTTATGTCAGGCGAGTCATTCTTGCTCAAGAGCCCTTTGAAGAAATTCTTGTTGATCCAATCCACTAGGCTATACTCTACTCAACTAGATTTGGCTACTTGACTGAGCCACTCCTCAAGGCTACTTCACTAAGTTTTTACTTTAACATACATAGTTAGAACAAAAAGAATTAAGCTCATTATTTCACTGTGTAGCAGTTTTATATGTTTAAAAATAAGTTATGATAATGTAAGTTCAATTGAGTCTTAGCGGTAATTTTGCTTGTCCGTGCCTGTCTTTCTTTTGCTTGTCTGTGCATGTCTTTGTGTCGATTTCCATGTATCCGTTTATAATTGTTCTGTCTTTGAATCAATTAATTACATGTACAAGGATAAGGAAAGAGGTGGGAAAGAGGAAATCTTGTAATAGGCAAGGAAAGGGCATGAATGACGGTGAGCTATAAGGGCATAAATGGTTGTGAATAGTTGGAGCCTTCCCTTGTCCCTACCCCCGTCTCGTTTACTAGTATGTCTCTTAGCCTATCAAAATCAATAACAATTGAGGCCCCTCACCTCATCAGATGCAGCTAGTGAGGAAAGCTACTACGTGAATGTATCCACGCGAATGTCAGACATGTGGCATCAATTGCATAATGTCTCTAGGCCTCGCATGGCTCCCCATGGTGTCTCAGCCGAAATATTGGTGACTTTGCCCACTGGAATAGTCAAGGTGTACGATTCATCCACGTCGTGTTGAAGATCTACCTGTAGATCCTGCACGAAAACATCAAATTCCTCCAATGAAGAAACGGTAGAAGAATCGATTGTGGTATACGAGTACGGGGAAAAAATTGGGAACCAATTCTCTGAGTGGATTATGACAATTGTAGTGAGAAAGGGAGCAAGGGAGCATTGGAGGTATTTGTGATTTTCATAAACGATTTTAAAGGTCGGAGAGAGGGGAATCAAAATTGCGTCTCCCCCAATAGTGGAAATTTGTTTTGGCCATGGGTAGTGTTCCTCTTGGCTAACTGCCACTACTGCTGAAGAATGAAAATGAGAGGGGAAAAATACCCACAAAGCTTGTTAGCTGTAGTGGCGAAATGACAAACAAGCCAACTGGCAGGAAAAAGAAAAAACAAGCCAAGTGGCAAGCAAAAACAAGCCAAGTGGTAGGAAACCAAAACCAACATTTATAAGATTATACACCTGCATTTATAAGATTATACTAGCAGTTAATGTCAAAATACTAATGCTAGACTAATGCTAGCATTAGTCTAGCTATGAAAAATGTGAATGAATAAATATGATTTTAACCTCGGAAGCGCAGTATAAACTTTGGATATCCATGTAAGGTTGTCTCCATGTTGCCTCGTTACACGTGAGGTTTCCAATAAGACCTCCAATTCAAAACTTTGGTTAAATTTTCGTGAAGCCAAATTGCGAAAGTGAAAGTTTGGTTAAAATAAGTTAAGTTTTAGTAAAAAAGCTGGTCAACACAAAGTAATATAAGTTCAATGCCCATTCGAATGCTATAGTCCTTGCATTATCGTTGGTAGTGACTAATAAGGAAAATTTAATATCTGAATAATAAAACGGAAGTGATGAAACTATCTTTCAAATAAATTAATAAATCATATATATTATTAATCCTTTATATATTATGATAAGATAACCTACAAAATCTCTCCAAAATTATGCTTTTACTGCATTTTTTTTTAGCATACATGTTTAAATCAAAAAAGAAAAGACAAACATTAATAAAGTGTTTAGTCATATTTTATGAAGCGTGGTTTCTGGTTTCTCAATTTTTGATCCAAACCAAGTTCCATATGCTAGCAAGCAATTGTCCTTCTAGTTAACAAATCACTACTTGGTTAAGGATGAGGTAATATTATCATTATTTTTTTGGACATATAAAATAGGAAATTTAATCTATTAGCTTTACCGCTACAACTTTCTGCTTCTTCCCTATTTTCCTGTCTTAATTAGTAAAAAATAAATACTAATAGGTAATAATAGGCACTGCCTTGTATTTCTAATATAGAATGTTCTTTAGTGAATAATAATAAATGTTCTTTAGTGAATAATAATAAATTTATTTAGGTTGAATTTATTTTGTACAAGAAATTATTTAATATCCTTTTGTGAAAGGTTGATTGATTTTTAAAGAATATATAAAAAATTCAAGTTTTATCTTTTCCATAAATTTCGTTTTTTTAGGATTTGGACATAGAAGTTGTCTCTTTATTTCAATCTCTACTTAAAATTCCCAATCCATACCTCTTTTCATGTAAATTCATCCCATTCTTTTAAGAGTTGGACATGGAAATGGTCTCTTTATCAAAATGTCTACTTCGAATTCTACATCCCATTAATGTTCAAATACAAAAAAGAGATAAAAATTCATTAAGATGAAATCTAAAAAAGGAAAAAAATCCCATAGATATAAAAACCAAAAAAGGAGATAAAAAATCAAAGGGTTCAAGCATATTTTAGATAGTTTTCTTAATTTTTTTCTTTCATTTGAAAAACCATTACATTTTACAAAATAAGAAATGTATTTTCCTTTAAAAAATGTTTATATCATTGAGGAAGAATCAATAATATCAATGTTCTATAGGATGTATAAAACTAGGAAGACTTAATAAACCCAAAATCATTGAAGTCAATGATCAAATTAAAATATTTTTTAAAAGGAATAAATGCACAATATTAAATGATGTAATCTAAATTCTAACCTAATAAAACAACTAGATCAATGAATAAAATAAAACACTTTTCACTTAGAAGAACCTAAATAGGTTTGAGTGATCAATTTTTTATTTGAATTGGATCATTATATTGTCGATCATCCATGTCAATGCATTTGGAGTGGAAAAAGTGGAGGAATCAACTCACAGAACCATTTTTACCAGCAGGACCTAGTTTGGCGAAACAGGGTCTGAAACATTTCAGGAGTGTTTTGAAGCATCAAACGATTTTTTGGGGGGTAAAAATTTGACGCTTTAGTGCACACCTTTTCATGTTACACATAGAGACCTCCACAACGGTGCAAGAAGCACGTCAATCAGAGTCCACATGCAACAGTTGTGCCACTCAGAAGTTGACCTTTTTGTTTTCACACCTATAGTTTGGGAGGATGTCGCGTCAGCCCCCATTATTCATGGAAAAGGGGCTAGCCACGTGTTGATGATGTAAAAGACTCTAGAAGATTCTACTTTGTAACTCTAGTTAAGAGTTGATGTAGTCAAACTTAACTACTAGTAGGCTATCAGATTATGTTATAACCGAGCCACTAGGAGGAAGAGGTATTCCATTCTTTTGAGAGCATCTTGTTCCATAGCTGAGTAAAGATAGCCATGAGAGATAGGAGGTAGAGCACATAGAGAGGATCTATGCACTATAGCAGCCCATGAGCCACATGTCTTACTTCTTTTTACCTGCAGCCATATTTCCAGACAGAGAAAGAGAGTGAAGCGACCTCACCATCCAGCTGGGTTTTCTCCTTAAAGGGTTTCCCATAGAGCATATCTTGTGTCTTGTGTGTGTGTGTGTGCTTATTGTTCCGTTATCTACTTTTCTACATAATTTCCATTCACATGCATGCACTAATTATAGTTAAATCCATAGTTATTAAATTTTAATCAAATGTGTAGAATTTTTAGATTTTTAATATAATATCATTAGATCTATTGTGACAAACCGTCTAGTGGAATATCCACAGAAGTTTACGAATCATTTGGTTTCAGAGCAGGTTTCTTTGGGTATTTTTGGATATTTGCAAGGGATCTAGGTTGACGGGGTCAAAAATCGTAAAAACCTAATCATGGCCGACGAATTTGTAATCGAACCTCATGATACTTAAGAGATGAGGTTTTCATAGCTTGAACAACAAGTCACGAATATAAACTTCAATGTAAACCTCCTCATAGTTACCTTAAGTAATACGGTGGGGATATTTGGAGAAGATGAGGGTTTGAATGTAGAGGAAAAATCAGAAGGGAGATCTAACAAACTGGGAAGACACAGAGAACTAGCCGAAGAAAGAACCCAAAAAAGATCAACCTAGTTCGAGCATCATGAATCAAACCCTATTCAAAATGGAAAAAAAAGTTGATATCAAGATGTACCACGATGATATTGATGCTCTGAAGTTGAACCATTAGTTGTAGCAACTGGAAGTTTATTTCAGTGTCCATCAAATCGAGGAAGGGCAAAGGATCTAATTCACACAACTGAAATTAGAGGTCCATGCACTGAATTGGTGGGAGAGTCACATAAAAACACTAAGGTTGGAGGGAGAACCTCCAGTGACTAAGTGGGAGGATTTCAAAACCCTCATTAAGTCACAACTTTATCCCATTGGGCAGTAAGGAGTAGTGAGGGAATATCTTACATGAGATGGTTTGAGGGCTGAAAAAATTATAGAGAAGATCAGGCAAATCCATCTACAAGTATAGGAAACATTGAAGAAGTTGTAGGAGAAGTATAAGTCCAGGCATGATCACCACATAACACTAGAGAAATCATTCAAGGTGGGAGACAGAGTATGGCTACAGTTTAATAAAGAGAGGTTACAGGGGCCTGGAAAGAAAATAAAGGCTCTAAGGTATGGTCCCTTTGAGATACTGGAAAAGGTGGGTGATAATGTTTATCGACTTAGTTGACCACCATATATACGCATTTATTCAGTTGTGAATGTAGATGATTTGAAATTCTATGAGATTTCCATGCTTGATCAGGAAGAGGAATATGTCCTACCTTCTATGGAGCATTTGGCACCAAACATTCAAGCAAAGTTGATAGAAGATACAATTTTATAAAAGAGGTCCAAAACTATAAGACAAGGGTAGCATGACCTTTGGTAGATTGGGTTGGAAGGAAAAATTCCAGGCAAAGCTAAATGGTACACCAAAGAGAAGGTGGAGGAAAAATTTCCTCACATAATTCAGTAACATCTTTTGGGGACCAAACATCTCCCAAAATAGGGAGGTTTGATCTGAATTGGATCATTATCTTCTTTTTTATCCATCTCGATGCATTTGGAGGGGAAAAAGTGGAGGAATCAGCTCACGAGACTCTTTTTTACTTGCAGGACCCAGTTTGGAAAAATGGGGTCTAAAACCTTTTGTTGATGGTGTTGGACACACCAACATGTCAAGGGGATCTCCCCAGTAAGAAGTCCTAATTGGGCCTCAGACCGTTTGGTGTAAGAGTCCTAGCAGTGGGTAGTAAGGTAATGCCTTGATCGCGACGTTGCACACAGGAAAGTAAGATAACTTTGTCAGTAGTAAGGGTGTGACTAATGTAGAGAGTCAAGGAATGTGTATGAGAGGTTACAACACTTCAAAGGGAGAGGAAGGTGAAGGTGAGCTCTAGGTTGAAAGGGATTAGTCCCAACTCGACTAGGAACACACCACACAAAGGACATGCACATCTTCCAGCGAAGCAGTCCACTCAGATGTGACAATCACAACATACAAGGTAAGATAACACAAACAACACTCACGAATCAATCTGAGACGAGTGCGACAGTTGATATAGCAAGGTTCATGAGAAAGGTCTTTCTGATGTCCGGTAAAGCCATCGACACTGACAGTGACAACATTAACAACATATGCAACACATTAACAATAAGATTCAAATAATTGCATACAAATCAATTCATACACAAGTACATAAGTTAAACAACATATATCATTAAGGAAACTGGAATAGTCCAACTACAATAACAACATATGCATCAAAATGTGCTAGCTCTTATTATTAAAGAAGTGTAAGTCACAATCATACAATACACTGTGTAAACCTGCTAGCCCCAACAGTGGAACGTTATAGCCACATCCGCCTGCTCCTCCAAAGAGATGTACTATCTCCGTGCAGTGGAGAAGCCATGACGCCTTACAATACTGTCCAAGCATTCTTCAAGATAGTCTTAGTAGAAGCATGGTTGACCAAAAACATATACAATGAGTTATGAGGGACTATTTATAGCAAAGGGTGGGGTGAAACTTGACATTCCACCTTTGTGACCGTTCAACTACCCTCATGACTCTTCACCTACTCTATGAATATTACATTCACTATTGACACTTGACTTACACTCGACATGACTCAACATTACAATGCACATGTACCCATGTGAATAACAGCTTGAACAAGCCAAACTAGACACCACTCTGACTTAGACAACTATAGAAGTCCAACTACTTGACATCCTCATGCTGATCAATAGTAACATATTGGTGCTAAGATTGGTAGTCTTTGATAGTGTCTGCGTGTTCTACCATGACATCTGTTTAGAACCTGAACGTTGCCTCCATGGCATTTGGGTACACTGCTCAGGCTCCTCTTTCGAACTCATCTGAAAGAATGCGCATCTGTTACACTAAAAAATGTCACCATGACTATTTGCAGTTAGTATGGCTCCATCCACTGTCATACTATCCTCCTTGGCAAGTCTCATGCCTCTGCTCTTCATGTCAAACTTCAAGAAAGAAGAGAAAAGTCATTTAAAGTCAATTATCTTTGGTACGCAGTTTCTCTTAGCCTTATCTGCGCGTACGCAACCCAAGTTCACAATACCTGCGTACTTGTATGCTCTGTATGTAAAGGGGTGGGTGCGTACTCCTGTAAAGGTCAAAAGGCGCAAGTTTCACTCTAAAAAAGTTACTTGTGGTCATTTCTAGAGCATTCTAGAAGCTTGATTGACGTGTATGAAGCGCCTCCAGATGGTTCATGTATCCCTACCAAAGAGGAACTTATCCCATCAAGAGGGGAGATATCCCATCCAAAGAGGGGCTTATCCCATTGATGGTGGACCTGAATAACTTCCTCTAGAGCACTATAAATACAGGCATTGGGCCAAAGGGAGGAGAGATTGAAAGCTGAATATTCCTAAGGGTAGATGCTGCTGGAATTAGGACTTCCTTGTAGAAGCTTGTGAGGAGAGATTAACATCTTTACTTGTTCTATTTGGAGGTGAGTGAGCTGATCAAAGTAAAGGAGAACTCTTGTGGACCCTGGGAGGGACTTGCACAACACCAAGGCTCAGGTTGTAATGGTTCCTTTTGTTACCTTTTAATACAAATTAGTCCATTCTTCTCAACAATTTGTTATTTATGAGTTGTTTCATATACTCCTTGGTCTATATGTTAAATATGTTTTATTTTATGTGATATTCAGGTGCTATTTAATCGTTTGATTGTTAGTGAATGAAGGTTTCGAAGGGAAGGAGGAGCTCATCCGGATCAACGAAGCTGGACTACTACAACAACGTTGGATTACAGGTAGGATCTAAACACTTGATTTCTCATATTGTAAAAGCATATTTAGGGAAGGATTGTTCTTATTTGTCTTGTTTGTCACTAGAAAGTCTTAGGCTTCTAGGGAGGTCGGTTGTGTCCGCACTAACGACTCTTTCCGTGTGACAAAATGGCGACTCCACTGGGGATTCCATGAATGTGTTTGAGTTCTTTTTGATTTGATATTTTGGTCTGAGAAAAATCGCTTGTTTTCTGATTTTTGGCTGTCTAACTGTGTATTTGGGTGGGTTAGCTTAGAGTCAAATTAGATTTTTATTTTTCTTAGCTTTGCCAGTAGTACGCAGTCTCTGAGTTAGGCACAATGCGTACTTGTACGCACTACGTCTTTGTGCACAGGGCGTACCCGCGCCTGTGTCAACAGATCACCTGCGTACCCCTGTCAAATTTGAGAAAATTTCATTTTTCCTCTTTTTGCTCTTTAGATTTTGTTTTTACTGCCCAGATCCATCAGTTTACTGTCAGAGATCTTCACCTGAACTTGTCCCGTTAGTGTCGAGGGTTTTGGTGGAATTCATAGGGATTTTGCCTTAGGGTTTGATTTTTAACTGGTCCTGTAGCGACTTTGGCGTTAGAGGTTGTCAAACTTTGGATCTCCTTGGTTTTGGTCAGTCCTCTTAGGAGTTGGGCCTGTCTTAGAAATCACTCTTGTGAGAGACCTACCTTTGTGTCTTCTCTTTGCGAATCTCGAAAAGTTTGTTTGTTAAAACCTTGAATTTCATTCTTGAGAAAAAAGAACAAAAAGATTTCGATTTTGTTTTTTGATTAGTTTATGATTCTGCATGAACTGATCCTTAGTTGCATTTTGACTGAGTAAAACATCCGGGAATTATCCTTGTAGGCTTTTGTCCTCATTATTTTTTTGCTTTTAGGTAAATTTCCTTTGATTTCCTTTTGAGTGAATTTGATTTGATTGTATTAGATTTGTTAAATTTGATTTGATAAAATAGTTTTACATGCTTTATTAATATAGAAAAAAAACAAAAAAATTCTTTTGGAAAAAGTTTGCTTTGGTAGCATTTGTAGACTTTTGGGAGAAAAAGGAAATTTCGTAGAGTAATTAGCGGTCATGAGTTATATGTTTTGAAAAGATAAAGAGATTGTTTCTTTGATTGTCTTTACTAAGAAAGTTGTTTTCTATAAAATTTGCATTTTCCAACTCTCTTAGTTAGGAGATTCATTGAAAAAGAAAAGTAGTGTAAATCATCTTAGGTGCATCTTTGTAGTGGTTGCGAGTCGAGTCTACACACCACCAGTTTCATCTCCACTACCTTTTTGTCTTTAAGAAAAACCATAAAATTAACGCTTAAAGTAAAATCAACTTAGTAACTTTTATTTACTAGGGCTCTGAAACACCAATTTAGATCAGGCTAGTGTCTTGGAGTAGGAGAGTAATTAACTCTCCAAGACAACAAAACCAAACAAGTAGCTTATCATGTGATAGAATAAATCCAATTGTTTCATTTGTACTCTGGGAAAGCTCCTCTTAAAGGAGAAGCACGAGCTCGTGTCCGAACCAGTGAGGGGATCAATCCTCCCTCGTTGGGAACGACGCCAGACACGCACATATTACAAACGGTAAACCTCGGATTAACTATTGTCGAGGAGCCAGGGGTCACTTGTCGGTAAACCTTGGATTATTGTCAAGGAGCCGGCAAGGGGATTGAGCTTGATACTCTGCCCTTGCGTGCTGTCAGAGTCTAGACTGTTCCCCCAGGTGCATTTGTTGCTATTGGTAACCTTAGTGACCATTATCTTTAGGATTCTACCGAGGTGACGGTGGAGGGAAGATCCCACTGTACCTGGAGCAGACGTCGGCTAGACTCACTTGGATTTTCCGGGGGGTTCACTTCACTCGAGACGGTTAAAGTGGAGGAACTTGTGCCGGTCTATTCATTAAGCAGGTTGTCGGGGTAACTGTTCCACCCGCCACTTCTGTACTGAATCCAGCGATGTTGGGTTTCATCTCCAACTAGCGTTTTCGGTCTGGAAGGCTACTGTTTGTGCTTGGTTTGACGCCCTAGATTCTTTAGGCGTGTGATTCAAATTTGTTTGGTTCTTTAGAGACTTTAGGTGGTTTGCTTTGAGATTTTACTTTGTTTGCGTGTGCAGTAGTTAAAAGTTTTTAACTGTGGCGGAATTACCGAGACAGTCCCGTCGACTTCGGGGCAAGTCTCCTGAGGTTGTTTCTGTGGCCGAATTGTTGAGGAAATCCCGTAGACTTTGGGGTGAACCTCCTCAAGACGTCCCGAGTCACTACGAAGGTTTGAAAGTCCTTGTAACTCCTCCTAGTGGTAGTAGAGTAGGTTCACCTGAAGAAGGAGAGTCTTCGTTGGTAGTCCATCAAGATTACCAAAGTCTAGAAACAGGTTATAATCCTGAAGCAGTTGCAGTTTCCGAGCTTACTGGTAGTTTTTCATCTACTAGTGATATAGGCGAAGAACCTAAAGTATATGAACCTGTTACTCCAACTTCTAGTGTACCAGATTCACCTAGGGTAGAAAGAGTCATCACCGAAAATCTTCCTACTGGTTTGATAGCTATTGAAGAACTTGCTCCAGAGGAAGAATTAGGCGTATCTATCCTTGAAGATCAACCTACTATTGATCTAAGGGAGCGTGAATCTATCTTTTACAGTCCTCCTAGAAGTACTACTTGGTACCTTTTGTTAACCAATTATTTAGACAACTCAGGGGTAGGTTTTTCTCCGCCTCGTACTCCTTTTCCACCTGGAGGTATTTATACTCCTGTAAATATGTCTAGTCAGTCGTCCGTGTTCACTCAATCTCCTGAATCTTTCTTACATGGCGGTCCTTCTGTTCCCACCGGGTATCAGTCACTTTCTGGTAACTTTGCGGGGGCATCTCCTCAACCCATTGATCATGGGTTATTAGCTGGAAACAATGGTAATAAACCGTTGGGTGTAGGGGACATTTACATGATGTCAGGTTCAGTTCCCGTTTCTCAACCTCAAGGTGGCCAATTACCGCCTGGGGGGCAGCCTCAGTTAACGCCTGGGTGGCAACCTCGAGGTACGCAAATCGTGTCTGGGGGGCAACCTCAAGGCCAGTATGTACCCATAGTACAATACATGCCTCAAGGTCAACCCCAGCCTCAATATTTACCCCAGGGTCAACCTCAATATCAATATTTACCTCAAGGGTATCAACCTCAAGGTCAAGGTCAACCCCAGTATCAGTATTTACCCCAAGGTTATCAACCTCAAGGTCAATACTCGAGTCAAGGTTATCAACCACCTCAAGGTCAGTCATATGTTCAAAGTATGGGAACTGTGCCTTTCAGTTATCAATTCTATCCTCAATCCGGTTATGGATCTCAGTATCCTCAACCTGTTACGGGTCAATACCCCGGAATGATAGTGTGGGATCCATCACAAGGTCAACAGGTGTTGCAGCCAAGTATACAGTTGTTACCTCAAACTGGACAACCCGTAGTTTCTGGTTCACCCCAGCAACCGCAACCTGTCCAGTCAAATGTTCAAACTTCTGTAACTTCGGTAGTTACTCAGTCGCCAATTGCACCTAGTACTCCGTCTCAAACGACTGCTACAACTATCGCAACATCTACCGCACTTACTTCTGGAGTATCGACAACTCCGGTTTCTACTGTCTCTGCAACCACTCCTCAGACATCTTTACCGTTTTCTGGATCTACGATTCAAACCACGGTCCAGATGCCTGTAGGGCAGCCTGGTTTAAGTACTGTTGTAACAAGTCAACCTCAATTTACCTATCAACAGTACCAGGGACAGTACCAATTCGGTCCTGCTGTCCAACAACCGGTTTACCAGTATCTACCGTATCCTGGGTACACTTACCAACAACCTCAACAACCCCAGTACGGTCTGGTTAATCCTGGTTTTCCAGGAGGATATAATATCCCGAATGCGATTCCTGTTCCAAGTTATCCTGGATATCCTCCTCCTGGGACTGGTCTTGTGACCCAGAGTTTTAGAGATCCTAACCGGCAGTTACCGTTTATCGCAACTTTGGATTTACCCGACTTGACGCACCTAACGAACGATCCAATACAATATCTTCCGTTCTGGCCGCCAATGCCAAATAAGTTGCCCAGTGATATACCCAAGTTCGAAGGTAAGTCTGGAGAGGATTCGTCCAATCACGTGATGACTTACCACCTCTGGTGTGCTTCAAATTCTATCTCGGATGATTCGATCCGCTTACGTCTTTTCCAGCGTACGCTCATTGGTCTCGCGGCCAAGTGGTACATTGAGTTACCACGGGCCTCTTTTTACAATTTCAGTCAGTTGGCTACTTCGTTCCTAACTCATTTTTAGTTGCCGGTCAGATACGATAACGGCACGGAGCTATTAACTTCATTAAAACAGTCGACCTCCACTTATATTTCCGATCATATCCATGAATGGAGACGTCGACGGCGATTAGTGAAAGTTTTTATCCCGGACCAAATCTTAGCTGAATGGTTTGTAAAATCATTATTACCGAAGATTACTGAAGATGTAGCCAAGGCCGGAGTAGTTACTGAGGAGCAAGTCATTGCTCAAGCCCAGTACCTTGACTTAGTTTATACTCAGTCGGGTACGTTGCACGAGAAGATCCCAGATCTTCCTAAGTCGAATCAAATTGCTGCTGCTCCTTCGGGATCTCATGCTGCTGATGGCATGATTGGTACGGTGAATACTAAAAGTAAGAAGAAATCCTCAAAGAATTCTTCTCCAATAATAACCTTACCGGACTCCCCCACAGGAGAGTCTTCTCCTGAAATTACCGCCGACATTCACGCTGTAGAGTCATCTACGGCTAATTAAAAAAACGGTGGTAAGAAGAAAGGCAAGAAGAAGGATAAAGCAGACAAGACTCCAAAGGAGAAAAAAGAGAAGTCGGAATCTAACGACGAAAAGCGCAAACCTCGCTATCCTTGTTTAATTTGTGAAGAAGATCATTTCACAAGAGATTGCCCTCATCGGGCGGAGGTTGTGAAAATCATTAAAGGTTCCCCAACTCCTGCTGTTTTGAAAGATCCATTTCCAAAGCAGGAGAGTAAAATGATAGGTTCTTCCTCGAGTGCCAGTGAAGAACCCATATTGATGATGTCTCATGTACGGATTGCGACTCGATCACAAGATTATGGTAGTAAAAGTCCTGTTGATGGATCAAAAGAAGCAGAATCTTCCCGTTCAAATCCATCAACCTCAGCTCCCGGTTCCGATCCACTACAGATCGAGAAACCTAACCCAGACTTGGTAATCAAACCGCCCGCCAAGGGTATACTTCGAAAGTCTGCTTTCAATCCACATGCGAGAGCAGCTCAGAATTATAACATTGTTGAGGATTTAGCTGTTTCACCCTCAACAATGTCGGCTTTGGAAGTGCTGCAATCATGCCAAGCACAACGAAAATTACTCTTGTCGGCTATAGGAGCTGTTGATATTCAGGAACCGAACCTGATAATCTTTGATCTAGAAAATAGTACACCACGTCTCCCTCATCAGATGGCTTTCCAGATTCCAGTGATAGTCAAAAACAGGCCTATTCATCGGACTGTAATTGATGAAGGAGCTTCTACGTGTATTATGTCGATTCAGTGTTGGAGATCGCTTGGTTATCCTTCACTGAACCAATCCCCGATGATTCTTAAAGCCTTTGATGGCCGTGGGTTCCATCCGTTTGGCATTCTACAGGATTTGCCTATAGGGGTTGAAGGAAAAACTGTTAGTCTGGATGTGGAGGTGGTTGATGCCCCTCTAGACTACAACCTTCTTTTAGGTCGCAGTTGGTCTTACGCTATGACAGCGGTCGTGTCATCGGTCTTCAGAGTTATAAAGTTTCCACGCAATGGTAAGATCACAACGATAGACCAGCTGGCTTACTTTTCATCCGACCCAGCCTCTTCAGAGAGTATCCAACATGTCGGTAAAACGACTATCCCTTACAAGGATGTTGGTGTAGGATTAGTTAAAGATTCTGGTTTACTGGGAACTTTTCCTTTTCCTTCGATCAATGCAGACCCTTCATTCGCGTCCATTCATATGATTACTTCAGACACTATTATTTACGATGATCCTTGGATTGTCCCATCTGAATCTGAGATAGACTCATTCGGTGATGCCATGCCTTTGATTCCATATGAAATTGCTTATGAAGCCGTGCAGTCTTTTACCGACTCGCGTTCAACCCAAATCGACCAAATGAATGTGGTCCGTGAGGAATCACTTTTCACATCAACCTCAGAATGGATAACATTTCCTGAAGTCGTGTCATCTAACGAACAACTTCGCGAAATCCTAAGTGTAGACGATCTACCATGGGAAGATCTTCATCATAGATCTTCGTTTTTACCTGAGGGTGATGACTTTGAAAATGATTTTTCATCAATTTTTACAGCTGAATATGTCAAGGACGCTCAGAATCCCATGAAACATCCTGATTCAGAGTTGAATTTGGGAAACATTTCCCAAACTATTGCCATTGACATCTCAGTTAAAACCGGAGTTATTGAAAACATTCATATAGGTGCCTCGTGTACAGATAACGAAATTCAAACATACAAGGTCCTATTTCAACAATTCCGCGACGTGTTTGCCTGGTCCTATGAGGAAATGCCAGGAATTGATCCCTCCATTGTTGTTCATGAAATCAAAACCTACCCGGACGCTAAACCCGTTTGGCAACGTCTGCGTCAGATACACCCTAGGAAAGCGGCTGCGATTAAAGCAGAAGTCGAGAAGCTGTTGAAAGCAGGTTTCATTTATCCGATCTCGTTAAAGGATTGGGTATCGAATATTGTTCCGGTTAACAAGAAACAAGGAACAATAAGAATATGTATCGACTATAGGGATATAAATCGTGCTTGTCCAAAAGACAACTATCCCACGCCCTATATCGATCAAATAATTGATGATTGTGCCGGCAGTGAAATATTTTCCTTTATGGATGGTTTTTCCAGTTACAACCAAATCAATATTCTACCTGCCGATCAACCAAAAACGGCTTTCATTTGTCCCTGGGGGACATTTGCTTACTGCAAATTACCCTTTGGACTTAAGAATGCCGGAGCCACTTTCCAACAGGCAATGTCTTACGCGTTTCACGACATCAAACACATTGTGCAACCGTATCTCGATGATTTGCCTGCTCATTCTTTACATTGAGCTGATCACCTCGTCCACTTACGCGCTATTTTTATGAGGTGTCGGAATTATCGAATTCGGTTGAACCCACACAAATGTGTCTTCTGCATAGAAGTGGGACGATTGCTAGGATTTGTCGTTTCAAAAGCCGGTATCTGCGTCGATCCCTCGAAGGTCGAAGCCATCATCAAATTGCCTCCTCCTTCGAGTTTGCGCCAACTCCAAAGTTTGCAGGGGAAAGCAAACTTTTTACGTCGATTCATTCCTAACTACGCCGAGGTTACAAAGGGTTTCACCCGGTTGTTGAAACAAAACGCTCAATTTTCTTGGGATGAGATAGCTCAGAAATATTTTGATGCACTTAAGCACGCGTTGACCCATGCACCATTGCTGCATCCTCCCAACTACAACCAGGACTACTTTTTGTATCTCGCCACCTCCCACTCCACCATTGGAATGGTCTTAGTTCAGGAAGATGAATTCGGAACGGAACATGTGATATATTACCTCAGTCGGACATTGAATCCAACCGAGCTAAAGTACTCACATGTGGAAAAGTTGGCACTGGCAGCCGTTCAAGCTGTCCAGCGATTTCGTCACTACATTCTTCTCCGTAAAACTACAGTGATTTCGGATTGCAACCCTATGATCTATATTCTGACTAAACAATTGCTAGGGGGCAAGTACTCCAAATGGATTGTTATCCTGTAGGAGTTCGATTTGGAGTTCGAAAAGTCCAAGTCTAAGAAATCCTTAGTTTTTGCCGAGTTAATGTGTGATTTCCCACGTGCTAACACAGAAACAGTGGCAGAGGAGCCCATTGCGGACGAATCTTTGTTTCTTATCAGCACTTTAGATCGATGGTATGGGGATATAATCGTCTATCTCCAAACCCAATCCTTTCGGCCCGAAGCTTCAAAGTTGGAACGTCGGAAAATTCGATTCCAGTCCCAACAGTACAAAATTATTGGAGATACTCTTTATCGTCGTGGGGCGGATTTAGTTTTTCGTCGTTGTTTAACTCATGAAGAGGCAGAAAGGGTTATGAATGACTACCATTCTAGAGCATGTGGCGGTCATATGTCTGGGTATGCCACAGCTCAGAAGCTGTTGCGTGCTGGCTATTTCTGGCCGTCCATGTTTAAAGATTGTATCATTGCGGTCCAAAAATGCCACAACTGTCAAGTGTTTGATCGCAAGATGCGCGCACCACCTGCTCCTCTCCACCCTATAATTGTCGTTGGTCCTTTTGCTAAATGGGGTATCGATTTTATTACATGTAACCCTCACTCGGCCGGGGGGCATGCGTATATCATCCTTGCGGTTGATTATTTTACTAAGTGGGCCGAGGCGATGCCTACATTCGAGGCAGATGGCAAGACAGCTGCGATTTTCGTATTCAATCATATTATTGCTAGGTTTGGTGTCCCACAAGCGATAATCACTGACCATGGACGCCATTTTCGAAACATTATGATGACAGAACTCACAAGCCAGCTTGGTTTACGTCATGATAGTTCTACTCCTTATTATCCTCAAGCAAACGGTTTGGTTGAATCCATCAACAAAGTTCTAGTTATCATGATCCGACGAATCATTGGTATTCATCGGTCGAATTGGCATAACATGTTATTTTCAGCGCTTTGGGCGTACCGAACCTCAGTAAAAACATCAACAGGGTTCACTCCTTTCCAACTAGTTTATGGTTTGGAAGCAGTGTTGCCCATTGAATGCGAAATCCCATCACTTCAAATGGCTATCGAATTACTCCCAGCTACTTCCGAAGAGGAGAAGCGTCTGTTATACTTAGCTAAATTAGATGAGACTCGACGTGATGCTGCTTTGGCAATCGAGACTCACGCAAAAAGGATGAAAGCTCAGTATGACCGTAACGTGACCCCTCGTAATTTTTTGGAAGGAGACCTAGTGCTATTATATGATCAAGCTAACGATAAATTAGGCGCTGGAAAATTCGTTCCCATGTGGCATGGGCCCTACATTGTCAAGCGAAAGCTAGCAAAAGGGGCCTATGAGCTGGTAGATTTTGATGGGGACTCTTTGGGTAAGCCCAGAAATGAACTTTACCTAAAGAGGTATTATGCTTAAATGGTGGGTATGGAGATTCAGTTAGTTTAGTTAGGTCAATTTTTCTTTCTAGCTAGTATGTTTGCTTAGTTTAGACAGTGTGCTTAGCTTAGAGAGTGTGTTTTTCGTCGTTGTTCTGGCTTATCTTGGTTTTACTCTTGATATTGCAGATTTCGACGCCTCTCCAAACGTACATTGGATTTGCTGATGGTGCTTGTCGTAGTACACGGAATATCTCTTCCGCAGCTTGGGTTATCTATTCGCCCTCTTACGAGTTAGTTTCTATGCATGGGGTGAGCCTCGGTCAAACAACAAACAACATTGCAGAATACAGTGCAGTGATTGAACTATTATCTGAATCTATTTCATTTGGGATTCAGAGTTTGATAGTGAGGTTAGATTCTGAACTCGTTGTATTACAGCTTAATAGAGTCTATGCCATTAGAAATCCAGTGTTATTAAGATTGTTTTTGAGGGTGCGTCTCTTGGAACGTGAATTTGATTACATTGAATATCAGCATATTCCAAGGTCTTTAAATACATTAGCAGAAGCAATGGCGTCTCGAATGTTAAATAGACATTTGTAACAATCATAAATGTAAATTTATAAACATTTCATCACACATGTTTAAAAAAATAAGCCGGTAATAATGATATATATAGATAGGAGTTTGTCAAAATATACATCGTCTTCGATCATAGGTTGAAAAATACCTTATGATCGGCAAAAATGATAAGTACAAAAAACCAAAAATGTCACATGTGTCTACAAAAGTGACTAGCCAATCACTGGTGGTGCTCTCTATATGAGACCACTGCCCGCGCTACCCTACACAGGAACCTCCTAAAAGGTCCTGGGACTGCGACCACATAGCGCTGAAGTCGGATAGGAATATCGTCTATAGTCGTCTCTGGTATGCCTGCCGTGAGACACTCTAAGTCCTGTTCCAGCTCGGCTAAGGTCTCTGCGGCCGCATCCTGTGGGGCCGGTGCTGGTACAGCTGGTACTCTTCTCTCAAAGGCCCGGAGATTGGCCGGACGCCATGGGCCTACATCTGGATTTTGAAAATTTTTGCTGTCAGTTTTGAGACGATATATAAAAAACAAAAAAAATAGATAATTTAAAAAACTTGTGAAAAATGAAATACCTCTGTCGTCCCATTGTTCTCCCTGTGGAAGAACCATGTCCGGATCATTGCGAAAATCCATTCCGGCATAAGGAAAATCCTGAATCGCAAAGACCTGGCCCTCCAGCCAGTGAAAGTAACCATCAGGAAATCAAACAACTGCTGCTCCCTCATCAGGATGCCGGGCCATTACCGCAACCCATCTCGTCAACTTAGGCTCCCGAGGAGGCCCAACTGGAACTGTAAGATGCTGGGGGATCAGCATTGGAACTCTCTCTAGGGCAAAGCTCACAACTAAAGGCCCATATCCAAAGGTCTTCAATTGTCCGTTCTTTGCCCTAGTCAGTTGGCCTTTCATATTGGCCAGCACAGCATCGCACCATTTGAAAATGGTGCCTTGGAAGCAATCTATAGCCATCCGCATTTGGGAACCAATGGCTATGTGCAAAGCAGCAGCACCGCAAAGTCTGGTAACTGTAAAGGCAATTACCATAAGTTCAGGTCAGGATATGTATTTGATTTCTATCCCCTTATCCTGGTTTTGATTGTTCCACCACTCTAGCCGGAGACTAGCAAGGGATTGGCCACCCGGCCTAGTCCCGAATAGAGAAAGTTGCTCGCCCCTGTTAGGCAAGCCAGTGAGAAAATATATGTCGGAGGGCTCTATCTCGAGCTGGTGCTCTCCGATGTAGAAACATTGATCCTGAATATTCCACCTTTCAACCAGCCACTCTAAGAATGGCACCTGGGCCCTCATGCCAGGTATGGCCCAGTACTTGTAGAGACCGCATGCCTTTAAAGCATCAATGGAAGGTTGATGACCTATTGCAGCCAAATCGACATCTTCGTGTTCTCTTTCACGCCAATCTAGCATGGTGGGCAATCTACACACCAAAAAACATTGATTAGAATTCATAAAATAAAAATTTGATGGTTGATTTTTGTGTTTGGGGTTTGAAAATCTGCTTTACGCAGAGCACGCACCCCGCGTTCAGAAAACAGAGCGGCGGTACGTAGCTGTTCTGAAGGTGGGCTGCGTACTCCGACCTTTTTCCCATATACGAAAAAGTCGGGGTACACAGGACACCCATGGGGCACCTGCGTCCCCCGAAAAGCGGACCCTAAAACCCAAAACCTTCTAAAAAATCAAACTAAGACTTGAAATGAAATTCTAAACGGATGAAATTGAAGAGGAGGATGTTGTGAAATACCTGAAAGAGACGACGCTCGATTCTGACGGTCGGATTCTCCGCAAAGTCCACGGGAAGTTTCTTGCCAAAAGCCCTTTTCTCAACCTCAACAGTAAAATGGTAAAAATGACATGGTAAAAAGTCTTTTTATAGGTTTTTTGGATGAATGAATGCTAAGTTTGTTTAGTTTTTACCATGAAAAGATATTTTTCAATGTATTTTTGCCCATCTTAAATAGGTATGAGTAATGTGTTGTTTTTGTGCAGGACAAAGGGACTTTAGGGTAAAATCATCATTTTTCACGAACCAAGAAATCAAAGTCATCTTTTAAGCCCTTTTCTGACTCCTAAAACATGAAAAGATTGCCGAGCGTTTCTTTTACACTCGTTAAAATGGAATTAAAAGACGGTCCTCTTATAGCCCTTTTCTGACCGTGAAAACACGAAAAGATTGCCGGGTTTTTGTCGTTTCAAACTCGATATTGGAAATAAAACGACGTGTCCTTGATCGCTTTTTACTTTTCATTTCAAAGGCACTAATCATGAAAGTACTCCTTGGTCGTAAGATCAAGCGGTTCTCTCAGGTATTATTTTATACTTTTTCGGGCTTGGGAGACACAAATTTACGAAAAAGTTCACCTTGGAGTCTTCTTTAGTTTTTTCAAACTCTCTAAAAATGAAAAACGCCGAGTTTCTCCTATACTGGACTCGTTAAAATTTCACAGTAAAGGACCTGTTCGATTACAAACAGGAACAGACCACTCCTTCTTAGGGTCTGAATCTAAACTAAGTTGGACTCATCCGAAGGATGAGCTTATAATCAAGCATATGTTATCCTCCTCAAGCTTGTAAAAAATAAAGAGGTACTTGCCAGAAATGGTGGGGGAAAAGAGAGAAGAATGAACCTATTTGTTATCCTTTGTTACAGAAGAACCTTATCACCACTCTTGAACACGACACTTTTCATTCACCTGGGTTGGGAAATCCTTTGCCTTAAAGTTGATCAAACCACTTTGAAAGTCTTCAACCGTTTCCAGGTATTAACTTTGGGTCAATCGTCACCAAGCCATCTGTCGTGTCGTTATGTGTTCAAGAGGTCTCTGCAAATAAACCATTCATATGCAAAATACTTGTCATCCATTTGACCATCCCTGAGTCAGTCCTTACAGCAACATTTCTTCAACTTGAACAATGATTTCGTGTTGTGGGCTTGCCTGCAACGGGTCGCTTTCTATCAACATCAGCACATTATCTGGAAATATGACTTAGAAATCGTCAGTACCTTGAAGTCTGCATGCATCAATGGCAGGTTTCTCGCCTTTGACGACAGTTTACATCATTGACTTTCGATCAAAGGGTTCCGTGACGTGTTCGACATCAACTCATTCATTCACATTTCATGGATTGTACTGGGTACTTTGAGAACCATTGACATCACTGGTGGTTTCTCTCACACTTGTTAACGGTTTACATCATTGACCGGTAATCAAGTGGTTTCTACCATGCTCGACATCAACTCATTTATTCGCATGGATAGAATCGTACCAATTCGGGAAGTAGAAATGAAGACCCTGGATCTAGTTTCCACCATCCAGGTTGCGAGGAGTTTTGTATTCATTATATAGTAGATTAATCATAAACAGATGGCTGCGTCCATACTGTGTCTACAAAAGTCTATGATTGTGATGTACTGCAAAATCATTCTTGTATCAAAACAATAGTTAGATTGTTAGTTAAAGTTTTCAATCTGAGTATGGGAATTCCTACCTCAGCGATGATATCACCTTATATATGTATTTTGTGTTGAATATTTGCAGGTTCTGACCGGGCTCTCCGCAAGATACTCCTTGAAATGATAAAGTACTTCACCCTTACTAGATCATAAAAAACCCTAATCTACTACAGGCTTCGCACTTTAGGGGGCAATCTGTTACACTAAAAAATGTCACCATGACTATTTGCAGTTACTATGGCTCCATCCATTGTCATACTATACTCCTTGGCAAGTATCATGCCTCTGCTCTTCATGTCAAACTTCAAGAAAGAAGAGAAAAGTCATTTAAAGTCAATTATCTCTGGTACGCAGTTTCTCTTAGCCTTACCTGCGCGTACGCAACCCAAGTTCACAATACCTGTGTACTTGTACGCTCTGTATGTAAAGGGGTGGGTGCGTACTCCTGTAAAGGTCAAAAGGCGCAAGTTTCACTCTAAAAAATTTACTTGTGGTCATTTCTAGAGCATTCTAGAAGCTTGATTGACGTGTATGAAGCGCCTCCAGATGGTTCATGTATCCCTACCAAAGAGGAAATTATCCCATCAAGAGGGGAGCTATCCCATCCAAAGAGGGGCTTATCCCATTGATGGTGGACCTGAATAACTTCCTCTAGAGCACTATCAATATAGGCATTGGGCCAAAGGGAGGAGAGGTTGAACGCTGAATATTCCTAAGGGTAGATGCTGCTGGAATTAGGACTTCCTTGTGGTGAGCTCCAGTATTGTAGCAATAATGCTACAACTCCTGGGGCTTCCTGTCTCTTAATTTTATCAACCCGGTAGTTCGTACAAACTTGGAAGCGACGGTGCTATATGCACAAGTACTAGCTCTTGTCGCAGCTGTCACTTGGTCAGCTGGCACAAGTCTGCTAGGGCTCAAGCCAACTTCTATAGGCTCTCAGAAGAAGCTTGCTAAATGATGGACGAAAGCTAGCTCAGAGAAAACTAATCTACTTGGCGAAAATGAACTGAAAGCAAACCAAAGCATGGAAACCCTAGGAAAACCCTAATTTGACTAGTCTAACCTCTATGATGCAAAGAATGTGAATGAAACTTCTACCAATGATGCCATTACTTCTAATGAGTGAAAATGCATGAATCTAAGCTACTTGCATCTTAAAAGACATGTTTTTGTATTTTTTTCTTTAAGTGGATGGAGTGATTGTGATTTTGTGTTTATTAGGGTTTGGTTGTGCAGATGTGATGCGGAAGGAAGGGAAGCTTGGGAAAGGTTGGGGAGGCTAGGAGAGGTTCCCAAGGATCCTTAGCATCCATCCATAGAGGTTCCTCACGCTCAGAGGCTCAGCAACCGAGTGAGTGGCCTCCTACAGGATGTCTGCAGGGGATCCTACAAGAAACGCAGGGGTTTCTACAGGAAGGTCTGCAATTCTTCTACAGGATGTTCTGAAATGGGATGTTTGAGGATGGATGGTTGATGGAAGATGCATGGATGGTTATGGAGGTAGGATGGGGGTCTGAAGTGACCCAGGAACTGATGGATGGAGTGGTGAGGTGATGTGGAAAGCTGACTTGGCTTGAAGGTGGTTGAGACAACAATGGGGAAGAAGGTAAGGTTACTTGGCAAAAGAGAAGATGGGAGATGAGGGAACAGACTTGGTGATGGAGGAGCTGATCTGAACGAGGCTCAAATGAAAGAGGAGGTGATGAAGATGCCCTGCATAGTGGTTATTTGATCAAACCAACTACATCTTGCATGCAATCGAAATATCATGTGATCTATCTAACAAGTTAATGAAATCGGTGGACAACAACCTTATTCATGAAAAGAATCACGTACAACCTGTGAACAAAACATTATCAAAGAGATATAAACGCATGAATAACTCCTACCAATCTATCTTAAACATAAGAAACTACTTTAACCATCAAAAGCAACCTAAGTAACACAGCATGAATTAAATCTAAAGAGCAGATTTTTTCTCAAGAACGCAGCAAACACACATAAAGAGACACAAGGGAGGTACTGGGCGCTTGAGATGGGCCCAACCCCAAGAGCTACAGCCTCCCATGAAAGATTTAGAGCTGGTGCAAAGCTGGATCCATCTTTATTAATCAAGAAATGAAAAGTACATCAAAACTGTCCACAAGGAGAACTTGAACATGAGCTGAAAGCAAAGCTAATCTATTGCATAAAAATCGAACTACAAACTAGCTAACTAATGGCTAAAACAAAATGACTAACTAGCTACAAAATGACTAACCACTAGCTAACCCAAAATGAGGCCCCAAGCCCTCTTATTTATACAATTTGAGGACCCAACAGTCCTCCTAAAAGTTAGGGACTTGGCTGCCCAAGACTTGTAGTTAACAGCAGTCCTACTTGACTTGCTTGGCTGCCCTTGTGCTCATTGATTTGGTGGCCTTTGAACTCCAAGCTGATGGTGGAGAATTCGAGGTAAGGGCCCATAAATGAGGGGGACACCTTCCTACAAATCCTCTAGCTTGTTCTCCCACGAATTTGGCTGCCAAGTGCTCATTAAGACCTTCCATTTTGTCTCCAAGTTGACCAAAAAGGCTACACAAAGCACCCATTAGACTTGTTGGCATAATGACTAACCAAATTCACTCTATTAACACAAATATAATCAAAAACATGCAATAAACTAATGAGAATGGTGGATTAAGTCAAATTAGGAAGTTGAATGAGCCCAAATAATTGTACATTGTTGGGGCTCATCATCACCCCCCTACTGAAAGTGTTGCTCATCCTCTGAGCAACCAAATCTCTCCCCTTGTCTTTGATGGCCCTGGTGGCTTCCTTGGCTAGCATCTCGGCCGATTTCTCCTTTGGCTTCCCTCTTTTCAAACTTTCCTGTAGAAACTGTTCGCTGGCTTCCTGTAGAAACAGTCCTCTGTTTTCCTGTAGAACAGTCTGCTAACTTCCTGTAGAACCAATTTCACTGATTTTACTTGCTTGGCTGGGGGTGCCTTCTCCTTGAACTGTGCTGCTACCTGGAAGCTGACGAATCCAACTGACGCAAGCCTGGAGCTTGCCATACCCAGGAACTTCATCACAGTTCTTATCCAAATGTATCATCATTATCTACCCAAGTCAGAACCTCAATAATTGGCAAATTCAAAACTATCACTTGCAGAAGCTTATAACATGTGCCTTCAAACTCAAACACAAATCTTGTATATGCGCCTTCAATATCAGATTCAAAGACCAATCAAACAAGTGCGCCCATATTTACATTCAACTCAGAACAAATTCGGATTCCAATATAAAGCTCTGACTAAATAATGCCATAGCGAATACTTATTAGAACTGCACTTTCTAACATATCACAACAGCGCAAGGAATCCATTATAAATCTGGATATGCTAACAAAAGTGATTACCTCAACAACGCCTCTGCAATTCACCCATTGACTCTACCTGCACACAAGTCGAGGTGTAACCATTTCTTCATGATTTGCGCCTTTGATTTCTTTAAATATTTGGACAGTGATATGCACGAGGCTTCTGCCAGCAATTCTATTCCTTTGCAAAATTCTTTACATATACTCCGGTAAACTGCGTCTTTCCAGACCAGATCAGCTCAGGGTTATGCCATTCGATCAATTTACATCATCAGCGTTCAACTCCGGCAAACGCATTAACTTTCTGGTTCCATACCCCAGCAGATCGATTTTTAAAACTGTGCTCAATTGAATAAGTCAACAAATGCATTCATTCTAAATTTAATGACAGTGTTCAGTAAATACAAACTCATGAATCCAATTTGGAATAATCATTACAGCAAGCACCAATTAATCACTACGGCAACCCCTTAATCGATCTTGAGATACATCGATCTTTCACAGCAATGATTTTAACTGCATTCAACGTACTCAATTTCTAGCAACATAACTCTGCACCCATTTTTCTGCGCCCAGATTTTGGAATTGTTTTCTTATTGAAATTAATTCACTGCATTAACTAACAGCATTAACCTTTGTACAATTGCATATAGGAATCGAACCAATTGAAACTTGTCTCCTCCGTCTGCAAGTTGTGTGTCGATTGCACAATATCGACTATTCAAATCTTTTAATCGATTTCACAAAATGCCATATCGTTTTCTGAAGCGCTTCCCAATATACATCTATGCAATGCTGCAAATATTCATATATATATAACCTGCCAATGTGCTATACAAACAGTGAAATCGACTTTTCCAAACTCAAATGCCGGAGTCACATATTTGCTGTACTGTTCAAACTATGTTAATATATCAATTTCAATGAACTTCCGCTGGTCTGGAAATCTTCCGCTGTATATGCTCCATAGCCCCTTCATTTGTGTATAAAACCACCCGGCATGATGAACACGGTCGTTTTAATTAAAGGTGGCAAATGCAACAGAGATTTGGTCGATTAAGACAGAGCATGCACATAAAAAATTCCAACACAGACTACTTATACCAACATCCTGTAGAACGGTAGCAAAGGCACAGCAAACAACAATTCCACCAATATCTTTATAACCCGACTGTGGACGATGGTCTTGCCACGTCTAATAACCAGTTACATTAAGAGTTCAGGGTTACCTCTTTAATTGGCCACCTTTTTCGTGAGGCACCCGCTTTCCTGTAGATGACTGTGTTCCTGTAGACTGCGTTCCTGTAGACTGCGTTCCTGTAGAACTGCGCTCCTGTAGGACTGCGTTCCTGTAGGAGCAGTGCGCAATTCTCGGGGAGGACTGTAGTTATGCAATGGCATTAGAGCTTTTTGTAGCATTCTTGATGGCGGCTGCTCTTGTGCTAATAAAAATCACCAACGAAATCCACACTTCCAGTTGTGTGCAAGTTGACTAACAGCTGAGCGCTTATTAATTTCTGCATGACTGCTGGTGGAGTGAGGTGGCAAAGACGTGCTGGCCCATGCAACTGTTCATGAACTGCAGTGGTCACTGATTGTTCTCTGCTTGAAATTACGTCCATCAATCATGCTGCAGTTTAAACGGTCACCACTACCTGATTTCAATTTTTTTTCTTGAGACACGTGTGCTCAGCCACCCACCGAGTGCTATGGAACTGGATGACGGTGGTCAGTCAGCTAGCCACCAATTCCTTTAATCCCGACCATCTCATTGTTCATGTAGTTTACGAATTACATTCATGCAAACAGAGGAATAGATTTTGTCACGTACCTGAAGCCAAACGGCTGCTTGTGAAGCGTGTTGCTGCTGCATGCTCTGATTTTCATTTGCTGCATGTATGGTGGCTTGACTGATGATTTATGGCTGTTTTTTTTTTCTTGTGCAGGTGTCCTCTGGACAGATCTAAGCTGCAGGAGTTCATTTCCACGTTCAACTCTGCCCGTTCAAGCTGCTGCTGCTGCATGGTCACAACCAGAACTTCTTTTTGCCATTTCTCCCAAACGGTAGATCAGTTTGATCTGAAACTCAGTGAGCATGTTCACACCATCATTATGCATCTCCCATAGCAAATTCGTGATCAATGGATGCACGGATTTCGAGAAAAATGGAAAATTGCTGAAGATTTCAGAGCTCGATTTCTCAGAAACCGTGGATCGGAATCGGCTGAAACTACTTGGGTAGGCTACTATCACCCATGTGCATCTCCCCATGAAACAGTTTTTGAAACGGATGTACGGTTATGGAGAAAATGCAAAAATGGCTGATGGTGATGGAGACTGATTTCTTGGAAACCGTGCACCGGAATTGCATGAAACTGCTCAGGCATGTTGTCATCAACCTTATACAATTCCCCATAAAACGGTTTGTCAAATGGATGCATGGTTTTCAAGTTATGGCATAAACAAATTCTGCTCTATGGATTTTTGCCTCAAGGCTTTTTGCATGTGCTTGCATGGGATGACAAAATGAATTTTGGCTGTAATGCAGGTATGGAGATGATGGAGGAGGAGTTGGAAGATTGCATGAGGGCTTCTGAACCCTTGAGGAAGCTACCATGCTTTCCAAACCACTTTTTGAAATGCATGCCTAGTTTCCCACAATTTCTACAGGAAGTTCCTGTAGAAGCACAATGAGGAGCACAAGGAGGTGGAAAAAATGATGGATGAAGGCAAGGGATGGACACACAAGTGCTTTTAGGCCTGATCAACAGATTCCCACCATTAGATTCACTTTTGAAATTGGATTTGGCTCGTCCAAAGGTTCTACAGGATGTTTCCTGTAGAAATACAGAGCTTCCTGTAGAAGACACAGTCTTGAGGAAAGAAGCATAATGACATGAAAAAATGATGGAAAAGGGGTGAGGAATGGAAACATGGATGTGGGTAGGCCTCATGGACATATTCCAAGCCTTCAGGTCCTCCTCGGAGATCAATTTGGCTTTTTTGTAAGCTTCCTGTAGAAGATACGAAACTTCCTGTAGAAGGCACAAAAACTCCTTTGTCTTTGATTTGAGTGCTCCTCCTGTCATGAGACGTCCTTCTTTAACCTGTAATGTCATTGCTGCAACATGAAATGGAGATTAGCTTTATTTTTCTTTTTATTTTTCTCTTTTTTTTTTGAAAAACAACTAGGGCGCCTCATGGAGGTTTTCACCCTAATTGCCTGCCTTGGGCGCCTCCAAGGGAGGTTTTCACCCAAAGATCTTATTCTCTTTTCTCTCTTTTTTTCAACCCATTGACCGCCTCATGGAGGTTTTCAATCAATGAGCCAATCTAAGGCGCCCCCGAGGAGGTTTTCACCTTAGATTTCTATTTTCCTCTTTTTTCACTTTTTTCATTTCTTTACTTTTTTCTTTTTTTTTCTTTTTTTTTTCTACCCTACCCTACTTGAAAAACAAAATCATTTTCAAGTATAAGAATACTTCCAATGGAGCCATGTGGTCATCGAGATTAGAGATAAGATGATGTGAAGGCTCGGAATGCATGCTTTGACAACTATCCAAATTTCAGAGACAACATGATCTGACTTTGAAAGTACAAAACATAGCTGAGGAAGAGAGTACTGTTGCAACTTAGTGAGTGTCTGGAACCATGTCTCAATATAGCTTTGATATCCTTGGTTCTTTTGCTGATCTGGATCATTCTTCATGTCACCTGCTAACATGACCTTTTGATCTTCCTCCTTTTGTTGATCTTTCTCTTGAATACATGGAAGATTTGATGGTAACCATGAGGAAACTCTCTCGATCTTTGATTCTGATCTCTTCTCTTCATTAAGTGCAGCCCATGGTTCTTTGATCTCCGCTTTTGAATCTTCTTTTACTGGATGTGATCCTTCAATGCTTTCAAGATGATCTCTTTTTTGCAATGCTTTTCCTGAGCTTTGGTGAACATCATTGAGCTCAAAAGGAGTCATTTGCACATGTTGTGCCTCAGCTTTGCAATTGGGTTGAGCTACTCCATTGCACGGCTTTGGAAATGGTGGTATGGGTAGCTGAGTGGGGGTGTGAAATTGAGATGGAGATGGATGGCATTGTGGTTGGGTAGGCATTTGGGGTTGCCTTGGTGGAGGAGGAGGCGATGGTTGTGGATGAGCAGGTGGTGGAGGAAAATGAGCGGGATGAGAGTTGTACTGGGGCCTCCACTCCTGATAAGGTGCATTCCACTGAGGCTGTGGCTGAGCATAAGAGTGAAATGAATGAGCAACTGGTTGGGCATAATATGGATCTGTGAAGGAACAAGGAGAATATGACCAAGGAGGAGGTGTAGACCAGGAAGGATGAGCAGGGCGATCCCAAGAAGGCATGAAAGTGGCTTGATAAGGGTCATAATAGGTCTCAGGTATCCCTTGCAGTTCCTGCTGGTAAGATCTAGGTCCATGTGGCCTCCTTTGGTTCATATAATAGAGTGACTCAGTGGCTCCCTTGGCTCTTTGATATGCAGCTTTGATTCTGGGCAAGGAAGGGCACTGATCTATAGGATGGTATTCTTCACATACAAAACACACTTCTAGGGAGTGCATTGGACATTCGTTCCTAGGATGCTTTTTAAGGCACCTAGGACAAAAGATGACCAAAGCCCTCTTGGCTTCCTCTTGCTTCTTTTGGATCCGCAAGGTATCCAGTTGTATGGCAAGAAACTGCCTCATATCACTCTTGAAATCTTTGATCTGATTTTCAAATTCATCTTTGGACAAGATGTTGCTCCCAACATCTCTACTTGTAGCCATTTGCTTCAGAGGAATGTTTCTTCTTCTTCTCCCCTAGAGGTTCTTCAGATATGTCTTGATGTCCACCCAGGGGTTCTTTCATCACAGCCATCGAAGAAGAACGTTGGCTGTGTGAAGCAGTGGGGGTGTTGTGCAATCATTTTTCTAACTTATCTCTACTCCTACAAAGCATGAAATGAAATCTTTTTGGTTGATTTTTTTTTTTTTTTGTTTTTTTCTACTTCTACCTGCAAAACTGAAATAAATTGAACTGCAACTAACTATCTTGCTAAAATGAACACGCGGAATTGAAATGAAAGCAGGAAAGGACTAATCTATTTTGCTCAAATGAAATTGCAGGAATGAAATGCTAGGCTACGCTTGCGAAATTGAAATGCTAATCTACGCTTGCAGAAATGAAATTGCGGAATTGAAAGGCTAATCTAGGAAAGCAGGAAATACTAATCTATGAAGGCAGGAAATACTAATCTATGAAAGCAGGAAATGTCTATGCTACTTTTGCAGAATGGAAATGAAATAAACTACTGAGCAGAAGGTAAGAGTAAGAAAGTAGAAGAAAAGCAACAATTGCTAATACTCTGACGCTTCCCGGCAACGGCACCAAAAAGATGGTGAGCTCCAGTATTGTAGCAATAATGCTACAACTCCTGGGGCTTCCTGTCTCTTAATTTTATCAACCCGGTAGTTCGTACAAACTTGGAAGCGACGGTGCTATATGCACAAGTACTAGCTCTTGTCGCAGCTGTCACTTGGTCAACTGGCACAAGTCCGCTAGGGCTCAAGCCAACTTCTATAGGCTCTCAGAAGAAGCTTGCTAAATGATGGACGAAAGCTAGCTCAGAGAAAACTAATCTACTTGGCGAAAATGAACTGAAAGCAAACCAAAGCATGGAAACCCTAGGAAAACCCTAATTTGACTAGTCTAACCTCTATGATGCAAAGAATGTGAATGAAACTTCTACCAATGATGCCATTACTTCTAATGAGTGAAAATGCATGAATCTAAGCTACTTGCATCTTAAAAGACATGTTTTTGTATTTTTTTCTTTAAGTGGATGGAGTGATTGTGATTTTATGTTTATTAGGGTTTGGTTGTGCAGATGTGATGCGGAAGGAAGGGAAGCTTGGGAAAGGTTGGGGAGGCTAGGAGAGGTTCCCAAGGATCCTTAGCATCCGTCCATAGAGGTTCCTCACGCTCAGAGGCTCAGCAACCGAGTGAGTGGCCTCCAACAGGATGTCTGCAGGGGATCCTACAGGAAACGCAGGGGTTTCTACAGGAAGGTTTGCAATTCTTCTACAAGATGTTCTGAAATGGGATGTTTGAGGATGGATGGTTGATGGAAGATGCATGGATGGTTATGGAGGTAGGATGGGGGTCTGAAGTGACCCAGGAACTGATGGATTGAGTGCTAAGGTGATGTGGAAAGCTGACTTGGCTTGAAGGTAGTTGAGACAACAATGGGGAAGAAGGTAAGGTTACTTGGCAAAAGAGAAGATGGGAGATGAGGGAACAGACTTGGTGATGGAGGAGCTGATCTGAACGAGGCTCAAATGAATGAGGAGGTGATGAAGATGCCCTGCATAGTGGTTATTTGATCAAACCAACTACATCTTGCATGCAATCGAAATATCATGTGATCTATCTAACAAGTTAATGAAATCGGTGGACAACAACCTTATTCATGAAAAGAATCACGTACAACCTGTGAACAAAACATTATCAAAGAGATATAAACGCATGAATAACTCCTACCAATCTATCTTAAACATAAGAAACTACTTTAACCATCAAAAGCAACCTAAGTAACACAGCATGAATTAAATCTAAAGAGCAGATTTTTTCTCAAGAACGCAGAAAACACACATAAAGAGACACAAGGGAGGTACTGGGCGCTTGAGATGGGCCCAACCCCAAGAGCTACAGCCTCCCATGAAATATTTAGAGCTGGTGCAAAGCTGGATCCATCTTTATTAATCAAGAAATGAAAAGTACATCAAAACTGTCCACAAGGAGAACTTGAACATGAGCTGAAAGCAAAGCTAATCTATTGCATAAAAATCGAACTACAAACTAGCTAAATAATGGCTAAAACAAAATGACTAACTAGCTACAAAATGACTAACCACTAGCTAACCCAAAATGAGGCCCCAAGCCCTCTTATTTATACAATTTGAGGACCCAACAGTCCTCCTAAAAGTTAGGGACTTGGCTGCCCAAGACTTGTAGTTAACAGCAGTCCTACTTGACTTGCTTGGCTGCCCTTGTGCTCATTGATTTGGTGGCCTTTGAACTCCGAGCTGATGGTGGAGAATTCGAGGTAAGGGCCCATAAATGAGGGGGACACCTTCCTACAAATCCTCTAGCTTGTTCTCCCACGAATTTGGCTGCCAAGTGCTCATTAAGACCTTCCATTTTGTCTCCAAGTTGACCAAAAAAGCTACACAAAGCACCCATTAGAATTGTTGGCATAATGACTAACCAAATTCACTCTATTAACACAAATATAATCAAAAACATGCAATAAACTAATGAGAATGGTGGATTAAGTCAAATTAGGAAGTTGAATGAGCCTAAATAATTGTACATTGTTGGGGCTCATCACCTTGTAGAAGCTTGTGAGGAGAGATTACCATCTTTACTTGTTCTATTTGGAGGTGGGTGAGCTGATCAGAGTAAAGGAGAACTCTTGTGGACCCTGGGAGGGACTTTCACAACACCAAGGCTCAGGTTGTAATGGTTCCTTTTGTTACCTTTTAATACAAATTAGTCCATTCTTCTCAACAATTTGTTATTTATGAGTTGTTTCATATACTCCTTGGTCTATATGTTAAATATGTTTTATTTTATGTGATATTCAGGTGCTATTTAATCGTTTGATTATTAGTGAATGCAGGTTTCGAAGGGAAGGAGGAGCTCATCCGGATCAATGAAGCTGGACTACTACAATAGCGTTGGATTACAGGTAGGATCTAAACACTTGATTTCTCATATTGTAAAAGCATATTTAGGGAAGGATTGTTCTTATTTGTCTTGTTTGTCACTAGAAAGTCTTAGGCTTCTAGGGAGGTCGGTTGTGTCCGCACTAACGACTCTTTCCGTGTGACAGCATCATTGTCCTCAATGTGGTCGGACTATAAACATACTTGCACATGATGTCTGCACTGATAGGCAAGTCAGGAGTGGTGGTGACATGCATCAACTCGTTGAAGTACGAGTCAAGCTCCTATTGGACCTACTTCTTGGTCTTTGCTTAGGTGAGAGTCCCAAGTGATGGAATCACATGTGTGTGCACCAAAACATCCATGCCCTTGAATACTCGTGCATGGGAAGCCTTTATGCCATTGATGAGTTGTGGAAGGTCCTCATAGTTCCAGATCTGACTCCGGATATGTGCTTGCAACTCAACCGCACTGGCCCTAATCATCTTACCTAAATGAAGTGGGGTTCCCTCGTACTTCATCGTCCATGCTTGCATGTTGTCAACGACAACATGTATGTTTTTCAAGATGCGATTTCCTCTCACACATCAATGTTGCGAGGGAAAATTTTAAGAACCCCCCTAAATTTATATATATAATAAATGGGTGAATCCCCATGATACATAGGAAAAATGGAAGGTGATTTTATCAATAATATAATATGTATATATAGTTTTTTTGGTGAATCTCTCACCAAATTATATTATATTGTAAAATCATGGCGAATCTTTCATTGGATTATAAAAGCTTGTAAGATCTTGGCGAATATTTCACTGAATAAAAAAGGCTTTGTAAAGGGCTAACAAAGTTCATAATGAGTATTTCTTGTAATGGCTTGAAGCCTTGCTAATCAATCCATCAAGAACCAAAACAAGTATATTCCTTATAAGTATATTCCTTATATGGAATATAAAGATATTTCTCATGGAAAGTTAATTAGGTTTAGCACAGGTGGTAAGGAGAAATCCTACATGTGACAATGTGTTGGACTCATAATGAGTATTGCTTGTAATGACTATGAGCCTTGTTTTCTAAGCAATCCCTCGAGGACTGAAATATGTATATTACTCATATGGAATATAAATATATTTCTCATGTATTAGAATATAAATATATAAGTGAGGAGTGGGAAATGAGCCACAATAAGTCCTTAGAAAATTGACATGAAGAAGATAAGTGCAAAAAATAAAAAAAAAGGTGAAAATGGAAAAATTGAGAAGAAATACAAGGGAAAAATGGTGAAACAAGAAATTAATAATCCATGGGGGAAATAATGATTAGAGATAGTGAGGGAACATGTTCCCTCAACCTAGGGGTAACAAAGGTAGACATTAGAACTCTCACTTATGCAAGTGTAGCTAAACAAACATTAAGCTCTATGCCAGTCATGAGAGGGAGGAAATCTAGGAAATAAATGTGAGAACAATAATTTAAATGGAACAAAGAATTGGGATTACAATCCTTGCTTGTTGATTTTGGGTACTTCCTTTGATGCCTATTGAAAAGGTAGGAATGATCTATCTATGTATCTTGTTATATAATTAGTTTGTAAAATAGTTGCCAAGTAGCTATGTTAGAGCATGGATTTTGTGAAATGTTTTTTACTCATCCTACCTATCTTTAGATGGAGATGAACAAATATGAGTATTGGAGATAGAATTCTCCCATTTTTTTGTTGTAAGAAATTGTACAGTTATAGCCATGCCCATCATTAAGTATGCCCCAACTGTATTGACAATATTCCCAAACCAAAAACTTTTTAGTACTAAAAAGCATAAAAAATCCAACATTACATACTAAAAGAACATATTAATAAAATCTGCATGGTGAAAATCAACACGAAAGGTTATAGCGCATAAAGGTTTGCAATAGAAATCAACCTTAAAACCCTTGTGCGGCGTGTGTCTCCCTTGGAATTTTATGTATCAAGATGAAACCCCAAAACGCAAAGCCCTAGCCGAAAATAAGTGAGAACACCTCACATTAGTCAAAGAAGAGGTTTCTGCCCTACAAAAATGCTCAACATTTCAAAGCGACGTCCTTAAAATGTAGAGCCCTACATATATTCGTAAGAGCTAAGAAGGAAGCTGAGATTTTACTATTTGCGAACAGGTAAATAGCCTGATCATGATTTAAGTAATGTTTTGTTAAATTTCGAGGGTTGCAGCTTGTAATTCAACTCAAAAAAATTATAATGTAATTAACTTATTTACTCTTTATCTTAGAGTATTTTTTGAATTGCCAGTTTTTACATCTTAGTATCATCCTCCCGCGCAAAGAAGCCTATCATGTCGCAAGGAATCTTTTTTTTTACTAGGGTTTTGGATTTTAGACCATCATTGGAAAACTTGGTTCGGTGTGAATAAAAATAAGTTTTTAATATTTAGTTTTTAAACACGTACTAATTAAAAAAGATTTTATATAACATTTGAAACTAAGGAGAGATTTAGTTTTCAGTTTTGAATATTTATTTTTTAAATGTATATTAATTACAAAAGTCTAAGGAGAAATGTAGTTTTGAGAGAGATTAGTAGATAAGTGTTGTTATGATTTTGCTTAGTGAATTTCAGTTTTAAAATTGTCTATATTGACAAAAATTATTACAAAATATTTAAATTTTAAAATGAATATACATGGTCACCTTAGGTACTATGATTGTTTCCTTAACATGATAAAAAATGAATTAGCTAGAATCTAACAACACTTTAGGATACCTCTAAGGACACATATAAAATAATAATTATAGCTATCATATTAAAATAATAATTTATGTTTTAATTTAATGGAGTCAACATAATATTATATTGCATGATGGTTAATTTTCAGATATATATATATATATATATATATATGACAAACCCTTGTAACTTGAAATGACCTCTTTAGTTTTGGAATTAAATAATATATATATATATATATATATATATATATATATATATATATATATATATATATATATATATATATATATATATATATATATATATATGTTTTGTGAGTGACCTCCTTGTGGAAAAGTATCATGTGTGAGTGATGATTATATAAATAAACCATTACAAATTTAATTATATCTCAATTTAGAAATTGAAAGTGAAGATAATCATTCACTCACAAATTTGGACAACTTGTAATTATAATTATCAAATCACTTTCCCTTTATATAATATTGTTTCATCAATAATTTTTATATCAAGTTAGTTAATTATAATTTAAATGAATTTTAAAAAATTAACCATTAAGATAGAAAGTGATTAAGTCGTTAATATACCATATTTTACTGTACACAAACTATAAAATATAAAGCAACAAAAAGAACATTTTTCTCATGATATTAGAAAACCTGAAATCTCCCAACAACTACTAGTGCTTCTAGCTTTTTTCAGCCCCATAATTGATATTTTTCATATTATTGATTTTCATTTTAATTTAAAATGAAAAAAAGGTTAATTAAGTGGATAGATGTCTTTGTTTTGGAATAGGGTTTCACAATCATGATCAACCTATGCAAACCTCCCAAGTGATATGCAAAATATGGGCACTTAATAGGCAAGGGTCATAGTTGCTTCACCTGATCAAAACCATAATCAAAAGTAAACCATATCTCTATATAAAAAACCTTACATTTTGCAAATCCAATAAACTATATGCCTATGTTAAAAAACCTTACATTTTACAAATCAGAGTATACTACTTTAATAATTCACAATATACCTCTCTTTTGATACACACCAACCTAGATCCATCCTTAGTTAAGGTGAATGGGAAATGAGAATCAAAACCTAGTGAGTGGGAAATGAGAATCAAAACTGAGGGTTTCAAGGGATACCCAGAGGAAGAGGGAGAAGATGGATCTAGGCTAGTTTATGAGAATCAAAACCTAGTGAGTGGGAAATGAGAATCAAAACTGATGGTTTCGACGCATAGGAAGAGGAAGAGGGAGAAGATGGATCTAGGCTAGTTTAATTCCCCCTTTAAAAAGACTATATTCCACATGAATATCATGGGAAATACCATGGGTTCTCATAAACCTGGAGCTCAAAAACCACTGGTAACTTCACAGAACAAGAAAACATCCTTGGATGCAATAAAAAAAACCTCCCAAATGATAGCTAGAATATGGGCACTTAATAGACAAGGGTCATAGACGCTTCACCTGATCAAAACTAGAATATAGACACTTAATATGGAAGGGTCATAGACATTGCACCTGATCAAAACCATAATCAAAACTCATCAAAACCAGAATATGGGCACTTAATAGGCTCCATAATCAAAAGTAAACAATATCCCTATGTAAAAAAATATTACATTTTGCAAATCCAAGTATACTACTTTAAGATATCCCTATTTAAAAAAATCTTACATTTTGCAAATCCAAGTATACTACTTTAAGAATTCATAGCATACCTCTCTTTAGATATACACGATCCAAGATCCATTCCTCTCTAAGCTTGAGAGATTGACAATTAAAGCTAATGTGAAATGTGAATCAAAACTGAGGGAGAGAGAGAGAAAGAGGGAGAATGAGAAGATGGATTTAGGATGGTATAATTCCCCCCTTTAAATAGACTATATTCCACATGAATACCATGGGTTCTTATAAACCTTGAGCTCAAAAACTAGTAATGAACAAAACAATATCTCTTGATATAATAAAAAAATAATAATGTGGAATTTTCATTTTTACATAGAGTTATTTCTATTTTTATTTCAAATTTACCTTTACTCAACAAAAATTGATTAAAAAAATAATAACCTAATTTTTTTACATAAAATAATAATGTAGACTTTTCATTTTAACATAGGGTTATTAATTATCAAATCTCTAGATAGATCCAAAGTTAAAATGGATCTAGGTTTGTTTAATTATTAATTATTATAATTATTAATTTTATTTTTTTAATGTAATTTCTATTTTATGTAATTTCATCGAGTCAAAATATTTTAATTTTTAATTAATTAATTAATCAATTTTTTTAATTTCATTGAGTCATAATGTTTAGATAACATAACATGACATTACAATTTCTTTTCCATACCAAAAATGTAATAACATTAAATTAAAAAAATAAAATAAAAAATAAAAAAATAAAATAAAATAAAATAAAATAAAATAAAAAATAAAAAAAATTGATTGTAAAATGAGAAATGGTTTTGGGCATGTGGTATTGATAAGTCATGGTATTGGCCCATGGTATTGTAACAAAGCATGTTCACAACTTAATAATGTCCATGGTAAAGTGGGGGTGAATATCCATGGTTAAAAAAATTGTTATATTATAAGTATTAAATTTTTATGTGCTTATTAATAAAGTTTAAATATGGTTACAAAATTATTAGACTAACTTATATGGTAAAATGGATCTTAATTTATAACTATTATTTATATCTCATATATTTGAATGTGATAAGGGATTTAGATATATCTTAAAAGTAATTATAATATTTTTGCTTTTAGATTTAATTAAAAAATGTTATAAAATTAAATTCAAATAAAATATTTATAAATATTTTGATTGTGAAATGAGAGATGGTTTTTGGGCATGTGGTATTGGCCCATGGTATTAAAAAAATTGCGCCCAATGTAAGGTATTAAATAATTTTAATCTCCCAAACCAGGGGCAAATATCAAAATTTGACCGTTTTAAGGGAATACGATTTCCCAAAACCAGCGAATCGGGCCAAATGAAGGTTCGGTTCGTTTATCCGCCCATTTTTTTTTTGGGCTAAAATAAAAAAAATTAATTATTTTTTAAATAAAATTGGGGCTAATTATATAAAAAGGGTTTTTAATAAAAAATTCGCCCTCTTCAAATGTTAAAACCCTCAAATTTCACCTTTGGGCTATAATTCGACCCTAAAATTTACCATGAATGTTGCCATCTGTGAAGATAAATGACTGCTTGATTCACAGTACCGAACTTGGAGTACAATGCTCACATGATTGTGTCCAAGCACAATACTTCATCTAGAATTGCCTTTTTCAGTTTAGCTCGAGTGGACATTATCACCAAGTCTCCTCCCTGCTTACCACTTGTACTTCCTTCACCATTCCCTCATTCTAAGCTGTGAGGAAGTGAAAATTGGAGCTAGTGGCTTTGGCATACACTCTAGTTGCATTGGCCAAAGCAGTTGGGTCCTTGTGCACATCGGTTAGGATCACTTGTTCTTCAACTTGCGCAGGGGATGTTCGGTCCTCTAGAGTAGGTACCTTGTCAAGCTTCACAACTCTATGTTGAGATTCATCAAAGGGGTTGTTTGACATCTCTACTTCCAGCTAACCATCAAGGATCTCAGTGCCTCCTTGGTCATTCAAGAATTTCTCTTCATCTGGATGCATTGAAGCGGGCAAGTCGACCTCTCTGTGGTGAGGCACAAGGTCATTGTCTTGTTCTAACTCTAGTTGCTCCATGTCTACATCCAATTGTTTAAGAGCTTGTTCTATCTCATGAGCAAATTCTTTCCCCTGTGAGGGTTCACCTTGTTTGCCTTATGCCAGTTGTTCAGAAGAATCAACTACTTGTACGGGCGCTTCTTCGTTTGTCTGCACGTGATGCGCCCCCTACTGAATCTGTTGTTGTTGCGCCTCTTTCTCATGTTGGCACAACTCTTGTTCTTTCCGGAGTTGCTCCCTCAGATCATGCAACTCCTTCTTTGCTTCTTCCATTCTCTTATTATCCCTCCATCTTTACGCGATTCATTTGTTGCGCTGCTGCCTCTTTGGTTGAATAGCCTTAGTTGCTTGTTCTACAAGTGGATCTACGCGAAACTTGTAGCTTTGTTCCTCCTCCATGCAGTCGGTAATATTTCTCTTCCCTTTGTCGCACATAGGTATGCTTGGCTCTGCTGCCTCTATTATTGCTCCTACTGCATGCTGTCATGCTAACCATTCTATGGAGAAACCAACCTATTCATTGGGTCTGGAGTAATGGTCACAATACCTCCATGAGTCTTCCTTGGCCCAATGAAATGCCCCATGGATCCAATTGAATTGAGCTCTCATGTAGTGATCCTTCACAATGCAATGTGGGTCATACGGGTTGAAGCTTCGGAGGTTGAACGAGCGCTTCCTCATTTTTCCAGCTTCGACATTCGCTTACTTGACGCTCCGGATCTCGTATAACCCAATCCACAATGGAAGAGTGGGCCAAGGTGCCTTCTTCTTCCACTACATCCTAGTTGTTTATCCTATTGAGATATGATACGCTACTTCTGGCATGACAAACACATCCAAAGAAAACTTTGGCAAAACCAGAGGCTTCTCCGCACAGAACACTCAGATGAATGTTTCGTCCGATGAGGCATACTAATCTGCAATGCCTAACATTGCCCTCATTGCTTCTTCTGACATGTAGGGTGAATCCTGTTAGAATATCAACCTATACACTGAGGTGACAAGATGGTCATACAACCATATGATCACTCCTCTGAAGCTGCACTCAGAGAATAGCTTGAAATATGTGCTCACAACAGTCTTCATCGGTGACCATGCCCACTCTAAGCTGAGGAACTCATGTCGGGCACAAAATGCATCTATAATGTAGGCAGACATGTAAATCTTTGCATGCATGCCTTCGGGTGACTATCGAGCCTTCGTGACTTTCTCCTTCAGCTGATGAGCTAGTATGCCGGACCAGTTCCTCAGTATTCCTTCTCTAGCCATTTGGTCCAGCGCAACCACCCAACTCTAAGGGAAGGTCTTAGTGCTCGCTCGGCCACTCAGTCGACATGTGAATATGACCAAGTATTGGTATGCCTTCCTAAATAACTTTGTCTTATAGATCTGATTAGGGGTCATATTGAAATGAGATGGCTCCTTTACCCAACCCTTGAGAATGTCTCTGGAGTGGCCTTTGTTGTTGGGCAAGTTGAACGGAGGGGTCATGAAAATCATGGGCTCGTCCATCTAATACATCTCATTGTATTCTCGTGCCTAGAAGGTTGCAAGCTTCTTCCCACTGACACTGCTCAAGGTCATCGTCTCAGGGTTAGTGTGAGAGACGATCTAGTGAATCATGTCTGTGCATGGGAACGCGGGGTATCTACATGCAATCTGGTACAATATGAACTTATGAATGTTCACGTACACCTAACGGTCTTCAAGGTCTTCCCCAAAAGTACCTGCAAATTTTCATTGACCTATTTCCACTTTAGTTTGATGTCTTTGTCTAGATACAACTTCGTATCTTCGTAGATCGGTAAACCGGAGGACACCCACTCAGCTGCTGCTCCAGCTCCCATACCATCAGTGTCTTGAGATCCTGTTCTCTTAGAAGCCATTGATACAAATGAACACATGAAAGATCTGGAAACAATTAGCATGCATGGCAAGAAATATGTTAGTGAAAACAAAGCAAATCTGAGGAAGGACACAACACATACCTGGGGAACTGTTGAGAAAGATTGCATAAATTTCACTAAGAAGCTGAGTGACTGGCTGCCAGGACTATGCAAAAGGCAGTCTAGATTGATTGGGAGGCTGGACTAGCTGCTGGATCTTCGAAATGCACAATCCAGTTGGGCAGTTGACTGTTGGGATTGCACAATGCATGATTCCAGCTGGGAAACACTGCTGGCCCAGGGACAAATTTGCACAAATTTTTGGGCCAAGTAGCCACTGACCTCCAGAAATGCGCAATTCAATATAGGAGGCCAATGCTAGGCCAGAATGCGCAAATCTGGAGAGGAAGGTGAGCCTTCCTTCCCCGGATTGCGCAATGCGGCCTTGGTGAAGGTAAATATTGGGTCAAGGTTGGCCCGACTAGCCGATGGGCAACTAAAAGCAAGTAAGACAATGAAATGCATGGCAACACTAAGTGATAGCAGAAGTGATAAACAGTTCATGCAAAACATGAATGGAAGATTGAGCAAACAGATCAGCATGCATGTGGGTGAGGTCATTTGCCGGTTGGGTGAACGTTCGTGCAAAACAGTTTCATGCATGCGATAGCAGTGACATAGCAACGAAAGTTGAAACAGAGCTAGGACAAGCTAGAATATATGTAAATGACAGCATGCATTCAAATAAATCAAGAAAATAGCACTCACACAAGAGAATACAAAAAAAGTGGTAGAAATGTTGAAAAAGACAAGTTGAGGCCACTTACCCATGAATAGTTGAGCCAGATGTGTCAGAAAGTCTTGTATGTGTGGTGAGGTGTCAGTGATCTAAGATTGATGTGAATGAATGAGCTCTGATCCATCGAATAAATAATTTTGGTCTTATGACGTGCATGCCACAAATCTAAGAAAAAGAAACACTTGGAGGGAAACTTCTAAAACAACTTTGCATGTAACCCCCGACTACTAAAAATAACTCCCTAAATCATGGGATGACTTTTGCATGTTGTCTCTTGCTATTCTAGGAAGATCAAGTCATGCATGCATGCAAGTCAAGTTTCCTCGGTCCCGGGTGGAACTTGTCAACTGGACTGTCCATGCATGTCAATGCTCAACTGCTTGGGAAAAATGCGCATTCTTAATTGTAAGCTGGGCTGACTTCCCAAGGGGATTGCACAATTTATGGGTAGAGTAGCTAACTGCCACCCAGATTTGCACAAATTCTGGGCTGAAAAACCTGCTGATGGGAAAAATTGCACAAATCTTGCTAGGAGGGTTGCCTAGCAGGGTTGCGTAATCCTGGAGACCAATAGGCTATCAGAGAGGATTGTGCAATTCCTGGAGGGAAGGCTAGTTTCCCTCTAGGAATGTGCAAATTTCAAGGGGAAGTTGCTTAGCCTGTAGCTAGACCAAGTCTGGGTAAGCAGCATGTGAGGGGAATGGATCGACTATGATCGACAGGCTGCCTTTGTGCGAGGAAAGCACTGATTCTTGATTACTTGATGAACCAAGACAAAGTGTTGTGTAAGGTTAGTAGGGGAGGCTCTAAAATAGGCTAAGGAAAAATTTTGGAGGGTGGTTGTATGCACTACAACACTTGGTGGCACACTGGTAGAACTCCAGCTCTCTGAATGGACCTTGTTTGTGAAAAATGAGTCTAACACCTTCGGAAGGATTGTCCAGTTCTTAGCCCATCTTGGCTTCACACTAGCTTGACGTAAGATGTAGCATCTGCCAGACTCTTGGTTGATTGACACGCATTCCAATCCAAGGCAATACAATTGTTTCGATTAGGGTTGAGGGGTATATAGGTGCACAAGCAATATAGTCGTCAGAGTCTTAGTTTCATCTCTGGTGTTTCTCCACTGCCAGCAGGCCTGGAAAGTACCCCAGCAGAGTCACATAGGAACAAAAGCATGGCTCCGCTGCGAGTGAGCCTGGTCAGTACCCGATGGTGTTACTTGCATCACCTCCCTGCATAGGAAGCCTTTCTCTTCTTTTGCCTTATTCATTTTTCATTTTGATTTTTTTGACATTTTCATTTTTTCATTTTCATTTTCACTGTGCATAGCACTTATTCATTTCAGAGGTGGAATATGGATCCTAAGTTATTGAGAACAGAGGAGGTTGTCCCAACAGAGAAGAAGTTTATTATGTCTCTGACGTGCCTGTTAAGGCTTTCCCCCTCTCCTTACTCTACTTAACTGAGCTGACAACGGTTAACCCAAAAACGATCGACTAGAGAAGGTGACACTAGTTAGTGTGCAAGCGTTGTGTTTACACCAAGGTTCACTTCGAAGAGTACGTATTTTCCTTGGACGTGTCATGGACTAAGAGTAACAAGTTCATCATACAGAGGCAAGATGATAGATAAACAAGTGGCGATAGTTGTACAAACCCTCTTGTACTTTACCCAGCTCATTTCATGAGCCACACATGGTTTCATGTGAGCTAACCTACGAACGAAAAAAATGAATGAAATAACAACAAAGCCAAGCAAACGAAGAAGAAAAAATGAGAGCAAAGCAAGCAAACAAACAAGCAAAGAAATCATGAAAGCAAACAAGCATGCAAGCAAACAACTGAAAGAAAACACTACTCCTACTCCTATACTAACAGTGCATGGGCCTGATCACGTGAAGTGATACTTCCAATGCAGCCACCGGTGCATTAGTAGACCCATGTGGGTGAAGGCTTGGTCCGCGAGCAACCTAGTTGTGCGGACCAGCATACAAGAAAGATATAATAGTGAAGACAGCCACACTTCATGTTTCAAAGTGCCCACGGGACATAGGTGAGTGCATGTGCATGACGGATAGTCCATGGAATTATCATGGTTTTGTGTGACACTATGTGCAACTTTGAAGCAAAAGCACACTCTTGAATGAGACATGCAAGTAAACAAAAGAATCAAAGATAACAAGTGCTTGCAATGTAAAACTCCTCCAATGCATGAGCAATGGGATTGTGCAGTTCGAGTGGAGGAAGTGTGATTTGTGTTTGAGATGGATATTCAATGCATATAGATGAGTGATGAGGAGCCTTGGGTGATTTAACAGTTTCATGATCGGAAGTGAGACTGACCCCAAGAGAGTGAGGACATGAAATAACCATCATCTCGGGCTAAAGTGCCTCGACAGTCTTTGGTGTCTCAAATTCATCATTAGGTAGATCATCATAAACCAGTGGCTTCGAAAGATCAACTGTGATAGATCCATGGTCATGATAAAAATTGGAAGCAAATGGATCACGACCTCCACGATCATAAAAATAAATTAATTTTTCGGCATCCTCATGATCAGATCAATCAAATAGAGGGGTATATGAAAAGCGAACGAACTCATCCTCTGTGTTTCCGGAAAAGACAGATGAAGGATGAAGTGGATCTTCAATGAATAACTTATCCTCTCAATTTTCAAATGATGGACTAGCATCCAGTGAGTCCTACGAGTGATCAACAATGGGTGCATCCATGGATGAAGACACACATGAAAAATCATGGATGGAAGGTTCAACAAGTAAGCTAGGAAAGAACAGAGGGGGTTTGGATGGAAGGGAGTCATCCTTCACTGAGTGTTGATGTTCAAGTTCCCACTCATACTCTTCATGAATGAAAACGCATGTTGGTTCTGCAACACCAACTCCTTCAGTGGGTTGTTCCTTGTTCACAACAAGCAAAGAGTCTGGAATGGACGAACACAAGAAAACATCATCCGGAGGAACACCTAAGTGCAAAGACGGAGGCTGAAGAAAAGAATGCATATGGGAACTTGAAGGACACCCAGCCAATTCTGCGCAAAAATTGAGTGGAGTGATGTTAGGAGGGTGTGAAGGATGAATAGATGTGCGAAAATGATCCTCAACATCACTGGGCAATGGTGGAACTGTTGGATGAGGGGGAGGCAGACAGTCCATTGAGATAGTGCCTGCTCCCACATGGGATTGCACAGTTCCATCAATGAAGAAGGTTGAGCGAGGCTTGACATCAAGCTTTCTCTTGGGATGGGAATATTTCTTAAGACAATACTCGAACCAGTCCTAGAGATAAGCGAACTTCATCTGGCTCCTTGGAGCTTGAAACTACAAGTCACGAAAGTGCTGCCAAAAATCAATAATGGATTCATGCGGATCCCTCCGTTTCTGTAATAGTTTCCAGTCAAGATGGTTTAGATCAAATGATAGGACGCGTCTTCAATAAGATCACAAAATTTCTCACATGAGTGTAAGGTGTCAGCTAGTAGGTTGAGCACCCAATGAAATGGAGATTCGCGAAGTGTGTATGCAAGCAACAAACTGGCTTGTTCATCAGTAAACTCATCTTCCTCATAAATCATGGAAGTAAAGTTATGTTAATGCTCAGGCCAGGCCACTTCACCTTCACCATCATATGTGTGAGTGGACAAGAGTTAAAACATCTTCCTCGAGATGGAGACATCTTCATGATTCAAAAAAAACCTCTAGGGAAGAAGAATGCAAGACTCCATGAAAGATATGCAAAGGTTCAAAACTGGATGAGAGGACACTGCTTGTCATCAGGCCCTCCTTCTAGCGCCATAAATTTTGATGATGTTGGACCCACCAACATGTCAAGGGGATCTCCCTGGTAAGAAGTCCCAATTAGACCTCAGATTGTTTGGTGTAGGAGTCCCAGTAGTGGGTCGTAAGGTAATGCCTTGATCGCGATGTCGCACAAAGGCAAGTAAGATAACTCTGTCAATAGCAAGGGTCTGACTGATGCAGAGAGTTAAGGAATGTGTACGAGAGGTTCCAACACTTCGAAGGGAGAGGAAGGTGAAGTTGGGCTCCAGGTTGAAAGGGATCAGTCCCAACTCAGCTAGGAACACACCACACAAAGGGCATGCGCAACTTCCAGCGAAGAAGTCCACTCGGATGCGGCAGTCACAACATACAAGCTAAGATAACATGAACAACATTCACAGATCGGTTCGAGACGAGTGTGACACTTGATATAGCAAGGTTCATGAAAAAGGTTTGTATGATGTTCGGTAGAGCAGTTGACACAGACGGTGACAACATTAACAACATATGCAACACATTAATAAAAATATTCATATAATTGCATACAAATCAGTTCATATGCAAGTACATAAGTTAAACAACATATATCATTAAGGCAACTGAAACAGTCCAACTACAATAACAACATATGCATGAAAATGTGTTGGCTCTTATTATTAAAGAAGTGTAAGTCACAATCATACAATACACCATGTAAACCTGCTAGCCCCAACAGTGGAATGTTACAGCCACATTTGCCTGCTCCTCCAAAGAGATGTACTAGCTCCATGCAGTGGAGAAGCCAAGGCGTGTTACAATATTGTCCAAGCCTTCTTCAAGATAGTCTTAGTAGAAGCTTGGCTGACCAAAAGCCTATACAATGAGTTATGAGGGACGATTTATAGCAAAGGGTGGGGTGAACCTTGATATTCCCCTTTGTGATCGTTCAACTACCCTCATGACTCTTCAACTACTCTATGACTATTACATTCACTCTTGACACTTGATTTACACTTGATATGACTCAACATTACAATGCACATGTACCCATGTGAACAACAGCTTGAAGAAGCCAAACTAGACACCACTCTAACTTAGACAACTATAGAAGTCCAACTACTTGACGTCCTCATGTTGATCAACAATAACATATTGGTGCCAATATTGGTAGTCTCTGATAGTGTTTGTGTGTTCCGCCATGACATATGTCTGGAACTTGAACCTTGCCTCCATGGCATCCGGGTACACTGCTCAGGCTCCCGTGTCCAACTCATCTAAAAGAATGTGCATCATTGTCCTCAATGTGGCTGGACCAGCAACATACTTGCACATGATGTCTACATTGATAGGTAAGTCTGGACTAGTGGCGACTCGCATCAACTCATCGAAGTACGAGTCAAGCTCCTCTTGGACCTGCTTCTTGGTCTTTGCTTAGGTGAGATTCCCAAGTGATGGAATCGCATATGTGTGCACCACAACCTCCATGCTCTTGAATACTCATCCATGGGAAGCCTGTATGCCAGTGATGAGTTGTGAAAAGTCCTCATAGTTCCAGATCCGACTCCAGATACTTGCTTGTAGCTCAATTGCATTAGCCCTCATCATCTTGGGAAAATGAAATGGGGCTCCCTGGTAATTCATCCTCCATGCCTGCATGTTGTCAATGGCAGCATGTATGTTCTTCAAGATGCAAGCTCTTCTCACACATTGATGCTGTCGTCCGTGAAGATGAACAACTGCTTGATGCACAGTACCAATATTGGAGTACAATGCTCGCATGACTATGTCCAAGGACAATACTTTATCTAGTATTGCCTTCTTCAGTTTAGATCAGGTGGACATTGTCACCAAGTCTCCTCCCTGCTTGCCCACCTATATTTCCTTCTCCATTCACTCATTCTCAGCTATGAGGAAGTGAACACTGGAGCTAGTGGCTTTGGCATACACTCTAGTTGCATCAGCCAAAGCAACTAGGTCCTTTTGCACATCGGTCACGATCACTTGTTCTTCAACTTGAGCAGGGGATGTTCAGTCCTTTAGAGTTGGTACTCTATCAGGCTACACAACTCTATGTATATATTCATCAAAGGAGATGTTGTGTGTCTCTGCTTCTGGCTGACCACCAAGGATCTCAGTGCCTCCTTGGTCATTCGAGACTTGCTCATCATCTGGATGCATTGAAGCGGGCGAGTTGACCTCTCTGTGGTGAGGCATGAGGTCAGTGTCTTGTTCCAACTCTAGTTGCTGCATGTCTGCATCCAACTATTTAAGAGCCTGTTCTATCTCATGAGGAAACTCTTGCCCCTACAAGGGTTCACTCTATTCACCTAATGCTAGCTGTTCAGAAGAATCAACTACTTGTACGGGCACTGCTTCATTTGTCTCCATGTGATGTTCGCCCTACTGAATCTGTTGTTGTTGCACTTCCTTCACATGTTGGCACATCTCTTGTTCTATCCAGAGTTTCTCCCTCAGCTCATGCAACTCCTTCTATGCTTCTTCCATTATCTTCTTATCCCTCTACCTTCGTGCGATTTTCTTGTTGTGTTGCTGCCTTTTGGCCTAAATAGCCTTAGCTACTTGTTCTACAAGTGGATTTGCTCAAAACTTGTAGCTTTGTTCCTCCTCCATGCAGTCGACAATCTTTCTCTTCCCTTTTTCACGCACAGGTATGATTGGCTCTGCTGCCTTTGCTGTTGCTGCTACTACTGCTACTGCTGGTGTTCTCCATGGTGGTGCTGCTTCATGCTGTCGTGCTAACCATTTTATGGCGAAGCCGACATGTTCATTGGGTCTAGAGTAATGGTAACAATACCTCCATGAGTCTTCCTCGACCCAATGAAATTCCCCATGGATACAATTGAAATGAACTCTCAAGCAATGATCCTTCACAATGCAATGTGGGTCATACAGGTTGAAGTTTCGGAGGTCGAACGGGTACTTCCTCATTTATTTAGCTTAGACATCCGCTTGCTTGATGCTCTAGATCTCGTATAACCTAATCTGCAATGTAAGAGTGGGCCAAGGTGCCTTCTTCTTCCACTACAGCCTAACTGTTAATCCTGCTAAGATATGATATGCTACTTCCTACATGACAAGCACATCCAAAGCAAACTTTGGCAGAACATGTGGAGGCTTCTCCGCATTGAACACTCAAATGAACGTGCTGTCTGGTGAGGCATACCAATCTGCAATGCCTAACAAGTCCCTCATTGCTTCTTCTGACATGCAGGGTGGGTCTTGTTCGAATATCAACCTATACACTAGGGTGACAAGATGGTCGGACAACCATATGATCACTCCTTTGAAGCTACACTCAGGAAATAGCTTGAAATATGTGCTTACAATAGTCTCTGTCGGTGACCATGCCCACTCTAAGCTCGGGAACTCATGTCAGGCATAGACTACGTCTAGAATGTAGGCGGACATGTAAATCTCTACATGCATGCCTTTGGGTGACTGTCGAGCCTTCGTGACTTGCTCCTTCAACTGATGAGCCAGTATGTCGGACTAGTTGCACGATCTTCCTTCTCTAGCTAGTTGGTCTAGCGTGACCACCCAACTGTGAGGGAAGATCTCAGTACTCACTTGGCCACTCAGTCGACATGTGAATATGACCAAGTATTGGTATGCCTTCCTCAATATCTTCGTCTTATAGTTCCGATCAGGGGTCATCTTGAAACGAGCTGGCTCCTTTACCCAACCCTTCAAAATGTATCATGAGTGGCCTCTACTATTGGGCAAGCTGAACGGAGGGGTCATGACAATCATGGGCTCATCCATCTGATACATCTCATCATAATCTCGTGCCCAGAAGGTTGCAAGCTTCTTCCCACTAACACTGCTCAAGGTCATCATCTCAGGGTCAGTGTGAGAGACGATCCAGTGAATCATGTCTGCGCATGGGAACTCAGGGTATATGCATGCAATAAGGTATAAGCCAGACTTATGAATGTTCACATACACCTGACAGTCTTCAAGGTCTTCCCTAAAAGTACCTGCGAATTTTCATTGACCTTTTGCCACTTTGGTTTAATGTCCTTGTCTAGATACAACTTCGTATATTTATAGATCAGAAAACCAAAGGATACCTGCTCAACTTCTGCTCCAGCTGCCATACCATTAGTGGCTTGAGATCTTATTCTCTTGGAAGCCATTGAGATAGATGAACACCTAGAAGATCTAGAAACGAGAAACATGCATGGCAAGAAATATGTCAGTGAAAACAAAGAAAATTCGGGGAAGGACACAGCAGATACCTGGGGAACTGATGCGCAAGATTGCACAAATTTCACTGGGAAGCTGAGTGAATGGCTGCCAAGACTACATAAAATGTAGTTTGGATTGACTGGGAGGCTGGACTGGCTGCTAGATCTGCAAAATGCGCAATCCAAATGGGTAGTTGGCTATTGGGATTGCGCAATGCGCAATTCCAGCTGGGAAAGACTGCTGGCCCAAGAAGAGATTTGCGCAAATTTTTGGGCCAAGTAGCAACTAACCTCCAGAAATGCACAATTCAATCTAGGAGGCCAGTGTTGGGCCAAAATGCGCAAATCTAGAGAAGAAGGTGAGCCTTCCTTCTCCAGATTACGCAATGTAGCCCTAGTGAAGGTAGAGGCCAGGCCAAGGTTGGCCCGACTCGCCGACGGGCAACTAAAAGCAAGTAAGTCATTGAAATGCATGGTGACACTAAGTGATAGAAGAAGTGATAAATAGTGCATGCAAAACATGAATGGAAGATTGAGGAAAGAGATCAACATGCATGTGGGTGAGGTCGTTTGCCGGTTGGTCGAACATCCGTGCAAAAAAAATTCAAGCATGCGACAACAATGAGATGGAAAAAAAAATTGAAATAGAGCTAGGACAAGCTAGAATATATGTAAACGACAAAATGCATTCAAACAAATCAAGCAAACAACACTCACACAAGTGAATACACAAAAAGTGACAAAAATGATGAAAAAGACAAGTTGAGGCCACTTACCCATGAATAGTTGAGCTAGATGTGTCAGAGAGTCCTAGATGTGTTTTGGGATGTCAGAGCTCCAAGATCAATGTGAATGAATGAGCTCTGATGCATCGAATAAACAAATTTTGTCTTATGACGCGCATGCCACAAATCTAGGAAAAAGCGACACTTGGAGGGAAACTTCTAAAACAACTTTGCATGTAACCCTCGGCTACTAAAAATAGTTCCTTGAATCATGGGATTCTTTTTGCATGTTGTCTCTTGCTATTCCGGGAATATCAAGTCATGCATGCATGCAATTCAAGTTTCATCGGTCCGGGGTGGAACTAGTCAACCGGATTGTCCATGCATGTCAGCACTCAACTGCTTGGGAAAAATGTGCATTCTTGATTGTAAGTTGGGCTGACTACCCAAGGGGATTGTGCAATTTCTAGGTAGAGCAGCTAAATGTTGCCCAGATTTGTGCAAATCCTGGGCTGAACAGCCTACTGATGGGAAAAATTGCGCAAATCTTGATGGGAGGGTTGCGCAATCCTGGAGACCAGTAGGCTATCAAAGAGGATTGCGCAATTCCTGGTGGGAAGGCTGGTTTCCCTCCAGGAATGCACAATTTTCAAGGGGAAGTTGCTCAGCCTGTAGTTGGACCAAGTCTAGGTAAGCAGCTTATGAGGGGAATGGATCGATTGTGATTGACATCCTTCCTTTGTGCGAGGAAAGCACTGAAGCTTGAGTACTTGATGAAGAAAGACAAAGTGTTGTGTAAGGTTGGTAGGGGAGGGTCCAAAACAGGCTAAGGAAAATTTTGGAGGGTGGTTGTAGCCGCTACAACACCTTCTAAGAGTGTTTTGAGGAATCAAATGATGTTTTTTGGTGGTAAAATGTTTCCTCTCTTGTGCGTACATTTTCATGCTATTCTACACATAGTGACCTTTCAAACAACACAAGAAGCGTGTCAATTGGAGTCTGTATGCAAAAGTTATGCCACTCAAAAGATGACCTTCTTGTTTTCACACCTATAGTTTAGGAGGAGGTCGTGTCAGCCCCCATTATTCATGGAAAAGGGGATAACCATGTGTTTGTGATTTAAAAGACTATAGAAGAGTCTATTTTGTAAGTCTAGTTAAGAGTTGACATAGTCAAACTTAACCAATAGTAGGTTATCAAACTATGATATAACCGGGCCACTAGGAGGAAGATGCATTTCATTCTTTTGAGGGCATGTTATTCCATAGATGAGAAAAGATAGAAAATAGAGATAGGAGGTAGAGCACACAAAGAGGATTTGTGCACTGTAGTAGCCAACGGGCCACAGACATTACTTCTTTGTACTTGCAGCCATATTTCTAGATAGAGAAAGAGAGCAAATCCGCCTCACCTTCCAATTGGGTTTTCTCTTGAAAAGGTTTCCAAGAGAGAATATCTTGTGTCATGTGTGTGTGTGTGTGTGTGTGTGTGTGTGATTATTTTTTCGTTCTCTACTTTTCTGCATAATTTCCATTCGCATGAATGCAGTAATTATAGTTAAATAGACAGATATTAAAATTTAATAAACTATAATAGTGTAGAATTTTCAGAGTTTTAATATAATATTATTAGATATGTTGTGAAGAAATGTTTAGTGAAATATCTACAACAATTTACGGATCAATTTTTGAAACTACTATTATACAAATCTAGTAGTATTAACCATCATGTGCTTTTAAAAATATATCTCAATGTAATATTTCATAGAATTTAAAACCTTGATGAGAGATTCATGTTATTATAGGATTTTCATTAAAGATATTATAAGTTTTGTTTATTATAAGCTATCTAGATGGTGAAAGGGGAAATTAATTAGGTTTTTAAATCCAATTTTGAGATGAAGGAAGTTTTGTTAAGAACTTCTTGTTGTTGGAAACCATGAAAAGTTGAACTACTATTTTGTTTTCCAATTATGTTTCACTTATCATATAGATGAGATTCATATTAATTCTTATTAACCATCCTTAGTATATGTAAAATCTAATTTTTACTATACAAAATCCAATGTCCTTAAAATACTATTAGCACCCTACTTATAATATAAACCAACATTGCTGAAACAAATATTGAAAAATAAAAATGTTCACTTGAGACACATGTTTTTCTTACATGTGTGCTTGAACATACTTGTCTTAATATTCAAGACCAAACACTTGAAAGCTCTATATTATTTTGTAAGAATTATGTATAGTCTAGTCTAAGGTTGTTAACACCTAAAGAAAAAGTCAAGGATGTTGATATTGGTTGAGGTGTAAATGATAGTTTAGATAGTGTATTCAATTTATCTTTGTTAAAGTAATTTTACTTACAAAATTCATTGCAAAATTATGGCTCTCCTCTATTTTACTTATTGTACACGTTTAAATCTTTAAAAAAGGGATATACATTAGTAAGGGTTTAAGCATATCATATGTGGTGTTTTTCTCATAAATGTACATTCATAAGAAGGTACCATTGTACATTTGTGAAAATTAAGTATAGAATAGATGTTAATGGAGTTAACATCACCACCACTCCTTGCAAAAAAAAATTAATTACAAATCTTTATTTTTAAAAAATAAATATTATCCTCATATTAGATGTTATAATAATGATCTTTACTTATGCCTATAAAGCAATTTTTTATTTAAAGTTTCTTTTGAAAAACAATTATTTAGTGTCCTTATATGAAAGGTTAAATAAATCTTAATTAGCTATAAATACTTCAAATTTGAATCCTAATCCACATGCTATCATTCTAGGTGTTGACATGTAAGTTGTCTCTATAATTCAAACTCCTCATCTTAAACTCTTTCCATGAAACTTCATCATTTCTTTTTAGAGTTGGACATGGAACTAGTTTTCGATTTCAAATTTTCCATCTGTCTCTTTCTATAAAACTTCTGTTGAATTTGGCAAGTAGGGCCAAACATTACTTTAGACAACTCTTATGAGGTAGATGATATTTTTCTTGGATTCCTCTTTTCGAGAGGTGTAGGATTGATCTAAAGATCATCCCATTATAACATGTACAAATGAAGTTATGAATTTATTTTGATTATGGATAAATTTTCAAGGTCGACCAAACATCAAATTAGCCTCCTCGAGCCTTCAACGTTGCATATAAATACAAGGTGCCTCCTCCTCATTTTGGCATCTCATATCATTCATCTTGCTCTCTCTCATCTTGATTGGGTACAAATTTCTGGGTCTCTCTCTCTCCACACGTGCGAAAGGAAGATTGTCTTTTCTAGCTGCTACATTGACCAGATTTGACCGAAATTTCAGAGGTTGTCTTTTACCAGCATTGACCCTGTTTGACTTTGGTTTTGTTAGGGAAACATCTATTTGGGAAGACCGTTGTTTTGGGAAAAAAAATCGAGGCTTTTTTACACCTGTGTTGACTAGCGTTTCCTCTTGTTGACCAGATTTGACTAGTTATTTTCAGATTGTTTTGGGCTGCATTATCTTATTGTTGGAGGTTGAGTTGACCAAGGTTGACTAAGTTGTTTTGGAGGTCAATTTCAGCCCTGTTGACCAACACTGGTGACATATTTTTGTTTTTTTGTTTTGAATGATCATTTTGGGAAAGTGAATATTATAAATTGTACTCTCTCTCTCTGCTAAACTTTTGAAGAATTATATGAAGAATTGATCAAGGGTTTCCCCACATTGGGGTTTGTCCTTGAATGGTGCCATATCTTGTGTCCTCTTGTGTTGGCTTGTCTTCTACTGTTATTTTTTATGTTCTATCTGCATTTTACTATCATGTTGATGTCATTTCTATATTGGTTATGATATTGGGCTAATAAAGAAAATTGAAGTAAAATTGCTCTAAGAATAGAACATACCATTGTTATCCTAAAACTAACATAGTATCAAAGCTGAGGTGAAGACAAAGACCAAGAAAGAGTGAAGAGCAATCACTAAGAGGAGAAATCACTAACCAAGAACAAGTCTCAATGACCTCCACGTCCTACTTCAAGTCTGATGATAAGCTTCATGATAAGTCTGATTATCATGCATGGAAGATGTCTCTTTATTTGATTTTAGAAGAGCAAGATATCAGGGATTATGTGCAGGGAAATATTTTGAAACCTCCTTCAAATGCACCGGTTGTTGCTAAGACAAAGTACAAGAAGGGTGAAGTCAAAGCCAAGAAGATCATTAGGGATTCTATTCATAAGCACTTAGTTTCTTACATCTCTGATTTGAATACATCAAAGCAGATATATCACAAGTTGGTTGGCATGTTCAAGTTTAGCAATGCAAATCAAATTCTTTTCCTCAAGAACAAGTTGAAGGATATAAAGAATGGAAAAGGTGATGATATTCAATCCTACTTCATGAGGATTACCGAGATAAAAAAATTATCTTCTTTCGATTAGTGAAGTTATTACTGACAAGGAGCTCACACTCATTTCCATTGGAGATCTTCCTCCTGAATGCCATCTGTTCAACACTACTATTCTCAATAACGACAAAATTCCAGGTTTTGAAGAATCATTGACTAGATGTTCTCAAGAAGAAACAAGGATGATGTAATTGGAGATGCCTTCGAATAGGAATAATCCTACCTCATTCTCCACTCATGCCAGTAGGAAGAACAATGTAGGTTCAAAGAAGCAAAGTCAAGGAAGACCGAGATTCAAAAATGGAAGGAAGCGAAGATGCTTCATTTGCAACAAGTTTGGTCACTATGCCAAGGAGTGTCCAAATAGAAGAGGCACATATCATGATGATGATCACAATCATTCCAGGTGAAACAACAACAATCAAAGGAATGGTAGATTCAATAACAAAGGGAAAAGGAATGCTTCTGCTACTCAACTTAGAAATGATCGAGCTTTTAAAAGAATAAGAAACTCTAGGTATGATGAGTTTAATGTTCTAAATTCTAAGCAAAAAGAATTTTATCTTATATCTGCCCTCTCTACTGCCTCTCCTCTAGATACTTTGGGAAATTGGTTGATTGATAGCGGTGCCTCAAGGCACTTCACCAAGTACAAGGAAGCTCTTTCAAATCTGATAGAGAAGGATACAAATTTGGAAATTATCCTTGGAGACACTTCTACCTATCCCGTGAAGGGAGTTGGGAATGTTACCCTTCAATTGAACTAAGGTAACACCATTCAACTTCAAGAAGTCTTACATGTACCTGAACTAAAGAAGAATCTAGTGTCTATCTCGGTGATGGAAGACAAAGGATTCAAGGTGGCATTCATCGATGGAAAGGTAAGTGTGTGGAAAAGAAATTTCAAAGAAGCATTTACTCTTGGATTCAAGGTTGACAGTTTATAGAAAGTTGGAGGAATTCCATTGTGAGCCATATCTTGTGACACACCTCTTCAATCTAAACTATGGCACCAGAGGTTTTCTCATCTTCACTATAAGGCTCTACCCGATGCAAGGAAGATGGTTATAGGTATGCCCTAATTCAAAATAGAGCATGAAAGTGTATGTTAGGGATGTGCTGAGGTAAAATATACGACAGGACCACTCCCCTCAAGTGATAGTGAGACCACAAACATTTTGCAATTGGTTCATTCTCATTTATCTTGTATGTTGCATGTAACATCATTAGGAGGATATTTATATTATGTTGGCTTTATGGACGACTTCTCTTGCAAAACTTGGATATATTTCTTGAAGAAGGACGAAATATTCTTATGGTTTCGTGCCTTCAAATCCTTGGTGGAAAATCAAATAGGGAAGAAGATTAAGATATTGAGGACCAATAATGGAACTGAGTATAAGTCAAATGAATTCAATGACTATTGCAAGGAAGTTGGCATTAAAAGGGAGACTAATACTGCATATACTCCAAAGGAAAATGGTGTTGATGAAAGGAATAACCATTCCATTATAGAAGCCACTCGTGCCATGCTTCATGATCAAGGACTTCCAAAGTTCTTATTCGGAGAAGCTGCCAACACTATTGTGTATGTTCAAAATCAATTCCCTCATCAAGCATTGAACTCCAAAACTCCCGAAGAAGTTTTCACTAGTAAGAAAGCTAATGTTTCACATTTTATAATTTTTGGTAGTCCCATATACTTTCATGTGCCGAAAGAAAAGAGAAGTAAATTGGAGGCATCTGGGAAGAAATGAACTTTTGTGGGCTACAATGAAACTTCTAAGGCATATAGAATCTATGTGTCTAGTCAAAGAGAAGTAGAGTTGGGTCATGATGTCACCTTCGATGAGGATGTTTCCCTAAGGAAGATTAGCAACATTCCTATTCCAAGGAAGGACAAAGAAGCAGATGTAGGAAATAAGGGAGATTCATAGGATGAGGCGATGACTAATGTTGAAGAATCAATGGATCACGATCCTCCTCTTCATGATCCCTTCTCCTCCAACAGGAGACCCTCATGGCTGAGGGAAACTCTCAAAGATGCCGAGAGACATGTTGCACTGAGGGGGGCATTTCGTGAAAGAAAGAAGCCTAATAGGTACCAAGGGTACTTAACTTCTATGAGCACCATTATTCAGTATGAACCTTGCTCATTCAAAGAAGTTGTGAAGCAACAAGTATGGAAGGATTCTATGAATGAAGAGTACAATTCAATTATCAAGAATGATGTATGGGATGTGGTCCCTAGACCCTAGGACAAATATATTTTCACCTCTAAATGGCTCTACAATATCAAGCATGGTGTTGATGGAAGTGATGAGAAGTTCAAGACTAGATTTGTTGCTCAAGGCTTCTCTCAAAAGGAAGGTCTAGATTATGATGAGATATTTGTGCTCATTACTTGCTACACCGCATTTGTTCCATTATATCCCTTGCTTCCTCGCAAGGATGGAATCTAGACCAGATGGATGTCAAGATTTCCTTCTTGCATGGTTCACTTAAGGAGGAAGTCTATGTGGAAAAACCTGAGAGGTTTGAAGTTCAAGATCGTCAGACACATGTATGCAGGTTGAAGAAATCCCTCTATGGGTTGAAGCAAGCACCCTGGGCTTGTTATGAGAGGATTGATAGCTATCTAATGAAGTTGTGATTTACAAGAAGTGAAGTTGATCCAAACCTTTACTTTAAGGTTGAGAATGATAGAACTCTCATCTTGGTACTCTATGTGTATGATCTCTTTCTAATAGGTGCAAATCCCCTTATTCATAAATGTAAGAGAGAGTTGGCTTCCGAAATTGATATGAAGGACCTAGGACAGATGCATTACTTCCTAGGGTTGGAGGTCTAGCAAAATCCAGGGGAGATTTTCCTTTCTCAAGGAAAATATGTTGTGAAGCTACTTGAAAGATTTGGGATCGTGGACTGCAAGTCTGTGACTACTCCGAAGGAACTTAACTTCAAGAAGTTACACGGAAGTGTTGTCAAGCCTGATTTGGGAAATCCTTCCGAGTATCGTCAACTCATAGGGGCCCTGATGTTCTTGGTGAACTTCCATCCAGACATATGTTTTGCAGTGAACACATTGAGTCAGTTTATGGTCGAGCCTCATCATATACATTGGATTTCTGCCAAGAATCCCTTGAGATATCTCTAGGGCACAATCACTTATGGACTGAGATACACTATCGGGAATGTGAGGCTCCATGGTTACTTTGATTCAGACTGGATTGGTAGTATGGTGGTTGCAGAAGAACATCATGATGTTGATTCTCTCTAGGTTCTACTTCAATATCATGGATGAGCAAGAAGCATAAGTCAGTTTCTTTAAGCATATTTGAGGCTGAATACATTCCTACTATTTTGGCCTTTTGTGAATTTGTATGGTTGAGGAAGCTCTTTGGTGAGTTGTTTGGACATGTGTTGGATACCATCGTGATCTTCTGTGACAACCAGAGTGAGATTCATCTTTATGAGAATCCCATGTTTCATGATCGCTCCAAGCATATTGATATTAGGTACCACTTTATCCAGGATATGGTATAGTGGGGAGCATTAAGGCTCCATCATATTGGGACCGATGAGAAGGTACTAATATTCTTACGAAGCCCCTCGAGAAGGTCAAATTCTTAACCTTCCGTGAATGACTTGGAGTCATGGAGAGACCCTCTTATGAGGGTCTTGTATGAGATAGATAGTGAGCTCTAGGAGCTCTGGGGGGATTGACGTACTTCTTGAAGCAATGAGTGACCATAGGGTGACTCACCCTCCCCTAGTGGTGTGTTTTGTATAGGGTGAATGGTTCACCTTCCCCTATGATACCACATGGTGGAATATGCATAAGTTTAGTGGTTCACCCTCTCGTATGGCATATGAGTAGGATGAATGGTTCACCTGTTCTTGTTAGCACATCCTACCCATGCAAATTGGGACTCATGGGAAGTACCTCTCATCTAGCCAATGAGTAGGGAAATGAGCATAGGGACCATAATACTACCAATGGATGCATTATTTACTATTGTATTCCCTATGCTAGGATGCTGATATTGATCTAAGATCAATGTAAACTGACTATAGGCCAGTTAAGAGTGGTATGACACACTCTCTATTGTTGGAGGCTGACTTTGGGTCAGTGGAGAATGGTATGATACATTATCAATCATTTCTTCTTTCTTCATGGTTCAGCAGAGCATAGAAGAGAAGAGCACAACAATTCAGTGACAGGGATGGTACAGATTGTGAGACAGTTTGGAAGATGATGTTCTCCCTAGTTGAGAGGGAGTGTTAAATTTGGAAACTAGGTCCAAACATCACTTTGGATAGCTCTGATGATGTAGCTGATGTCTTTCTTGGATTCCTCTTTCTGAGAGGTGTAGTATTGATCTAAATATCATCCCATTCTGACATGTACAAATGAAGTTATGAATTTATTTTGATTATGGACAAATTATCAAGGTTGGCCAGCCATCAAATTAGTCTCCTCCAGCCTTTAACGTTGCATATAAATACAAGTTTCCTCCTCCTCATTTCGGCATCTCATCTAATTCATATTTCTCTCTCTCATCCTAATTGGGTACATATTTTTGGGCCTCTCTCTCTCCACACGTACGAAAGGAAGACTGTCTTTTCTAGCTATTTTATTGACTAGATTTGACCGAAATTTCAAGAGGCTGAACTTTCAGGAGATCAAAATTTTAGGAGGTTGAATTTGACCAGAGCTGATCCTATTTGACTTCAGTTTTGTAAGGGAGACTTCTTTTTGGGTAGACCGTTATTCTAGCCACAAAACCCGAGGCAGTTTGACCCCTGTATTGACTAGTGTTTATTGCCCTAATTCAGGTTTTTGTGTTGACTTTTGTTGACCAGATTTGTCTGGTTATTTTCAGACTATTTTGGGATGCATTATTTATTGGAGGCCGAGTAAACCAAGGTTGTCCGAGTTGTTTTGGAGGTCAATTTCAGCCTTGTTAACTAGTGTTGACTTTCTGGTTAAGGCTTTCTATTTCTTTTGTTTTGAATGATTAGTTTGGGCAAGTGAATATTGTAAATTTTACTCTCTCTCCACTGAAATTTTGAAGAATTATAAGAATAATTGATCAAGGGTTTCCCCACATTACGTTTTGTCCCTGGCTGGTGTGATATCTTATGTCCTCTTGTGTTGGCTTGTCTTCTATTGTTATTATTTATGTTCTATCTACATTTTACTATCATCTTGATGTGATTGTTATACTAGATATGATATTGTGCTAATAAAGAAAATTGAAGTAAAATTTCTCCAAGCATAGAACATACCATTTTTATCCTAAAAATAATGTGGCATCAGAGCTAAGGTAAAAACAAAGCCCAAGCAAGAGTGAAGAGAAATTACTAAGAGGAGAAATCACTGATCAAGAACAAGTCTCAATGGCCTCCACATCCTACTTCAAGTCCGATGATAAGCTTCATGATAAGTCTGATTATCATGCATGGAGTTTGTCTCTTGATTTGACTTTAGAAGAGAAATATGTCATGGATTATGTGCAGGGAAAGATTCTGGAACCTCCTCCAAATGCACCGGTTGCTGCTAAGATAAAGTACAAGAAGGGTGAAGTCAAAGCCAAGAAGATCGCGAGGGATTCTATTCATAAGTACTTACTTGCTTACATCTCTGATTTGAATACATCAAAGGATATATATGACAGGCTGGTTGGCATGTTCAAATCTAGCAATGCAAGTCAAACACTTTTCCTCAAGAACATGCTGAAGGATATAAAGAAGGCGAAAGGTGAGGATACTCAATCCTACTTCATAAGGATTAACGAGATAAAAAATGATCTTCTTTCAATTGGTGAAGATATTGTTGACAGGGAGCTTGCTCTCATTGCCCTTGGAGGTCTTCCTCCTGAATGCCATGTTTTCAACACTACTATTATCAATAACGAAAAAATTCCAGGTTTTAAAGAATTGTTGACTAGATGTTCTCAAGAAGAAACAAGGATGATGGAATTGGAGATGCCGTTGAATAGGAATAATCCTAACGCAATCTATGCTCATGCCAAGAGGAAGAACACTGTGGGGGTTCAATGAAGCAAAGTCAAGGAAGACCGGGATTCAAAAAAGAAAGGAAGGGAAGATGCTTAGTTTGCAACAAGTTTGGTCACTATGCCAGGGAGTGTCCAAATATAAGGTACACATCTCATGATGATGATCAAAATAATTCTAGGGGTAACAACAATAATCAAAGGAATGGTAGGTTCAACAACAAAGGGAAAAGGAATGATTCCGCTACTCAACTTGGAAATGATCAAGCTTCTAAAAGAACAAGAAAATCCAGGTATGATGAGTCTAATGTTGTAAATTCTAAGCAAAAGGAATTTTATCTTATATTTGCCCTCTCTATTGCCTCTCCTCTGGATACTTTGGGAAATTGGTTAATTGATAGTGGTGCCTCAAGGCACTTCAACGGGTACAAGGAAGTTCTTTCAAATCTGATAGAGAAGGATACAAATTTAGAAATTATCCTTGGAGACAATGCCACCTATCCCATGAAGGGAGTTGTGAATGTTACCGTTCAATTGAATCAAGGTAACATCGTTCATCTTCAAGAAGTACTATATGTACTTGATCTAAAGAATAATTTAGTGTCTATATTGATTATGGAAGACAAACCACTCAAGGTGGCATTCATAAATGGTGTTAGCGCTTGAAATTTCACCTCAGGCTGAGAAAGGCAAACTTCAAGGCAACATCAAACCACTTAGCCTCGTAGCTAGCCCTACGGGGCAGGAGAGGGCTCTCTCCGATCTATCTCAGTAAAGATCTTCAACGGGCGAGATAAACAATAAGGAAACACTGATTTTAGGCTAGTAAACTGATAAAAAGAGTTTCTTTTGGGATTTTTTTGGATTTTGGTGGAAAACCGGGGAAAGGCAATTTTGGGTGCGGGGATTGGACACAGTTTTTGCAGGGGGTTCTTTGGGGCAAGGTAGGAGACTGTATTGATGCCTTTAAATTAGGTGAATGGGTAGGAATGACCGGTGAGGAGCTAAGGAGAGAAAGCAATTACCTTGAGTTCTCCTTAAACAGATGAAAACATTGATATTAAGCAAACTTAAAAGCAGAGCATGGCAATCATGAATTCTACTTTAACACTTCATTTGCCTAATTTGCAGAAGGAAAAGTGAGAAGATGAATCACATAACAAACTTACAAGTACAAAGAGAAGCACACCATCAATACATGTAACCATAGGAATCCAAAAAAGGACTGCAAAACCCTGGTCTTTCTTCCTTTGCCAAAATTGCAGAGATACAATGAAAAATACAATAAAGCTTTCTCCCTCAAGAGTCCAACCATGAAAATGACCAAGAAAGTACATAATATAGGCAATATAACATCTTTCCTAGCCTCTAGGGGTCGAGCTCATCCTTCTAGGAGCTGTTTCAACCAATTCTAAACTGAGCACTAAAATCTAGGCAGTCAAAACAACTTGCCTCTATAAGCTAGGAAACCAATTCATTCATTAAATGTTTGTTATTTCATGAATGAATCTTCTAGAATAGGTAAATAAGTGTCATATCAACATGAAAATACAATAATTACATCAAAGAGGGTGAAAAATCCCATCCCAAGTCAAAACTAGCCAAAGCTGGGCGAATTCCTGAGCTGTAGGTGAAAAATTATGAAAATTGCCTGATAGGTCGCGCCCTAAACCTGATAGGTCGCGCTTCTTTGGAGCTCCGTTTGAGGCACTTCCAGGTGTCCAAATGAGGCAAAATTGGGCTTTTTAGAAAGGTCTGGATGTGTACTTTCCAACCCAACTGGAATTTCTGAATTTGGTGGCCATTTGCCCCTCCAAAATTTCAATCTCCCAAGACTGCTCCCTGTTTGTCAAAAAGGTGGCAGAAAGTCAATTTTTGCATGTTTTTTGACCTTCTGGAGGCTCAAAACTTGATGAAATCTCTTGGTAATTGCTGAGCAGGTGTATCTTTGCATGAAAAATCTAGAAATGCTAAGTTTTCCCAAAATGAAGTTGCCCATCGGATAGGTCGCGCGCGGCGCGCGACCTATCAAGGAGAAAAACCTGTTTTTTGCCCAAAAATTCATAAGTGACCAAAAATACTCAATTTTTTTTGAAATTGATGCTGTAGTGAGGTCATTTAATATCATGCTCCTTCAAGGAAACCTCAGCCAAGATGTGGAGGGGATCGGGCCTTTTTTGTCGTTTTAGTGCCTTAGCCAACCGCCCTTGAATCACCTTCATTTTTGCCTTGCATATGTGCATTCGGGCCCAATAGTAGTTTTTCATATTTCAGAGCAGGTCCTTATCTTTGTTGGCCTTAGCCAACAGCCTCTCCAAATGAGCATTGACCTGGAGAAGCATAGCCTCTCGCTCAACGGGTACCAAATCGCCGGGTCTCTTTCGAGCCAAGTTGCGGTCCTTATGAATCCTCCGCAACTCATCAAGAGTGTGCTCATCCTCCAACTGCTTGTTGCGCTGCTCTAAATATGTGATCGTCCATTGTGCTCCTTCCAATCTTCGCTGCAATGAATCATTTTCAGCTCTTAGGTGCTGAATGATCTCCTTTGACTCTAGACTAGGAGAACTGATATCAAGGTCAACAATCTCTATGTCTGGAACACCTGATGGCCCCTCATCAATCCTGGGCTGTTTGCCCCTCTCTGATACCTGTGCTATTGTCAGCGACGAGGCCCCTTCCACCTGGTGTGGAGATAACACTCGTGGTGCTGATGAAGAAGGCGAGACCCCTTCCACCTGGTGTGGAGATAATACTCGCCTAGCTGATGCAAATAGGGCTCTGTGGCCTCTCTGATAAGTGACCAATGGAGGAGAGCTGGCATGTCTGGTCTCAGGACTATCATGCTACTGTGAAGGCCCTCCCTCCTCATGAACAACCTCAGGGGGAGATGATGCTGATGCTGTGAAAAAATCCCGAGAGATAAAATTCTCCCATGGGATACCCTGCTGAGCCAACTGATGCATGACCACAAGCTGGATCAAACCATAATGATAAATGCTCCTATGTTGCTGTGCTGGGCTCCTTCTCTGCACCAAGGGCACCATCCTCTCAATATCCCGGCACATGAACCATGGTATGTTCATCATTCGTACCCGCGTGAAATGCATCAACAAGCGAATATGGTACGAATACACATATGAAAACCTGCCCTCACAGGTGAAATAGAGCATGATGAGCCTCATCATGGGAGCATACTCATCCCTCAAAAATCTGAAAGGAAACATACCAGTTATGGACCTCATGTAGGCAGGTTTAATGAAGGGCTCATAATGAAATATGTCCAACACTTTGCGTTTGTTCCACTCTTCTCCCACATTTGGTATTCCTGTTGCTTAATCAATACTTTCAGATGACAATATAAAATCCACCCCTGCAAGGTTTACATGCCCATTATGCAAATGCAAAACAAACAAGCGAGCCAATTCCCTATGATGCTGAATTTGAGAAATCCTCTCGCAAAATTCATAACATGAGAGGTAGCGGAAACATGTGACCGCAAGTGGACAAGCCTACAAATCAGTCAAAGAGGTGGGCTCCTCCATCTTATGGTGTCCACTCTTACCACCCCTGTGAGGCCTCCTTTGTATCTCAATTTTTGGCGTTGACTCATGGTCATCACTTTGCTCATAGTCGGTTTCGGTTTCTGACATGGTTTCAGGAGCAAAGTGGATGAAATGTACTGCTGCTTTTGCTCAAATGACCTGCTGTTTTTCCCTGTTTGTAATGCTGTTTCAAGGGGACAAATAGCACAAGGGAAATGTTAGGGAAGGGAGACTTTGAAGGGAAATTGGGAAAAATATATGAAATAGGGAAATAGGGAGTTAAGGGGAAGAATCATGACATACATATCATCATACAATTCCATTTGCAAGGATATTATGGGAAGTAGGGTTTAGGGTTTGATTCTTGATTTCTAGGAATAGGGGTAGGGTTTTAGGGGCTTTTGATATTTTGGTAGGGAGATTAGGTAGAAATGATATAGGAGGTGGTAAAGGGAAGTGGAGAAAAAGCGGGGTGACAAGGATGACCTTGAAACAACAAAACAAACCATAGTTCTACAAGCATTTTGACATTTTTAAAGCAAATATACATGAACCTCTCATTTCAATTTGACGACATTAAAACACCTTTCCCATGCTCATTTTTCTTTATCAAGTAAAATACTTTGATGATCAGAGACCTACCTGCAGTCTTGAAGAATTTTGGGGTCGTTTGGGAGTTTACTGGCGGTTTTTGTAGATGAATTACCAACAAGTCGCGCGCAGGTGCTGATAGGTCGCGCACGCTCGATAGGTCGCGCCAGTGTAATTTTTCAACTGGATGAACCCCCCTGATAGGTCGCGCGCGCTCAATAGGTCGTTCGCAAGTGTTGACAGGTCGCGCGCGGGCTCAGCTTGCCAATTTTGCTCAATTTCTCTCCAAATCGCCCAAATCGCTCTTCACTATTGCTTTGAGGCAAATGATGATCAAATAGAAGGAGAGGGGGGCTTTATAGGCTTGATTTAAATTAATTTCTCCTCAAACCCTCTTTCTAATGTTTTTAACTTGACACATTTTCAAAATTTAAATGCTGTTGACTTTATGGTTTTCTTTTGTCCTGAAATTGTTTAAACTGATGCTTTGCCTTGAAAATTTTTGTAGGGAAAGCTTCTGAGGAATCTTGGCAAAGGGGACCAGGGCTGCATGCTGTCTTTGAAAACTTTTGAATTTTTACAATTTTTTACAAAAATGAGGAAAAAGACCTTGTCTTTAAAAACAGGGTTTTTAAATCCAAGGTTAAAATTAGCTGTACAAGATGAAATCTTTGAAGAAATCTTTGAAGAAAAACTTTAATAGTCATCCCTCTGTCCTGCTGGGCATTTATTGACCTTTAAAGACATGACCTCAAAGACAAATTGGACCTAAACCTAGACCTAGGACTTTGACAAGACAAGGAACCTTGAAAGAATTTATAGACTGAAACAACTTGATCCAGCAGTGCCAAGAGGGGGATAAAGACACCAGCTCCTCCATCAGGGTTATGGCATGCCTAATGGAATGCAATGAAATGACACTGATGAGACACCTACTTATGCAAATGCAAAGAGTTTTGATCGTTGATGGAGGGCTACTAGATCGACTCTAACAAATGGAAAGGTACATGTGTGAAAAATAAATTTCAAAGAATCATTTACTCTTGGATTCAGGGTTGAAATTTTATATCAAGTTGGAGGAAGTCCACTGGGAGTCATGTCTTGCGACACATCTCTTCAATCTGAACTATGGCACCTGAGGTGTGTTCATCTTCACTATAAGGCTCTACCCGATGCAAGGAAGATGGTTATAGGTATGCCCGAATTCAAAATAGAGCATGAAAGTGTATGTCAGGGATGTGTCGATGGAAAACATACAAGGGTACCATTACCCTCAAGTGATAGAAAGACCACAAACATTTTGTAATTGGTTCATTTTGATCTATCTGCTATGTTGCATGTGACATCATTAGGAGGATATTTATTGTGTTGTCTTTGTGGATGACTTCTTTAGAAAACCTTGGATATATTTCTTGAAAAAGAAGGACAAAATATTCTCATGGTTCTGTGCCTTCAAAGCCTTGGTGGAAAATGAAATAAGGAAGAAGATCAAGATATTGATGACCGATAATGGAAACAAGTATGAGTCAAATGAATTCAGTGACTATTGTAGGGAAGCTATCATTAAGAGGGAGACTACTACTACATATACTCCTGAGCAAAATTGTGTTGCTGAAAGGAAGAATCGTTCCATTATAGAAACCACTTGTGCCATGCTTCATGATCAAGGACTTCCAAAGTTCATATGGGGAGAAGCTGTCAACACTATTGTGTACGTTCAAAATCAATGCCCTCATCAAGCATTGAACTCCAAAACTCTCGAAGAATTTTTCACCAGTAAGAAACTTGATTTTTCTCATTTCATAATTTTTAGTGGTCCAGTATACTTTCATGTGCCGAAAGAAAAAAGAAGTAAATTAGGCATCTGGGAAGAAAGGAATTTTTGTGGGCTACAATTAAACTTCCAAGGCATATAGAATTTATGCGCCTAGTCAAAGAGAAGTATAGTTGAGTTATGATGTCACCTTCGATGAGGATGCTTCCCTAAGGAAGATTAGCAACCTTCCTATTCCAAGGAAGGATAAAGAAGAAGATGCAGGAAATCAGGAAGATTCACAAGATGAGTCGATGCCCGATGTTGAAGAGCTGATGGATTCCATTGGTCATCCTCCTCATGAGCCCTCCTCCTCCAAAAGGAGACCCTCATGCTTGAGGGAAACTCTCGAATATGCCGAGAGACATGTTGCACCGAGGGGGATATTTCATCAAAGCAAGAAGCCTAATAGGTACCAAGGGTACTTAAATATTATGAGCACCATTATTCAGTTTGAACCTTGCCCATTCGAAGAAGCTATGAAGAAAAAAGGATGGAAGGATGGTATGAATGAAGAGTACGAATCAATTATGAAGAATGATGTCTGGGATGTGATCTCTAGACCCCAGGACAAATCTGTTGTCACCTCTAAATGGCTCTACAAGATCAAGCATGGTGTTGATGGAAATGCTGAGAATTTCAAGGCCATATTTGTTGCTCGAGGCTTCTCTCAACAGGAAGATGTAGATTATGATGAGATACTTTCACCTGTTTCTCACTACACCACCATCCATTCGATTATAGACCTTGCTGCCTTGCAAGGATGGAATCATCACCAGATAGATGTCAAGATTTCCTTCTTGCATGGTTCACTTAAGGAGGAAGTCTATGTGGAACAACCTAAGGGGTTAGTTCAAGATTGTCATACACATGTATGCAAGTTGAAGAAATCCCTCTATGGGTTGAAGCAAGCACCCTAGGCTTGGTATGAGATGATTGATAACTATCTAATGAAGCTGGAATTTACAAGAAATGAAGCTGATCTGAACATTTACTTTAAGGTTGAGAATGATAGACCTCTAATCTTGGTGCTCTATGTGGATGATCTCTTTCTTACACGTGTAGACCCTCTTATTCATCAATGTAAGAGAGATTTGGCTTTTGAATTTGATATGAAGGACCTAGGACAGATGCATTACTTCCTAGGGTTGGAGGTCTGGCAAAATCAAGGGGAGATTTTTCTTTCTCAAGGAAAATATGTTGTGAAGCTATTTGAGATATTTTGGATGGTGGACTGCAAGTCTGTGACTACTCTAATGGAACTTAACTTCAAGAAGTTATGCGAAAGTGTTGTCGAGCCCAATTTGGTAAATCCTTATGAGTATCGTCAACTCATAAGGGCCCTGATGTTCTTGGTGAACTCCCTTCTGGACATATGGTTTGCAGTGAACACATTGAGTCAGTTGATGGTCAAGCCTTATCGTATACATTGGATTGGTGCCAATAATCTATTGATATATCTCTAGGGCATCATCACTTATGGATTGAGATACACTATTGGGAATGTGAGGCTCCATGGTTACTTTGATGCTGACTGGGCTGGCAGTGTGGTGGATCGCAAAATCACATCTGAATGTTGCTTCTCTCTAGGTTCTTCTTCAATATCATGGATAAGCAGGAAGCATAAGTCAGTTTCTTTAAGCACTTCTTAGGCTAAATACATTGCTGCTAGTTTGGCCTCCTGTGAAGATGTTTGGTTGAGGAAGCTCTTTAGTGAGATGTTTAGACATGTGTTGGACACCACCATTATCTCTTGTGACAACCAGAGTTGGATTCATCTTTTTGAGAATCTCGTGTTCCATAATCACTTGAAGTATATTGATATCAAGTACCACTTTATCCAGGATATGGTACAACAGGGAGAAATAAGGCTCCATCATATTGGGACCGATGAGCAGGTCCTGCTATTCTTATGAAGCCCCTTGGGAAGCTAAAATTCTTAACCTTCTGTCAACAAGTTGGAGCCGTGGAGATAACCTCTTATGAGGGTCATGTATGAGATGGATATTGAGCTCTAGGAGCTCTGGGGGGCTTGCGGTACTTCTTGGAGCGATGAGCAACTATAGGGTGACTCACCCTCCCTTAATGGTGTGTTGTGTACAGGGTGAATGCTTCACCTTTTCTTGTGATACCCCATGGTAGCATATGAATAAGCTGAGTGGTTCACCCTCCCCTATGTCATATGAGAAGGATGAATGGTTCACCTTCTCCTATCGGCACATCATACCCATGTAGTCCGGGACTCATGGAAAGTACCTCTCATCTGGCCAATGAGTAGGGAAATGAGTATGGGGACCATAGTGCTACTGATGGACACATCATGTACTATCGTACTCCCTATACTAGGATGTTGATATTGATATGGGATCAATGGAAACTAACTACGGGTGAGTTAAGAGGTGGTATGACACACTCTCTGGTGTTGTAGATTGACTTCGTGTTAGTGGAGAATGGTATGATGCATTCATGATCATTTCTTATTTCTTCATGGTAAAGCAGAGCATAGTAGAGTAGTAAAGTGATAGGGATGGTATAGATTGTCAGACAGTTTGGAAGGTGATGTTCTCCCTAGTTGAGAGGGAGTGTTAAATTTGGAAACTAGGGCCAAACATCACTTTACATAGCTCTTATGAGGAAGCTGATATTTTTCTTAGATTCCTCTTTTCGAGAGGTGTAGGATTGATCTAAATATCATCCCATTTTGACATGCACAAATGAAGTTATGAATTTATTTTGATTATGGAAAAATTGTCAAGGTCGGCCAGCCATCAAATTAGCCTCCTCCAGCCTTCGACGTTGCATATAAAAACAAGGTGCCTCCTCCTCATTTTGGAATCTCATCTCATTCATATTTCTCTCTCTCATCTTGATTGGGTACGGATTTATGGGCCTCTCTCTCTCCACACATGTGAAGGAAGACTGTCTTTTCTAACTGATGCGTTGACCAGATTTGACCAAAATTTCAGGAGACCAAAATTTTAGGAAGCCGAAATTTCAGGAGGCTAACTTTGACCAGTGTTGAACCTGCTTGACTTCAGTTTTTTGAGGGAGACTTCTGTTTGGGCAAGCTGTTGTTTTGGGCACAAAAATCGAGGCAGTTCGACCCCTACATTGACCAGCATTGATTGCCCTAATTCAGGTTGTTGCGTTGACTTTTGTTGACCATATTTGATTGGTTATTTTCAGATTGTTTTGGGTTGCATTATCTTGTTTTTGGAGGCCGAGTTGACTAACGTTGACCGAGCTATTTTTGAGGTCAATATCATCCCTATTGACCAACGTTGACTTTCTGGTTAGGGCTTTCTATTTCTGTTGTTTTCACTAATCAGTGTGGGCAAGTGAATATTGTAAATTGTACTCTCTCTCTGTGCTGAAATTTTGAAGAAATAAGAAGAATTGATGAAGGGTTTCCCCACGTTGGGGTTTGTCCCTGGTTGGTGCTATATCTTGTGTCCTTTTGTGTTGGCTTGTCTTCTACTATTATTGGTTATGTTCTATCTACATTTTAATATCATGTTGATGTGATTGCTATACTGGATATGATATTGAGCTAATAAATAAAATTGAAGTAAAATTGCTCTAAGCATAGAACATACCATTGTTATCCTAAAACTAACAACTTCTCATTTGGACTACTTATCTTGTCATATTGAAATCCAAAAGAGAGATAAACATTTATACAAGGTTTAAGCAGATTTTATACTACATTATTTCTACTTTCTTATTTTCAAAAAATAATTAATTTCCACACAGAGGTTATTAATATTCCACCTAACAAATCCCTATATAGAAGAGTTAAAAAAATTATCTTGTTTCTCAAACATATAAACTAATAATCATGTTAATAATATTTCCACAGTTAATTATTATAAATCCATTAAATATAAATCATAAAAATTTAAAATGGCCTCATTACAATCTTTTCATTACAATAACTAGGATTAATAACTATAAAAATACCATTAAATTTTGTATTTTAACATGTACAAAATTTAAAAATAAATAATTATAAATGGAATTATCATTATCACTTACCATTTTAACCTTTGACAAGTTACATTAGTCAATATCCTTCTACTACAATGTGTGCAATGGGGAATAATCTTTTGAAATTTTAATAGGCCTAATATTGACAAGTCACTATCTTTTGCAATAGGGATAATCTTTTTGCAATATGTTTTTTTACACAGGTGGGAAAAACTATCATAACTCAGTTGTCAAACCAACAACCATCTCTAGCTGCTAACCGTGAATGCAACCTAACTTATCACTATTAATCAAGGAAAATCACGCCACCTGGAATAACTCATTGGTGGTCTGTAAGGGGACAGGATTTCACTCTTCCTTATGCCTATGGGTCTTGGGTCATTAACATATTTCCTTACATCCAAGAAAGATGAGATCTTAGCCAAGCAAAAGTAGTTTTATAGAATACTCGAGAACCTTTTCAATATGTTAAAAGTATAGTGATTAAAAAGCATTTTTTTATATCTTTTATTTAAAAGAAATTAATTTACTTCTATAAAGAACTTGACGGAGGTCAAAAAACTATAAAAACTTCAAACTTGATACTTGATCCAACTTGATACTCTATCTATATCCATCCCTTTCAAAATTACGACATGGAATTTGCCTCTTTATTTCGATGTACATCTCCAATTTTATGTCCAACCCTATGTCCATAAAACTAAATACCATCCTCTTAAGAGTTGAACATGGAAGTTGTTTTTGTGGGTCAACACCCATGCAAATTCCCAACCCTAGCCTCTTTCCAATAAATTTCTTCCTCTTGGGAAGATCCCCTCTAAGATCCACAACCCTGTCGGACCCTCTTTCCATGAAGCTACCTTTCCTGAACTACTCATCATTTTAGTAGTTATCACATCAACATCCTCATAAATCCGTCTCTACAACGAGTGAATGAATGGATCATCTTAGACCCTTCATGTGCCAAAAGAGTGCAATCGCCCCCATTTTTTTAAGGGAAGAATTTGTGGGAAACTAATATATACACATTATTGATCCATTAATGCGCAACATAGTATTTTCCACCAACCCCAACGGAAGTTGTGGGCAACTAATATATACACAGTGTTATTGATCCACTAATGTGAAACACAGTATATGCTACCAGCCCCATTTTTATAAGGGCAGAAGTTGTGGGAAACTAATATATAAACAATGTTATTGATCCATTAATAGGAAACATAGTATATGCCATCAGTTATATAATATAATTTCTTAACCAAAATTGTGTGTCTATTTCTATTTACACTCCAAAGCCCTCATTTGAACCTTTTTCGATGAAGCTTCCTCCATCTCCCCCTCTTGCACAGATTTGTGGATGACCTATTAGTTATGTATTAAGTTTCATTTTCCACAATAGCTTTGTAATGAACGTGGATCTCTTCAAAGTGCGATGGAATTCCATTGTCAACGTATTTGATTTTCTTACGGCTTTGGATTATTTGTGTATTATTTTTTAAGTTATCTATTACATCAAAATTCACAAGTGTTAATAAACTTCCAAAACATTATCATTATATTTTTTATTGGGCCTAGGTAGATTCCAGAGTGGTGGTTAGTCCACAAGATTGACTGCCAACAAGGTGAGTGTGAAAATCCAACATTCCCCCTCAAAGCCAAATCATAAATCCCAATGGTTTAGAAGTTTTGTAACACCTGCAGGTTTTGGTGTAATTAAAAACATCAACAATTGTGGCTACCTGATATAAGAAAGAGTATTTACGGTACCAGTTAGTCCTTTCAGAAGAAACTTATATGGACGCTAATCCTCCACATCTTATTTTCATTTGCGCATCGAATTATAAATCAATTCTCTGAACAATGTGTTTCCAAAGGAAAATAACACTTTGTTTTTACGACATTATGGTTACAGGGAAGCAAAGAATACATATCCTTTTGACAATAGAGAGGATGAGAGACTGTATGTTTTCACAGTTATTCATATTGGGAGAAATGTTTCGGATGAAACTGTGTAGAGGATTTTATATTTTGATGATGGGTGGAGAGTCCACCCAAAAAGTTGGACATGATATAAAATCCTCTACACAGTTTCATCCAAAAAAGTTCTCCCAATAAAGAGGATGTTGTAAGGAAGCTTCTACAAAATATAATAATGTTCATGTTATATAATATCGATCAATGTGCACATTATTTTTATAATTTACTTTACTTACCAGTTGTGTTGGTGAAGATTCAAGGAGTGCACTTTATATACTTTTTATTTGAAAGGTTATTTTGTTTCTTTCTATTTGAAGAAAAATAATTTTTAATCATTAAATAGTTTTATCTCTCACTCTATTTAAAATAAAATTAATAATTATCGAATAAATATTAGGATTATTTTTAATAATCATTAACATCCAATCATATCAATATGGCGTATAGAACTTTAAGAAAGTAAGAGATTAATTGAAATTATTTAATATTTTATTTCCTAGTTCACCATAATGGTGTTGATTTAATAGGTCAAAAAGGTTGGTGGTGGCAAAGATTTGGAAAATTAGAAATGCGAGTAAGAACAGGGCAGTCCATATTTCATATAGTTTCAGATAACATCTCATCCTGATTTTATACAAAATAAAACACTAATTTTTATTTTTTTTTATAGGCTTGGTAGGCCCTTTTTCATTCATTCATTTTCATCAAAAGTAGGTTACAACCATAGTCAATACGTTTAGTAGCCTCAACTTTCCCATTGGAAAAATAGGTATGTTGGCCACTAAACATCATTATATGTCATCCAAAAACAAAATATTTTAATTTTTTCTAACAATACCTCATAGGACTGAATGTCTAGAAACCATATACATCCTAAATATCTATAGCATAGAAACCTAGTTGACATATACATCATAGAAAATTAAACAAAAAACAAGTGCAACCATAAACAAGCAAACAATTAATCATTAGAGGACTCCACTGGAGTTGGGTCCTTTGCACTTGAACTCGATAATTCAGATTGAGGAATTGTTGATGCCTCAAAAATCCTAGCACCAACATTGGGGATAACCACCCAGTTCAGACCTTAGTACAGCTCCTTTTCCATTTGGTCTGGTGGCTCTGACTGGATATTATGGGACTAGTTTCGCATATAATGAATGGTTTGATGGATGATTGTTTTATAATGTATAATAAGGATGATAAGTGCTTTAAACTATGACTCAAAAATATACAAATATGCTTATATAACCCAGGTAATGTACTAACAATGCAATTTCTGATTATTTCTAATAAACAAATAATCATATAGATGAATTACTGATCGATAGGAAGATGCATTCATAGATAATGATTACTTTGTTTAAGATATTAAACAAAGTAATTATTAATAAAACATATTGCATTCATAACAATGTATATCGCTGACATATATCTTTAAAGGAAAACAATTCTAAATATTTAGAAATGACATGATAAAGAATTATTTGAACAACATACATATATCAACAATAGCAACCTTTAAGTCTTTTTTTAGAAAGTGTTGTTAAAAAAAAAAATCGCTCTGCTCGGGACGAGACAACCCTAATCCTTGCTCACTCCTGGCCTTCCAAGCTCGTGCCGCAGCGCATCTTCTAACCTCCTTTCCATGGATGCGCCTTCAGGAGGGGTGGGATACTCCCCCCCTCCTTTCAACGGTTCTACCTCTGACATTTTAAAGCCCGCAGTGCCTCTGTCCCCTCCTGGCAGTTTCCCAGAAACAGATCAGGGATCCAAACTAGTCAATAATGAAGCTAATCCCTCAGCAGTGCGTGAAGAAGATGACAAAGATAAAGGCGTGAACCAAAAGTCTTCATCGTCACAACCAAAGGCGACCTTGGCAACATGCATCCCGAAAGCTGCAGAACGAATCAAAGTCGACCTCCCCAGTCATCGAATCAACAGCGAAATCCAATTTATGCAAGACCACGCGCTCATAGGCAAATTCCTAGGTTTTTGGCCAACTGAAAAGGCTCTGCAGGGCTGGATAGCTTCAAAATGGAAGCCCAAAGGACAAGTCACTCTGCAGCTTGGCCCCAAAGGTTTCTTCACGGCCATTTTCCACTGTGTGGAGGACAAATCTTGCATATTTGAAGGCAGCCCGTACTTCTTTAACTCCTCAGGTCTATACCTTCGTGACTGGAAAGCTAGGTTTAACCTAGATAAGGAAGATTTTAGTTGGGCTCCAGTATGGATACGTATGTACTCCCTTCCTGTGGAGTACTGGAAAGAGGAAATGCTAGCGGACATCGGCAACAGATTAGGGGTTTTTATCAAAGTTGCTGAGGAAACCAAAACCCGTAGATACACCTCATACGCCAGGATTTGTGTCCAGATGCACTTGACCAAAGCTCTTGCAGACTTGTTAAGTCTCTTTCATGATGATTTTGAATGGATCCAACCATTAGATTACGAGCATATCCCTTTTCGTTGTCAGAAATTCCATGAACATGGCCATCTCTTCCGAGATTGTCCTCTGAATACCCAACCCAAATCCTCTGCTAATGAATCTAGCAAAGACTCTGAAGGATCCATCAAAGTTCCTAATCACCGGAGGCATGCAAAGAAAAATCCTGCAGTCCCAGAAAGCCCCAAAAAACCTGATTCCTAGAACAGATTCATTTTGCTCTCCTCTCTTGATCCCTCAGAGAATCAAAGCTCAGATCCTCAGGAGATACCCTCCCTATCCTCATCCACCCAGTTTATCAACGCTTCTCGGACATCCTCCGCATCTGATCCTTCTAGCCTACTAATCTCCTCTGACTCGGAAAACCCTGTTCTAGGTACTGGCTTACATCCCCCTTCCTCGGAGAAATCTGTTCCAGAGTCAGGCCAGCAGTCCTCTGCAATGGAGCTAGATGCAGCTCTAGCCCTCAGCCTGCATGACAATGCATCTATGGAAGATCAGAATACCCCCACAATCATGGATGAGGATCCAGAAAATGTCAGTTTGGATGGTTTGGATATCCTCAAATTAGAAATAGCTTGCAAGAAGAAAGAATACAACTTAATACCCCCTTGGCAAATAGACAGGCTGGAAGGAGTTCTAACCAAAGCTTAGCACAATAAAAATCTTGGTATACAAGCAGGAAGCCCCTGGGATGGAAAAAAAATTCTAAAAGAAACAAAGAAAAGAGGGCGCAAAACAGACTTGCAAAGGACCATTATCGTAGGAGAAATACTTATGGAATTCGGGCGATTCCCTAAGTTGACAAAGTTCTACAAACCCAAACCCCATTGTTCCTCATGAAGCTTATCTCTTGGAATGTGAGAGGGCTCAACAGCCCCTCAAAACACAGAATGTTAAAAAACTTGATCCAGCAAGAAAAACCATCATTAGTTTTTCTTCAAGAAACGAAAAGTAATAACACTGCTATAGAAAGAATCCTCAATAAGGTCTGGTCAGGCAGCTGCTCAGTTTCAGTAGATGCCTCTAGGGCTTCCGTAGGACTAGCTATCTTGTGGAACTCGTAGGTTCTCACTCTACAAGACTTTTATGCCACCCATTTCCTCATCCAAGCATCCTTCCATCTCATCGGCACAAACATCCATGGACATCTTTCAAATGTATATTTTCCACAAAATTTACAGCAAAAATTAGAACTTTTGGATACTCTCACCATTCTCAATTCTAACAGGAAGTTCCCCCTCTGGATTGGTGGCGGCGATTTCAACATCATAACGAAGATGGAGGAGAAACACGACGACAAAACAAGGTTAGAAGGTGACAGTAGCGGCCTCAGAGAATTTATTCAAAGTAATCAATTAATGGATATTCAGACTTCCAATGGTGTATACACATGGACCAATAAGCGTAGAGGTACTCAGCATATCGCTTCCAGGCTAGATCGGTTCCTCATCTCGGACAATGCCATACACCTGGGAGGAGACTTTCATGCCTCCATATTGCCCCAAGGAGGATCAGATCACTGGCCCATTATGTTACAATGGTCACGGCCAGGTACAAGATGCAACAAACCTTTTCGATTTGAAGCCTTCTGGTTCTCAAATCCTAACTTCAAGACAGTGGTTAGTGAGGCATGGCAATCCTTCATCCCACCTGAAGGAGCCAAAATGTTCCAATTCCAACAGAAATTAAAAAACCTAAAACAAGTTCTCAAAGTTTGGAACCGCACTCAGTTTGGCAACATTTTTGAGAATCACAAACGGTTGCAACAACAAATGAGCGCACTACAACAGACTATCATATTGGAAGGTAGGACAGAAGAGCAGGCACATCAGGAGTAGACCCTTTGGAATAAAATTGAGGCTTGCAGGCAGCAAGAAGAAATCCTATGGCGTCAAAAGTCCAGAATCCGGTGGCTCAAGGAAGGGGAGAAGAATACAAAATTCTTCCACAGATCCACCATCCAAAGAAGAATGCACAACAACATTGCATTCATCAACAATCAACAAGGGGAAAGATTAGAAGTGCATGAAGACATGGAAAAGGAATTTAAAGATTACTTTCAGGAAATTCTCAGGGAGCCTCCAGGAAGCAGAGATCAAGCAATCAGAACCATCACACAACACATTCCTAAAATCATAACGGAGGACCATAACAATAAACTGCTCCAGTCTATTTCACTACAAGAGGTAGAAGCTGCGATGCCCCAATTCAAGAATGGCAAGGCACCTAGTCCTGATGGTTTCACTGCCAATTTCTTTCACGAGTTTTGGGAGCTCATCAAGACAGAGGTATGGGAATTAGTGGAGGAATCAAGAACTATGCACTGGATTCTACCCTCCCTAAATGCCACTTTCTTAGCACTAGTACCTAAAGGGGATGAACCAAATACGCCCGAAAAATATAGGCTGATAGCACTATGCAACGTCATCTACAAGCTTATCTCCAAAGTACTGGCGAACAAGCTCAAACCTCTCCTTCCTCTTCTCATCTCGCCGGAGCAGACTGGATACGTAGAAGGGCGGCAGATAATGGACGACATCATTCTTTCAAATGAAGTAATCCACTCTCTAAAGCTTCTGAAAAAACCAGGTATGATTCTAAAGCTGGATCTCTCTAAAGCTTTTGACAAACTCAGCTGGAATTATATTCATCAGATGTTATTGGCATTTGGTTTCAATTCCACTTGGACAAGATGGATCATGAATCTCATCTCCTCTCCCTGTTTCTCAGTCCTGCTCAATGGTTCCCCCTCATCGCCCTTCCGCCCCTCCCGTGGTATTCGTCAAGGGGATCCCCTATCCCCCTTCCTTTTTTTCCTCATGGCAGAATGGCTCAGTCATTTTCTCCACTCTGTCGTCTCTTCTCAAGCTCTAAAAGGCATTTCTCTCCACGATCTTCATCCCTTATCCCACCAACAGTTTGTAGACGATACTATGTTATTTGGCCACCCCTCCTCTCAAGAGGCTAAAGCCTTCAAAAATCTGCTCTCTCTCTTCTCTGAAGCCTCTGGTACCTCCATCAATGCCTCTGAATCCCAACTCTTCTTTTTTAATACCCCTGCTACCACTCAAAGGAATATCAGACGTATTCTGGGATTCTCTACAGTAGCGCTTCCATCAAAATACCTAGGGGCTCCGTTGTTGGACTCGGCCATTAAGCACGCTTCCTAGAGGACTCTTTTAGACAAATTGGAATCAAGGCTCTCGTCCTGGACTTTTCGCTCTCTCAATATGGCCGGCAGACTCATCTTGATCAAATCGGTTCTCCAGGCCATGCCACTGTATCTATTTTCTATCCCGGCAATGCCAAAATGGGTCCTCAAAGAAATCCGCAATCATCAGAGAAATTTTCTGTGGGGATCTTCTGGTCTCAATAGGAAATGGGCTCTTGTCAATTGGAAGGAGGTCTGCCAGCCAAAATCAGAGGGTGGGCTCGAACTAAGGGATCCTCTCCAAAGCAACAACACAATGGGAGCTCGTATATGGTGGAATTGGATCTCCAAACCAAAAATACCCTGGGCGCGGCTATGGCAAGCAAAATATGCCCCAGGAAGCCAATGGAGTGACCTCATCAGAATCAAAACTACAACCCCAGGCTCTTTGATTTGGAATCCCACAAAGCTTCATAGTGCCTTTATTCAAGAGCATAGTTTCTGGGAAATTCATTCAGGTACCACAACCAGGTTCTGCGAGGACCCTTGGCAACAACTCCCAAAACTAGCCGCTCTGTTCCACAAGCCAATCTGGCAGGTTTCTATGTAGCAAGCAAATCTCACCCATGTTCATCAATTCTGGCAGCAGCAGACACTCCAAGATTTTCAACTTTGGAAACCCGCTAGCACCTGGTAGGCCGATTGGCAAGGGGAAACCTATACCGAAATCGATCAGAAGTTAAATCACAGAAGAATCAAATATTCAAACCAACAGGACAAACTGCGTTGGGGACATACGCTAAGGGGAATGTTTACCACCAAGGAATCTTACCAGCTTCGCTACTCAGCTTCCCAGACAGACAAGGATCAGATATGGGAAAGGGTCTGGCAAGCAGGAATATGGCCCAAGGTTTCCACATTTCTATGGCTTTTAAGCAAGAGGCGCATCCTCACCTGGGACAATCTGCAAAAAAGAGGATTCATTGGCCCATCGAGATGCCCCAATTGCAATCTCAACTCTGAATCCATTAGGCATCTCATGGAGACTTGTCCTCTAGCAACTCAACTATGGGAGAAAATTGAACAATGCAATAGAAGATCGGAAGAACGGATGGGAGATATCACAGAAACCATCAGAAAATGGCCAAAGCACCCTTTTCAAAGTCCACTTCTAAACTCTCTGTGGAATCTAATCCCAGGCTTTCTCTGTTGGATACTCTGGAAGGAAAGGAATAGTAGATTTTTTGACAACATCAGCAGGCCAATTGATACTCTGTGGCTTCTTCTGAAACAAAATAACCAAGAAACTCTAGCTATCAGAAACTGGCAAGACATGGATCTGCCAGAACCTCAGGAACGTCTCATCATGAACGCCTGGAATCTGGACCTGTCCTTTTTGGCCCATGTCAAAGCTCGTCCACCAACCAGTTCTACCTCTCCTCTCACTTGGTCCCCTCCTGCAATCAACTCATACAAATTGAATTTTGATGGGGCAGCCAAGGGAAATCCTGGGCCAACGGGATTTGGGGGGGTCTTCAGGAACAATATGGGCATAGTACTGCATATCTATTATGGAACCATTGGTAAAGACACCAACAACGCTGCTGAATTGGAAGGACTGTGGAAAGGGATTTGCATTGCAGATCAAAAAAACTTCTTCCCATTAGAGGTTGAGGGAGATTCCCTTATCCTAATAACAACAGCCACCAGAATTCAAACAGGTACTTCGGCAGCCAAGATAGCTTCTAGCTGGAGGCTGCTTAGCCGACTGGAACTTTTGGAGGAAAGGCTTCGGAATCCCCAAAGCATTACCTTCAAGCATGTTAGACGCACTGCCAACAAAGTAGCAGATAGATTGGCGAATCAAGGGGTAAACCAGCAACTCCCTTATTTCTTAGGACCCCTCGAAGACTCAGATGATGAACAACTCAAACATGAATGCACTTCTCTGGTAAAATAGGACTACTCGCTCCGGGATGTGGGTGATTGACAGGCCACAAGGTACATTGGAGGCGCATCGAATGGGCAGGTGTCAGCCCAAGTGCGCCACGGGTTACAGTTATGGGTTGGCGAGCTGGTCTCGCACAAGTATATTTATGGCTGCATTAACTTTCTCCTATAGTCTCCTGGTTATCTGCGCAATGGCTCTCAATATGTTTGTCACTCCCATGGCTCCGTCGCAGACCATCGATGCCATAAAGGTTGTTGCTCTGAGTGTTTCCCTGAGCCACTCTGTTAGTTCGCTTCTGCTCATCATTCCTTCGCTCGGCTCAAGAGCTTTCTCTATTCGCTTGGCTCTGGTTCCAGGGACTCACGGACTTGTCTGGGCTCCATTTCCGCTTCTCTCTGGGCACTCGTTTCTTTGTCATTCCTCTTTGTGCATTCGCTCCTATGTCAAGCCTCTGCACATCATCATGCTGCGTGAAAGGCCAGGAATGGGGAGTAGGCGAGGCAGTTCCCGCGGTCACGCCACCCATCAGCGGTCCACCCACATCGTAGACCCTTCCTCGGATGTGTTGGAATTTGGTCGTTGCAATCTTCCAGCCACCAAAAGTGGCAGAGGCAGGGGCAGAGGGCGAGTCAGGAATGATGACTGTGAACATAATGCTCATCCCATTGTCCGTTTCCGCATACCGTGTTCTTTGGTAAACTCATCCTTCATAGTCTCAGTTACAATTGAAAAGTGTGAGAATGCCCAAGGTTCGGGAGCGGCCCATCCTGGGGTTCCTGCAGATCAGAGGATGAAATATCCAAATGATAACCAGCGCCAGGTCATGGGAGGCCTTTCTGTGGTGAATTCTGAATCAAACGCAGGTCTGAGCGCGCCAGCAAGAGGAGAGCCTATAGGCTCAGAGGTCCATCGGTCTGACTCTGAGGACTCAGCTCAATTTGGGTGTAGGTTCATTGAGGAACCATATACCTCAGAGGACGATTGATCCAGCCCGTGCCTCCGTTTTATGCAGTTTCTGAAGTAGGAGTTCGCCTCCCTTTTGAGTCTCGATGTTAATGTATGTTTCAGGTCTCTGTCAGTTAATGCTTTGTTTATGTTTAGCGATGGATAGCTGTGGGTCAATTTTGAGTTTTATGGGAGTAAAAAACACTGTTGTAGGTCTTCCACGTATATAGGTCAAGCATCTTTTTGTAAAATGCCAACTTCATGGCAAGAATTTTCAAGGCAGCTGCCTTGCTGTAGCACTTTTTATATAAATAATAGGAGTAGACTGATTGAGAAAAAAAAAACAATAGCAACCTTTAAAAGGAATGCTTCATCACATAAGGAAATAAGACAAAAGAACAGTGATAAAAATACCACATGCATTTGAGTCTTTCCGATGTGAATAACAATCCGATTCCACTTTATTGTTTGAGAAAATCTTCCAGGAGATACAAAAGTGCAGGTCTTGAAAACGTTTCTTCACAAAAATGTAGAACCTTGATCCACTACTGATAAAAATATATTCAGAAGTACAAAAGTGAAACTTCTCAAGTCAAATCTTATACAAATTGAGGACCCTTTCTTCAAAGACATGAAAGGGTTTAAATAATAAAATAAAAACTAACTGTCAATAAAAATCGCTTTGAGCTGTTGAAACTGCAAACATGAAAATCTGGGATTTGATTTATGAAAATAACAGTGCGATAGCCTTTTAACTGATTCATTGTATCTACTTCTTCTCTTGCACTTGCAGCTGACAAATTGAGAGCATTTGCTGAATTTCTAGAGGGTGACTCAGCCTAGAATGTAGTTGAGCTGTGTACGTAGCATCTAAAAGTTCGGGAACCATGAGATTGACAGCGTCGGCAAGGCATTTGGTGGCCATCTATTGATTTTGTGACTTTACTAGGAAAAACCAAAATGCATCCCAAGTCAAGTCTTGTACTTTGTTGATTTGTTCTTCTCCGCTGGCTAGATACTGTCTCCATTGATCTTCTAATGCTTTTTCTTTCGAGATATTTCCTAGAGAGCAATCGGAGATCAAGTTAGTTAGATATAAGCTATCATTTACCAACTCGATCACATTTTTCCTTGTAGCCCTAGCTCTGGAAGTAGCTCTTTCGGCCTTAATTAACTATGATTCCCACTCTGAAAACAAGATTTCTTTGTGTGATTCTTGGATTTTTGGTAGATTAGCAACCATGCCTTCTTCTAAACATTGCCAGGAGAGAAACTTTGTTACCTTATCATTTTCGTTTTCAAATTCTCACCTGGTGTCAATTGCCTGTTCAACGAGTGATGTAGTGATAGTGCACAATGGGTCAACCAATGATATCTTATGGCAAAGGATATTTAGTTGTCGAGATAAGGCTTTAGTCACTTCCAGGGCTTCTTTCTTGAATTCCTCAACCTTCGGATAACCCTTGAATTTTTCTACCTGTAATTTCAGCTGTGCAATTTGTTCTTCTTTAGTTTTATTTTCCTGTTGAATTGTCGCTTGAAGCTTGTTGAGTTCTTGAGACAACTTTAGTTGTTTCTAAAGAGCCTATTGATTGATATTTTTCTTCTCCAAACTTAGCTGTTCTTTTAGTTTCTCATTCTTCTCTTTTTTCTTTGCTAGCTATTGTTCAAGATGTCTGATCTTCTACTGTTCCAATGTCGTTTGCTCTTCAACTTGGGTGATCCTTAGATCCTTTTCCTTGATCGGTTGGCTAACTTCGGAAGCCTTGTCCATTGTAGCAGCTGTATAGGCACCTGCATATTGAGACAACTTAGTTAAATCCTCAGAAGGGTTGACTTCTGAGTCTTTCCATACCACATTCATCAGTTCAACTTGAGGAGTTGAGAATGTTCCCTAGTCAATTTTCCTCCTTTTCCTTTGTCTTTTGACCACAGCCCTATGCTTTAGACTATGAAATACATCCAGGGGTGGTATTTCCTCTACCTTCAACACAATATCTTCCGAAGGATTCTCTGGAATTATTTCAATGTCTTGCTAAGTGTTCACTATGCCGACTACCCCTTCAATTTTAGTACTAGTAACAATAGGCTCCTGTGTTGTGGGCAATTCTGGCATAGTGATGTTTTGGGAGTCATTCTAGTTCTTGATCATTTGATCGAACTACTCCCATTCCTTGATTAAGTTGGAATCAATATTTCTTACTGTATCTAGGAGCTCGTTGGTCTTTTCATTTGTCTACTCCTTTTTAGGAATTTGGTCCTTTTCGGGACTCTTCTCCTTTTCAAGACTTTTTTCCTTTTCAGGACTCCCCTCAGTAGTTTTTTCTTCATCTGGCCTTCTTGCTGCACCATAGAGGTAGTGGCCAATAAATCCAGAGGCAGTTTTTATAACCTCTGTGTCTTGAACTACATAAACTTATCTCTCCCCTTGCTCCTAATTTGATCTTTGCTAGATGTTTTACCCGTGAAAATAACTCAGCCAAAGTGAACAAGTCATCATATTCATCTATCTCATGTTCAAATTTGGCAAGTTTCACCTGACTGGTGAAGTTGTAAGCCACTACTCTTGGATCATATTGTCTCTTAGGAATGACTGCTAACTTCAGAATTTTTATCTTCTCTGTTTCTTTCTCTGCATGTTTGAAATCATGCAATGTGTAAGTACCACAACGGAGGGGAAATGAAGGCTAAATTTGTTTCTTGGACTCTTTGAGGTTCGTAGACATTTCTGTTTCTGTTATCTAGTAAGCTATTTCTCTGGCCAATAGCTTATCAAGAATGTACAAGGGGAGAGCATGTGGATCTATGGTGCTGCCAAAAAGTCTAACATAGGTGAACATTTCTTCATCAAACTAACTGCCTATTGATGTTAGGTCAATGCTGGCCTCATCGGATAACCGAGGAGGAAGTTTGTTGAATATGGCCTGATGAATGAGTAAAAAAAAACCATGGAAAATTCTATATATATGATCTTTATAATGGGCCTTCGACAAATACTTATGATAAATGTGAATAGGGGTTGGGTCTTGAGGCGTCAATTTCCAACCTAGAATGGGGTAGTTAGAATTGAAACAGATTGTATCCATGATGTAGGCGCTCATATAGAATGGGCGTATTGTTCGGGTAGTTACAAACCTATTTCTTCTATAATCAAGGATTTGGTTGGCCATTTTATTTGATAAAATGGTTGCCCAATCCATGATATAAGAGTTAATTGCTACTTCCATTAAAGGCACCATTTCTATGGAAAACCTAGCTGAATCAGAGACTCCAAAGAGTCTACATATCATAGCACCAACATAGCAATAGGGAGATGCTAAGGATTCTACAGAGTACATACCAGAGGATTCATGCTTATGCTTGTTTGGGAAATTCCTCCATTGCCTGATAGGGTCCGACTCTACATCGTTCTCCTTAGCGAAAGCTTCTAAAAATGCTTTGTTGTACTATTTCTGGGGGTCCGGCAAATGATACATCTTCTTGACATATTCTGCCCTGAATGTCCTGAACATCCTTCCATCAGCTGTATAGAATGCTCTATTAGTTATGTTGATACTTTCTATAACCCATCTCACCAGGTCATTGTATGGTAACACTTTCGCACGGGCTGCTATTCTGTGGAGGAAGGAGTTGGCTAAATCATTAAGAGTATTTTCTGATTTATCAGTTGAACCAACCATTGCTCCTTCTTCTTCAATTTCGCTTGGATCCTTGGCTTCGAGTAAATTATATATGCCCTCCCATGAAGTCTTTTTGAGGCCTGCATAGGTAGTGTCAGCTATCAGTACCAACTTTGCTGGTTCATCTTTCGCTATGACAGGGACCTTTGTTTTCCGAGCTCTCTTAGACATTTTTGTTGGACTGATGATTTTGGATTTCTCTATAAAATGAAATAGAAGGACGTAATAGTGGAAAAACTTGTTCAAAGCTAATACGCAGCACATAGGACTAACAACAATTAAGCACAATAGATGCTACAAATTTATGATATATTAAGCCACCATGGATGAAATCCTTGAAAGATTCAACCATAACTTCTTCTTAATGATTTCCCTATAACTTCCAAAGTGAAACTTTAATGCTATGATGATATGTCGCATCGCAAATATATAATGGTCCTTTTTAGAATGGGTATCGTGACTTCCCAATCACCTATTAGTAGTAATCACATATCGCAGATTGGGAGTTACAAGTGCCATACTTAAATGGTTCCTTCACATGGTTGCGATTGCAATCAGTGGTGAGCTAGCATGGGGAGGTGGCATGCTTTAAAAATTAATAAATCATTTGAATTTTCATTATAATTTACTTATAACTTTAAATCGCACATGTTCATAATACTTCATGTTTTGCCTTTATCAAAAGCGCGCTTCATGATAATGAAATCGCATCGGCAGATTTCAACAGAATTTTTTGGGATGTGTCTTATGATTTTAGCGATGCGTGATTTTGATCGGCTTATCGCATCGAAGGTTTTCTATGGAAGACTTGGAGCGATTTGTTGATGAGTAGCGATATGCAATTTCTAATAGAGTTATCGCATCGACGGATCTCAATGGAACACTTTAAGTCCATTATTGAAATAAAGGATGTGCACGATGCGATATTTCCCCTTATAATTGTTTTCATTCGATAAAGCTTTATGATAAGGTTTTATTATAATTCAAATCGGATCAGACCTTATCAAGAGGACTTTCATGGGTTTGATAGATTTGCAAATTGTGATTGCGATTTAACCTACCCTAAAAGCAAGTTTTTTATATGACTTATTATAAAATTTAATTTTCAAACATTTTATTGATTTTATTTATATTCTAAAAGTGGACCCATTTCTTATTAAGGTTTTATATGAAAATTTTTGAAATGGGGAGGGTTGTTTTATAGCACAACAATTGGCGATTCACTGGGAGAAACAGTTATATCTGAAAAATAATGCAATATCTAAAACTTTCTTAGTTTGGAAACAATTGAGGATAAAGAAAACCATCTAAGAATAGCTAAACAAAATTTAACTCCCAATAAAATAAGAATTTTTTCAATTTCTTTTACAACCCCTTAAAAATAAAAACATTTTTGGTTTCTTCAAGCTTTGATTGGTTGATAAAGATAAAGTAGGGCGCTCCTCCAACTTAGCTTTTAAATTTACTCTTTTGTCACAGGTAGTGCCTCTGCTACCAGCAAACATTTATAGTTTCGACAGGGTTACCTTTTGACCATTAGTCATTCATTGTCCCATCCATCTAAGAGTATAAATTTTGAAAGATAAATCCATAAAGATATGTTTACATATATTTTTTTTGATTTTATATTCTTTTAATTTTTTAAGATAAAAAGCCATTGTCCTGGTTTGGGAGCAAAATAATGACAATGCCATTCACTGGTTATAATTTAACTGAACAAGTTGGCTCGTGATGAGACCCCTTGTCTTATGATTATAATCCATTAACCTGTTTTGATATGCAGTATTGGTAATGTCAGTTTAATTAGTTCCCTATGATCATGGTAAGCAGGCTCATGATGAGATCTATTATCTTTTATATCAAACATATTTTAGAATTACACTCCGAAAAATCATAAACTTAGTGGATGGGGTGAACGACTTTCTCCTTAAGAGTTTTTGGATGACAATTTTAGAGTTATGGATGCTAAGCTTGGAAAAGTCTTTACTTTTTATGAATAACCTCTCTTAACTTTATAAAACTTAGAATGATTTATAGTATTTTCAAGGTTTTGGAAGATTTTACAAACTTTAAAGAGGTTCTCAGAGTTTCATGTTTTATTCAACTTTCCAAAACTATAATCATATCCTCAAAAGTTTCCACCTATTGAAAGCAAGTATTCAAAATATTCTCTCAAAAATATTTTCAATAGTAAAAGCCCAATGGAAGACTATTCACAACATTATTTTCTAAAATAAACAAACTTGCATAAAAATTATTTACAGGTAAGAAGGGGTTACCTTCTTAAGAAAAGAGTTTCTTTAAGATAAGCCCATTCACAGGAAGAGAATCTCTCTTTTCTGATAATCTTGTAGTATGAACTTTGATGAGCCTATCTTTTCAATGATTTGAAATGGTCCAAGCCACATCTTTTGAAATTTGGTATGTTTACCTTTGTCTTCATGTGCTTTGTCCCATTTCAACACAAGATCCTCAATTTGTAATGTTTTTTAGCCGGTAGAACTTGCATCAAAAGAAGATTTAATGACTTGTTGATGTCTAGCATGAATGATTTTGGCCTTTTATCTTTCTTCATCTAATTTGAGGATTTTATCAAATCTTAATTGAATAGAGGAAGAAGGATTTTCCTCAATAAATTGTACTAGGGCTAGAGATGGGAGTGCTAAGTTTGAAGGTATTACAACTTCTTTCCCATACACTAAGTTAAAAGGAGAAGTACCTATTGAGGCCTTCTGAGTTATGTGATCTACCCATAATGCAAATATTAAAGATTTATGCCAATTCTTTTGATTTTGATCAACAGTTCTTTTGATAATCTTAATGAGATTCTTATCAATTGACTCTGCCAAACCATTACCTTGAGGATAGTAATTTGCAGAATATTTTAATTTAAAAACTCTCTTAAGAGCAAATTCAACTATACTACTCCCAGAAAAATAAGATGCATTATAAAAAGAAGAGCATTAGGTACACCAAAACTTGTAATGATGAATTGATCGATGAATTCAATGATTGTATCAGAATTGGCTACCTATAATGGAATTGATTCTACCCACTTTGTGAAGTAGTTTGTGGCTGTAAGGATGTATTTGTGTTGCTTGGAAGAATGTGGAACAATATCTCCTATGATATCAAGCCCCCACTGTTCAAATGGTTGCTAAATGTTTATTGGTTGTAAAGGAAAGGCTAGTTTCCTTTGTCTCCCACTAGCAGTTTGGCATATCTTGCATTTCCTGACATAATCATGGGCATATTTAAACAAAGTGGGCCAATAATATCCAGCATGTATGATTTTGTGAGCTATAGTATCGCCTCCAAAATGTCCACCTTCTGGACCATCATGTAATTCCTGCAAAACATTTTGTGCTTTAGTTTTTCAAGGCATCTTAATAAAATTGAATCATAATTTCTTCTGAATAACACATCATCAATGATTTCGAAGTGTTTTGCTTTTAATCTTAAGGCATGTTTGTTTTTGTAACTAAAATTAGGGGGAGAATATCCATTTTTGAAGTAAAAGATCTAATCAGCGTACTTAGATTCAGAATTTATGATACTTATCTCGTTCACTTTAAGAGTCTTATCTGAATCTTCATGTTCTCGAATATTAGAAGCTCCTGCTAATAACCTGCAAAAACTTTCCCTCTCACAATTTTCGTTGGTTTAATATCAATATCATACTCCTGTAAAGTTGTTACCCAATTAGCTCTCTTTTCTCCTACTTCCCTTTGTACTAGAAATTGCCTCACTGCGGAGAATGGGACTATTACTTGTGTATGTGTTTTTAGGAGAAATGATCTAAAGTGTTTGATAGATTTAAACAAAGCAAAAGCTTGTTTTTCTACTTCTGAATAGTTGAGTTCAACACCCTGCAAATTGGAACTAAAGAAAGATATAGGTGATTCTCCTTGTTAATCATTGATTTGTGTTAAAACAACAACATAAGATGTTTCAGTGGCCAAAGTATACAAAATAAAATGATTAGAAAAATTGGGAGTATTCAATGCAAGAGCATTAATAATTGCCTGTTTGATTGAGTCAAAGGCTTCTTTTTCCTTATGTCCCCATTTGAAAACTGATTTTTTTCTAATCATAGTTTGTAAAGGTAAGATTATATGAGAAAAATGAGGAACAAATCTTTTTACAAAATTTATCTATCCCAAAAATGATTGCATTGATTTCTTGTTATGTGGAAAAGGAATATCAAAAATATCTTTTATCCTATCAGGATCAATGTATATGCCATCTTTGGATACAATAAACCCTAAGAGTTTTCCTTCATTTAGAGAAAATGTTAGGCCCCTATACTACTAGTGTAACCCCTTATTGTTATTAGTATAACCCACTTATTATATTGATGTACTCATGTAATGCCCATATTGTTACTATTGTGCCCCATAGAAGCCCACTATTGTTATTATTGTGCCTTTATATTATTATTGTTAGATCGGTTGGATTATATTGTGACTCCTTAGACTCCTATATATACAAAGGAGGTTTTGTCATTTGAATCATCCAAGAATTGTTCATTTATGTAATGTAAAGGAGGTTGCCCCCTCGAAGAGGCTGAATTCTAAGGCGTTGATCTGTATTTTCTATCTTTTCTTGAGCTGGTTTCATAACATTTGGTATCAGAGCTTTGGATTCTAGGGTTTCGCTGCTCCAAACAGGTCATCGTGGAATTTTTGCTATAACTTTTTTTCTGTGACGTTTCAGAAGTCACAAAAAAAACCCATTTGAGACGAAATCGTTCTGAACCTTGGGTCCGAATTTCAGAGCTTTTCGCGTGATATTTGCGGAGATATGATCTGAGGAATTTGGTCTTTTTGCAGACTCCTGAATTACGTTTAAAACAGGTGACCTGGGGAAAATTGTCATAACTTTCTCTCTGCGGATCAGATTGAAATTTCGTAAGAAGGTACAGAAAGAGGACGGATTGCAGTTTGTTTTTATATATTTTTTAGATCCAAAGGTCGAAATAGGGACACGTGGCACTTCATACAAGTTCGATCTTCTGGAAAGGTCTATAATCAGGTCATCTTGGGAGATTGTGCATAACTTTTTATTAGAGAATCCAATTTGGATTAGACTAGTGGAATTGGAAAGAGGACACAGAGGGATACTATAGCTCACAATTTTAGAACTTAAAGATCCAAAAGTATAGAATTACAGTCGTTTCAAGGTCGAGCTCCTAAAATCAAGAAAAAGCAAGATGAGGAAGTTTGATGGCAAGGATCCGGTAAATTGGATACTTCAGATGGAGAAATATTTTGATCTACATGGTGTACAACTGTTACAAAAGGTATGTATTGCATCTTCATATTTAGAACCAGGTCAATTTTTATGGTAGGAAGGGCTTTGTTCTCGTAAACAACTTGTTACATGGTCAATTTTCATGGAGGAAATGATAGCACATTATGAGGATATAAAGAGCAACGCCTTCTTTAGAGCAACACCACAACAATTGGAAAGAGTAAAAGGGCTTTGTGACATAGTGGAAAGCAAAATTATGGAAAACAGGAAGCGTACCCCTCAAAACTATAAAGATGGAAGTGTTGTTTCTCCTAGCCTTCCACAACCTACAAGGGTTACACCACAACAATTGGAAGAAAAAAGAGAAAAAGGGCTTTGTTACAATTGTGATAGCAAATGCACTAAAGGTCATAAGTGTGCTGAGAAGAAATTATTTTACATAGAATATGAAGAGGAGGAAGAAAAGGATCAAGAAACATCAAAAGAAGAAGATATACGCCAGGACCCCACCCCAGAGAAAGAAGAAATGAATCAGACCATATCTTGTAAAGCATTGGCAAGAATTACCACTCCTCAAACTCTCAAGATAGAAGGACATATCAAGAAGAAAAAGGTGCAAGAAGTGAAAGATCACATCAAGAAAGAAGAAATGAATCCAACCATATCTTGTAATTCATTGTTCGAAATTACCACTCCTCAAACTATCAAGATAGAAGGACATATCAAGAAGAAAAATGTTCAAGAAGTGAAAGATCATATCGAGCATCAAGAAATGAATCCGACCATATCTTGTAAAGGATTGGAAGAAATTACCACTCCTCAAACTCTAGAGATAGAAGGACATATGAAGAAGAAAAAGGTTCAAGCAGTGAAAGATCACATCAAGCATCAACAACAAGTTCTCCAACTTTTAAAGGATAACGTCACTTCGGTGCAAAAACAAACGAAACAACAGGTATATCAACATCGTAGTGAAAAATGTTTTGATGTAGGTGATTGGGTATTTTTACTACTACATCTCAAGCAAGCTATTTATGAGAAGGAAATGTTGGCAATACTACATGCACTTAAAAAATGGCGACCTTACCGAATGGGAAGACTCTTCAAGTATGAGGATGTGGAAGCATTGTTTTGTGCTATTTATATTATCCAACTAGATTGGATAAACGAAGCAAGGGAAGAATGGAAGAAGGACGAAGAAGTATGGCCAATTATTCAAAAGTTGCAAAAGATCCCAATTCAAACAATATTGCCAGAAATTGAAGAGGAAGGAAAAATCATATTAGAACTTGGAGTAGTCACAAAGACAAGAACCCGTCAGCTACAAAATCGATCAATTTCAGAGTATCTCATCAAGTGGAAGAACTTACTCGCTGAAGATTCCACATGGGAGGACAAGAATTTTATACAGAAGCATCAAGAACTACTCAAGCGTTGAGGACAACGCTTTTTGAAGGAGAGGGGCATGTTAGGCCCCTATACTACTAGTGTAACCCCTTATTGTTATTAGTATAACCCACTTATTATATTGATGTACCCATGTAGTGCCCATATTGTTACTATTGTGCCCCATAGAAGCCCACTATTGTTATTATTGTGCCTTTATATTATTATTGTTAGGTCGGCTGGATTATATTGTGACTCCTTAGACTCCTATATATAGAAAGGAGGTTTTGTCATTTGAATCATCCAAGAATTGTTCATTTATGTAATGTAAAGGAGGTTTCCCCCTCGAAGAGGCTGAATTCTAAGGCGTTGATCTATCTTTTCTATCTTTTCTTGAGCTAGTTTCATAACAGAAAATAATGATTTATTGGGATTTAGAGAAACCCCATACCTTTTACATCGCTCAAAGATCTGTTTTAAATCATGTAGATGATTGGACCTTTTCTTGGAAAAGACAATTATGTCGTCTAAGTAAACAACAACTGACCTATTGATCAAACCTTTGAAGGCTATATCCATGGCTTGTTGGAAAGTAGCTCCAGCATTTATCAAACCAAAAGGCATTTTCTGATAAGCATATGTTCCCCATTTAGTTCTGAATGTAGTTTTTAGTCTATCATCTAGATGCACCAGTATTTGATTGTATCCTAAAAAACCATCAAGAAAGGACATTAACTCTGAACCAGCTACTGACTGAAGTATCTGTTCCATTGTTGGTAATGGGAAATTATCTTTTTGACATTCCTTATTGAGATATCTAAAATCTATGCAAATCCTAATATCACCATTCTTTTTCTTTACAGGTACCAAGTTTGAAACCCATTTAGAATGTCTGACCGGGAAAATTATTTTAGTTTTAAGAAGTTTATTCAACTCTTCTTTGATTTGGCTTTCCAGATTTGGGTGAATTTTCCTTAACTTTTGTTGTACAAGTTTCTCATCAGAAATCATTGGAATTGTGTGTTGAATGATAGAAGTATCATAAGTTCTCATATCTTCGTAATTCCAAGAAAAAATATTTTTGTATTTGTTTAATAATCTGATGAAAGAAAATATTTCTTTTGATGTGAGTTCAAGCCCTAGGTTGACATTTTATGGTTTGGCCTCAATGCCAACATTTACTAATTCAAACCTTAAAGTAGAACTTTGAATTTTTTCATTAGTGACTTTTTAAAATCTATCTTTGACGTCATAGAGATCATCTAGCTTGACCATAGATTTAGGAATGGAATTCTCATTTAGTCTTTGTTTTAGCTAAAGATCATGATTGGTTTCATCAATAATCTGATCATCATAAGATTTTTCATAAGTCAAGAAATTTAAAATGTCTTCATCATGATTAAATACTCACCAATTTGTGACATTGTCTGGGATAGATGGCCAAAAAATTAATTCAATTGAAAACCTATCTGGACTATAATCCTCGGATGGAAGGAGCTTAGAAGCAACATTAGCCAATAAATCAGCGGCTACATTCTGAGATCTAGGAATAGGAGAAATGTTAAATGCCAGAAAATGATTTATGAGATCTTGAACAAGGGATTGATAATGTTTGAGATGCCCTGAGAGACAATGAATAATATTCCTTACTTGTTTGATGACAGTTTTGGAATCACCAAATACTTTTAGATATTGAATATTCAGGCCTATTTCTTTATAGAGCCATTGGATCAATGCCTCGTATTCTGTAGTGTTATTGGTACACTCAAATTCTAGTCTACATGATAGCATAGTTTTTTCCCCTTCTGGACTAACTAAAATACACCCTGCTCCCGCACTGTCATTGGATTTTGATCCATCAAAATATAAAGACCAAAATAAAGGCTTATCTACAGATTTATTTACAAGTTCATCAGCAATACTAACACATCTTGAGGTATTAGTATGAGAGAAATTTTCAATTTGTGATGTGATACTATTAACAGGAAAAGGAAATTGTTGAGCATTAAAATTTCCAATGAATGGCTCAGCTGAGTAATTTCCGAGAATGTTATTATTGAAAGCTACAGGTTGTTTTTCTTGTTCAAACTCCGTTGCTGTATGAGTCATTGTTTTTCCCGATCTATTTTGATTTGATTTGGTTTTCTTTACAAGGAAGCCACATGTGAGACCAATCAATGGAAATGTGACCATGGATTTTCCCAGACCAATCCCTGCTTAGAATTAAACCATAGAACTCAGGGATGTCAGCAATCAATAAATCAATTCTTTGAACTACTCTGGGATCAGCCGATAGTCTAATGGTAACTGAATTAATCTCTCCTAAAACTTGAACTTTAGTTCGATCTAATTGAAAAATATGAACTACAAATTTCTGGGGCTCAATGTTTAATTTAGAGCAAATTGAGGCTCACATTATGTTTGATGAAGCCCCTAAATCTATCAGACAGTTATGCAGATTTCTATTATAGATCTCATAAGTCAAGAGAAAAGGAGGAGTATGAGAATTAGACCTATCTCTGATCAAAAAAGCATCAGTAACATCTACTTTATCCGATGGTGGTTTACCTGATCCTTTAGTTTCCTTGGATAATACACTGGTTGGAAGAGGAGAAGAAGGTACCACATTCAATTCTTTTAATAACAACTTCTGTTGATTTTTGAGTTTGCTAAGTTCATGTAAAGAAATATTTGCTTGAGTCTTCTTCATGTCCTCCACAATGTTGTAATCCATAGAGTTAGAGACCACTAATGTTTTAGATGATGAGGGTGGATTGGAGGATGATCGTTGATTTTGGGTAGGCACAACTAGAGTTTTCTTCATGTGAGCTTTGTCTTTAGTAACAGGGCTTGAATTTTTCTTCTTTGGATTTGTTTGAATGAGCTCTGCTGCATTTTTACTTCTGGTATTTACTAGGAGAGCTTGCTGTTCACTTTCATTGTCAGAGTTGGGCAAGATAAAATCCCACATCCCATGACATTCAACTGTTTCCTCTTCTTCCATTTCCTCCGATGATAAAACTGTGTCTTCATCTCCTCATCATCTAGATCTGATTCTGCATTAGATATGGCATTACATGGTTTTGGTTCAGTTGATTGATTTCTTCTAAAGTTTCTAAATGGTTTTTTAGTAGAAGTTTCAACTACCTGCTTTTTTATTTCCACCATTTCATTAGACATAGTTTTCAAAACCTTTTGTAAACCTTCCATATCATATGGGTCTTTAACTGCTTTCTTTTTTGGATAATCTTTGAAAGTAACCTTCTTGGATTTTGTTTCTTCAAGAGCGTTTTTATTTTCCAAATCAGTGATACATTTTTCAAAAACAATCGCTTCTTTCATATTTTCTGCTAATGTAGGTTTGGCAGCCCTATCAAAAAAGATGGCTATGTTTGAAGGTAAAGTAGAGATATACCATTCGCTTCAGACTTCTTCACTAGGCTTGGATGTTGCAGGAATTTTATTCAGCAGTTTATTAAATCGGGAGTTGAAGTCTTTGATGGGTTCCTTTGATTCAAATTTTAGATTGGAGAGGTCATTAATCAAAGTCGTTGTGGACCTATCATCTCCAAACTTGGTTAAAAATTGCTCCTGAAAAGCATCCCAGCTATTGATGGATCCTGGTGGTAATGAAAAATACCACGATCTAGCTGCCCCTTGTAGAGTGTATGGAAAAATCCTAACAACAACATCTTCTTCTGTTACCCCATTCAAGTTTATTGACAACATGAAATTGTTTATATGTTCTTCAGCCAATATGCCAATGTCTGGATTAAATTTTGGTAACCATTTTTCAGGATGAGCTGGTAATTGACTCAAGGGTGCAGGCATAGCGACAGCTCCTGGATTTTTCCATGGTCTTGGTTGAGGTTGATTATGTGCCATTGTCGAACTAATAGCAGAAGAGGGTGAAGAGGCAGTTGAAAGTGATTGGGTAGAGGATGTTGGAGTACCTGTACCCTTATGGACTATGATCTTGAGTTGGGGAATGGATGGATGACTTTGCAATGGTTTAGATGGAATGGATGATGATGAAGAAAGAGTCTCACTGTCAGACTCTAAAGGTGTCTTCCTAGCTCTTTTTCTACTTGGCAGAGGAAATTCAGTTGGTGGAATACCAAGCTTTTCACTCTGTGCTCTAGTAAGAGGCTGAGATGGAATATATTGTGAAGTCACACTGCCTTGGGATAACTCAGACTGTTCTTGGGATATTGAAAACCCTTGGAGTTTATGAATTAAGGTCTGTACTGCAGGGGGTTCAAGAGAAGAATTGTTAGGTGCATTTAAATTTTCAGCAATGGGTGTTGTATTTTCCTTTTCAACTTCTTGCTTAAAAATATGAGATTTAGAATGCAAAGGCAAAGTTGGAGGGGATGGTGAGGGGGTTTTACTCTTAGAATGGCCTATGGATTTGTATTTACTCACCATTCACAGTACATGCCCTCCTTCTAGCACAAAAAATGTTAATGCCTCTAAAATCCTAGCACCAACATTGGGGATAACCACCCAGTCCGGACCTTAGTACAGCTCCTTTTCCATTTGGTGTGGTGGCTCTGACTGGATATTATGGGACCAGTTTCCCATATAATGAATGTCTTGATGGATGATTGTTTTATAATGTATAATAAGGATGATAAGTGCTTTAACCTATGACTAAAAAATATACAAATATGCTTATCTAACACGGGTAATGTACTAACAATGTGATTTCTAATTATTTCTAATAGACAAATAATCATATAGATGAATTACTGATCGATAGAAATATGCATTCATAGATAATGATTACTTTGTTTAAGAAATTAAACAAAGTAATTATTAATAAAACATGTCACATTCATAACAATGTATATTGTTGACATATATCTTTAAAGTAAAACAATTCTAAATCTTTAGAAATGACATGACAAAGAATTATTTGAACAACATACATATATCAACAATAGCAACTTTTAAAAGGAATGCTTCATCACATAAGGAAACAAGACAAAAGAATAGTGATAAAAATACCGCATGCATTTGAGTCTTTCCGATGTAAATAACTCTCTGATTACACTTTATTGTTTGAGAAAATATTCCAGGACATATAAAAGTGCAGGTCTTGAAAAAGTTTCTTCACAAAAATGTAGAACCTTGATCCACTACTGATAAAAAGATATTTAGAAGTACAAAAGTGCAACTTCTCAAGTCAAATCTTATACAAATTGAGGACCCTTTCTTCAAAGACATGAAAGGGTTTAAATAATAAAATAAAAACTAACTGTCAATAAAAATCGCTTTGAGTTGTTGAAACTGCAAACATGAAAATTTGGGATTTGATTTATGAAAATAACAGTGTGATAGCCTTTTAATTGATTCATTATATCTACTTCTTTTCATGCACTTGCAGCTGACAAATTGAGAGCATTTGCTGAATTTTCGGAGGGTGACTCAGCCTAGAATGTAGTTGAGCTATGTACGTAGCATCTGAAAGTTTGAGAACCATGAGATTGACAACGTCGACAAGGCATTTGGTGGCCATCTATTGACTGTGCGGCTTTACTAGGAAAAAACGAAATGCATCCCAAGTCAAGTCTTGTACTTTGCCAATTTGTTCTTCTCTGCTGGCTAGATCCTGTCTCCATTGATCTTCTAGTGCTTTTGCTTTCGGGAGCTTTCCTGGAGAGAAATCGGAGATCAAGTTAGTTAGATATAAGCTATCATTTACCAACTCAATCACACTATTCCTTGCAGCCCTAGCCCTAGAAGTAGCTCTTTCAACCTTAATTAACTGTGATTCCCACTCCGAAAACAAGATTTCTTTGTACGATTCTTGGATTTTTGATAGATTAGCATCCATGCCTTCTTCTGAACTTTGCTAAGAGAGAAATTTTGTTACCTTATCATCTGTGTTTTCAAATTCTAGCCTGGTGTTAACTACTTGTTCAATGAGTGATGTAGCGATAGTGCATAATGGGTCAACCAATGATATCTTATGGTAAAGGGTATTTAGTTGCCAAGATAAGGTTTTACTCACTTCCAGGGCTTCTTTCTTGAATTCATCAACCTTCGGATAACCCTTGAATTTTTTCTACCTGTAATTGCAACTGTGCAATTTGTTCTTCTTTAGTTTTCTTTTCCTGCTAAATTGCCGCTTGAATCTTACTGAGTTCTTAAGACAACTTTTGTTGTTTCTGAAGAGCCTACTGATCGATATTTTGCTTCTCCTGACTTAGCTATTTTTTAGTTGCTCATTATGTTGCTTTTTCCCTACCAGCTATTGTTCAAGCTGTCTGATCTTTTGCTATTCCAATGTCATTTACTCTTCAAGTTGGGTGATCCTTAGATCCTTTTCCTTGATCAGTTGGCTAACTTTGGAAGCCTTGTCCATTGTAGCAGCTATATAGGCACCTGCATACTGAGACAACTTAGTTAAATCCTCAGAAGGGTTGACTTCTGAGTCTTTCCATACCACATTCATCAGTTCAACTTGAGGAGTTGAGAATGTTCCCTGGTCAATTTTCCTCCTTTTACTTTGTCTTTTGACCACAACCCTATGCTTTGGACTACGAAATACATCCAAGGGTGGTATTTCCTCTACCTTCAATACAATCTCTTCCGAAGGATTCTCTGTAATTATTTCAATGTCTTACGTTCACTGTGCCGACTACCCCTTCAATTGTAGTACTAGTAACATTAGGCTCCCGTGTTACGGGAAATTCTGGCATAGTGATGTTTTGGGAGTCATTCTGGTTCTTGATCATTTGATCAAACTACTCACATTCCTTGATTAAGCTGGAACCAATATTTACATCAGTATCTAGGAACTCACTGGTATTTTCATTTGTCTGCTTCTTTTTGGGACTTTGCTCCTTTTCAAGACTTTTTTCCTTTTCAGGACTCTTCTCAGTAGTTTGTTCTTCACTATAGTCTTCTTGCTGCACCATAGGGGTAGTGGCCAATAAATCTAGAGGCAGTGTTTATAACCTTTGTGTCCTGAACTACATAAACTTATCTCTCCCCCCTGCTCCTAATTTGATCTTTTCTAGATGTTTTACCCGTGAAAATAACTCAACCGAAGTGAACAAGTCATCATATTCATCTATCTCATGTTCAAATTTGACAAGTTTCACCTGACTGGTGAAGTTGTAAGCCACTATTCTTGGATCATACAGTCTCTTAGGAATGACTGCTAACATCATAATTTTTATCTTCTCTGTTTCTTTCTTTGCATGTTTGAAATCATGCAATGTGTAAGTACCACAACGGAGGGGAAATGAAGACTACATTTGTTTCTTGGACTCTTTGAGGTTCCTAGACATTCCTGTTTCTGTTATCTGGTAATCTATTTCTCTGGCCAATAGCTTATCTTGAATGTACAAGGGGAGAACATGTGGATCTATGGTGCTTCCAAGTCTGACATAAGTGAACATATCTTCACCGAACTAACTACCTATTGACGTTAGGTCAATGCTGGCCTCATTGGATAACCGAGGAGCAAGTTTATTGAATATGGTCTGATGGACGGGTAAAACAAAACCATGGAAAATTCTATATATATGATCTTTATAATGGGCCTTCCACAAATAATTATGATAAACGTGAAAAGGGGTTGGGTCTTGAGGCGTCAATTTCCAACCTAGAATGGGGTAGTCAGAATTGAAACAGATGGTATCTGTGATGTAGGCACTCATATAGAATGGGGGTATTGTTTGGGTAGTTACAAACCTATTTCTTATATATACAAGGATTTTGTTGGCCATTTTATCTGATAAAATGGTTACCCAATCCATGATATAAGAGTTAATTGTTGCTTCCATTAAAGGCACCATTTCTATGGAAAACCTAGCTAAATCAAAGACTCCAAAGAGTCTACATATCATAGCACCATCATAGCAATAGGGAGATGCTAAGGAGTCTACGGAGTACATACTAGAGGATTCATGCTTATGCTTGTTTGGGAAATGCCTCCATTGCCTGATATGGTCCGACTCTACATCATTCTCCTTAGCAAAATCTTCTAAAAATGCTTTGTTGTACTATTTTTGGGGGTCCGGAAAATGATACATCTTCTTGAAATCTTCTGCCCTGAATGTCCCGAACATCCCTCCATTAGCTGTATAGAATGCTCTGTAAGCTATGTTGATACTTTCTATAACCCATCTCACCATGTCATTGTATGGTAACAATTTTGCACAGGCTGCTATTCTGTGGAGGAAGGAGCTGGCTAAATCGTTAAGAGTATTTTCTGATTTATCAGTTGAACCAGTCATTGTTCCTTCTTCTTCAATTTTGCTTGCATCATCGGCTTGGAGTAAATTGTATATGCCCTCCCATGAAGTTTTACCGAGGCCTGGACAGGTAGTGTCAGCTATCAGTACCAACTTTGCTAGTTCATCTTTCGCTATGATGGGGGCCTTTGTTTTCCGAGCTCTCTCAGACATTTTTGCAGGACTGATGATTTCGGATTGGTCTGCGAAACAAAACAGAAGGACGTAACAATGGAAAAACTTGTTCAAAGCTAATACGTAGTGCACAGGACTAATAGCCACTAAGTGCAATAGATGCTACAGATTTATGATATATTAAGCCACCATGGATGAAATCCTTGAAAGGTTCAATCATGACTGCTTCTTAATGATTTCCTCGTAACTTCCAACATGAAACTTTAATGCCGTGATGATATGTCGCATCACAAATTTATAATGACCCTTTTTAAAATGGGTGTTTGACTTCCTGATCAGTGATTAGCGGTAATCGCATATCGCAGATCAGGAGTTACAAGTGTCGTACATAAATGGTTCCTTCGCATGGTTGCGATTGCGATCAGTGGTGAGCTGGCGTGGGGAGGTGGCATGCTTTAAAATTAATAAATCATTTAAATTTTCATTATAATTGACTTATAACTTTAAACTGCACATGTTCATAATACTTCATGTTTTGCCTTTATCGAAAGCGTGCTTCATTATAATAAAATTGCATCGACAGATTTCAATGGAACTTTTTAGGATGTGTCTTATGATTTTAGCGATGCGCGATTGTGATCGGCTTATCGCACCAGAGGTTTTCTATGGAAGACTTGAAGCAATTTGTTGATGAGTAGCGATATGTGATTTCCAATAGAGTTATTGCATCAGCGGATCTCAATGGAACACTTTAAGTCCATTATTGAAATAAAGGATGTGCGCGATGCGATATTTTCCCTTTATAATTGTTTTCATTCGATAAAGATTTATGATAAGGTTTTATTGTAATTCAAATCAGATTGGACCTTATCAATAGGACTTTCATGGGTTTGATAGATTTGCAAATTGCGATTGCAATTTAACCTACCCTAAAAGCAAGTTTTTTATATGACTTATTGTAAAATTTAGTTTTCAAAAATTTTATTGATTTTATTTATATTCTAAAAGGGGACCCATTTCTTATTAAGGTTTTATATGAAAAATTTTGAAATGGGGAGGGTTGTTGTATAGCACAACAGGAATACACATAATGTTTTTTTCAATGCGGTTGAGATGAACATTCTGCTGCTCAATTTGGAATTGTATGAGTTGAAATTCTTTTTGAATTTCCTAAAACCCGGGATCAGATTTGACAAAACCATCTAGAGAGGTCATTAGAGTCTTGGCCACAATACTTTTCATCAACTAGTAAAGGTGAACATTTTTCTTGTATTGGGTGGTGAAACCTCTAAAATTTTTTGGGTCAGGAACTAAGTCATGCCACTCTTCCACCTGAACTTTTGCTTCTGTCCTCTAGTTCAATTCAACTTCCCAATTTGAAATTAATTGTCGAACTTGAGTGAGAGTACCTATTTGATAGGCTTATGTTGCATCGTGGATTATCTAAGCAGTTGGTCTACAGCCATGTTCTCATGTCTGATAGGCTGAGGATGGTTTTTTACCTCCTTTCTTTCCTGTTTGTCTTCTCCGACTGTGGCCACATCTGCCTAAATAACTAGCACTGGGGGTTGGGCGAGCCATAAGGGTTTTCCACCAAACAACATAAACAACAAAATCCTTAAGCCACACAGAAATAACCATGAACCTAGGGCATCTTGTCCGCTTGGATTTGAGGTACTTACAGTGGCCATGAGGAACTGACATAATAACATAGCATAGAAGCAAGGTGCAACTTACATTAGGTTCGAGCCTGTCAAATATCATGAGTGTTGAATGGGACTGCGAACCTTGACATAAGATATTGAATTCTAGCTCCCCGAGCCCAAGTGAAACCATATACAGAGGCAAGCCAAGGTGGGTTTATCTCCGAAGAAAAAAGGTTCCATAGATTGACTCCTCAAGCCCAATTTTAGCAAAACCCAAAAGAGAGACACGATGAATCAAATGCAAGAGGTTTAGACTCCTTCCCATTCTCAGAATCAACAATTCAATGAAATATCCAACACCGATGAACAAACATGCACCAACCAGATAACTCCAAACCAGAGAGATATAATACATTCCCGTGCGAGATAAAAGAATGCCAAAGAGGATGGATACAGTGATACTTTAGAACCAGTTGTCCAAAACCCTAGTAGAGCACATGTTCAACTTGCTTCTTAAAATAAAATACTATTTTTGTTATCATTCAACCTTTTATTTAAAATATTATTAAAAAATATATTAGTTATATATATATATATATATATATATATATATATATATATATATATATATATATATATATCATATATATATATATATATATATATATATATATATATATATATTCATTTTAATATATAATATCATAAGTATATTCAAATACTTTCTATGAGTGCTCCATACTGTTGTGCTTCTCATGAAGCCTATAGAACACCTAGCCCTTCATGGCTCCCATAGAGGTTTTTTCTCCCCTTCCCCACTCCCCTCCTCCTCCTTCTTCCCTTGATGATGAAGTAGCGTTTTTCAAGCATTGGTTTCTATCATTCCTAAACGTGCGAGAACAACTGATTCATAGTCAAAATTTGTGAAGAGAAATGATGATATTTGCAACGTTGTTTTTCAATCAAGTGCTCGAAGAACTTCTTTGTTGATCCAGTTGGATCTCTAGACACTAGGGCATGAAAAAGGCTCAAAATTCAAAGTGGCAGAAAGTCGATTAACTTGACATCAAATCGAAGTGCTCATCACCCTGATTCCAATGGTGTGAATCACACCCTATCTGAGTCCGTATGAGTAAGATAGAGGTAGTCAAAGTTGTGGGTTGACTTACCCATGTGGCAGGCTTAAGGAGGGCGCAATTTGGAAAGAATCCAACACCAAAATCTGGCTAGTTTTCTGGGAAAATTTTTGGGTCCATTAATTTGTCTCCTAATGCCTAGGTTCTGGAAAATCCCCAAAGGGGTGGTGGTTATAAAAAATTAATAAAAAAATCGGGTAGGCGACCATGGCCCCGTCGCCCCCAGAGCTACCATATAACAACATTATTTAAATAGTGGGGCAAGCGACCATGACCTCGCCGCCCACCATACCCACCAGAACCATATGTTAATTCAAGTGGGGTGGGCGGCCATGACCCTGCCACCCCGGAACCACACAACGGACCACGCTTGAAATAGTGGGGGGTGCAGGCTGTCAACCCCGCCGCCCCTCCACCTCACTCAAACATAACAGAAATGGGGGTAGCAGGCCACTGAGACCGGCAGACCCACCCCCCCCCCAAAAAAAAAAATAAAAAATAGTAACATGTTATGGTTAAAAGGGGAGGGGCGAGATTTGATCCCTCGACCCCTCCTCAACAACTTTACTATTATTACCATTACACCAAACCGCTTTCTTGTTAAGTCTACCCATCGAAACATTAAATAAACATATTTTCTCAGTGCACTGGGGGGGAGGAGCGTGCATGCAGTTCTGGAGACAAACCAATTTTGCAGGTGACAGAACCATGAGTTGTGCAGAGAGGGGGGGCATAACCATGATATGAGCAATTTCTCCAGGGGGCAGATTTTCACTTTGTCAGATTTCGACAAATTTTATATGGTTTCAGCAGTTCTCGATGCCATGAACTCAATGATGTTGTTCATTTCTCCAACAGAGCTCTCCATTCTCGACCATTTTCTAGAATGGAGGTATAAGACTCCTTTTTGTAAATGATGATTGTTCTCTTCTTTCTCATGCCACTTAATGAATGAAGGACTCCCCATTTATTGAACAAGGCCCAGAGACGTAGTCCAAATCGGACGAAATCCGTTATCAAGTCTCTTGTCTTCTTTCATGCTTTTATGTGTTTCTCCTCTTTTCTCATGTGCACCTTAAATTTCTATGTTTAAGCTACAATTTATGCATGTAATTCTTTAATAAATCTATGAGAAAAATATTTTGGATCAAGTGGTATCAGAGCATGTCTTTGTAGATGTGAATTGCATGTTTGTATGCTAACAAGAAATAGGCTCCGAAGAGGCGAAGGGAAACTAAAGTATTTCGATCCCGAAGTGGGGCGTGCACACCGATGGAGAAACATGGCAGATGAAGAGGCTCGTCATGAAGAGGAGCGTAATTTCCACAAAACCTTCTATACAATGGCAGAAAATGCCAATCAATTTCTTTCAAGGCTAGAGAAAGCAGAAGAGAGAAATCTAGAAGAACAACGTTCAGTGCATGTAAATGGTGGACAAGAACCCCCTCCTTCTCCTTCCACGAGTGAAATTTCTTCTTCCTCTCATCACCATCATCATAGAAATTCAAGGGATACATCTAAGAAACCTTTCTTTAAATTAGATGTCAAATTTGATCTTCCCATGTTTAATGGTGAAAGTAATGAAAAAAAGCTTAATAACTGCATTAGGCAGTTTGAAATCTACTACAGGATTTAGCAGATCGAAGAGGACGAGGCAAAGATTCAGCAAGCCTCTCTTCGGCTGAGTAGCACCGCTCTCATCTGATGGGAGAGAAAATTGCGAAGCAGTAAGAGTGTGGGTAATCTTCTTTCCTCATGGCCTAGTTTCATTTCTACATTAAAGGAACAATTTTATCCCTTGGGTTATAAGAAAAAAACCTTAATGGATTGGCAATACTTAAGGCAAGGCAGAGGTTAGGATGTTCAAAGCTTTACAGAGGAGTTTAGAAAACAAGCACTTAATTTGGGCATTGCACTTGACTTGCCTGAAGTAGTAACTAAGTATATTGGATCACTACATAGTTACATTAGACATTCATTATTATTGTTTGAACCAACTACTATTGACTCGACCAGTGTAAAGGCCATTCATCTTGAGAACAGGGGAAAAGATGAAAGAGATTATCATTTAAAGAAACCACCTTTCAAACTTCCAAATGGAAAACCCAAAGTGAAAGGAAAAGGAAAGGAGAAGAGGATGGCATCAATCAAGAAAGATGAAGGAGAAAGGCCTTATTGCACTAACTGCAAAAAGGAAGGTCATGATGACGATCATTGTTGGAAACTGTACCTGTAAAAGAGACCAATGAAGTATGGAGGAAAAGGAAAGCAAAAGACAGTGGCAATTGTGCAGCAAGACCTTGGATCCGATTCCAGAGATGAAGCATTGATCACAACAAAAGGAACAAAAGGTACTCTTACACGTCATGTCAATTCTGAATCACATGAAGGCACTAGTTCAATAGATGAGTCTCTTCCTAATGAACGAAAAAGAATTGAGCTATTTCATATTAGAGTTATCATAAATCATACAAAAGTGGAAACTCTATTTGATACTGGATCCCAAGAAAATCTAATTTCAGAGTCCTTGGTAAAGAAGATAGGCTTAGAAACCAAACCACATCCAAAACCTTACCCACTTGGATGGATACATGATAAATCAAAATTGAATGTAACTAAGCAGTGCAAGGTTAAATTTGTGATCACTTCTAAGTTAGTGGACGAGGTAGAACTTGATGTGATACCATTGGACATATGTGGCATGGTGTTAGGGAGTCCATATCTATATGATAGAAAATAAATCTTCTTTTGTCATGAAAACAAATACCAAATCACAAAATATGGGGTAGAATATATTGTAAGGGCTCATCAAACTAAAATCAATGCCAGCCTTGTAAGTGCAGAACAAATGAAGAGGTTGGTGAATTCCAGTAAGGGTTGCATGCTTATGGTTGTAAGGGGGGAAGATGCAGAATTATCTGATGCTTTCCAAGGTTGTGATCATGTGCATAAAAGGGAATTATGCGAATTAATTTCGAACTATGATGAGATTTTTCAGGAACCAAGGGGATTACCTCCGAAGAGGGAAATCCAACATGAGATCCATTTGCAGGATGATGCTCCTTTACCAAATGTTGGCATGTATAGGATGTCGACCATTGAGATGGAGGAGATGAAAAAACAAGTGCAGAAACTATTGAACAAAGGGATCATCAGACCGAGCACTTCTCCATGCGGCTCACCGATTGTCTTAGTGCTGAAGAAATATGGCACATGGAGGATGTGTGTGGATTACCGAGCACTAAACAAAATTACGGTGAAAAATCGTTACCCTCTTCTGCACATTGATGATTTACTAGATCAGTTAAAGAATGCTATCTATTTCACCAAATTGGATTTGTGTAGTGGTTATCACCAGGTCTAGATTGCAGAGAAAGATGTGTGGAAAACCACCTTCAAGACCAAACAGGGGTTGTTTGAATGGATGGTGATGCCATTCAAACTTTGCAAAGCTCCAACCACTTTCATGAGGGTCATGAACGATCTCTTTAGGCCTTTCATTGATGAATTTGTTCTTGTATATCTAGATGATATTCTTGTCTTTAGTAAAAGTTGGAATGAACATGTATGCCATGTGAAGAAAGTGCTTGATGTATTGAAAAAGAAAAACTCTATGTAAAATTGTCAAAGTGTGAATGTGGGAAAACCTCTTTGGTTTACCTAGGTCATATTGTTGGTCATGGCCAACTAAAAATTGATCCTTCTAAAGTTGAGGCAATTGTAAATTGGCCTAAGCCTAATAGTGTAACCGAGGTTCACAACGTTTTGGGTACAGTACAGTATTGGAGGAGATTTATTTCCAATTTCTCTATTATTGTAGCACCTTTACACACATTGACAAGTGTAAAGCAGGTCTTTCAATGGGGAGGAAAGCAGCAGAAGTCCTTCAAAACATTGAAAGAAAAGATTAGCACCGCACCGGTCTTGGCCTTACCAGATATCTAGTAGCCATTTGAGATCGAGACAGACGCCAACAGATATGCCATGGGAGTTGTAATGATGCAGCAAAAGAAGACAATATGTTACCATTCAGAGAGGTTCTCTCAAGCTATGATAAACTATCCCACTTATGACAAGGAGTTATATGCCTTGGTACATAGTGTGAAAAAGTGGAAATACTACCTGATCAGCAAGGAGACCATCATCCATATGGATCATCATCCCTTGCAGTATCTTCAGTCACAAACCAAGTTGTAGCAATCTCGTCATTTCAAGTGGATGGGTTTTCTTTAGCAGTTTCATCTGGTAATAAAGTATAAGAAGGGCACTAGCATCAAAGTGGTCGATATGCTATCTTGCCCTCCTATTTCTGCTTCTGTTATTTTTCATAATGCTTCATTATCTTTTGAATGTTATGCTGAAAAATATGCTAACGATGATGACCATAAGGAGATTTATGCAAAACTAACCCATGGTTCACAGGTGGACAACTATCACTTGCAGGGAAAACTGTTGTATCATATTGGCAAATTGTGTATACCCACAGGGGAAAGGGTACATGTAATTTGGGAGGCCCACACCTCCTTTGTGTCTGGTCATTTTGGTGTTGAAAAAACTTTGTGTCATGTACAAAGATTTTGTTTTTGGCCTCATATGAAGAACATTGTGACAGACTATGTAAAGGGATGTGTGATGTGTTATGTTTCAAAGCCCTCTAATAGAAAACTCAAGCTCTACACACCACTCCCTATTCCAAGTCATCCATGGGAAAGTGTGTTGATGGATTTTGTAGGAGGTTTGCCTTTGTCTAGAAAAGGTCATGACTATTTGTATGTCGTCGTTGACCATTTTAGTAAGATGTGTATTCTAATGCTTTGTAAAAAGTAGATCATTGCAAAGAAGATTTCTTATCTTTTCTTTCAGCATGTTTGGGTCCATTTTGGGTTGCCCACATCGATTGTGTCAGATTGGGACTCTGGCTTTCTCAGAGAATTTTGGACCAGCTTGTGGAAAATGATGGACACCAAATTGAAAAGAAGCACGAAATTTCATCCACAAACTGACAGACAGATAGAGGTGGTCAACCACACTGTGTTACACTTGTTGCGTTTTTATTGTGGGAAACATCCTAAGTTGTGGGATGAACATCTTCTATATGTGCAACATTCCTATAATCGAGCAGTGTACTCATCTATGCATCATTCACCATTTCATACATATTTTGGCTACCTACCAAAAGATCCTTTTGATATGGTCTTTGGAAGGGAAGATGACTCTAGTGGACGTGATGACAAGGACAAAGCGCAGCGGTTCATTCAGTGGATCCAGTTGATTCACCAAGCAATACAGAAGCAGTTGGAGAAAAGTCAAGCCTGGTACAAGGCTCGACATGACAAACACCGAGTCGAACATCAATTTCAAGTGGGCGACAAAGTGTGGTTCCATATCAGCAAGGACAGGATGAAGGGAGAAGGGAAGAAGTTACAACCAATCTGATATGGTCCATTCACCATCTTCGAGAAGATTGGAAACAATTCCTTCCGTCTCAATTTGGAGACATATATGCAAATGTACTCTATAGTGAATGTGGAAAACTTAAAGCTGTATGAGCCACCATTTATTATGGACACTAAAGAGGTGGGCACAGTTCCTACAGTTGATGACTTTGCACCAGAGTATCTCGATGAGTTACCTAAAGATATCATCCTTGATAGAAGAACTAGGACTTCATGATGGGGAGATGTGGAATACCTTCTAGTTGGTTTCAAAGGGATGCACCCTAGCAAGGAAAAATGGTTGGAAAAAGAAAGAGTGAGGGAACAATTCCATCACTTTCCAATTTAATGATAAAGCTTTAGGCGGTCCAAAAGCTCCTCAATGGGGAGGATTGATCCAGGTGCATCTCTAGACACCAGGGCATCAAAAAGGCTCAAAATTTAAAGTGGCATAAATTCAATTAAGTTGAAATTAGATCAAAGTACTCGTCGACCTGATTCCAATGGTGGGAATGGCACCCCAATCTGAGTCCGAATGAGGAAGATAGAGGTAGTCAAAGTTGAGGGTTGACTTACCCATGTGGCAAGCTTAAGGAGGGCGCAATTTGGCAAGAATCCGACATTGGAATCCGGCCAGTTTTCTAGGAAAATTTTTGGGTCCATTAATTTGTCTCCTAATGCCTAGGTTCTAGAAAATCCCCAAAGGGGTGGTGGTTATAAAAAATTAATAAAAAATGGGGTAGGTGACCATGGCCCCGTTGCCCCTGGAGCTACCATATAACAACATTATTTAAATAGTGGGGCGAGCGGCCATGACCCCACCGCCCCTGGTACCCACCAGAACCATATGTTAGTTCAAGTAGGGTGGGCGGCCATGACCCCGCCACCCCGGAACCAAACAACGGACCACACTTGAAATGGTGGGGGGTGCGAGCTATCAACCTCGCCACCCCTCCACTTCACTCAAACATAAAGGAAATGGGGGGAGCGGGCCACCAAGACTGACGGACCCGCCCCCCAAAAAAACTTTATAACATGTTATGGTTAAAAGGGGAGGGGCGAGATTTGATCCCCCGACCCCTCCTCAACAACTTTACTATTATTACCATTACATCAAACTTCTTTCTTGTTAATTCTACCCATCGAAACATTAAATAAACATATTTTCTCAATGCACCAGGGAGGAGGAGCATGCACATAGTTTGAGGTAGACCAATTTTTCAGGTGGCAGAACCATGAGTAGTGCAGCGAGGGGGGGCAGAACCATGATATGAGCAATTTCTCCAGTGGGCTAGATTTTCACTTTGTTAGATTTTGACAAATTTTATATGGTTTCAGCAATTCTCGATGCCACGAACTCAATGATGTTGTCCATTTCTCCAACAAAGTTCTCCATTTTTCAGCCATTTTCCAGAATGGAGGTATAAGACTCCTTTTTGTAAATGATGATTGTTCTCTTCTTTCTCATACCACTTAATGAATGAAGGCCTCCCCATTGATTGAGTAGGTCCTGGAGACATAGTCCAAATCGGACGAACTCCATTATCAAGTCTCTTGTCTTCTTTCTTGCTTTTATGTGTTTCTCCTCTTCTCTCATGTGCACCTTGTTCTATGTTTAAGCTACAATTTATGCATGTAATTCTTTAATACATCTATAAGCAAAAGATCTTGGATCATTTTTCTACTCGAAAAGAGCCCTCAAAGGGAAATTTACTGCAAATTGGTCATCTCCTCGGTTAATGGAGGCTTGGATCAACAAAACATGGGAATAAAATATGAGAGGTAATATAGCTTTGTATGTAGTAGGTAATGGATTTGTTGCCTTTTTGTTTGAATTTAAGGAATATTGATACATAATATTTTGAAATGGATCATATTTCTTTGGATCTTGTGGAATGTACTTGAATAAATGGACCTTTGATTTCAACCCTGATGAAGACATTCCCATGACAATCCTATTCGAATTAAAACTTCCCTGTCTCCCTTTGTCTTGTTGGAGCAATGACTGCTTGAGAGTTATTAGGAATAGGGTAGGAAAATATTTGGACAAAGAAGAGCCCAATGGTTCCCAATTTACTTGTGCAAAATTTTGTGTGGAGGTTGACTTAGAAAAGGGTCTTCCAATGGATATCAACCTAACCCTAAGTGAGTGGAAGTACCACCAAATCCTAAACTATGAGCAGATATTGTTTAAGTGTCAATTATTTCACGAATACGGAAATTTTGCTTGTGATTGTTCCAAAGCTTCTAGAAACAAGGTTCCTAAGCAAAACCATCCTCCTAATGAGAAGTGGCAGACCCAAAGGAAAGGTGGGAACAAAGGTAAGGGTGCAACTCAAAAACCCCAGGCCCCCAAGGGAAACAATTTACCATCAACTTCTACAAATTCGTTCCACACCCTTCAAAATCAATAACATGGTACTACAAAGTACCACCCTAGCAAAAGGAATGAGGAAGATCAGGAGAATAATTTAGACTCTGAAGACATCAAAGAATGAGAAATTAATGAGAACGTGCCTCTCCAGCAACCCACAAATCCTCAAATCCTGTCACAGCAAAAATATTTGGTTTAGGCCACCCGTCCTTCTATTAGCATTGAAAAATAAATCTCTAGTTTATCAACCATGAATATGGCCCAAAACTTGGTTTGGGCTAATGAAGAAGTAGCCATGAAATGAAGAGTTCCAAAAAGAAGGGGTTACTTAAGCAGAAAGTATTAAGAGAGAAGGAAGCATAGAATAACAAAGAAATTGGGAATCAACCAATGATAACAAAAATAGACAAAGGAAAAGGAGGTAAAAACTGTGAAGGAAATAAAGGGGGGGGATCTTCCACAAAATCCCTCTTCCAAATGAAATTTCTATCATGGAATATAAGGGGTTTAGGGAGCCCTGTGAAGATCCTTGCAATAAAAGGTATAGTGAATCAGGAAGATTCATGGGTTTTATTTCTTTAATAAACAAAGTTAAAGGAATGGGAAGTTTTCAAAGCCGCATAAGTATTCTAGAAAGGAAGCAAGAGAATGTTTGAATAATATGAGGAGCGTCAGAAGGGTTGGGAATATTCTAGTCTGAATTACATTTCTCCCTTGTGGATTGTCTAAAATATCCATATTGGATTATGGTGCTACTAGAGTAAAAAATCATAGGAATTTGAATCCCCTTCATCAATATATACACACCAGTTTTGTATAATGTGAAAACAAAATTTTGTCTCTTTAGATGATCTTAAAAGTAGATATCAGCACCTTAACTGTATCTTGGGTGGCGACTTCAACACAAATTTGAGTGCTTCTGAAAAAGAGGAGGAAGTATAGTGATATATCCCTTTAGGTATTGTATGGAGGACTTAATAGCAGATTGGGACTTAGTTGATGTGGTTTCGAAAGTAGAAAAATCTACATGGACGAATCGAAGATTAGGAAACAATCATATTGTAGCTTGTCTTGATTGATTTCTAATACATAGCATTTGGTTTCCAAAAGGGTTAGAGTGTCTTTACTATATTAAAGCATAAGGGGATTCATATCATTGTTTGGTTTCATTGCACTTGGACAAGGATGATAATTTCGGGCCCATCCCATTTCATTATCACTCAGATTGGCTCAAGGAGGAAGGTGTGATGGATCTGATTTCACAAACTTGGAGTATTCTTGTTCAAGAGCCTTTGGCATTTGTTTGGGAATAAAAATTGAGAAACTTCAAAATTTCTCTCTAGAAATGGGTAAACAAAACTTATCAACCCCATGGTCAGGAAAGGAAGGATTTAATCAGGAAATTTAAAGACATTATAAACATTACGAAGATAATCCTATAGAAGAATGACACATGCAAAAATACGAGTTAACAAGAAGAATTTACAAAGTGAATAGATAGGAGGAGCATCTATGACGACTAAAATCATGGAGTTTGTGGTTCAAGGAAGTTGACTCAAATACCACATTCTTTCATAAGCAAACAAAGGTGAGGGAACTCAGAAATAGAGTCAAGGAAATCACTCCAAAAGAGGAAAAAATTACATCATTTGAGGTGATAAAAAAATGAGGCATTCTTTCACTTCAAATCTATTTACAGTGTATAGAGTACCCCAATGGATCAAGTGAATGAATTCTTTAAAGATATCCCTTGTACAATTTCTCCACTTTCAAATGTGCAGCAACTTAAGGAAATTGGTGAAGAAGATGTATTAGGTGCAATTTGAGCTTTGGATCCTAAGAAGGCTCCAGGCCCTTATGGATTTCCCATTTTCTTTTATTGAACATTTTAGCCTCTGATTAAAAGAGACCTACTTCGTATTCTCAATCACTCAAAGATGAAGAAGAATTTGGGAGAAGGAACAAACACATCCTTTCTCACCCTTATCCCAAAGGAAACAAACCTTGTTAATTTCTTGCATTTTAGTCCCATCTCTCTTTGTAATTATTCTTATAAAATTATAACCAAGATCATCACCAATTGTTTGAAATGCTTACTTCCTCCCCTAACCTTTAAGAATCAGGGAGGATTTATGCAACATAGATATATTTTGGATAACATCATTTTGGTGCAGGAATCCATTCACTCAAGTAAAGAGGCAGGTGAAGCGGGGATGGTCACTAAATTAGATAAGAAAAATGTGTTTGATAGGGTAAATCACCCTTTCCTATTTCTCATTATGCAAAAAATGGGTTTTTGTGAGGAATTCATAGATTGGATTGAGGCATGTATTAGGGCTCCCTAGATATCCCCTCTCATCAATGGTCGTCCAACCCATTTATTTTCAACCTCTAGAGGTTTTCATTAAGGATGTCCTCTTTTTTCTCTCTTGGATACCATTCTAGCAAAATACCTAAGTAGAAATTTGGAGACAACTCAGGTCCATGGAAAGCCTTCGGGGTTGAGTATTGCTTACAATGTTAAAGACATAAATAATTCCCAATTTTCCTATGATACTCTATTGTTGGGAAGCACATCAAGAATTATTGTTGTTTGATTCAAGAATACTTTGGAAACCTATATACTATTATCAAGAGGACTAATAAATAAAAATAAAATCTAACTACTGGGATGGAACTGTTCAGAGGTTGTGTTACAAGAAATATCTGGGATCCTAGGAATACCTCTAGTAAAGGATTGGAAATCATTTTCTTACCTAGGGGTCCGCATATCATCAAGTCCTTAAAATTCATAAGGTTGAGAGGTTGTCCTATAGAAAATCAAAAGAAGGATTCTCCCATGGGGGGCTCACTAGTTAAATGTTGCAAGAAAGGTAGTTCTAATTAAATCAATGTTCTATTCCCTTCCTTTGTACACTGGATTTGGGCTTCTTATGCCTAAGAGTGTAATCCACAAGATAAGCAACATGATTCATAAATTTATATGGAAAGGAGGGAAAGGGAATGAGGGATGCTTTCATCTAGTAAATTGGAAATTAGTTTGTCTTCCCAAAAAATTGGGAGGTCTGGAAATAAAATTTCATGAGTACATGAATTTAGCAATGGGGGGGAAATAGTTATGGAATCTCCTCTTTGAATCAAAAGAGTGGTGGAAAACAACATTTATTAGGAAATGCTTCCACAAAAATCATCTTTTGAAGTCAGTATTAGAAACCTGGGAAGGTCAGGGGACTAAAATATGGAAGTTATGCAAGGTAGCAACCCCAGTGGTCTTGGAGCATCTTGGGTAGAAGCCAGGAAATGGAAAGCATATTCATATATGTAAAGACAAGGTACCTTCAACTCAACTTCTAAATAGATATCAGGAAGGTTGTAGTAGGGTAACATGGATGGAAGATCAGGGTCTTTACACCCTTGTTGATCTCCTAGTTTGGGATGAAGAGGGTAATTGGGCAGGCTGGTGTCAATTATATTGCCCCCCTCATCTTTATCAACTAAGGCTAGCACTTCTACAATACTTGAAGGGATATGCATTAGTCACTTCCTCCTCAATAGACATAAGAATATGGACAGGAAGAAAGAAAGCGTATTACTCAATAAAAGAAGGATATGAATATCTTCTCAAAAAACTCTTGTGCCCTAAACCCTCCAGAATCTGGAATTTAATTTGGAACAAACGTGGGCTTCCAAAGGTAAATATATTTTGTTGGGAAATGCTTCATGGCAAAATTTTAACAGCGAATAATTTGGAGAAAAGGAAAATTCAAGGGCCCTCAAGGTGTGTTCTTTGAAAAGAAGATGAAGAGGACATCATCCATCTATTTTTTCAATGTTATTTCTCTCTATATGTATGGAAAATTTCTCTTCATCCTACTGGGAAAATCCAAAACATCCCTTTGGGATGGTCTGAAATTTTTGAGAACTGGTGATCACAATATCCTCTGTGTCATGTTTCGGAATTGGTAATAATGAGATGTTGGATGGATATCCTAAAATATTTATGTTGGGAAATATGGCTTACACATAGTCAAGTCATCTTAAAAAAATACAAACCCGAACTCGACAACTCTAAACTCCACTCAGATTTTGTTTGAAGTGACCTCCTCAAGAGGTCCTCAAGATGATTCAATCTAAAAGAATTGTAAATCTATTAGGTGATGAAAAATAATGGCTTCACTTAGGAGTACCATTAGGTCATGTTGGAAACTTCAATATTAATGAAACCCAACCCCCCTTACATCATTAGAATGAAAGGAGATCAGTTTAGAGAATGGTGTCTTTCTTTAGGTAAGCATCTTCTCCTCTTTGATGGAGCATCGAAAGGTAATCCAGGGGAGGAAGGAGCATGAAGGGCCTTTTTCCACACCAAAGGAGAAATAGAGATGAAATTTTCTTGGGGGCTAGGAAATGATACAAATATTCAAGAAGAAACCCTAGCTCTTTTGCAAGGAATGTACATTGCAAAAGAAAATGGAATTCAACAACTTTGGGTAATTGGAGACTCAATGATTATCATTTAAAACTGCCAAAATTTCTTGAAAACAGTGGTAGATCTTTCTCCTCCCATCCTTCAGTGAATCAATTCTATACTTGATGGTTTAACAACATTGAATGTTATCATGTAAAAAGCAAACTCAATCAAATGGCAGATGCACAAGAAAAGAAAGGATCCTCCCTTTAATAAGGAGTATTAATCCTTGATCCAGGGACCCCCTCTTTCCATCACATCCCATGAATAAATTACTATGGAACAATTCACAAACGGGAGTATTGAAAAAGGAGATATGACAAGACAAGGTAATCATGCGTGGAGCTCAGATAGAGACCTAGATGACTACCAAAAAGCCAACATTATCTATGCAGGACATAGAATTACATGTTTACACCCAGGAGACATGGTCGAAATGCATCATGTAGATAGACAATTAGCATATGATAGAGTAGGAATTAAATCTTCCATCTCATTTTATGATGGTAGGTACCCTAAGCGGAATGTATGTCATTAATATTCATGTGAGGTTGAGAAAACTAGCAGATTTCAAAATGGAAATTAGGGAATTTAGAAAGAAAAGTAAGGACTTCAGCCTTCAATGCATTCCCCTCTGCATTGATGGCGACATTCCCTATGGTAAGACTTATTTAAGTGGAAAGTCAGAGTAGAAATTTTCACTGAATATTTATAGAGTATTAATTGCCTGAATTCTAGCAGCTTCAGCAAGTAATGGAGGTCTGTCTGCAATGAAGGAACACATGGATGAAATAAAAATGGGACTTTCATCTCTGGTCATTAAGGATAGTGAGAAAATAATCTTTGAACAGAAGTTGCACTTTACATTGGTCTCTCATCAATTGGATGACTTGCGTGAGGACATGGTCCATCTGTAGTGTTGTGGGGAAAAGTATCCGATGCGGATGACCCTATCCCTACTCTAAAGGTGACAGTCTTTAGCAACAACTGAAAGTAAAGTTTTGATGATTTCCTTTATGAAAGTACAGAGAGAATGGAGAAAGATTAACCAACCTGGTGTCTTTCGCTTAGTCGATCCTTGTCCTCTCTCTTTGTCCCTTGTTCCCAGCTCCTTGCTTTCTTTGCCGGTCCAGCTACACACAGATCCTGCACAAAACAAGAGAGCAAACTACAAGATACATGTACTCATAACTGAAGCATGGATTAGGATGAATCAAATATACATGTAAATACAATACATCAATGCAATACAAGTATATAGGAGAACATGCAAAACTTTATTGATAGAAGTAACAGGGTTCTGAGAAGGTTACAACCAATGATGGCTCCAATCCAGCAGCACCTCCCCAACAGCAAGAACTCTCCTCTTCACCTCTAGTAAAACAATCACCCAATAGCTCTAACTGTAAACCAACAGCACCTCCTTGCTTTACACAAAATTCCAGCCTCCCTAGACCTCATAGAAGAGCTCTATATATAGGAGAGAAGAAGAGAGGATGAGTCAGCTTGAGACTGACATGAAGCTGCCTTGTGTCCTCTCCCTCTTCAGTTAATCTTCAGTTCTTGAGTCCACTTGGAGATCCTTGCTTACACATGGTGATCAAGTACCTCTTACTCATCACAGGGCGAATCTCATGAACCAAGTGTCAGTTTGGAAGCTTCCTGGGCAGTTGACACCTTGCAGGATGACTGTGCCACTTGGCCAATCTCGCCCAGCGCAGGTAGCCTTCATTAATCTTGACTTCCAGCGCAGGTACAAAGAGGGACAGTTGCATTCCAGCGCAGAAGCTCAGTGGAGCAGCTGACATGATCCAAAATTAGCCTGTTTTGAAGTGTTTTCAGGTGGAGAACTGATTGGAAGTGCTGTTGTTTGATGACCTTGTTCTTTTAGGGGTAAGAACAACATGTTTAGGGACTGAGGATCCCTGTAATTATCGACATTTCATGCTCCATGATGCGAGGCACAAAAATGTCTATAACATGTAGCTCATGGAGAAGACTCTAGTCACAAAGGTGGAAATGCTCTCAGAGAAGGTGGAAGGTATTGAAATGGCCTTTGAGATGGCCACTATGAGCATCCTCAAGGAATTTTTTTTCCTACTTAAAGTATCTTAGCCCTGTGCACCAAAAGCTCTGTAAGCGAGGAAGAATCAAGGAGAACCTTCAGCGCCTCTACCTCAGATGGACATGGAGAAAAATGAATCAGTGGTTTGACCAGGAAATACAGGCATGGGAAGGGGGTAGTTTTTAGATTCAGTTATGCACAATTTTGAATGTTTTTCTTTTATGCAGAATTGGGGTTCGTTTTTGGAGGATTTATAAGGTTAATGATGTAAAAATTCTCAAAAACTTAAGGCAGGGTAGAAGTAGAATAAAAATTGAACAATTTTGGAAATCTGATGAAGACAAACAAATATTAGATGTAAAAAAGAGTTGGTTTGTTTCCAGTTTTATCAATAGCAACCTAGACTTGTTTCTTTTTATATATATATATATATATATATATATATATATATATATATATATATATATATATATATATATATATATATATATATATATATATATATATATATATATATATATATATATATAGATAGATAGATAGATAGATAGATAGATAGATAGATAGATAGATAGATATATATAACTATTTAAAAAAAATTATAAATTATAATTCTCCTGATCTAGAATTTTAATTTATTTATCAATAATTATTAGGTAGATGGTAAATACTTAACTTTCATGGAAAATTCTAGAATATTCATAGTAATATACATGAATCAATGATTGAAATTATCTCCATAATAGTTAGCTCTGTTTTACTCTTTTAATTAAATCGATTAATTAAAAAAAATGTCATATGAAGTGACTTTTGGTTTTTTGGGCATGTGTTATTGATAAGTCATGGTATTGTAACAAATATTATTGCATACTAAGAATTTTTATGGTAAAGTGGAGGATACATATCTTGGTTAAGAATCTTGTTTCATGTTATATATGTGTGTGTGTGTGTGTGTGTGTTTAAGTTATATATTAATTATTTTTATAATTAATGATAATTTATGATAAAGAAGTCTACATCCATTTCACTTTAGATCAAGGGATAAGAGGATCAAATCTCTTTTCACTCTAAAAGAAATTTGATCCCGCTCAAACCTTAGCAAATTTGGAGTTAAAATGGATCTACGTTAGTTTAGTTATTAATTATAATTATAAATATAATTATTATTTTTACGTTTTTCATTTTATTTTATTTTTATTTGTATGTAATTTCATTGAGTCAAAATGTTTTAATGATAAACATAATTATTACTTATTTTATTTTATTTTGTTTTTTTAATTTTATTTTATTTTTATGTAATCTGATCATATCAAAATGTTAAATAGGATGTTACATTACAACATCTTTAAGATGAGAGCACTTTTCTGAATAATTAATTATAATTCATTATAATTATAATTATTGGTTTTGTGTTTTTATTTTATTTTTATGTAATTTCACTTAGTTAAAATGCTAATCTGGAATTACATTACAACATCTCTACCATGTGCAATAAAGTTATAATTTAGTTAGTTTTTATGATTTTTATTTTTTATTTTTTTTTAGAAATATGAGATGTTTCATGAGGTAAATGTATCATAAAGTAAGTGTTCATGTTTATTATGAATTGATGCCTATGGGTGTTTACCAACCATTTAATTTATAATGTTGCTCTAGTATAATTATGAGGATATTTATGTCTGTTTTAGGTTAAGGTTTCCATAATTTTAATTTAATTATAAATCTTATTAGGTTGATGGTATAGATTTAATCTCCATGAAATATTCTATAATGTTCTTAGTAGTATTCACAAATTAAAGGTTGAGATTCGTCTCCAAATAGTTATGCCTTTTTTTCCTTTTAATTAAATTCATTAATTTAAAAAATATTATATGAACCAATTTCATATGAAAAGAATTATGGTGTTTTAGAAATGTGATATGGTAAGCCATGGTATTTCACAATGTTATTGTAACAAATTCTATTTACAAAATAAAAATCTCCATGAAAAGGTGGAGATCGATATGCATGGTTAAGAATATTGTTACATGCTTTTTTAAATGTATACTTATGTCTAATTTATATATTAGTTCTATTTATCATTAATAAAAATAATAATTTAAAATAAAATTATAATCTAGTTAATATTTATGATTTTTTAATTTTAATAATGTAATATGTATCATGAAATAAATGTTTTGATGTTTATTATGAATTGATATACATTTACTAGCCATTTTATTTATATGTCTAGTGGAGTTATTAAATTAATGGATATGTAGTACAAACAATATTCATCATTACAATATTATTAGGTTGTGCCAAGGTAGGACTCTAGCAATTTGTTTGTCTATCAACCACCATTAATTTAGCGACCAATGTAACTTGCAATATTTAACTTTGTGAAATAATGTTTATTTTACAACATTACTAAAAAATTATTTTTCAAGCATTTGATTGGACCATAACTTGAAGGTATTATTGCAGCCTCTACATAATATAATGCCATGTGAAGTCATAGTCTATTTGTTATACATTTTTTGAGGTCTTTCCAACATATGTTTCAGTCTAATTTTCCCAAAATCCAATAGCTATTTGTGGGAATCTCTCAAGTTTGAGTGGTGAACTTTCCATAATTCAAGTTACCGAAATGTTTTCCATCAGACAATGCCTCATGTGGATCATCATCTCACATATTTTATAGCATAATTTATGGATACAATTGCAACATTCATGCGTAGTGATTTTTATTCTTAATTAAGATTTACAAGAAATCCATCCAAAAATAAAATCCTTGAAAATAACTCATAGTTAGGTAAATAACAAATTTACCAGATATAAATAAATTTACCTACATGGAGTTTCTTCCCTCCATTATTTATGTTTTCCTCGGCACTTATGTAGAAGTAAAATTGTAAATGTGTAGACTTTCTAGTTGTTACTATCCACCAAAATTGAAAATGATTGATTTATCCACTTCTCATCTCAATTTATTAGTTCTCACCAAAGCAAAACTATAGAATTTTATTTCCCTATTGAACACCATAATTTAGCATTGACCAACCTATGTTATAATTTTTAATGCAATTTTCCCAAAGCATAATTTCTAACTTGAGTAGGAGGTACTAAGTTTCCCTACAACACTTATTAGAATAAACTTGAACTTTAATTATTTTAATAATATTTAAACTTCAACTCAATTTTTAGAGATTATGTATATGCTAAAGGAATAAAATTACTTTTATTATATTATTAAAATATAATAATATTATATTACTATATTATTATATTATATAATAATATAATATAATTTTATAACCAATTTTCAGTGAAAACCGTCATTATATATATATATATATAGATAAATTTTAATTTTTTTTTTAACAGAAATGAGATTTTGTTTAGAATGGGTAACTTTGAAAAGTCAGCACAGGTACAACTATTCCATAAATGCCAAAAATTGTTCACCAAAACACTAGAGCTAAGATCCTTTGATTCAAAACATAAGATATTGGAATGAACTTTGATATATTTATTTGTGCACAAGTCATGAAATCTTTTAAATTATTAAAAACTAATTAAATAAGCTAAAAATATTTTAATTTAGATTAATATAAATACAAAATATTTTTTATCCTTTAAAAATATATATATATTATTTAAATTATAAAATATTACATGTATTTTAAAAATAATTTGATATTTTTGTATTTTTAATATAATAATTTTTTTTTAATGTCAATTATGGTTTAGGGGTTGCAGGAGGGGGGAATATCCTTAATCCTTAAGGAAAACAAGTGTTGAAGTAATCCTGGGCTAGGCAAGCAAACCAACAACCACGCTGAAATGTATGGCCTCTTGTTGGGGCTAAACTTGGCCAAAGAGATGGAAATCATCAAGATTGTAATATTTTGGGACCCTCTCCTCAACATATAGAATTTATATAGAGGCTCTTTCCCAAGAGACAAACAACTTAAAAAACTTCTTCATAGAATTATGGGTGTCTTGGAACATTTTCACCTTAAGAATTTTTTCATATCTTGAGATCTCAAAATACCGCAATTGATAAACAAGTAAATATGGTGTGCCTGTTAAAAATGGGCCAAACTAACATCAATAACTCATCCTGATGGTGAAACATCCCATGACTATATCCTCTCCATTCTTATCATCTATGAAGTGTATTAGAGCTCCTCTACAATCCCTTTCATAAAATGACTTAAATAATAAGAAATTCTCGTTCCAAATCCCCTTCCTCCTGCATATTGGCATCAAATATATAGATTATGGATTAAATGGTTAGAATTTCAAATGGGGTATCATGACTAGCTATAAGCATTCATGCCATGCAATGAGTCTCCTGATGTTTTTGCATGTGTTAGGACTTGCGACGGGAAGATACCGCAACTAGCAAGAAAATATTACAATTAAAACTTTGTTGGTTCCAAGGAGGAGGGTTATCATGAAACTTAATGGTGAAGGGATTTATGATGTGTGTGAATTATTTTCTCTTGGGATTAAATTCATGAGATGCATCTAGTAATTTTGCAATCACCCTACATGGTGGCTCAATCTACAATGGGATCAGGTGAATTGTTGTTTGTTTTGGGAGAATATTCTCAAATATGATTTTGTTATCTGGTGTGCTCTAGGACTTATTTAGGTCAATTGTCTAGTTATCTATACATTTGGTGGAAAGTGGTGCTCATATTGTTCCTCGAGGGGTGATTTGTGCAACACAATTAAATCTAGCACGCCATGAGTCTCTACGTTATCTTGGGAAGCCATAACCCCTCCCCCCCACCCCCCCCCCCCCCCCCCCCCCCCATCCCAACTTGTGATAGTGCAACTAGTTTTTCTGGCCTATCATGGATCATTCGGTTGGCACTAGTAGACAAAATTATCCCCAAACCTATTCGTGGCAACTCTGGTGCACAATGGATATATCTGTCTATTTGGGAAGCTATAAATTCGTATTATTCTATTCATGGTAGTGAAATTAGATTTTGCGTATACTATTATGGGAGTTTCCTTATGAAACTCAACTCTCCTCATTCTCACAAGTATTCCTTAATCTTCTCCATGGATTTTCTCTTTGCTACCTGTAGGTATCTAAAGCTTTGTTCATAGTACTGGAAATATCCTTGGCCCTCTCTTTGTTTCCTATGCAGTCATTGCATTGAGCTCTTTGGCTCTCTACCCGCTCTTCTTCATGATCTTAAGTGATCTCTCTCTACTTCCTCTATAATTCTCCTAGATGTTGGCCTTATAGCCTCTCCTTGATGTCTCAACATTGGTCACTGGAATCCCCTATCCACTATCTGTATAATGACATATCGGAAAGGAAATCCAACTGTTGTTGTTGGTAGTAGTGCTTGTATGAGTGTCCACAGTAGTTGTCATAGCCGCTTCTTAAAAATATGGACTTGCATTGGAAAGCCCACCAATAATTGAAAACTCTCATCATTCTCATGGATGAATTCCATACACTTAAGAAAAAATTTGAAAGTCAAGAATTGCAGATGCAGTTGGAGACTAAAGCAATTCAAATTTCTACAAGTTCAAAACTTAGTCACTCTCCTGACAATATGCAACCTGATCTAAACAAGCCCCTAGAAGAAGATTTCCCCCCTTTTGATCATGATCTCCTTTTGTAAAATTGTCTTTTTGTTAGGAAAATTTTGAAAAATTCATGTGTGTCCACTGGTTATAGCTGTAAGCTTCTAGTTAGAACTTTTGGAACCACTTACCAGTCCTCCTTTGAAATATCATGTACATGAAAAAATATTGTACTAATTTCTCGTGTATTTTATTGCGACCAGGCACTGATTTAATAGAAAGCTTATTCATTTATGTTAAAAAATATATCAAATATGAATTAAACCTTTTAGAAAAAAAATTGCTTATAAAGATTATCTTGTCCAAACTAATATTCATACACAATTTTCTTCCGAAAAATATAAACATCATGAATAACAATGAAAGTCTACATTTTTTTACATGAAATATGTTTTAGAGATATCTTAATGTTTTATATATTTTAAATATAACAAGTTTTATATAGAGTCATATACTTCCTTTTACTATATAATATTATTAAGTATAAATATGCAAGATGCTCTTTGAATATACACATACATATATGTAAAATAGATGGGGGAGTTTTTCCATAAGACGAGTTTACGATAAAATTATTATTTTATATATGAGGAATGGAATTTTTAAATTATATATATATATATATATATATATATATATATATATATATATATATATATATATATTTATTTATTTATTGAATTTGTAAATTAATGACGAAGATGATGGTTGTTAATTTTTATTTTTTATTTTTTTTAAATATTTTTTTTTGTTTTTTTTAATTAATGGCTTTATATTATTCATATAAATTGAATTACATGAATATCTAATTGCGTATAGGTGTTGCGAATAATCTCAACAAATTTTCTTTCTCTGTCATCCAAACAAAGTACATTTTAGAAACAAAATACATTTGAAACCAAACATATATGGCTTGGTTACATGTCCAAACAAACTTGACACATATACATATGTAATTATCCATAAAGGGGTGACTTTCTCTTTCGTCCACACCAACATTCACCCAAAAAATCATTGGAATTGACAGTCACACCTCGCTTAGAGTGCCACCAAGCATTTTGAGATTGCCAAGCCGCGACCCTCCAAGCACCGCTTCGATGGCATTTGACAGTTTTGATGAGAACCCAACAAATATGACCTAGGAATAACAAAGCCTTCCACAAAAATGTAATTTGCATACCACCACTAGCATATAACAAAGGTTTGAAATGAGAACGCCCAATTCCAAAAAAAGTGTCTGAAGCACCCCACAGAAACATAAGGTTGTGACCAAAATATGTCGACATTATCCTTATACTAAGGAGCCAACAACATACCTGAGCGATTGTATAAATCTTACTGCTTGAAAACCCCAAGAGGACATTTCAATGGTCAATGTCCCACACAACTATGCTCCAGATGATAATAACTCCTTCAATTCCTTGACACCTAGAATAAACCTATGCTAACCACAGCGTCGGGACCTTCACGCGTGCCACCTTTGCAAGAAATTTGTAGTGGGAGTCTAAGGACCTTACCTCGACTCCTTCCCTCTCTCCACAAATGAGTTCATCGACCATCAAAACACTTACATAAACCCTCCACCAACTGTGTGGCTACATGCTCATGCATGTGAGGCTCCATCTATGTAATTCCATCATAAATGTGATATTATGAGCTTGATGGTGATGGGCACTTTGTCCCAAGCCCCATTCCATCTATCATTACACCCCCATTGGGGGATACCACGTTGTCTTTCATAAATTGCTTAAGGTCCTCTATCCAATCATATGCCACTATAGGGGGCCAATATGCATCTATCTGACTACCCTCCCAACCAAGGTTGGCTAGAAAGTTTGTCACCTTCTTCCATGTTCTTCTAGGGTGAGGGACAATGATAAACTCTAGGTGGCTAATCAAATTTTGAATGCTATGAATTAGACTCTCCAGTCTCCAACTCTTTGCTATCCTTTCTGGAGGCTAACCCCAAATTAACTTTTGAATATAATTAATAACAAACAACAAGTCTTCGTCCACATGTATAGATCTGAAACCCTCCCTTATTATTGTGTGTAGGAAACGTTCTAAAGCTTGAAATTCCACAATGTTGTTTCTTGTGGTACCACAACTTTGAGCAAACACTCATAGCACTTTGGAGTTATAGTCTCTAAAGACTCCTCTCAAACCCTCCAACATAGGATTTTCTTTCGACGCACCATCAAAATTTATCTTGAAAAAGCCATTTAGAGGGGGGGATAAACCTTTGTGTATGTTTTTATAGAAATATGTAGGAAACGTCATTCTAGGAGCACACATATCTTTATCTAGATCTAATTTCTTCATAATCTTTGCTTCCCCTTCATCTATCTTCCAGTCATCAGCTGACCAAGATGCAGCAAGGATTGTATCACTTGTTTTTTGTTTGATTCATGTTCATATCTCCCCCAACCTTCTCCTTTTATTCTTGAAGATCCTAGCATTCCTCTCCTCCCATATTGACCATAAAACAAATCCCCCAACTAATTCCCATGCTCGACTAACAATAGGTTTCAAGAACTTCTTGTTGCTCCATTATCTGAGACACAACACATCATCCTCCTCGTTTCTACTAATTTTCCCAAATATCAATAATAATGAAGAAAATATTTCCTCTGTGAATGGATGATCATTCAACATCTGCTCCATTGTCTCCTCATGTGCCTGACAGAGGGAAACAAAACAACGGGCCCTAGAAACCCTTTTTAAAAATAAAAAATGATTTGAATTTCTTTACAATTTTATTTATCTACTTGAAAAGTAATAAAAGAAATTTTCCTAAGTCATTTAAAATGTGAGAAATTCAATATATGGATACATATTCTCAAAATGACATTTAATGTGTGACTTTTCATTTTCAATCATTTTAATGTTACAAAGATGACAAATTCTTTCGATCTAAGATTTGAGAATTTTTTAGCATCCCATTGCACTATGGAGCTAGTGAGAACTTGTTCTCATCTTAGCAGTGTTAATTTTCTTCTTCACATTATTCACAAAAAGAAAATACTTTTGATTTTCTATATTAGCGTTGATTACCCCCTTATAGTATTTTTTTTTTTCATCCACTAATTTTTTCTCACCCCATAATTTCTCCTTAAATGTATAAGTAACCAGCCTAAATCAATCAGAATTTTTGATCTACCAAGCCATACCTAGGGGGATAAAAAATGTTAAGATGTAAACCTTTTTTTAAAGTGAAAAGAGATGTGATCCTTCTAGACACTTGGTAAATCGAGAGTTACAACAAATCTAGACTGGTTTAATTATTAATTTTTATTAAATTTATTATAATATGTATACATAAATTACTCTCCATTTTATATTTAAAAGAATTATATATATATATATATATATATATATATATTCATTTTAAAGTAATTTTATTTATGGCTATAATTACAAATCTACTTATTATAAGTTACTATAAAGCTCGGGTGATTACCTTGGCCATCCTTATTGCTGAAAAGCAATTTGTGCAATGCAGAGAGGATGGTAAAAAAAGGAGTGAATTTTTCATTTCAACCTATGTCATTAACATTCCAAGACATCAATTACTATGTATATATGATTAGGCATTTCCAATCAAGTTGCCATGTTCTAAATTTGAAATTTAACATTGGGTGTATCAACATAACCTCTATTTATTATTTATTTATTATTTAGTATAGTTTTTTAGATTTTAAAAATAATTGGGTGAAAAAAATTATTCATCAATTTTTAAAATAGATTTTATAATATTTCTAAAAAATTTAGAATTTATATTTTTTAATATACCTAAAATTTATGGTCGTAGATAAAGATTACATCCACTAATTACTTTACTTTTTTAGCATTATTACAAACTTACTTAAGTGATGCTTATAGATTCTTTAGACTACTCTGGTTCTAATTAGTTATGAATCATGTAGGAAATGAAAAGGAAGGAGTTATAAAACAAAGACTTTACCTACTATCTAGAGCTAACAGATCATTTTTCCATTTCAACCTGTCAAGTACTATGTAGTATGCTTGTATGTCCAATCTAGTCACCATGCTCTAAATCTGCTCTAAATCTAACATTTAACAGTTGATGTATTAATATAATTTATATTTTTTTGAGCAAATAATTATTTATCAAGGTAATAAAGTAAAATTTCATTTTTTCATGATTTTATGTAATAAAAGAATTTAATTTTAAAGTTATTTATAGTTTAGTTTAATTTTTGTATGTTTTAAGAATATTTTAGAATTTAATCTAAAAAATGTATTTATCAATTTTTTAATATTTCTAAAAAAATATTTATCATTTATATTTTTTTATCTTTTTTTTTAAATTTACAATCGAAAATAAACATTACAACTACGAGTACTTAAATATTTTTTTAACATTATTACAAACTTTGATCATCTATTATTTAGACTACTCTTGTTTCAATTAGTTATGAAAAGTGTAGTATATGAAAAAGGAAGGATCAGAGAGCTCTTCTGCTATGTATGGATCATTGCTAAGAGATTGTCATTGTGAAAATAACAAGAATTTCCACCATCGTAGTCATAGCTCTCAACCCCATAGGCCTCTTTCGATAAAGAAACCCTTAGACTTGTTGAGATGATAGATGCTATTTGAAGTGGGATTAGCTTAGAGTTTTATGAAACAACCACCAATTAAATTTGAATCCAGTATCAAGTAAAGAGGGTATAAATTTTACAGAACTCATTTTGAGCAAGGATAGAATGGAGATAAATCATATACAAGACCTCAACCAAATTCATATCTTTGGAAATAAAAAAATTCGTTGGAATTTTATGCCTTTAAATTGGCTACATTAGAGAAGAATTCCATGGGAAAAAACATCGGTTGTCAAAACCAAAAAACTATTAACGTTGACGTACTTACATTACACCTCAAAATCTCCCCCAAAATCTCCCCCATATTGGGTTGTAGATTGTCTCTAGGTGCAGTAATATTTTTAATATTATGTTCTTTTAAAAAGTGATATCTTTCTCTATTTTCTTTCTTTTCCAAGTATACTTTGCATATTTATGTCATATCCACTTGAGTCAAAAGTAGTTTTAATTGGAGTTTAAAACAATATTAGAAGGTCTCTTATCTTTCGTATTGTATATCTTGTTCTTATACATTAAGTACAAAGTCATGGTTATGCTCTCAATGGGGAAAGATTTATTTTTATGAGTGTCTTTCTTTTAATTTTGAGACTGTAAATTATAAATCACTTTTGATTTTTTTTCTCTATTGCAATAATACTTTAAATACACTATAACCTCGAACTTTACAAGCTTATAACCTCAAACTTAACAAGCTTATAATATAAATGGCCACATTAATAATTTAAAAATAGTACAACCTTAAACTTTACAATCATATAATATAACATGATATTTTAAAAAAATTATGTAAAACTTCCTTAAAAAAAGAGAGATAACAATCTCAAAAAAAAAAGTTGTTTCTTATCTCATAGCCAAATATCCACTAATTTACAATTTCTTTCACATCCATAATAAATTTTCAACCTTATAAATTGTTTTATTAATAATACAATTTTATTTAAATATCCTATTATAATTTTATAAATAAATTTTTATAAATTAAATAATTTTATTTATAAAAATAAATATTTATAGATGAAATAATTTTAATTATATGTGCCTTAAACAAGTGTGTCTCTATATTCGGTTAATGTGACCATTGATATTTAACCTCTTCTGATTTATTTTTTCAAATAGTAATTTTGTGTAATCATTTATATTAAATATATTTTAATTTATTTCTCTAAATTACTAGTATTATATTTATTGTGTATTTTTTAATACAAGTTCATATATATATATATATATATATATATATATATATATATATTTTTATGTAATTTATAGTAATAAATAAATAAAAATATTGTACATTTAATTATACCATATTTTATATAATGAAATATAAAGAATTATTTTATTGAGAAATGATTGATAATAAAAGACGCATTTATAGTAGGGTTGTAAAAAAAGATTTAAAGAAGATCAAAGCTCTCCCTGTTATGATAGCTTGGGGAGTTTGGCTAGCTAAGAAAGTGAACTTGTTTGAAGGAAAGGAATCTTTACCTCTTAGATGTGTTATCTAGATATTAAATATATTAATTGTTTTCCATGAACTTAAGATAAACAAAAAAATCATGAGTTGAATAAAGAGGTAATAAACATGGATATCCCATAGGCATACTTCCAAGACCCTAGGCAATGTACCTACTGCTTAAATCGACATAGTTTCACAGACATCTGGCCTAACCAAAGCTAGTATATATATATATATATAGGAGACCATGTAGTGTGGTTGTCCAAGGCAACCTTCTTTCCTTGGATGGATAGAAGCTTTCCTTAGGACCTAAGATTCATGTTTACTCCCCTAACCATGTCTAAGGCCCTTAGACCCATACTTTTGTGTTTAAAAGACCAACTATCGCCTTAGGCGGTCATTTATGGTGGTTTGAGGTGTCATTGACAACCCTTGAGCCCTAAAAGCTACTTAAAACCTCAATAGGTCAAGTGTTAGTTTGAAGTTTCATGCTTGGCCATATATGCCTAGAAGATTTTTACTTTAGTTAAGACTTAGGTTCCCACCCTCGATCATATCAAGGCTTTGGGGCCCATAGTTAATTTTGAAAACCCTAATTAGGCACTAAAATCCTTTCTTAGCAGTTGGGGATACCCTCTAAAGGTGATGTGCAATGCTTCACAGCTTGTGTGGTGCTTCAAAGTATTTTTTAGGACTATGATATGGCCTTATTTAGATTGTTTATAGGGTTGTAAGACACATAATTACCAATGTTCCACCAAGACTCTAGGACGGGGAGACACGGGTGCGGGAGACGCATAAGGGGGACATGTGGGAGTACCCTCAAATTTTAGGGAAATTTAGGGGGGACAGGGGGACGTCAGGGTATATAATTTTTTTCCCTTATATATATATATATATATATATATATATATATATATATATATATATATATATATATATCATATATATCAAATTCATATTCAATAATGAAAGCATAAATAGTAATGAAATACATTGATCCATACTCATCATCCTTACTAATACACACATGATTCATCCATAGACGACGAGATTCAATAATGGAATACTCTTATCCATATTCATCATTCATTATTCACCATTCTAGAATCTACATTGATTTAAAAATTAATTTCATAATTCATCATTCTAGATTCTAAACTGATTTAAAATTAAAATTCATCATTCATCATTCTAGAATCTAATTAGTACTAAGCAAAATAGACTATAATAGATACTGAAATATGAAGATTGGAATAGTAAATTGATATAACTAAAACTCAAAAACAATGAAGTGATGAGTCTAAAAGTCACTCTAAAGTACACAGAGGGCTTGGTACTCTTGATTAAATACTAATTCCATACCCTTGTACATGACAAAATGTAATGGAAACATTGCAATCCATCGAATCATGAATTCCTAAAAAACTGTTAAGTCTGTTGGATTTTGAGTGAGATCTAAAACTCTACTTTCTCCATATGAAATCCAATGAGGTCGGAACCACTCTCAAACATCCTGAATCATTTCATGGTAATGTTAAAAATTTAAGTAAAAGGATGAAAATGAAATATAAAGGAGAATGTCACTTTTACTTTCATAATTTAACATTACCATGAATTGCATAGCAATACTAGGGAAATATGATCAAATACTAGGTTTCCCCTATCATAAATCATTGTTTACAAACGAATTTAAGGGGGGGATGTCCAAGAGTCCCCCTTCTGGGGATTCGCGTCCCACACACTAGGGAAACATCCTCCCTTGTGTCTCCCCACGTCTCCCCAAAAGGGGGACGTGAGGAAATGTTTTCCCAAGCATCCCCCCATCCCAGGTGCGTAGGGTGCGAGGGGTGCACGCACCCGACCCTGGGGGACGCGTCCCCGTGGAACACTGATAATTACTACTAAAGACCAACTAGTGACATTAATATCCCTGATGATAGGCTAATGATACCTTCAATAGGTGTTATGTGGTTGTTTGAGGCATTCTTCTTGGTCATAAATTGTTGGAAGATTATTTTAGAGCCTAAGGTTCATGTTTCCTCCCCTAACCTTGTAAAATACCAAAAAACCCATATATAGTACTCAAAAATGCTAATCATACCTATACAAAATATTACCTAAGGAAACCTCCTATATCTTTTGTAGATTTTCACACCAATTCTACAACAAGAAAACAAAGAGGAAATTAAGGGGAGAGTAACCTTTCTATGAATTCTAAGAGAGAAATTAAGGGGAGATATTTTTTTACTTACTTGAGATGAAACCCTAACTCAATTATTCACTTTTCTTTTCCAAAAAAATGTCGTTTAGTGCCCCAAAATGGCTCCAGAGTTTCAAGACCTGAAAAAACTACCAAAAATAGTAAATTTTGCTACAATTAAGGAAAATAAAAAAACAATGGTGGGGGTCTAAGTGTAGGCGAGTGGCCACCAATATCCACCTATATCAGTCCTCCCCCCTAGGAAGAAATGGACCACATTGCATTAAGTGCCTCTATGAGATGGGGAAACATCTCTTGAACTCGGTCCCTAGTGAGCCACTTGCCTTGGTGCAGTAGTTGGTCAGCTTTGACAACCCAATACAGTTGGATCTTCTGTTGGCAAGTGTTCTTGATCTATGTGTCCATGATCCAATCATTTGTTCCCTATTCCATGCAGTTTGGGTTTACCTCTGTTGGTGTGAGTTGTTCTACAATGCTTGATGCATCCAGTAATGGTTGAAAGTATAGCCAAAGGCGATCCACATAGAACACTGGGTGCAGGCCAAGGAATGGAGAATGTTGAGCTCAAAACCATTTTATCACATAGCCTTGGTGATGTTTTAAGTTGGAGTGTTCTGAGCTTTCGATGGGCTCTAGTAAGGCATTATTTCTACAAATGCAACCAAACTTTGTTACCCACTTGAAACTTATGTGGCACCCAATCTTGATCATGTCGTTTCTTGTACTGGGCATTGGACTTATCCAAGATGTCATGCACCCGTTCGCATATGTGTTGGATGTGTCCAATAAACCATGTTTTTTTATCAACCTCAAATTGTACATGTGTGGATTCTATCTGTGTAGTCGCATGTGGCTTGGCAACATCAATCAGACACAATGGTTGAGAAACCAAACCCACTCGAAAAGGACTGCGACTAGTCGAGCCATGGAGAGCTTTGTTATAATTGTGTTCCACATAATGAAGTCTATCATCCCAGGCTTGTGGATTCTTGGAGTTTTACTTGCGTAGGATGTGCACTATCATCCTATTGACGGCCTATGTCTAGCCATCATTATGGGAATGGAATGTAGATGAGTTGGTGAGCTTAGTGTCCAATAATGTCTAGAGTCTCAAACAGAATGTGCTCAAGAACCTGTTATCCCTATCTGATATAATGGTTTGTGGGATTCCAAAATTTACCCATACTTGTTCAAAGAAGATTTTGGCAGTGTCCTCTGTTGTGATGCTCTTATTGCAAGTCTATAATATAGCCATCTTAGAAAATATGTCCACAATCATAAATACACATTCATTACCATGATTGGTAGAAGGGAGGCTTGACAGATAGTCTAAGAGATGCATTCACATGGTTGGATGGGAGTAGGTAGAGGAGTGTACATGCCTTTCTTCTTGATGGTTGGCTTAGCAATGGCATAGGTAATGTAGGATTTGATATATTTTCCAACATCATGTCATAGTTTTGACTAATAAAAATAATTTTGTAAGGGAGCCACATTTTCCTCCATAATGAAGTGTTTTGGGACCTGACTATAGTGTGCCTCCCAAATCAATTTGGCACACTCGCTTGACGGAACACAAAGGTGGCCTAGATAGCATAATAATTCGTCTTGGAGGTGGAAATCTAGAATTTTCTTACCCTCCACTAGCATCTGGTAAGTGATGGTGAACTCTGGATCATTGGTGTATAGTTGCGTCCATCTAGAGGTCTCGTGGCCACAAGAGTTGAGCACAGTCGTTAGTGTTGCAATTCGGGGCTGACTCGGGGAATCTACAACATGACTGGTTCTACCCTTCTTGTACTTAATGTTTAATGGAATTGTTATAGATATGTAGACCGTTTCTGATGACAATCATTATGCAACTTCTCTTATGTCTATATAAACTAAATAGGTCAGAGGTCTATGTGGATGACCATATCATTCCCAAAAATGTGATGTTTCCATTATTAGCAAGCCTACACGATAGAATAAATATCTTTATCGTAAGTGGGCTATTTTTGAATTGTGTCAGAAAGTGTCTCATTGTGATAGGCCACCAGATGCCTGTGCTGGGTAATAACTACACCAATCACATAATCAGAGATGTCTGTCTCAATTTCAAATGGTTGTTGTGAGTCTTGGCAACGTGAGTATAGGTGTAGAGCAGAGGTGGTGCTTCAACTCAATGAACACCTTCTGTTGGGACTCAAACCAGGAAAACTTTGCTTTCACTCCATCCTTGGTAACCTGACTCAAAGGCCAACTGATATGGGAGAATCCCAACATGAACCTCTGATAAAAATTGGCAAGGAAAAAAAAATTTCAAAGCTATGTTAGAGTGGTTGGGGTTGGTCAATCTCGAATGACTTGGATCTTATCCAGATCCACATGCATGCCTTTCGCATCTATGATGTAACCCGGATATTGGACCTAGCTCATGCCAAAGGTGAATTTCTCCAAGTTGGCACATAGTTTGTGTTGTTACGGGGTTTGAAGGACCTACTAAATGTGTTACATGTCGTCTTCCAATCTCTTGCTAAAGATAAGAATGTCGTCCAAATATACAACCATGAACAAGTCGGTGAAGGGCCACAAGATGTCATCCATTAGCCTCATAAAATTTTCAGGGGAATTTGTCAACTCAAAAAGCGTGAACAACCATTCAAAAAGGCCCTCCTTGGATGTGGGCAGTCTTCCATACATCTGTGGTCTCTATTGGAACCTAGTGATAACCAGAATTTATATCTATTTTTTTGAAATACTTGGCCCCCTTGGTCTGCTCAAGAAGGTCATCAATTTGTGGGATTGGATACTTGTTCCTAACAGTGATTTTGTTCAATTCCTAATAATAAATCCAGAGCCTTCAGGTCCCATCCTTCTTCTGTATAAGTACAACTGAGCTCCCACAAGGTGAGAAACTTGGTCGAATGTGCCTTTTTTGTAGCAACTCCTAGATTTTTCACTTGATCTCTTCATTTTCTAGAATGGAGTGGCGATATATCGACACATTGTGTAGAGGCACTCTTGGGATCATATCAATTGAATGCTTGACCTGACAGTGTAAGGGCACCTTTGTGCATGAGGAGAAGATGTACTTGTATTCTTCCATGACCCTATCCACCTACTTCAGCTGCATGGAGGAACCTTTCCCAGCGGCCATGGATGTGGCCACAATCTTCCCCTTACTTTGAGAGAGAATAAAAAAGAAAACAAAATTCCCAGTCTAAGAGATGATATTACTGCATTACTTAGTAGAGATCAAAGAGATGGTGGTAAGTGGGGCTACCTCTAGTATCATGTACAATTTATTTCCTAAAGTAATAATAATAGTGTGATGGGAAGAGAAATTGGGGGTTAACCAAAATCCCTTTTCCTTAAAGAATATCGATCTTGAGGCCTGTGGGTTATGGCCCACTAAGCCTATCGAAAGTGTTTCTTTAGGCTCTAAGCCTTTTAAATCATGAACCATTCATGCTATTAGGTCTTTTATTACCATTGAGAGCATTACATATTGGCATTCAAGCCTTAAACCCCGCAAACCATTAACTATCGAAATACGGGAATAAATGGGAAGACCATGTAATCCTGCTCTGAACATATATGTCAGACTTCAAATTTATTGAACCTGCATTTATAAATGCATTGGGTCCACTCTTCCACTTTCCTCAGCATTGATCTGATGCCGACCTCCAACTATCGACAACTCCGATTGCCGATCAGCGCATGATCGCTATCGGTGTATCAGCCTTTGCTATTCCATTAGCGCTTGTCCCTTGCCCTTCTGATATGTGATCGCCGATCACCATCTAGGCCATCAATATGGACTCCCGATCTGACAGTCTAGGATCCTTCGCTTTATCACTGATCGCTCCGCGATGATGGTCGGGTCCGATAACACCCTAAGGGCTCTACTGATGCGATAAAATCCTAGTCGTTGATCCATAAGATCCAACGGCCCGGGTTTGTCAATACTTCATTTCTTCACTATTATTCCTTGGTTTGATCTCATTGATTTGATGGAAGTTGTGCTTTAAGCCAGTTCCTTTGCCTTGTTCTGTCTTCACACACGACATTTATATAAACAATTAACTCTATATCTTAGATCGCCATCGATCCTACTGTGATCGATGGTCGATCAAAACACTTCACAATTGGGATTTAAACCCTTGGCACATATATACGAAACAGAGTTGAAAAGAGACATACTACACAGATATGCAGGAAACCCATAAAGCACATATTTATTATACATAGCACAGTTACAATTCTAAGGCATTTCAACCTTAGCATGGGTCCTCCTCTCGACTACATTTCAACAGTCTATTTTCACAATTTCTATCTATATCACTCTGTCTCTTCTTATTGAATGCGTAGGTTCATCACACACACATATATATGGAAACATTGGTTCATCGTTACAGGAATATTGGATCGGATCACTATGAAGGATCCGATCAATCCTCTAACAAACCACTCCATAATGCACACATGGCAGATTACAATTAATAACAAGTCTTCGAGAGACTTATCCATTCCATCTTTTTCTCCGTTTTAAAATAGATTTGTCCCTATTTTGTTCCCTGGTCCACGTCCTCCTCCTTCTTCGCTTTGGATTCCTCCTTTTGACTAAGGGTACTGGATTCTCTTGCATCAAACTCCCAAGGCACAAAAATTTATGACCTCCTCATCATATGCTTCTCCTTGCCTATAGCAATTCTACCCACATCTCTGTGGAATTACCTTTATGATCTTCTATGAGCTGCAACCAACCTCTACAGTAACAGTCTTATTCTACTACATGATACCTCACCAAGCTCTCCCCACTCAGTCTTTTGGCATCCTTCAGGTTCTCTCCTCTGGAACCATATGAGCACTCCATGCTCTAGGTTTGCTGCAATCTTCTCACCTTCAGTTGTCATTCTTTGTGGCATGACAGTAAGACCATAACTCTTCATACTTTAAACCATTGTACCTCTTCTCCCTTCTTCTTCCTCACAGGAAAACTTTCCCTGCTCTGATACCAAATGATGGGAAGAGAAATTGGGGGTTAACCAAAATCCCTTTTCCTTAAAGAATATCGATCTTGAGACCTGTGGGTTATGGCCAACTAAGCCTATCGAAAGCATTTCTTTAGGCTCTTAGCCTTTTAAATCGTGAACCATTCATGCGATTGGGTCTTTTATTACCATCAGGAGCATTACATATTGGCATTTAAGCCTTAAACCCTGCAAACCATTAACTATCGGAATACAGGAATACACCGAAAAACCATGTAATCCTGCTCCGAACATATATGTCGGACTTCAAATTCATTGAACCCATGTTTATAAATGTGTTGGGTCCACTCTTCCACTTTCCTCAGCATTGATCCGATGCCGACCTCCGACTACCGACAACTCTGATCAGGGCATGATCGCTATCGGCGTATCAGCCCTTGCTATTCCATTAGCGCTCGTCCCTTGCCCTTCTGATATGTGATCGCCGATCAACATCTAGGCCGTTGATTTGGACTCCCAATCCAACGGTCTAGGATCCTTCGCTTTATCGTTGATCACTCCGCGATGATGGTCGGGTCCCATAACACCCTAAGGGCTCCACCAATGTGATAAAATCCTAGCCCTTGATCCATAAGATCCAACGGCCCGGGTTTGTCGATACTTCATTTCTTCATTGTTCTTCCTTGGTTTGATCTCATCGATTTGATGGAAATTGCACTTTAAGCCAGTTCCTCTGCCTTGTTCTATCTTCACACACAACATTTATATAAACAATTAACTCTATATCTTAGATCGCCATCGATCCTACTATGATCGATGGTCAATCAAAACACTTCACAATTGGGATTTAAACCCTCGGCACATATATATGAAATAGAGTTGAAAAGAGACATACTACATAGATACACAAGAAACCCACAAAGCACATATTTATTGTACATAGCACATATACAATTCCAATGCATTTCAGCCTTAGGACGGGTCCTCCTCTCGACTACATTTCAACACTCTATTTTCACAATTTCTATCTATATCACTCTGTCTCTTCTTATTGAACGTGCAGGTTCATCACACACACATATATATATGGAAACATTGGTTCATCGTTACAGGAATATTGGATCGGATCACTATGAAGGATTCGATCAATCCTCTAACAAACCACTCCATAATGCACGCATGGCAAATTACAATTAATAACAAGTCTTCGAGAGACTTATCCACTCCATCTTTTTCTTCATTTTAAAAAATATATGTCCTTGTTTTGCTCCCTGGTCCACGTCCCCCTCCTTCTTCGCTTTGGATTCCTTCTTTTGACTAAGGGTGTTGATGCTCCTGCATCATAGTGTCAGGCATGGACTCATATAGAGCATGATGCTTCCACAATTATGGTTGAACTAATAATACATCAAAAACTCCAAGAGGAGTAACATCACACAATACCTCATTCATGAAGGGCTTGATGTTGTAGGGAAGGTGGAACTGCTAGCTCACGCAGAGATATCCTCCTTGGTGAAGCCACTTGATTTCATACATTTGTGGATGTGGTGTGGTTGATAAGAAAAAAACACTTCACGACCTCTGCTAACATGATTTTCTTTTAGCTGATGTTGTTGATAATGAACTATAGTGGAAAACCCGTCACCCACATCTATGAGTGGAAGAAACGCTCCACCTCCTCTATATATTTAGCCTCAATCCTATGGACCTTGGTGGTGGCAATTATGGCACTGGTTTCTACGTAAATAATTTGCTTCCCCTTGTCATTCCCCTTTTCAGGTTCTAGCTCAGAATCAAAACATGCATCAGTCACTTAAGCTTTCAGCTCAGCCACCAATGACTGCTTGGTGCGACACTCATTTGTGTTGTGTGGGGCTCTTGTGGAACTCACACCACATTCCTATGTCCTTATTCTTCTTCGTGGCCCCATTCTTTTCTTATGGCTTTGATGGGTTGTCCTAGGTTGCTCCACCTTGGCTTTGTCCTTTGCTCTACATTTTTGGGGTTCTATTTCCCTTCTTCTTCACAGATCCAAAGTCGCGCTTCTTTTGTTTAAATTTTTGTTCAATATTGGCAGTATATCAATATGTTGTACCATGCTAGGAGATGACCAGGAACTCCATTTCTTCCTTAATGTAATTGTGCAGACAGTCATGGTACTTGAGTACCAATTGTCACCCAGAGTCTTTGATACCCAACTTTGTCTGTAGAGTATGAAAAACATTTGTGATCTCATTCACATCTTGGTCCCTTTGTTGTAGTAGTGTGCTCCGAAGTATGTACTTGTCTTCATAGCTCCCCACGAGGTAATATTGTTCCTTGACAACATCTCGAAAAGAGTTGCAAGAGGGGCGGTTGTAAACAGAGAAGGCTCCTTGTCCCTTTTCTCACAATAAGTTTCCCACCAGTCCTTGACATGGGGGGTAGCTTTAAGTAGTGAAAAATTAATCTTCTCCCTATCAGAGAAACTATGGACCAAAAATAACCTTCCAATAGATTCAACCATTTATCTACAACATTTGCATCTATTTGACCTTCAAATATAGAGATATTGAAGTTCACTTGTACCTTGAAGAGGGCAACACCTCCGAAGTGATTGTTTGATGAATATGCATCATCGGTGGGAATATGTCGAAGGATTTGGGAAAATTTATCCATCATCTCATTCCTTTGTCACTCAAAGGCTTCTTTGAGCAACATTTTGATAGAAATGAAATATGTATAATGGAAATAAACTAGCTCAGGCAATGGTAGCTTATCTCTAAGAAGATATGTGGCAGCTACATGCCTTTTGAACTGTGTTATAATGAGGCTTGGTGGTCTTTTTGTCATTAGAAATAATGGAAAACACTAAGCATCCAAAAACCTAACCCTATGAGATGAAGCGCCAAAAGATTGTGGGCCCCATTAGGGTTAGTTGCAACGTCAACTTCCCAGGGTTGTAACTTTTCCATATGATCTCTATTTGGCTATCATAATACCTCATTAATAAGACCTCCAAGAAGAGTTTAAAAAAGGAATGGTAGCATGGTGTGGCAATTTTTTGGTCTCTTCATTTTCCCCAAAAACATCCTTTGGGCCCTCAAAACAGCATTGGAAGTTTAGGACCCACAAAATTGCCAAAAATATTAAGTTTTTCTACAATTAAGGAAACTGAAAAGAAACAACAGTGGGGGTCCATGTGGAATAGGTGGGTGGCTACCAATATCCACCTAGATCAGTCCTCCCCCCTTAGGGAGCAATGGTCCCCATTGCATTGAGTGCTTCCATGAGATGGGGAAACTCTTTCTGAACTTGGTCCCTGGTGAGCCACTTTTCTTGGTGCAGGATTTGGACAGCTTTGACAACCCGATACAGTTGGATCTTCTGTTGGCGAGTGTTCTTGATCTACATGTCCATGAACTAGTCAGTTGTGGCATGTTCCATGCATTTTTGGTTTATCTCTATTGGTGTGAGTTGTTCTACAATTTTTGATGTGTCTGGTAATGATGGAAAGTATGGCCAAAAGTGGTCCACATTCAACACTAGGTGCAGGCCAAGGAATTGGTGAATGTTGAGCTTGAAATCATTGTCTCCCATAGCCTTGATAATGGTGTAAGGCCCATATCAAAGTGGTATGAGCTTCTGATGGGCTTCGTTAAGGCTTCCTTTGTACAAATGCAACCAAACTTTGTCACCCACCTTAAACTTGTGCGGCACCTAATGTTGATCATGTCGTTGCTTGTACTTGGCATTGGAATTCTCCAAGATGTGATGAACCTACTGGAAGATATGGTGGATGCATCCAATAAACATTATTTCTTTATCATACTGAGACTATACATGTGTGTATTGTTTCTTTGTAGTTGCATGAGGCATGGCGACATCAATCAGAAACAATGGTTGAAATCCCATACCCACTTGAAATGGATTATGTCAAGCCGATCTATGGAGAGATTTGTTATAGCTATGTTGCACATAGGGAAGGCTCTCATCCCATGTTCGTGGATATTTGTATTTTCACATGTGGAGTATGTGCATTATCATCATTTTTATGACCTTTGTGTGGCCATCATTCTGGGGATGGAATGTAGTCGACTTGGTGAGCTTGGTGTCTAATAGTGTCCATAGGCTCGACCAAAATGTTTTCAGGAACCTATTATCCTGATCTAATATAATGGTCTGTGGGATCCTAAAGTGTACCCACACTCTTTCAAAGAATATTTTGGCAGTGTCCTCTATTTTGATACTCTTCTTGCAAACCGCCAATATATCCATCTTAGAAAATCTATCCACGACCAAAAATACACAGTCATTACCATGTTTGGTAGAAGGGAAGAAAGACAAATAGTCCATGGAGATGGATTCCTAGGGTTGGCTGGGAGTACATAGAGGAGTGTACAGGCATTTATTCTTGATGGTTGGCTTGGCGATGGCATAAGCGGTGCAGGATATGATATATTTTCCAATATTTTTTCAGATTTTTGGCAGATAAAAGTACTTTTGTATTATGGCCACAATTTTCTCCAAGATTAGCTTGGCATGCTCTCTTGAAGGAACATAAAGACAACCCAGGTAACATAATAATGTGGCATGGAGGTGGAAATCAGGAACTTTCTTCCCATCCACTAGCATCTAGTATGTGGCGGAAAAAGCTGGATAATTTTTGTATAGTTGCAGCCATCCATAGGTCTTGTGGCCACAAGAATTGAGAACAATAGGTAGTGCTACAACTGGGGTTCAGCTGAGGCAATCTACAACATGATTGGTGTTTCCCATTTTGTACTTAATGTTCAAGTATAATTGTTGCATACATGTAAACCACTTCTGATGGTGATCGTTATGCAACTTCCCTTGTGTCTATATCAACTTAATAGGTCAATGATCAGTGTGGATGATTGTCTCCTTCCTAAAAATGTAATGTTTCCATTGCCAACAATCTTGCATAATAGAATACATCTCGTTATCATAAGTGGGGTACTTCCTAATTGTATCATAAAGTGTCTCATTATGATAGGCCACTAGATGGTTGTGTTGGGTGAGGGTTGCACCAATAGCATAGTTGGATGCATCTATCTTAATTTAAAATGGTTGTTGTAATTCTGGAAATGTGAGTACAGGTGGAGAGCGAAGGTGGTGCTTCAACTCAACGAACATCTTATATTGTTACTTTGAATATGAAAACTTTGATTTCACTCTTCCCTTGATAAATTGATTCAAAGGCAAAGTGATATGGGAGAATCCCAACATGAACCTCTGATAAAAATTTGTGAGGCCCAAAATGTTTTGAAGCTATATTAGAGTGGTTGGGGTTGGTCAATGACTTGGATATTGGTCAGATCCACATGCACACCTTTCTCATATATGATGTAACCCAAATATTGGACCTGACTCATGTTAAAGGTGCAATTTTCCAATTTTTCACATAGTTTGTGTTGCCGCGGGGTTTGAAGGACCTGTTGAATGTGTTTCAATTTCTCTTCCCAACTCTTGTTGAAGATGAGGATGTCTTCCAAATAAAAAACCACAAACAAGTTGGTGAAGGGTTGCAAGATGTCATCCATCAGCCTCATGAAAGTAACAAGGGAATTTGTCAACCAGAAGGGCATGAGAAACCATTCAAAAAGGACTTCCTTGGATTTGAAGGTGGTCTTGAATACATCTATGAGCTCAATTGGAACCTGGTGATAGCCATACTTTAGATTGATCTTACTAAAATACTTGGCCTCCTTGAGCAGGCTAGAATTTCATCAATCTATGGGATTGGATACCTGTTCCTAATAGTGATTTTGTTTAGTGCCTCATAATCAATGCAGAGCCGCCAGGTCCCATCCTTCTTCTGTATAAGTAAAATCGATCTCCCATAGGGTGAGGAACTTGGTCATATGTACCCTTTTTGTTGCAACTCCTAGATCTGCTACTTGATCTCTTCATTTTCCATAATGGAGGGGCAATATATCGACCCATTAGGTAGGAGTGCTCCAAGAGTCAAATCGATTGAATGTTTGACCTGACAGTGCAAGGGTACCCCTATGGGTGAGGAGAATATGTCCCTATATTCTTCCATGGCCTTATCCACCTAATTTTGTTGTGTGGAGGAACCCTTCATGGGTTCCATGGATGTGGCCACAATCTTCCCCTTACTTTGAGATCGAATCAAAAAGAGAACAAATTTCCCGATCTGGGAGATTATTTTACTACATTACTTAATAGAGATCAAAGAGATGGAAATAAATGGTGCTACCTCCTATATCTTGTATGACTTATTGCCCAAAGTAATAATAATAGTGTGAGGCCTAGACTCATACACATCATGATGCTTCCACAAGTATGGTTGGCCTAATAATACATCACAAAATTCAAGAGGAGAAACATCACACTATGCCTCATCTATGAAGGGCTTGATTTTGTAGGGAAGGTGGCACTATTGGCTAACATGGAAATCTCGTCCTTAATGAAGCCACCTGATGGTATACAACTACAGGTTTGGTGTGGTCAATAGGCCAAAATGCTCCATGACCTTTGATGAAATGAGGTTCTTTTGGCTCTCATTTTCAACAACAAACTGCAGCGGAGAACCCTTCACCCACATCTGCTAATGGAATAGGTGCTCCCCCTCCTCTGGATTTTTGGGCTCAATCTTCTAGATCTTGGTGGTGGAAATGGTGGCGCTAGGCTCCACATCAAAAATATGCTTCCCTTGGTCATTCCCCTTGTCAGGTTCTGAATCAAAGTTGGAACATGCATCTAACTTTGAAGCCTCCAATTCAGCCATCGGTGACTGATCGGCTTAACACTCACTTTTGTTGTGAGTGGGGCTCTTATGGAACTGATACCACTTTCATGTGTCCTTCATTATCTTTAGGGTGTTGTTATTTTCTTCTGGCTTCAATAGGTTTTCTTGGGTCACTCTGCCTTGGCTTTGTCCTTTGTTCTGCAGTTTGGGGGCACTCTTGCCCTGCTTCTGATTTGCAGATCTAAAGTCACGCTTCTTTTGTTTAAAAAAAATTCAATATTGGAAGCATATCGGGATACTACACCAAGTGAGGAGATGTCCATAAAATCCATTTCTTCATGAATATATTTTTGTAGACAACCACGGTACTTGAGCACCATATGTCACTCAGAATCTTTGATACCCAACTTTATGCGTAGAGTATGAAAATTACATTGGGATCATGCACATATTGGTCCCTTTGTTCTCGTAGTGCGGTCCATTGTCTGTACTTGTCCTCATAGCTCCCCATGGGCTAATATTTTTCCTTAACAGCGTCTCAAAAAGAGTTCCAAAAGAGGGTGAAATATTATGTGGAGATGTCAAGCATCCTTAATTCTTGAAACCCTCACATACCGTCAAGGCATTTGTAAACAAAGATGATTTCTTGTCCCTTTCCTCATAGTATGTTTCCCACCATTCCTTGACATGCGGGGCATCCTTAAGAAGTGAAAAAGTAATTTTCTCCCTATTGGAGAAACTATGGATCGAAAAATAACCTTCCAATTGATTTGACCATTTGTCTAAAACATCTACATCTATTTGTCATTTAAATATAGGGATATCGAAGTTCACTTGTACCTAGAAAGGGGTGGTGCCTCTGAAGTGACTGCTAGATAAAGATGCATTTTAAGTGGGCATCTGTCGAAGGATCTGGGCAAATTTTTACATCATCTTTTTCCTTTGCTGCTCGAGGGCTTCTTCGACAAACAATTTGATAGGATCTTTGTAACCACCCTCCTCCCACATCTACCCAAGTAATCACCCAACCTGGGTAAACATGCGATGATAAAGGCCACTATGAAGGGATTCAACCTCCTTGGTGACCTTAAGGAAGTGGAATCGACGAAACACATCAACAAGACATTCCACATCAGCAAGAACACCCCTAGGAGACATCTCAACCACTCAGACATCCTTCCCCTAGGTCCCACTGAAATTTTTACCTCTTGACCTCTGCATTCTCTCATGCTATATGTTGGAAAATACTGAGAGGGCGGGGGGGTGAATCAATATTCCTTATAAATTATCACTTTTAAATATTTTCAGAGCATTAGTTAATCTTCAATTATCATTAATGTTTATGTAGTAACAACAGTGAATAAAAGAACATAGGAGGCACAAAAAAATTAGGTGGAAAACCCCCTTCGGGTCAAAAACCACTGAACACTTTTCTAATAATTCTTTAATCTTCAACTCCAATTGAAAAGAAAGCTCCAACTTCCTAGAATCTAGAAAACAATTCTTCTCGAGCTCCCACTGGATGGATGTTCCAATGCCTGAGATTCTTCAGTAGTCAACTAAATGGACGCCCCAACACCCAATGAGCTACAACTCACTCTCGCACCACCCTACCACCCTGAAGTTTTCACAGACCTGAAATTGTTGGTGACTTCATGCACCAGCCTAGCACCACCCTACCACCCTATAGAAGAATAAAAGAAGAATGGACTCCCGTACCAGGGAAAATGGTCCACTTTACAATGATATAGAATGATGTAGAAGAAGAAGATACAGTAGACCATAACCTTAACTATGACACAACCACCTAATGATGATCCTAGACCTCCCAACACTACCCCTTGAACTCTTGGAAGATAGACACTTGTACAACTTTTACAATGATGCTTTTACAACGACTCTCTACAATGATACTTTAACAATGATTGTATGCAGTGCTTCCCACTTGAAGACTTCATGTGGTGAACTTCTTTCTCCTGTTCTGCACCTTGATTGTTGCTCTTGTCATGCTACCCTTTCTCACTCTTTAGAACATTATATTATGCATTGATTCTTCTCTTGATGAATATATAGTACCTGCAAAAAGTCTACAAAGAAATACCGATGACATGATAATAGCAAAACTTACCTCATCCTACAAAACATATGTCAGTGCTAAACAAAAACAACAAATTAGAATACAAAGAAACTAATGCATTAAGAGATGAAAATTCATATACGGAAGATACTTACCTATAGCATACCTCTGTTGCATCATTTTGCTACACCTTGCTCTTTTATGCCCTAGAAAGTCTGGTCCTTTGCACCCCTTGACAACACTTAATCTAGTTTTTCTTACCTTCTAGGATCACGATATTTAATCTGATGTATCACTTCAATTTCAAATCGCCAATATGTGATCTTAGGTATTGTAGAAGCCCTCTGATTCTTCTTTCCAATGCCATAGGTCTGACCTGATTTGGACTCTTCAAGGAAAAGTTATGCCCAATCTCTCACAATGACCTAATTATGGACTAGTTCAGTAGAGTGAACTTGTACGACGTACCACGTGTCATTGTTTCCTCCTTCGGCTCTGAAATTGATAGAAGAAATATACAGTCCATTCACTATCTACCACTTTTTACATAATTCCAATCCTCTTCTCGGAGAGATAGTTATGACGATTTTTCCCATATCACTTCTTTGAGATGAAATTTGGCAGCCTGTAAAAACCCTAACTTCAATAGATCATATCTCTGAAAATATAGTGAATCAAGATCTGAATTTCGGTCACGACATTCATCAGGATTGAAAATCAAATGGGTTTTAATTTTAGAATCTACGACTTCACAAAAATGAAGTTATAGAGAAAATTCCACGATCACACCTTTTGGAGGATATATGAGATTTGTTTTTATAGAGTTGAGAGGGGCTTCTATAGAGAATGTTGGAGGGATTTTAGGAGCTTAAAAAATTATTAATTATTGACTATTCAATGACTAAAACCAATTATGAGTGCCATGCCACAACCCCATAGGGTTTTAGCCCACTTACTGGGGTTACTAACTTCAAACATGAATATCTCTCAAACCGTGAAGAATTAGTTGGCGTGCCATATATCAACAGAAACATCTCGACGAGTAGAATCCATATTGAAGATCCTTAACTCAAAATAGAGTAATTTTTCAAGTCAAAATTCCCTTGCAAGATCAGGGTAACCCCTAGTGCTGCTTGGGTTGACATCAATGACAACCTCAAATCATCTTTAGATCAACAATTTGCCTCTTTGGCATTGATGGTAACACAAGTACTCCCCCTGCGATCAGGGAACCTCTTCCTAATGCCTTCTCTCCCCCTTTGACATCAATGGAAAAGGGTAACTCCTCCTAAAACACAACCATCTTGTGGACCTATACACACTTCCACTCCCCCTTTATTTTCTGAATAAGGAAAATCTAATGAGAACTTGGGAGAATCCCAAGCTTCTAGTGAAGTTATTCAAATGCTTCACGAGGTAAAGGTTTAGTGAAGATATCAGGGATTTGTTCTTTTGTACCAACATATTCAAGTTTGATATTCTTTTCAGCAACTTGTTCTCTAACAAAATGATATTTTATCGAAATGTGTTTTGTTTTTTAATGCATGATAAGATTCTTGGAGATGCTGATAGCACTGGTGTTATCATAGAATATGGGAATAGCCTCACTGAATTGTACTTGAAGATCTTGCAAAGTTTGTCTCATCCAAAGGACTTGAGTACAACAAGCTGTCACTGCAATGTATTATGCTTCCACTGTAGATAACGAGATTGAGGTTTGCTTTTTGCTCAACCATGATACAAGACAACCACCTAGATATAATACTGCTCCACTAGTACTCTTACAATAATTAATGCTTCATGCCCAATATACATCTGTAAAGGATTGAATAATGATATTGTTTCCCTTGGGATACAACAAGCCATATTTTGTTGTGCCCTTTAGATATCGAAGAATTATTTTGATGGAAATAATATGTGATTCATTTGGTGCTGCATGGAATCTCGCTACTTGTCCAAATGCTTGCATAACATCTGGTCAGGAGGTTGTTACATATAGAAGACTACCAATCATAGATCTGTACAACCTATGATCCACATCCTTAGATGAGTCATCTATGCTCAATTTGTAACCTGTTACCATCGGAGTAAGGACGAGTTTGCAATCTTCCATTTTGAATTTCTTGAGCATTTCCTTGATGTACTTGACTTGACATATAAATATTCCTTTCTCTTGCTGAGATATTTGAAGCCCTAAGAAGTATGTCAACTCACCAAGTAAAGACATCTCGAAGTCACTTTGCATCTTTGTAGCAAAGTTCTTACTTAGTCGATCATCATTGCTACCAAAGATTATATAATCCACATATACCTCAACGATTGTTAAATTATCCTTATCTATTTGTACGTAAAGATTGATATCAACAGTACCTTTCTTGAACCCTTGTTGACGTAGATATCTGTCAAGACAAGCATGCCATGCTCTGGGAGCCTGCTTGAGACCATACAGAGCCCTTTTTAACCTGCAAACATAGTCTTCTTTTTCTGATAGTAGAAAACCTTCAAGTTGTTCGATGTAAACTTCTTCTTCTAATTCTCCATTCAGAAATGTTGACTTAACATCCATTTGGTAGACTTTTATTTTTCTTGAGCATGCATAGGCGAGAAACATCTGGATGGCTTCCATTCTAGCAACTGGTGCAAATGTTTCATCGAAATCAATTCCTTCCACTTGTGCATAACCTTTGCAAACCAATCTTTCTTTGTTTCTGGTAACTTGTCCATATTCATTCAATTTTTTCCTGAACACCCATTTAGTCCCAATGATATTTTTATCTTTTTTTCATGGAACTAATTCCCAGGTGTTATTCTTCTCAATTTGATCAAATTCTTCATTCATAGCTGCTACCGAATGTTCATTCTGGTTGGCTTCCTCAAAACTACTAGGCTCAAAGGTTGCTAGAAAAGCAATGTGAGCTTGTTGGGATGAACGAAGCTGTCGACCTTTTCTTGTTCCAATTCCTTCATTTATGTCACCAATGATTTGATTTGATGGATGGTTCTTTTGAATCCATTCCTTTGTTCTCTTTGGAGGAGCTTCTTGTTGTTGTTCTTGTATATATTATTGATCATTATTTACTTCTTCCTGGTTGATAGTTGCTTCTTGTTCTATAATTTTCTCTGTAACTTTTTCAGCCTCTGCCTCAAGCTTCAAAGATTCTAGATCCTCATCATTATTTGTTAGAACACTATCTTTGTCAAATGTAACATTTATGCTCTCCACTATCTATTTTTGTCTTAGATTATAGCATTTATAGGCCTTTCTTTTGCGTGAGTAGCCAAAAAAGATGCCTTCATCAACACACGATTCAATCTTACCCAACTTTTGATCTTCTCTTTTGATATAACATTTGCTTCCGAAGATTCTGAAATATTTTACATTAGGCGGTTTTCCTTTCCATAATTCATATGGGATCTTATTGCAATTATTTTTTAGAAGACTTCTGTTGATAATGAAGATTGATGTATCAATTGCTTGAACCTAGAATTTTTCATCCAATTTTCAGTCCTTCAGCATTGTTCTACCCATTTCCTGTACGGTTCTATTCTTTCTTTTAGCAACTCCATTTTGCTAAGATGTTTGTGCCGTTGAAAATTGTCTTTTATTCCATTTTCATCACAGTATTGCTGAAATAATTTGGAAGTGAATTCTCCACCATTATCTGATCTTAGACATTTTATTTTAAATCAGTTTCATTTTTGACCAACTCCTTGTAGATCTTAAAGCACTCAAATTCTTCAGATGTTTTCTTTAGGAAACTAACGATTGTCATCCTAGTATAGTTATCTATCATTAACATGAAATATAATTCTCCATCTAAGCCTTTTGTTCCCATAGGACCACTGTTATGAAACCAGCTCAAGAAAAGATAGAAAAGATAGATCAACGCCTTAGAATTCAGCCTCTTCGAGGGGGAAACCTCCTTTACATTACATAAATGAACAATTCTTGGATGATTCAAATGACAAAACCTCCTTTCTATATATAGGAGTCTAAGGAGTCACAATATAATCCAGCCGACCTAACAATAATAATATAAAGCCACAAAAATAACAATAGGGGGATTCTATGGGGCACAGTAATAACAATATGGGGGCAATAGGGGCACAAAAATATTAATAAGGGGTATAACTACAATAGTAATGGGGTAATCACTAGTATTATAGGGACCCAACATGACCCTCTCCTTCAAAAAAGTGTTGTCCTCAACGCTTGAGTAGTTCTGGATACTTCTGCATAAAATTCTCATCCTCCCATGTGGAATCTTCAGCAGATAAGTTCTTCCACTTGATAAGATACTCTGAAATTGAACGATTTCGTAGCTGTCAAGTTCTTGTTTCTGTGACTGCTTCCGGTTCCAATATAATTTTTCCTTCCTCGTCAAGTTCTGGCAATATTGTTTGAACTGGGAGCTTGTCGCCTATAACCTTCTTTAAACATGAAACATGGAAAACTGGGTGCAATCGAGAAGCTGCAGGAAGCTCCAATTTGTATGCCATAGTACCAATCTTTTGCAACACCTTGTACGGACCATAATACTTTGGTGATAATTTATTATCCTTCTTAGCTTGCTTGAGGGACATTTTCTTATATGGTTGTAGCCGTAGGAATACCCAATCACCTACATCAAAACTTCTTTCACTGCAATGTTGATCTGCCTGTTGTTTCATTCTATTCTGTGCCAACACGAGGTTATCCTTTAAGAGTTGGAGGACTTGTTGTTGATGTTCGATGTGATGTTCCACTGCCTGAATCTTCGAATTTTCTCTTAAATATGATGTGATGGATGGTGGTTGATACCCATAAAGTGCCATAAATGGGGTCATTTTTGTTGTTGTATGGAAGGAAGTGTTATACCACCATTCAGCCAGAGGCAACCATTTGACCCATTGTGTCTGTTTATCAGATACAAAGCAACGAAGATATCCTTCCAAACATTTTTTTACTATCTCAGTTTGCCCATCAGATTGAGGATGATAAGATGAGCTATGAGCTAACTGAGTACCAAGACAAGAAAATAATTCTGTCCAAAAATTTCCAGTGAAAATGGGATCTCTCTCACTTACAATAATCTTTGGGTTTCCATGTAGCTTTTGAATTGTTTCCATAAATGCAGTAGAAACTGTACTGGCTTTAAATGGATGTGATAATGCACAAAAGTGTGCATACTTGGTAAGTCTGTCAACTACCACCATGATGACACTCTTTCCCTCAGACTTGGGTAAACCTGTGATAAAATCCATTGAAACCTCCTCCCAACATTGGCTTGGAAAGGATAAAGGTTGTAATAGACCCGGTGTCTTATTTGTTTCAACTTTATTTTGTTGGCAAACCAAACATTTAGCCACAAACTTTTGAATATCTGATTTACGGCCATCCCAAAAAAATTCCTTCTTAACCCTGTGGTAAGTTTTTAAAAATCCTGAGTGCCCTCCTAAGGGAGAAGTGTGCAATTCCATAAGAATCTTTTGTTTTAGCTAGGAATTCTTACAGAGGTATAACTGATCTTTGTACCATAACGAATCATTTTGCCAGCTAAATGTACCAGACGTACTGGAATCTTGTTGTAACTTTCGAATAAGTGCCCACACTTCTTCGTCATTCTTCTCTTCCTCCCTTGCTTCGTTTATCCAATCTGGTTGGATAATATAAATGGCGCACAACAATGCTTCCACATCCTCATCCTTTCTTGAGAGTGCATCTGCCACCACATTTTGCTTCCCTTTTTTGTAGATGATTTCAAAGTCATAACCCAACATCTTTGTGACCCACTTTTGTTGCTCTTCAGAGGATAATATTTGTTGTAAAAAGTATTTAAGGCTATCATGATCCGTTTTTACCTTGAAGTGTCTTCCCATTAGGTAGGGTCGCCATTTCTTAAGTGCATGGAGTATTGCCAACATTTCCTTCTCATAAATAGCTTTTCTTAAAAACTTTCCCTTGATTGGACGACTTTCAAAAGCAATGGGTCTTTCATCTTGCATTAGAATAGCACCAATTCCATTTCCTGAAGCATCACATTCCACAATAAAGGTTTTTGTGAAGTCTGGTGTAGCTAAGACCAGTGCTTGGCACATTGCCTCTTTAAGATGTTCAAAGGCCTTTGTTGCTTCCAAAGTCCATGAAAATGCATCTTTCTTCAATAATGTTGTTAGAGGTGTTGCTATTCTCCCATAATTCTTAACAAACTTGCGATAATACCCTGTCAACCCGAGAAATCCTCGCAGATGCTTTATGGATGTGGGGATTTTCCATTCCTTAATGGCTTTAATTTTGCTAGGGTCTACCTTAACTCCTTCATGAGATACAATATGACCCAAATATTCCACCTCCTGGACTCCAAAGAAACATTTGGATCTTTTTGCATATAATTGTTTCTCCTTCAATAGTTGTAGCACCTTGTCAACATGTTCAACATGATCCTTCCAAGACTTGCTGTAGATTAGTATATCATCAAAAAATACTAACACAAATTTTCTAAGGAATGGTTTGAAAATTGAATTCATCAAACCTTGAAATGTTGAAGGTGCATTGGTAAGGCCAAAAGGCATGACCAAAAATTCATAATGACCCTCATGAGTTCTAAATGATGTTTTCAGAATGTCTTCAGTCTTCATTCTGATTTGATGATATCCTGAACGAAGATCCAACTTGGTGAAGTAAATTGATCCATGCAATTCATCCAGTAATTCATCAATGACAGGAATGGGGAACTTATCTTTAATAGTGAGCTTTTTGAGCTCCCTATAATCCGGACACATGCACCATGATCCATCCTTCTTGTGCACCAATACTACTGGAGCAGAGAAAGAACTTTGACTCGGTTGAATTATACCAGCCTCTAGCATTTATGCAACCATACGTTCAATTTCACTCTTTTGGACATAGGGATATTTGTACGGCCTGATGTTTGGAGGAACACTTCCTGGAATCAGATGAATAGCATGATCATGATCACGCATAGGTGGGAGACCTTTGGGAGTCTCAAATACCTTGGAATGATTGTCCAGGACTTTTTGGAGATCTAGAGAAATAGATGATTCCGATGTGGAAACATCTAGCGAGCATAATTGTGCAATTACACCTCTTTGCTCCTTTTTTAGAAGCTTTTTCATACTATTAGAGCTGATTATCTTTCCTGGTTTCCCTGCAATACCCCTTAATTCAACTTCCTTTCCTTCCGTAGAAAATTTGCTGAAAAGTTCTTGAAAATTAAGAGCTATTGTACCCAGGGATTGTAGCCATTGGACTCCTAGTACAACATCAGCACCTCCCATTGGAATGGAAAGCATTGGGCTAGTCAATACATATTCTCCCATGGATAGCTTGATATTATGGCACTTTCCAGAGCAATTTATTGTTCCTCCATTTGCAATCATCACTTGACACTCTGGTGCTGGATATAGGAAGCAATTCAATTCTTTTGCTACCTTACAATGAATAAAATTGTGGGTGCTTCCTGAATCAATCAACACTATTACCTTTTTCTTCTTGATTTGTCCTTCTATCTTGATGGTTTGAGGAGTGGTAATTTCCGCCAATGCATTACAAGATATGGTCGGATTTATTTGTTCTTCATATAGGCTTTGTTCCTGGAGTATATCCTCTTCTTTTGAACTTTCTTGCTCCTTTTCTTCTTCCTCTTCACAATCTATGTAGAATAATTTCTTCTCAACACACTTATGACCTTTAGTGTATTTGCTATCACAACTGTAACAAAGCTCTTTTGCTCTTTTTTCTTCCAATTGTTGTGGTGTCAACCTTATAGGTTGTGGAAGACTAGGGGAAACAACACTTCTGTCTTTATAGTTGTGAGTGGTATGCTTCCTGGTTGCCATAATTTTGCTTTCCATTTTTCTTGCTAACCTAAATGCCTTCTCTAATGAATCAGGTTCCCAAAGGCGAACATCATGTTGGATATTATCCTTTAAAGACCCTATGAACACATCAATTCTATGCTCCTCTGGAATATCTTTTACCCTTATGTTCAATTTTTGGAACTCCTCAATGTGCTCCATTATTGAACCCTTTTGTTTGAGACTTATCAATTGGCTAAAAAAAGTGTTGCTTTTTGTATCCTCATAATGTGCTATCAATTCTTCCGTAAAAATTGTCCAAGTGATAAATGGTTTACGAGAGCAAAGCCATTGATACCATACAAACTAATTTGGCTCCAAATATAAAGTTGCCATACGTACCGTTTGTGTGTTTTGCACATTATTGAGATCGAATAATTGCTCCATCTGTAATATCCATGTGGCAGGATCCTTGCCATCAAATTTCCTCATATCGATTTTTGAAATATGGTGAGTCTTCGATCCAACATTAGCATCTATGGAATCATGATTAACATTTCTTTTGTTCTCATCATGAGTTTCCTTTAGTACCCTTTCACCCTTAGGGACCATTTCTTGTAGCAACTTATTCATATTTATCTTCAATTCGCCCATGTCTGTCTTCAAATCTATCTTCAAATCATCCATCTTAGCTTCCACGTCAATCATCTTAGCTTCTATGCCTTTCTTTAAACAGTCCATCTTAGCTTCTACACCTTTCTTTAGACCATCCATCTTAGCTTCTACATCTTTCTTTAAACCATCCATCTTAGATTCTGTTCCTTTTTGTGCAAGGGACAGTTGTTGCACTTGGTCTTGTAATTTTGATATATCATGTTGCATTTCTTCCTCTTCTTCATGAGTCATGCTAGAGCTTTCAGGTTCCTTACTAGGTGTTTGCATTTTCTTTCCTCAGGGCATTAGTTATCAATAATAATGCTCTACTATTCCCTTTGAATTCCTTCAAAATAAATTTTCAAACCAAGCTTAAAAAATTTAAGAAAATCTACACACCTTTTTTCACTTTGTAGGAGCTCGATATTGCCTCTGATGTATCTTTGTACTTTCCAATTATCTAGTTCTAAATTTGTGAGTTGTAGTAGCCCTCTATGTCCTCTTTCCAATGCCACAAGTCTGACCCAAATTGGATTCTCCAAGAAAGAGTTATGTGAAATCTCCCACAGTGACTTGCTTATAGACTAGTTCAGTAGAGCGAACTTGTACGACGTGCCACGAGTCACTGTTTCAACCTTTGGATCTGAAACATGCATACACGAAACTATAGTCTGTCCTCTTTCTATACCTTCTTATGAAATTTCAATCCGATCCCGAGAGAAAGTTATGACGATTTTCCCCAGGTCACCTGTTTTGAATGTAATTCAGGAGTCTGCAAAAAGACCAACTTCCTCAGATCATATCTCCGCAAATATCATGTGAAAAGCTCTTAAATTTAGATCCAAGGTTTAGCATGATTTCTTCTCAAATGGGTTTTTTTTGCGACTTCTGAAATGTCACAGAAAAAAAAGTTATAGCGAAAATTCCATGATGACCTGTTTGGAGCAGAGAAACCCTAGAATCCAAAGCTCTGATACCAAATGTTATGAAACCAGCTCAAGAAAAGATAGAAAAGATAGATCAACGCCTTAGAATTCAGCCTCTTTGAGGGGGAAACCTCCTTTACATTACATAAATGAACAATTCTTGGATGATTCAAATGACAAAACCTCCTTTATATATATAGGAGTCTAAGGAGTCACAATATAATCCAGTCGACCTAACAATAATAATATAAAGCCACAAAAATAACAATAGACGGATTCTATGGGGCACAGTAATAACAATATGGGGGCAATAGGGGCACAACAATATTAATAAGGGGTATAACTACAATAGTAATGGGGTAATCACTAGTATTATAGGGACCCAACAACCACATAGATCAATATGTATCAATTCTAATGGATGTGATGTAAAGTGTTCTTTTGTTTTAAATCTGCATTTTGTTTGCTTGTCGTGCTGACAGGCCTCACATAGTGTGTTGGAAGGTTTTGAGATTTTCGGCATTTCTCGTACTGCTTCCTTTTTGCTTGTCCTAACAAGATTGTCAAAGTTTATGTGACCCATTCATTTGTGCCATAACCAAATTTCATCTTCTTTAGCTAGTAGACATGCTTTAGTTGCTTCATCCAGAACATATATGTCGTTTGGAGCTCGACTTGCTGCAGCCACAATTTTACCATACCTACCTATCCCGATTTCACATTTTGTGGAGTTGAATAGCATTGTGTGTCCTTGATCACACATTTGTCCAACACTGAGCAGATTGTGATTCATGTTTTCAACCAATAGAACATTCTTGGCTAGAGCATCTTTACTTCCAAGACTGGTGGTACCGGATCCTACAACATTTGAAGATCCATCATTTCCAAAGGACACGGTTCCATCCTTCTTCTCTTTCAGAGATACAAATTTCTTTCTATCTCCAGTCATATGCGTTGAGCAACCGCTATCAACATACCACACATCTTTTTTGTTTTGAGCCTTGAGAGCTAGAGAACAATTATCAGTGTTCTTCTTCTTCCATGTTCATTCGTTCTATGGCTTCGAAGATTCTTCTGAAGGATTTTCAAGTCTGCAGTCTCTGTCTATGTGTCCAAAGTTTTGACATTTGTAACATTCAATATTACTTCTTAAATGTTCAAATCTATTGATGTTTTGTTGATCCCTGGGAGGTTCATATTTGACAGATCTCTTGGAATTGTATTGGTTCCTAGGGTATGTGTGACATTCTACATCTTTATGACTAAATTTTCCACATGAATAACAATAGCCATGAAAAATATTTTGGTACCTGGATGGAAATATTCATCGGGGAATTTCCTTCCAAGGTTGTTCTTGCGAATCTTGTCCAATGAAGTCTACATGCTTGTCAGATCTCGTAGGTTCATTTTATTTTGTTGTAGAAGGTCCTACTTCTTCTTCTTTATAACCAAGGCCAGTTCTATCATTGTAAGATCATTGATTGTTGATGAGTTTTTCCAACGCCCTTGAGTTGTTGGCATAGTTTTGGATAGATTTTCTCTTCTTCACTTCCTTACGCAACGAGACTGCTTTGGCTTCTAATGCTTCCCTTTCTCGGTTGCTTTCTTCCAACATCTTTTGAAGTGACTCTTCAATAGATTTGTGTTCTTCAACTTCAATTTTGAGACCTTAAACTTGTTCTTCATGAGTGTTGGAATGGATCTTCTCAGCCTTCAGCTCTTTTATAAGCTTGATTTCCTCCTTAGAAAATTATTCTATGGTCAACCCTTCTTCTTCGTTGTTTGATACCTCTTGTTTATTTTTCTTGGCCATAAGAAATACTCTCTCATTGGATTCTTCTTCACTGACATTGTCTTCATCGAATGATGAGCTATCTTCTTTAGAGAGAAAGTTCCTTTTGAATCCTTTCTTCTTTCCTTGCTAGTTGAATTTCTTAAATCCTTTCTTTCCTTTTGAGTTTCCATCACTTCTGTTCAAATATTTTGCTGCGAAATGCACAACCTCACCACAACCAAAACATATCAATGGAAGTCTACCTTTGAATTTTCCCTTACCAATTTTTAGTTTTCTCGTAAAGTAAGCATATTCTCCATCTGAAAAACCTTCTTCATCATCTTCCTTTTCTTCACACATGCAGGTGCAGGCGCAGGTCTTTGCCTTTGAAGGTTGTTTGTACTTATTGGTTTTCTTAGATGCAGCGAATGCAGTTTCTAGATGCGAAGTACCCTCTTCTTCATCAAGTCTCATTTCATATGCTATGAGAACTCCATGTAATTCCTCTTTGCTGAGTTTGTCCAGATTTGCACTGTATTCTAAGACCGATACCTTTGGGTTGAATCTTCTTGGTAACGTTCTAGGAATATTTTGTATAATAGTCTTCTCGTCAATAATCTCTCCCAATCCTTCCAAAGTGTTGGTTATTTCATTAATGTGTTGGAATTATGTAGCAATGTTGTCATCTTCTTTGATTTTGAGTTGCTCAAATTTTTCTCTATAGATTTGAAGCTTTGCTTCTTTGACATTTGAGTCACCTGCATATATATTCTCAAGCTTGTCCCATACATTTTTGGCGGTTTTACAACCCAACACCTTATGATAAGCAGATTCAATAAGTCCACTGATAATAATATTCTTTGCTTTTGCATCATTTACCATATTCTTCTTTCCTTGTTCATCCGCAATTGGTGTAAAGCCATTTTAAACAGTGTCCCATACTTCATAACCTTCCACTAAGAGATATACTTCCATTCTTCCTTTCCAGAGTGCATAATTATTTTCATTGAATAGAGGTACACCATTCTTGGTATGCTCCATGATCTCCTTCCAGTTGTTAAACTGCTATTGAAAGAACCAAGCTTTGATACCAATTGTTGGAAAATACTTGGGGGGGGGGGGGGGTGAATCATTATTCCTTAGAAATTAGCTCTTTTAAATCTTTTCATAGCATTAGTTAATCTTCAATTATCATTAATGTTTATGCGGTAACAACAGTGAATAAAAGAACACAGGAGGCACAAAAATTTTAGGTGGAAAACCCCCTTTGAGTCAAAAACCACCGAAAGCTTTTCTAATAATTCTTTAATCTTCAACTCCAATTGAAAAGAAAGCTCCAATTTCCTAGAATCTAGAAAAAGCATTCTTCTCCAACTCCCACTGGATGGACGCTCCAACACTTGAGATTCTTTAATGGTCAACTAAATGGATGCCCCAACACCCAATGAGCTACAACTCACAGTAGCACCACCCTACCACCCTGAAGTTTTCACAAGCTTGAATCTTTTGGTGACTTCATCCACCACCCTAGCGCCACCCTACCACCCTATAGAAGAATAAAAGAAGAATGGACTCCCGTACTAGGGAAAATGGTCCACTTTACAATGATATAGAATGATGTAGAAGAAGAAGACACACTAGACAATAACCCAAACTATGGCACAACCACCTAATGATGATCCTAGACCTCCTGACACTACCTCTTCAACTCTTGGTAGATAGAAATTTGTACAACTTTTACAATGATGCTATTACAATGACTTTGTACAATGATACTTTACAATGATTGTATGCAGTTCTTCCCACTTGAAGACTTCATGTGGTGAACTTCTTGCTGATGTTCTGCACCTTGATTGTTGCTCTTTTCATGCTACCCTTTCTCACTCTTCAGAACATTATATTATGTATTTATTCTTCTCTTGATGAACATATAATACTTGCAAAAAGTCTTCAAAGAAATACCCATGACATGATAATAGAAAAACTTACCTCATCCTACAGAACATATTCCAGTGCTAAACAAAAACAAAAAATTAGAATACAAAGAAACTAATGAAATTAAGACATGAACATGCATATATAGAAGATACTTACCTATAGCTTACCTCTACTACATCATTTTGTTGCACCTTGCTCTTTGCTGCCCTAGAAAGCCTAGTCCTTTGCACCCCTTGACAACACTTAATCTAGTTTTTCTTGCCTTCTAGGAGCACAATATTTAATCTGATGTATCTCTGCAATTTCATATCACCAACATGTGAGCTTCAGTCTTGTAGAAGCCCTCTGATTCTTCTTTCCAATGCCATGGGTCTGACCCGATTTGGACTCTTCAAGACAAAGTTATGCGCAATCTCTCACAATGACCTAATTATGGACTAGTTCAGTAGAGCGAACTTGTAAGACATACCACGTGTCACTGTTTCCTCCTCCTACTCTGAAATTGATACACAGAAAACTATAGTCCATGCATTATCAGCCACTTTTTACAGAATGCCAATCCTCTTCTCTGAGAGAGAGTTATGAAAAATTTCCCAAGGTCACTTCTTTGAGATGAAGTTCGGCAACCTGTAAAAACCCTAATCTACACAGATCATATCTCCAAAAATATAGTGAACCAAGATTTGAATTTCTTTCACCACGTTCATCAGGAGTGCAAATCAAATGGGTTTTAATTTCAGAATCTAATACTTCGCAGAAATGAAGTTATAGCGAAAATGCCACAATCACACCCTTTGGAGGATATATGAGATTTCTTTTTATAGAGTTGAGAGGGGCTTCTATAGAGAATGTTGGAGGGATTTTAGGAGCTTAAAAAATTATTAATTATTGACTATTCAATGACCAAAACCAATTATGAATGCCATGCCACAACCCCATAGGGTTTTAGCCCACTAACTGGGGTTACTAACTTCAAACATGAATATCTCTCAAACCGTGAAGAATTACTTGGCATGTCGTATATCAACGGAAACATCTCAACGCGTAGAAACCATCTAGAAGATCCTTGACTCAAAATAGATTAAGTTGTCATGTTAAAATTCCCTTGAAAGATCAGGGTAGCCCCTGGTGCTTCTTGGGTTGACATCAATGACAACCTCAAATCATCTTTAGATCAACACTATAGGCATGCCACCTTCCAAGGACCCCTGGATTCTCTCCCAAGCCTACAATCCAGTGTCCAGGGAATTTTACGAGCATAACTATGCCAGCATCCATGGAATTAAAGGCGCTTTTCTAGCCCAAAGTTATGGTCACTGCCCAAAACTTGTTATAACTTTAATAATACATCAAAGACATGATGACAAGACTATTAAACCAAAAATCAACCTTAGGACTAGGCCTGACCATCCCCAAATGGGACTGACATTTCGTCAAACACTTGGGATCAATGTAACCTACAGGTCTAGGATACAAGACAGAGCATGAATGACTGAAAACTCTTATGAAACATGACAAGAAGGGTCACCACCTTCTCCATTTAACTGTTATAATATCAATTAGGTATTTCATCCATCAATTTAACAATTACAAGTAAATACATGAGATAACCATGACATGAACCAGTCAATTAACCATGCTTATAACCAGCATAAAACCATGTAAATAACATAGATATAACAACCAGTAAATACACACATAAACAAGTTCAAAAGTAAGAGAACTTATCTTTCATTAATCATAGGCAAATCTGACCAGGTTCGGGGCTTCCACGTACCACCCAACTGTAAACATGGTTGAGCCAAATCTTTCTTTCTGCTAGTCATCCCCATGCCATATTCCAAGAATGAATGTGGGATCTCATGGATAAACCAATCCAAAAACAACCAAGGGAATACATAGGTTAGACCACCTCCACCCTCACAAAATCATGATCACACCAAAACTGGTGCTTCGTTCACAACCAAACTGAACTTGGAATGCCATCAAGAATCCATCACTATCCTTGAGGAATTTTTCATCTCCTTCTCTCCCATGCTTTACTGCAATCCAATCCTAGATCACTATGACCTAAATTGAGACCAGTCTCTCAGGATTTACCGCTATCCAAACCCAAATCACTAGGCCCTAAACCAAGACTTCTCCCTCAGGCTTTGTCGTGTGTCGCACCAAAATTTTTCAATGGATTCCTAGGCCTTTGGGAATGAACCTTGATACCACCTCCACCTCAAATTCCGAAATCCATCCAACAAACCAAAGCTTAAAACTGAGATAAACATCCCAACATCCCATGGAATGAGGAAAAAGGAAAGGCTAGGCTGAAAACCATTGTCATAAACCATAAAAACCATGCCACCAGCAACAAGATAATCATACACCAACATGCAAAGTTATGCATGTCAAAACTAGTGAGGAAATGACACATAAAATATGTTACCTGCAAGTATTCCTACTGAAGTTTCCTGGTCCTGGTCTTCCTTCCTTAATCCTTACTTTCCTTCCTTTCCCTTTTCTTGTTTTTCCTTCCTTGATCCAAAGCTAGAGTGCTCCAATAAAAATCTAAGTGACCAAGAGTGTGTGAGAGAGAGAATAATGAGAGAGCTCTAAAACTTGAATTAACAAAAGGTTACTAACTGATCCTTAAAATCCTCTTTATGAATAAAGCCTCTATTTTCTTCATTTTCCATTATTTCCTTCATTTTCCTCCTCACATTCAACCTATGACCTTTCACCTCCCTTTTCTCCTAATTTCCTTTAATTTCTCCTAATTTCCCTTTCCAAATCCTTAGCCTTTGTCAATTTCCTTAGCCAGAAAACACATCTAGTGATGCCCACTATGATATATTTGCCCAACGTTCAACTTGGAAGAAGTTTCCCTTAACCATCGCCTTATTTTGCCTTTATTAAATTTTATTACATGAAATTTTCACCATGGTTGTTAGAGAACCCTCCCCTTGGGAACATCGTCCTCGGTGTTAAACCACACCAAGACCTGAGCAACCCGCTGAAAAGAAAACATACTTCTCATGGAGCTTTATAACTTAGCTCGTTACAGTATTTACAATGAAATGCCTGCTTAAAAGAAAAACATCATGACAACATGACAAAATAACAACCATACCTCTTATTGGAGCTTTATAACTTAGCTCATGGCAGTGTTTACATCCATATATATATATATATATATATATATATATATATATATATATATATATATATATATATATATATATATATATATATATATATATATATATATATATATATATATATATATATATATATATATATATATATATATATATATATATATATATATATACATATACAAAACATCAAACCAAAACTGCTTTGCCTCAACTGGCAAACAATGAAGGATACAGGGCCTGCATTTGATCCACCATCTCCCATGTAGCTTATTCAAGCCCAAAGTGCTTCCGCTACACTTTAACTTGTTCTATAGCTCTATTCCTCAGCATGAGATGATTCCGATGCAATATGCATTGAGGCTCCAACTGGAACTCTCCTTCTTACTCCACCTGCAATACAAACCAATCAATGACATGATCAACATCCTTTATATACCTCTTAAGTAATGAAATATGAAAAACATCATGGACTTTCACTATTGGAGGCAGTGCAAGTCGATAGGCCATTGGTCCAATCATCTCAAGTATCTCAAAAGGCCCACAATATCATGGTGCCAACTTGGCACATGATCCAATCCTCAAAGATCTCTTCTGGGGCTTGATGAGAAAATACACATGCTCCCCAACCTTAAACTCCTTGAATACCCTTTGTTGGTCCACATAACTCTTCTGTCTATCTTGTGTTGCCTTTAGATTCTTCTTTATAACTTGCATTTCTTGTTCCATGTCTGCAAACATATCCGGTCTAGTAAGTACCATGTTCATTTGATCACTCCGGTTGATTGGAGTATTACATATCTGTCCATAAATTTCCTCGAAAGGACTCATCCTAAATGAATCATGATAACCATTGTTGTACGTGAACTAAACCAATGGAAAATACTCCTCCCATTTCCTCTGTTGGTGCATCACGTACATCCTCAACATATCCTCCAAGATCCTATTGACCCTCTCTATTTGTCCATCTATCTGCGGATGATAAGTTGTACTGAAGGCCAACTCTATACCCAAACCTACAAATAGCTCCTTCCAGAACTTGGAAGTGAACTTTGCATCCCTGTCCGACACAATATTCTTCGGAACACCATGTAATCTCACTATCTCTCTAATGAAAACTTGTGCTACCTCACTAGTTGAATATGTAGTCTTCACTGGAATGAAGTGAGATACCTTGCTCAACCTGTCGACCATGACCATAATATAATCATGTTGTCTCACTATCCTCGGAAGACCTGTAATGAAATCCATGGAAATGACCTCCCATTTCCATTCTGGAATCGCAATAGGTTGTAGTAGACCACCTAGATGCTTACATTATGTCTTTACCTGCTGACAATCTAAACATCTAACCACGAACTCTACCACTTCCTTTTCCATATTTGACCAATAGTAGCTTTCTTGGCATTTAGATTCAGCTAGTTAAAGAAATACCTCAACCCATTGTGATCACTCATCAATACAAAGCTCCTGCCAAGAAGATAGTTCCTCCACATCTTCAATGCATGTATGATCGTTGCTAGATCAAGATCATGTGTTGGATAGTTCTGCTTGTGCTCATTCAATTTTCGTGACTCATAGCACACTACCTATCCTTCTTGCATGAGAACTCCACCACATCCTCTCTTGTAAGCATTTGTACACACCACAAACTCCTTGTCCTTATCTACAATCTTTAACACTAGTGCATGTGTCAACAACAGCTTGAGCTGCTCAAAACTAGCTGCACATTCTTCTGTCCATTCAAACTTCTTACCTTTCCTCTACAAGATGTGATAGGATATGCAATGTGTGAGAAGTTCTTGATGAAATTCTTGTAGTAATCTACCAATCCCATGAATGATCTCACCTCATCCACATTCTTAGGAGTTTCCCACTCCATGATGGCCCTTATCGTTTCTAGATATACTATTATGCCTTCCTTGGAGACAACATGCCCCAAGTAATTTACCTCAATCTAAAAGAAGTTGCACTTGCTAAGATTAGCATACAAATGATGCTCTCTTAGCAATATCAACACTTCTGCTTAATGGTCATCATGTTCTTCCTCATTTTTAGAATATACCAATATGTCATCAATGAATACAATAACAAACTTGTCTAGATAAGGGCACAACACACTATTCATCAAACACATAAATGTAGCTGAAGAATTATTCAAACCGAATGGAACTACAACAAACTCATAATTCCCATACCTGGTCCTGAATGTGGTATTGAAGATATCCTCTTCCTTGATGCATACTTGATGGTATTCCAATCTCAAGTCGATCTTAGAGAACATTGTTGCTCCCTTCAATTGATCAAACAAATCATCGATCCTTGGCAATGGGCAAATGTTCTTAATCACTACCTTGTTCAGCTACCTATAATCAATGCACAATCTAAGAGTACCATCTTTCTTCTTTACAAACAACATTGGTGCACCCCAAGGCAATACACTTGGCCTAATGTATCCCTTGTCAAGCATCTCCTTTAACTACAACTTCAACTCTACCAACTCATGTGTGCTCATCTGGTAATGTGTCTTTGATACCAAAGCTGCCCCTGGCACCAACTCAATAGAAAAGTCTACCTCCATGTGAGGTGGCAACTCTATAATTTCCTCAGGAAATACATCTTGAAACTATTGTAGAACTGTGTATCTGATCAAAACGTCTGCATCCCCAACTTCCTTACCTTTGTCACTATAAATGTGCATTTCAAATATCACACAACCTTTTCTACAACTATGCTTAGCCTACATAGCGGTAACCATCCTCAATGATGTAGGATTCTTCTTCCCCTACAAGGTTCTCTTTTCCCCACTATCATCCACAAACTCAATGACCTTGTCAAACAAATCCCCTTTGGTCCTATGAAGGTACAACCAATCCATACCCAAAATCATACTATATGAACCCAATGGAAGTACATTCAAATGCTACTATAGGCATACAATTTAACTCAAATGCACATTCTCTTACCCAATGCTGAACTCACTTCTTTTTACCTGTATCCAGTTGTACCAACCAAGGTTCTACATGCACTTCTTTTCTCAAACCACACTTATCCACCAGGTCAAGATTAATATAACTATAGTTAGATTCGGGATCAATCAAAATAGAAACAACTTGATCATAAAGCTTATTGTCCATCTCAATGATAGATGCATGATGAACCACCTTCCTATTGTCCACAACTACATAGATATGAGGAATATTATGACAAACATCGCCAACTTTATGTGCCTCCTAAGAACTGTAGATCTTTGGTCTACCACCACTCTGATACTACAGACAATCCCTCTTATGATAATCCTTACCACATATCCAACACTACAATGGTTCCCTACCACCGCCTCTAGCTTGCTACTCTCCATATCCTTTCTCATTTGTATTGAACCTCTTGTAAGGAACTACATTTTATTTCTCACTTGCATATTGAGGTCTTCCTCGCTTTGGTGGCCTTTTTCCTTTAGCTTTCTCATTTCCTTTTAAGTCACGCTTAGGCTCAACTTTGTGCTTTGATTGCTCATAACAATTTTTCAACTTTTGGATGGCCTCCTCCAATGATCTAGGCTCATCAAACTCAATCTAATCTCTGTATGCTACTAGAAGTCCATTAATGAATCTCTAAAACTTAGCCTTCTCCTCCTTGAGGTAAGGCACATATCTCAATAGCTCCAAGAACCTACTAGTATACTCATCATCTGTCATGGAACCCATCCGCAACTCATAAAACCCCTTATCTCTATCATCAAAGTATCTTTCCGTTAAATACTTCTTCTTGAATATCCTCTCAAACTCATGCCAAGTCAAATCGTCCTCATGTGTACCTTTAACATTCTTCATATCTTCCCACCAAATATCTGCTTTACCTTTAAGACTAAAAGTGGCTATATTTTCTTTCATGTTTGCTGAATAATCATGCAATCTGAAGAATTTCCTCATACCAAGAAACCATGCCTCTTCATCCTGTGATTTTGTCATCTCTCTATCAAAGGTAGGTTGATTTTATTTCTTAAACTCATCTGGAAAGTATCCTCTATCACTCCTCCTATAAGGATGATAACAATGATGATCAGGATGCATGTCTGAACTAGAACTAGAATAGTACCTATGTCCATCACCTCTCCTATCTTGAGCGTCCAATAACCTTCCATATTTAATTGTGTCATCTATGTCTAAACTGTGACCACCATAAGACCTGTTGACATATTCCCCATTAGTTTTTTCCTCCTTCTCATGGCTGATCTGAAGTGATCCATGTCGCTACAATTATGACAAACTACGAAGTAGTATTGCAATAACCTCTGCTTATTTCTCATGCCAACATGATTTTATCATTGTCTTCCTTACAACTCCTTATTTATTCCTTCAAGATTCTCAATGTATCTTCCAAATCATAAGAGAGCCCAACACCACGCTTCTCATTTGATTCATAGGGAGAGTCTTTGCAATCTACCATCTTGCTAGCCATTTTGATCTCTTTCTTGTAAGGCATACTATGTTAGCTAAACCAAATCACAATAGACCAATGTACCTTAGCATAGTTCGAGGAGGATATCTCATCTGCAAGATCATTAAATCAATGTGATACATGTATAACATAATAATAACAACATATAGACATATTATACATAAGCACATAACCATGTAACCATCAATCTAGCTAGAGTCTAGTCATCAATGCATGACCATATCAACTACACACGTACCATGACTACATGCATGACAGCAACAACCATAACACCACTGTATACTTTGACTGCATGCAAACATTAACATGCATAAGCAATGCATAATCAACCACACACATGCATGAACGCATATGATCAAACATGAATGATGACACTTGTAACCAAACCTACAAGAATGATACATGTAACCAAGCATGCAAGAATGTAACCAAACATACAAGAATGTAACCAAGCATAAAAAATGCCACATGTAAGCGACATATAACAACATTTAACTGGTCATACATGGTGAGCACCAGTATTGTAGCAATAATGCTGCAATTCCTGGGCTGCCTTCTTTACTCTTATCAACCCGGTAGTTCGTAACAAACTTGGAAGTGACGGTGCTATATACACAAGTACTAGTTCTTACTGCAGGTTGTCACTTGGTCAACCGGTGCAAGATCACTAGGAGCTCAAGCCAACTTCTATGGATTCCAGAAGAAGCTCTAGATGTGATGAAAGGAAAGAAAGATAGATGCTATTCTAATTGCAGAAAGGAGAAAGACTGAAATGTAAAGCAACCCAACTAAATCCTACTTAACCAACTAATCCTACTTTTGCAGAAAGCACTATGAAAGCCATGAAAATAATTCCATCTATCTATTCAAAGAAGTAAACAACATCTAACTAAGCTATTTCTAGAAGTAAATGAGCAAAAACATCTTTTTGAATTTTTTTGTATTTTTATGTGGATTTGACATGTATGTGATTTATTATTTGTGAATGTGGCAGCGAATAGGTGGTGTTGAAAGGTGGTTTTGGGGCTTGAGATGATGTAGGATGGTGTGGTTAGGTCCTACGAGGTCTCAAGTGGCCTTCTAGAGGCTTTTCCCACACTCGGCCTTCAAAAGAAAGCCTACGGGAAAATATACAGGAGGAAAAACAACGTTCTACAGGAGGCCTACAGGAGGAGGCCGAGAGCAGTTTTGGCCATTTTCAAGGTGTGAGAGTGGGTGAAAAAGGTGGATGAAGGTTTGAATGAAGTGTTAGGGCACCTAGGCTTTACCAAGAATCATTAGGAGAGAGAAAGATGATTGGATTTGCTCAAGGAGAGAGGAAGGAATTCTATGGAAAATGTAGGAAACCAAGGCAGAATTGAGGGGAGACTTGGGCGACCTGTAAGGCATGGATCAGATGGAGGATGGGATGGCTGATAAGCTGAGCTACTATTAGAAGATATCTACTTCATAAACAACTGACAGAAAACCAATGAGATTAAGAAAGCAATGAAATAAGTACATCTAGAAAAACAGAGTTTTGCATCCAACTAGTCTAAACTATGATCTATGAAAGGAAATGCTGAAAAATGTTGCAAGAAAGGAAAGCATGAAAGAAGACTATTTTAAATGAAGAAATGAGCATGATGAGGAAGTTCTGAAGCAAAGAAAATTGGACTATTAACCAACTGAAACGCTGTAAACACTAGAAGTCCTATGAATGAGGAAAATCTGTGTTTTTGGGGCAGCAAGAGGGTCTTTGCCTCAAATCATGGTCCCAAAGGGAGGAAGAGAGGCCAAGGCACTATTGCTAGCCTTTTGGATCTTTTTTTTTCCACTGCTTAGCCTGCTATAGAAAGCACTAATTGAAGCAAACTACTGAATCATCAAAAGCAACCTATTCTCAACCATGAAAGAAATACATCTAACAACAATCTGATCTACAACTGAAATAAACCATACAAATGCAAGTAAAGAGGAGCTTGGCTGCTTGGATTGGGCCCTAACCCAAGAGCTTCATCCCTCTAAGGTAACTCAGTGCTAACTCAAAAAAGATTCCATCTTTATTTCCAAAATAATAATAAGATTACATGAAACTGTCAAAATAATAAGCTCGAAGTTGAGTAGAGTTTACATGAGCAAAATTACAACAAAAATCTGACCCTAGTGAGGCCCTAGGCCTCTCTACTTATACAATTGAAGCTACCAACAGCTTCTTAAAAATCAGGGAAGCTTGGCTCCCAAAACTTAAGATAATCATCAATCATCCTCCACTTGCTCGGTTGCCTACTAATGCATGACTTGGATGCTTGTACTCTGAGCTGAATGAAGGGGAATTCGAAGTGAGGAGTAATAAATGAGGGGGAACCCCTCCTATAAGTCCTCTCCTTTGTCCACTGGATCCTTGAATTTGACCACAAAATTCATTAATAATTTGCATTAAAAACATATTAGACCACATGGCATCATAACTAACTCAACTCACTCTATAAGCATAAATATAATTAGAAAATCATACAATAAGCTAAGAGAATGGTTGATTTCACTAGGCTAGGAGGTAAAATGAGCCCATATAATTACCCATTTATGAATCTCATCATCATCCCCCTACTGAAAGTGTTGCTCATCCTCTGAGAAACTTAGTCCATCTCCTCATCTTTTATGGCCCTGGTGACCTCCCTAGCATCCCATGCTTCTGATGTGGTCTCCTCTTCCTTGTCATAGAATCCTACCTTCCTGTCTATTTCTTCCCATTGCTTTTTTTCTTCTTCTTCTCTTATGCCTTCTAGCATGCCTAGCAGCAGTGGGGGACTCAATTTGAGGCCAATCCAATTGACCTTCATCCTATACATGGAGTGCTTATACATTGGCACTCTCCTTAATGCCTCCCTCATCCTCATTGGGGAATGATATTCCCTGATTTGCAGAATGTGTAGTAAGGTTTCCATCTCTTCATACATGCATGTACACAATCATCCCCAAGTAACCTTTCCATATTGTCAAAATGTGCAATGGCTTGTGCTTGATCACTTATATATCTAGGGGCGATCTGAGGATTATGGGAAAGCAGGTTATGTGTGCTGATGAGTACCATGGGTTCTGATGGTTCATCTCTGATCATTAATGGCTCACTCTGCTCCTTTATCATCAACCTTCTTATTTTTGCTGCCCTTAAATCTTCATGGTTCATCCATGAGGCCATGGCCATTAGTTGTAGGTCCCCTAGCTTAGCATTGGGGTCCCACACATTCATGTCTGTGAGGACCATGTTATGCAGGTAGAATTTTGCCATCTTTGCCTTATCTTCTGACGTGATTTGGTCGCACAAGTCCATAAACGACTTGTAATCTTGGAAAGGCATTGTGCCTCTTTGTGCCAAAGTCTTTATCTGAAATTGCAACCATTGGTCCTTGAGATACATGCCATAGGATTTTGTTGGTTGCCTACATTGAAATACTTCCATGGACCAGCTGGCCATGCATGCCATTTGGGTCTATTTCTCTTGCATTTGTCTTCTTAGCAATTTATTTTTAGTTTCAAGGTGGCTTCTTGTGATTTCTTCTCTGTGTCTGACAGCGCTTAACTCTCTGCCCATTTCTTTGAGTTTGTTCTCCATAATGCCAATATCCTCAACCCCTTTGGATTTGGCTATTTGCATCCATCTATGGGTCCTTATCCTTTCTTTTTCTAGTTCAAATAATAGTGGAATTGCAAACTTTTGTGGAATTATTCTTCCCCCCTCAAGAAGACTGTAGTAGGAGCCAAGACTAGGGTGGGGATCAGGTTCTTGTAGCTTTGTTTCTTCCTCCTTTCCCTGTGTCTGTCCTTATACCATTTTCTCAAGCTCTTGGGTCTCCTATAGTTTTGACCAGGTCTCTTGTAGAACTATCTATGCCTCCTGTAGGACTGTTTTTGGGTCCTGTAGTTCTACCTTTTCTTTCCATGTGGAGGATCTAGGAGTCCCCCTTTCATATGTGATAGGTGCCGTGGAAGGGGATTCTTTTCCTTGGGTAGAGAGTGAATCTTCAATAATAACTGGCACTTTTGAAGAAGGCTAGGGTTTCCATGATTTGATTCTTGTGCTCTTCCTAGCCTTGAAATACATTGAGGTCTGCCTCTTCCTCTTCTTTTTTGGATTAATTGGTGTGTTGAGGGTAGTGAGGGCAGCTACTACCTCTCTTTCTAGGGTTTCAAGGGACACTTCTGTCTTTTCTGCCTCTTTCTCTGTATCTATTTGCTCTATTTCCTCCTACTCTGTTTCTTTAGCTTTCTCCTCCTCTATCTTGGTTTCTTCCTTCTTCCCTTCCTATTCTTCTTACTCACCAGTTGCTTCACCTTCTCCCCCCTGCTGCTCTTCCTCCTCACTGCCAGTAGGACTGATATCATAGGTTAGGGTTTTTATGTCATCTTCAGCTCTCATGTTTCTGAAGATTTCCCATGCTATAGGGAGTGTAAATGTATGGAGGGCTTCTTCCACTAAAATTTTGATTAACCCATGGTGAGCTAGCTGCTCTAGATTTCATACTTTTACTTTAGTACTAGAGTCAATGAGGGACTGCAGGAGGAAGTAGGAGATGCTGAGCTTTTGAGGGGCTGGAGTGTCCATGCCATACCTTAATTCATGAAGGATTATAAAGTGGTAACCATAGACAATGTTGTACCTCCCCTCATAGCAAATATACTTGATTATTTGGTAGCTAACCTCATCCCAAGGATATGGTATGCTAGCCCTTCTTGTGCCATTTTATCTTCTACAGGGGTTTCATTGTTTTGGAAGAAGTTTTTCTTAGTAGCTTGGCCAATTGGTTTCTCATCCTTACTCCAAGGCAAACCAAGAGGAAGGGTAGTGACCCTACTGATAAATTTAGGGGTTATCTCCATGGAAAGGCCTCTAAAGGTGAAAATGGCATGTGTTCTGGTGTGAGGGGCCGAAGAGTGGGCAAATTCTTGAGCAATTTCCTCATCAAACCCTCAGAATTTCTCAAAAAAGTTCATCCAATTTTATCTTGTGAATATGTCCACTACTTGGGGATGTGCATGGAGCCTAGAGGAGTTGGTGGGCTCCTTCCTCATAAAACCTCCTGTCATTTTGTTTATGCTTCTTTGGGAAACCAAATGAAGAGAAGGAGACAACAATTTTTGAAGAAAAACATAGAAACAAAGAGGCTATGTTTTTTTTCAAGAAATAAGCAGAAATTATTTTATGTATTTCCTCCACCTAAAGGCTTTATTTCCTTCTCAAAATTTAACCACTGCTTACATATTTTGATATTCAATGGGGGTATGCATAGAACCTACCTCCTTAGCCCGAGAATTGTGCTAAAACCTGTGTTTTCTCCCTTCAAAACCACTCACTGGCCCTCCTGTAGAAGACTGTTGTTCCTCCTGTAGAATTCCTATAGGTTCTCCTGTAGAACCTATAAGTGCTCCTGTAGACAATGTTGAGAGCAGGAATATGGGAGAGATCAATGGAGAATGATGGTTACGAGGCTGTGGGGGCACGAGGAGATTGCAAGAGCAGAGTTTCAAGGAGAGAATGAAGGAAAAGGTGGTGAGAGTGCTCGGGGAGGAGTACTTATTGCTTTTTATGGATATTTTCGGTGATGGAGGGTGAGCTAGCCAAGTGTACGTTGGCCATATTCGGACCGTTGGTCCCCACCTACCTTGTCATCATGGCCCTTTCCTCGTAATCATCCCTCATGATTGCATCAGAGTTCACACTTCCTCCACTACTTGTCCTTGACATCTTTCCTGAGTTGACTGTGCGCACATGTGGGTGACATCTTCGGATGAGTGGAGTCAACTAGCTGAAGGTGGCCAAGTTAACTGGCCACCTTTCCCTCATTCAATCTCAACCATCTCATTATTTTTGCATGCCTTCTAATTATACCAATGAAAACAGAGGAGCAGGTTAGTTACTTACGTGAGATCCAAATGTATTTGTTGTGAAGGTTGTGGCTCTTTCTCTCTGCTGCATGCCTTTGTTTCTTTTGATGCATGCTATCTTCTTGCTGATGTGTGGCTGTGCTTTGTGCAGGTTCCTCTCTGGCTAGATTTGGTCTTTAGGTGTCTTCTTCAACCTTCATATTTTCACCCTCTCGCTGTTGATGCTGGATTTTAATGGGATCAACTGCTACTGGAATTCCTATAGGAGCTCTTGTAGCTGCTTCTCCCTTTGAAACTTCAGCTTATTTCTGTGCTTGGAGCTATGAGGATGATGCCAGAGATGTATATAGAGATGGAGAGGTAATAGGTAGGCTTCAGGTGAGGTGGATGGTGCTGTTTCCTTTCTTATTTTTGTTTTTTTCTTTTTCCTAAAAAAACTGTTTTTTTTTTTTTTTTTTTTTTTTTTTTTTTCTGTGTTTTTCTTGGGTAGGAAGAAGAATGATGTTTGGGATGTGATGCAAGCTTGGAAATGATGGAAAGGAGGTTTGAAGACTGCAGGAGGATTTATAGATCTTTTATGAAGCTTCCCTGTCCCTCAAACTACCTTTTATATCCATTTCTGGCTCTCTGTAATTCCTACAGGAGCCTCCTGTAGAAAACATAGTTTTTGAAAAAGAAGCACAGTGAGGTGAAAAGAATGCCAAGAATGATGGAGAAAGGTGTGGGAAGGTAGGATAGGTGCTGGTATTGGTTTTAGGGCTCCCTTGGCACCTTCTGTTGCTTCCTATAGTCCTCCTGCAAACCTGCAATGCAACTGGAAATTCATTTTTCTTTTCCTCTTTTTTTTTTGAAAACAACTAGGGTGCCTCAGGGAGGTTTTCACCCTAATTGCCTACCCTGGGTGCCTCCAAGGGAGGTTTTCACCTAGGGATCTTATTTTTCTCTTTTCTTTTTTGACATCACTGGGCCGCCTCGGAAGAGGTTTTCAACCCAATGATGGGACTCAAGCGCCTCATGGAGGTTTTCACTTGGGTCTTTATTTTTTATTTTTTTCTTTTTATTTAGTGAGTGGATGAAGTGGAGGCCAAGACATGATCCACTACCATCACTGTTTTATTCAAATTTTCAATGAACTCTCACTTGGAGAGGGGTTTCTTGTATACTTTCAACCGATGTCCATTGACAAGCATGGGGATGGCTTCATCATCAATGGTTCTGATCAGAACTGAACCATTGTCATTGCATTTCTCCATAGTGTAGGGTCCCAGCCATCTTGTCCTTAGATTGCCTTTGAAATATTTGTATCTTGAATCATAGAGTAGTTCCCAATCTCCCTCTTGGAATTGCTTCTCCTTGATGTTTTTGTCATGCCATATCTTTCTCTGAAGTTGAACTACCTTTGTATGGAGAAGGGACTGCATTCTGTGTTCATCAAATCCATTGAGCTGAAGTAATCTTTCTTTCTGTGCATAGCTGAGGTCTAGGTCTAGCTGAGCTACCATCCTCAGAGTATTGAATTCAAATTCTATTGAAAGCAATGCCTTATTCCCATAGACCAGGTCATAGGGAGTGAACCTTGTAGTGGTCTTCCATGTTGTATTGTAGGCCCAAGTGGCCTCAACTAATCTATCCGCCCAATATTTCCTGTTGCTGCTCACTACCTTTGTCAGGATCCCTTCCAATGCTCTATTTGTGACCTCCACCTATCCATTGGCTTATGGATGGTAAGGGGTTGAAGTCCCGTGCTTGATTCTATGATGTGTGAGCAAGTCTTCAATCCGATTGGAAGTAAACTGACTACCTTGATTTGTGACCAATTCTCCTGGATACCCAAACTTGTAGAATATGTTCTCTCTCAAAAATTCAGCTACCTTTTCCTCTGTCGCTACTTTGATTGCTTTTGTTTCTACCCACTTTGTCAGGTAATCGGTGCACACAATGATATATTGCTTCTACTTTCACTACAACAAAACCAGCGATTAGCGTCCCTTTTTACTTCTTTTTTTGCATCTAGAGCCCATTTTTGGTGCTATTTGCATCCATTTATCAAATATGGTGCAAAACTTGACACAAAATTTGCATCAAGTTTTGCACCAAATCTTACACCAAGTTTAGCACCAGGTATTGCAATAGGTTTTGCACCACGTTTTGCACCAAATTTTATGCCAAGTTTTGTGAATCCTTTACACCAGGTTTTGTTCCAGGTTTTGCATCAAGTTTGGCACCTAATTTTGTTTGACATACTTTTGCATCCTCATTTGCATCCACTTTTTGCACCTACACTTGCATCAACTTTTTCATCGACTTTTGCATCCTTTTTTGCATCCTTTTTTAAATCATTTTTTGCATCCATTTTTGCATCCATTTGTGCATCCCTTTTGCGCCAAGTTTTACATTGAGTTTTGTGTCTAGTTTTTCATCAAATTTTGCATCTACTTTTGTTGCATCCACTTTTCCCTCTTGTTTGGCATCCATATTTACATCCTCTTTTGCATCTATTATTGTACCCACTATTGCATCTAATATTTTTGTGCCACAATTAGCGCCTAGTTTGGCACCTCCTTTTGCACCCACTTTTGATTATAATTTTGCATCCACGTTTGCATCCTCATTTGCGTCTAGGTTTTCATCAACTACTACATCTATTTTTGCATCCCTTTTTGTATCCAATTTTGGACCGGGATTTGCATCGGGTTTTGTGTCTCGTTTTGCATCTACTTTTGCATCGACTTCTATTGCATCCACTTTTGCACACAATTTTGCATCCACTGTTGCACCCATTTTAAATTTCACTTTTTGCATCCCTTTTTACATCCTCATTTGCATCATACTTTGATTCTTTTTTTGCATCTATCATTACATCCACTTTTGTTATGCCACAATTTGCACCATGTTTTGCACTCACTGTTGTATCCACGTTTCCTTCCAATTTTGCATCCATGTTCACATCCTCTTTTGCATCAAATATTGCATCTATTTTTGCATCCACTTTTATGTCAGGTTTATGCATTGGGTTTTGCATCTCGTTTTGTATCTACTTTTGCATCTACTTGTTGGCATTATGTTTCTGATATGGCTATATGTTACAGATGTTGTACTTGATGGCAACTCCCGTGGCAAGGCTCTCAATTTGTTGAAAATTAAGAAGTACGCAGGAAAGCAGTTCAAAAGGTGCGTACACGCAGGTACACCATGCAGGGACCGCGTCCAGATACGTAGGCCAGCCATTCAGGAGGTGCGTACCCCCAGTGCACACATTTCAAGGCAGAGAAAAGCGCACGTGGGTGTTTCTTATGTTTTACTCTTGGTATCTAGCCGACGGTATTGTGTTATTATGGTGTCGGCTCGTGGTATTGTTCCATGATTTGAGGAGGAGCTTGCCTATATAAAGCAAAGGAGATCACTTGGCTAAGTATCTTTTTCAATTGAATATCTTTAGATCTGAAATATTGGGTTATGGTCTTAAAAGCTTGATCTACATGAAAGGGAAGTTGAAGGCGAATCTGTGAAGGGTGATCTCTCGAGCGCATGATCAGATCTGAGCAACTGTGCCACTCTGGTGGACTGCCTATTCGGCCCTAATCAGAAGGACGCAGGTGTTTAACAGAAGAGCTGCATGGGTACGCAGTGCAGAAACAGGAGATCTGCGTGGGGACGCAGAGCAGAAACAAGAGACCTGCGTCGGGACGCAGAGCAGAAACAGGAGACTTGCGTCAGGACGCAGAGCAGAAACAGGAGACCTGCGTCGGTACGCAGAGCAGAAGAAGGAGAACTGCGTGGGTACGCAGAGCGACTAAGGTTCAGGTGCGTCCGTGCAGTAAAAGTACGCGGCGCGATAGTATTTTTGGGTGCATCCCTGCAGTAACAGTACGCGGCGCGATAATGTCTCTGGGTGCGTCCCTGCAGTAATAATACGCAGCGCGGTTCAAGGAACAGTGCGTGGGCACGCAGTTCAACAGAAGGATCCCTGCGGGTATACGCAGGAAAGCAGAAGGTGAACTGCGTAGCGACGCAGGCCACAGAAGGGAAAACTGCGTATCTGTATTAAAATGTTCTGTTGACTGAATTTTTCTGTTGATAAGGTGTTCTGGGTTAGTTATGTTATTGCTGATCTGATAACTGTAGTGGACTGTAACTTTTATGTACTTGATGATCATTTGATGCTTTATGAAAAGAAGTAGGGGGTTGTAGCTCCCTTCCAGGAGAGACTGGAAAACGAGAGAGAGAGAGAGTTGTAGCTCTCTGCAGGTTGCAGCCTGCGTACTGGTAAAGGACTGCACCAGTACAAAACCATTGTAAAAGAAGTTTCTAATTTGAAAGAAGATAGAGACATATTGCAGCAGGTGGTTTTCACCCACATTGGGTTTCCACCTTACATCTTGTGTTCTTTGGTGTGACTATCTGTTTTCTTTGTTCATGCTCATTATTTTATGGTACTGACATGCAAGAATAATTCAAAGAACAAGTAAGGAAGATTTATTAAAATAATTAGATAATACTGATTCACCCCCCCTCTCAGTATTATTTTCAACAATTGGTATCAGAGCAGGTCCTTCAGAGAAGCTTGATCGCTTGAAGGTAGATCGTTCATCATGAGCAACTACGAGAGAGAAGCATCAATCAGGCCACCAGTTTTTGATGGGACAAACTTCAACTATTGGAAGGTAAGAGTTACTGCCTATCTTCAATCTCTTGGTACAGAAGTTTGGGACATTGTAGAGACAGGCTATGCTTTTCCTTCAGCTACTCCTACAGATGCAGCCGAGAAAAAGAAGTATGAAACAAATGCGAAAGCAGTCAGTACTCTATTAGGATGTATATCTCAATCAGAATTCATGAAGGTAATGCACTATAAATCCGCAAAAGAGATATGGGACAAAATTGTCACGAGCTATGAAGGAGACGAACAAGTAAAGCGTGCTAAACTTCAAACTCTCAGAATTCAGTATGAGACTCTCAAAATGTATAATGATGAAAGTGTGGCTAACTATTTTCTTCGGGTAGATGAGGTTGTTAATTGTATGAAAAATTTGGGTGAAGAAATAAAAGAGGCTATTGTGGTTGAAAAGGTCCTAAGATCATTGTCCCCCAAGTTTGAATCTAAAGTATCTGCAATAGAAGAAAAGGAAAATCTACGAATTCTTACTATGTCTCAGCTACATGGAATTCTAACTGCTTATGAAATGAGAAAGGGAGGTCCATCAGACAGAAGAGAAGCTGCTTTCAAGGCATCAGGCAAAGGAGATTATTATGAAGCAAGCCACATCCCAGAAGAAGAGGAAGAAGAATCAAATTTTGTCAGAAATCTTCAAAGGGGTTCTGGAAGGTTCAGAGGTAAGTTACCTTTTAAATGCTTTGCTTGTGGAAGAGTAGGTCATTATGCTGCAAAATGTCCTTATAAGGATAAAGGAAAGGAACCTGCTAGATGGAACAAGAAACAGAACGCAAATAAGAAAAGCTACTACACTCATGAAGATAGTGATGGTCTATCAAACAGTGATGAAGATGAACAAGGTAATGAATATAAGTTACTAATGGCATTTGAAGATGATGATTATATGGATGCTGTAGATGTGGATAACCTGTATGATGAGATTACTAGACTCAAGAGATGTATAGAAGAAAAGAACATGATCATTGATACTCTACAATTTCAAATTGATGAAAAGGAAAAACATCTTGAAAAACTAGAAAGTGAAATTGTTGGTCTTAGAAAAGAGATTGAGAAAACAAAAGCTATTAATCTCAAGTTTGTCAAAGGATCTGAAACTTTGGATGAGATTATCAATGTGCAGCGGTCTCCACTAAACAAGACAGGTCTGGGCTATAATGGAGAAACTTCTCAAGCATCCACCTCAAAAAGTTATCTTGATGCAGCAAGAAGAAATGAGCAAAAGAACAATGAAGATCAACAGGTAAAGCAGGGATGAATTACAAACAGAAACTATCAAGGGCAATCCATCTTAAGGGTGAACAAAAGCTACAACCAGCCACAGGTAAAACCTTCTCAATTTGGTTCAAGAATAGATGAAAATAGAAATTACAATCAGTTGGCTGGTAGATTCAATAACCGCAGAAGTTTTTTCAATGGACAATGCTTTTCTTGCCATAACTTTGGTCACAAAGCAGCTCAATGTGTTGCATATAAAACGATCATGACTAGGGAAGCTCAAAAACAAAGAAGTATGACAGGGATTACAAAAAGGACCTATAACAACTTTTCGGTTCTTGAAAATGAAGTTGAATGCTCTATTTGCAATAACTTTGGTCATGAAGACTCTGAATGCAGGAGCAGGTTTCAGCAGAAAAAGGAACAAGCCTCAGGCACCAAAACATGGAGAATAAAGGAACCTCAAACAGAAAGATGTGGGATAGCATTCTATGCAGAGGGACAGGAAAATCTATGGTACATTGACAGTGGATGTTCGAAGCATATGACAGGTGATAAAGAAAAACTTGAGTCTTATTCTGCTCTAGAAAAGGGAAAGAAAGTCTCTTTTGGAAATGATACTCCTGCAACTATAAAAGGAAAAGGCATTGCTCAGTTAAAAGAAAAGGTCAAGGCTGGAAATGTTTTGTATGTTGATGGATTGAAGCATAATCTTCTAAGTGTCAGCCAGATGTGTGATCAAAGAACCGAGGTTATATTCAGATCAAATGGATGTCTTGTTCGTGATCTTGATACAGGTAAAACAGTGATCAAAGGCAAAAGAACTCCAAATAATCTGTACATATTTGAAGAAGGACAACAACAATGCTATCTGAGCAAGGATGATGAGCACTGGTTATGGCATCGGAGGCTGGGGCATCTAAGCTTTTCACAAATAAGGAAAGCATGCAAATATCAGGCAGTTCGCGATCTTCCAGATATCAAAATTCCTGACAACACCATATGCAAATCATGTCAGTTTGGAAAACAAACCAGAACTAACTTTCCAGAGAAGGAAGGATCAGCTAGCATGCCTCTTGAGCTAGTACATACAGATACATGCGGTCCATTCAGGAAAAGAACACCTAGAGGAGAAGAATACTTGATATTATTCATTGACGATTTCTCCAGGTTTGTCTGGCTAGGACTTATGAAGCACAAAGATGAAGCATTCGAAAAATTCAAATCCTTCAAAGCCTTGGTTGAAAATGAATCAGGTCACAAAATTAAGTGCCTCAGATCCGACAGAGGTGGGGAGTTTACTTCAAATGATTTTTTCGATTTCTGTGAAGAACATGGGATAAGAAGATAATTCTCTACAGCTAGAACTCCTCAGCAAAATGGAGTTGTGGAAAGAATGAACAGAACAGTCCAACAAATGGCTCATGCTATGCTTGATGAATTAGGAACTCCCGCAACTTTCTGGGGTGAAGCTGCACATGCTGTGGTTGTTATTCTCAACAAAACAAATGTCCGGGTGAACAACACTCAAACTCCTCATGAACTCTGGAGTGGTAAGACTCCTTCGGTAAAGCACTTCAAAATCTTTGGGAGCAAATGCTATATCAAGAATACTGATGAGCAGCTTGGCAAACTTGAACCTAGAGCAGATGAAGGCATTCTTCTTGGTTACTCTCAACATAGCAAAGCATACAAATGCTACAATAAAAGACTTGGCAGAATTGTTGACAGCATTGATGTAGTGGTTGATGAGAAGGGATACATTCCTAGGCAAGTACATCATGAAGACATCGAAGAAGATGAAGGCTACCCTCAAAGACAGAATGATGAAGAAAAAGAACCTCAAGAAGAACCTCAAGAAGAACCAGAGGAGCAGACAAGAATAGAAGAGAAAACCCCATCCAGATATGTTCAGAAGAATCATCCAGAATCTCAGATTGTGGGGCAGAAAGAAGCAGGTGTACAAACAAGAATAACAGTTGTAGAAGCCTCAAGCTATTTGGCATTACTCTCCTCCACTGAACCACAAAATGTGAAAGAGGCATGCAAAGATGAATGTTGGGTGAAAGCAATGGATGAAGAACTTGAGCAAATCGAAAAGAACAACACTTGGGAGCTGGTTCCTAGACCAAAGGATAAGAATGTTATCGGAACAAAATGGGTCTTCAAAAACAAATTGAATGAAAATGGAGAAGTAATTAGAAACAAAGCCAGACTTGTTTGTAAAGGGTATGCGCAGCAAGAAGGAATAGACTTTGAAGAAACCTTTGCTCCTGTTGCAAGACTTGAGGCCATCCGAATGTTCCTTGCTCTCTCAAGTTTTCAAAACTTCAAAGTATTTCAAATGGACGTGAAATCAGCCTTTCTGAATGGAGACTTGGAAGAAGAAGTATACATTGAACAGCCAGATGGGTTCATTCTTGGAAATGATCCAAATATTGTATGCAGATTGAAAAAGGCTCTCTATGGTCTCAAACAAGCTCCAAGGGCTTGGTACTACCGTTTGGACAAATATCTTCATCAACAAGGTTTCTCAAAAGGATCAGCAGATAGCAATCTTTATATAAAAGTTGAAAATGACAAATTGCTAATACTTGTTGTGTATGTAGATGACATTATTTTTGGGAGCAATGAAGAAGCTATGAGTCAAAGCTTTGCCTCGGTCATGCAGAAAGAATTTGAAATGTCTTTGCTAGGAGAACTGACATATTTCCTTGGTTTGCAAATCCAACAAAAAGAAGGAGGAATCTTTTTATCTCAAACCAAGTATCTCAAACAGATTTTGAAGAAATATGGTATGGAAGATGCAAAACCAGTATGTACACCCATGGTCACAGGATGTAGCCTCAGTGCAAATGATGAATCTGCAGCAGTACATCAACCAACCTACAGATCTATGATTGGAAGTTTACTTTATTTGACAGGTACCCGACCGGACATCATGCATGCAGTTGGAATAGTTGGAAGATTTCAGGCAAATCCGAAGGAGACTCATCTTCAGGCAGTGAAGAGAATTTTCAAATATCTTCAAGGGACTCAAAATTATGGCTTATGGTATCCTAGAGATACAGATCTTACACTTCATGCTTATACAGATGCAGATTGGGCCGGAAGCGTGGATGACAGGAAAAGCACAAGTGGTGGTGCGTTCTTTATGGGTTCCAGACTGGTATCTTGGTTCAGCAAGAAACATAGTTCGATTGCCTTGTCTACAGCTGAAGCGGAATATGTTGTTGCTGCATCTTGTTGCACTCAACTCCTTTGGATGATGCAGACTTTGCAGGATTTTCAAATCACTTGTACACCACCTATCCCCATCTTATGTGATAACACAAGTGCAATCAGCATCTCAAAGAATCCGGTTATGCATTCAAAAACCAAGCACATACCAATCAAGTACCATTTTCTCCGGGAACAAGTACTTGAACAGAAGGTCAAGTTGGAGTATGTTCCTTCTAAGGAACAAGTTGCTGATATTCTCACCAAACCATTGCCCAGGGAAACTTTTGAATACCTCAGGCAAAAGCTGGAGGTTGTTGATGCATCATCTTATTGTTGAACCTTTTCTGATTGATGGTACAGGTTCAGGGGGAGCATATAATGCATTGTTGGCATTATGGAGGATGGTCAAAAGGAGATCTTGGAAATAGTTGCAATATGTCTCTATCTCTTTCATGAAGGATTATGGTTCTTTGTTACAGATCTGGTTCATATTCAGGGGGAGCATGTCCTTAGGGGGAGCATACCCCTTTGCCCTTGATGTCAAAGGGGGAGAATGAAGCTGAAGTTTGTGAGGTTGCCATCAAGTCCAAAGGGGGAGATTGTTGGCATTATGTTTCTGATATGGCTATATGTTACAGATGTTGTACTTGATGGAAACTCCCGTGGCAAGGCTCTCAATTTGTTGAAAATTAAGAAGTACGCAGGAAAGCAGTTCAAAAGGTGCGTACACGCAGGTACACCATGCAGGGACCGCGTCCAGATACGCAGGCCAGCCATTCAGGAGGTGCATACCCCCAGTGCACACATTTCAAGGCAGAGAAAAGCGCACGTGGGGTTTTCTTATGTTTTACTCTTGGTATCTAGCCGACGGTATTGTGTTATTATGGTGTCGGCTCATGGTATTGTTCCATGATTTGAGGAGGAGCTTGCCTATATAAAGCAAAGGAGATCACTTGGCTAAGTATCTTTTGCAATTGAATATCTTTAGATCTAAAATATTGGGTTATGGTCTTAAAAGCTTGATCTACATGAAAGGGAAGTTGAAGGCGAATCTGTGAAGGGTGATCTCTCGAGTGCATGATCAGATCTGAGCAACTGTGCCACTCTGGTGGACTGCCTATTCGGCCCTAATCAGAAGGACGCAGGTGTTTAACAGAAGAGCTGCGTGGGTACGCAGTGCAGAAACAGGAGATCTGCGTGGGGACGCAGAGCAGAAACAGGAGACCTACGTCGGGACGCAGAGCAGAAACATGAGACCTGTGTCGGGACGCAGAGCAGAAACAGGAGACCTGCGTCGGTACGCAGAGCAGAAGAAGGAGAACTGCGTGGGTACGCAGAGCGACTAAGGTTCAGGTGCGTCCGTGCAGTAAAAGTACGCGGCGCGATAGTATTTCTGGGTGCATCCCTGCAGTAACAGTACGCGGCGCGATAATGTCTCTGGGTGCATCCCTGCAGTAATAATACGCAGCGCGGTTCAAGGAACAGTGCCTGGGTACGCAGTTCGGCAGAAGGATCCCTGCGGGTATACGCAGGAAAGCAGAAGGTGAACTGCGTAGCGACGCAGGCCACAGAAGGGAAAACTGCGTATCTGTATTAAAATGTTTTGTTGACTGAATTTTTCTGTTGATAAGGTGTTCTGGGTTAGTTCTGTTATTGCTGATCTGATAACTGTAGTGGACTGTAACTTTTATGTACTTGATGATCATTTGATGCTTTATGAAAAGAAGTAGGGGGTTGTAGCTCCCTTCCAGGAGAGACTAGAAAACGAGAGAGAGAGAGAGTTGTAGCTCTCTGCAGGTTGCAGCCTGCGTACTGGTAAAGGACTGCACCAGTACAAAACCATTGTAAAAGAAGTTTCTAATTTGAAAGAAGATAGAGACATATTGCAGCAGGTGGTTTTCACCCACATTGGGTTTCCACCTTACATCTTGTGTTCTTTGGTGTGACTATCTGTTTTCTTTGTTCATGCTCATTATTTTATGGTACTGACATGCAAGAATAATTCAAAGAACAAGTAAGGAAGATTTATTAAAAGAATTAGCTAATACTGATTCACCCCCCTCTCAGTATTATTTTCAACACTACTTACATTATATCCATTTTTTGCATCCAATTTTGTTTTGCCTGTTGCATCAATGTTTGCTTCCACTTTTACATCCATTTTTGCATCTTATTTTGCATATTTTTTGTCTATTGTTACATCCACTTTTGTTGCACCATATCTTACGCCTACCATTGCAACCACATTTGCTTCCACATTTGCATCCCCTATTGCATCCACTTTTGTTTCATCCATTTTTGCATATACTTTTGTTTCCGTTGTTGCATCCACATTTGTTTCACCACAATTTGTGCCAAGTTTTACACCTACCATTGGACCCATGTTTGCTTCCACTTTTGCCTTCATGGTTGCATCCAAGTTTGCATTGACAACTGCATCTACTTTTGCATCCACTTTTGTGTCAGGTTTTTCATGTTGTTGTGCATATACTTATGTTGTATCCACTTTTCATCCAATTTTACTTCTATTGTTGCCCTCATTTCTATGTTCGCTTTTGCATCCCTTTTCCAACACTCATCATATTTTCTGCATTGATGATATTCCTTATGGCATTGACAATTATGAACAATTGATGACAATGTCAATAATATTGACAATGATGAAAATGAAGATGATGGTGATGACATGAATTGTGATTATGATGATAAAGACGATAGTGGTTACAATGGCAATGATGATGATGGCAATGATTATGATGATGACGATGCTAATGACGTTGGCGAATCTTCCCAATTTTAGATGTTGTCATTGTCATAATCATAAGCATTATATTTGATGTCATGATCATCATTTTCATCTAGGTCATCATCAAAAACAATAATGGCATGAATGATGATGATGCATGATTACAACAATGTCGATAGAAATTACATTAATGATGATGATGGGGATGATAAAAATGACAATGACGATGATAATGGTGGTGATGATGATCATCATCGATCATCTGTCAAAAATAGAGTTGTTATTTCTCTTACATATATCAATGTGTCCTAAATAACCCTTTTCTAGCACTGATCACATTTTTTGGGTTGATGATGTTTCTTACAACATCTACAATTATGAAAAATTGCAAACAATGTCCATAATGATGATGATGATGGCATGAATGGTGATTATGATGATAATGTAATGATGGCAATAACAATGACAAGGATGATGGTGATGATGATGACAATGATTATGATAATGAGAATGACCTTACAATCTTATGGATTCGTGAACAATTACTAGTTTCAATACCATCTTCTGGATACGTATTACTATCATTCTTCATGCATTACATTTCCATCGACATCTCTACTCTGAGTAGTGGATGGCATGTCATCAATGTATGCTAATTTCATCAATTCCTCAAATTTTTCACGTGGTAGTGCTCTCTTCAATGCTTCTCTTCTTCTCCTAGTATGGTTTAAAGGATGAATTGGATCATCTCGTTGAATTCTTAATGGTCTAGTTGGATCTTGATCATTAATAGGTGTATCATCAACATCGTTTACCTATAATTAAATGAAACCATTATTTAATGTTAGATAGCAATTACTGTATAGAACATGGATCCATTTCAAAGATATACGCAATAAATTACTCAACAAAACAACATTATACATGTATACAATAAATTAAAAATATTATTTTTGAACACATTATTTTAAAAACAAGCCACATTAATTTCATATTCTTAGATTTTCTACCTTAGGAACATCCAAAAACAACAATTGTCTCAAATTATTCATCTATGCATGTAGTATCATCATGACCAACCTCTTGTTCATTGTGTTGATTTTCTATTTCATTTACAAACTCCATTGTCATATCCTCTTCCACCCATTTCTTTTTGCGTGATTTAATTGTACGGCGTAGGCCACGTCCATATGCAGGTATTTGTATTGGTCTATCAAAATGATTAAACTCCTCATTTGTTCTGATTCCATTGCCAACCTAAAATAATTGATACATGCATTATTTTTTCCAAGGTTAGAGATTAGACTATATGATGTACTTATATCGTCCATTAATTTATAACTGAACTTATTTATAACACCCACAAAGTATAACAATTGTATCAAAGTATTCATTCCATGTATTATCATCATGACTAACCTCTTGTTCATTCCCAACTTTGGTTGAAGATTAAGATGTCATCTAAATACACCACCACAAATGCATTGGTGAAGGGTCACAAGATGTCATCCATCAACTTCATGAAGGTTGCAGTAACATTCGTCAACTTGAAAGGCATGACCAACCATTCGAAAAGTCCCTCCTTGGATTTGAAGGCAGTCTTCCACACATCAGAATTAACCAAACTTCAAGTTAATATTGCTGGAATATTTGGCCCCCTTGAGCTGGTCCAAAAGGTCATCAATCCAATGGGATTGGGTAGCTATTATAGACAATGATTTTGTTTGGCACCTGATAGTCAATATAGAGTCTCCAGGTCCCATCCTTCTTATGTACCAATACAATCAGACTCCCACAGGGTGATGAGCTTTTCCTAATGTGCCCTTTCTGCAACAACTCCTGAATTTGCCTCTTGATCTCATTCTTCTCCAGAACACAACGTCGATATATTGATCCATTGGGAATGACGCGCTTGGGGTCAGATCGATGGAGTGATTGACCTGACAATGGAAAGGTACCCCCGCAGGTGAGGTGAAAATGTCCTTGTACTCCTCCATGACCTTGTCCATCTGCTACTACTGTGCAGAGGAGCCATGTTTGGAATTTGTGGCCACAATCTTCTTCTTGTCCTGAGGGTGAATCATAAGGAAAACAAATTTCCTAGTCTGTGAAATGATCTTACTACATTTCTTTGCAGAGATCAAATAGATGGTGGTAGGCGGGGCTACTCGAGCTAAGGGAGTTGGAGACTTTTGGCTAGTCTAGAGAATATCACAAAACAACTCCTAAACTTCAATGCACTCGCTTTCCAACACATACTAAGAAACGACAACAAGTTGGTAAACATGCTTGCCAATGAAGGGCTCAACTTCACTTTAGAGGTCATGGAATCTCTATGGGAACAAATTTTTGTTGCTCAATGGAAGCATGAATGTCAGGACATTGTTGAACAAGACAAAGTTCCCTAAGGTGGGTGCACAACATTAATTTTCCTGATTGACCATGATCTGTAGTAATCATATGAGAGGGAGGCAAGATGCCCACACCTAGCGACCTGCATGGCATATCTGCCACCACCATCACAATTCTCAGTAGAGGATGATATTTATGGTATTAGAGGCATTTGTACGAAAGGAGGTGGGCTACTATCATTTCGTAGATCTCACACTCTTCGAATCGAGCACAAATTCATGGTTTTGTGTAGGTGAGTACACCACTGTCATTTAAAGAAGCAAAGCATATCATGTTGGATCATTAAGAGAAAAATACAGCCAATTCTCGAAGCCTTTAAAATAGGGCATATGGTCATGGGGTCCTGCAACACTCTATCAATGACTCTAGCTTGCAAGCACCATGTAATCCTCGACGTTTTCACTTGCAATCAACCCCTTAGGATCTCCACTTTCGGTTATCATCCATGCCTCTCCTTTACAAGGATCTCTATCAATCAAGTTTGGTCTTCTCCTTTACTCCCCTTGCAACTCACTTCAAGATTGGTTCTTTTCCACAACCTCTCTTCTTGCTCCGATTTGGAATTTCGGATCTTGTCTCTCTGTCCCCATGCTTGGATTTATTTTTGTTGCAGGTTTCCTCACTTGAGCCTCCTCACAATTTTAACCCCCCCCCCCACTTTCAGTTAGAAAGGTTAACCTCTATCTAGTTTATTTTTACCCACCATCGACTTGTTCCTCCTTTCAATCGACTTTCTGCCGCCCCTACCTCTCACTCAGTCATGGTTCGATTTTGCACCACCATCTCCACAGAGGCAGAACATAGGGGCAGATCGAGTCAACCCCCCTCTCCTACTCCTCCCTCCCTGCATGCCTCCCATGCTCAGGATTCCACCGGAGCCATCGTGGACCATTATCAACGTCTCGTTCTTGAGGTCATGTAGTGAGCTATCGCTTACATCAAAGGGCAAGTTCGCTAGGCTAGAAGATACGTGCCAAATCATCACGTCGAGCGAGAAACACAAGATTATATTCATGATAACAGAAACTCCACCAGGGCGAGGGCCTCTGCTTAAGAATATTAACCTGTAATGGCATACTGAGACACTCATGGGCGGGTACTTACAGACAGGTTTGACACCTAACAAGAGCTCCTTATTTGATGTTAGAACTCCTAAACAGAATGAACAACATGGAGAACATGCTGAATGACATGGATGACAACCTCAACCAAATTCTATCTACTACCCAGCCTCCATCAACCACAGGAGATGACTCTCACCCTCGAGCTCATACTTAACACCCTGTAGAATGACAACTCAAGTGCAACTCTAGGAAAAATGATAACTCTCTCTATATCGTCTCTATTCTTCTACTTGTTTCAGAATGTATTTTGGTCTCTTAGTTTATGTAATTTTGTCTATGTATATCCTTGTTTTTGGTTTAAATTCCCAGACTCTCAGGTCAGAAAGAATGCGAGCAATATGAAAATTTTGTTTATGTGCTATTGCTTTGACCTCCCTAACGATAGACCAAACCAATCCATCTATGTTATAATCACGTTTTTTCTCGCAGTAATATAATCTAAGTCCTCTAATCTTACAAAAATATGTCATTATTAGCTCAAGGCTGAACTCTTATGGGATTAATACCCTTACTTACCGGATTTTATTTTAAAATACTCGTTTATCTAACTTACTTGCTACATTAACCCAACTACCTTGTTATTTACTGCGCTAAGCGCATGAAATAACTCCATTCTTTCAAACAATTCTATCTCTTTATTTATCCTGTAAACTATTTATAACAACATTCTTTAACCCTACCTTATACCTTTATAAAAAAATTTAATTATCATTATAAATCTCCATCAACAATTATATTTTTATAATATCTTTCCTCAATGATCTTATTACCTTGAAATAAAAATTAAAAACTATCCTAATCCCTAAATATAAACCTTTCCCTTTCCCTAGAATGGAAAATGGTCCTTCACACTCTTATAACCCCTAAAAACATATTCTTTTAAAATATATAGCTATCTCAATTATCACTGCCTTTTAAAAAACACCCTAACATCATATTCACCACTTTTAAAGATTCTCTGCAAAGATTCACCACTTTCGAGGATTCCTTGGGATTGGACTATTCGACATACATAACAAACAACTAAAATGGTCCAATATCAATCAAAATATCCACAATATGACATATTCCATAAATAACTAACACCCCTGAAAAAAAAAAACACTTTCCTTTTAAACACACCGAGATTTGCAATGTTTAAATACATTGTAAACTAGTCTGACCCCTAACCAGAGTTTGATAAAAATCTCCTAATATTATTAAATTTATTTAAAAAAATAAAATAAAAAATATCTCTATTTTTACGCCGTAAGGCGTTCCCTCTGAGAAAGACATCCCTAAAATGTGACGTGTGCGATCGTGAGCCATTGATTTTGTGTGTTAGATGATTGGAGTGTTTTCTGCCGTTCGTTTAATCTGTTTTATTCATAGAAAAATGGTATTTTTCCCATGGTAATGGGCCATGAAAAGCCAGGCCTGGCCTGCTGGCGATGAGACTCTTCTGCTGCCCATGAGACTCTTCGCAGAGACTGCCTGCTGGCGCAGAGACTCTTCGCAGAGACTCTTCATGTCTTTCTGGTCGACAGTTATATTATTTGGCCTCCATGATTCAGTGGATTAGTAGCTATTTAAGGTTCAGATCAAACCCTCATCGTTTACGTTTTCCTACTGTTCATACTACATAGCTGTCTCTTCTATAAGCTTACATGCTTTCTGGGTTTGTCAAGTATCCAGTTATGATCCAAGTCCTCCAAGGTATGAACTCTCTATCCGGTCAATTTGAAGGGTATCATGCATTGATTAATCAATTTTCCAACACGAGATAGAGGGATGCTCTTCTTCTGCACACATAATCCTTTGATAAATCATTTTTTTATTTTACTTAAATCGCTTCAGATGGCAAGGTAGCCTTCCCAAATTTTATTTCCTGTTCAATGTTTTTCCAGGTATTCACTACACTTTGGTTCATGGCATGAGCCTCAGCTCTTTCTAACTACATTGGCGCTTCTCACCTTCATCTCTATGATTTTGATGGTTTTCAAGGTTGGTCACCTCCTTGCAATAGGAATGGTTAGTCCGAGATACTTAGGACAAATTTCTGGGCTGAAATTCTTGATGCTGAAATACCCATTCGTTGCAGAAACGGTTTGCTGCAGGATCTGTTTATTAGATGCTTCCATCTGGGTTTGCAACTTGGCGCAACAGTGCAGGACTGGTGTGTGTTCACCTGCATATCGTGTGCTCAGACTCTTGTTTCTGCCCTCCTCCTCTTTCTTGGTTTTCTTAGGGTTAGGGTTGCAGCAAAGGCGATGGTATGGTATGTAGGTCTGAATTCATCCCATCCCGTCTGGGGTTTCTGAGCTTTACAAGCATCTCACGTACACTTTTGTAATGAATCATTACTTTAAGCCTTGGAAATTTAGTCTTGATTCATGTTTAGATGCAGCTCAGGGTGAATTTCACAAATATATGATGCTTTATTGTTAGTTATTCTCATGCAGGACTGCATCGATTAATGGGTCTCCTTCACATATCCACCATGCTCTGTAGTGACTGTAATTCGCTGTAAAGTTCCCAACTCTGACATTCTCTCTGCTCAGCAGCCCTGTTATTCTGTTATTCTTGTTTTAGTTACATTTCGCAGAGAATAAATTTCGTTTTTATTTGTGTAAAATAAACCTTTTATTGCAGGCATTATATTGTTTTTTATTTCAGGATGTGGTTACTCTAGACTCATGAATTTTCTGAATGTATGGCAATGAGGCCTTCCCCTATAGCTTATAGGTATGTCATTCTTGTGTTTACTACTTCCAAGAGAACAATAGATCACGCTTGTGCTCAAATGAACGAAGCTTCCACATCTGTTAATGAGTTAAACATAAACGGTTCAGCTCCCCTAGGGCATTCTCAAATTGCAAATTCTATGTTCTATGGGCTTCCTGCAGAAAGTGCTACTACTCATGATGGCATCCACAGTATTTCTCTTGCCACAATGATGGTAGATCAGAGATCTCTATATGGCAATGATTCTGAGTTTCTAAGGACATTCTTTGATCCCCGTAGCTGCAACCTATCCCCTTTTAATGGGCTTTCCTCACTGAACGCCCTCAAACCTTTTAAACCCACTTTTACATGTCTCAATTTTAATTCTAACCCTAATAGAACAGAAGCCCTAACTAGAGCAGTCAGAGATATAGATGCCAGCTTCTTTGAAAGTCTCCCCACACAAATCTCAGAAGTACCGTTACCAGTGCTGAATTCCACTAATTGTGATGATTTGTCTCCGTATTCTCTATCTCTGCAGGAAGGGATCAATAATGGCAATACCAACAGGTATTCTGAGGCCAATCAGTGGAGTGCAATTGCGCAGCAGAATTTTTAGTGCATTCGGTCTTTCATGATTAGACCCATCTCCAGTATCTCATGGCAACTCAAGCTCAAGCCTCAGCAAGCAACCATCAAGAGCATTCTGAGTCTTTCTCCACCCCCAGTTAAAATGCCACTCAGTTCCTGCTGCGTTATCTCTTTTAAGTCATTCTCTTTCCTCTCCATTTTCAATTACAAGCCCACCTTCAATCACATAAAACACTCATACTCTGTCAGTCAATGTACACCCGATTAGAGGGAACAACCACCGAAACGTAATGACAGGGCATCGGAGAGTAACCACAACAGTATAAGAACATCTAATATTACCATATAAAAGACATTTCACAAGGACACTTTATGAAGATGAGTAAAGAGAGATTATGAATCAAAGAGTTTTGACTCTGACAAGGAGCAGGCAATTTTGGTGAAAATTGAGCCTTCGGAAGCTGAAAAAAGTTTATGAATTAAAAAGCTTTGACTCAGACAAGAATCAGGCAATTTTGGTGAAAAGTGAGCTTTTGGAAGCCGACTTACAGATGGTAGCTATAAATCCCTTGCCAGGGGTGGACTGAGTTAAAAGAAAAAGAAAAAAACAACAACAGGATTGAGAATTTCTTTGTAAAGTGGATATTTTTGAATACCTAAAAGAGTATCTATTTGTATTTACTACATACCCTTGAAGAATGTGATTTCCATTCTTTTTTATTTAGGTTGTACTACATATTTTTTTTAAATGATATCTGTTCCTTTTTGTCAAATAGAGGATTTGCAATACTTTTCCTTGAAAAAGGAAAAAGGAAACCACTCAGGTTGTAGAACACCATCATTTTTTTATCAGTAACTGTACATTGATGTATGACATAAAAAAATTTGACTCCTAAAGATGAACAGACAAAATTTTAGATGTTTGAAAACAGTTGTTTTGCAAGCTTTATGTGCAATCTCTCACTTGAAAGGGATTGGCGTTAATGAGATAGACAATGAGCATGTTGAGATAGAAAACTTGTTGGTGAGACGGATATTTCTGTCAGATCTCCAGCTCATTGGTCGTTCATCATTTAGGGAACATCCAGCTAATTGGGAGTACATCAATTGGAGCATTGGGGGCTGTTTGTGAATCATATATAGAGCTCCAACAAATGGCATTGGAGCTTTCATCTTGGGGCAGCCTTGGTGAATTATATATGAAGCTCCAAATATTGCCAATTATATCAACTATCCATCTAGCAGCTAATGTTACTATTGTGTGAAGAAAACTGTTCGTTTGTTCGTAAGTAATGTACCAAGAGATGAGACCGTGAGAAGGAGAATCGGGTGTCTTCTTTATGGCTTCCTACATGGGCTAGCCATGGATATAATGAATCCTCTCCTCTCACTTCCTGGTATACGAACAATGCATTCTATATGATCCTATTTAGAACAAATGATTTATTGCCATCTGTCGTCCATTTCAAGTGTTGCTCGTTATATTTTAATGCCCATACATTCATAATGACAGTATAGGGTCTTACCATATATCCTTTCAGATTAATGGCTGGATTTTCAAGGTCCTTGTTGTGTTTGTAGATGACTTGAGCTAACTAAGGAACGTAATGGCCTGGAAAAAACAATATTGGAGAAAAATCCATTCAGGTTAATTTAGCTATGTTATGGGATGGATCCAAACTTGTATTGGTAATGAAGGAAACATCCTCTAAAATCTACTCAAGATCAGAAAAAGCTCGAAATCTTAATTCAACAGTGTCTTTATAAAACACTACAAGCCAACAGTTTGTTATTTAATACTAATGTTATTGAAGCCTGAGACTCCAATAAGAAAATCAAGGTGTGTGGATTTTACATTTAATTTCTGTTTCTTTGGGTAATCTCATCTCAGGCTCCCATAGCCTATCCATTTGTTTCATGGTATTAATTCTTTTCTGCAAGACATGCAAGAGATATTGTACTAGAGGAGGGACTCTGCGCAACGTTCCTGTTGGTGGTGGGTGCCGGAAGAACAAGCGTGCTCAGAGAACAATAGATCACGCTTGTGCTCAAATGGACAAAGCTTCCACATCTGTTAATGATTTAAACATAAACGGTTCAGCTCCCCTAGGCCATTCTCAAATTGCAAATTCTATGTTCTATGGGCTTCTTGCAGGAAGTGCTACTACTCATGATGGCATCCACAGTCTTTCTCTTGCCACAAGGCTGGCAGATCAGAGAGCTCTATATGGCAATGATTCAAAGTTTCTAAGGACATTCTTTGATCCCCGTAGCTGCAACCTATCCCCCCCCCCTCTCAATGGGCTTTCCTCACTGAACGCCCTCAACTCTTTTAAACCCACTTTTCCATGTCTCAATTTTAATTCTAACCCTAATAGAACAGAAGCCCTGACTAGAGGAGTCAGAGATATAGATTCCAGCTTCTTTGAAAGTCTCCCCACACAAATCTCAGAAGTACCATTACCAGTGCTGAATTCGACTAATTGTGATGATTTGTCTCCGTATTCTCTATCTCTGTAGGAAGGGATCAATAATGGCAATACCAACAGGTATTCTGAGGCCAATCAGTGGAGAGAAATTGAGCAGCAGAAGCTAGCTGAGGGTAGTGATCCTGTACAGGTAGGTATAACCCCTTTCTCTGAACTGGAAAACACTAATAGCTCCAGGAATGATCTTAACCTAAGAGTGGTCACAAGCCTCCCTTCTTGTGTCAAGGTGGAAGGTCAAGACAATCGTTTGAATATAACTCCAGAATGGCGAGTTCCATTAGAGCCCTTGTTTGAGGCAGCTAGTGATACTGCATATTGGAATGGAGGAGTATGGCCTGAGCTCACTAATTATGGATCTTCTGTAGGCTCCTTGATCTAGAATTAAGATAATACCCATTAGCTGATGCACATGAAATGCTTCTTGAAAGAGCATGAATTGATGAAAGGAACGTATTTTTTCAGATGAAGGAAATGTCAATCATTAGGGTTTAGACTTCCAGGGCTGACTAATTGTCATGTAGTCTGGCCAGTCTCTCTAGATGAAGGCTTCCCTACACTTGAATTTTGTTGTGTTTGTTTATTTGTTTTTCATTTGTCATAAAGATCTATAAGATGGGTCTTCATCAATGTCCAAATTCACTTCATAGGAATGCAGTGACATGATGGACTTGGGACATGATCACCATGATAGAAGCTGACTGAGGAATATAGATCAAATGTACAGCATAAGAGGTTTGAGGCTTCATTTTTTTCCAGCTTCAAACATCACGGGGCAACAAAGGTTGGGGTTAATAATTTGCCTTAATTATCCTAGCAAAATTGCAAGGAGAGGAGGAAATCAAATTATCACATCCAGTTCTATGCAGGACAGCTGAATATGCTAACTCACTTTTGTCTGGAGTTTGTGATTCAAGACAAAGTTATTGCTAAGGTCAGGTGAAACTGTTTCCCAAGTTTAACAATTTTATTTTGATAATCAGTTGGTATCATGATGATATTCTTTGTAAATATGCGAGGGTTCATGGCAGTGGGTTGTGCTGTTCTTCTTTCTCCTCTGTGGCTATTGTTATTTCCTTCGTTTGGGATCCTTCCAATTGTGGGGAGAACTTCGGATTGGGAGCCTTTGGTAAAGAACAGCTTAGGGATTTTAGGAGCAGCTGCTACTTTTTATCTGACACCCATTGGTTAAGAGACACATATTGTATTTGATATTATAGTGACCATAGTGGTGAAAGGTTACATTAAGAAAGGGAAACAATTAGTGGGGCTAATACATACTGCAATATATAGGAATATCTAATAGTAAATTCATTATAAGTATTTCCTATCTATTTGTTTCATGGTATTAATTCTTTTGGATTCTAACTGTTCCATGTTACTGCAGGATATGTTTATTAGATGCTTCCATCTGGGTCTGCAACTTGTTGCAACAGTGCAGGACTGGTGTGTGTTCGCTTGCATATCGGTTTTTCAAACTGTAGTGGTTTTCAAAGTGTTGGATTCTAAGTTAGCTTTAGAGCTGAAATGGTTCTCAGCTCCATCCAAGTCTGCATGGATTCTGACTAGCCACAGGTATAACAATAGCATAATTGCATTGCGATTAGGCTCAGACTCTTGTTTCTGCCCTCCTCCTCTTTCTTGGTTTTCTTAGGGTTAGGGTTGCAGCAAAGGCGATGGTATGTAGGTCCGAATTCATCCCATCCTGTCTAGGGTTTCTGAGTATATTATATGCATATTTTGTAGCTTTACAAGCATCTCACGTACACTTTTGTAATGAATCATTACTTTAAGCCTTGGAAATTTAGTCTTGATTCATGTTTAGATGCAGCTCAGGGTGAATTTCACAAATATATGATGCTTTATTGTCAGTTATTCTTAGAATTTCATCTGAATCACAGCTTCTTCTACTAGCATTCTTATTCCATGGAGGAGGTCAAATGTTTTGGCTTGTGTTGGAGATGTATCAGTCTGTCAGAATCCAAGATCAAGATCCTTTTCATTGATTGTTTTTGTTTATTTGAGTTTTATCTTCAGGATACATCACATAGAGATTTATTGTGATAAAGTTTTCAAGGTTGGAAAGTTTAATTGAGTTTTATCTTTAGGATACCTCACATAGAGATTATTGTTACACAGTTTTCAAGGTTGACAAATAAAAAGTAGATTTATTAGAGAGATAAAATTCAAATGAATTAGAATCACAAAAGCATAAACTCTGAAACTTTCATTTATTTTGGCATAATTAGAAATTTGAGTTGTAGCTGAGATATTGATGCTTGTATTTGATGCAATATTTCCTTTGATTCTTTGTGCAGAGTCTCATGCACAAGAGAACCCTAAAGCCTCTGGAGGAAATGCTGCCGGCTTGTTCTCTGCCAATGATGGAACAAAGTGGATTGAAGCAGCCACAGCCGCCAGATCAACCACTCAAATTCCCTCGTTGTGATTCAGCCAACACCAATTTTTGCTACTACAACAACTACAGCTTGTCCCAGCCTTGCCATTTCTGCAAGACATGCAAGAGATATTGGACTAGAGGAGGCACTCTGCACAACTTTCCTGTTGGTGGTGGGTGCCGGAAGAACAAACGTGCCAATAGAACAATAGATCACGCTTGTGCTCAAATGAACAAAGCTTCCACATCTGTTAATGAGTTAAACATAAACGGTTCAGCTCCCCTAGGGCGTTCTCAAAATGCAAATTCTATGTTCTATGGGCTTCCTGCAGGAAGTGCTACTACTCATGATGGCATCCACAGTCTTTCTCTTGCCACAAGGCTGGCAGATCAGAGAGCTCTATATGGCAATGATTCTGAGTTTCTAAGGACATTCTTTGATCCCCGTAGCTGCAACCTATCCCCTCTCAACTGGCTTTCCTCACTGAACGCCCTCAACTCTTTTAAACCCACTTTTACATGCCTCAATTTTAATACTAACCCTAATAGAACAGAAGCCCTAACTAGAGCAGTCAGAGATATAGATGCCAGCTTCTTTGAAAGTCTCCCCACACAAATCTCAGAAGTACCGTTACCAATGCTGAATTCCACTAATTGTGATGATTTGTCTCCGTATTCTCTATCTCTGCAGGAAGGGATCATTAATGGCAATACCAACAGGTATTCTGAGGCCAATTAGTGGAGAGCAATTGAGCAGTAGAAGCTAGCTGAGGGTAGTGATCCTGTACAGGTAGGTATAACCCCTTTCTCTTAACTGGAAAACAGTAATAGCTCCAGGAATGATCTTAACCTAAAAGTGGTGGTCACAAGCCTCGCTTCTTGTGTCAAGGTGGAAGGTCAAAGACAATCGTTTGAATATAACTCGAGAATGGCCAGTTCCATCAGAGCCCTTGTTTGAGGCAGCTAGTGATTCTGCATATTGGAATGGAGGAGTATGGCTTGAGCTCACTAATTATGGATCTTATGTAGGCTCCTTGATCCAGAATTAAGATAATACCCATTACCTACTGCACATGAAATGCTTCTTGAAAGAGCATGAATTGATGAAAGGAACGTATTTTTTCAGATGAAGGAAACTTCAAGCATTGGGGTTTAGACTTTTAGGGCTGACTAATTGTCATGTAGTCTGGCCAGTCTCTCCATATGAAGGCTTCCCTACACTTGAATTTTGTTGTGTTTGTTTGTTTTTCATTTTTCATCAAGATCTATAAGATGGGTCTTCATCCATGTCCAAATTCACTTCATAGGAATGCAGTGACATGATGGACTTGGGATATGAAGGCTTCCCTACACTTGAATTTTGTTGTGTTTGTTTGTTTTTCATTTGTCATCAAGATCTATAAGATGGGTCTTCATCCATGTCCAAATTCACTTCATAGGAATGCAGTGACATGATGGACTTGGGACATGATCACCATGACAGAAGCTGACCGAGGAATACAGATCAAATGTATAGCATAAGAGGTTTGAAGCTTCATTTTTTTCCAGCTTCAAACATCACGGGGCAACAAAGGTTGGGGTTAATAATTTGCCTTAATTATCCTAGCAAAATTGCAAGGAGAGGAGGAAATCAAATTATCACATCCAGTTCTATGCAGGACAGCTGAATATGCTAACTCACTTTTGTCTGGAGTTTGTGAGTCAAAACAAAGTTATTGCTAAGGTCAGGTGAAACTGTTTCCCAAGTTTAACAGTTTTCTTTTGATAATCAGTTGGTATCATGATGATATTCTTTGTAAATATGCGAGGGTTCATGGCAGTGGGTTGTGCTGTTCTTCTTTCTCCTCTGTGGCTATTGTTATTTGCTTCGTTTGGGATACTTCCAATTGTGGGGAGAACTTTGGATTGGGAGCCTTTGGTAAAGAACAGCTTAGGGATTTTAGGAGCAGCTGCTGCTTTTTATCTGACACCCATTGGTTAAGAGACACATATTGTATTTGATATTATAGTGACCATAGTGGTGAAAGGTTACATTAAGAAATGGAAACAATTAGTGGGGCTAATATATAGTGCAATATATAGGAATATCTAATAGTAAATTCATTATAAGTATTTTTATTCTTTATGAAAGTATTTTTTTGTTGTATTTGCCTTCTTCAATTTATGCCTTACGGCGTTTCCTTTGCAACATCTGGTGCAAATGCTAGTATAATAACTTAATTAACATTTGACCAACTGAAAATTTCGATCACATGATGTTCCATTCCCGAACCTTGTCCCCCCAAAAGAGGGATTTCTATCACGAGCTGTCTGATTGTCAATAACTAAGAATTTCGCAATAAAATAGATTAAACCAAAGCCCTGCATAGTACCGTGAGGCTTTAAAATCCCTTTTAACAAAGTCATATCCACACATCTCCATTGATTCGGCCTTTAAGCTCTGGAATCTCCCCCTTCTTCTTCATCTGCCTTCAGCTTGCATTCTTTCAGTGTTACCAGCGGCAAAAATGAGTTCTGCAATGCGATGATTGGTGGGATCTGCACTGAAGAATGCATCATCTTCTTCTTTCAAAACTAATGTTATGCCGAGAAGGTTTTATTCGAGTGGTGGAAGTCCGCCACGCAAGGTTGTTGTGTTGGGAGCTGCTGGGGCTATCGGGCAGCCATTGGCTCTTCTGATGAAACTCAATCCTCTGGTGTCAAAGTTGGCGCTCTATGATATCGCTGACACTCCAGGTGTGGCTGTAGATGTCGGCCACATCAACAGACGTGCTGAGGTGGGTTCCTCTTTTCCTACCGCGTTTTTTTCGTTCTCTGTATGCTGGATCTGTTCTCTCTGCGAACAATAGAGATGTTTTGATTTTAGTTTCAAGGGATCTCCATTGGGATCGATCGTACGAAGACCCACTTGGTAGGATCTACTTTTCGTTAGTGTTTTACCTGTTATTAGTTCTTTGATTTTACGTTTCTGATATTGTCCATGGTCAGATAATTTATTTATTTTGGTAAGCGCCTATTTTTTTAAAGGAACCAGGCCTTATACCAGGCTTAGACTCCACTGCTATAACCTGTCAAGGTCTCTGGGATTCTTCGAATGTGGAATTTATTCTTTTGGCCACATTTTTGCAAGAAATATGCCTTCCGGGGCTTTTGAACGTGGGTTTGAGCCCTGAAAGCACAATGATTTAATTTCTTAAACACAACCCAATTCACGTTAATGGTCAACTCAATTCACTTTCATGGTCAGTTTGTAAATGTGTTTGTGCATATTTTGATTGATGAAAAAAATCACCTAGATATTTATTTCGTGGAAATCCATGGCTGCATCATGTGCACCTACTCGATTAGGGTTTTTAATTTTATGGATCTAGGTGACATTTGGCCCAACAATCCATTGAAGCAACGCCCATCGCATTGTCATTCTAAAACGATTGTATTGTACACCGTGAATATTGGATTTGACTATACTTGACATTCTTTGGGCCATTTCAAAAGAGGCAGATATTGAGAGGGCTACATTATTATTATTTTTGATTGTTTTCTTGTTGGCAAATGTCTTTCTGTTAACATAGTGGGCTTTGCCCTCATTGTAGATGCTACAAACATAGAATCTCTATTCCACCAATTTCATGCAGGATTTGCACCTGATCTTGTCTGTTGAATCTCAATATGGTAGTTAACTCCGATGGTGAGATAATGCCGCAACATACTTCTAAGAGGGCACTGAAAGTGCTATGATTTAACTACTTGACTACAATCTGCCTGACATTTATGGCTAGATTGAAATTTGGGCTGTGCTTATTATTATTATTAGCAGTAGTAGTATTTGCTATTGATAGGAGAAGGTTGAAATTGAGGTTGGGCTCACTATTATTGTTTTTGTTTGGTCAAGGCCTTTTGACTGGCGTGGGTGAAACACCTTAATTGCATCTATTCATCAAATTCACACATGACTTGCAGATGGGCTCATCTGTGCAAACCTCAATAGCACAGGGGTCATCATTAACAGCACCTCTGCATTATCATTGAACTGGTGTTTATCACGTTAACCCGACTTCATATTTTGGAATGACATGGGCAGCCGCATTATCATGGGAATATGCCTCCTGGGTTTTGAACCTGGGTCATCCTCATGACAAGCACCCTACAACTTGCCACTAAACCACAGCCCAATGGACGAGGTAGTTCATATTTTTTTGATGAAAAGTGCATCTATATTTTTAGCAGAATCCACGGCTGGATCATATGCCTCTGCTTAATAGGACTTTTTGATCTGATGGATCTAAGTCATACTTGGCCTAATGACTACTTAGAAGTTAGAATAGTCTCATTGCATTGTCAATTTGTTATTTTGTGAGGATTGAATTGATGACCCTCTGCATATTGGATTTGCCTCTATATCCAACCTTTTTGGGGTCATTTAGATTTGCCTCTTTATCCATGAGTAGATTAAATCAAAATAGTCTTCGCAGCGTAAATTAAACTAAGGTTGAATAAACTCCCTAAAGTGGCTTGTGAGATGCTAATTATTTATCACAGCATCACTTTTATACCTGGATTGGATAAGACTATACCCTGATTGAAATGTCGTATACCTGGATTGGACAAGATTATACCCTGATTGAAACGTGGGTTGGTATAGGTCTTCAATCTCCTACGAGCATAATCATTGCTTTTGGTGCTCTATCTCCTCGGTAAAATCCAAAAGGTGGATTTTACTATAGAATACAAATAATCCTATTCTTGTTCACTATGAGGAGGACATACCATTGCTTGGGTCATGGAACAAGGATAACAAGTTTTACTTCTTTTGGAACTTTGTGATAATAATTTCTTTTCTTATTTTTTGGTCTACATATTTATCATTTAATTTGGTACTGCCATATTGATTTTATAATGCTTGTGTCACGACCTTGTCAGTAATTCACAGCAGTGTGACCTGGGTGCAGGTTGCAGGATATATGGGAGAGGAACAACTTGGCACGGCATTGGAGAATGCAGATGTTGTGATCATTCCTACTGGTGTGCCTCGAAAACCTGGCATGACCCGTGATGATCTCTTCAACATCAATGCAGGGTTTGTTAAATCTCTTTGCTCTGCAATTGCAAAATACTGCCCAGAGGTAAGTTGTCATGATTTATGATCTTCTTTGAAGTTTTTGTTTTCATGCGATTTTCTTATTGACTATTTCATAGAAATAAGCATGACGTTCATTGTAAGTTGCTTTGTCGAAGGCTTTGTATGTTTGAGATCTATAGAGATGGCAATATATACAAATACATATTTGCAAGAATCTTTAAGCAAGTTGTTGATCTAGATTTACATACTGTTCTTGTATATAATCAATTCTACTGGAGAGGTTAACGAAGCTTGAAGACTTCTTTGAGTCAAACGAATAGGTGATTGACTCATTATTGACTCTTTATTTAGACAAATTGCAGCTAACTTTTGCCCATAAGAAGGAAATACTAATTGAAATGAACTTAAGAGTAATTAGCTGTGTAGTCCAATGCAAGTTTGCAGCCACTGTTAAAGCCCTGTTATTCTTGTTTCTCCTCTTGTAGTTAGTAACTTAGCTTTTGGACTTTTGAGAAAATTGGCATATGAATATCAATATAAAAAATATCCTTGGTCTTTTATTTAACAGTGCACAAATCCACTTGATCACGAGGTATCCTCTATAACATTATATATTACATACAATCAGTATGTACTACCATTAGTGTGGCAAGTTAATAGATAAAGAAGTATGTTTCACAATTAATTGTTTTGTTCATGTACTGGTGTGTGTGTGTACAGTATGTATAGTATATTGTTACATATTATATAGATAGAGATATGGAGAGGGGGGAGAGTGTATTGGATAATGTTTTCCTTCTATCAGGAATGGTATATTTGGATTCAAGAAATCATCTAGAATTGGTTTTTATGGCATTGCTGAGGACTTGATATCCATGGCAGGCAATTGTAAATATCATCAGCAATCCTGTAAATTCTACTGTACCAATAGCTGCTGAGGTTTTTAAGAAGGCAGGGACCTATAATGAAAAGAAACTCTTTGGTGTTACTACTCTTGATGTTGTCCGCGCAAAGACGTTCTATGCTTCAAAAGCAGGAGTTCCTGTTCAAGGTATTTAAAATTCTGGCTTGTTATGCTTAGCTACTCTCAAATATTTAGTATTCTGTAAAATATTTTTATTTTTTATAATTTAATCATGAAATATGCATCCTGGGCAAACATGCCAGGCACTTCTCCTCATTTCAAGGATGGTATCATAGGGCTCAAGGCCATCAGAAATATAGTCAGCTCAAGATGTCACTTGAGGGAATTGAACCCGGGTGGGAAGGATAACAGTCTTTGCACACAACCATCTGGGCTAGACCCAATACATGATATGCTGCAGGATCTTACCAACATCATGCTTTTTTTAACATTAGATACAATTCTCAGTTTTATGTTTGTTGTTGATGTCATCCTATGCTGTCTGCAGAAGTTGATGTTCCTGTTGTAGGTGGACATGCGGGTGTTACAATTCTTCCACTTTTTTCACATGTATATGACTTTGTTGGATCCTCATCTTGAGTTTTTTCTTTACTCTTGTGGACATGAGGGTGTTACAATTCTTCCACTTTTTTCACATGTATATGACTTTGTTGGATCCTCATCTTGAGTTTTTTCTTTACTCTTGGATATTAGAAAATTAATTTATCAAAGATAAAATGAGATCATAATTACCTACCCTTCAATACAGTTAAAAAGGGAACATACACTTTTTTGTTTTGATAAAAAAATTTAGGCAACACCAAAGCCAAACTCTGTATTGTCTGAGGAGGACATTAAAGCCTTGACAAAGCGCACACAGGATGGAGGAACTGAAGTTGTTGAAGCAAAAGCAGGGAAAGGTTCAGCCACACTGTCTATGGCGTAAGTTTATGTTTTGGTCCTCTATAGTGGCTAATATGCATTCATATCTTTTGAATGTTTTTTTATTCTTATGTGACTGTCTAGAGTGCTGAATTTTTCATCTTGATGCAGTAGTTGGAGTCAGATAATCTTATCATGGTGTGTGCTTCATGATTTCATGCTTGGCATGCAACATGATTTCATGCTTGATAAGTACCTAATCTGAGATTCATTGTCAGTGAGAATATGGCATGAAGGAGCTTCTTTCTCTTTATCTGAATCTTGTACTTCATACATTTGCATGTCTCAAATCTTTTGCCTTAAGCTTAGGTACTTATCCTACATGAAATCATGTAGCATGCATGTCTCAAATCTTTTCCCTTAGGCTTTCTCATTTGTGTGAAACTCAGCGGGTGCTTTTAACCTGTGAGGTTTGACCGATGGATTGTTGCCTTTCATTTACCTTAGTTTGATTGAAATGTTCAGAGTTAATCTAGATTCTGCATACAAAGATCCTTCCCTAAGAAAAGCCATGAGTCTCTTCAAGGATGTTATTCCTTCTTAAACATAAGATATGTCAAATGGATCCCGCAAAAGTTGTGTGCTTGATGATGGGTAAATCTGGGTATGAGATTTACAAATTTGCACTTACATGTATGCCTGTGGTTGCAATTCACAGATAGGCGCATAACATCCATTCATTACCTCATCTTGAGCATTTGAGCATGGTTCATGCAAAAAACATTGCTGGTCAGTTAAATCCATTAGTTGAAAACTTGGAAGTGAAGAGTAGTGTTGTAGTCTTCTCTATGTTGATGAATGCTTTTTGAGACTTCAAAATGTTTAGACATGCAATTCATTTTTCATCTTGCTCCTGTGTTCTCAAAATTTTTTTTTTCTACTGTTTTTTAAGGCCAAATATAAACCATGGGATATATATTTTTACCCTGAAGACCTCCAAATCATTTGGAAAAGGAGGTGCTGCAGCAAAAGAGATGGGTTGAATTTGTTGTTTGGATGGACTCTATGGTATGTAATCTTAGTTGGATTTCCAATATACTTTTAAAACATATTTTCATTTTATTTTTTAGTACTATTAGATATTATATCTTACCTCATTTTATGGTTAACATTGTATAACAAAAACATGCGTTGTGTTATGTAATTAATACTAACATGTAATATTGATTTTTTTTGTCAGAATGCTATAGGTAATGATTGCCAAGACGATGATCCAAATTATGTTCAACATATATTAGGAGATGATGAGGATGAGGACAAGGATGATGGTGGTGAAGGAGTAGATGATGATGATAGTTGCGGTGTTGGTGATGATGTGGATCAGAGTAATGAGGATGGTCAAGATGATCATGAGGATGATCTTGGTGGTGGTAGTTAGGCATGCACATGCATTGTTTTTTATGAAGAAATTATTGTGTAGAATGACATTGTTATGTTTAGATGGGTGTTGTGAATTTACCCTATATCAATGAGACATTTTGATTTTGTAATCATACGATGAGTTTGATTTATGTATGTTGTTAATTTATCGTAGAATAACGATATTCATGAAATATTTTGATTTGTTAATCATATTTGAATTTTAGTTGTTTTGATTAAAAATAATACTGATTTTATTAGTATTATGTTGCTATTTTATACATGTTTTGAAAATTGTTAATGACACATTGTTATTTTTTTGGATGGATGTTGTCAATTTCTTTACAAATGATTTTGAATTGTGATATCTGCTTTAATGATATTTAGAAACTATCATATATTTCACTATGAATCTATAAAGGGGGTCATATATGTAAAGAAAAATATACTCTATATAAGAAGTCAAATGCAGATGTAACCATGGATGCAAAATTGAAAGTAAAATTGGATGTTAAACTAGGAATTAATACAAAATGCAAACAATTGACATACAAAGTGTTTTAAATTAGAAGTGAAAAATTGTGCAATAGTTGACACAAAGAAGGGAACAAAACATGGCATACAAAAGGATATCAAATTGGGCAAAAACAAGGACACATAAATGGGAACCAAATTAGATGCAAAAAAAGACAACAACTAGATGTAAAATAAGATGCAAAGTTGAGCGTTAAAAAGAAACAAAAAACGTTACAAATTAATATGCCAAATGATGATGCAAATAATGGTGTAAATTTGGGATGAAAACTTGGGTGCAAAAAAGGAAAAAAAAAAGATGTAAGAAAAGACATAAAACAAGATGCAAAATGGGGCTGAAAAAAGGTGAAACCAAGGATGCCATATTGGATGTAAAAAATGATTCCTAATCACATGCAAATTTAGGCTCGAACTTAGACACAAAATTATATGCAAATGTGGACACAAGATGAGGCAAAAAAAGATGCAAATTTGGATGGTGAAAACGATGTAAAACTAGACACCAAAAAAATGCAAAATTGGATGAAAAAGTCGGTGTAAATAATGGTGCAACATTGGACACAAGTAGACACAAAAAAATGGTGCAAAAAGGGGCATAAAATAGCTTAAAATTGGATGCAAAACTTGGTGCAAAAACAAATACAAAAGTAGACGTAAAAAATGGCTCTAAATTGAATGTACCATTAGACACAAAATAAGATGCAAAGGTGGACACAACACATGACTCAACATAAGATGCAAATATAAATGCAAATTTCGATGCTCAAAATGATGTAACATTAGATGCAAGAGATGGTGTTAAAAATGATGCAAAATTGGATGAAAGAAATGACGCAAAATATGGTGCAAAATGAGATGGGAAAAATGGAGACAAATCAAACGTAAATGTGGATGTAAAAAATGGTCCAAAAAAAGATGCAAAAATGGGCACAAAAATGGATGCAAAATTTGGTGCTAAATCAAATTCAACACATGGTGCAAAGATAGGCACCAAAGCTGGTGCAAAAATAGAAGCAAAAACTAGTGTAAGACTAGATACAAAACCTGGCGTAAGACTAGATGCAAAAACTGACACAAAATGGATGCATAAAAAGACGTTAAATTGGATTCAAAATACAGTGTAAACTTGATGCAAATGATGGTGTAAAAATGGAAGCAAAGAATGACACAAAATAGGAAGCAAAAGAGAATGAAAAATAGATGCAAAAAATGACACAAAACTAGAAGCAAAACCTGTCATAAAATAAGATGCAAATCTTGGTTCAAAATTTGACGCAAAAAATGATGCATAGTTTTGTGTAAAAAATGATGCAAAATCTAGCGTGAAAAAGGATGCAAAATCAGGTGCAAAAAAGGACGCTTTAAAAATTGTACAATAGAGCCAGATTTAGCGCCAGGTTGCTCATCACAATTACAAAAAAAATGCACTAAAATCTGGCGCTAAATCTGGCGCAAATCGCTGGTTTTGTTGTAGTGTTTGAAGGAGGGCTGATAGGACCCACAAAGTCCATGCCCCACTTCTCGAATGGCTCAAAGGTCACTTAAGGTTGCATGGACATCTCATCCTTTGGAGTAGGCTTCCCCATCCTCTGGAACTGATCACACTGGCTGGTATATCTCCTCACATCTGTTAGGTAAACTTGACTCGGGATAGAGTCAAAAGTTGACGAGGGTAAACAGTGATGGTTTTGGGGCACATGGTATTGTGCACCCATGGTATTATGCCCGTGGTATTATATGTAATGGAGCCTATAAAAGGCTGGAAGGACTTCATTGTAATAAAAAGGCCTGGAGGTGAGAGGTGAAGGCTCACTGGCCGGATTGGCCTGGGTTTTGGCCAAGGATAATGAAATTTCATTATGATTGGGTTTTTCCCCGGATTTGGGGTTTTCCCGGATAAACATGTGTGTTTATGTGTTTATGGTTATTGCTGGTTAATTTTATATTTATTCCTCTCAGTATTTATTCTTGTAAGGACTCTGGACACCACATATCTCCACAATGGTATGATATTGTCCACTTTGGGCCTAAGCCCTCATGGATTTGCTTTTGGACTTACCCCAAAAGGCCTCATACCAATGGAGATATTTGTCCATCCTTATATACCCATGATCCTCCCCACCTCTAGTCAATGTGGGACTTTGGTCGTATACCCAACAATCCTCCCCTCGAACAAAGGACCATCGAGCCTCCCCTCAAATGATTATCCATCCGTCCACTCTCTACCAACCAGGATTCTCTGCTCCAATGCGTTGGAAGCACACGCCTTACATGGAGCACCACCTGCCTCGAGAGCTTGCTCTATCCCAGGTCAACTCCTCTTCACCGTGTTGGGACCAGGACACATCCATGAAGAATCCGAAGCACACCGCCTGTCTAACCGAGCTCATCCATGGATCCCATCATGATATTACCGGGGTCCACCACCTTCGTTCAATATTCCGAGGATTCATCCACTTGGCTAACTTCGGGGCATGGCTCTGATACCACTTGTAAGGACTCTGGACACCACATATCTCCACAATGGTATGATATTGTCCACTTTGGGCCTAAGCCCTCATGGATTTGCTTTTGGACTTACCCCAAAAGGCCTCATACCAATGGAGATATTTGTCCATCCTTATATACCCATGATCCTCCCCACCTCTAGTCAATGTGGGACTTTGGTCGTATACCCAACAACATCCTAATGAAGAGTGGGCCAGTAGTAACCTACTTGTAGTATCTTGAAGGTGGTTCTTTTTGCTGCAAAATGACCTCCACAAGGCCCATCATGAAAAGTCAGGAGGATGTCAAAGACTTCCTCCTCCCTGACACATCTTCTCAAGATCTGATCTGGGCCAAGTTTGAAGAGATTGCCCCCAATCCGGGTGAAAGGGGCACTTTTCATCACTATCTTGCTCTTCTCTTTTAAGGAAAGATGTGGTGGAAACTGTGTTGAAACCAAGTAGTTTGCTATATCAGCAAACTATGGAGAGAGTACTAAGATAGCAAACAGGTGTTCATCTGGCATTTGGTCATCCACCATTCCTTCTTCACTTGTAGACAACTTTACTCTAGACAAAAAGTTAGCAACAACATTGTCTTTACTAGGTTTATCAATAATGGTCAAATCAAACTGTTGCAGTAAAACCAACCATCTAATAATGCGAGCATTCACATCCGGTTTGTTCATTAAATATCTAATTGCAGCATGATCAGTGTGCAAAAAAATTTGATAGCATGTGATATAATGTTTGAATTTGTTTAAATAATGCACGACAGCTAGGAGTTCCTTCTCGACCACCGTATAGTTTAACTCTACCTTTGACAAATATTTTCTTATAAAGTATATGGCATAAGGTAACTTTTCATCAATTTGTCCCAAGGTTGCTCCTATTGCTTTGTTCGAGGCATCTGTGTGAATGTGGAAAGGTAGTGCCCAATTTGGGCCTCTCGGAATTGGGGCAGTCACGAGCTTGCTTTTCAAGGTATCTAGGGCTTCTTGATAGTTTTCCAACCATATAAACTCAACATCTTTACCTAAAGGCCAAACAAAGGAGAGGCTAGCTTGCTGAAATATTTAATGAATCTTCGGTAATACCTTGTGAAGCCTAGGAAACTTCTGACATCTCTCACCTTTTGAGGAGGTGGGACCCTTTGGATGATGGCAATTGTGTTGGAGTCCACCTGCAGTGCTTGTTGAGATATTGCATGACCTAGCACAGTCCCTTCAGTCATCAAAAATTCACATTTTTCCGGACTAAGGGACAGGTTCATCTCAATACATTTGTCTAGAACTTTTCCTAGATTAGATAAGGCTTCCTGAATGTCAGAGCCATAAGGAGTAAAGTCATCCATGTATATCTCTACTGCATCATGAACTAACTCAGAGAATATGCTCAATACCTCTCTTTGGAAAGTGGCGGGAGCATTACACAAACCAAAAGGAAGGACCCGGTATGCAAAGGTACCCCAAAGGCAAGTGAAAGTGGTCTTATCTTGGTCTTCCAAGCTGATCTGAATTTTATTTTACCCGCTAAACCCGTCTAGGAAAGAGAAAAACTTTTTCCAGGCCAGACCGTCTAACACTTGATCTATGAAAGGTAAAGGAAAATGGTCCTTTTTAGTGGCTTTGTTCAATTCCTGATAGTTGACACAGATTCTCCACTTACCATTTTTCTTTGGTACTAGCACCAAAGGAGAGACCCATTCACTGGCAGAGATGGGATAGGTCAATCCTGCATCAAGCAAATTTTGTAGTTCTTCCTTAACAATATCTTTAAGTGTTGGATTCATCCTCCTTTGAGGTTTCCTGACCGGCTTGCAATCCTCCTTGATGTATATATGATGAGTACATACTGAAGGGTGCACTCCCTTCATCTCCTTATAACTCCAGGTGAATCCATCTAGGTGTTTTCTCAGCAAGCCACACAGTTCCTTCTCCTGGGAAGTAGATAGGGATGGATTGATCTTCAAGGTTCTTTTTGGGCCGAACTCCATATTTTTAACACAGAGAGAGGTGGAGTTTGCTGCACATAGATCAGTTGAGGGGTTGTTTTGGGTTTCTCTTGCTATGTCCTCTAATGGTGATACACTGGGAGGTGGATTATGAATCAGGTTTTGAATCATATCATCCTCATCTTGTTGTTTTCCCCCTATGGCGATTCCTAATGCACAAAGCAGTGCAGAATAGACTTCATCCTCATATTCCTCCTCCAACCAGAGAGGTAAATCATGTTCTAGCAAGGGTTGGCCAGGAGGATATAGGATTAACTACTTGGACATATGGTTGTTCTTTATGGTCATGTTCCGAGCTCAACAGTTGATGTAGGCATCAGCAGTAGCCAACTAGGGTCTTACCAGAATGAGAGGATACCCAGTGAGCTTTTTCTTTGGCTGGAGAACTAAGAAATCAGTAGGGTACTCCCAAGAATCATTGGAGACCATCACATCTTCCACAATCCCCTCAGGAGTCACAATGGAGCAGTCTGTAAACTGTAGTACGATTGTGGTCTTCCTCAAGGAGTCTTGGAGGTTGAGTTTGAGCATTGTGTCCTTTTTTATCACATTAATGGCAGCTCCCAAATCAATCAAGGTGTGTGGGATCATGGTGCCATTAGTGTGGACATCAACTACTGGGCTTCCAGGGTCCAGATATTTTGGATAGACTACCTACCCTAACATCAGGTTGGACAGTTGCCCTATGACATTGATGGTTGGGGCATCTCTCTTGCGCCTTCCTGGATGCATAAAGCACTTCTCTTTGATCAACCTATTATAGATAGGCACATCTTTTATGGCTTGGAGAAGTGGTATCTTCATACATAAATGTTTCGACTCTTCTAGGAGTTCAGTTTCTTCTGGGGTAGGCTGGACTGTTGTGGATAGTCTCTTAAGAAAGGGTGGAATTGCTTTAGGTTCACTTTCCTCTTTATCTTCCTCAACCTCCCTAGGTGGAGGCTGGCTATCTGGGAGAACTTTCCTAGATCGCAAGTTAATTTCCTAAATCTCCACAGCATAAGTCAAGCATGATGGTTCCCCACTATAAACTTGCTGAGCCTATCTATTGTTCGGGTTCGGATTTGGCTGGGTAGGCATTTGGCGTTGCTTTGGTGGAGCAGGAGGTAACAGTTGGGTTGGAGAGGTGATGGAGGTGAAAGAGTGGGAGGAGAGTTGTATTGGGGCCTCCACCCCTGATGAGATGCATTCCACTGAGGCTGCGACGGAGCATAGGATTGAAATGAATGGGTAGCTGGTTGGGCATGAAATGGAGATGTGAAGGACCAAGGAGGAGGTGTGGACCAGGAAGGATGAGCAGGGGGGCCCCAATAAAGTAGGGAAGTGACTTGGTTGGGGTTGTAGTATGCCTAAGATGTCCCTTGAATCCCCTGCTAATATGGTCTAGGTTCATGCGGCCTCCTTTGGTTTATGTAATAGAGCTGTTTAGTGACTCCCTCAGCCCCTTGATATACATCTTTAAGTCCGGGTAAGGAAGGACACTTTTCCGTATAATGATTTTCTTCACAGACTGAACAAAATTCTATAGAGTTCAATGGGCATTCATTCATAGGATGCCTCCTGGTGCATCTAGGGCAAAAATGGCCAAAGCCCTCTCTGCTTCCTCTTGTTTCCTTTTGATATGTAAATTATCCATTTGCATGGCAAGAGTCTGCAACATCTCACTCTTGAAGTCTTCCAGCATGTTTCCAATTTCTCCTTTAATGGATGAGCTAGAGGAAGAGGTACTAGCTATGGGTTGACACCCCCTACCTTTCTTTCTGGCTGCTCTAGAATGGTTCCTAAAATCAGTCTTTATGTCCTCATAGGATAGTTGGTAGATGTCTCCCCCAACCAGTAGATGGAGGGTGTCTAAAAGGTCTTCCGAATTTCCCCTGAGCAGGACCAGCTTCAAATATTCAGGGTCAAGTGTACACCCGGCCCTTTTGTAACTGAGTTGTAACCTCTCTTCAAAGTCCTCCAAGGACTCATCACTTCCTATGGTCATTTGAAAGATTTCTTCTTTATTATCCTTTGACCTACAATAGTCTTGATACTTCTTGTTAAAGGCTTGCTGCATCTGAGCCTAAGTTATCATGCTATTGCCAGGTAATCCCATGAACCAGTACAAGGCTGCATTCTTGAGAGTAGAAGGGAAAAATTTCAACTTTTTCTCATCTTTCGCATAGTCATAGGTTCGATAGATAACAGTAAACTCAAACAAAAAGGTGTCAGGATCTTCTGTAGTCAGACCATGGAAATGAGGTAGGGCAGAAGGGCTTATATTCTTTATTTTGGTGTCACCATTGGTATCCTGAATGGGAAAGTTACCCTCTATTCTTTCTCCATTCCCCCTATTATTTCTGTGTTCAGTCATTAGCTCCAAAGGAATGTTTTCTTCTTCTTCTTCCCCTATAGGTTCTTCAAATATGTCAGGTTGTTCGCCTAAGGGTTCTTCTTAATCGCATCCACCAAAGAAGAGAGAAGGTTGGCTGTGTGAAGCAGTGGGGGTATTGGGCAATAATTTTACTAAATTATCTCTATTCCTACAAGGCATGAAAGGAAATATTTTTGGTTGGTTTTTGTTTCTTTTTCCCCACACTGATAGTACCTGCAAAACTGAAATTGATTGAACAAAACAAATTGCAACTAACTGAAATGAACTTGCTGAAATGAAATTTACAAAATTGAAAAGGAAAGCAAGGAAATGTAGAACTTGAAAGGAAAGGAAATGACTATTCTACTCTTGCTGAAATGAAATTTGCAGAATTGAAAAGGAAAGCAAGGAAATGCAGAATTGAAGGAAAAGAAAGGACTAGTCTACTTCTGCTGAAATAAACTATTAGCAGAATGTTGTAAGAAGAAAATAGAAGAAACCAGTAATCATAGAATACTCTGACGCTTCCCTGGAAATGGCACCAAAAATAATGGTGAGCACTAGTATTGCAGCAATAATGCTGCAACTCCAACGCTACCTTCTTTACTCTTATCAACCTAGTAGTTCGTAACAAACTTGGAAGCGACGGTGCTGTATGCACAAGTACTAGTTCTTATTGTAGGTTGTCACTTGGTCAGCCAGCACAAGATCACTAGAAGCTCAAGCCAACTTCTATGGATTCCAGAAGAAGCTCTAGATGTGATGAAAGGAAAGAAAGATAGATGCTATTCTAATTGCAAAAAGGAGAAAGACTGAAATGTAAAGCAACCCAAGTAAATCCTACTTAACCAACTAATCCTACTTTTGTAGAAAGCACTATGAAAGCCATGAAAAAAATGCCATCTATCTATTCAAAGAAGTTAACAACATATAACTAAGCTATTTCTGGAAGTAAATGAGCAAAAAACATCTTTTTGGATTTTTATGTATTTTTATGTGAATTTGACATGTATGTGATTTATTGTTTGTGAATGTGGCAGCAAATAGGTGGTGTTGAAAGGCGGTTTTGGGGCTTGAGAGGATGTAGGATGGTGTGGTTGGGTCCTAAGAGGTCTCAGGTGGACTTTTGGAGGCTTTTCCCACACTCGACCTTGAAAAGAAAGCCTATAGGAAAATCTACAGGAGGAAAAACAACGTTCTACAGGAGACCTACAGGAGGAGGTCAAGAGCAGTTTTGGTTGTTTTGAGGGTGTGAGAGTGGGTGAAAAAGGTGGATGAAGGTTTGAATGAAGTGTTAGGGCACCCAGGGTATACCAAGAATCATTAGGAGAGAGAAAGATGATTGGATTTTCTCAAGGAGAGAGGAAGGAATTCTATGGAAAATGCAGGAAACTAAGGCAGAATTGAGGGGTGACATGGAGTATGGGATGGCTGATAAGATGAGCTACTATTAGAAGATATCTGTTGCATAAACAAATGACAGTCAACCAATGAGATTAAGCAAGCAATGAAATAAGTACATCTAGAAAAACAGAGGTTTGCATCCAACTAGTCTAAACTATGATCTATGAAAGGAAATGCTGAGAAATGTTGCAAGAAAGGAAAGCATGAATGAAGATTGTTGTTAATGAAGAAATGAGCATGCTGAGGAAGTTCTGAAGCAAAGAAAACTAGACTATTAACCAACTGAAAATCTTTAAACACTAGAATTCCTATGAATGAGGAAAATCTGTGTTTTTGGGGCAGCAAGAGGGTCTTTGCCTCAGATCATGGTCCCAAAGGGAGGAAGAGAGGCCAAGGAACTATTTCTAGCCTTTTGGATCTTTTCTTTACCACTGCTTAGCCTGCTATAGAAAGCACTAATGGAAGCAAACTATTGAATCATCAAAAGCAACCTATTCTCAACCATGAAAGAAATACATCTAACAACAATCTGATATACAACTGAAATAAACCATACAAATACAAGTAAAGAGGAGCTTGGCTACTTGGATTAGACCCTAACCCAAGAGCTTCAGCCCTCTGAGGTAACTCAATGCTAACTCAAAAAGGATTCGATCTTTATTTCCAAAATAATAACAAGATTACATGAAACTGTCAAAATAATAAGCTCGAAGTTGAGCAGATTTTACATGAGAAAAATTACAACAAAAATCTGACCCTAGTGAGGCCCTAGGACTCTCTACTTATACAATTGAAGCTACCAACAACTTCCTAAAAATTAGGGAGGCTTGGCTCCCACAACTCGAGATAATCATCAGTCATCCTCCACTTGCTCGACTGCCTGCTAATGCATGACTTTGGCTACTTGTACTCCGAGCTGAATGAAGGGGAATTCAAACTGAGTAGTAATAAATGAGGGGGAATCCCTCCTATAAGTCCTCTCCTTTATCCACTTCGAGTTATTTCTGCTATTTTTCCACTGGATCCTTGACTTTGACCACAAAATTCATCAATAATATGCATTAAACACATATTAGACCACATGGCATTATAACTAACTCAACTCACTCTATAAGCATAAATATAATTAGGAAATCATACAATAAACTAAGAGAATGGTTGATTTGACTAGGCTAGGAGGTAAAATGAGCCCCTATAATTACCCATTTATGAGGCTCATCAATACACTCATGCAAACATAATTCATAACAACAACATCCTCTTTCACATGGTGACATCACTATAACCATGACCAACACCATGCATATGCAACATGCACATAGACCATGAGGATGACTGACACATGTACAACCGACATGAATGCATGACAAACACATTCATCCAAGGAGAGTAAAACCACGCTCTGATACCAATATATAACCACCCTCCTCCCACATCTACCCAAGTAACTGACCAACTAGGGTAAACATGTGATGAGAGAGGCCACTATGAAGGGATTCAACCTCCTTGGTGACCTTAAGGAAATGGAATTGATGGAACACATCAACCATACCTTCCACATCAGCAAGAACACGCCCAGGAGACATCTCAGCCACTTAGACATCCTACCCTTGGTCCCACTGATATTTTAACCTCTTGACCTTTGGACACTCTCATGATATAGGCATGCCAATGTCTAGGGACCGCTGGATGCTCTCACATGTCTACAAGCCAGGGTCCAGGGACTTTTCCCAACAGACCTGTGTCAACGTCTGCAAAATTCAAGGCACCTTTCTAGATAAGAATTCCAACCACTGCACAGAACTTGTTATAACTTTTAGAATCCATCAAAGACATTATGACAAGACTACTAAACCAAAAATCAACCTCAGGACTAAGCCTGACCCAATGACCATCCCCAACTGGGACTGACATTTCATCAAACACTTGGAATCAATGCAACCTACAAGTCTAGGATACAATATAGAGCATGAATGACTAAAACATATTATGAAACATGACAAGAAGGATCACCACCTTCTCCATTTAACTGTTATAACATCAATTAGGCCTTACATCCATCAATTTAACAGTTACAAGTAAATACATGAGATAACCATGACATGAACCAGTCAATTAACCATGCTTAAAACCAGCATAAAACCATGTAAATAACATATATATAGAAACCATTAAATCCACATATAAACAAGTGCAAAATTAAGAGAACTTAGCTTTCATTAATCATAGGCAAATCCAACCAGGTTCGAGAGTTCCACGTACCACCTAACCGTAGACATGGCTGAATCAAATCTTTCTTTCAGCCAATCACCCTCATGCCATAGTCTAAGCATGAATGTGGGATCTAATGAATAAACCAATCCAAAAAATCCAAGGGAATCTAGAGGTTAAAACACCTCCACCCTCACCAAACCATGATCACACCAAAATTGGTGCTCCAATCACAACCAAACCGAACATGGAATGCCATCCGGAATCCATCACTATCCTTGAGGAATTTTTCATCTCCTTGTCTTTAGGACTTTACTGCAATCCAATCTTATATCACTAGGCCCTAAACCGAGACCAGTCTCTTATGCTTTACTGTAATCCAAACTCATATCACTAGGCCCTAAATGAAGGCTTCTCCCTTAGGCTTTACCATGTATCCTGCCAAAACTAGCTAAGGGATTCCTAGGCCTTTTGGAATGAACCTTGAGACTACCTCCACCTGAGATTACAAAATCCATCTGGAAAAACAAAGCTCAAAACCATGATAAGCATCCCAACATCCCATGGCATCAAAAAAAAGGAAAGGCTAGGCTAAAAACCATAGTCATAACCCGGCAAAAAACATGCCACCAACAACAAGAGAACTGTACACCAACATGCAAATCCATGCATGTCAAAACTAGTGAGGAAATGACACATGCAATATGTTACTTGCAAGTATTCCTACTGAAGTTTCCTGATCCTTCTCTTCCTTCCTTAATCCTTTCCTTCCTTACTTTTCCTTTGCTTTCATTTCATTCCTTGATCCAAAGCTAGAGTGCTCCAAGAAAAATCTAAGTGACCAAGAGTGATAGAGAGAGAGAATAATGAGAGAGCTCTAAAACTTGAACTCGCAAAAGGTTTCCAACTGATCCTCAGAAGCCTTTTTATGAATGAGGCCTCTATTTTCTTCATTTTCCTCCTCACATGCAACCTATGACCTTTCACCTCCTTTTTCTCCTAATTTCCATTATTTTCATAAATAAATTGGCCAAAATGCCATTTTTCCTTTGCAAAGCCTTATCATTTTCCAAGTTCCTTAGCCAAAAAATAGATCTAGTGATGCCCACTAAGATATCTTTTCCCAACATTCAGCTTGTAATAAGTGTCCCTTAACCATGGTCTTATTTTGCCTTTATTAAATTTTATTACATGAACTTTTCACCAGGGTTGTTAGAATCTCCTACTCCCTCGTCTTTCTTTTCTTCCACCATGGGAGGTCGTCAGTATCAGCAGGGACAATCTTACAAAGGCTCAACTAGTTCCAGTCCCAACTCCTTATTTCCCGACCTCATTGGGGACATGCACAAAAAAAAAAAGAAGAGAAGACTGCTATGATACCAATAATCTGTATTTATGAAGGAACGAAATGAAATACATATATAAATAGAAACATCGAGATACAATGAAAATAGAACTTCAATTCAATAATAACAAAATACTAAAAATTGTTTACATGAAGAATGGAAATAAACTAGCTGATCTGATGGTAGCTTATATCTGAGAAGAGATGTTGTGGTTGCATGCCTTCTGCATTGTGTTACAATGAGGCTCAGTGGCCTTTTTATCATTACAAACAATGGGAAACCCTAAACATCGAAAAACCTAACCCTATGAGATGAAGCACCAAAATCTTGTGGACCTCGTTGGGGTTAGTTTTAACGTCAACTTCCCGAGGTTGTAACTTTGGCATACAATCTCTGTTTGGCTGTCATTATAGCTCATTTCGAAGATATCCAAAAGGAGGCTGAAAATGAATTATGAGATGGTGCAGAACTTTTCCATTCTTTCTGTTTTCAAAAACAAAAATGTCTTTTAGGCCCTCAAAATAGCTTTGGAAGTTTAGGACACGAAAAACTACCAAAAATAGTAATTTTTGCTACAATTAAGGACAATGAAAAGAAACAATGGTGGAGGTCTAAGTGGAATAGGCGGTTGGCCATCAAAGGGGATGGTCTTCCAAAGGCTCAACCAGTTCAAGTCCCAACTCCTTATACCCCAACCTTGTTGGGGATATGCACAGAAAAACAAAGAAAGACAAGACCACTCTAATGCCACTAATCCATATTTGTGAAGGAACAAAATGAAATACAAATATGAATAGAAACATAGAGATACAGCGAAAACGGAACTTCAATTCATTAATAAAAAAGAATGCAAAATTGTTTACATGTAGGATGGAAATAAACTAGCTCAGGCGATGGTAGCTTATCTCTGAGAAGAGATGTGGTGGATACATGTCTTCTTAATTATGTTACAATGAGGCTCGAAGTCCTATTTATTATTTAGAAACAATGGAAAACCCTAATCCGCATCCAAATACCTAACCCTAGGAAATGAATTGTGAAAATTTTGTGGACCTTGTTGGGGTAAATTGGTACATCAACTTCCCAGAGTTGTAACTTTAGCATACGATCTTCGTTTGATGTGCATGATACCTCATTAGAAATATCTATCTAAGGGCTACAACTTTCAACTAAAAACCCTTACTATTAACAATGGTATTGGCTATTTTCCAAAAAAAAAGTCTTTTAGGGTTCTAAAACAAATCTGAAAGTTCAGGATCCGAAAAACTACCAGAAATAGTAAATTGTGCTACAATTAAGGAAACTGAAGAAATAATGGTGGGGGTCAAAATGGAATAGGTGGGTGGCCACTAATATCCACCTATATCATGACCATTGGAACTTTGACATGTTAAATTCATATCTAGTTCTTTTGATGTTCAAGTATGCACACCCCCTGGAAATTTATATTCCTGGGTAACTCTGGATGTCATGCCCTCTGAGTACTTGTCATTGATCTCCTAGACCACTGAATTACTAGATGGGCCTGATGTCTTGCACCCTCGAATGTTCCAAATTTTTGGATATTACGGATGTCTTGGACCTTTTGTTGAATTTGGAGCCATTTTTCCTTGATTTCAACCATTTTGGCTAAAACTAACTACACTGAATTTTTTGTCCAAACCAACCCCTGGTGCAAATCCCTAGGCATTGGTAATTGCAACATTAAATATTCAAGAACAAATCAAGACTTGCAAGATTTAGTCATCTCTGCCATGTCACTACCACATGTCACTCAAAATAGGGACACTTGGCCACCCAAAAGTCCAAATATTCCTTCCATGTGTCCACACATAAAATTGCCATGTCATCATTTTATGCCTCGTCATTTCCACCTGTACTACAATGTTAGTTGAGGTCCACTACCTGTGAATAAGAAAAAAAAATATTCTACTATTTTGGAAAGTGGTGAAATTGCAACATGCCCAGATACCTTAATACTCCTTCCGTTGCCACATCAAATTTCCATCTCATATCCAAAGTCATCACATGAACCAATCTATAGTTTCCACCTATCATCTTTTCCACAATAATTCCATGTGATTTTTTGTCCCAAAGAAATCAAGATATCCAATGGATAACTCTTTGTTTGTAATTTTAGTTATACTACAATAGGTCTCGATGCCTATAAACATGATATACAAAACATCCAGATACCTTTAGAGCGGTCTAGATGAATCCAGTTTTGGAAAATTAAGGAACCCCAAAATTTCCAAATGTGCTCGGATATCTTGGATAATTTCGGATGAATCCAGTATCTGACTCTTTTAGTTGTGTGCCAACCTGTTTTCACCCTAAATTTCCATAATTCCCCCGGATTGTCATAATAGTTTTAGTACTTGAAAAATAATACAACTCTATATGTTCCAAGATATCCTATATAAATTCTCTTTCAAAACATCCTTCACTTATAAACTTGTTTTCTCATCAATCCTTGAGAGTTTGACTAAGTGTGATACACCATTGGAAAGGTATCTAGGAGAGTTATCCAACTATACACTTTGCAAGACCATTTGATCAGACCAACTGTAGAGAAAATGCATGTTCAACACTCTCACTTAAATAAGCTCCCCCTGGACATAACATTGATTGACATCAATGACTAACTTTTGACATCAATAACAACACTTTGTTCAACACTTTTCATCAATAATTTCATGTTGATGTTGAAATTTAGTATGATTCATTTTGTATTTTGAATTTCTATGAATATCTCTTGTACCCAATAATTTTGGTCGCTAGTTGATATGGATTTGAAGTTTGGTGCTTCATCTCGATGAGATAAAAAAATATACAGCAATATTCTATTTACCCCTAATTGAGTTCATCTCAAATTCATATGGCTAAATACAATCAATCTAGGTATGGTTCTCCTCTCTTCAAGCACCTTGTGTCAAAAAGTGCTTTTTCATGAGGTAATATGTTTAGAAATAATTTATTACTAAGGAAGAAAAGATACTACTATATTCCATGAATAATGACCATAATTTCTTTGTTTTATATGTCAATATGCATGGCTCTCTATCACTCAACTTCTTATTTTCAAATGAAATGTATTTATGATCTTGTGAGGGCACTTCACTTGGTCCAAACCCATAAAAATCACACTCAATAATTAAAGGTGAGGTGAATCAATATGTAGTGAGCACTAGAGTTTAAACAATGGATTTCTTTAGATTCTCAAATCCTTTTGTGCCTAAATAGTGAAACATGTATTTCTTTCTTAAGTTAGAGGATGAAGAATAGTAAATAACCTTCAAACAAAATGGCGTAAAGACACTATTGAACCCTAAAATCGTTAAATATTCTTAACGGTCATAGGAGCAGTACACTATTTAATGAACTAAACTTGCATCATAATTAGTAAGAATTCCCTCTATTGAGATAACATGCTCAAAATAGTATAGGAAAATCATGGAAAATTCATACTTGTTCTTTTTACATAGAAATTGTTGAGATAAAGTATCTAATACAAGGTACAAGGTATCCAAATGGTATTTGAATGTTCCACTATATATATGAGGATATCATTAAATAGGACTAAAACAAGCTTATATATTTAATAATTAAATGCTCAAGTGTTGAAATGTAGGACTAGCTATGTAAAGGTTGAATGGTTGTTAGGTCCCTATACTACTAGTGTAACCCCTTATTGTTATTAGTGTAACCCCCTTATTGTATTATTGTGCCCATATAGTCCCCATGTTGTTATTATTATTCCCCATAGAATCCCACTATTGTTATTGTTGTGCCCCTACAATATTATTGTTATGTAGGCTCTAATTGTATTGGGACCCCTTAGACTCTTATATATAGAAAGGAGGTCTTGTCATTTGTATCATCCAAGAATTGTTCATTTTTTTAATGTAATGGAGTTTTCCCCCTCGAAGAGGCTGATTTTTAAGTCGTTGATCTATCTTTTCTATCTTTTTGTGAGTTGGTTTCATAACATTTGGTATCAGAGCTTTGGATTCTAGGGTTTTTCTTCTACAAACAAGTCATCGTGGCATTTTTGATAAAACATTTTCTCTATGAAGTTTCAAAAGATAAAAAAGAAACCATTTGATCTGAAATCATTCTGAACCTTGGGTCCAAATTTAAGATCTTTTCTCGCTATATTTTCGGATATATGATCTAAGGAAGTGTCAACGGTACTAGACCCGCCAACATGTCAGGGGATCTCCCCGGTAAGAAGTCCCAATTAGACCTCAAACCATTTGGTGTAGGAGTCCCAATAGTGGGTCATACAGTATCGCCTTGACCACGATTTCGCATAGAGGCAAGTAAGATCTCAATATTGGTATAAGCAAGGGTGTGACATATGCAGCAAGTCAAGGAAGGTGCATGAGCGATTATAACACGCGGAGGGTGAGGTGAGTGCACCCCTTGGTAACCTGTGATAGCATAAAGTTAAGAAGGGAAATGCATCACAACATGGAAGGCAAGTAAGCTAGAAATCCAAAGTTATTGTTAAACCAACAACACATTTCAGTAAGATTCATACATACATATACAAAAATTAGCTACATATGCATGTGTAAGCAAACAAATACATATATCATTTAGATTAAACAAAGTAGCTGAAATAGAATACGACATATACATGAAACGTGTTGGCTCTATTATATTAAGAAGTGTATGTTCCAGTCATACAATATATCCATTACCAACCACTAGTTTTGACAGTGGAATGTTACAGACACTATTGCTTGCTCCTCCAAAGAGATATACTAGCTCTACACAGTGGAGAAGCCAAGGCTCGTTACAATACTATCCAAGCTTTCTCTAAGATACTCCTATCAGAAGCTTGGCTCACCAAAAGCCTCTACAATGAGTTATGAGGGACTATATATAGCAAAGGATGGGGTGGCCCTTGATATTCCCCTTTGTGCCAGTTCATCTACCCTCATGACTCTTCATCTACTCTATGATTGTTACATCCAACTATCAAGACTTGAACTTACACTTGACAAGACACTACATACAATCTGCACATGTACCCATGTGAGACAAAATAGGCTTGAGAAAGCCATGCAAGACATCACTATGACTTGGACAGATGTGGAAAGACCAGCTCTTTGACATCCTCATGTTGGTCGATAGTAGTGAACTGATGCCAAGCTTGGTAGTCCACAATGGTGTCCGTGTACTCTAAGGTGACATCTTTCTAGAAACGAACTCTTGCCTCCATAGCATCTAGGTACATTGTTCAGGATCCTCTATCTAACTCATCTAATAACATGCGCATCATTGTCTTGAGTGTGGCTGGACCAGCGACATACTGATGCATGGTGTCTGCACTTATCACCAAGTCTGGGTTGGTGATTATGCGCATTAACTCATCAAAGTACATGTCGAGCTCCAGTTGGACCTGTGCCTTTAACTTTTCCTGTGTGAGTGTCCCAATAGATGGGATCGCATGTGCACGCACAACAACATTTATACTCCTTAATACTTGTGCATGGGAAGCCTGTAGATTAGTGATGATCTGCGGGAGATCTTCATAATTCCGAATCTAACTCTGGATGTGTGCCTTCAGCTCGATCGCTCTGGGCTTCATTATCTTGGGCAAGTGTAACGGGGCTCCCTTGTATGTCATTATCCATGTTTTCATGTAATCAATAGCATCATGCACGTTCAACAACATAAATTCCCTCATAGCACATTGCTGCTTCCAATTGTTGATATAGACAACTGCCTTATGCATGGTACCAAACTTGGAATACAACGCCCGCATGACTGTGTCAAGGGACAATACTTCATCTAGTATTGCCTTCTTCAATTCTGCTCAGGCGGATATTGTAACCAATTATCCTCCTTGCTTAGTCGTCTGTAACTCCTTAGCCATTCACTCATTCTTAGCTATTAGGAAGCAAAAACTTGAGCTAGTCGCTTCAGCATATGCTCTAGTAGCATCGGCCAATGCTATTGGATGCTTGCACACGTCAAACATGATCACTCATTCCTCAAACTATGCAGGAGATGTGTGATCATCCAGAGTCGAAACTCTACGATATTACACAACTCTATGTTGGGATTCATTAATTTAGTTGTTCTGGATCTCTCCCTTCGAGTTTTCTCCAAGGATTCCATTGTCTCCTTGGTCACTTGGGACCTTCTCCACTTCTGGATCTGGTGAAGCTTGCGGGTTGACCTCTTGGCAGTGAGGCATGAGGCCGATGTCTTTCTCTAAATCCTATTGCTCCATGTCCATATCCATCTTCTCAAGTGCTTGTTCAATCTCTTGAGCAAAGTCCTGTGATGGCTCACCCTGTCTGCTTGGTGCTAGCTACTCAGATGAGTTGACTACATGTATGGGTGCATTTTCATCTGTCTTTACATGTTGTGCCCCTTGTTGTACCTGTTCTTTTTGTGCTTCCTTCTCATGTCTACACAGCTCTTGTTCCTTCCGGAGTTTCTCCTTCAACTCATGAAATGTTGAAATATGGCAACAAGAATATTCCAATTTAATTTTTCCTTGAATTAAATTGTGAATTAAAATCGAATTTAGTCTTAACAGCTACTTGGAAATGATTAATTAATTTATTTTAAATTAATTAGTTGGAGAAATTCAAGTTAGAATTCTTTTTGAAGTCATGCAAGAGTTATCTCTTAAATTAAGGTGATAAGATTGAGTTATATTTGAGTTGTGATTAGTTAACTTAGTTTACTGAGTTAAGTCCAGTTAAATTAGTTCCAAACTGTTTGAGGAACTAATAGTGAGTTAACAGTTAGTTGATGCATTAATGCACTCAACTAGTGCTACTCCAGTTAACTGAAGATTCCCTCATCAGAAACTCATGCATGTCTATTCTGAGAATGACCCAGTTGAGATAAATGTTCAAGGACAGTGTACTATCAATTGCATGTGTTTTCTCATGGAGAAAACTCATGCATGCAGTCAAGGATCTAGCCTTGAGGATTGCATAGTTTTGAAGGAGTTTTTCCACTTGATTGAAGAAAAATCATCCACAAGGAACAGCACAAGGAAATAGGAGTTTGGAGGGCAGAGAGGAAGGCTGGAGAGAAGCCAAGATTGCCTGTGAGCATCTGTGAGGATTGTACTAAGAGCTGGTTAGCTGTGAGAGCTAAGGCTTTGTATAATTCCTATGTAGTTCCACCATGTATGATAATACAATAGTGTGGAGTTTTTAGTTGAGGCTTTCCCCAAAGTATTTTCATGTGTATTGTGCCATTGATTCTTCTTCTTTTGGTTATATTTTTCAGCTCAATCTTTAAGCTTTCGCAAATTGATAGTAGAAGTAGGTTATATTATTTTGCTTTGATTTATATTGCATTATCAGGTTAACCTACACAGATTTTCTACATGCAACTCCTTCTATGTTTCCTCCATTCTCTATTTTTCTCTCTTCCTTTGCACATTCCTCTTGTCACGTTGTTGCCTTTTTGCCTCTCTTGCAAAAGCTTATTTCTACACAAGTGGGTCTGCTCGGAACTTGCATTTTTAATCCTCCTCCATGTTGTCGACAATCTTCCTGTTTCCTTTGTCGTGCACTGGTATGTTTACCTCTGTTGCTGCTATTGTTGCTCTCCAAGATGCCGCTTCATGCTGCTTCGCTAACCATTCCACAACGATGCCGACTGGTTCATTGGGCCTGGAGAAGTTTTAACAATATCTCCATGGGTCTTCCTCTGCCAAATGACATGCCCCGTGGATCCACTAAAATTGTACTCTCACACAGTGATCTTTTACAAAACAATGCGAGCCATACGGATTGTAGCTTTCGGTGTCGAATGAATATTTCTTGATCTCCTTTGCTTCGACATCCGCATGTTTGAAATTTTGTATTTCGTATAACCCAATCTGCAATGGAAGAGCAGGCCAAGGTGCCTTCTTCTTCAGGTGCAACCTAGCTGACAATCCTATTGAGATGTGGTATGATACCCCCTCCATGACAAGCTTGTCCAAGGAAAAATTTGGTAGAACATGTGGAGGCTTCTCCACGTTGTACATCTGTATGAAGGTGTTGAATGGTGAGGCATACCAATATGCTATATCGATTAGTGCCTCCATTGCTTCCTTCGACATGTAAGGTGGATCCTATTCAAATATTATCTTGTACACAAGGTGACAAAATGATTAGACAATTGTGTGATAACTCCTTTGAAGTTTCATTCGGACAACACATTATAATAAGTGTTCACAGAGGTATCTATCGATGTCCATGCCCACTTCAAGCTCGGGAACTCCTGATGGGCACAGATTTCCTCCAAGATGTAAGCAGACATGTAGATTTCTTCTTGCTGACCTTTGGGTGGTTGTCGAGCTCTTGTTACCTGTTCCTTCAACCAGTGAGCCAACATGTCAGAGCAGTTGAATGCTTTGCCTTCACCGGCTAGTTGATCCAATGCAATCACCCAACTCTGCAGGAAGGTCTTTGTGCTCTCTTAGCCATACAAACAATGCAAAGATGACCAAGTATTGATATGCCTTAAACAATATCTTCGTCTTGTAGATCTGGTTGGGTGTCATCCTGAATTTGGCCGAACCCTTTACCCAGTTCTTCAAGATATCCTTGGAGTTGGCATTGCTGCTGGGTATGATGAAGAGTGTCTCCATGATGACCACGAGCTTAGAAATATTGTACATCTGTTCATAATCATGTGCCCTGAAGGTAGCAATCTTTGTCCTGCTGACACTACTCAATGTCATCGACTCAGTATCAGTGTACGAGACGATCCAATGCACCATGTTCGCACATGGGAGCATGGGATACCAGCATGCAATCCATTACAAGTCGGACTTGTGAATGTTCACATAGACTTGGTGGTCTTCGATGTCTTCCCCAAATGTTCCTACAAATGCATCATTGACCTCTTGCCATTTTAGCTTGATGTCCTTGTCTACAATCATCTTGGTGTCTTCATAGGTTGGCAAACTTGTAAACACTCACTTGACTGTTGCTCCAATTGCACTTTCGTTCATGTCTTTGATCCTACTCTCTTGGATGCCATTGATCCTGAACTGCTGAGATATGAACGAACACCTACTAGATCTGGAGACACAACGACATGCATGGCAAGAAATCTGTCAGCTAAAACCAAAGCAAACTTGAGGAACAACATGCAACATACCTAGGGATTGACTGGCAAGGATTGCGCGATTTTTCCTGGGAATCCAAGATACTGGCTGCCAAAACTCCAAAAAAGGAAGTCCAAACTTCTGGGAGGCTAGCTAGCTACTAGAATTACGCAATGCATAACCCATACTGGCCTGCTAGATACTGGGAATGCACAATGCATAATTCCTACTGGCAAGGGTTGTAGGCCTAGTGACTGCATTGCGCAATTTTCTGGACCAGCAGTCACTGCCTCTCAGAATTGCGCAATGCAAGATTGGAGGACATTTACTAGGCAGAAATGTACATTTTCTGGGAGGAAGGTAGAGCCTTCCCTATCAGGATTGTGCAATGCTTTCTTGGTGAGGCAGAGTCCAGGCCAAGGTTGCCCAGACCCGCCAATGGGAAACTGAAAGCAAATTTGAATGTGAATGCATCGTGATACTGAGTGAAATTAGGAGAATGACCATTCATGCAAACAATGAATGCAAGATTCATAAAACGAAACAACATGCATGTGTGTGAAGCGAATCGTTGAATCAGCAACCATTCGTTCAAAACAATGTTATGCATTCAACAGCAGTGAGATTCTAATGAAAATTGAAACAGTGCTAGTACAAGCTAATATGCATGAAAACAACAACAATTGTTCACAGAAATCAAGCAAACAACACTCACACAAGACAAAACACAAAAAGCGACAGAAATGCTACAAAAGACAATTTAAGCGGACTTACCCAAAAATAGTTGAGATAGATGTGTCGAAGACTCCCAGATGTGTTGTGGGATGTCAAAGCTCCAAGATCGATGTGAATAAGTGATCTATGAAGGGTCGAATAAATAAGTTTGATGCTCATGACACGCATGCCACAAATCTAGGAAGAAGCGGCACTTAGGGGAAAGTTTCTCACACGATCTTTACATGTAACCTCCAGCTGCTAAAAATAGATCCCTAAAATCTAGGGATGCTTTTTACATGTTGCTTTTTTCTATTTCGGGAAAAAGAATCCCATGCATGCAAGCCACGTTTTATCAGTCCTGGGTGGAACCAGTCAACCCAATTGCACATGCAACATCCTGCCTGACTGAGGATAACTTTTGCACAACTTCTGGGAGGAAGCTGGGTTGGATGCCCAAAGGGATTGCACAATTTCTAGGCTAACTAGCTGACTACTGCCCAGGATTGTGTACTTTCTAGGCTGAGCAGTCCTACTAGGTCAGATTGCACAGTTTTTCCAGGGAAGGTTGACTGGTAGGATTGCGCAATTCCTAAGGTCAACAGGCTTCTAGTTAGGATTGTGCAATTTCTGGAGGGAAGGCTGGTTCCCCTCCAAAATTATGCAATTTCTTGAGGGATCTTCTTAGCCTGCAGCTAGACCAAGTCTGAGGAAGCAACCTGCGAGGGGAATGCAACAATCTATCATGCACAGGCTGTCACGCTGCTAGAAAACCACTAAAGCTTGTGTACTTGACAGTGCAAGATATTGGATTTTAGACATCTATGGTTTATATCTTTTGACTTAGTTACCGAAGAACCCACAGTAAAAACCATTTTTGTCAAAGTTTCAAATCCCAACAGGGATCCATCATCAGGACTTCTTGATGGTTGGTAGGGAGGCTCCAAAAATGAAGCTAAGGAAAAATTTTGGAGGGTGGTTGTAGCCGCTACAACATGAAGTTAGGGTTTTTGCAAGCTCCAGAATTCCATCACAAACAGGTCATCGTGGAATTTTCGCTATAATGTTTTTTTCTACAAAGGTTCAGATGCAGAAATTAAAACTCATTTGAGCTGAAATCTTGATGAAGCTTGGGCCCGAATTTCAGATCTTGTTTCGCTATATTTTCAGAGATATGGTCCAAGACATTTAGGGTTTTTTTCGGGCTCCTAAATTACATCCAAAACAGGTTACCTAGGGAAAACCGTCATAAATTTCACTCTAAGCATTAGATTGAAATTTCATAAAATGTTATAGAAAGAGGACGGACTATAGTTTTCTGTATATCAATTTCAAGTCCTAAGGTCAAAACAGTGACATGTGGCACTTCATACAAGTTATCTCTACTTAACCAGTCTATAATCAGGACATCGTGGGAGATTTAGCATAACTCTTCCTTGGAGAATCCAATCTTGATTAGACTTGTGGGGTTGGAAGGAGGACTCATAGGGCTACCACAGGACGCAAATTCAGATCTTGGAGATCTAAAATTATATAGATACAACAGATTCAATATCGAGCTCCTACAAAGTGAGAAAAAGGTGTGTAGGCTTTTTTTAAGTTTTGAATAAGTTTGGTTGAAAAATTAGTTTGAAGGAATTGAAAGGGCATGGAAGCTAAGATGGTGTTGGGAAAAATACTGAGAGGGGGGTGAATCAATATTTACAAATCAATAACTTTTTCCCTTTCATTTTTAGATTTCTATACGCAACTTTACTAAATGGAACCTGCATGTGTATGCGACTATTCTTAAGACTATAAGTGTATATCCAGTGAACTTACAATTCAATTAATCCATCATAATTTTGTCTTCAGCTAGTGTATTATTACTTTATTAACCATTAGATAAACATTAACCATGTTCTATAATAAATAATTCATCACACATAAGAAACAACACCAAGATTTAAGGTGGAAACCAAATGCGGGAGAAAACCACCTATTGTTGTTGTCTCTGTCTTCTTTTTAATATAAAAAATTTGTTTACAATATTGTACTAGCATAGACTCATACCAGTACACAGGAACCCACCTGCAGAAGGCTACAACCTTATCTCATTCTCCATCTTCTACTGGAAGGGAGCTACAACCCCCTAGCTCTTGTACTAGATGATATGTTTACTAGTAAGTAGGTGTCAGCCTACAGAAGGCTACAACCTTCACTCGTTCTCCAGCTACTACTGGAAGGGAGCTCCAACCCCCTAGCTCTTGTATTGGCTTATATGTTTACCAATGCGTAGGCTCCAGCCTACAGAAGGATACCACCTTCACTCTTCCTCCAAGGACCATGTTTCATAAATTTTCAGACTCGATACTCCTGGTACACATCAATAGAATATGTAGGCCACGTTTCATCATATTTTCATACTGAACTCTTCAATAACATTGAAGCTCAAAACCAATCACCACTGTAATACAAGCATCAAATACATCTGCATCAACCAATCACTAAAATCTAATCATCAATCTTCGATATAACTGAAACCCAATCATCAATCTCTGAATCAACCACAATTAAATGAATCAATCACTGAAACCTCTGACATAATTGAATCACCCAATCATCAATTTCGAAATCAACCACAATTGAATCAATCAATCACTAAAAACTAAATCAACCGAAACTCAATCAAAATTCAACCAACCAACTGGAATAGACAAATCACTGTAACCAGTACACAGATCTGAATCCAGAACATTGCATCAACAACTAGAACCAACTGCAACCTCAAAAATCATATGTCATAATGTATACACTACTTCAATGAAGCAAACCTGCATGTATACGCTACTTTCTGTAACCCAACCTGTGTATACCTCTAAAGATACTGAATCATAAAACCTCCGAACCAAAAATAGTACCAATCAATGACATTCTGAAGATCTAATGTCATATTACAGAGTTCTAAACAAATAGCAGCAAATATCACCCTTCTTACTCAATCAATCAATCAACCAGACTCAATCTCCTTATACAATCAGTTTTATTTTTAGATCTAATGAAGACATCATTGACAAATAGTAGTAAAATAGCGGCATTGATCAAATAGATCAGTCCTCTCTAAACAACAAGCTTTTCTTGTGCATACGCTACTTGCAAGTGTCGAACCAGCGTGTATACGGGCCTTCACCAAGGCAAACCAACATATAGATCTGCAAATAATAATATATAACTTCGCAACTATTCTAGACATCAGATATAGTCATATCGTAGCATATAAAGGATAAACCATGAATTAGCAATCAGATCTGGATGATCCATCATCAGATCATACAGTGATAAGTCATTTCAGGTCTTATGATACTGATCCATCATCAAACAATCAGGTGCATACTTAGTCTAGATAAAGCAAAGCATTAGTAACCCATAACATGAATATTTTCTTTTTATATAACTCTTCATAAGATATTCATTACGTGCACATCTTCACACTTTGATCTTCACCTCCTTATATACTTAGAGCCTTTTTCAATACCTCAAACCAAAAAAACACTTAGAACCTGTGGTATTCTTAGACAGGATCAAGTAACCATTATTCCGCTCAATATTGTGGGCTAATACCATGGTATGGACCCTTGGTATTCTTTAACCTTAATTTTCCATCCCATATGTTCTTTTCCTCTTGTGAACATGCATACATACGTATACGCTCTTTTTTTTATGAGTACCAGCTTGTATACGCTACTTAGACTAGATGAAACAGCATATACAATTTAATGCAAATTAAAACATTCGTTCTCTTAAATTGCTTGATTATGATCTATAATCCTTTGTCCCATCATCATGTTCTTATGTGCCATTACTTTGTTACCTCTTAATAGACCTGTTACAATGTGATTTGTCATCATTATATCATTTCTGAATTGATTCCTTTGAACTGCCCTACTTTTTGTCACATTTGTAAACACAACTACCATGCATTCTGTCAATCCTATTTATATCTTTATCAAGTAGTCTATTCATCAAATAAGTTGTCTATCAAGGAAAACACTAACACAATCTTCCTGTATCAAACCTTTAACCATTATTCTGTTCCATCATTCTGTCACCTCTTATTTCTTTGTGTTCCATCATTCTATCACCTCTGATATCTCTGTGTTCCATCCTTATGTCACCTCTAATCTCTCTATGTTACATCATTCTGTCACCTCTGATCTGTCGTGTAGATTCATCTAGTTACCATATACAAGTGATTTTCAATCAAGGACAAAACATGCATCATAATGCCAACAATCGCCCACTTTGACCTTGATGGAAACCACTTTGGTGTTTGGTCACCACAAGCTGTAAATAACATCAAGACAAGAACTAAGCTTTTCAAAACATCAAGCTACTCTCCAAACACCAAGCTACTCTCCCCCTTTGACATCAAGGGCAAAGGGATGACCAATTTTAAATGAAGACTTCCATATCTGAATTGTTGAATATGCACATTGATTATGCTCCCCCTAGGAACATGTTGATTTCTCTAATCAAACTCCCCCTCTCTACATTTTGGGATTCACTATACCATCCATGCTCCCCCTGAGCATATGCAGATTATGCAAAAAATATTTTTGAAAGAATAACATGACTCTATAAATCAACTATGTGAGTATCACCTTCCTATCACCAATGAATCATACATACATCAATCACCCAGCCAAGTGGGGATACACCAAATGACTCAACCACTCAATCAAGTGGGATTACATATTTGACATGATCTCAAAAGTCCATACATGACTAAATATGACAATTATTACATCATAGGTATTTACATGACCTTTATATCAAATGATACACAAGACATTTATAACAAAGACCAAAGACCTAAACAAGATCATGATAGTTATTAGCAACTATCATACACCATATATGCTCTGCACCATAAGCATATGTCAGCTACATCAAGATTAACAACATGTATAAGTCCATCATCAACTCACAAGATAATACAATGTAACATTAATATCATCAACCTGTGACTAAGTATGCTGCATATAGATATCAACTCATCCTCTTGATCTTATCAAGATCAACTTTCTCTGTTTCCTTAGTAGAAAAGCCTTAACATAGCCTTCCATGAATCAACTAAGAATATGTCATATCTCCAAGAAGTATTACAAAACCATTCACATTTATACATGTGAAACTACCATAGTCATCATCTATGACCATAACATCATCATCATAGTAAGAACTGCATGATCTTTCCACAAGAACCCTCAGTATATCAACCATGTATCATCACTAGGAATTTTTCCAACATCCCATATCTAAGAAGCATCAACCATGATAATAAACATATGTGAGAATCAAGCCTATCATCATAAAGTAAGAAGTCATCATGGCATCATCATCAACTAGTTATACATCAATTCATCAACAACTTATGAGGGTCAAAATCACTTCTAAATAGCATCCACAGATTGTAGTCATCAACCATCAAAACAAAAAGACAATTGATAATTGTTTGAACCATATCAGACCCCTTTTATGAGTCTGTCTCACTACTTTTTCATCAAGCCAACATATACATGATTATGCAGTTTCAGACTTGCATATATATGTGACTTGTCTTCAGAAGCTCTACGTATGAAAATTGGAACACTGAAATTTCATACTCTCATTTTCTCCTGATTTTGTTTTGAATGTACCTGGTCCTATAACTTTTGTGGAAACATCAGTTCCAAGAATATCATTACCATGATGGTTCTTCATTAGAGACTCCATTTTTATCTTGTCTCCAGTCATGTGATGAGCACATCCACTATCATCTTTGTCTTAGAATGAGCAGAGAGCAAGACCACACCTTATCTGATCTTCCTTTTCTTGATTCTTGGTGAATTCATATTTTTCTGATTTTCTGATACAAATCTGCTTATTTGATTGCTTACCATATTGTCTACGACAATCCATAGACTTGTCCTTGCATTTTTTTTATATATGCCCAAACTTGTTACAAGCATAACATCTTATATGTTTCATATTCCTTCTATAAAAATCAATGGCTTTGTGACGAAACATATTTCAAGAAAAACAATGTCCCTTAAAGTACCTGGAAGCTAATGATCTTTCTGTGAGATGGTTATTAGCTTGAAACATTCTACTTCTGCATCTCACTACAACATGTCCACAATTATGACATCTAAAGCATTCAACATTATTCATTAAAGGAAATAATTGGTTAACACTTCCATAGTTAGGAGTAAATGATTTTCTTTGAAGACTTTCTTTCCTTGGTTGTTGATGGAGTTGACCTCTTATCTCCTTGTTGGGCATTTCAGATTTTGCATTAGATTTCCTTGTCTCAGTTTGCGAGCTAGATTCACCTTTAATAGTTTCATGAAAACCAAGACCAGATTTGATGGTAGGAGACCTCTGACTACTAAGAATATTATCCAAAATCTTAGTACTATCTTGAAATCTCAAAAGTTTATCCTTTTCTTCTAATTTACCTTTAGGATATTTACCTCAACCTGAAATTGCTCTTCCTTTTCCAGATACTGCTTCTTCATGATTTCTTCATCTTTTCTTCCTTCTTCCACTTTTTATTTTAATTTGAGAATCTCATTTTCTTGTTCTTCATCTGCCTGAGGTAGTTCTTCATTCTGCTTATTTGAATTTTCAAGATCTTATTTTAGAGAGACAACCTCAGCTTCAAGACTTCCATAGTAACTCGATCTATCTTTAAGTTTCTTGATTGTTGTATCCTTTCCATTTACTTAATTTCACAATGATTTCACTTCATCCTACAGCTTTTGACATTGCTCTTTCTTTTCCTTGTACTTCTTCCTCACTTTGTTTCCTTCCTCCAACTAAGATTTTAACCTGGTAACTTCTTCTTTGAAGGTACACTCCCTTTTGTCAAATAGATCTTGTTGATCTCTAATTTTATCCGAGTCTATTAACTTCTATCTCTTTTAGATTTCTTTCACTTTCACCCATAAGAGAAAATTCAGTTGTTTCACTATCACTTTCATTATCTTCAATATTGCATGAATAGATAAATGTATCACCAAAAGATGAAAACTTAGTACCTGATACTTCCTTTTCTTGCTCATCTTCAATCTAAGGTGATTCTGAATTTGAATGCTTACTTCCACCTAATAGCCAATTGTCTCTCCTGCTGCCACTGTTCCTTTGACATGTCTTCTTCTTTTGAGGTGATTTCTTCTTTTGCTTATTTCCCATTATCTCGATAGATCTCCTTCAAGCGATCAAGATTCTACCAAAGGACTTGCTCTGATACCAATTGTTGGGAAAAATATTGAGAGGGGGAGTGAATCAGTATTTACAAATCAATAACTTTTTACCTTTCATTTTCAGATTTCTATACACAACTTTACTGAATGGAACATGTGTGTGTATGCAACTGTTCTTAAGACTATAAGCATATATCCAGTGAACTTACAATTCAGTTAATCCATCATATGTTTGTCTTCAGCTAGTGTATTAGTACTTTATTAACCATTAGATAAACATTAACCATGTTTTGTAATAAATAAACCATAACACATAAGAAACACACATGAACACCAAGATTTAAGGTGGAAACCCAATGTGGGAGAAAACCACTTGTTGTTGTTGTCTCTGTCTTCCTTTTAATATAAAAAATTTGTTTACAATCTTGTACTAGCATAGACTCATACCAGTACACAGGGACCAACCTGTAGAAGGCTACAACCTTCTCTCATTCTCTAGCTTCTACTGTAAGGGAGATACAACCCCCTAGCTCTTGTATTGGCTGATATGTTTACCAGTACATAGGCACTGGCCTACAGAATGCTACAACCTTCACTCGTTCTCCAGCTGCTACTAGAAGGGAGATCCAACCCCCTAGCTCTTGTATTGAATTATATGTTTACTAGTACATAGGCACTGGCCTACAGAATGCTTCCACCTTCACTCTTCCTCCAAGGACCACCTTTCATAAATTTTCATATTGGATACTCTTGGTACACATCAACACAATATGTAGGCCATGTTTCATCAAATTTTCATACTGGACCCATCAGTAACATTGAAGCTCAAAATCAGTCACCACTGCAATACAACCATCAAATACATTTGCATCAAGAAATCACTTTGTCCCATCATCCTATTCTTCTATGCCATTACTCTATTACCTCTGAATAGACATGTTACAATGTGAGTTGTCATCATTATATCATTTCTGAACTGATTCCTCTTAACTGCCCTGCATTTTGAAAAATCTGTAAATACAATTGCCATGCATTTTGTTACATCCTATTTATATCTTTATCAAGTAGTCCATTCATCAAATAAGTTGTCTATGAAGGACAAAATTAACACAATCTTCATATATCAAACCTTTAACCATTATTTTGTTCCATCATCCTGTCACCTCTGATATCTCTATGTTCCATCATTATGTCACCTATGATATCTCTGTGTTCCATCATTCTTTCACCTCTGATATCTTTGTGTTCCATCATTATGTCACCTCTGATCTCTTTGTGTTCCATCATTTTGTCACCTTTGATCTATCCTATAAATTCATCTAGTTACCATATACAAGTGAGTTTCCATCAAGGACAATACATGCATCATAATGCCAAAAATCTCCCCCTTTGGACTTGAGGGTAACCACTTTGGTGTTTGGTCACCACAACCTGTAAATAACATAAAGACAAGCACTAAGCTTTTCAAAACACCAAGCTACTCTCCCCCTTTCGCATCAAGGGAAAGGGCTGACGAATGTTAAATGAAGACTTCCATATATGAACTATTGAATATGCACACTGATCATGCTTCCCCTAGGCACATGCTGAATTATCTGGTCAAACTCCCCCTTTGTACATGTTGAGATTCACTACATTGTCCATGCTCCCCCTAAGCATATGTAGAGTCTACAAAAATATTTTTGAAATAATAACATGACTCTATAACTCAACTATGTGATTGTGACCTTCCTATCACCAATGACTCATACATACATCAATCACCCAGCCAAGTGGGTATACACCAAATGACTCAACCAAGTGGGATCACATATTTGACATGATCTAAAAAGTCCATACATGACTAAATATGACAATTATTACAACATAGGTATTTACATGGCCTTTACATCGAATGATATACATGACATTTATAACAAAGACCAAAGACCTAAACAAGATCATGATAGTTATTAGAAACTTTCATACACCATATATGATTTGCACTATAAGCATCTGTCAATCGCATCAAGAGTAACAACCTGTATAAGTCCATCATTAGTTCACAAGATAAGACAATGTAACTTTAATATCATCAACCTGTGACTAAGTATGATGCATATAGATATTAACTCATCTTCTTGATCTTATCACGATCAACTTGCTATGTTTCCTTAGTAGAAAAAGCCTTAACATAGCCTTCCATGATTCAAGCATATGTCATATCTCCAAGTAGTAATACAAAACCATTCACATATATACATGTGAAACTACCATAGTCATCATCTATGACCATAACATCATCATCGTATCAAGAACTGCATGATCTTTCCACAAGAATCCTTAATATATCAACCATGTATCATCACTAGGAATTTTTCCAACATCCCACATCTGATAAGCATCAACCATGATAATCAACATATGTGAGAATCAAACGTACCATCATAAAGTAAGAAGTCATCATGGAATCATCATCAACTAGTTATACATCAAGTCATCAACAATTTATGAGGGTCAAAATCACTTTTAAATAACATCCACAGATTGCAATCATCAACCATCAAAACAGAAAAGACAATTGATAATTGTTTGACCCATATCAGACCCCTTTTCTAAGTCTGTCCCACTGCTTCTTCATTGAACCAACATATATGCGACTTTATAGTTTTGGACTCGCATATATACGTGACTTGTCTTCATAAGCTCTACGTATGAAAATTGGAAGATTGAAATTCCATACTTTCAATTTCCCCTGATTATGTTCTTATTGTACCTGGTCCTAGAACTTTTATTGAAACATCAATTCCAAGAATATCATTACCATGATGGTTCTTCATTAAAGACTCCATTTTTCTCTTGTCTCCAGTAATGTGATGAGCACATCCACTATCATATTTGTCTTCAAATGAGTAGAAAGAAAGATCACACCTTATCTGATATTCCTTTTCTTGATTCTTGGTGAATTCATCTTTTTCAGATTTTCTGATATAAATCTACTTATTTGATTGCTTACCATAATATCTACGATGATCCATAGACTTTTCCCTACATTCTTTTGCTATATTCCCAAACTTGATACACGCATAACATATTATATGTTTCATATTCCTTCTATAACAATCAATGTCTTTGTGACCAAACATATTGAAATAAAAACAATATCCCTTAAAGTACCTGGAAGCTGATGATGTTTCTGTGAGATGGTTATTAGCTTGAAACATTCTACTTCTGCATTTGGCTACACCATGTTCAAAATGATGACATCTAAAGCATTAAACATTATTCATCATAGGAAATAATTTATTAACACTTCCATAGTTAGGAATAAATGATTTTCTTTCAAGACTTTCTTTCCTTGGTTGTTGATGGGGTTGACCTCTTATCTCCTTGTTGATAATTTCAGATTTTGCATTAGAGTTCCTTGGCTCAGTTTGTGAGCTAGATTCACCTTTAACATTTTCATGAAAACTAAGACTAGATTTGATGGTAGGAGACCTTTTAATACTAAGAATATTATCCAAAATCTTAGTATTATCTTGAAATATCAAAAGTTTAACCTTTTCTTATAATTTACCTTTTAGGATATTTACCTCAACCTAACATTGCTCTTCCTTTTCCAGATACTACTTCTTCATGATTTCTTCAGCTTTTCTTCATTCTTCCACTTGTTTTTTTAATTTGAGAATCTCATTTTCTTGTTCTTCATCTACTTGAGGTAGTTCTTCATTCTTCTTATTTTAATTTTCAAGATCTTATTTTAGAGAGACGACCTCAACTTCAAGACTTTAATAGTAACTAGATCTATATTTAAGTTTCTTGATTGTCATATCCTTTTCATTTACTTCATTTCTCAATGATGCCACTTCATCCTGCATCCTTTGACATTGATCTTCCTTTTCCTTGTACTACTTCCTTACTTTGTTTCCTTCATCCAACTGAGATTTTAACCTGGTAACTTCTTCTTTGAAGGTACACTCCCTTTTGTCAAATAGATCTTGTTGATCTCTAATTTTATCTATGAGTATGTTAATTTTTGTCTCTATTAGATTTCCTTCACTTTCACCCATAAGCAGAAATTCAGTTGTTTCACTATCACTTTCATTATCTTCAATATTGCATGAACAAAGAAATGTATCACAAGAAGACCAAAAATTAGTACCTGCTACTTCTTTTGCTTGTTCATCTTTAATCTAAGGTGATTTTGAATCTGAATGCTTACTTCTAACTAATAGCCTATTGCCTCTCCTGTTTCCATTGTTCTTTGAGATGTCTTCTTCTTCTTAGGTGATTTCTTCTTTTGTTTCTTTCCCATTGTCTCGACGGATCTCCTTCAAGCGATCAAGCTTCTACCAAAGGACTTTCTCTGATACCAGTTGTTGGGAAAAATATTGAGATGGGGGGTTAATCAGTATTTACAAATCAATAACTTTTTACCTTTCATTTTCATATTTCTATACGTAACTTTACTAAATGGAACCTGCGTGTGTACGCGGATGTTCTTAAGACTATAAGTGTATATCCAATGAACTTACAATTCAGTTAATCCATCATATGTTTGTCTTTGGCTAGTGTATTAGTACTTTATTAACCATTAGATAAACATTAACCATGTGTTGTAATAAAGAAACCATCACACATAAGCAACACACGTGAACACCATGATTGGGGGTGGAAACCCAATGTAGGAGAAAACCACCTGTTAATATTGTCTCTGTCTTCTTTTTAATATAAAAAAGTTGTTTACAATATTGTACTGGTGTAGACTCATACCAGTATAGAGGAACCCGCCTATAGAAGGCTACAACCTTCTCTCATTCTCCAACTTCTACTGGAAGGGAGTTACAACCCCCTAGCTCTTATACTAGCTGATATGTTTACCAATATGTAGGAGTCGGCCTACAGAAGGCTACAACCTTCACTCGTTCTCTAGCTGCTACTAGAAGGGAGCTCCAACCCCATAGCTCTTGTATTGGTTTATATGTTTACCAGTAAGTAGGCGTCGGCCTACAGAAGGCTACCACCTTCACTCTTCCTCCAGGGACCATGTTTCATAAATTTTCAGACTAGATACTCTTGGTACACATCAACACAATATATAGGCCACGTTTCATCAAATTTTCATACTAGACCCATCAATAACATTGAATCTCAAAATCAATCACGACTACAATATAACCATCAAATAGATTTGCATCAACCAAACATTGAAACCTAATCATCAATCACTGATATAACTGAAACCCAATCATCAATATCTGAATCAACCACAACTGAATTAATCAACCACTGAAACCTCTAGCATAAATGAATCATCCAATAATCAATTTCTAAATCAACCACAACTGAATCAATCAATCACTGAACAGACAGATCACTGTAACCAGTACACAGATCTAAACCTAGAACGCTACATCGACAACCAAAACCAACTGCAACCTCAAAAATCATATGTCATAATGTATATGCTACTTCAATGAAGCCAACCTGCATGTATACGCTATTTTCTATAACCAAACCTGCGTATACCTCTAAAGATATTGAACCATAAAACCTCTGAACCAAAAACTGTACCAACCAATGACATTCTAAAGATCTAATGTCATATTACAAAGTTCTAAACGGATAGCAGCAAACATCACCCTTCTTACTCAATCAATCAATCAACCGGACTCAATCTCGTTAAACAATCAATTTTATTTTCAGATCTAATGAAGACATCATTGACAAAGAGCATTAAAACAACAACACTGATAAGATAGACCATTCATCTCTAAACAACAATATTTTCTTCTGCATACGCTACTTGGAAGTGTTGAACCAGTGTGTATACACACCTTCACCAAGGTGAACCAGCGTATAGATCTGCAAATAATTACTTATAACTTCGTAGCTATTCCAGACTTCAAATATACTCAGATCATATCATATAAAGGGTAAAACATGAATTAGCAATCAGATCTAGACTATCCATTATTATATCATACAATGATAAGTCATTTCAGGTCTTATGATCTTGATCCATCATTAGATCTCATCCATCATCAAACACTCAGGTGCATACTTAGTCCAAATTAAGCAAAGCAGCAGTAACCCATAACATGCATATTTTATTTTTATCTAACTCTTCATAAGATATTCATTACTTGCACATCTTCACACTTTTATCTTCACCTCCTTATATACTTAGATCCTTTTTCAATACCTCAGACCAAAAAAAAACTTAGAACCATTGGTATTCTTAGATGAGATCAAGTAATCATCATTCCACTCAATGTTGTGGGCTAATACCATGGTATTCTTTAACCTTAATTTTCCATCCCATACGTGCTTTTCCTCTTGTGAACGTGTGTGCATATGTATACGCTCTTTTTTTTTCTGAGTACCCACTTGTATATGCTACTTGGACTAGGTGAAACAGCGTATACAACTTAATGCAACTTAAAACATTCTTTTTCTTCAATTTCTTCATTATGATATATAATCCTTTGTCCCATCATCCTGTTCTTATGTGCCATTACTCTGTTACCTTTGGATAGACTTGTTACAATGTGAGTTGTCATCATTATATCATTTATGAACTGATTCCTTTGAACTGCCCTACATTTTGTCACATTTGTAAACACAACTACCATGCATTCTGTCACATCCTGTTTATATCTTTATCAAGTAGTCCATTCATCAAATAGGTTGTCTATCAAGGAAAACACTAACACAATCTTCCTGTATCAAACCTTTAACCATTATTATGTTCCATCATTCTGTCACCTCTGATATCTCTGTGTTCCATCATTTTTTCACCTTTGATATCTCTGTTTTCCATCATTCTATCACCTATGATCTGTCTGTGTTCCATCATTCTGTCACCTCTGATCTATCTAGTAGATTCATATAGTTACCATATACAAGCGAGTTTCCATCAAGGACAACACATGCATCATAATACCAATAGATGGATGGTATAGAATAAAAACTTAAAGGAAACATGGAAGATTTGAAGATAGATTTGACAAAGTTGTTACTAGAAATTCTTACTAATGAAGAAAGGGTGGTAAAGGAAGCTCATGATGAGAACAAAAGAAATGTTAATCATGATTTCGTAGACTCTAACATTGGATTGAATACCCACCATGTTCCACAGATCGATATGAGGAATTTTGATGGAAAGGATCTCATAACATGGATACTACAGATGGAGCAATATTTTGATCTCGATAATGTGCAAAACACACAAAAGGTACACATTGCAACTTTATATTTGGAACCAAATCAGTTTGTATTGTATCAATGGCTTTGCTCTCGTAAAAAATTTGTCACTTGGGCAATGTTTACGGAAGAAATGATAGTACATTATGAGGATACAAAAAGCAACACCTTTTTTAGCCAATTGATAAATCTCAAACAAAAGGATTCAATGATGGAGCACATTAAGGACTTCCAAAAATTGAATATAAGGGTAAAAGACATTCTAGAGGAGCATAGCATTGATGTGTTCATAGGGGCTTTAAAGGATAACATCCAACATGAGGTTCACTTTTTGGAACCTGATTCATTGGAGATGTCATTCAGGTTGGCAAGAAAAATGGAAAGAAAAATTATGGCAACAAGGAAGCCTACCACTCACAACTATAAATATGGAAGTGTTGTTTCTCCTAGCCTTTCACCACCTACAAGGTTGACACCACAAAAATTGGAAGAAAAAAGAGTAAAAGGGGTTTGCTACAACTGTGATAGAAAATACACTAAAGGTCATAAGTGTGCTGAGAAGAAATTAATTTACATAGATGGGGAAGAGGAGCAAGAAAAGGAACAAGAAACATCAAAAGAAGAGGATATACACTAGGAACCAATCCCAGAGAAAGAAGAAATGAACCTGACCATATCTTGTAATGCATTGAAAAGAATTACCACTCCTCAAACTCTCAAGATATAAGGGCATATAAATAATAAAATGTTAATAGTGTTGATTGATTCGAGTAGTAGCCATAATTTTATTCATTGTAAGATAGCCAAGGAATTGAATTGCTTCCTATATCCAGCACCAGAGTGTCAAGTTATGGTTGCAAATGGAGGAATAATAAATTACTCTGGAAAGTGCCATAATATCAAGCTATCCATGGGAAATATTTCTTGAATAGTCCAATGCTTTCCATTCCAATGGGTGGTGTAGTTGTTGTACTAGGAGTTCAATGGCTACAATCTTTAGGTACGATAGCTTTTAATTTTCAAGAACATTTCTTGAAAATTTTTTGGGAAGGAAAGGAAGTTGAATTAAGAGGTATCGAAGGGAAATCGGGAAAGATAATTAGCACTAACATCATGACAAATATTCTAAAGAAATAACACCAGGGCGTAATTGCACAATTATGTTCACTAGAGGTTCCCACATCGAAATCATCTATTTCTCCAAATCTCCAAAACATTTTGGACAATCATTCCAAGGCATTGGAGACTCCCAAAGGCCTCCCACCTATTTGTGATCATGATCATTCTATTCATTTGATTCTCGGAAGTGTCTCCCCAAACATTAGGCCTTACATATATCCATATGCCCAAAAGAGTGAAATTGAACATATGGTTGCAGAAATGCTAGAGGTTGGTATAATTCAACCTAGTCAAAGTTCTTTCTCTACTCTAGTGGTATTGGTACACAAGAAGGATGGATCATGGTGCATGTGTCCGGATTATAGGGAGCTCAACAAGATTACTATTAAAGATAAATTTCCCATTCCTATCACTAATAGAATTATTGGATGAATCACATGGAGCAATTTACTTCACCAAGTTGGATCTTCATTCAGGATATCATCAAATCATCATGAAGACTGAATACATTCCAAAAACAACATTTAGAACTCAGGAGGGTCATTATGAATTTTTGTTCATGCCTTTTGGCCTTACCAATGCACCTTCTACATTTCAAGGTTTGATGAATTCCATTTTCAAACATTCCTTAGAAAATTTGTGTTAGTAATTTTTGATGATATACTAATCTACAGCAAGTCTTGGAAGGATCATGTTCAACATGTTGACAAGGTGCTCAAACTATTGGAGGAGAAACAATTATATGCAAAAATCTCCAAATGTTTCTTTGGAGTACAAGAGGTGGAATATTTGGGTACTCAGTTAGCTCATAGCTCATCTTATCATCCTCAGTCTTATGGGAAAACTAAGATAGTGAAGAAATGTTTGGAAGGATATCTTTGTTTCTTTGTATCTGATAAATAGACACAATGGGTCAAGTGGTTGTCTTTGGCAGAATGGTGGTAAACACTTCCTTCCATACTACAGCAAAAATGACCCCATTTATGGAACTTTATGAATATCATCCACCATCCATCATATCATCTTTAAAAGAAAATTATAAGGTTCAAGAAGTGGAAGAGCACATCGAGCATCAACAAAAGGTTCTCAAGCTCTTAAAGGATAACCTCACTTTAGCATAGAATAGAATGAAACAACAAGTAGATCAACATCGCTGTGAAATAAGTTTTGATGTAGGTGATTGGGAATTTCTACGACTACAACCATACAAACAAATGTCCCTCAAGCAAGCTAATAAGGATAATAAATTATCACCAAAGAATTATGGTTCGTACAAGGTGTTACAAAATATTGGTACTATAGCATACAAATTGGAGCTTCCTGCATCTTCCCGAGTGAACCCACTTTTCCATGTTTCATGCTTAAAGAAGGTTATAGGTGAGAATATCCTAGTTCAAACAATATTTCTAGAACTTGAAAAGGAAGGAAAACTCATATTGGAACTAGAAGCAGTCACAAAAGCAAGAAATGGATAGCTACGAAATCGATCAATTTTAGAGTATCTCATCAAGTGGAAGAACTTACCCGCTAAAGATTCCACATGAGAGGATGAGAATTTTATACATAAACATCCAAAACTACTCAAGCGTTGAAGACAACACTTTTTGAAGGAGAGGGGTATGTTAGGTCCCTATACTACTAGTGTAACCCTTTATTGTTATTAGTGCAACCCCCTTATTGTATTATTGTGCCCATATAGTCCCCATGTTGTTATTATTATGCCCCATAGAAGCCCACTATTGTTATTGTTGTGCCCCTACAATATTATTGTTATGTAGGCTCTTATTGTATTGGGACCCCTTAGACTCCTATATATATAAAGGAGGTCTTGTCATTTGTATCATCCAATAATTGTTCATTTGTGTAATGTAAAGGAGGTTTCTCCCTCGAAGAGGCTGATTTTTAAGTCATTGATCTATCTTTTCTATATTTTTGTAAGCTGGTTTCATAACAATGGCACAACTCAAAATTGGTAGTGTCCTTCACAAATCCTAAATGTAGCCTTATGCTGATCTGTATTTTTATAAGTATAGTAATACATGGGATGGAATTTAAAATTATAATCCATCAACAATCTAATAGATTTATGCTTTGTAGTAATTCCATTATATGTTTTCTTTAATCAATATAAAGTAGTCATAGCCATCCTTTCTCGTTGTCAGTACAATACGAGTAACAAAATAAATTTACTAGGATTTATGATTCCAAATCCTTCCTCCATTAGCCTTCAAATTATAGACATTTGAAAATGGGATATCAATAAGGATGAACCATCATAGGGAGTATCATGTCCTCTTAAAATAAATGCATGACTTATAGCATCATATGGATTGTCCTATAACTATGCTCTATTTTTCCAATGAACACTTCTATACCCTAGCAAAATTATCCTCTATGATGCTTAGAACTCAGTAACTTACACCTAGGTATAAAATACCCCATCCATATGTTGTTGGAACATATTTGACTTATTATATTAGGTATAAATGCATTGAATCTTGAAATACAACTTTATCTTCCATAGAAATGTATACACTTCTACTTCACATCCAAAATCATATTGAGGGATATGCATCTAAAGGATTAAATTGGTCATATTAGTGCTCTATGTGGTTAACAAGAATGAGTGTGAAGGGCATGAGATCTCATTCGCAATTATTGGCATCATCATTCTTGATTCCTAAATATCAAGGTCCTTATTACAAGAGACTTAAATTAGTGTTCGCAATACTTTTTCTTAAGACTCATATTTACATGAGTTGCCTCATTTCCTCAACAAACTTGTGGTCAATGTTAAGATCATGGTAATTTAATATGTCAAAATTAATATGTTGGTTATATATAAGGCTATCATATATAAGATAATCTACCACACTACTCTTAATCTCATGAATATAGGTTATCTGGTTGATTTTAGCCACTTTATTAAACCACTAAAAATTATGAGATCTTGACAAATATTGGGTTGAGACATTGTTTAGGATTAATAAGCTTGGTTATGTGTTGTTCTAGCATTAATGTCTCATAATAAGATACTATTATGTTCATTTCTTATACTAAAAATATCATGTTCTAATCTATTATATAGACCATTGTTATATAAATAATTCTTCTAATAAAAGATATAATTTATAGAACAAAAAATTGCTAAATATATTTTTCTAGTATTAATATGTAAATTATTTATGTATATGTAGCAGAAAGGGTATTGTTTTGTCATGTTTAATATTGAAAATTTTACATAGATATGGGCAGTTGCACACTTATTATGATATCAAATGGCATGTTAAGGATAAATGAAAATATGGAAAAACAACAATGTATTAACATTGAGGGATGATTCAAGATACATTCACAATGAATTCGAATATGGTGTTAAATGATCAAAATTTAGAAAATTGAATTAGCTTTTTCAAGATATAATTTTTATTTAAAGAGTGTGTAGGATTATGAGAAATTTAAGCTTTTCTAATAGTCATATGTTATCTTTCATGCAAAATACAATACATATTTTTCCACTAGTGTAGGTATTGAGTACCTAAATAATGGACTTTCATTAAAAAAAATTGTAGTATCGTAAAAAACACATTTTCTCGTGTGTAGGGATATTTTTTCAAATCTTTTCATGTCAATTTTATTATATCCTTGAATTCTAAATGGTTTTAAGGCGCTAAAAGTTATAGTAGAAATAGATTATATGTATTTTTATATTTTTAGATGTCTCAAAGCTATATCAAAATGAGTAAAACATATTTTTATTTTTTATATATATCTAAAATTTTCATAGTCAAATTTATGTGTGTGTAGTTTCTTTTACAACAAATTTATGTAGCCTATACAAAAATAATGCCAAACATACATATATTGAGATCCATTTAGAAAGATGGAGATTTTTATTTATTTGCATCCTGACCCCTAGATTTTTCATTTGAACTTGAATTTGAGAAAACCAAATCAACAAATACATGTGTTAAAAATGTCACTTTATCCCCAAAAAATTGAATGGAAAGGAATGAAAACATTCTAGAGAATGTGAACATTCCTAATAACATGCAATTGTTCCTATTAATGCAGGCACATTTCTAATAACATGTGCAAATCCTAAAAAAATGTGTGCATTCCTATTAATGTGTGTGCACTTTTATGTCTAAATTTTTTTTCCAATGCATATCCTTCATCTCCAAGTAGGGATATCAAGGACATTAGAGGGTGTGAACATTAAATATGGGCTTTATGATCCTTGAAATGATAAGGGATTATAAATTGGGATTTTGGCCATAGACGTTGCTTCTAAGTATTAAGCTCTCATACGAACACCTCAAACCACCACACTTTACATCCCAAGGAAATCCTTGTCTTCTTAGGGTTACAAGCATCATTAGAATATTTTGAGCATTGTTTATGAGTCTCAATACCCATAACAAGGTCATGGGAGAAAATATAATGATTTGAACTTAAATCAATCATTTTAGAATACATGGCTATGAAAACACGTCAAATAACCACACAATACCTCTCAATGTTATCCCTTCGTTTGACTAGGGCTATGGGTGTCATTAGGCGTTTTTTGATACTAGGTACATGATTCTTTAGAACTTAGGAATTTTATAAGGAGGAAACCTAGGCCTCACACCATGAAGTAATATTTTAAGGATCAAGGTTAGATAGTGATGCCTTATATAGTACACACTACTTATTAAGCATATCCTTACCATTCAAGTGGGGATACTAATAATATTATGAAGTTTATAGAACTAGATATGGGTCTTAGGGTCCTATATATGGTTAGGGGAAAAACCCAAGTCCTATGCCATAAATGAAGATTATTGAAATTAAGGCCCAAGAAAAAAAGTTACCTCCAAAGGGGATATTTGGGCTCCAAGTGGAGTTATCTGCATCATTATAATTCTTGAGCATAAGTTATGGGTCACCAATTCCTAAAAATGGTGGTAGGAAGAAACTTGTGCTTTCGGACTTGAAGAAATTTTCCATGCATCTAGGGCTACTAAAAACACCTTGAACTAACATACAAGACTTCTAAAGCATATCCTTTGCCTCTTAGTGGGCATATTGGTACCATTAGAGTTTTTGGAGAGGTAGATATTAGTGAGATGACTTGGAATCAGGTCAAGTGATGAAACATGTTCATTCGTCCTAAAAAGTACCTTCCAATAATCCAAATCCAATATCAATGCCTTGAAACACCACACGTATTATCTTAAGAGAATAATATCTCTATTAGTTTGGATATGGTCAACATTAGAAAATTTTGAGCTCTAGGTATGAGCGGCATTTCCTTGACCATGGTTGGGGGAGTAAACCCTAGATTTAGGCCCTAAAGAAATGTTTTATGCATATGGGGCCAATGGTGTCACATCAAGAATGGGTCTTGGGTCCCTAGACATGGTTAAGGAAGAAAAAATAACCTTACGCCCTTAAGGAATCTTCTATTCATATAAGTTCGAGAAGGATGTTTTGAAGAACCACACATGGCCCCCTAAGCATATCCTTAGCCTATGATTCAAGACATTAGTGTCACCAGGTGAATTTTAGTGGTAGGTATGTGTCCTAAGTCCTTGGAGATGATTTATGAAACAAAGCCATGCCTTAGGTCCTAAAGAAAGTTTAAGGAATCTAGATCCATGAAAAATGCCTTGAAGCTCCATATATGACCTTTGAAGGGTAACCTTGGCTTAAAAGAAAATATGTTAGCATCCTTGCAAGTTTTGGAGCATTAGGTCTAGGCCTTATGGCATTGTTACGGTTGAGGGGAACCAAAGCATTAGCCAAAATATAAAGCTTCTAGGATCCATGTTCAAACATGATGCCTTCAACCACCACACCTAATCTCTCAAGGTTTAAGCAACGTCTAGGGCTCAAGTCATGAATGACACCTCAAAACACCATAAATGATGTATTGAGGGGATATTTGTCCTTCAAGTGGGGATATGGGTATTGTTAGGATCTTTTAGCATGGATATGGGTCTTGGGTACTTAGGCATGCTCGAGATAGGAAACCCATGCGTTAGGTCCTAAAGGAATCCTTTAGCCATCTAGGGATAGTAACACTATCTTGAACCACCATAAATAACCTTTTGAAGGTATCCTTCATCTCCATATGGCTATAGTCAACCTTTTGATTTTTTTAACATTAACTATGAGTCTCTAGATCTTAGATATGGTTAGGGGAAAAAAACCTAAGAATTAGGCTCTATGATCTAACTATTTTGTTGATACATGACATGTTAGATAGGTTTATGACTTGATTGATGATAAGTGAAGAAGCTTCCCATCAAGAGGGAGAGATCCTTGATGAGATCCAAGCACCCACTTTTTATTTGTGGTGGATGATTAGAGGTTCCATTATTGCAGAATGAAACAATGAACATCTCATGTTATTTTTTTTATTATTGAACTAACATTTTTTTTACTAACACGATTGATTTATGCCATGATACACCAAAATCGACCTCTTGTATAGAAGCGTTTGATGGCATGTTGGATTGCATTGATGGATTATTTTTATTGGATTTAATGGATCCTTGTATGCACTCAGAGTTAGATAGAGTATGACCGTATATAGCTGGAATAGAGACATCATGAGAAAATATTTTTGTATGAAGCTTGTGATTGTTGCCTCCCTGCATAAGATGGAGAAAAGATGAATATGGTATTCCTTTATTTGTTATATATTTTATCTAATATTTGATTTCCTATATGAATAGGAAAATGGATAGCCATTTCTCTTGGTAATGTATGAGGTAGTGTGATTGAACTCTTCAGTAAGTTGTTTGAGCCGGTACTGGATACAAGCACTTTGATATGTTTTTGATCTTCAGAGAGTAGCATGGATTGATGGATGTAACCCTCCTAGGAAAGGGTCTAGGCTAATAGAGGAAATTGAGATAGCTCTCCCCCCCTTTCTGAGCTCCTAGTGTGAGGAATTGAGTCAAAGAACTCCTAAGGTTGAGGGAACTCTAGACAATAGGTGTGTGTGATCCCTAATCTTACAATAGGTCAGTTATCTCCCCTATTGTCACCCATAGGGTGTGTGTGATCTATGTCTATTTTGACAAGTTGGGTATCTCCCCCTATCTTGGTCTAGTAAAGTATGCCCCAATTTGCATCATACACACAAACTAGGTTTGTTGGGATTGTCCCTCTCCTTCTGGCCAACGGGTTGAGGAGTCTTGGGGGTGTGTGATCCTTACCTTTGGTAAGTCTAGTATCTCACCCAAGCTCGAATTATGATGTAGGTGGTCTACCACTTGACTCTTTAGGGTCATTTTGGGAAGATCAGAAAATAAAAAGATAGGTGTGATCCTTACCATTCATGGTAATGGGTATCTCTACTATTATTGCCAGATAGTAGGATAGGTGTGATCCTTACCTCATCAGGTAAGTGGAATCCCTCTTATTGTCTGTGGATTCTAAGTCGCAACATTGGGCTTCCCAATGTGCTTCCAGGTTGAACAGGGAAACCTAATGTTGTTCTAGATTGAGCTTAGTTCTCCTATGTTGTTGTGGGTTAACCTAGGCTCCCCTATGATGCCAGATCATTCTTCTTTAGATTTGATATTGTTCATCAGATGGAGATGAGTGAGATGAGTCAAGATGATACATGACTTGATGACAATGACAATTCTATTTTAGATGACTGCATTTATTATTGGATATAATATGGAATTCATATGCTTCCCTATGACAATGATTTGGGTTCAGATGGACTCCCCTATGATGATTCGTATTCTTATTCTTTAGATCAAGATTGTTCAGTCAATGATCAAAGGAAGAGATGTGATGAGATGGATAGTTTGTTGATATAGTTGAGGTGGATTTCATGATATTTGACCTGGATATTAATATGGTTTGAGGATTGATCTCCCCTACCATTGATTTTGCATTATTTGTCTTCTATGAGATGAGATCTAATGTTGATGCAACTGCATATTTTCTTACATTGAATCATGTCATCCAAGATGAGATTGTTCTGAGAAGGAGTAGAGAAGAACACAGATGAGATGAGGCTTAATGATGCAGATGGAAATTTATCCCTAGCTAAGAGGGAGTGTTTATTTTTAGCAATCGAAGAGAAATTTCCTAATTCTTTGGATTGTATAAAGAAGAATTTCGTTATGTTAGCTACAATTGTTTGGAGGGAAAAATATTAATTTGAAAATTTGTATAGGTTGGCTTTAAATAAGTTCATGATGGCTTCCTCCTAGGGGTTTGATGAACCAATTTTATGAAGGAATGAAATGAAATATAGATATAAACAAAACCCCAGATATACAACGAAAACAGAACTTCAATTCATTAATAACAAAGTACTGAAAATTGTTTACATACATAATGGAAATAAACTAGCTCAAGCGATGGTAGCTTATCTCTAAGAAGAGATGTGGCGAATACATTTCTTCTTAATTGTGTTACAATGAGGATCGAAGGCCTATTTATTATTTAGAAAAAATGGAAAACCCTACGCATCCAAAAACCTAACCCTAGGAAATGAAGCGTGAAAAGTTTGTGGGCCTTAATGGGGTAAATTGGTACATCAACTTCCCATGGTCGTAACTTTGGCATATGATCTTCGTTTGATGTGTATGATACCTCGTTATAAATATCTATCCGAGGGCTACAAATTTCAACTACAAACCATTACTGCTAACAATGGTATTTCCTATTTTCCAAAAAAAAAAACGTCTTTTAGGCGCCAAATTAACTCTGGAATTTCAAGATCCGAAAAACCACTAGAAATAGTAAATTGTTCTACAATTAAGGAAATTGAAGAAACAATGGTGGGGGTCCATGTGGAATAGGTGGGTGTCCACCAATATCTACTTGGATCAATCCTTCCCCCTTAGGAAGCAATGGTCCCCACTAGGTTGAGTTCCTCCATGAGATAGGGAAACTTCTGTTGAACTTGGTCCCTGGTGAGCCACTTGCCTTGGTGTAGGAGTTGGCTAGCTTTGAAAACCTGATATAGTTGGATATTTTTTTGGTGAGTGTTCTTGATGTGTGTGTCCATAATCTGATTAGTTTTTTCCTATTCCATGCAGTCTGGGTTTAGCTTTGTTGGTGTGATTTGTTTTGCAATGTTTGATATGTCTAGTAATGGTGGAAAGTATGGTTGAAGGTGGTCCACATTGAACACTAGGTGTGGGTAAAGGAATGGGGGAATGTTGAGCTCAAAATAATTGTCTCCCATAGCCTTGGTTATGGTGTAAGGCCCATATCAGAGTGGTATGAGCTTCCGATGGGATCCGGTAAGGATTTTTTTCTGCAAATGCAACCAAACTTTGTTGCCCACTTGAAACTTGTGTGGCACCCGATGTTGATCATGTCGTTGCGTGTACTTGGCATTGGACTTATCTAAGATGTTGTGCATTTGCTAATGGATGTGTTAGATGTGATCAATAAATATGGTTGCTTTATCAGCCTCATACTGTACATGTGTAGGTTTTGTCTGTGTAGTCGCATGAGGCACACCAACATCAATCAGACAAAATGGTTGAAATCCCATACCCACTTGAAAATTAATGTGGCCAATCAAGTTATGGAGAGCTTTGTTATAACTGTGTTGCACATAAGGAAGTTTCTCATCTGAGGTTTGTGTATGCTTGGTGTTGTACATGTGTAGTATGTGCACTATCATCATGTTGACGATCTCTGTCTGGCCATCAATCTATGGATGGAATGCAGTCGGCTTTGTGAGCTTAGTGTCCAATAATGTCGAGAGGCTCGACCAAAATGTGCTCAGGAACCTACTATCCTGATCTAATATAATGGTATGTAGGATTCCAAAATGTTCCCATACTCGTTCAAAGAAGATTTTGGCAATTTCCTCTACTATGATACTCTTCTTGTAAGCTGACAATATTTCCTTCTTAGAAAATATGTCCACGACCATAAATACACAGTCATTACCATGCTTGCTAGAAGGGAGGCCCGACAGATAGTCCATGGAGATGGATTCCCAGGGATGGTTGGGAGTAGGAAGAGGAGTGTACATGCCTTTATTATTGATGTTTGGTTTGGTGGTCGCATAGGAAGTGTAGAATCTGATATATTTTCCAATGTCCTATCGTAGTTTTGGCCACTAAAAATACTTCTATAGTATGACCACAGTTTTCTCCATGTCAAAGTGTCTTGCGACCCAACTGTAGTTCACCTCCCAAATCAATTTGGTACGCTCACTTGAAGGAACACAAAGGTGGTCCAGGTAGCATAATAGTGCATCCTGGAGGTGGAAATCTAGAAATTGCTTGCCATCCACTAGAATCTAGTAAGTTTTGGTGAACTCTAGATCATTCTTGTATAATTGTGGCCATCTAGAGGTCTCCTGGCCAAAAGAGTTGAGAATAGTAGTTAGTGTTGTAATTGGGGGCTGACTAAAGCAATCTGCAACATGATTGGTGTTTCACTTCTTATACTCAATTTTCAAGTGTAGTTTTTGTAGATATGTAGACCACTTCTGATGGTGATCATTCTGCAACTTCCCTTGTTTTTGTATGAATTAAAGAGGTCAGTAATCTACATGAATGGCCATTTCCTTACCAAAAATGTAATCTTTACATTGTTGACAAGCCTACACAATAGAATAAATTTCTTTATCATAGGTGGGGTACTTCTAAACTGTATCAGAAAGTGTGCCACTAGATGCCCTTACTGGGTGCGAACCACACCAATAACATAGTCAAAGGCGTTTGTCTCGATTTTGAATGGTTGTTGTAGTTCTGGAAATGTGAGTACAAGTGCTTAGAAGAGTTGGTGCTTCAACTCAACGAACTCCTTCTGCTGGGACTCAGACCAGGAAAACTTTGCTTTCACTGCACCCTTAGTAACTTGACTAAAAGGCCAAGTGATATGGGAGAATACCGACATGAACCTTCAATAAAAATTGTCAAGGTCCAAAAAGTTGCAAAGTTTTATTAGAGTGGTTGGGGCTATCCAATCTCGAATGACTTGGATCTTAGATAGATCCACCTACATGCCTTGATCATAAATGATGTAACCCATATATTGGACCTGTCTCATGCCAAAGGTGCATTTCTCTAGGTTGGCACATATTTTGTATTGTCACATGGTTTGAAGGACCTATCGAATGTGTTGCAAGTTTTATTCCAAACTCTTGTTAAAGATAAGAATTTCATCCAGATATACAACCAAAAACGAGTTAGTGAGGGGATGAAAGATGTCATCCATCAGCCTCATAAAAGTTGTAGGGAATTTGTCAACCCAAAAGGCATGACTAACCATTCAAAAAGGCCCTCCTTGGATTTGAAGGTGATCTTACCTAAATATGTGGGATCTATTGGAACCTAGTGATAGCCAGACTTTAGATGTATCTTACTAAAATAATTTCCCTCCTTGAGCTAGTTAAGAAGGTCATCAATCTGTGGGATTGGATATTTGTTCCTAACAGTGATTTTGTTAAGTGCCTGATAATCAATGTAGAGCCTCCAGACCCCATCCTTCTTCTATACAAGTATAATCGAGCTCCCAAAAGGTAAGTAAATTGGTCGGACGTGCCCTTTTTGCAGCATCTCCTAGATTTGTTGCTTGATCTCTTCATTTTCTAGAATGGAAGGGTGGTATATCGGCCCATTGGGTAGAGGTGCTCTAGGGATCAAATTGATCAAATGATTGATCTGACAGTGTAAGGGAACCCCTATGGGTGAGGATAAGATGTCCCTGTATTCTTCCATGACCTTATCCACATGCTTATGTTGTATGGAGGACCCTTTCCCGGGGGACATGGATGTGGCCACGATCTTCCCCTTACTTTGAGATAAAATAAAAAAGAAAACAAATGTCTTGGTCTAGGAGATGATCTTACTGCATTGTTTAGCAAATATCAAATAGATGGTGATAGGTAGGGCTACCTCTAGTATCCTATATAGCTTATTACCTAAAGTAATAATAACAATGAGATGCCTACACTCATACATAGCATGACACTTGCACAAGTATGGTTGGCCTAATAATACATCACAAAATTCAATAGAAGAACTTCACACAGTACCTCATCCGTGAAGGTCTTGATGTTGTAGGGAAGTCGACACTACAATCTGACGTGGGGATCTCTTCCTTGGTGAAGCCACTCGTTGGTGTACGATTGTGGGTGTGGTGTGGTTGGTAGGCTCAAAAGCTTCATGACCTCTATTGAAATGTGGTTCTTTTTTCTCTTATTGTCAACAATAAACTGTAGTGGTGAACCCTTCACCCACATCTATGAGTTTCAGAGACACTCCCCCTCCTCTATATATTCAAGCTCAATATTCTGGACTTTAGTGGTGGTAATGGTGGCACTAGTTTTTGTGTCAATAATCTACTTCCCCTTGTCATTAACCTTGTTGTGTTCTGCCTTAGAATTAGAACATTCATCATACTCTAAAGCTTTTAGCTTGGCCACCAATGAGTGCTTGGCACGACACTCATTTCTGTTATGAGTGGGGTTCTTATGGAACTCGCACTACTTTCATGTGTCCTTCTTTGTCTTTGTGGTTTCATTCTATCCTTGCCGCTTTAATGGGTTGTCCAGGTTCACTCAACCTTGGCTTTGTCCTTTTTTTGTGGTTTGGGGGCGCTCTTCCCTGCTTCTGATTCACATATCCCAAGTTGTGCTTCTTTTGTTTAAATTTTTGTGGCAACATATCGGTATGTGGCACCAAGCAAGGAGATGTCCAAGAACTCCATTTCTTCATGAATGTATTTGTGTAGTCAACCAAGGTACTTGAGCACCAGATGTCGCATAGTGTCTTTGATTCCCAACTTTGTGCATAGAATATGAAAAAAATTAGTGATATTATGCACATCTTGGTCGCTTTGACGTCATGGTGTGGTCCACTATATGTACTTATCCTCATATCTCCCCATGGGGTAATTCTATTCCTTGACAATGCCTCAGAAAGAGTTCCAAGAGGGGGCAGTTGTAAACAAAAAATGTTCCTTGGCCCTTTTCTCACAATAAGTTTCCCACCATTCCTTGACATTGGGGGTAGCCTTAAGCAGTAAAAAAAAGTATATTCTCCCTGTTGGAAATAATACTGAGAGGGGGGGTGAATCAGTATTATCTAATTCTTTTAATAAATCTTCTTTATTTTTTCTTTGAATTATTTTTGCATGTCAGTACCATAAAATAATGAGCATGAACAAAAGAAAACAGATAGTCACACCAAAGAACACAAGATGTAAGGTGGAAACCCAATGTGGGTGAAAACCACCTGCTGCAATATGTCTCTATCTTCTTTCAAATTAGAAACTCCTTTTACAATGGTTTTGTACTGGTGCAGTCCTTTACCAGTACGCAGGCTGCAACCTGCAGAGAGCTACAACTCTCTCTCTCGTTTTCCAGTCTCTCCTGGAAGGGAGCTACAACCCCCTACTTCTTTTCTTACAAGGACCACTTTTCATAAATTTTCAAACTGGATTCATAAGCATCAAATAATCATCAAGTATAAGAGAATCACCCAGTCAACTGTAGTAACCATATCAACAATAATAGGACCAAACCCAGAACACAACAATGATAAACAAAGATTTTAAGAGAAGTAAGCACCCTGCTCAACTGCTCGCCTGCTTACGTAAGCACCCTACTCAACTGCTGGCCTGCTTACAGTACTCACCCTGCTCAACTGCTTGCCTGCTTATAGTACGCACCCTGCTCAACTGCTCGCCTGCTTACGTACGCACCCTGCTCAACTGCTAGCCTGTGTACCTCGCTCTAAGTCCATTGAACTGCCTGCGGACCTCCGCACCTGCAACCCTTCTGTGCCTGCGTACCGGCACACCTGAAACCCTTCTGTGCCTGCGTACCGGCGCACCTGAAACCCTTCTGTGCCTGCGTACCGGCGCACCTGAAACCCTTATGTGCCTGCGTACTGTCGCACCTGAAACCCTTCTGTGCCTGCGTACCGACGCACCTGAAACGCTTCGTTTCTGCGTATGTACGCACTTTTCTCTCACCGTACCTGCGTACCTTCGGGCATAGATGATTTCAAGACTTTAGAAATAACCCAGACAGTCAGATCTACAGATCTGAAAATGCGCCGAAGAGATCTCGGTCCATCAGTAGATTCGCCTTATTTAGATCTAGACTGGATCTAGCCCTCATAAGATATTCAACAAAAAAACATGCTCAAGCCAAATGATCTCCTTTGCTTTATATAGGAAAGCTCTTCCTTAAATCATGGATCAATACCACGAGCCGACACCATAATAACACAATATCATCGGCTAAATACCAAGAGTAAAACATAAGAAAACCCCACATGTGAATTTCTTTGCCTTGAAATGTGTGCACTGGGGGTACGCACCTCCTAAACGGGATAACTGCAGGTATGTACGCACTTTATGTAACACTGACCTGCATGTACGCAACTTATGCAAGGTGTACCTGCGTACCCCTTATTTTCTTCAATATTTGATAATTGATCATCAATCTCTGTTGCTGACTTGAAGTACTATGATCTATCACCTAAATGGGTTGCCATCAAGGACAACACTTTAGCCATAATGCCAAGAATCTCCCCCTTTGGACTTGATGGCAACCTCAAAGCTTCAGCTTCATTCTCCCCCTTTGACATCAAGGGCAAAGGGTTATGCTCCCCCTAAGAACATGCTCCCCCTGAATATGAACCAGATTTGCAATGAAGAACCGTAATCCACCATGAAAGAGATAGAGACATATTGCAGCTACTTCCAAGATCTCCTTCTGCACATCCTCCATAATGCCAACAATGCATTATATGCTCCCCCTGAACCTGTACCATCAATCAGAAGAGGTTCAGCAATAAGATGATGCATCAACAACCCCTAGCTTTTGCCTGAGGTATTCAAAAGTGTCCCTGGGCAACGGTTTGGTGAGAATATCAGCAACTTGTTCCTTAGAAGGAACATACTCCAACTTGACCTTCTGTTCAAGCACTTGTTCCCGGAGAAAATGATACTTGATTGGTATGTGCTTGGTTTTTGAATGCATAACAGGATTCTTTGAGATGCTGATTGCACTTGTGTTATCACATAAGATGGGGATTGGTGGTGTACAAGTGATTTGAAAATCCTGCAAAGTCTGCATCATCCAAAGGAGTTGGGTGCAACAAGATGCAGCAGCAACATATTCCGCTTCAGCTGTAGACAAGGCAATCGAACTCTGTTTCTTTTTGAACCAAGATACCAGTCTGGAACCCATAAAGAACGCACCACCACTTGTGCTTTTCCTGTCATCCACGCTTCCGGCCCAATCTGCATCTGTATAAGCATGAAGTGTAAGATCTGTATCTCTAGGATACCATAAGCCATAATTTTGAGTCCCTTGAAGATATTTGAAAATTCTCTTCACTGCCTGAAGATGAGTCTCCTTCGGATTTGCCTGAAATCTTCCAACTATTCCAACTGCATGCATGATGTCTGGTCGGGTACCTGTCAAATAAAGTAAACTTCCAATCATAGATCTGTAGGTTGGTTGATGTACTGCTGCAGATTCATCATTTCCACTGAGGCTACATCCTGTGACCATGGGTGTACATACTGGTTTTGCATCTTCCATACCATATTTCTTCAAAATCTGTTTGAGATACTTGGTTTGAGATAAAAAGATTCCTCCTTCTTTTTGTTGGATTTGCAAACCAAGGAAATATGTCAGTTCTCCTAGCAAGGACATTTCAAATTCTTTCTGCATGACCAAGGCAAAGTTTTGACTCATAGCTTCTTCATTGCTCCCAAAAATAATGTCATCTACATACACAACAAGTATTAGCAATTTGTCATTTTCAACTTTTATATAAAGATTGCTATCTGCCGATCCTTTTGAAAAGCCTTGTTGATGAAGATATTTGTCCAAACGGTAGTACCAAGCCCTTGGAGCTTGTTTGAGACCATAGAGAGCCTTTTTCAATCTGCATACAAGATTTGGATCATTTCCAAGAATGAACCCATCTGGCTGTTCAATGTACACTTCTTCTTCCAAGTCTCCATTCAGAAAGGCTGATTTCACGTCCATTTGAAATACTTTGAAGTTTTGAAAACTTGAGAGAGCAAGGAACATTCGGATGGCCTCAAGTCTTGCAACAGGAGCAAAGGTTTCTTCAAAGTCTATTCCTTCTTGCTGCGCATACCCTTTACAAACAAGTCTGGCTTTGTTTCTAATTACTTCTCCATTTTCATTCAATTTGTTTTTGAAGACCCATTTTGTCCCGATAACATTCTTATCTTTTGGTCTAGGAACCAGCTCCCAAGTGTTGTTCTTTTTGATCTGCTCAAGTTCTTCGTCCATTGCTTTCACCCAACATTCATCTTTGCATGCCTCTTTCACATTTTGTGGTTCAGTAGAGGAGAGTAATGCCAAATAGCTTGAAGCTTCTGCAACTGTTCTTCTTGTTTGTACACCTGCTTCTTTCTGCCCCATAATCTGAGATTCTGGATGGTTCTTCTGAACATATCTGGATGGAGTCTTTTCTTCTATTCTTGTTTGCTCCTCAGGTTCTTCTTGAGGTTCTTCTTGTTCATCATTCTGTCGTTGGGGGTAGCCTTCATCTTCTTCGATGTCTTCATGATGTACTTGCCTAGGAATGTATCCCTTCTCATCAACCACTACATCAATGCTATCAACAATTCTTCCAAGTCTTTTATTGTAGCATTTGTATGCTTTGCTATGTGGAGAGTAACCAAGAAGAATGCCTTCATCTGCTCTAGGTTCAAGTTTGCCAAGCTGCTCATCAGTATTCTTGATATAGCATTTGCTCCCAAAGATTTTGAAGTGCTTTACTGAAGGAGTCCTACCACTCCAGAGCTCATGAGGAGTTTGAGTGCTGTTCACCCGGACATTTGTCTTGTTGAGAATAACAACTGCAGCATGTGCAGATTCACCCCAGAAAGTTGCGGGAGTTCCTGACTCATCAAGCATAGCACGAGCCATTTGTTGGACTGTTCTGTTTATTCTTTCCACAACTCCATTTTGCTGAGGAGTTCTTGCTGTAGAGAATTCTCTTCTTATCCCACGTTCTTCACAGAAATCGAAAAATTCATTTGAAGTAAATTCCCCACCTCTGTCGGATCTGAGGCACTTAATTTTGTGACCTGATTCATTTTCAACCAAGGCTTTGAAGGATTTGAATTTTTCGAATGCTTCATCTTTGTGCTTCATAAGTCCTTACCAGACAAACCTGGAGAAATCGTCAATGAATAATATCAAGTATTCTTCTCCTCGAGGTGTTCTTTTCCTGAAAGGCCCGCATGTATCTGTATGTACTAGCTCAAGAGGCATGCTAGCTGATCCTTCTTTCTCTGGAAAGTTAGTTCTGGTTTTTTTTCCAAACTGACATGATTTGCATATGGTGTTGTCAGGAATTTTGATATCTGGAAGATCGCGAACTGCCTGATATTTGCATGCTTTCCTTATTTGTGAAAAGCTTAGATGTCCCAACCTCCGATGCCATAACCAGTGCTCATCATCCTTGCTCAGATAGCATTGTTGTTGTCCTTCTTCAAATATGTACAGATTATTTGGAGTTCTTTTGCCTTTGATCACTGTTTTACCTGTATCAAGATCACGAACAAGACATCCATTTGATCTGAATATAACCTCGGTTCTTTGATCACACATCTGGCTGACACTTAGAAGATTATGCTTCAATCCATCAACATACAAAACATTTCCAGCCTTGACCTTTTCTTTTAACTGAGCAATGCCTTTTCCTTTTATAGTTGCAGGAGTATCATTTCCAAAAGAGACTTTCTTTCCCTTTTCTAGAGTAGAATAAGACTCAAGTTTTTCTTTATCACCTGTCATATGCTTCGAACATCCACTGTCAATGTACCATAGATTTTCCTGTCCCTCTGCATAAAATGCTATCCCACATCTTTCTGTTTGAGGTTCCTTTATTCTCCATGTTTTGGTGCTTGAGGCTTGTTCCTTTTTCTGTTGAAACCTGCTCCTGCATTCAGAGTCTTCATGACCAAAGTTATTGCAAATAGAACATTCAACTTCATTTTCAAGAACCGAAAAGTTGTTATAGGTCCTTTTTGTAATCCCCGTCATACTTCTTTGTTTTTGAGCTTCCCTAGTCATGATCGTTTTATATGCAACACATTGAGCTGCTTTGTGACCAAAGTTATGGCAAGAAAAGCATTGTCCATTGAAGAAACTTCTGTCGTTATCGAATCTACCAGCCAATTGATTGTAATTTCTATTGTCATCTATTCTTGAACCAAATTGAGAAGATTTTACCTGTGGCTGGTTGTAGCTTTTGTTCACCCTTAAGATGGATTGCCCCTGATAGTTTCTGTTTGTAATTCGTCCCTGCTTTAACTGATGATCTTCATTGTGCTTTTGGTCATTTCTTCTTGCTGCATCAAGATAACTTTTTGAGGTGGATGCTTGAGAAGTTTCTCCATTATAGCCCAGACCTGTCTTGTTTAGTGGAGACCGCTGCACATTGATAATCTCATCCAAAGTTTCAGATCCTTTGACAAACTTGAGATTAATAGCTTTTGTTTTCTCAATCTCTTTTCTAAGACCAACAATTTCACCTTCTAATTTTTCAAGATGTTTTTCCTTTTCATCAATTTGAAATTGTAGAGTATCAATGATCATGTTCTTTTCTTCTATACATCTCTTGAGTCTAGTAATTTCATTATAAAGGTTATCCACATCTATAGCATCCATATAATCATCATCTTCAAATGCCATTAACAACTTATATTCATTACCTTGTTCATCTTCATCATTGTTTGATAGACCATGACTATCTTCATGAGTGTAGTAGCTTTTCTTATTTGCATTATGTTTCTTGTTCCATCTAGTAGGTTCCTTTCCTTTATCCTTATAAGGACATTTTGCAGCATAATGACCTACTCTTCCACAAGCAAAGCATTTAAAAGGTAACTTACCTCTGAATCTTCCAGAACCCCTTTGAAGATTTCTGACAAAATTTGATTCTTCTTCCTCTTCTTCTGGGACGTGGCTCGCTTCATAATAATCTCCTTTGCCTGATGCCTTGAAAGCAGCTTCTCTTCTGTCTGATGGACCTCCCTTTCTCATTTCATAAGCAGTTAGAATTCCATGTAGCTGAGACATAGTAAGAATTCGTAGATTTTCCTTTTCTTCTATTGCAGATACTTTAGATTCAAACTTGGGGGACAATGATCTTAGAACCTTTTCAACCACAATAGCCTCTTTTATTTCTTCACCCAAATTTTTCATACAGTTAACAACCTCATCTACCCGAAGAAAATAGTTAGCCACACTTTCATCATTATACATTTTGAGAGTCTCATACTGAATTCTGAGAGTTTGAAGTTTAGCACGCTTTACCTGTTCATCTCCTTCATAGCTCGTGACAATTTTGTCCCATATCTCTTTTGCGGATTTATAGTGCATTACCTTCATGAATTCTGATTGAGATATACATCCTAATAGAGTACTGACTGCTTTCGCATTTGTTTCATACTTCTTTTTCTCGGCTGCATCTGTAGGAGTAGCTGAAGGAAAAGCGTAGCCTGTCTCTACGATGTCCCAAACTTCTGTACCAAGAGATTGAAGATAGGCAGTAACTCTTACCTTCCAATAATTGAAGTTTGTCCCATCAAAAACGGTGGCCTGATTGATGCTTCTCTCTCGTAGTTGCTCATGATGAACGATCTACCTTCAAGCGATCAAGCTTCTCTGAAGGACATGCTCTGATACCAATTGTTGGAAATAATACTGAGAGGGGGGGTGAATCAGTATTATCTAATTCTTTTAATAAATCTTCTTTATTTGTTCTTTGAATTATTTTTGCATGTCAGTACCATAAAATAATGAGCATGAACAAAAGAAAATAGATAGTCACACCAAAGAAAACAAGATGTAAGGTGGAAACCCAATGTGGGTGAAAACCACCTGCTGCAATATGTCTCTATCTTCTTTCAAATTAGAAACTCCTTTTACAATGGTTTTGTACTGGTGCAGTCCTTTACCAGTACGCAGGCTGCAACCTGCAGAGAGCTACAACTCTCTCTCTCGTTTTCCAGTCTCTCCTGGAAGGGAGCTACAACCCCCTACTTCTTTTCTTACAAGGACCACTTTTCATAAATTTTCAAACTAGATTCATAAGCATCAAATAATCATCAAGTATAAGAGAATCACCCAGTCAACTGTAGTAACCAGATCAACAATAATAGAACCAAACCCAGAACACAACAATGATAAACAAAGATTTTAAGAGAAGTAAGCACCCTGCTCAACTGCTCGCCTGCTTACGTAAGCACCCTGCTCAACTGCTGGCCTGCTTACAGTACTCACCCTACTCAACTACTTGCTTGCTTACAGTACGCACCCTGCTCAACTGCTTGCCTGCTTATGTACGCACCCTGCTCAACTGCTAGCCTGCGTACCTCGCTCTGAGTCTATTTAACTGCCTGTGGACCTCCGCACCTGCAACCCTTCTGTGCCTGCGTACCAGCGCACCTGAAACCCTTCTGTGCCTATGTACCGGCGCACCTGAAACCCTTCTGTGCCTGCGTACCGGCGCACCTGAAACCCTTCTGTGCCTGCGTACCGTCGCACCTGAAACCCTTCTGTGCCTGCGTACCGGCGCACCTAAAACGCTTCGTTCCTACGTATGTACGCACTTTTCTCTCACCGTACCTGCGTACCTTCGGGCATAGATGATTTCAAGACTTCAGAAATAACCCAGACAGTCAGATCTACAGATCTGAACATGCGCCGAAGAGATCTCGGTCCATCAGTAGATTCACCTTATTTAGATCTAGACCGGATCTAGCCCTCATAATATATTCAACCAAAAAACATGCTCAAGCCAAATGATCTCCTTTGCTTTATATAGGAAAGCTCTTCCTTAAATCATGGATCAATACCACGAGCCGACACCATAATAACACAATACCGTCGGCTAAATACCAAGAGTAAAACATAAGAAAACCCCACATGTGAATTTCTTTGCCTTGAAATGTGTGCACTGGGGGTACGCACCTCCTGAACGGGATAACTGCGGGTATGTACGCACTTTATGTAACACTGACCTGCGTGTACGCACCTTATGCAAGGTGTACCTCCGTACCCCTTATTTTCTTCAATATTTGATAGCTGATCATCAATCTCTGCTGCTGACTTGAAGTACTATGATCTATCACCTGAATGGGTTGCCATCAAGGACAACACTTTAGCCATAATGCCAACAATCTCCCCCTTTGGACTTGATGGCAACCTCAAAGCTTCAGCTTCATTCTCCCCCTTTGACATCAAGGGCAAAGGGTTATGCTCCCCCTAAGAACATGCTCCCCCTGAATATGAACCAGATTTGCAACGAAGAACCATAATCCACCATGAAAGAGATAGAGACATATTGCAGCTACTTCCAAGATCTCCTTCTGCACATCCTCCATAATGCCAACAATGCATTATATGCTCCCCCTGAACCTGTACCATCAATCAGAAGAGGTTCAGCAATAAGATGATGCATCAACAACCCCCAACTTTTGCCTGAGGTATTCAAAAGTGTCCCTGGGCAATGGTTTGGTGAGAATATCAGCAACTTGTTCCTTAGAAGGAACATACTCCAACTTGACCTTTTGTTCAAGCACTTGTTCCCGGAGAAAATGATACTTGATTGGTATGTGCTTGGTTTTTGAATGCATAACAGGATTCTTTGAGATGCTGATTGCACTTGTGTTATCACATAAGATGGGGATTGGTGGTGTACAAGTGATTTGAAAATCCTGCAAAGTCTGCATCATCCAAAGGAGTTGGGTGCAACAAGATGCAGCAGCAACATATTCCGCTTCAGCTGTAGACAAGGCAATCGAACTTTGTTTCTTGCTGAACCAAGATACCAGTCTGGAACCCATAAAGAACGCACCACCACTTGTGCTTTTCCTGTCATCCACGCTTCCGGCCCAATCTGCATCTGTATAAGCATGAAGTGTAAGATCTGTATCTCTAGGATACCATAAGCCATAATTTTGAGTCCCTTGAAGATATTTGAAAATTCTCTTCACTGCCTGAAGATGAGTCTCCTTCGGATTTGCCTGAAATATTCCAACTATTCCAACTGCATGCATGATGTCTGGTCGGGTACCTATCAAATAAAGTAAACTTCCAATCATAGATCTGTAGGTTGGTTGATGTACTGCTGCAGATTCATCATTTGCACTGAGGCTACATCCTGTGACCATGGGTGTACATACTGGTTTTGCATCTTCCATACCATATTTCTTCAAAATCTGTTTGAGATACTTGGTTTGAGATAAAAAGATTCCTCCTTCTTTTTGTTGGATTTGCAAACCAAGGAAATATGTCAGTTCTCCTAGCAAGTACATTTCAAATTCTTTCTGCATGACCAAGGCAAAGTTTTGACTCATAGCTTCTTCATTGCTCCCAAAAATAATGTCATCTACATACACAACAAGTATTAGCAATTTGTCATTTTCAACTTTTATATAAAGATTGCTATCTGCCGATCCTTTTGAAAAGCCTTGTTGATGAAGATATTTGTCCAAACGATAGTACCAAGCCCTTGGAGCTTGTTTGAGACCATAGAGAGCCTTTTTCAATCTGCATACAAGATTTGGATCATTTCCAAGAATGAACCCATCTGGCTGTTCAATGTACACTTCTTCTTCCAAGTCTCCATTCAGAAAGGCTGATTTCACGTCCATTTGAAATACTTTGAAGTTTTGAAAACTTGAGAGAGCAAGGAACATTCGGATGGCCTCAAGTCTTTTAACAGGAGCAAAGGTTTCTTCAAAGTCTATTCCTTCTTGCTGCGCATACCCTTTACAAACAAGTCTGGCTTTGTTTCTAATTACTTCTCCATTTTCATTCAATTTGTTTTTGAAGACCCATTTTTTCCCGATAACATTCTTATCTTTTGGTCTAGGAACCAGCTCCCAAGTGTTGTTCTTTTCGATCTGCTCAAGTTCTTCATCCATTGCTTTCACCCAACATTCATCTTTGCATGCCTCTTTCACATTTTGTGGTTCAGTAGAGGAGAGTAATGCCAAATAGCTTGAAGCTTCTGCAACTGTTCTTCTTGTTTGTACACCTGCTTCTTTCTGCCCCATAATCTGAGATTTTGGATGGTTCTTCTGAACATATCTGGATGGAGTCTTTTCTTCTATTCTTGTTTGCTCCTCAGGTTCTTCTTGAGGTTCTTCTTGTTCATCATTCTGTCGTTGGGTGTAGCCTTCATCTTCTTTGATGTCTTCATGATGTACTTGCCTAGGAATGTATCCCTTCTCATCAACCACTACATCAATGCTATCAACAATTCTGCCAAGTCTTTCATTGTAGCATTTGTATGCTTTGCTATGTGGAGAGTAACCAAGAAGAATGCCTTCATCTACTCTAGGTTCAAGTTTGCCAAGCTGCTCATCAGTATTCTTGATATAGCATTTACTCCCAAAGATTTTGAAGTGCTTTACTGAAGGAGTCCTACCACTCCAGAGCTCATGAGGAGTTTGAGTGCTGTTCACCCGGACATTTGTCTTGTTGAGAATAACAACTGCAGCGTGTGCAGCTTCACCCCAGAAAGTTGCGGGAGTTCCTGACTCATCAAGCATAGCACGAGCCATTTGTTGGACTGTTCTGTTCATTCTTTCCACAACTCCATTTTGCTGAGGAGTTCTTGCTGTAGAGAATTCTCTTCTTATCCCACGTTCTTCACAGAAATCGAAAAATTCATTTGAAGTAAATTCCCCACCTATGTCGGATCTGAGGCACTTAATTTTGTGACCTGATTCATTTTCAACCAAGGCTTTGAAGGATTTGAATTTTTCGAATGCTTCATCTTTGTGCTTCATAAGTCCTAACCAGACAAACCTGGAGAAATCGTCAATGAATAATATCAAGTATTCTTCTCCTCGAGGTGTTCTTTTCCTGAAAGGCCCGCATGTATCTGTATGTACTAGCTCAAGAGGCATGCTAGCTGATCCTTCTTTCTCTGGAAAGTTAGTTCTGGTTTGTTTTCCAAACTGACATGATTTGCATATGGTGTTGTCAGGAATTTTGATATCTGGAAGATCACGAACTGCCTGATATTTGCATGCTTTCCTTATTTGTGAAAAGCTTAGATGTCCCAACCTCTGATGCCATAACCAGTGCTCATCATCCTTGCTCAGATAGCATTGTTGTTGTCCTTCTTCAAATATGTACAGATTATTTGGAGTTCTTTTGCCTTTGATCACTGTTTTACCTGTATCAAGATCACGAACAAGACATCCATTTGATCTGAATATAACCTCGGTTCTTTGATCACACATCTGGCTGACACTTAGAAGATTATGCTTCAATCCATCAACATACAAAACATTTCCAGCCTTGACCTTTTCTTTTAACTGAGCAATGCCTTTTCCTTTTATAGTTGCAGGAGTATCATTTCCAAAAGAGACTTTCTTTCCCTTTTCTAGAGTAGAATAAGACTCAAGTTTTTCTTTATCACCTGTCATATGCTTCGAACATCCACTGTCAATGTACCATAGATTTTCCTGTCCCTCTGCCTAAAATGCTATCCCACATCTTTCTGTTTGAGGTTCCTTTATTCTCCATGTTTTGGTGCTTGAGGCTTGTTCCTTTTTCTGCTGAAACCTGCTCCTGCATTTAGAGTCTTCATGACCAAAGTTATTGCAAATAGAACATTCAACTTCATTTTCAAGAACCGAAAAGTTGTTATAGGTCCTTTTTGTAATCCCCGTCATACTTCTTTGTTTTTGAGCTTCCCTAGTCATGATCGTTTTATATGCAACACATTGAGCTGCTTTGTGACCAAAGTTATGGCAAGAAAAGCATTGTCCATTGAAGAAACTTCTGCGATTATCGAATCTACCAGCCAATTGATTGTAATTTCTATTGTCATCTATTCTTGAACCAAATTGAGAAGATTTTACCTGTGGCTGGTTGTAGCTTTTGTTCACCCTTAAGATGGATTGCCCCTGATAGTTTCTGTTTGTAATTCGTCCCTGCTTTACCTGATGATCTTCATTGTGCTTTTGCTCATTTCTTCTTGCTGCATCAAGATAAATTTTTGAGGTGGATGCTTGAGAAGTTTCTCCATTATAGCCCAGACCTGTCTTGTTTAGTGGAGACCGCTGCACATTGATAATCTCATCCAAAGTTTCAGATCCTTTGACAAACTTGAGATTAATAACTTTTGTTTTCTCAATCTCTTTTCTAAGACCAACAATTTCACCTTCTAATTTTTGAAGATGTTTTTCCTTTTCATCAATTTGAAATTGTAGAGTATCAATGATCATGTTCTTTTCTTCTATACATCTCTTGAGTCTAGTAATTTCATTATAAAGGTTATCCACATCTATAGCATCCATATAATCATCATCTTCAAATGCCATTAACAACTTATATTCATTACCTTGTTCATCTTCATCACTGTTTGATAGACCATGACTATCTTCATGAGTGTAGTAGCTTTTCTTATTTGCATTATGTTTCTTGTTCCATCTAGCAGGTTCCTTTCCTTTATCCTTATAAGGACATTTTGCAGCATAATGACCTACTCTTCCACAAGCAAAGCATTTAAAAGGTAACTTACCTCTGAACCTTCCAGAACCCCTTTGAAGATTTCTGACAAAATTTGATTCTTCTTCCTCTTCTTCTGGGACGTGGCTCGCTTCATAATAATCTCCTTTGCCTGATGCCTTGAAAGCAGCTTCTCTTCTGTCTGATGGACCTCCCTTTCTCATTTCATAAGCAGTTAGAATTCCATGTAGCTGAGACATAGTAAGAATTCGTAGATTTTCCTTTTCTTCTATTGCAGATACTTTAGATTCAAACTTGGGGGACAATGATCTTAGAACCTTTTCAACCACAATAACCTCTTTTATTTCTTCACCCAAATTTTTCATACAGTTAACAACCTCATCTACCCGAAGAAAATAGTTAGCCACACTTTCATCATTATACATTTTGAGAGTCTCATACTGAATTCTGAGAGTTTGAAGTTTAGCACACTTTACCTGTTCATCTCCTTCATAGCTCGTGACAATTTTGTCCCATATCTCTTTTGCGGATTTATAGTGCATTACCTTCATGAATTCTGATTGAGATATACATCCTAATAGAGTATTGACTGCTTTCGCATTTGTTTCATACTTCTTTTTCTCGGCTGCATCTGTAGGAGTAGCTGAAGGAAAAGCGTAGCCTGTCTCTACGATGTCCCAAACTTCTGTACCAAGAGATTGAAGATAGGCAGTAACTCTTACCTTCCAATAATTGAAGTTTGTCCCATCAAAAACCGGTGGCCTGATTGATGCTTCTCTCTCGTAGTTGCTCATGATGAACGATCTACCTTCAAGCGATCAAGCTTCTCTGAAGGACCTGCTCTGATACCAATTGTTGGAAATAATACTGAGAGGGGGGGTGAATCAGTATTATCTAATTCTTTTAATAAATCTTCTTTATTTGTTCTTTGAATTATTTTTGCATGTCAGTACCATAAAATAATGAGCATGAACAAAAGAAAACAGATAGTCACACCAAAGAACACAAGATGTAAGGTGGAAACCCAATGTGGGTGAAAACCACCTGCTGCAATATGTCTCTATCTTCTTTCAAATTAGAAACTCCTTTTACAATGGTTTTATACTGGTGCAGTCCTTTACCAGTACGCAGGCTGCAACCTGCAGAGAGCTACAACTCTCTCTCTCGTTTTCCAGTCTCTCATGGAAGGGAGCTACAACCCCCTACTTCTTTTCTTACAAGGACCACTTTTCATAAATTTTCAAACTGGATTCATAAGCATCAAATAATCATCAAGTATAAGAGAATCACCCAGTCAACTGTGGTAACCAAATCAACAATAATAGGACCAAACCCAGAACACAACAATGATAAACAAAGATTTTAAGAGAAGTAAGCACCCTGCTCAACTGCTCGCCTGCTTACGTAAGCACCCTGCTCAACTGCTGGCCTTCTTACAGTACTCACCCTGCTCAACTGCTTGCCTGCTTACAGTACGCACCCTGCTCAACTGCTCGCCTGCTTACGTACGCACCCTGCTCAACTGCTAGCCTGCGTACCTCGCTCTGAGTCCATTGAATTGCCTGCGGACCTCCGCACCTGTAACCCTTCTGTGCCTGCGTACCGGCGCACCTGAAACCCTTCTGTGCCTACGTACCGGCGCACCTAAAACCCTTCTGTGCCTGCGTACCGGCGCACCTGAAACCCTTCTGTGCCTGCGTACCGTCGCACCTGAAACCCTTCTGTGCCTGCGTACCGGCGCACCTGAAACGCTTCGTTCCTGCGTATGTATGCACTTTTCTCTCACTGTACCTACGTACCTTCGGGCATAGATGATTTCAAGACTTCAGAAATAACCCAGACAGTCAGATCTACAGATCTGAACATGCACCGAAGAGATCTCGGTCCATCAGTAGATTCACCTTATTTAGATCTAGACCGGATCTAGCCCTCATAAGATATTCAACTAAAAAACATGCTCAAGCCAAATGATCTCCTTTGCTTTATATAGGAAAGCTCTTCCTTAAATCATGGATCAATACCACGAGCCAACACCATAATAACACAATACCGTCGGCTAAATACCAAGAGTAAAACATAAGAAAACCCCACATGTGAATTTCTTTGCCTTGAAATGTGTGCACTGGGGGTATGCACCTCCTGAATGGGATAACTGCAGGTATGTACGCACTTTATGTAACACTGACCTGCGTGTACGCACCTTATGCAAGGTGTACCTGCGTACCCCTTATTTTCTTCAATATTTGATAGCTGATCATCAATCTCTGCTGCTGACTTGAACTACTGTGATCTATCACCTGAATGGGTTGCCATCAAGGACAACACTTTAGCCATAATGCCAACAATCTCCCCCTTTGGACTTGATGGCAACCTCAAAGCTTCAGCTTCATTCTCCCCCTTTGACATCAAGGGCAAAGGGTTATGCTCCCCCTAAGAACATGCTCCCCCTGAATATGAACCAGATTTGCAACGAAGAACCATAATCCACCATGAAAGAGATAGAGACATATTGCAGCTACTTCCAAGATCTCCTTCTGCACATCCTCCATAATGCCAACAATGCATTATATGCTCCCCCTGAACCTGTACCATCAATCAGAAGAGGTTCAGCAATAAGATGATGCATCAACAACCCCCAGCTTTTGCCTGAGGTATTCAAAAGTGTCCCTGGGCAATGGTTTGGTGAGAATATCAGCAACTTGTTCCTTAGAAGGAACATACTCCAACTTGACCTTCTGTTCAAGCACTTGTTCCCAGAGAAAATGATACTTGATTGGTATGTGCTTGGTTTTTGAATGCATAACAGGATTCTTTGAGATGCTGATTGCACTTGTGTTATCACATAAGATGGGGATTGGTGGTGTACAAGTGATTTGAAAATCCTGCAAAGTCTGCATCATCCAAAGGAGTTGGGTGCAACAAGATGCAGCAGCAACATATTCCGCTTCAGCTGTAGACAAGGCAATCAAACTCTGTTTCTTGCTGAACCAAGATACCAGTCTGGAACCCATAAAGAACGCACCACCACTTGTGCTTTTCCTGTCATCCACGCTTCCGGCCCAATCTGCATTTGTATAAGCATGAAGTGTAAGATTTGTATCTCTAGGATACCATAAGCCATAATTTTGAGTCCCTTGAAGATATTTGAAAATTCTCTTCACTGCCTGAAGATGAGTCTCCTTCGGATTTGCCTGAAATCTTCCAACTATTCCAACTGCATGCATGATGTCTGGTCGGGTACCTGTCAAATAAAGTAAACTTCCAATCATAGATCTGTAGGTTGGTTGATGTACTACTGCAGATTCATCATTTTCACTGAGGCTACATCCTGTGACCATGGGTGTACATACTGGTTTTGCATCTTCCATACCATATTTCTTCAAAATCTGTTTGAGATACTTGGTTTGAGATAAAAAGATTCCTCCTTCTTTCTGTTGGATTTGCAAACCAAGGAAATATGTCAGTTCTCCTAGCAAGTACATTTCAAATTCTTTCTGCATGACCAAGGCAAAGTTTTGACTCATAGCTTCTTCATTGCTCCCAAAAATAATGTCATCTACATACACAACAAGTATTAGCAATTTGTCATTTTCAACTTTTATATAAAGATTGCTATCTGTCGATCCTTTTGAAAAGCCTTGTTGATGAAGATATTTGTCCAAACGGTAGTACCAAGCCCTTGGAGCTTGTTTGAGACCATAGAGAGCCTTTTTCAATCTGCATACAAGATTTGGATCATTTCCAAGAATGAACCCATCTGGCTGTTCAATGTACACTTCTTCTTCCAAGTCTCCATTCAGAAAGGCTGATTTCACGTCCATTTGAAATACTTTGAAGTTTTGAAAACTTGAGAGAGCAAGGAACATTCGGATGGCCTCAAGTCTTGCAACAGGAGCAAAGGTTTCTTCAAAGTCTATTCCTTCTTGCTGCGCATACCCTTTACAAACAAGTCTGGCTTTGTTTCTAATTAATTCTCCATTTTCATTCAATTTGTTTTTGAAGACCCATTTTGTCCCGATAACATTCTTATCTTTTGGTCCAGGAACCAGCTCCCAAGTGTTGTTCTTTTCGATCTGCTCAAGTTCTTCGTCCATTGCTTTCACCCAACATTCATCTTTGCATGCCTCTTTCACATTTTGTGGTTCAGTAGAGGAGAGTAATGCCAAATAGCTTGAAGCTTCTGCAACTGTTCTTCTTGTTTGTACACCTGCTTCTTTCTGCCCCATAATCTGAGATTCTGGATGGTTCTTCTGAACATATCTGGATGGAGTCTTTTCTTCTATTCTTGTTTGCTCCTCAGGTTCTTCTTGAGGTTCTTCTTGTTCATCATTCTTTCGTTGGGGGTAGCCTTCATCTTCTTCGATGTCTTCATGATGTACTTGCCTAGGAATGTATCCCTTCTCATCAACCACTACATCAATGCTGTCAACAATTCTGCCAAGTCTTTTATTGTAGCATTTGTATGCTTTGCTATGTGGAGAGTAACCAAGAAGAATGCCTTCATCTGCTCTAGGTTCAAGTTTGCCAAGCTGCTCATCAGTATTCTTGATATAGCATTTGCTCCCAAAGATTTTGAAGTGCTTTACTGAAGGAGTCCTACCACTCCAGAGCTCATGAGGAGTTTGAGTGCTGTTCACCCGGACATTTGTCTTGTTGAGAATAACAACTGCAGCATGTGCAGCTTCACCCCAGAAAGTTGCGGGAGTTCCTGACTCATCAAGCATAGCACGAGCCATTTGTTGGACTGTTCTGTTTATTCTTTCCACAACTCCATTTTGCTGAGGAGTTCTTGCTGTAGAGAATTCTCTTCTTATCCCACGTTCTTCACCGAAATCGAAAAATTCATTTGAAGTAAATTCCCCACCTCTGTCGGATCTGAGGCACTTAATTTTGTGACCTGATTCATTTTCAACCAAGGCTTTGAAGGATTTGAATTTTTCGAATGCTTCATCTTTGTGCTTCATAAGTCCTAACCAGACAAACCTGGAGAAATCGTCAATGAATAATATCAAGTATTCTTCTCCTCGAGGTGTTCTTTTCCTGAAAGGCCCGCATGTATCTGTATGTACTAGCTCAAGAGGCATGCTAGCTGATCCTTCTTTCTCTGGAAAGTTAGTTCTGGTTTGTTTTCCAAACTGACATGATTTGCATATGGTGTTGTCAGGAATTTTGATATCTGGAAGATCGCGAACTGCCTGATATTTGCATGCTTTCCTTATTTGTGAAAAGCTTAGATGTCCCAACCTCCGATGCCATAACCAGTGCTCATCATCCTTGCTCAGATAGCATTGTTGTTGTCCTTCTTCAAATATGTACAGATTATTTGGAGTTCTTTTGCCTTTGATCACTGTTTTACTTGTATCAAGATCACGAACAAGACATCCATTTGATCTGAATATAACCTCGGTTCTTTGATCACACATCTGGCTGACACTTAGAAGATTATGCTTCAATCCATCAACATACAAAACATTTCCAGCCTTGACCTTTTCTTTTAACTGAGCAATGCCTTTTCCTTTTATAGTTGCAGGAGTATCATTTCCAAAAGAGACTTTCTTTCCCTTTTCTAGAGTAGAATAAGACTCAAGTTTTTCTTTATCACCTGTCATATGCTTCGAACATCCACTGTCAATGTACCATAGATTTTCCTGTCCCTCTACATAAAATGCTATCCCACATCTTTCTGTTTGAGGTTCCTTTGTTCTCCATGTTTTGGTGCTTGAGGCTTGTTCCTTTTTCTGCTGAAACCTGCTCCTGCATTCAAAGTCTTCATGACCAAATTTATTGCAAATAGAACATTCAACTTCATTTTCAAGAACCGAAAAGTTGTTATAGGTCCTTTTTGTAATCCCCGTCATACTTCTTTGTTTTTGAGCTTCCCTAGTCATGATCGTTTTATATGCAACACATTGAGCTGCTTTGTGACCAAAGTTATGGCAAGAAAAGCATTGTCCATTGAAGAAACTTCTGCGGTTATCGAATCTACCAGCCAATTGATTGTAATTTCTATTGTCATCTATTCTTGAACCAAATTGAGAAGATTTTACCTGTGGCTGGTTGTAGCTTTTGTTCACCCTTAAGATGGATTGCCCCTGATAGTTTCTGTTTGTAATTCGTCCCTGCTTTACCTGATGATCTTCATTGTGCTTTTGGTCATTTCTTCTTGCTGCATCAAGATAACTTTTTGAGGTGGATGCTTGAGAAGTTTCTCCATTATAGCCCAGACCTGTCTTGTTTAGTGGAGACCGCTGCACATTGATAATCTCATCCAAAGTTTCAGATCCTTTGACAAACTTGAGATTAATAGCTTTTGTTTTCTCAATCTCTTTTCTAAGACCAACAATTTCACCTTCTAATTTTTCAAGATGTTTTTCCTTTTCATCAATTTGAAATTGTAGAGTATCAATGATCATGTTCTTTTCTTCTATACATCTCTTGAGTCTAGTAATTTCATTATAAAGGTTATCCACATCTATAGCATCCATATAATCATCATCTTCAAATGCCATTAACAACTTATATTCATTACCTTGTTCATCTTCATCACTGTTTGATAGACCATGACTATCTTCATGAGTGTAGTAGCTTTTCTTATTTGCATTCTGTTTCTTGTTCCATCTAGTAGGTTCCTTTCCTTTATCCTTATAAGGACATTTTGCAGCATAATGACCTACTCTTCCACAAGCAAAGCATTTAAAAGGTAACTTACCTCTGAACCTTCCAGAACCCCTTTGAAGATTTCTGACAAAATTTGATTCTTCTTCCTCTTCTTCTGGGACGTGGCTCGCTTCATAATAATCTCCTTTGCCTGATGCCTTGAAAACAGCTTCTCTTCTGTCTGATGGACCTCCCTTTCTCATTTCATAAGCAGTTAGAATTCCATGTAGCTGAGACATAGTAAGAATTCGTAGATTTTCCTTTTCTTCTATTGCAGATACTTTAGATTCAAACTTGGGGGACAATGATCTTAGAACCTTTTCAACCACAATAGCCTCTTTTATTTCTTCACCCAAATTTTTCATACAGTTAACAACCTCATCTACCCGAAGAAAATAGTTAGCCACACTTTCATCATTATACATTTTGAGAGTCTCATACTGAATTCTGAGAGTTTGAAGTTTAGCACGCTTTACCTGTTCATCTCCTTCATAGCTCGTGACAATTTTGTCCCATATCTCTTTTGCGGATTTATAGTGCATTACCTTCATGAATTCTGATTGAGATATACATCCTAATAGAGTACTGACTGCTTTCGCATTTGTTTCATACTTCTTTTTCTCGGCTGCATCTGTAGGAGTAGCTGAAGGAAAAGCGTAGCCTGTCTCTACGATGTCCCAAACTTCTGTACCAAGAGATTGAAGATAGGCAGTAACTCTTACCTTCCAATAATTGAAGTTTGTCCCATCAAAAACCGGTGGCCTGATTGATGCTTCTCTCTCGTAGTTGCTCATGATGAACGATCTACCTTCAAGCGATCAAGCTTCTCTAAAGGACCTGCTCTGATACCAATTGTTGGAAATAATACTGAGGGGGGGTGAATCAGTATTATCTAATTCTTTTAATAAATCTTCTTTATTTGTTCTTTGAATTATTTTTGCATGTCGGTACCATAAAATAATGAGCATGAACAAAAGAAAACAGATAGTCACACCAAAGAACACAAGATGTAAGGTGGAAACCCAATGTGGGTGAAAACCACCTGCTGCAATATGTCTCTATCTTCTTTCAAATTAGAAACTCCTTTTACAATGGTTTTGTACTGGTGCAGTCCTTTACCAGTACGCAGGCTGCAACCTGCAGAGAGCTACAACTCTCTCTCTCGTTTTCCAGTCTCTCCTGGAAGGGAGCTACAACCCCCTACTTCTTTTCTTACAAGGACCACTTTCATAAATTTTCAAACTGGATTCATAAGCATCAAATAATCATCAAGTATAAGAGAATCACCCAGTCAACTGTAGTAACTAGATCAACAATAATAGGACCAAACCCAGAACACAACAATGATAAACAAAGATTTTAAGAGAAGTAAGCACCCTGCTCAACTACTCGCCTGCTTACGTAAGAACCCTGCTCAACTGCTGGCCTGCTTACAGTACTCACCCTGCTCAACTGCTTGCTTGCTTACAGTACGCACCCTGCTCAACTGCTCGCCTGCTTACGTACGCACCCTGCTCAACTGCTAGCCTGCGTACCTCGCTCTGAGTCCATTGAACTGCCTGCGGACCTCCGCACCTGCAACCCTTCTGTGCCTGCGTACCGGCGCACCTGAAACCCTTCTGTGCCTGCGTACCGGCGCACCTGAAACCCTTCTGTGCCTGCGTACCGGCGCACCTAAAACCCTTATGTGCCTGCGTACCGTCGCACCTGAAACCCTTCTGTGCCTGCGTACCGGCGCACCTGAAACTCTTCGTTCCTGTGTATGTACGCACTTTTCTCTCACCGTACCTGCGTACCTTCGGGCATAGATGATTTCAAGACTTCAGAAATAACCCAGACAGTCAGATCTACAGATCTGAACATGCGCCGAAGAGATCTCGGTCCATCAGTAGATTCGCCTTATTTAGATCTAGACCGGATCTAGCCCTCATATGATATTCAACCAAAAAACATGCTCAAGCCAAATGATATCCTTTGCTTTATATAGGAAAGCTCTTCCTTAAATCATGGATCAATACCACGAGCCGACACCATAATAACACAATACCGTCGGCTAAATACCAAGAGTAAAACATAAGAAAACCCCACATGTGAATTTCTTTGCCTTGAAATGTGTGCACTGGGGGTACGCACCTCCTGAACGAGATAACTGCGGGTATGTACGCACTTTATGTAACACTGACCTGCGTGTACGCACCTTATGCAAGGTGTACCTGCGTACCCCTTATTTTCTTCAATATTTGATAGCTGATCATCAATCTCTGCTGCTGACTTGAAGTACTGTGATCTATCACCTGAATGGGTTGCCATCAAGGACAACACTTTAGCCATAATGCCAACACTCCATATCGGAGAAACTATGGACCAAAAAATAACCTTCCAAAAGATTCAACCATTTATCTACAACATTTACCACTATTTGACCTTTGAATATTGGGATATAAATGTTAACTTGTACCTTGAAGGGGATGGCACCTCCGAGGTGATTTTTGGATGAAGATGTGTCACTGGTGGGCATCTGCAAAGGGAATTGGGAAAAATTGTTCATCATTTCGTTCCTTTGCCACTCGAGGGCTTATTCGAGCAACATTTTGATAGAATATCCTGCTCCCTCATGCTTGTTTTTTTCTGCCATGGGAATCTATGGATGTCGGTGGGGACGGTCTTGCAAGGGCTCAACCAGTTCAAGTCCTAGCTCTTTATACCCCTACCTCATTGAGGACATGCATAGAAAAACAGAAAAATAACAAACCACAATGATACCACTAATCCAGATTTATGAAGGAATGAAATGAAATATAGATATAAATAGAAACCTAGAGATATAACGAAAACAATACTTCAATTCACTAATAACAAAGTACTGAAAATTGTTTACATGCAGAATGGAAATAAACTAGCTCAAATGATGGTAGCTTATATCTTAGAAGAGATTTGGTAGTTAGATGCCTTCTAAACTTTGTTAGAATGAGGCTTGAAGGCCTATTTATTATTGAGAAATAATAGGAAACCCTAAACATCCAAAAACCCAACCCTAGGAGATGAAGTGCCAAATGTTTGTGGGCCTTGTTGGAGTAAAATGGTACATCAACTTCTAGGGTCGTAACTTTGGCATACAATCTTCATTTGACATGTACAAAACCTTGTTAGAAATATCTATCTGAGGACTACAACTTTCGACTACAAACCCTTATCATATGTTGTGGGTCTGCCTGTTTCCCAAAAAAACATCGTTTAGGGCCTAAAAATCGCTCTAGAAGTTAAGGACCTGAAAAATTGTCCAAAAATAGTAAATTGTGCTACAATTAAGGAAATTGAAAGAAACAATGGTGGGGGTCCAAGTGGAATAGGTGGGTGGCCACCAATATCCACTTGGATCATGTGACACTTCATCAACAATAAATATCTATAAATACTCAATTGGATTATCTCAAAAGGAAATTCAAATGGCATGTCTGTTATAGATATATTTGGGCACTTCAACCCCAATCTTATATGTTGATAAACTAGGGCTCTTTAACCCCTAAAATTGTTGTTTCTTACCCTAAAGGATCAAGGTCAACTGATTACATCATTCCCCAGCAGTACCACCTAAAAAACCACTCAGAACTAGCCAAAACTATACCATACTGACTGCTCCACTGTCAGGGTGCGATGCATATTAACTTCTACACTAGCCAGGTGTAATGCATACTGAAGAAGCCTTCTATGGGGTGCAATGAGCGAGAATGGACAAATTCCCGAGACAGTTTGCTAAGTGGATGCTCATAAAATCTTATAGAAACTTCTCCTATGACACTTGCCTCTCTGAATTCGCCCAGAGATGAGTAACAGAACCAAGTAATCTCCAAGCGGAACCAAGAACAACAAGCGGAATGACACTAATCAAAAACCCAAAGATGACTCACACCCTTGCAGACATCTATAAATGGATCCCTCATCTAAGAGATATTAAGGCTGGAATTTTGTAATTTGCAAGGAAGTGCTGATAGTTTGTATTTGAAAAATAGTATTGTATTGTTGGGTGATCTTGTTTTTCATGAGGTGAAGAAGGCTTTGATGTTGGGAGGATGATGCTGGATCAGACAACTAGGTTGTAATTCTCCCTTCTATTTTAATAAAGTTCTTTGAGTTTTCCTCCATATAATCGTGTATTTGTGAATGCCATTGTCTGTTCGTTGTATTTCTTATTCTGCAATGCTTATGATATAATAGATCGAGATGCTTTGATGGTGTTTTGTTACTTTGTCTCTATAGGTATTCTCTAAGTGGGATAAGTAGGATAGGAGTTGCAAGCTCTGTCGAACGGAAGAGAGATCAAGCAAGGAGTTAAGCGGAAGATCCAGGTTGTTTCCTTTGCCTCTCTCTTATCTATCATACATAGAGGAAATCCCAAATTTCTTTGATTGTTTGTTTCTAGGATAGCTGCCAATCCTAGAGGGCTAGTAGATCGAAAAAACACTAGTTTTCTTGAAAAAAAAATGGCGACTCCGTTGGGGAACGAATAGATGTTTTTTTTGTCTTGTTGTTTGTTTTATAAGCTATAGACGGAGCCTGAAGTTAGCCAGATAGCCTTCGAACTTCTCTTGCTCTACAATTGCAAAGTAGATGAATGTTACTTCCGTCAATCTCTGGTTTAGTTTATGAGTCGAACATCTGACTTACAATCATTCTAGATGCCCTTTTGGTAGCTTAGTAACCTCTTGAGATCATTCATCTTTACTTTGCTCTTTTCTATCCATCATAGCTCAGCTTAACTCACTGAAATCAGCTGCAAATTTGAGCCAAAACCCATCTCAGTTGCGCCCCCTGGCCCATCGCACTGTCTGTCACTGGAAGCAGTATGAATCGCACTTCCCAAGTGTAGCAGGTGCAATGCATCCTTGTTTCTATGAAGCACGGGTGCGATGACTGAGTAATCCTATTTCTCTCCTTGAAATTTGGAGTTTTTTGTCCTTGTTTTCAGCTCTGTTTAGTTTTTTTTGCTGCTTATGAACAATACCTCATTACTAAAGCCTGCCTTACATAGTTCAGCCTCCATTGGTTAGGATTAGTAAATGTTTTTATGTATTTTTCCATCATTTACAATCCTTTGTTGAAAATTTGCTTAAATCAATCTGTCATTTTGGTACAAAAGTGTCGTAACTGTCGTTTTGTGTCGAAAAAGAGAAGTGTCATTGAGTCTTCCTTCCCTGGATAGTCGATTGAAATTTTTGTCATGCATTTGATTTGATTTGTTAATATTTGAAGTGTCGAAATAATTTTCTATTCAAAATTGAAAATTTTCATTTAGTCTTCCTTTCCATTTTGAAAAGAAATTGTCGAAATCTCGCTTTGAATAAAAATATTTCAGATCTGTGCTCTACTTAGTTTTCCTTTTTGGAATTTTTTACATTAAAGGGAACGAAAAACAAATACTTGCATTTGCATTTGCATTTAGACTGTGTGCGAAAAATGATTTAGGAAAAGTGCATTTAGTGTATGTTCTTTGCTCTTTGGTTGAAAGAAATTGAATCTTCTTTCTTTAGTAGCTAGGATTTTCATTGCTAAAAATAAACAACGATTGTTTATCATTGAAGATTGCATTTTAGGAATTTTACATCTACATCATGCAATGAACCATTGAAAGGCAAACTTCTAAACAAGATCAACACTAAAATAAATTTCAATGAACTTAACAACACTTTGGAACCTAACGCAACACATTTAGAGGTCTAGGCTAGAGACGTGTTCCAACATCGTAAAATCTAGTAACTATCATTTTCATTGAAGGTTGGATGATTCCTCCTCTTTGATACGACAAGTGCTAGCATGGACTTGTGCTCCCCGTACCATCGAGTATAGGGAGACCACAATAGGCTTACATCATTTATCCATAGAAAGCCGTGTCTGCGGCCATATTGATCGCAATGCACTGAACACAGCATTCGGGAAGATTTACTGCCGTACATAAGTCCTTGGTAATTTCTCTTTAATGTATCACCAAGGTGTATATTGCAGTTTTGCAATTGGTTTGGTAATCCCTTTGTCTAGATTTCCAGAGTAGTCACTTTCGTTCCTTTTCGACTCTTTAAAAGAAAAGGTCCATCTAAGCACTTGTCACTTCAGACTCATTAAAAATCGAAGGGGACTAGAGTCATCTTTAGCTTTTTCTTGATTCTTAAAAATTGAAAAAGCAAAGTTGTGTCAAAGCGTCATTAAAATTTATTTAATTCAGAATAACATCCCTATTCCTTCATGGATCTTAGGTTGAGATAATGGAATCCACCAATCAAGAAATCCCTCTTGAGGGGAATCCTAGTCCATTTTCTTCTTGGGGAAATATTGGTGCTCCGTATATGGCCACATTGTCCCTTCCAGGAATCACGGTTGGTCTACCAGTATGGCTATTCTCAACCTCTGTCATTCAAAACATCGTGAGTCCTCAGCAATCGAACCAGCAACCAGTTGATACTAAAGTTGACCCTTTGCCTTATTCTTTGTTTGTTTCTCCCTCCCTTTCTTCCTCTTCGCTTGGTGAAAATAGTGATGCTAGTAACCAGGTGACTAAGAAGAAGAAGAAAGGGAAGGTGAAGAAGAAGAAGTCAATTAAGCAAGGGGGCAACCATGCAGCATCTAGTGAAAATCTACACACTAAGCTTTTCAAACCAAATCCATGCATAATTTGTATTGGAGACCATCTTCACCGAGAATGTCCATGCATTCCTTAGATCTTGAGAGAATGGTCCCCCCATTTGCACAAAACGGTGTCATCAACTTCTGGTGATCATGTTGACAGCACACCATCAGCTAGTAAGAATGGACAAAAAGGAAAAGTCAAAATTCCATGTAAGTTATGCGAAGGGGACTATACCCTTCCCTGTTGCCCTTTTTTGGATGAAGCCAAAGGAGTCTTACATAACCGTCCTGCTTCACCACAGCGACTTCCACCTGGATACAAGAAGTTGTCCCCAAGTCCTTTACTAGTTGAAAATCTAACTGATATAACTCAACTGTCAGTCGAAACACCTATCATTGAAAGTGAATCTTCTGAGTCCATACTGGACCAAAGTCAATAGGTCGAGATGGCAGTCAACCTAGTTTTATCTTCAGAAGAACATACCCTTCCCGAAGAGAGTGTGAACGATACCATTCAAATTCTTTTCATTATTTCAGAGTCTAATGAACTAGGAGGCAATCCACCCATTCCTTCACAGCAGGAAGAGAGTCCCCCAATTCTTGCTACTCAAGGGGTTAATTCAACCGCTTATTTGGTACCCCATCCAAGCAGTCTAGTCACTTCCTTTGATTGGAATTAACTAGCAAAATCTTGCCTTCCTTCTAATGTACCATTCCAGGTCATAGTACAAGTTTACAAAATGATCGTGTCTGGCACTATCATAGATGAAGGGGCTTCAGTGAGTATCCTTTCCTCAACTGCTTGGAAAGCGCTTGGTTCGCCATCGCTTATGCCTGCTACACAAAATTTGTCAAGCTTTAACAAAGGAACCAGTCGAATGTTAGGGATCCTTCCTTCCATCCACCTGATTGTCAGGAATAGTCCCGTGAATGTAACGAAGCTTAGGGGGCATGCACCCTTGTCTATTTTGAGATGAACCCAGCTAAAAAGATAAGTTTCCTTGTAGGTTATGTGATTGGAAGTGCAATCCCACACCATTCACCTTTGTCCACTATGTGGATAAAGCCATGGAAGTGTTTTGTTACTGTGTTTTCCAAGGAAGTGTTTTATCTAATCGCTGACAAAAACCATCGTGGTTAATCACAGTAATTTCCATATGGTTACTGGAGACTCTCCTTTTCTCGATGCCTGGGGGCATGCAAACCTTTTTATGTAAACTAAAAACGACAAATTTCATTTTTTTAGCTTTTTAGATTTTTAGTTTTTAAACTTCTTAGGTTAGGTGATTGGTTCTACACACCATTCACTTTTGTCTGTGCCACAGAGGAAGCAAAGGAAGTGTTTTGTCTAGCTTCTGATGAAACTATCCTTCCTAACCTTAGTAGTTCCTTAGTTTTCTATCTTTTTTAGCTTTTTAGTTTTGTCATTTCTAGCTTACGTAAAAATAACAATGAGCAATGTTATCGCATGGTTCAAGCTCGTTAAAAAATAAACCTACCACCTTGAGCATATGTTATCCCATGGTTCAAGCTCATTAAAAAATGAACTGGGCTATCAGCAATGTTTCGGCAAGGTTCAATCTCGTTAAAAAATAAACTCGCCACTGAGCATATGTTCCCCCAGAGTTCAAGCTCGTTAAAAAATGAACCCACCTTCGGTAAATAACCTTTGTGATCGCCATTATATCAGCCTTTTGAGCCTTGGTTGTGTTCCTTCCATCACCTCCATTCTTTTGGCCAATCATACGCTTCCACTTGATTGTTTACCTTTTTGAGGAACAACTGCGACGAGTGGTCCTATTAGCCACCCTCTTCACATCACCATGTTTTGAGAAGTTCCAAGATTACCCGGAACCATTAGCTACCCTAAACGCCACTCGTTCCTAAAAAACGAGTCTCCTTTAAACTCTTTTCAAACTCATTAAATATGAAAAGATTTTCGAGCTATTGGTCTTTCCAGCTCGTTAAAGTGATTGGAAGTGCCACCCCTCCTGTATATTTTAATCTTTTTCGGACCTGGGGGATTATCTCATGAAAAAGTTCGAGCGCTTGTCTTTTCGGCTCACTAAAATTATCGAAAAATCATCCCTTTTGTATTATTTTATCCTTTTTCAGACTCAAGGGATTATGCTACAAAAAAGAATTGCTGGAGTTTCCTTTTCGTCCCTTTTCAAACTCTCTAAACATGAAAAGGACCAAGTTATCCTTGTCGTTAAACTCGTTAAAACAATAGCAACAAACTTTTCCACCAAGACAAGAACGAGTTTCACTGTCGCTAGGCTCGCTAAAACATATTGACAGGTTTGCCCGAAGGGAAAATTATAGAACAATCATATGTTATCCTCCTCAAGCTTGACAAAATTAAATAGGTATTGATCAGCAATGACTGGGGAAAAAGGGAAGAAAACTTGAAGAATTTTATTGGTAGCAAGTCGATTTTGAACATGACACTTTCACTCCATCACCATGATTGAGTCGGGTTGGGTTATTTCGTTCACTGGTCACATCACCATTGGTCCTCCATACCATCCATATTTTGGGGTTAATGCCTCATCCGCTGCAATACCTTCACCCTCCGTTTTTCATGATCGCCATTCCTGAACCTTGTGTCGTCAGATCATTTTCACCTCCAGAAAATCATTTGCTTCATTTCGTGTTGTAGATGTGGGATGCATTAAGGCCCTCCTATGACGGGTCACTTCTTGTCGACATCAGCTCATTATCCAAGAAGTTGACTTAGAAACAACGCTTTCAGTACTTTGAATCTTGCATGCCTCAATGTCAAGTTTCTCATTTTCGACGACAGGTTGACATCAAAGACCTTCGACCGAAAGATTTTGCATGGTGTTCGACATCAGATCATATATTCGCACCACGTGAATTGTACTGTAGTACCTTGAGGATCATTATCATTATCAGTGATTCCTCTCGCGTATGTTAACACCTTACAATATTAGCTGGTAATGAGGCGATGTCTTTCCATGTTCGACTTTAAGACATCTTTTCATATGGATCAACTTGTACATCGGGCGAAGATTGAACGAGTTTGAAGACCCCGGATCTAGTTTCATCCATACAGGTTGTGATATATTCAGGAATATAAAGACATCAAATGTACACAGAAGCTGCACAAATGGTCATCCAAGCCAAGGATGATGGCTCTCCATATGAAGAATCACCAGTCTACAACAGCAGACGGTTATCTGTTCTATGTACATGAAAATGAATTTATAAAGCTAAGCATGGGAATGGCCACCTCAGCTAGATCATGAAAATAATATAATGATGATGTATTTTATTGTATCTTATACAGGTCACCTTCCAGTTTGATTACCTCGGATCCTCATGATAAAGCATTTCACCTGACATCAAAAGATTTACGACTTCATGCTTTAGGGGCCAACTGTTTAGACATATTTGGGCACTTCAACCCCAATCTTATATGTTGATAAACTAGGTCTCTTTAGCCCCTAAAAGTGTTGTTTCTTACCCTAAAGGATCAAGGTCAACTAATTACATCATTCCCCAGAAATTCCACCTAAAAAACCACTCAGAACTAGCCAAAACTGGACCATACTGACTACTCCACTGTCAGGGTGCGATGCATACTAACTTCTACACTAGCCAGGTGCGATGCATACTGAAGAAGCCTTCTGTGGGGTGCAATGAGCGAGAATGGACAAATGTCTGAGACAATTTACTAAGTGGATGCTCATAGAATCTTCTAGAAACTTCTCCTATGACACTTGCCTCTTTGAATTCACCCAAGGATGAGTAACAGATCCAAGAAATATCCAAGTGGAACCAAGAACAACAAGTGGAATGACACTAATCAAAAACCCAGATATGACTCACACCCTTGCAGACATCTATAAATGGATCCCTCATCTGAGAGATCTTAAGGCTGGAATTTTGTAATTTGCAAGGAAGTGTTGATAGTTTGTATCTAAGAAAGAGTATTGTATTGTTGGGTGATCTTTTTCTCATGAGGTGAAGAGGGCTTTGATGCTGGGAGGATGATGCTGGATCATACAGCTGGGTTGTAATTCTCCCTTCTATTTTAATAAAGTTCTTTGATTTTTCCTCCATACAATCATCTATTTATGAATGTTGTTATTTGTGAATGCCATTGTATGTTCATTGTATTTCGGATTCTGCAATGCTTATGATATAATAGATCAAGATGCTTTGATGGTGTTTTGTTACTTTGTCTCTACAGGTATTCTCTAGGCGGGATAAGTAGGAGAGGAGTTGCAAGCTCTGTCGAAAGGGAGAGAGATCAAGCAAGGAGTTAAGCGGAATATCCAGGTTGGTTCCTTTGCCTCTCTCTTATCTATCATACATAAAGGAAATCCCAAATTGCTTCGATTGTTTGTTTCTAGGATAGCTGCCAATCCTAGAGGGCTAGTAGATCGAAAAGACACTAGTTTTCCTGGAAACAATGTCTTAGTTTTGAGATTTTTAAATATTTGTCTCTTTGTTATTTTATGAAAAGGCTCACAGTTTCATCTCTTCTTGGACTAAGAATTCACATCTCTTTCTAGCACTAGCACTCGCATCTCTTATTTTCACAGGACTATCAGATAATTTCTTATTTCCACAGAACTCTCACTCTACGACCTTCATTCTTCTTCTCTTTGTATGACATTACTTAAGGGATTTTGTCTTTCTCTTTGTTAGATATGGATTCACTTTTGGTTTCTTTATGCTTGGATTTACATCATTGTAATGCTCTCGGTCTTCGAATGTTGTTATCACTCCTTTTATATCAATCTTGTAATTTTGAAATAGTATTTGGTCTCGTTCCCGAATCAATGTATATGGCACAGGTTTCCATTTATGGTCTCACATTGATAAAAGACACAGGTCTCGCATTTCTTGTATATGGCACAGGTCTCTTATGGAATTGTGGCATGGGTCTCATATCCTTGTGTTTTGTCTCATATCTCTGCATGTAGTAAGACAATGATCACGCTTGGGACTATCCTCACTATAATAGCTATGTATGGGAGAGTATTACTATATGGTCTTGATTCATTAGTCAGAGTCTCAACATCACTGTAATCACATGTGATCCCACCTGTCTCAATCTTTCACTTGTCTTTTTGCATAATAATAATACTTTATGACTTCCGCATTTGCACAATAAATTGTATAGAGACTTTTGATCTCTTTCATATGATCTTAACAATCTCACTGTGGAATTTTAAATTCTGTTTTGAAACCCTATTTTATATATGGTATCCCTATGTCTCGTATCACAATAGTTTATCTCATAACAGTATTATTCTCAATCTCATATCAGTAATATGATTTGTCTCAGTACTATGTTAATATAATCACAGTTGTATGGATGGCCTTCATTTTCATCGTAGTTATGACTTCACTGGCAACACAGTTAAGACTTGTTTGGCATCATAGTGGTATGACATCTCAATTTTATGGCATTACAGTATGGTATGGCATCATATCTTGATACGACATCTTTGACTCTAAGAAATCGACCTTGTCAATAATATTTGGTATCAAGATATTCTAGACAGAGATCAGTAACCAAAAATGTCATAGTAACAGCTTTCTTTGTTCATTGGATGTCAATTCACAAATAAAATTATGAACTGACATCTATTGACTCTAGGAAATTAGATATATACTTTGTATCTTAGTTGAAAATTTGATGAAATCTAATAGAAGAATAAGAATTTAATTCTAGGTTTTCCCCCTTGTGGAGTTTACTCGTGGTCTCCGACCAATCCTAGTGTCTCTATGTGTGAATGCTTTTATTTTTATGTTCTGTTTATTTCCACTGCATTGTTATTGATATTGTTCTTTAGACTACATAATTGCATATGAAGTAAAAATGTTGAAATGTTTAGGGGTGAATTCAATAAATGATGTAATGTAATTATCAAAGAAAAGAACAATATAACCCTAAAACAAAATTAACATGGAATCAAAGTTCGGATGAAGAAAAAATTCATTCAGATCACCCCTATGAAGATACCTATGTCAGATAGAAGTGAAGATGGCAGAGACCTAAAAGAAAGCTAGGGTTTGAAGGAAACCTTAGGTAGTCTTGTTCTGACAAGTGAAGTTAGGGCTTGATAGATAGTCATGAGGTTAGGGAATGGAATAAACCCCTCGAGTATGGCCTAGATATTCTAACATGATTCTGGCACCTATGACAGATTCAATGTAACCCTAGATGGGTTGAAGATGATACGTTTGAGCCTTGTTGCTGATAAAGTTGATTGATGATGCCAAGTTAAGGCATCTCCTTTCTTGACGATAGATATATTGTTGATGTCTTGTCATACTTTATGATTTAATGATTCTACTTAAGTCATCATCGATATGAAGATGATGGACTATAATTACTCCTGAACATAGAATCAAGAGGGAGCTCATCACTTCCTTCAATCCTCATTAAAGATAAGTACCTTCTATTTTTATGTTATGATACTGATTTATTTTGATTATTACTTATCCTCCCTGCTTAGATATTTGAGTATTTATAACCTCCTGATGAATATTTTATTAGTTGATCCTTCTTAAGGATAATTTGGATGCTAGATGGTGCAGGAAGAATAAGTTGGTGCAGGAACAAGATGAAAGCTAATATAGGAAAGAGGAAGCTAGATAAATATGCAAGCTCTATGATTGCCAATGACAAAGCATATATGTTATCTGAATGCTACAAGTTTATAAATGTATTTGAATATTACAAGGTAAGTATAGTATATTGTTTCAGTTTAGATACCTTGTTGAATGGCAAGTTAAGCCTTAAGGTATGACAAGAATATCACCCTCATAGTGACTTGATTCATACATACCAATCACATTCATATGAAAGTAATTTTGATTTCTAGTGCATGAGATATATTGGTGCATTTTATAGTAACATCTAATATGATCTCTTTGATATTTGGTAAGCATATGACATGTCATGTGACCTTGTTGGATATCATGATTTTGTCTAAGATAAATCAAGGCTATAAACATTAATTTTTGATATATGATGATTTTCTACTATGGTAACCCTAATAGATATAGGTGGTTGTAAGATGAATACTCAATATCCTCTTCTTGTTATTCTTGATCAAATTTTGGTAAGTTGTAATAGTTATGATGATGTATCAAATGGAAGCCCTAACTCGATGGTGTTATTACTTTGATAAAATATGTTTGTGTAAATGTTGTGATACACTTGTCAGTTGCCCTAATTGTATGACACTAACCCTTGACAAATGTTTTATGACATGCTCATATGTGATAGTGAAACAATTGATGGTGACTTATCATGATTTTGATATCTATATCTCTACATATATATATATATATATATATATATATATATATATATATATATATATATGAACCTTATATAGTTTGTCTCTATGATCTGAAAGTTTTGTTGATACATGACATACGTTAGATAGGTTGATGACTTGATTGATGATGAGTGAAGAAGCTTCCCATTCAGAGGGATAGATCCTTGATGAGACCCCAACATCCACTATTTATTATTTATTTGTGGTGGCTGATTAGAAGTCCCATGAGTGCATAATGAAGCAATGAACATCTTATGTTATTTTTTATTATTATTGAGCTAACAGTGCTTTGCTGACAAGAATGATTTATTCCATGCAGCACCAAGATCCACCTATCATATAGAAGTGTTTTTATGGCATTTTGGATTTCATTGATGGATTATTGTTATTGGATTAGATGGATCTATGTATTCACTCTGAGTTATACATAGATGATTGTATATCATTGGAACACAGTTTTCATAAGAAATATTGTTATATGAAGCTTGTGATTGTTGTCTCCCTGCATGAGATGGAGAAAAGATTAATATGGTATTCATTTATTTGTTATATATTTTCTCTAATGTTTGATTTCCTATATGAACATAAATATAGAGAATTGTTTCTCTCGGTAATGTATGAGGAAGTGTGATTGAACTCTCCAGTAAGTTGTTTGAGTCGATATTGGATACGAGCACTTTGATATTTTTTTTATCTTCATAGAGTGGCATGGATTGATGGATGTAACCCTCCTAGGCAAGGACCTGAGCTACGGTGAGGACACTAACATAGCTCTTCCCCCTTATCTGAGCTTCCAAGGTGAGGAATTGAGTCGAAGATCTCTTGGGGTTGAGGAAACTCTAGAAAATAGTTGTGTGATCCCTACTTTTGCAATAGGTCAGGTATCTCCCTTATTGTCACCCTTAGGGTGTGCGTGATCCTTGTCCATTTTGACAAGTCGGGTATTTGTTTAAGAATGTAACTAGTATTGGTCTTCACTATTGTACTTGTCAAAAGAAATTTTATTTTTAAATAAAATGACTTATTAAAGAATGGATTTCATGTTTGGGTCAATGTTTTCTAGGTCAAATCCTCTATTGATGGCCTCTACATTTTGTCTTAAGTCATTAGATTCATTGTAATTTATATTAGACCCTTCTTCGGATTTTGTATCATGTAAAAAGGATTATTTTTTAGTCAAAAAGGTTATTTGTCATCTCCACACCAAGTCGGCCCAATCCCCATGAAGTAGGCCTACATTAGGGGAATTCAACCCAGTATAAAGGCTATATACAGAGAGGTAGTTTGACCGATTTGGAGCACTAACTAAACAAGTTTGATCTACAAGGAAGAGAAGTGGAAAAAGAGAGCGAAGTGGTTGGAGAAGGATGAAAGAAGCTAGCAAGACCTAGAATGATTTCTTGGGCTATCTATATCTCACACGTGCAAATTTTCTAGGTAGTTGCTGGGGTCGAAATTCTGAATCTACTACAAGTCCAAAATTTTGTACCTGGGGGGCTGAAATTTTAGATTTTAGATGCTACTAGGAAAGTGTCACTTTGATAATTTTACAAGGATCATTTATTGGAAGCAATCGTTGACTTGGTGATTGGAGGAGATCTTTATCTAGGTATAAAGGGTCTTGGATTGTCTCATATTGATTTGAATCTACTAGTGGAAGAGTTGGATTGGGTTTTCAGCTTGAAGGGGCTTTTCCATGGTTGAGTGCCTACATATTATGTTTCTTGTTCTTATGATTTTCATATACATATAATTTGGTAATTTCTTGATGAAAGATAATTTAATAAAGAAGTAAAAGAATCCAACATAATTCACAAGTAATTATCAAGAAAGAGAAATCAAACCCTAATTCCCATAAGAATTGATTTCCCAATAGTATCTCCTGCTATCTTGGTCTAGCGGAGTATACTCCAATTGCTATCATACCCAAAAATTGGGCTTGTTGGGATTGTCCCTCCCCATTTGGCCAATAGGTTGAGCAGGCTTGGGGGTGTGTGATGCTTACCTTTGTTAAGTTGAGTATCTCACCCAAGCTCGAATTATGATGTAGGTGTTCTACCACTTAACTCTTTATGGTCATTTTGGGAAGATCATAACATAATATGATAGGCATGATCCTTACAATTCATTGTAAGTGGTATCCCCCCTATTATCACTAGATAGTAGGATAGGCATGATCCTTACCTCATAATTTAAGTGGCATCCCTCCTATTTTCTATGGATTTCGGGTGGTAGCGTTGGGCTCCCTGATGTGGTTCCAAGTTGAGAAAGACTCCTTAATTTTGTTCCGGGTTGAGCTTAGCTCTCCTATGTTGTTTTGGGTTGAGTTGGTATCCCTTATGAGGTTAGTTAATTATTCCTCAGATTTGATACTTTTCATCAGATGGAGATCAGATGGAGATGAGCAAGATGAGTCAAGACAATATATGACTTGATGACTATGACAATTCTATTTCATATGATCACATTGATTATTGGATATAGTATGGAACTCTATTTCTTCCCTATGATGACTATTTGGGTTCACATGGACTCCCCTGTGATTCTTCTTCTTCTTCTTATTCTTTAGATCGAGATTGTTCAGCTGATGATCAAAGGACTAAATGTGATGAGATGGATATTTTGTTGATATATCTTAGATGGATTTCATGATATTTGACATGTAGATTAATAGGGTTTGAGGATTGATCTCCCCTACTATTGATTTTTCATTCTTCTTATTCTATGAGATGGGATCTAATGTTAATGCATCTTCCTAGCCTCTTACACTGAGTCATGTAATCCAATATGAGATTGTTCCAAGACAGAGTAGGGAAGAATAGAGATGAGACGAGGCTTAATGATGAAAATAAAAAATTTCTCCCTAGCTAATAGGGAGTGTTAATTTTTGGAATCCAAGGAGAAATTTCCTAGTTCTTTGTATTGTATAAAGAAGAATTTCATTATGTCTACTACAATTGGTTGGAGGGGAAAATATTAATTTGAAAAATTGTATAGGTCAACTTAAAATAAGTTCATTCTGGCTTCCTCCAAGGGACGTGGCCCTTTGTCAACAACAAATATCTATAAATACTACTCAATTAGATTTATGTCAAAAGGAAATTCGAATGGCATGTCTTGGTTTTGAGACTTTTCACTATTTGTCTCTTTGTAATTTTACGAAAAGGCTTAGGGTTTTGCATCTCCTCCTCGATCAAGAATTTACATCTCTTTCTCGCATACGGACTCACATCTCTTATTCTGATAGGACTCTTAGATAATTTCTTATTGCCAAAGAACTCTCACTCTATGACCTTTGTTCCTCTTATCTCTATATGACATTGCTTAATGGACGTGTTCTTTCTCTCCATTGGATATGGATTCACTTTTGGTTTCTCTATGATTGGACTTGCATCATTGTAATTCTCTTGAGCTTAGAATGTTGCTATCACTCCTTGTGTATCAATATCGCATCTCTAAAATAGTATTTGGTATCGTTCTTGAATCATTGTATATGGAAGAAGCTTCCATTTATGGTCTCACATTGATATAAAACATGGGCCTCTCATTTCTTATATATGGCATAGGTCTCGCTTATGGCACTATGGCACAGTCTCATATCCATGTGTTTGTTCTCGTATCTCTGCATTTAGTAATACAATGATAATGCTTTGGAATGTCCTCACTATAATAGTTATGTATGGGAGAGTATTACTATATGGTCTCGATTCACTATTCAAAGTATCATCATCACTGTAATCACATGTGATCCCACCTATCTTGGTATTTCACTTCTCTTTTTGCATCACTATAATACTTGATGACCTCTTCATTTGAACAATAAATTGTATAGATACATTCAATCTCTTTCATATGTTCTGAAAAAACTCACTGCGTCATTTTACTCTATGTTTTGAAACCATGTTGTATATATGGCATCACTATGTCTTGTCTCACAATAGTTTATCTCACAACAATATTACAATCACTCTCATATCAGTAGTATGGTTTCTCTCAGCACTACATTAATCCAATCACAATTGTGTGTATGGACTTCATTGGCATCTTACTTATGACTTCACAGACATCACATTTAAGACCTGTATGGCATCACTGTGTTATGACATATCATTTGTGTGGCATTACAGTATGGTATGGCATCATGTGTAAAAAACTATGGCCTCATATTTTGATATGACATATTTGAATCTAAGCAATGGACCTTCTCAATGATATTTGGTATCAAGATATTCTAGATAGAGATAAGTAGCAAAAATTTTCATAGTAACAGCTTTCTTTGTTCATTGGATGTCAATTCACAAATGAAATTGTGAACTAACATGGATTGACTCTAGGAAATTATATATGTATTTTTTATATCAGTTGAACAATTGATGAAATCTAATAGAATAATAAGAGTTAAATTTTGGGTTTTCCTATTTGTGGGGTTTTCTCCTAGTCTCTGACCAATCTTGGTGTCTTTATTTGTGAATTATTTTCTTCTTATGTTTCTTTTATTTTTGTTGCATTGTTGTTGATATTGTTTTTTAGATTACATAATTGCATATGAAGTAATAATGTTAAAATATTGAGGGGTGAATTCAATGTAATGCAGTTATCAAGGGAAAGAACAATATAGCCCTAAGAGAAAATTAACATGGAACCAGAGTTGGGATGAAGAAAAAAATCATTGAGATCAGCCCTAAGAATACACCTATGTCAGAGAGAAGTGAAGATGGTGGAGACCTAAAAGAAAGTTAGGGTTTGAAGGAAAACATAGGAAACATTGTTCTAACGAGTGAAGTTATGGATTGATAGATAGTCATGATGTTAGGGTTTAGAATAAACCCCTGGAGTATGGCCTTGATATTCTAGCATGATTTTGGCACCTATGACAAATTCAATGTAACCCTAGATGGGTTGAAAATGATATATTTGAGCCAGGCTGCTAATAAATCGATTGGTGATTCCAAGTTGAGGAGTCTCCTCTCTTGACGATATATATATGTTTGATGTCTTATGGTACTTTATGATTTAAGTATTTTGCTGAGGGAATCATCAATATGAAAATGATGGACTATAGTGACTCTTGAAGATTGAATCAAGAAGGAGTTGATCACTAACTTTAATCCTCACTAAAGATAAGTAACTTCTAGATTTATATAATGAAACTGATTTATTTTGATTGTTACTTATCCTCCATGCTTGGATATTTGAGTATTTCTAACCTCCTGATGAAGATGTGATTAGTTTATCCTTCTTAAGGATCATTTGGATGCTAGTTGTTGCAGGAAGAAGAAGTTGGTGTAGGAACAGGATGAAAGTTGGTACATGAAAGAGGAAGCTAGAGCAATATGTAAACTCTACTACTACCAATGACAAAGCATATATGTTATTCGAATGCTACAAGGTGATAAAGTTATCTGAATATTACGAGGTATGTATACTATATTGTTTTAGTTTAGCTGCAATGTTGGATGGGAAGATAAGACTTGAGGAATGACAAGAATATCACCCTCATAGATGACTTGATTCATGCATGCCAGTCACATGCATATGAAAGTAAGTTTGATTTCTAGTACATGTGATATATTGGTGCATTTTATAGTAACAGCTAATATGATCTCTCTGATATTTGGCAAGCATTTGACCTATCATTTGACTTCTTATTGGATATCATGATTTTGTCTAAGATAAAGCAAGGATTGAAACATTAATTTTTGATATATAATAATTTGATACTATGGTTGTTGACTTTTTAGTAGCTTTGGAGGTACTCCAAGCCCTTGGGCTCAGGGTTTGGAGGTTGGAGCGCCACAAAAGTCAATTGTGGGCTTGGAACCCAAGGTTGGGGTTTTGTGTCCATTTATGTTTGGGCCAAAACCATGGAGCATTGATCCAAAATGGATTCAGTTTTACCTCTACATCAAAAGTCTTCAAATGTAGGTGAAACTAGGCTCAAGTCAAAGTGCTCATTAATACGAAACCCGTGGTGCAAACGATGCATAAATCCGAGTCTGGATGAAGAAATTAGATCTAATCAAAGATTTAGGTCAAAAGTCAATTCCTACGTCAACAGGACATGTAGCAACCTGGGAATGAGTCACAGGTTCTAGATGATGTCAGTAGAGAAGGAATGGAATATGTGTGATTCGTTCACACCACAGTCATTGGATCATCCAATCAAAGGAGATCAATGCATATCACATCGCGACATGCAAGCAGGTTATCCTTGAAAATGGATGCGATGAGGTTATTCAAAAGAAGTTAAACTTCTTTGAGTTCTGGTAGGAAAGTGGTAAACCATTTCTCATGTGCCTCAAATGCTGGAAATGGTTTTTCAGAAATCTATGTGATTCCACTCAGCAGTCGACACGTAGCATCTCGAAATAGCTTTTCTCACATGCTTTCAGAGAATTAACTGACGTGCTAGTTGGAGCGCGAGATTGCGCAATAGCTATCGGATCAAGAAGGACAGATCGACAATGTAGATCATCCGGATTAGTTGACGAGTGGGACATGATAATTTTTGGATCGCTTGGTATTGGGATCTATGTTGGGAAAAGGTCGAGCGGTCGGGGTCAACTCCATGCCCATTGGTCCTTTAGTTTATCCTCTATTTTTAATGTAATCATATTATTCTGTGTTTATTGCAGTTTGTAACTAAACATGGTATATCAATACCATATCACCAAAAAATTAATAGAGTGTGGTTTTGAACCATTCTAGGGGTCTTGAGGTCATAGTGGCCAAGTACGGTCAAGTGTATACTCGTTTTGACTTGAAAACTCGAGCTGAACATAGCGGTGAGATCCATTTTCGTGTTTGAGTCTCCGTTTTTGAGCTCACACCTGTAACAAAAATTTGAAGACATAATAGAGAGGTCAGCATTGGAAGTGAAAGGACTAGGAGACGTAGCCAGGAAGTCTGGTGAACTCCTTTATTAAATTTGGTTGTTTTGATGTGTTTGAATGTGTTTTCTAATTTTTTAAGTGTTTATGTTATTCGCAATATTTTCGATCCATTGCACTAAGTAACATAGGCAACTTCACACATAGTCTATAATACCTTTTTCATTAACGGATCAAGTGGTATCAGAGCAGTAAGGTTTTTAAAGGTTTGACAAGTTTGTGTGGAGATTTGAATGCTTACTAGGTTGAGGCTCAGACAAGGTGAAGGAGAACTTGTTGAGGAAAATCCATAAATTGGAAGAGTCTTTTCACAAAGAAGGATGGCAGATGAAACTCCACTTGGGTTAGAATCCCAATTCTTGGATAGTTTCATGATGATACCTTCAATGGTGGAAGAGATGTATAATGAGTTTAAAAAGGGTAAAGGTGGAGAAGGCACTTCATCACCTAAACCAGACAAAGGAACAGAGGAACCTTTTCTTTTTGTTCCTCCAGATAAAGAAGATAAAGTAAAAGGAGGAATGCTTCCTCCACCATCTCCTCCATCATCACCATCATCATCTTCATCATCATCTTCTTCTCATAAGACTAGTTCTTCTAAGAAGAAGAAAAAGAAATCCTCTTTGATCAAATTAGATGTAAAATTTGACTTTCCAATTTATGATGGAGAACTTAATGTTGAAAAGTTTGATAATTGGATAAGACAAATTGATGTATATTGTAGGGTGTAGAAAGTTGAGTCAGAAAGGAAGAAGAACCAGCTTGCTAGCCTTCGACGTGGAGGAACCGCACATGTATGGTGGGAAGGCAAGACACAAGCAAGTCTCCAAAAGCATGGTAAAATCGTTTCAACTTGGAATGAATTTATTTCTGCCATTAAAAAAAAAAATTATCCTTTGGCTTATATGCAATAAGCAATGATGAGTTGGCAAACACTATATCAATTAAAAGGTAAAAGTGTTCAAAGTTATACTCAGGAATTACATAAGAGAGCTTTAACATTAGGCATATCATTGGACTCACCAGAGACATTGTTAAAATACATAGGTGGTCTTCATAGTTATTTGAGGCATACTATACTTATGTTTAATCCAACTAGCTTAGATGATGTATCAGTTCAAACAACTCATCTAGAAGCTAGAGGTAAAAATGTAACCCAATATGTTGGAAAATCATCCAAACCTATTGAAAGCAAGAGTAAAGGAAAGAAGAAACTGAAATGGAAGGAGAGGAAAAAAACATTGTAAAGAAGGACAAGCCTTCATGCACTCATTGTAAAAAGGAAGGACACGATGAGGCACACTGCTGGTCTTTGCATCCAAAATTGAAGCCTAAGAAGTTTGGGAGTAAAGAACAAAAGAATGTTGTTGTTGTTTAGAAGGACTTGGGATCATATTCAGGTGACGAGACAATGGTTACAGCTACAGATATAAAAGGTACAGATTCTAAAGCATCTACAAGTAATTCTTCGCATTTTGTTGATAATGATAATGATGAGAGGAAAATAAATGAGCTATTTCATATTATAGTCATTTCCAAGCATACTAAAATTGATACTTTATTTGATAGTGGGTCACAAGTTAATTTGATTTCTGAAGCAATTGTAAAGAAGTTGGGTCTAGGAACAAAACCTCATAAAAAGCCATATCCATTAGGTTGGGTGTGTGATAAAACTACAAGTTACGAAACAATGTAAAGTCAATTTTGCTATTGGGTCAAAGTTTGTAGATGAGGTTGAATTAGACATAGTCCCATTGGACATATGTGGAATTGTATTAGGAAGTCCATACTTGTACGATAGAAATGTTATCTTCTATTGAACTGGAAATAAGTATCAACTCACTAAGAATGGAACTGAATATATTGTAAGGGTTCATAAACTCAAAGATAACTTCTCTCTCATAAATTCAGGACAAATGAAAAGAATTGTAAATTCAAGTAAGAAATTTTTACTTATGATTGTAAAAGAAAAGGATATTGATAAATATGATGCATTCCAAGGCTGTAATCCTAAACAAAAAGAAGATCTAGTTAAAGTTTTTTCCGATTATGATATTTTGTTTCAAGAGCCTAAAGGGTTTCCACCCAAGCAAGAGATAGAACATGAGATTTATTTGCAGCAAGATGCTCCACTACCTAACATTGGAATGTATAGGTTATCATCTCTAGAGAATGCAGATATAAAGAATCAAGTACAAGAGTTGCTCGATCAAGGGTTTATTCGACCAAGAACATCACTATGCAGATCACCTATTGTGTTAGTGCAAAAGAAAGACAGTTCATGGAGAATGTGCATTGATTTTAGAGCATTAAATAAAATCACAATAAAGAATTGTTATCCTCTTCCTCATATTGATGATTTGCTGGATCAGTTAAAAGATGCAGTTTACTTCTCTAAATTGGACTTGCGAAGCGGCTACCATCATATCAGAGTTGCAGAACAGGATGTATGGAAGATTGTTTTCAAAACGAAGCAAGGAATCTATGAATGGTTTCTTATGCCTTTTGGCTTAACTAACGCTCCAGCTACGTTCATGCGAGTCATGAATGATGTATTTAGACCATTTATTGATGATTTTGTAATAGTATATTTGGATGATATTCTTGTTTTTAGTAGAACGTGGTATGAACATGTAAAACATGTAAAGCAGATTTCAGATGTTTTGAAAAGAGAAAATCTCTATGTAAAACTGTCAAAATGTGAATTTGGAAGAACATCTTTGAATTATTTGGGTTATATTGTAGGGGGTGGTGAATTGAAGATAGATCCTTCTGAGGTCGAAGTCATTATAAATTGGCCTAAGCCCAATACTGCTACAGAAGTTAGAAGTTTCTTAGGGGTAGCGCAATATTGGAGAAAGTTTATTGCTAACTTTTCTTTGATTGTAGCTCCTTTACATGCTTTGACAAGTGTGAAACAGGTGTTTCAGTGGGGAGGCAAACAGCAGAAATCCTTCAACGCATTGAAAGAAAGGACTAGTACAACACCAGTACTAGCACTGCCAGATCTTCAGCATCCATTTGAGATTGGGAAAGATGCAAGTGAATATGCCATGGGGGCAATGTTGATGCAACATAGAAAGCCTATATGCTTTCATTCTCAGACATTTACATCAGCAGTAATTAACTATCCTACATATGATAAAGAATTGTATGCATTAGTTTAGAGTGTTAAAAAGTGGAAACATTACATAATGGGTAAAGAAACAATCATACATACAGATCATCAACCACTTCAGTATTTACACTCACAAACTAAACTGCAACAATCATGACATTACAGGTGGATGGGTTTTCTACAGCAATTTCATCTTGTTATCAGATATAAGAAAGGCACACATAATAAGGTTGTAGACATGTTATCAAGACCAATTATAAATGCATCCAAAATACTTAAGCATAATTCAATAATTCATGAAAGTTACATTGAACAATATGCTCAAGACACAGATTTTAAGGATGTATATGCAACTTTAAGTCATGGAAAGCAGGTAGAAGAATTGGATTATTACATAAAGGACAAACTCTTATATCATTTGGGAAAGTTATGCATTCCACAAACTGAAAGAGTTAATACAATTCGAGAAGAACATACTTCTCTCATATTAGGTCATTTTGGTGTAAGTAAAACAGTTGCACAATTACAAAGATTCTTCTATTGGCCACGAATGAATGAGACAATTTCTAGATATATTAAAGGATATACTATGTGTGCTACAAGCAAGCCAAGTAATAGAAAATTAGGTTTGTATACTCCACTTCCAATTCCTTCTCGTCCTTGGGAAAGTGTTTCCATGGATTTTGTTGGGGGATTGCCAAAGTCTAGAAAGGGTAATGATTATTTGTATGTAGTTGTGTATAGGTTCAGTAAGATGTGTATTTTGACACCATGTAATAAATAGGTCACAGCTGAACAAACTACAAAGTTGTTCTTTCAAAATGTATGGATTCATTTTGGGTTACCCACTTCTATTGTATCTGATCAAGATTCTCGATTTGTTGGGAAATTTTGGTCAAGTTTATGGGACTTAATGGACACAGAGTTAAAGAAGAGCACAACATTCCATCCACAAACAGATGTTCAGACAGAAGTGCTCAAAAGTACAGTGATACAGTTGCTTAGGGGATATTGCAGCAAGCATCCCAAACTTTTGGATGAGCATTTGTGTTATGTGCAGCATGCTTACAACCATGAAAAACATTCTTCTACTCAGAGATCTCCTTTTGAGACTTGTTTTGGTTTTATACCAAAGTCTCCCTTGGATTTTGTCTTTGGTAAAGGCATAGCAGTTGATGGATGCAGTGATGTGGACAAAGCAACCATCTTCATTGAAAAAATCAAGGAAATTCAGCTGGCAGTACAGGGACAGCTAGAAAGAAGCCAAGCGAAGTATAAGGCGCAACATGACAAGCATCGAGTTGAGCATAGTTTTCAAGTTGGTGATCAAGTCTGGTTGTATATCAGCAAAGAAAGACTGCAAGGGGAAGGTAAAAAGTTGAAACCAATTAGATATGGTCCTTTCAAAATACTTGATAAAATTGGTGAAAATGCTTTCTGCCTAGATCTACCAACCTACATGCAAATCTACTCTGTCGTAAATGTTGAAAACTTGCGATTATATGAACCTTCATTGATTGAATATCCCGAAGAGCAAGGTCAGCTACCTTCCATTGAAGATCTATTGCCCGAGTATCTTGATGAGTTACAAGAGGACATAGTTCTTGACAGGATGATAAGAACTTCGCAAAGGGGAAATGTTGAGTATCTTCGATTTGGCCTCAAAGGTACAAATCCAAGTAAAGCACAATAGATAGAGATTGGAAAAGTGAGGGAACTTTATCCTCACTTACTCGATAGCTAAAACCAACTTTTGGTGGACCAAAAGCTTCTAGTGAGGAGGAGTGATCTAAAATGGATTCAGTTTTACCTCCAGATCAAAAGTCTTCAAATGCAAGTGAAACTAGGCTCAAGTCAAAGTGCTCATTAATACGAAACCCATGGTGCAAATAGCGCATAAATCTGAGTCCGGATGAAGAAATTAGAGCCAATCAAAGATTTGGGTCAAACGTCAATGCCTACATTAGCAGGATATGTGGCAACCCAAGAATGAGTCACAGGTTTTGGATGATGTCAGCAGAGAAGGAATGGCGTATGTGTGATTGGTTATGCCACAATTGTTGGATCATCTCATCAAAGGAGATTGACGCATATCGCGTCGAGACATGAAAGCAGGTTATCCTTGAAAACGAGCGTGATGAGGTTATTAAAAAGAAGTTAAAATTCTTTGAGTTCTGGCAAGAAAGCGGTAAATAGTTTCTTGCGTGCCTCAAAGGCTGGAAATGGTTTTTCAGAAATCTACATGATTCCACTTAGCGATCGACATGTAGCATCCCGAAACATCTTTTCTCGCATGCTTTCGAAGAATTAACTGACGTGCTAGTTGGAGCATGAGATTGTGCGACAGCCATCAGATCAAGTAGGACAGATCGACAGTGCAGATCGTCTAGATTATTTGATGAGTGGGACATGATAACCGTTGGATCGCTTGGTATCAGGATCTACGTCGGGAAAAGGCCAGATGGTCAGGGTCAACTCCATGCCCGTCGGTCCTTTGGTTTATCCTTTGTTTTTAATGTAATCGTATTATTCCGCGTTTATTGTAGTTTGTAACTAAACATGGTATATTAATACCATATCACCAAAAAAATTGACATAGTGTGGTTTTGAACCGTTCTAGGGGGTCTAGAGATCATAGTGGCCAAATACAGTTGAGTGTATACTTGTTTTGACTTGAAAACTCGAGCTGAACACAGCGATGAGACCCATTTTTGTGTTTTAGACTCTGTTTTTGAGCTCACATTTGTAACAGAAATTTGAAGACATAATAGAGAGGTCAGTATTGGAAGCGAAAGGACCAGGAGATGTAGCTAGGAAGTCTGGTGAACTCCTTTATTAAATTTGGTTGTGTTGATGTGTTTGAATGTGTTTTCTAATTATTTAACTGTTTATGTTATTCGCAATCTTTTCAATCTGTTGCACTAAGTAACATAGGCCACTTCACACATAGTCTATAATACCATTTTCATTAATGGATCAAGCATTTTAGACATGTGATGGATGGAAATGATAGAGGACATTGAGGAGAATCCAACACAATAAAAATTGTCAATATTCGAATTATCTTTAATGAGATATGATTTTTTGAAGATAATGATGGGTTTTTGGACAATAAAGTCATGTAGGCTTGAGCTAAACATGTCCAAAAGACACGTCTCTTGGAGAATTCGTGGAGACCTCATATTTCATATAAATATAAGGTGAGTTATAATCATTTTAGAATCTAAGAAGTGCAACAATTCATAGAATTCTCAACAAGACAGTCGATCTCAAGGAGGGTGGCTGAGATTGAAGAAGGAAGGTGGTTTGTGGTTTGTATACACCTATTTCAGGGGCTAAGGTTGAGCATGAGAAGGCCACGGGACTTAAGAGCTATTTTGGCAAGCTATACGTGGGTAATAGAGGTTGGCTTATCATTGTTTGAAGGGTCACAACCCTATTTTTATATGCATACTTGGTCACAGGCTTGTAATTTTGTTTTGTGAGGGTCGTAAGCCTTGAATAGGAAGCACGGGTGCCTTAAAGGGACAATGAGTGGAGTAGGACTTTGAGCATGGATAGGTTGCGGTCTTTAGAGGTCTATTGGACTGGTTATGTGGGGTAAAATAGTAGCTTATTGGGTGCCCTAACCAAAAGATAATCTACAACAGCATGTACATCCAGGTATGTTGACTTTATTGAGTGAAGATTGGATTGTTTGCTAGTTGGGTGGTGTCCAAGTGTGGACAAGTTGCAACCTGTAGGAGCCATGTGTTAGGGTTGACTTGGGTTTTTAGAAACCCTAACTAGGAGCACATTCTATGGTGGATTATTGACAGAGGTATTGGGCATCTTTGGATTGTTGGAGGGCAACATGTTGGTGTCCAAGAGTAGCCTTTGACAAGCAGTCATAAAGAGAGCTTGACAACTGAAGTTGGGTGAAGATTTGATCCTAATGTGTAGCTCTTTGATGGAAAAAAGAATCTACTATATTGGAAGGTGGATAGCTCATGTATTGGCCAACCTAGAGGATCAGATTGGATCATCCCGTGTTCATTGTAGCAGAAGTGACTTGCAGAAGTGATAAGTGGCAAGCCTCTTGGAGTCTCTATGTGTTGTTTCTTGATGGACTAAGGGGCATCTAGAGAGTAGAATGGAAGAGAAGGACTCGTAGGATGAGATATGACATAGATGTTGTGATTTTGCACTAGAGCAGTGAGATTGTCATTGTATCTTATATTCTTGTACTTGTGGATAATTGAGGGAAATTATCCCTTGTACAAGAGCCCTAGACTTTTTAAATATATGTTGATAATATAATGAAGTTGGGTTACACATATTATTGTTATTGGTATTATTGTGCATGTGATTGATTTAATGCATTATATTGTTCCGTTATGCTAAGTAGCTTTGTTGAGATTCTTGGTTTGGTAGCGTTAGAGATTTTAATATTCTATCATAGACACTAGGCTCATGGAAATTCAACATGGTATCATAGCCATGTTTGAGCTACTTTAGAAGACAATGAACCAAAGAGTGCACAATGAACTACAAATTAAGAGGGAGTTGTTCACATTGTAGGTGAAGCGCTCACTACAATGTCAAAGTTGCAGGTTGGTCTCCGGTATGAGGAAAGGTTGGAAGGGTTGTCCAACTATAGTCCTTGGAAGGAAAGGATCAAGTTGGTATTACAGGTGAATAGGATCTAGGAGTTTGCCAAGAAAGAGATCAATAAGACAATTGGCCCTAAGGAGCTGGAAGTGTATGAGGAATTGGATACGAGGACAAGGTTGATCATCCTAAATGGTGTGAAGGATCCCCTAATACCTAATTTGTCTAGGAAGAACTTTTCACATGAGATGTGGATGGCTCTTAAGAATTTGTTCTAGAATAAGAACAAGAACCGGGTACTAGTATTGGAGGATAAGTTGAAGTCTACCAATATGATATAGGGTGACAGAGTGACTTTATATCCAACAAGGCTATCTCAGGTAAAATATGAGCTTGCTTCCATCAGTGTGACTATTTAAAATTTAGATATTATGTGGATTGATTTGAAAGGGTTCACCGAGGAATGGAATCCCTTCATCAAGGGGATCGTTATCAGAGAGATGTTACCAGACTAGAATAGGTTGTAGGATGACTTCATTCAGGAATAGTTGTGAGATAAGGATCTTCATCCGAAGAAGAGGGCTTCAGATGATAGTTTGGAACTTGCAGCATGAATCAAGGGTAAGCAAAAGAAGGACTCAAGTAAATTCAATTGATTTAACTGTGGTGAGATGGGTCATTCTTTGTCGAGATGTACGATGAAGAAGAAGACTGGAGATGATGAGAGGAAGAAAAGAAATCAAGTCATTGGTGTTTCTGCTTCTGCTGATATAGATGCTCTCACCAAGAGCTTGGAGGAGGAGGACATGGACAGTGGTGTGTCGAAACTTATGACAGGATCACAGGAGGTATTCGAGACTCTAGCGGAGTGGGACTCAAATTTGCACATGGTGTTGAGAAACAAGTCAAAAGGAGATCTGAGGATCAGGAATTGTGCATTCAGGATGGAGATAGGCTGAGTGATGGGGGTCCAATATGTATTGCTTGTATTGGGACTCAGATATAATGTGATATATGTCTCAGTGATCAAGAAGAACGTGTTTTAGGTATTATTCCAGGATGGGAAGGCAAGACTCAAGCCCATAGACTATAGTTCTATAGATATTTTGATTGGAGTTAGAAGGCATGGTCTATACATGATGATGGGAAATCCTATGGATAATGAGAAGAAGAAGCAGGAGGACCAAGTATAGGTTCCAGAGAAGCAGTTGGAGGTGTAGACTTCATAGGGAGTCGAGTTCTTGAGGGAGTTTGCAAGTTCAAAGGGAGACCTTGCATCCTAGAGAAAGTGGCTAGTGGGGAGAAAGGGTACTTCTATAATGCCAATAAGGAATTATGGAGGGATTGGAAAAGGATACCAGAAAATAAGTAGGAAGCTTCCAATGGCAATAACATTTCTGAGAGAAGCATAGTTAATACTATAGGGATTGTTACCATTGTTGGTGTTAGAAGTTGGGCAAGTGTTGTGAGTAGTGATGATGATGATTAGCTACTTCCTAGTCTTAGAAGTACCACCCTCGCTAAGGAGTGTTGATTTTTTAGTATCTTGGGATGTACTCCAATCCCTTGGGTTTTAGGTTTGGAGGTTGGAGTACCACAAAATTCATTTGTGGGAGAATTTTGGACATGTGATGGATAGATATTATAGAGGATGTTGAGGAGAATCTAACGCAACCAAAATCGTCAAAATATGAGATTTCCTTAATGAGATATGATATATTTAAGAAATGATGGGTTTCTTTACAGTCAAATCATGTAGGCTTGAGGTAAACATGTCCAAAAGACATGCCTCTTGGAGAATTCATGGAGCCCTCATATTTCATATAAATATAAGGTGATTTAGAGTCATTTTCACATCCAAGAAGAGCAACAATTCATATACTGCTCAATAGGACAGTCAAGCTCAAGGAGGGTGGGCGGGTTTGAAGAAGGAAGGTGGTTTTTGGTTGGTATACACCTATTTCAAGGGCCAAGATTGAGCAGGACAATTCTGCAGGCCTTAAGAGTTGTTTTGGTAGGTTGTGCATGGGTAATATAGGTTGGTTTATCATTGTTTGGAGAGCCACGACCCTATTCTTATTTGTAGAATTGGTTGTAGGCCTATAAGTTTGTTCTTTGAGGGTCATAAGCCTTGAACAAGCAGCACAGGTGGCCTAAAGGGACAGCGAGTGGAGTAGGAATTTGAGCAAGGATATGCCACAGTATTTGGAGGTCTGTTGGAGTGGTTCTATGGGCTACAAGAGTAGCTAATTGGGAGCCCTAACCAGAAGAGAAGCTACAACAGCTTGTACAACCAAGTATTTTAATTTTTTTAGTGAAGATTGGATTGTTTGCGGGTGGTGTCCAAGTGTGGACAAGTTGCAACCTATGGAAGCCATGTGTTAGGGTTGAGTTAGGTTATTAGAAACCCTAACTAGGATCATATTTTCCCATGGATTATTGATAGAGGTATTGGGCATCATTAGATTGTTAGAGGGAAATATTTTGGTGTCCAAGAGTAGCCCTTGACAAGAAGTCATAAAGGGATCTTGACAATTGAAGTTGGGTGAAGAGTTGAGCTTAATGTGTAGCTCTTTGATGGATGAAAGAAGCTACTAGATTGGAAATTGGATAGCTTAAGTATTAGCCAGCCTAGAGGAGAAGATTGGATCAATCGATGTTCATTGTAGCAGAAGTGACTTGTAGTAGGGATAGGTGGCAACCCTCCTGGAGTCTCTATGTGTTATTTCTTTATGGACTAAGGGGCAGCTAGAGAGCAGAATGGAAGTGAAGGGTTAGTCGCACGAGATATGACATATAGGTTTTGATTGTGTGCTAGAGCAATGAGATTATCATTGTATCTTGTATTCTTGTACTTGTGGATAATTGAGGGCCATTATCCCTTGTATGAGATCCCTAGACTATTGTATTATATGTTGATAATATAATGAATTTGGGTTACACATATTGTTTTTATTGGTCTTATTGTGCATGTCATTGATTTACTGTATTATATTGTTTCATTGTGCTAAGAGCTTTGTTGATATTATTAGTTTGGTAGCGTCAAAGATTTTAATATTTTATCCTAGACACTAGGGTCATGGAGATTCAACATTGGTAATCTTAATAGTTATAGGTGGTTATAAGATGAATAAACAATATCCTCTTCTTATTGTTCTTGAAAATATTTCGGTAAGCTATAATTGCTATAATGATGTATCAAATGGAAGCCCTAAATTTATGGTGTTAGTACCCTGATAAAAGTTGTTTGTGTGGATGTTGCAATATGCTTGTTAGCTACCCTAATTGTATGACACTAATCCTTGGTGAATGTTTGATGACATGATCATATGTGATAGTGAAACAGTTGATGGTGACTTGTCAGCTCCGTGATCTGATAGTTTTGTTGATACATGACATAAGTTAGACAGGTTGATGACCTGATTGATGATGAGTGAAGAATATTCCCATTGAAAGGGAGAGATATTTAATGACATCCCATCACCCACTATTTATTTGTTGTGCATGATTAGAAGTCCCATGATTGTAGAATGAAACAATGAGCATCCGATGTTATATTTATTATTATTGAGCTAACAGTTATTTGCTTATATGAGTTATTTATCCCATGCAACACCAAGATCCACCTATCATATAGAAGTGATTTTGTGGCATGTTGGATTGCATTGATGGATTATTGCTATTGGATTTGATGGATCCTTGTATGCACTCTGAGTTACATAGATTGTGATTGTATACAGTTGCAACAGAGACATCTTCATGAGGAAATATTGTTGTATGAAGCTTGTGATTGCTTCCTCCCTACATGATATGGAGAAAATATGAATATGGTATTCATTTCTTTATGTTATATATTTTCTATAATGTTTGATGTCCTATATGAATAGGAAAATAGAGAATTGTTTCTCATGGTAATATATGATGCAGTGTGATTAAACTCGTCTATAATTTGTTTGAGCTGGTACCAGATAAAGGCACTTTGATATGTATTTGATCTTCTGAGAGTAGCATGGATTGATGGATGTAACCCTCCTGGGCCAAGGCCTGGGATGATCAAGGACGTTGAGATAGCTCTTCCCCCGTATCTAAGCTCCCAGAATGTAGGATAGGCATGATCCTTACCTCATCAGATAAGTGGCATCCCTCTTATTGTCTCTGGATTCTGGGTGGCAGCGTTGGAATCCCTGATGTGTTTCCAAGTTGAGCGGGGCTCCCTAATGTTGTTCAGGATTGAGTTTAGCTCTCCTATGTTGTTGTGGGCTAGCTTGGGCTCCCCTATGATGTTAGATCAGTCTTCTTCATATTTGAGATTTTTCATCAATTGGAGATGAGCAAGATGATTCGAGATGATACATGACTTGATGACGATGACAATTCTATTTCAGATGACCAAATTTATTATTGGATATAGGATGGATGTATAATGCTTCCCTATGATGATTATTTTCGTTCAGATGGACTCCCCTGTGATGATTATTCTTCTTGTTCTTTAGATAGAGATTTTCCAGCTGGTGATCAAAGTACGAGATGTGATGAGATGGATATTTTTTTGATATAGCTGAGATGGAGTTCATGATATTTGACCTGAAGATTAATAAGGTTTGAGAATTGATCTCCCCTATAGTGATTTTGCATTATTCTTCTTCTATGACATGGGATCTAATGTTGATGCAACTTCCTATATTCTTACACTAAGTCATGTAATCCAAGATGAGATTGTTCTGAGAAGGAGCCGAGCATAATAGAGATGAGATGAGAATTAATGATGAAAATTTCAAATCTATCCCTAGCTAAGAGGGAGTGTTAAGTTTTGGTATCCACGAAGAAATTTCATAATTCTTTGGATTGTATAAATAAGAATTACGTTATGATGAGTACAATTGGTATGAGGGGAAAATATTAATTTGAAAAATTGTATAGGTTGACTTCAAATAAGTTCATGTTGGCTCCCTCCAAGGGGTGTGACCCATTGTCAACAACAAATATATATAAATACTCAATTGGATTTATGTCAAAAGGAAATTCAAATGGAATGTCTTGGTTTTGATCTTTTTCATTATTTATCTCTCTATAATTTTACGAAAAGGCTCAGGGTTTTTCATCTCTTCTTCGATCAGGAATTCGCATCTCTTTTTGGCAATGGAAATCACATCTCTTATTCTCATTGGACTCTTATATAATTTCTTATTTCCAAAAAACTCTCGCGCTACAACCTTCGTTCCTCTTCTCTCTATATGAAATTTCTTAATGGATTTGGTCTTTCTTCCGTTGGATATGGATTCAATTTTGGTTTCTATATGATTGGATTTGTATCATTGTAATTCTCTTGATCTTCAAATGTTTCTATCACTCCTTGTGTATCAATCTCGAATCTCTGAAATAGTATTTGGTATCATTCTTGAATCATTGTATATGGCATAGGTTTCCATTTATGGTCTCGCATTGATATAAGACACAGGTCTCACATTTCTTATATATGGCACAGGTCTTTCTTATGGCACTATGGCATAGGTCTCATATCCCTGCGTTTGGTCTTGTATCTCTACATTTAGTAAGATAATGATCACACTCTAGAATGTCCTCACTATAATAGCTATGTATGGGAGAGTATTACTATATGGTCTCTATTCACTAGTCAAAGTATCAGCATCACTGTAATCATATGTGATCCCACCTATCTTGGCCTTGCACCTGTCTTTTCGGATCACTATAATACTTGATGACTGCTTCATGTGAAAAATAAATTGTACAAAGACATTCATTCTCTTTCATATGTTCTGAACAATTTCAATGTGTCTTTTTACACTCTGTTTTGAAACCATGTTGTGTATGGAATCCCTATGTCTTGTATTACAATAGTTTATCTCACAATAGTATTACAATCACTCTCATATCATTCGTATGGTTTCTCTTAGCACTATATTAATCTAATCACAGTTGTATGGATGGCCTTCATTGGCATCGTACTTATGACTTCACAAACATCATAGTTAAGACTTGTATGGAATCAAAGTGGTATGACATCTCATTTGTATGGAATTATAGTATGGTATGGCATCATATGTAGAACAATATGGCCTCATATTTTGATATGACATTTTTTAATCTAAGAAATGGACCTTGTCAATGATATTTGGTATCAAGATATTCTAGACAAAGATAAGTAGCAGCACTTTTCATAATAATAGTTTTCTCGATTCATTGGATGTCTATTCACAAATGAAATTGTGAATTGACATGGATTGACTCTAGCAAATCAAATATGTATTTTGTATATTAGTTAACACTCGATGAAATCTAATAGAATAATAAGAATTGAATTTCAAATTTTCACCCTTGTGGGGTTTTTTCCTGCTCTCAGACCAATCTCCGTGTCGTTATTTGTGAATTATTTTCTTCTTATGTTGCTTTTATTTTCATTGCATTGTTGTTTATATTGTTCTTTAGATTACATAATGCATATGAAGTAATAATGTTAAAATTTTGAGGGGTAAATTCAATAAATGATGTAATGCAATTATCAAAGAAAAGAACAATATAGCCCTAAAAAAAATTACCATAGAATCAGAGTTGTGATGAAGAAACGATTCATTGACATCATCCCTATGAATACACCTATGTCAGAGAGAAGTGAAGATGGTGGAGACCTAAAAGAAAGTTAGGGTTTGAAGGAAAACCTAGGCAACATTGTTATAACCAGTGAAGTTATGGTTTCATAGATAGTCATGATGTTAGTGTTTGGAATAAACCCCTGGAGTATGGCCTCGATATTATACCATGATTCTAGCACCTATGATAGATTCAATGTAACCCTAGATGGGTTGCAAACGATATATTTAATCCAGGCTGCTGATAAATCGATTAATGATTCCAAGTTGAGGAATATCCTCTCTTGATGATAGATATATGGTTGATGTCCTGTGGTACTTTATGATTTAAGGATTTTATTGAAGGAATCATCAATATGAAAATGATGGACTATAGTGACTCTTGAAGATCAAATCAAGAAGGATTTGATCATTAACTTTAATCCTCATTAAAGATAAGTACCTTCTAGATTTATGTAATTAAACTACTTTATTTGAATTGTTACTTATCCTCCCTTCTTGGATATTTGAGTATTTTAGTATTTCTAACCTCCTGATGAAGAAGTGATTAGTTGATCCTTCTTAAGGATCATTTGGATGCTAGTTGTTGTAGGAAGAAGAAGTTGGTGCAGGAACAAGATGAAATTTGGTACATGAAAGAGGAAGCTAGAGCAATATGCAGACTCTACTACCCCAAATAACAAATTATATATGTTATTCGAATGCTACAAGTTGATAAAGTTATTTGAATACTATGAGGTATGTATACTATATGGTATTAGTTTAGCTGCATGTTGGATGGAAAGTTAAGCCTTGAGGTATGACAAGAATATAACCCTCATAGATAACTTGATTCATGCATTCCAGTCACATGCATATGAAAGTAAGTTTGATTACTAGTACATGTGATATATTGGTGCATTTAATAGTAATAGATAATATGATCTCTCTAATATTTGGGAAGCATTTGACCTATCATGTGACTTCTTGTTGGATATCTTGATTTTGTCTGAGATAAAGCAAGGATTGAAACATTAATTTTTTATATACGATAATTTGATACTATGATTGTTGACTTTTTAGTAGCTTGGGAGGTACTCCAAGCCCTTGGGTTCAGTGTTTGGAGGTTGGAGTGCCACAAAAGTCATTTGTGGGCATTGAACTCAAGCTTGGGGTTTTGCACCCATTGATGTTTGGTCCAAAACCATGGAGAATTTTAGACATGTGATGGATGGAGATGATAGAGGACATCGAGGAGAATCCAAAGCAATAAAAAAATCAAAGTCTGAATTGTCTTTGATGAGATATGATTTTTTTAAGATAATGATGGGTTTTTGGACAGTCAAGTCATGTAGGTTTGAGGTAAACATGTCCAAAAGACATGTCTCTTGGATAATTCATGGAGCCCTCATATTTCATATAAGTGTAAGGTGAGTTATAGTCATTTTATTATCCAAGAAGAGTAAAAATTCATAGACTTATCAACAGGACAACCGATCTCAAGGAGGGTGGCCGAGATTGAAGAAGGAAGGTGTGTTTTTGTTTTTATAAACTTATTTTAGTGGCTAAGGCTAAGCATGAGAAGGTTGCACACCTTAAGAGTTGTTTTGGCAAGTTGTGCATGGGTAATAGAGTTTTTTTTATCGTTGTTTGGAGGGTCGCAACCCTATTCTTCTATGCATATTTGGCCACAATCTTGTAAGACTATTCTGTGAGGGTCGTAAGCCTTGAACAGGAAGCACAGGTGGCCTAAAGGGACAACAAGTGGAGTATAAATTTGAGCAGGGATAGGCCACAGTCTTTAGAGGTTTTTTGTAGTGGTTTTGTGGGCTACAATAGTAGTTGATTGGGTGCCCTACCCAGAAGAGAAGCTACAGCAGCATATAGAGCCAGGTATGTTGATTTTTTTTAGTAAAGATTGGATTTTTTGCTAGTTGGGTTGTGTCTAAGTGTGGACATGTTGCAACCTGTGGGAGCCATGTGTTAAGTTTGACTTGGGTTGTTAGAAACCCTAACTAGGAGAAACTTCTATGGTGGATTATTGAAAGATGTATTGGGCATCATTGGATTATTGGAGGGAAACGTGTTTGTGTCCAAGAGTAGCCCTTGAAAAGCAGTCATAAAGGGAGCTTGACAGCTGAAGTTGGGTGAAGATTTGAGCCTAATGTGTAACTCTTTGATGGAAAAAAGAAGCTACTAGATTATAAGTTGGACAACTCTAGTATTGGCCATCTTAGAGGAGCATATTGGATCATCCTGTGTTCATTGTAGCAGAAGTGACTTGCAGCAGTGATAGGTGGCAGCCCTCCTAGAGTCTCTATGTTTTGTTTCTTGACAAAATAAGGGGAAAATAGAGAGCATAATGGAAGTGAAGGACCGGTAGGACAAGATACGACATAGAGATTTGTGATTTTGCACTAGAGCAGCGAGATTGTCAGTGTATCTTATATTCTTGTACTTATGGATAATTGAGGGCCATTATCCCTTGTAGGGGAGCCCTAGACTATTGTATTATATGTTGATAATATAATGAATTTGGATTACACATATTATTGTTATTGGTATCATTGTGCACATGATTTATTTACTACATTATATTGTTATTTTGTGCTAACTAGCTTTGTTGAGATTCTTGGTTTAGTAGCGTTACACTAGGGTCATGGAAATTTAACATGGTATCAGAGCCAGGTTCGAGCAACTTTGGAAGACAATGAATCAAAGAGTGCACAATGAAGTACAGCTTAAGAGGGAGTTGTTCACATTGTGAGCTGAAGGGATCACTTCAATGTCAAAGTTGTAGGTTGGTCTCTGGTATGAGGACGGGTTGGAAGGGTTGTCCAACTATAGTCCTTGGAAGGAAAGGATCAAGTTGGTATTATAGGTAAACAGGATTTGGGAGTTCATCGAGAAAGATATCAATAAGTCAACTGACCCTAAGGAGTTGGAAGTGTATGAGGAATTGGATATGAGGATAATGTTGATAATCCTAGATGGTGTGAAGGATCCCATAATACCTCATTTATCTAGGAAGAACATTGCACATGAGATGTGGATGGCTCTTCAGAAATTTTTCCAGAATAATACTGAGAACTGAGTATTGGTATTGGAGGATAATTTGAAGTCCACCAAGATGATACATGGTGAATGAGTAACTTTGTAATTGTATCTAACGAGTTTGTCTCAGGTCAAAGATGAGCTTGCTTTCACTAGTGTGACTATTTCAAATTGGATATAGTGAGCATTTATTTGAAAGGGTTCACTAAGGGATGGAAGCCCTTCATCAAGGGGATCGTTTCCAAAGAGAATTTACCATACTGGAATATGCTATGGGATGAATTCATTAAGGAATAGTTGTGAGATGAGGATCTTCATCCGAAGAAGAGGGCTTCAGATGATGACATGGAACTTGCAACACGAATGAAGGGTAAGCAAAAGAAGGACTCAAGTAAATTCAATTGTTTTAATTGAGGCAAGATGGGTCATTTTTCATCGAGATGTCTAATGAAGAAGAAGACTGGAGATGATGAGAAGAATAAAATAAATCAGGTGGTTGTTTCCACTTTTGCTAAGATAGATGCTCTCACCAAGAGGTTGGAGGAGGAGGAACTTGCTATTATCTCTCATTTCTCATTGGGTACCATCAATGAGGATGCATGGTACATGGAAAGTGGTGCGTAAAAATTTATGACAGGGTCACAGGAGGTATTTGAGACTCTATCTGAGTGGGACTTGAAGTTGCACATGGTTTTGAGCAACAAGAGTCAGAAGGAGATTTGATGTTGGGTCTCTATAGTACTGGTGATTAACCCATTACTATTGTAGTTGTATCCCTTATTAATATTTTTGTGCCCCTATTGTCCCCATATTGTTATTATTGTGCCCCATAGAATCCCTCTATTGTTATTTTTGTGGCTTTATATTATTATTGTTAGGTCGGCTGGGTTATATTGTGACTCCTTAGACTCCTATATATAGAAAGGAGGTTTTGTCATTTGTATCATCCAAGAATTGTTCATTTATGTAATGTAAAGGAGGTTTCCCCCTCGAAGAGGCTGAATTCTAAGGCGTTGATCTATCTTTTCTATCTTTTCTTGAGCTGGTTTCATAACATTTGGTATCAGAGCTTTGGATTCTAGGGTTTCGCTGCTCTAAACAGGTCATCGTGGAATTTTCGCTATAACTTTTTTTCTGCGAAGTTTCAGAATCTAAAAAAAAACCCATTTGAGATGAAATCGCGCTGAATCTCAGCTCCAAATTTCAAATATTTTCGATCTATATTTGCGGAGATATGATCTGAGGAAGTTGGTCTTTTTGCAAACTCCTGAATTACATTCCAAACAGGTGACCTGGGGAAAATCGTCATAACTTTCTCTCTGAGCATCGGATTGAAATTTCGTAAGAATTTACAGAAAGAGGACGGACTGTAGTTTCTTTTCTATATTTTTCAGAGCCAAAGGTCGAAACAGTGACTCGTGGCACGTCGTACAAGTTCGCTCTACTGAATTAGTCTATAATCAGGTCATCTTGGGAGATTGTGCATAACTCTTCCTTGGAGAATCCAATTTGGATCAGATTGGTGGCATTGGAAAGAAGACACAAAGGGCTACTACAGGTCACAATTTCAGAATTGGATGATCCGAAATTGTAGAGATACATCAGATTCAATATCAAGCTTCTACAAGGTGAAAAAAGGTGTGTAGTTTTTTTAAATTTTTGCATAAGCTTGGTTTGAAAAATTAGTTTGAATTGGTAATTGATGCCCCGAGGAAAGAAAATGCAAACACCTAGTAAGCAACCTGAAAGCTCTAGCATGACTCATGAAGAAGAGGAAGAAATGCAACATGATATATCAAAATTATGAGACCAAGTGCAACAAGTGTCACTTGCACAAAAAGCAACAGAATCTAAGATGGATGGTTTAAGGAAAGATGTAGAAGCTAAGATGGATGGTTTAAAGAAAGGTGTAGAAACTAAGATGGATTTTTTAAAGAAAGGCGTAGAAGTTAAGATGGATGGCATGAAAGCTAAGATGAATGGCATGGAAGCTAAGATGAATGGCATGGACGCTAAAATTGATGGCATGGATGATAAGATGGAAGAATTGAAGATAAATATGAATAAGTTGCTACAAGAAATCGTCACTAATGGTAAAAGGGTAGTAAAGAAAACTCATGATGAGAACAAAAGAAATGTTAATCATGATTCCATAGACTCTAATGTTGGATCGAAGACCCACCATATTCCAAAAATCGATATGAGGAAGTTTGATGCCAAGGATTCTGCAACATGGATATTACAGATGGAGCAATTTTTCAATCTCAATAATGTGCAAAACACACAAAAGGTACATATTGCAACTTTATATTTGGAACCAAATTAGTTTGTATGGTATCAATGGCTTTGCTCTCATAAACAAATTATCACTTGGGCAATTTTTACAGAAGAATTGACAGCACATTATGAGGATACAAAAAGCAACACTTTTTTTAGCTAATTGATAAGTCTCAAGCAAAACAGTTCAATAATGGAGCACATTGAGGAGTTCCAAAAATTGAACATAAGGGTAAAAAATATTCCAGAGGAGCATAGGATTGATGTGTTCATAGGGACTTTAAAGGATAATATCCAACATGATGTTCACCTTTGGGAACCTGATTCATTAGAGAAGGCATTCAGGTTAGCAAGAAAAATGGAAAGAAAAATTATGGCAACTAGGAAGCATACCACTCACAACTATAAAGATGGAAGTGTTGTTGCCTCTAGTCTTCCACAACCTATAAGGTTGACACCACAACAATTGGAAGAAAAAAGAGCAAAAGGGCTTTGTTACAGTTGTGATAGAAAATACACTAAAGGTCATAAGTGTGCCGAGAAAAAATTATTCTACATAGATTATGAAGAGGAAGAAGAAAAGGAGCAAGAAAGGTCAAAAGAAGAGGATATACTCCAGGAACAAAGCCTAGATAAAGAAGAAATGAATCCGACCATATCTTGTAATGCATTGGCAGGAATTACCACTCCTCAAACCATCAAGATAGAAGGACAAATCAAGAAGAAAAAGGTAATAGTGTTGATTGATTCAGGAAGTACCCACAATTTTATTCATTGTAAGGTAGCAAAAGAATTGAATTGCTTCTTATATCCAGCACCAGAGTGTCAAGTGACGATTGCAAATGGAGGAACAATAAATTGCTCTAGAAAGTGCCATAATATCAAGCTATCCATGGGAGAATATGTATTGACTAGCCAAATGCTTTCCATTCCAATGGGAGGTGTTGATGTTGTTCTAGGAGTCTGTCACACGGAAAGTATCGATCTTGCGGACAAGATAGACCTTCCTAGAATCTAAAGAAGACCTAATGACAAGCAAACCAACCAGACGCTATCTTTCTCTAAATATGCTTTAATAAACAATAGCAAACAAGTGTTTTTAGGGCCTACCTTTGGTCCAACGCAAGCTTGTGGATGCCCTCGCTCCTTTGATCCAAATGAGCTCCTTTTCGCGTATCTGCAAACACAAACAAGGCAAACAAATTAAATAGCACCTGAAAAACCAATTGCATAAAACATATTAAACATGAAAGTCAAGGAGTCCATGAAACAAATAACATAAGATACTTGTTGAGAAAAATGAGTTTGATTGTATTAATTCAAAAGAAGAAGAACCTTACAACCTTTGCCTTGACGTTGTACAAGCTCCTCCCAGGGTCCAACAAGATGTCTCCTCTACTTTGACAAGTTTCCCTCACTCTCCAATGGAACCAAGAGGTATGTGATCTCTCCTCTCAAGCTCAACCAAAGAGTCTCAATTTCACCAGCATTTACCCTCAAAATGTTCAGCTTCTAACCTCCCTAGTCCTCACCCAAATGCCTGTATTTATAGTGCAATGGAGGGAAGTTACTAGGTCCTCCTTCAAAGGGATAAAGCCCTCCTTCAAAGGGATAGCTCCTTTAATCAAGGGATTAGCTCCTTCTCTTTTGGGATGCATGAACCACCTCAGAGCGAACAATCCACGTCAAAATTCCTTCTAGAAAACTCTAGAATTAACCCAAAGTGAGTTTTTTAAGATAAAACTTGCGCCTTTTGACTTTCACAGGGGTCCGCACCTACACCGTTAGGAACAGAGCGGGTAGGTACGCAGATTTTGTACACAGAAGGTGCGGGACCGCAGGTGACCATGAGAGAAAGTGCGGAACCAGAGTTACATTGATATTTAATGTCTTTCTCCCACTTCTAAAGCTTGATTTGAAGAGCTGAGGTCTTAGACTTGCTTAGGAGGACAGTACAAGTGATGATAGACCCATAATGACTGCAAATAATCATGGTGACGATATTTTTGTGTAACAGATTGCCCCCTAAAGTGCGAAGTCTGTAGTAGATGAGGATTTCATTTATCATATAGGAAGAGTGAAGTACTTTATCATTTCGAGGATCATCTTGTGGAGAGCCCGGTCGGAACCTGTAAAAACATTCAATGCAAGATATATATATATGAGATCATATCATCGCTGAGGTAGGCATTCCCATACTCAGATCAAAACTAACTAGAAAACTATCTACTGCTCTGATATAGGAATGATCTTGTAACATCATAAGTATAGACTCGTGTGAACACAGTATGGACGCAGCCATCTGTTTATGAATAGTCCACAACATAATGAATACAAAATTCCTCTCAGCCTGGATGGTGGAAACTAGATCCAGGGTCTTCATTTCTACTTCCCGAAATAGTACGATTCTATCCATGCGAATAAATGTGTTGATGTCGAACATGGTAGAAACCACTTGATTACCATTCAATGATGTAAACTGTTAACAAGTGTGAGAGAAACCACCAGTGATGTCAATGGCTCTCAAAGTACCCAGTACAATCCATGAGATGTGAGTAAATGTGTTGATGTCGAACATATCACAGAATCCTTCGATCGAAATTCAATGATGTAAACTTTCGTCAAAGGCGAGAAACCTGCCATTGAGGCATGCAGATCTCAAGGTACTGACGATTTCTAGATCATCTTTCTAGATAATGAGCTGATGTCGATAGAAAGCGATTCGTCGTAGGCAAGCCCACAACACGAAATCATAGATCAAGTTGAAGAAATTTAGTTGCAAGGACTGACTCAAGGATGGTCAAGATGGATGACAGATATTTTGCAGATGAATGGCTTATTGGCAGTGACCTCTTGAACACATAACGACACGACAGATGGCTTGGTGACAATTGACCCAAAGTTAATACCCAGAAACTGGATGAAGACTTTCAATGTGGTTTGATCAACTGTTAGGCAAAGGATTTCCCAACCCAGGTGAATAAAAGTGTCGTGTTCAAGAGTGGTTACAAGGTATGACAAACAGACTCATTTTCCTCTCTTTTCCCCCACCATTTCTGGCAAGTACCTCTTTATTTTTGACAAGCTTGAGGAGGATAACATTTGCTTGATTATAAGCTCATCCTTCGGATGAGTCCAACTTAGTTTAGATTCGAACCCTAAGAAGGAGTGGTTCGTTCCTGTTTGTAATTGAACAGGTCCTTTACTGTGAAATTTTAACGAGTCCAGTATAGGAGAAACTCGGCGTTTTTCAATTTTAGAGAGTCTGAAAAAACTTAAGAAGACTCCAGGGTTGACCTTTTTCGTAAATTTGTGTCTCCCAAGCCCGAAAAAGTATAAAATAATACTTGAGAGAACCGCTTGATCTTTTACGACCAAGGAGTACTTTTCGTTATTAGTGTCACTGATCCGAAAAAGTAAAAAAGCGATCAACGACACGTCGTTTTATAACCAATATCGAATTCGAAACGACAAAAATCCGGCAATCTTTTCATGTTTTTACGGTCGGAAAAGAGCTGTAAGTGGACCGTCTTTTAATTCCGTTTTAACGAGTGTAAAAGAAACGCTCGGCAATCTTTTCATATTTTAGGAGTCAGAAAAGGGCTTAAAGATGACTCTACTTGTTTTTTCGTTGAAAATGATAGATTTCACCTAAATAATCCTTTATTCTGCACAGAAACACAAACATTACTCATACCTGTTTGAAATGGATAAAAGCATTGCAAAATACCTTTTCAAAGTGAAACATAAACAAATTTGTGATTTATTTACTCAAAAAACTTATAAAAAGGGCCTTTGTCAATTCATTTTTACCGTTTGAGTTTGGGTGAGAAAATAGTGCTTTTGCTTAGAAAACTTCCCGTGAAGATTGTGGAAAATCCAACCGTCGGAATCGAGCGTCGTCTTCTCCAGGTAACCCACATCATCCTACTCTTCATTTTCAACCGTTTAGTTTTTTTATTTAGTCCTTCATTTCATTTTTTGGGAGGGTTTTTAGGCGCAAAACCTGCGCGCGGGGGTCCGCAGGTTTACCATTGCGGACCCATGGACCCCGAATTTTTCTCCATTGGGAAAAATCTCGGGGTCCGCACCTTCCGTGTAGACAAAGTGCGTACCCACGCACTGTGTCTAACTCGGAGGGTGCGTACCCCGCCGCAAGGGTTTTGAACCCAAAATTTCTCAAAAATGGACCAATCAAAATGTTTTCTAGCAATTTAATTAATCTTTATACTTGATGCAGAGAGTATATCATGCTAGATTGGCGTGAATGAGAGCATGAGGACATGGATACTGCCGCATGGAATCATCAGCCTTCACTTGATGCTTTGAGGGCATGCAGACTGTACAAATTCTGGACCATTCCTGGCATGAGGGCTCAGGTGGATTTCTTACAGTGGCTGGTTGATAGATGGGGCATACAGGACCAGTGTTTCTTCATTGGCGGGCACTAGCTCGAAATCGAGCCGGAGGGCATTTATTTCTTGACTGGTTTGCCTAAGAGAGGCGAAGACTTGACTCTGTTCGGGACTAGGCCAGGTGGCCAGTCTGTCGATAGCCTCCAGTTAGAGTACTGCAACAGCCAGGCTAAAGACAAAGGGAGAGACATAAAGACCATATCCCATCCTGAGCTCATGGTGATTGCATTTACTGTCACCAAACTTTGCGGAGCTGCCGCATTACATGTTGCCACCGGATCCCAGATGCGTATGGCAGTTGATTGCTTTCGAGGCACCATCTTCAACTGGTGCAATGCTGTGCTGGCCAATGTGGAAGGCCAACTGACCAGGGCCAAGAGTGGACGACTAAAGACCTTTGGTTATGGGGCTTTGGTCGTGAGTTTTGGCCTGGAGAGGGTTCCTATGCTGATCCCACAGCATCTTACTGTTGGAGTTGGCCTTCCTCGAGAGCCCAAACTGATGCGATGGGTCACAGTCATAGCCCGTCACCCGGACGAGAGGACAGAAGTTGCTCGGTTCAAACCTGAGTATTTCCAATGGTTGGAAAACCAGGTCTTTTCAATTCAGGATTTCCGTTACGCTGGGATAGATTTCCGTGGTGACCCAGACATGGCTCTTCCACCAGGAGAGCAGTGGGACGAGTCAGGTAAAATCCTTTTCAACTTTTCCTATTTAAATTTTTATTTTATTTTTCCATCGTCTCAAAACTGATAGTAAAAATTTCAAATGCAGATGTGGGTCCACAGCGACCAGCCGCTCTCCGGCCTTTCAAGAGGAGGCAACCAGTTGCACCCGCGCCAGCCCCACAGGACGAATCAGCAGAGGTTTTGGCCGAGTTGGAGGGTCATCTTGAGCGCTTGACAGGGGATATTCCTGAGACCACTATAGACGACATTCCTCGTCGACTTCAGCGCTATGTGATTGGAGTCCCGGGACCTTTTAGGAGGTTCCTTTGCAAGGTCGCCCGGGCAGTGGTTTCTTATAGAGATCATCACCAGTGATAGGATGATCGCCTTTTGTGGGCACATGTGACATTTTTGTTTTTGTACTTATCATTTTTGCCGATCATAAGGTGTTTTTCAACCTATGATCGAAGATAATGTATTTTTTGACACACTCCTATATATATATATATATCACTATTACCGGCTTATCTTGTAAATCATGTTATGGAATGGTTTTAAATTTACATTTATGATTATTGCAAATGTCTATTTAACATTCGAGAAGCAATTGCATCTGCTAATGTATTTAAAGACCTTGGAATATGCTGATATTCAATGTAATCAAACTCACGTTCCAAGAGACGCACTCTCAAAAATAATCTTAATAACACTGGATTTCTAATGGCATACACTCTATTAAGCTATAATACAATGAGTTCAGAATCCAACCTCACTATCAAACTCCGAATCCCAAATGAAATATATTCAGATAATAACTCAATCACTGCACAGTACTCTGCAATGTTGTTTGTTGTTTGACCGAGGCTTACCCCATGCATAGAAACTAACTCGTCAAAGGGCGAATAGATAACCCAAGCTGCGGAAGAGATGTTTCATGTATTACGACAAGCACCATCAGCAAATCCAATGTATGTTTGGAGAGGCATCGACATCTGCAATATCAAGAGTAAAACCAAGATAAGCAGGAATAATGACGAAAAAAACACTCTCTAAGCTAAGCACACTTTGTAAACTAAAACACACAAGCTAGAAAGAAAAACTATCCTAACTAAAAATCTCCATACCCTATTCTTTTAAGCATAGTACCTCTTCAAGTAAAGGCCATTTCTAGGTTTACCCAAAGAGTCCCCATCAAAGTCTACCAATTCATAGGCCCGTTTTGCTAGCTTTCGCTTAACAATGTAGGGACCATGCCACATAGGAACGAATTTCCCAGTGCCTAATTTATCATTAGCTTGATCATACAATGACACTAGGTCTCCTTCCGAAAAATTTCGAGGGGTCACATTCCGATCATACTGAGCTTTCATACGTTTTGCGTGAGTCTCGATCACCAATGCAGCATCACGTCGATTCTCATCTAATTGAGCTAAGTATAACAAACGCTTTTCCTCTTCGGAAGTAACTAGAAGTAACTCGATGGCCATTTGCAGTGACAGGATTTCGCACTCAATGGGTAACACAGCTTCCAAACCATAGACTAGTTGGAAAGGAGTGAACCCTGTTGATGTTTTTACTGAAGTTTGGTACGCCCAAAGCGCTGAAAATAGCATGTTGTTCCAATTCGACCGATGAATCCCAATTGTTCGTTGGATCATGATAACTAAAAATTTGTTGATGGACTCAACCAGACCATTCGCTTGTGGATAATAAGGAGTTGAACTATCGTGACGTAAACCAAGCTGGCCTGTAAGTTCGGTCATCATAACGTTTCGAAAATGACGCCCATGATCAGTGATTATTGCTTGTGGGACACCAAACCTAGCAATTATATGATTGAACACGAAAATTACAGCTGTCTTGCCATCTGCCTCGAATGTAGGCATCGCCTCGGCCCACTTAGTAAAATAATCTACCACAAGGATGATATACGCATGCCCCCCGGCTGAGTGAGGGTTACATGTAATAAAATCGATACCCCATTTGGCAAAAGGACCAACGACAATTATAGGGTGGAGAGAAGCAGGTGGAGCGCGCACCTTACGGTCAAAAATCTGGCAGTTGTGGCATTTTCGGACCGCCGTAATACAATCTTTAAACAAGGACGGCCAGAAATAGCCAGCGCACAATATCTTTTGGGCTATGGCATACCCAGACATATGACCGCCACATGCTCTAGAGTGACAGTCATTTATAACCCTTTCAGCTTCTTCGTGAGTTAAGCAACGTCGAAAAATAGAGTCCGCCCCACGGCAATAAAGAGTATCTCCAATAATTTTGAATTTTTGGGACTGGAAGCGAATTTTCCGACGTTCCGACCTTGAAATTTCTGGCCGAAAGGATTGGGTCTGGAGATAGACGATGATATCCCCATACCAAGGATCTAAAGTGCTGATTAGAAACAAAGATTCGTCTGCAATGGGCTCCTCTGCCACAGTTTCTGTGTCAGCACGTGGGAAGTCACACATTAACTCTGCAAAAACTAAAGATTTCTTAGACTTAGATTTCTCAAACTCCAAGTCGAACTCCTGCAGAATAACAATCCATTTAGAGTACTTGCCCCCTAGCAATTGTTTGGTCAAAATGTAGATCATAGGGTTGCAATCCGAAATTACCGTAGTTTTACGTAGTAAAATGCAGTGACGAAAATGTTGGACAGCTTGAATGGCTGCCAATGCCAATTTCTCCACATGTGAGTATTTTAGCTCAGTTGGATTTAACGTTCGACTAAGGTAATATATCACATGTTCCGTTCCGAATTCATCTTCCTGAACTAAGACCATTCCAATCGTGGAATGGGAGGCGGCGAGATACAAAGAGTAATCTTGGTTGTAGTTGGGAGGATGCAACAACGGTGCATGGGTTAACGCGTGTTTGAGTGCATCAAAAGATTTCTGAGCTATCTCATCCCAAGAGAATTGAGTGTTCTGTTTCAAAAACCGTGTAAAACCCTTTGTAAGCTCGGCGTAGTTAGGAATGAATCATCGTAAAAAGTTTTCTTTCCCCTGCAAACTTTGGAGTTGGCGAAGACTCGAAGGAGGAGGCAAATTGATGATAGCTTCGACCTTCGAGGGATCAATGTGAATGCTGGCTTTCGAAACTACGAATCCCAGCAATCGACTCGTTTCTATACAGAAGACACATTTGTGTGGGTTCAACCGAATACGATAATGCCTACACCTCATAAATATTGCTCGTAAATGGACGAGGTGATTAGCTCAATGTAATGAATGAGCAGGCAAGTCATCGAGATAGGGTTGCACAATGTGCTTGATGTCATGAAAAGCGTAAGACATCGCTCTCTGAAAAGTTGCTCCGACATTCTTAAGCCCAAAAGGTAATTTGCAATAAGAAAATGTCCCCCATGGACAAATGAAAGCCATTTTTGGTTGATCGGCAGGTAGAATGTTGATTTGATTGTATCCGGAAAAACCATCCATAAAGGAAAATATTTCGCTGTCGGCACAATCATCATTGATTTGATCGATATAGGGAGTTGGATAATTGTCCTTTGGATAGGCTCGATTAATGTCCCTATAATCGAAGCATATTCTTATTGTCCCCTATTTTTTGTTAACTGGAACAATATTCGATACCCAATCCATTAACGGGATCGGATAAATGAAACCTGCTTTCAACAGTTTTTCAACTTCTGCTTTAATTGCAGCAACTTTTCGTGGGTGAATTTGACGCAAACGTTGCCAGACGGGTTTAATGTCTGGGTAAGTCTTGATCTCATGAACAAAAATCGCGGGATCAATTCCTGGCATTTCCTCATAGGACCAGGCAAACACGTCGCAGAATTCTTGAAATAGGGCCTTATATAATTGAATTTCGTCATCTGTACACGAGGCACCTATATGAATGTTCTCAACAATTCCGGGGTTAACCGAAATGTCAATAGGAATATTTCGAGAGATGTTTCCCAAATTTAACTCTGAATCAGGATGTTTCATTGGATTCTAAGGTTCCTTGACATATTCAGTCGTAAAGATTGATGAGAAATCATTTTCAAAACGATCATCCTCAGGTAAAAACGAAGATCTGTGATGGAGATCTTCCCATGGTAAATCATCTACACACAGGATTTCACGAATTTTCTCATCAGAGTGAACAAGTTCAGAAAACGTAGTTAAATCCGAGGTTGAGGTGAAAAGTGATTCCTCACGGACCACATTCATTAAGTCATTTTCGGTTGAACACGGGTCGGCAAAAGACTGCACGGCTTCATAGGCAATTTCATATGGACTCAAAGGCATGGAATTACCAAATGAGTCTATTTCAGATTCAGAAGGAACGATCCAAGGATCGTCATAAAAAATAGTATCTGATGTAATCATATGAATGGTTGCAAATGAAGATGATGCGTTGATTGGAGGAAAAGGAAAAGTTCCCAGTAAACCGGTATCTTTAACTAATCCTACTCCAACATCCTTATATGGGATAGTCGTTTTACCGACATGCTGAATACTCTCCGAAGAGGCTGGGTCGGATGAAAAGTAAGCCAGCTGGTCTATTGTTACGATCTTTCCATTATGTGGAAACTTTATTACTCTAAAGACCGATGAAACGACCGCTGTCATAGCGTAAGACCAACTTCGACCCAAGAGAAGGTTGTAGTCTAGAGGGGCATCAACCACCTCCACATCTAGACTAACAGTTTTTCCTTCAACCCCTATAGGCAAGTCCTGTAGAATGCCAAAAGGATGAAACCCACGGCCATCAAAGGCCTTAAGAATTGTCGGGGATTGATTCAGTGAAGGAGAACCAAGCGATCTCCAACACTGTATCGACATAATACACGTTGAAGCTCCCTCATCAATTACAGTCCGATGAATAGGCCTGTTTTTTACTATCACGGGGATCTGGAAAGCCATTTGATGAGGCAAACGCGGTGTACTATTTTCTAGATCAAATATTATTAGGTTCGGGTCCTGAACGTCAACAGCTCCTATAGCCGACAAAAGTAATTTACGCTGTGCTGGGTGTTAGTGTCGGTCTTGAGCCCTCCATCGGTGATCAAAAGCTCTTTGCATTTGCATAGGTAGGTGTCTCATCAGTGTCAGTTTTGCATCCCGTTAGGCATGCCATAAAACTGATGGAGGAGCTGGTCCTTGTCCCCTTCTTGGCTTTGCTGGATCAGGTCATGTCAGGTATTAAGCTTGTGTCATACTTGTTTTGTTTTTTCTTGAAGTCCCAAGTCTTAGGTCTAGGGTTTTGGTCAAAAATCACTGCAAGGTCATGAGTCAAAGGTCCATGAGTGCCCAGCAAGCCAGAAGGAGGTATGTACATATGTTCCATTGATATTTTTCATCAGGTACATATCATTTATACCTTGGATTTAAAAACCCTGTTTTTAAACCCAAGGTCATGTAATATTTGTAAAAAATAAGGAAAATTTCAAAAGTCTTCAAAATGCCGGCAATAACCCTGGTCTCCTCGCCAGACTCCATCAGATGGTCAACCTGCAAAAAGAATGAAGTTAAAGCGCCTCAAAAGCTAAATTCAGGACAAAGCAACTCAAAAAGCAGTGTTAAAAGTGAATGCCAAAATAGAACATTAGAGAGTGGGTTTTGTGATTTAATTTTTTCAAATTCAACCTACAAAAGCTAAATTTCCCTCTAAACATTTCATTATGCCTCTATGAGCTAACAAAGAGGAGCAAGAGGGCGAAAATAGTGAAGGAGGTCGAATTGCAGTGAAATTGGAGAGTTTCTCTGGTGCGCGACCACTCGGGCAGGGTGCGCGACCACCTGGGCGGTGCGCGACCACTCGAGCCCTCCTCCGCAGTGCAAATTTTACACTGGTGCGACCACTCGAGCTGCGCGCGACCACTCCAACCCTGCGCGCGACCACTCGAGCTGTAACTTGCAGAACCGGCCTAAACTCACTCAAATTGCCTTGTGACTTGTAAATTGCTCGAGGTAGGCCTCTCAAATGTTTTGAATGTTGAAAATAAGGATGATGAGCTTGTGTTTGTGCATTTTTATCATCAAAATTATGAAGAGAAATAGGTTAAGTGATTGCTTGTTCTTGTAGGCAATTTTGCTAGGGTTATGTTTGATTTCAAGGTTTTTAATTCCTTTTTATTCCCTCCATTACTCCTATTAGATTTACACTTGTCATCATGTGTCTCAATCTCATCTCATTTGCAAAGAATGAATCTAAATTCCCCATTCCCTACACCTAAAACCCTAATCCCTCTCATATGCATCCCTAAACCCTAAACCCTCTATACAAATCTGTCCCAAAACCCTAATTCGTTCCCCACAGCAATATCATTATAAAAATATGTAAAACCACAGCAAAGATCAAATAGTGATGTGAAAATGAAAGAGCAATTGCAATAATAAAACAAAAAGACAAAAAACAGAGAAAAAGATTACTATGTGTAGCCAAGTTATTGCAAAGACAAAAGAAACTTATTGCTGTGTATAGTCCTCATAAAAACAGTGAAAAGGAGGCTTTTATTCATAACAAAAACAAAGTAAATACAGTTGTACCTATTTGTTAAAGGACAGGTTGCCTTGAAATACTGTTTGTAAAGGAAGATTGTTGTGTTTTCAGACCCAAACCTATGTATCTTTTTTCCTTCTATTCCCCTAGATGCAATACATCTCCTTTCTCTTTGAATCTGTCAAATAAAGCCTTTCCCCTCCCCTTATGACAAATGCAAATTAATCCCTTATTGCCCCTTAGCATCAAAAGCATATCAGTCCCTTGGAAAAATAGAGTATGCTTCAAAATGTACAGTCAAAGGACATAATTAAAAAGCAAGTTGTTGATGCTAGTTATCATTGTTGCCCTATACCCCTGTATCATGCTATCCTTTACCCCCTGTTGAAAATTGTATTGTCCTTTCCCTTGGTGACCTTATTACATGTCTTCCCTAATAAAGATATTTCTTTGCAAATGATTTCCCGATGATGAGAGATGAGATAACATGTTTGACATTTTGTGAATTATTCCTTAAAAGTTCCCTGTTTTTATATATTTTCCCATTCCTTATGAAAAAGTCCCTCCCCTAACATTTCCCTCATGATTTTTTCCCCTTGAAAACAGCATACTTCTCATCATTTTGCAGGCAGGGCAGCAGTCAACTTTGTCTATTTTCTCCACCTTGCTCAATAACACCATGTCAACCACTGAAACTAATGAGCAAGGTGATGACCGGTCTTCTTCTACGGAGGTTGAGGCACAGCAGAGGCCTCGTAGGGGTGGCAAAGGTGGTCATCATAGGAGAGAAGAGCCCACATCTTTAGCAGAATTACAGGCTTGCCCATTGGCAGTGACTTGTTTCCAGTACATGTCATGTTTCCAGTTTTGCGAGAGGCTTGCCCAGATTCAGCACCACAGGGAGTTGGCCCGGCTATTTGTTTTGCGCCTTCATGATGGGCAGGTTACTCTTGCAGGGGTGAATTTTGTGTTTTCTCCTGAGATGATTTCAGAGGCTACCAGGATACCCAATGTGGGTGAGGTGTGGCCAAAGCGCAAATGGCTGGATTTTGTTTATTTTGAGCCATATGTCAAGCCAGCATTCGTACATCACTTGTCAGGGAACTTTCCTTTCAGATTCCTCCGAGAGGAGTATGCTCCGATCATGCGGCTTATCATGCATTACTTCACATGTGAGGGAAGGTTTTCACGAGTCTTTGCTTGTCACATTCGCCTGTTGATGCACTTTACCCGAGTGAGGATGATGAACATCTCGGTTTACTTCTTCCATGATATTAAGAGGATGGTGTCCGTGTTTCAGAGGCAGTCCCTAGCTCAGCAGTACAGGAGTTTGTGCCATCATGGTCTCATTCAGCTCATTGTTTCCCATCAGTTGAGTCAGCAGGGAATTCCATGGGCAGACTTCATTTCTCATGAGGTTTTTACAGTGCCACCACAGCCACAGCCAGAGCCAGAGGTCATTCATGAGGCGGGAGGTCCATCACACCAGCCCGAGATTATTGTTCCGAGACATGTTGCTTCCCCACCGCAGCTTACATATCAGAGGGGTCATAGGACCTTATTTGCAGCAGCTCGACGAGTATTTTCTCCACAGCAGGTGGAAGGGGTCTCGTCATCTTCTTCAGATCAGCGAGTGTTATCTCCACACCAGGTGGAAGGGGCCTCGCATTCTTCATCAGCAGAGGCAGTACGGGAGGGCAAGCAGCCCATGATTGAGGATGAGAGAGTTGGCGATACACATCATGATTTCATTGACCTTGACGCTCACTCTCCTTCTTCAGATTTTTATGAGCTTATCAGACAGAGAGAGGAGGAGAACCTCGTGTTGCAGCAGAAGCTCGAAATGGCTCAATGGACCATCACTTATCTGGAGCAGCGCAACAGACAATTAGAGGCGGAGAAAGAACTTGATGAGCTATGGAGGATCCGCGGTAATAGAGGCTTGAACCGTAGGAGGCCTGGGGACCCATTGCCTGCTGACCGGGAGTCTTTGCTCATTCAGGCAAATGCTCGCTTGGAGAGACTGTTGGAGAAAGCCAACCAGGACAAGAGGCTGCTACGGAACATGAAAAATCATTATTGGGCGAGAATGCATGTTTGCAAGGCAAAAATGAAGATACTCCAAAGGAAGTTGTCCGAGGCCCGCAAGAGGAGGAAGAAGACCAACCCGCTCCGTATCTTGGCTGAGGCCTCTCGTACTCACCATGATACTCATTAGCCTCCTCCTGGCAGCAAACTCAAGAAATTTTGAGAGTTTTGAGGCATTTTTGGCATTTTTGAGAATTTTACAGGTTTTGGCCATTGGAGTGGTCTCACCCCACGCGCGACCACTCGTGGGGACAGCTCAGAATGGGGAAAACTCTACATTTTTGGAACTTTCATGCAAAAATACACTTTCCTATGGATGGACTTCAAAATTTATGGAGATTTGGGCCTCCAAAAGCTCAAAATACATGCAAATTTTGACTTTCTGCCCACTTTTTGAGTTGCAGGAAGCTGTCTTGGGAGAAATGACTTTTGAGGGGTCAAATCAACTCCAAATTCAGAAATTCCAGTTGGGTTGGAAAGTAGACTCATAGACCTTTCCAACAAGCTATATTTCACCTGATTTGGACACCAGGAAGGCCCTCAAACACAGCTGCCAATGTGCGCGACCACTCCAAGGCAGGGGCGCGACCACTCAGGGAAATTTTGCCAGTTTGACCATTTCGGCCTGCAAAACTCAGTTTTTACTATGGTTGACTCTTAATGCTTGTAAATGATGGATTTTTGGATAATTTTCATGGCACATGGATACATTTACTCTCCTTTAACACTTCTAGAAGTTTCCTTGATGTAAATAGTGAATATTAAATGCATGGATGGGTTACCTAAGTTTTAGAGGCAAGTTGTTTTGACTGCCTATTATCTAGTGCTTAGTTTAGAATTAGTTCAAACTGCTCCTAGGAAGATGAGCTCGACCCCTAGAGGTGGGGAAAGGAGTTAGATGATCTATATTATGCCTTCTCTTACTCATTTTCATGGTTGGACTCTTGAGGGAGAAGCTCTATTGTATATTTTACTTGTATCTCTGCAATTTGAGGAAAAGGAAGGCCAAGGTTTTGCAGACATCATTGTGGATTCTTGTGGATTATTGTGTTGATGGTGTGTTTCCTACTTGTCATTGTAAGTGTGTTTATGTGTTCCATCTCTTATTCTATTGCTGCTAATTAAACAAAAGAAGTGATAAAGTTTGAATTCATGCATGCCATGCTCAGCTTTCAATTTTGTTTAATATTTATGTTTTCCACTGTCTAAAGAGGATTCAAAGTCATTGTTTGCCCTCTTTAGCTCCCTCTCTTTCTTCCTTGATCATCCATCTTAGCTTAAGGCATCAGCACAAACTCCTTCCTTGCCCCAAATATCCACCTGCAAAAACTGAGCTCAATCCCCACACCCTGAATTGCACTCCCTCCAATTGCCACCAAAAACCCCAAAAACTTTAAATCAACCCTCCTTATCAGTTTACTAGCCTAATATCTTTGATCCTAATTGGTCAGCTCACCCCATTGAGAAAATACCTTGAGTCTGACCAGAGAGAGCCTTCTCCTTCCTCGTAGGGCTAGCTACGAGGTGTAATGGTTTGATGTAGCCTTGAGATTTGTCTATCTCAGCCTAGGTGAAATTTCAAGCGCTAACACTGGGCATGATTGCAGCACCTCCAAAGCCGACATTGCTGAGGGTGAAACAGCTAAATCCTCAACAATGTTATAATTCTGAGCCGCTCTCACATGTGGATTGAAAGCTGAGTTTCGAAGTATACCCTTGGCGGGTGGTTTGATTACTAAGTTTGGATTAGGTTTCTCGATCTGTAGTGGATCGGAACCGGGAGCTGAGGTTGATGGATTAGAATGAGAAGATTCTGCTTCTTTGCCATCAACAGGACTTTTACTACCATAATCTTGCGATCGAGTCGCAATCCTTACATGGGACATCATCAATATGGGTTCTTCATTGGCACTCGAGGAAGAACCTATCATCTTGCTATCTTGACTTGGAAATGGATCCTTTAAAACAGCAAGAGTTTGGGAACCTTTGACGATCTTCGCAACCTCTGATCGATGAGGGCAGTCTCTTGTAAAATTTTCTTCGTCACAAATGAGACATGGATAACGAGGTTTGCGCTTTTCATCATTGGATTCCGCCTTTTCAGGTTTCTCCTTTGAACTTTTGTCCGTTTTATTCTTCTTCTTTCCTTTCTTCTTCCCACTGGATTTTGATTTAGCCGTAGATGACTCTACAACGTGAATATCGGCGAAAACCTCTGCAGAAGAATCTCCTGTCGAGGAATCAAGCAAGGTTATGATAGGAGAAGAATTCTTGGAAGACTTCTTCTTACTTTTAGTGTTAATCGTACCAATCATACCGTCAGCGGCATGAGATCCCGAAGGAGCTGCAGTAATTTGATTTGACTTGGGAAGATCAGGGATATTTTTGTGTAACGTACCTGACTGAGTATAGACCAAGTCAAGGTACTGTGCTTGAGCAATCACTTGCTCCTCAGTAACAACTCCGGCTTTAGCAACATCTTCAGTGATCCTTGGCAACAAAGATTTTACAAACCACTCAGCCAAGATTTGATCCGGAATAAATACCTTCACTAAACATCGTCGACGTCTCCACTCATGAATATGATCTGAAATGTACGTGGATGTCGATTGTTTTAGCGAAGTTAACAATTCCGTGCCATTGTCATATCTAACTGGCAACTGAAAATGAGTTAAAAACGAGGTAGCTAACTGACTAAAATTATAAAAAGTGCCTCGCGGTAACTCAATGTACCACTTGGCCGCGAGACCAATTAGAGTGCGCTGGAAAAGTCTAAGACGGATCGAATCATCTGTGATGGAGTTAGACACACACCAGAGGTGGTAAGTCATCACATGGTTCGACGGGTCCTCTCCAGATTTACCTTCGAACTTGGGAATGTCACTGGGAAACTTATTCGGCATTGGCGGACAAAACGAAAGATAATTAATCAGATCGTTCGTTAGGCGCGACAAATCAGGTAAGTCCAAAGTTGCGATAAATGGTAACTGCCGATTAGGATCCCTAAAACTCTGGGTCATGAGACCAGCCCCAGGAGGAGGATATCCTGGATAACTAGGAATAGGAATCGCGTTTGGGATATTGTATCCTCCCGGAAAACCAGGATTAACCGGACCGTACTGGGGTTGTTGAGGTTGTTGATAAGTGTACCCAGGATACGGTTGATACTGATAAACTGGCTACTGGACAGCAGGACCGAATTGGTATTGTCCCTGGTACGGTTGATAGGTGAATTGAGGTTGACTTGTGACAACCGTACTTAAACCAGGTTGTCCTACATGCATCTGAACTGTAGTTTGAATCGTGGATCCAGACGGTGGTAAAGATGTCTGAGGAGTAGATACAGGAATAGTAGAAACCAGAGCTGTCGATACTCCAGAAGTAGGTGGGGTAGATTGAACAGATGTTGCGGCAGTTGCAGCAGTCATTTGAGATGGAGTACGAGGCACAGTAGGCCCAGACTGAGAAACTACTGAGAGTACAGAAGTTTGAATGTTAGACTGGACTGGTTGCTGGGGTGAACCAGAAACTAAGGATTGTCCAATTTGAGATGACAACTGTACACTTGGCTGCAACACCTATTGAATTTGCGATGGATCCCACACTATGTTCATTCCGGGGTACTGACCCATAACAGGTTGAGAATATTGAGGACCATAACCGGGTTGAGGGTAGGATTGATAATTGAAAGGTACATTTCCCGTTCCTTGAACATAAGATTGACCTTGGGGTGGTTGGAAACCTTGGTTCGAGTACTGACCTTGGGGTAGATACCCCTGAGGCACGTACTGATACTGGGGTTGACCTTGAGGTATAAATTGATACTGGGGTTGACCTTGGGGTACATATTGAGTCTGGGGTTGACCTTGAGGAACGCATTGTACCGTAGGTACGTACTGTCCTTGAGGTTGCCCCCCAGATGCAAATTGTGTACCTTGAGGTTGCCCCCTAGATGCAAATTGTGTACCTTGAGGTTGCCCCCCAGGCATTAATTTAGGCTGCCCCCCAGGCGATAACTAGCCACCTTGAGGTTGAGAATTGGGAATAGAACCTGACATCATAAGAATGTCTTCTACGCTCAACGGCTTTGCACCATTGCTTCCAGTGAATAACTCTTGTTCAATGGGTTGAGGAGATGCTCCCGAAAAAGTACCAGAAAGTGACTGATACCCAGAGGGAACAGAAGGATCGCCGTACAAAAAAGATTCAGGCGATTGAGTAAACATGGACGACTGACCTGACATATTTACGGGAGTATAAAAACCTCTAGGATGATAAGGAGCACGAGGTGGTGAAAAACTTAATGCTGGGTTTTCCAAATAATTAGTCAAAGAAAGATACCAAGTAGTACTTCTAGGTGGACTGTAAAAAATTGATTCACGCTCCCTTAGATCAATAACAGGTTAATTTTCAGGGATAGGGATGCCTACTTCTTCTTCCGGAGAAAGTTCTTCAATAGCTATCAAACCAGAAGGAAGATTTTCGGTGATTACTCTTTCTACCCTAGGTGAATTAGGACCACTAGAAGTTGGAGAGACAAACCCCGATGTTGGAGTAACAGGTTCAGATATCTCAGGTTCTTCACCTATATCACTAGTAGATGAAAAGCTACCAGCAAGTTCGGAAACCGAAATAGATTCAGGATTATAGCCTATTACTAGAGTTTGGTAATCAGGATGTACAACCAATGAAGACTTTCCTTCTTCAGGTGACCCAACTTTACTACCACTAGGAGTTACGAGGACTTTCAAGCCTTCAAGCTGGTTCGGGACTTCTTCAGGAAGTTGGCCCCGAAGTCTACGGGACTTCCTCAGTAAATCAGCCACGGTTACAAACTCAGGAGACTGGCCCCGAAGTCTACGGGACTGTCTTGGTAATTCAGCCACAGTTAAAAACTTTTAACTACTTCACACGCAAACAAAGTAAAATCTCAATGAAAACCACCTAAAGCCTCTAAAGAACCAAACAAATTTGAATCACATGCCTAAAGAATCTAGAGATCAAACACACACAAACAGTAACTTTCCGAACCGAAAACACTAGTTGGTGATGAAATCCAATGTCACAGAATTCAATACAGAAATGGCGGTTGGAACAGTTACCCCAGCAACCTGCTTAATGAATACACTGGACCAAGTTCCTCCACTTAACCGTCTTGAGTGAAGTGAACCCCCCAGAAAATCCAAGTGAGTCTAGCCGACGTCTGCTCCAGGTACAGTGGGATCTTCCCACCACTGTCACCTTAGGAAGAATCCTAAAGAATATGGTCACTAAGGCTACCAACTGAGACAAATACACCTGGGGGAACAGTCTACGATTCGATACGCACGCAAGGGCAGAGTAGCAAGCTCAATCCCCTTGAAGGCTCCTTGACATAATCCAAGGTTTACCAACAAGTGACCTCAGGCTCCTCGACAATGGTTAATCCGAGGTTTACCGTTTTTAATACGTGAATATCTGGCGTCGTTCCCAATGAGGAAGGATTGATTCCCACACTGGTTCAGACACGATCTCGTGCTTCTCCTTTAAGAGGAGCTTTCCCAGAGCATAAATGCAACAATTGGATTTCTTCCTACCACAAGATACAGCTACTTGTTTGTTTTTACTGTCTTGGAGAGTTAATTACTCTCCTACTCCAAGACACTAGCCTAAGCTAAGTTGGTGTATCAGAGCCCTAGAAATAAAATGTTACTAGGTGAATTTTACTTTAAGCGTTAATTTTAGTGGTTTTTGCTTAAGTCAAGAGGTGGCGGAGATGAAACTCGTGGTGTAAAGAATCGACTCGAAATCACTAAAAAGATGCACCTAAGATGATTTAAACAATCTTTTCTCTTCGATGAACTTCTAAACTAAGAAAGAGTTTGAGAATGCAAATACTTTGTAAACACAAATCTTTCTCAATTAAACAAATTAAAAGAAGAGCTTTTCCTTTCCAAAGCACTCAAAACGAGACAACTAACTATTTCACACAAATTTCCCTTTTCTTTTCAAAGCACTCAATCACTACAAAAAACGAACTTTTCCATAAGAGATTTCTTTTTATATTTTGTAAATAAAACACTCAAAACTAATGAAAATGACTAACTTTGAGAGCTACAAACTATATAAAAAGCTACTTGAAGTCAAAGCCTACTAAAAGTCTTTTTGAGGATGTTTTACTTAGCTAAATGTGAGCTAAGGACTAATTTATGCAGAATCACAATTAGTCAAAAACAATCAATCTTTCGTTTTCTTTTTTAAAAATGAAAATTCCAAACTTTCAACTACAAGCTTTTCGAAATTTTGAAATGAGAAAACTCAAAGCGGATTCCTCAACAAGGGGAGATTTCATAAATGGTCAGACTCATAAGAATACTGGTAGACACCAAGGTAATCTGAGGTCCCTACGGCTTCTAAACTCAGAGCCACTACACAACCAAAAACGAAAAACAAACCCAACAAGCAAAATTCCTAGGAATTCCACCTAAAACCCTAATGCTAATGAAATTAAACCAAGGAAAGTTTTTGACATGGAACAAGCAGGTCTGGGCAATGGCTAAAACCTATAAACAAATTCTAAACTAATAAAAAAGAGAAAAATTTAAAATTTTTCAAATTTTTGACAGGGTACGCAGGCAACCTGTTTACATAGGTGCGTCCACACTCTGTGCACAAAGCAAAAGTGCGTACAGGTACGCACTGTGCTTAACTCAGAGGGTGTGTACCTCTCCCAAAACTATGAAAAATGAAAACTAACTCAAAATTAACTAAATTCACCCAATCCCACAATCATCAAGTCAAAAACGGAAACAAAAAATATAGTTTCTCAGGTCAAAGTATAGACAAAGAAAACAATCAACTCCCCAGTGGAGTCGCCATTTTGTCATGCGGAATGGGTCGATCTTGCGGACAAGATAGACCTTCCTAGAATCTAATGAAGACCTAATGACAAGCAAACCAACCAGACACTATCTTTCTCTAAATATGCTTTAATAAACAATAGCAAACAAGTGTTTTTAGGGCCTACCTTTGGTCCAACGCAAGCTTGTGGATGCCCTCGCTCCTTTGATCCAAATGAGCTCCTTTTCGCGAATCTGCAAACACAAACAAGGCAAACAAATTAAATAGCACCTGAAAAACCAATTGCATAAAACATATTTAACATGAAATTCAAGGAGTCCATGAAACAAATAACATAAGATACTTGTTGAGAAAAATGAGTTTGATTGTATTAATTCAAAAGAAGAAGAACCTTACAACCTTTGCCTTGACGCTGTACAAGCTCCTCCCAGGGTCCAACAAGATGTCTCCTCTACTTTGAAAAGTTTCACTCACTCTCCAATGGAACCAAGAGGTATGTGATCTCTCCTCTCAAGCTCAACCAAAGAGTCTCAATTTCACCAGCATTTACCCTCAAAATGTTCAGCTTCTAACCTCCCTAGTCCTCACCCCAATGCCTGTATTTATAGTGCAATGGAGGGAAGTTACTAGGTCCTCCTTCAAAGGGATAAAGCCCTCCTTCAAAGGGCTAGCTCATTTAATCAAGGGATTAGCTCCTTCTCTTTTGGGATGCATGAACCACCTCAGAGCGAACAATCCACGTCAAAATTCCTTCTAGAAAACTCTAGAATTAACCCAAAGTGAGTTTTTTAAGATAAAACTTGCGCCTTTTGACTTTCACAGGGGTCCGCACCTACACCGTTAGGAACAGAGCGGGTAGGTACGCAGCTTTTGTACACAGAAGGTGCGTGACCGCAGGTGACCATGAGAGAAAGTGCGGAACCAAAGTTACATTGATATTTAATGTCTTTCTCCCACTTCTAAAGCTTGATTTGAAGAGCTGAGGTCTTAGACTTGCTTAGGAGGACAGTACAAGTGATGATAGACCCATACTGACTGCAAATAATCATGGTGACGATATTTTTGTGTAACAGAGTCCAATGGCTACAATCCTTGGGTACAATAGCTTTTAATTTTCAAGAACTTTTCATGAAATTTTCTGTGGAAGGAAAGGAAGTTAAATTAAGGGGTATTGCAAGGAAACCGGGAAAGATAATCAGCTCTAACAGTATGACAAAGCTTCTAAAAAAGGAACAAAGAGGTGTAATTGCACAATTATGTTCACTAGATGTTTCCACATTGGAATCATCTATTTCTCTAGATCTCCAAAAAGTCTTGGACAATCATTCCAAGGTATTTGAGACTCCAAAAGGTCTCCCACCTATTCGTGATCATGATCATGCTATTCATCTTATTCCAGGAAGTGTTCCTCCAAACATCAGGTCATACAGATATCCCTATGCCCAAAAGAGTGAAATTGAACGTATGGTTGCAGAAATTCTAAAGCCTGGTATAATTCAACCGAGTCAAAGTTCTTTCTCGGCTCCAGTAGTATTGGTGCACAAGAAGGATGGATCATGGTGCATGTGTCCGGATTATAGGGAGCTCAACAAGCTCATTATTAAAGATAAGTTTCCCATTCTTGTCATTGATGAATTATTGGATGAATTGCATGGATCAATTTACTTCACCAAGTTGGATCTTCGTTCAGGATATCATCAAATCAGAATGAAGACTGAAGACATTCCGAAAACAGCATTTAGAACTCATGAGGGTCATTATGAATTTTTGGTCATGCCTTTTGGCCTTACCAATGCACCTTCAACATTTCAAGGTTTGATGAATTCCATTTTCAAACCATTCCTTAGAAAATTTGTGTTAGTATTTTTTGATGATATACTAATCTACAGCAAGTCTTGGAAGGATCATGTTGAACATGTTGACAAGGTGCTACAACTATTGGAGGAGAAGCAATTATATGCAAAAAGATCCAAATGTTTCTTTGGAGTCCAGGAGGTGGAATATCTGGGTCATATTGTATCTCATGAAGGAGTTAAGGTAGACCCTAGCAAAATTAAAGCCATTAAGGAATGGAAAATTCCCACATCCATAAAGCATCTGCGAGGATTTCTTGGGTTGACAGGGTATTATCGCAAGTTTGTTAAGAATTATGGGAGAATAACAGCACCTCTAACAACATTATTGAAGAAAGATGCATTTTCATGGACTCCAAAAGCAACAAAGGCCTTTGAGCATCTTAAAGAGGCAATGTGCCAAGCACCGGTCTTAGCTACACCAGACTTCACAAAAACCTTTATTGTGGAATGTGATGCTTCAGGAAATGGAATTAGTGTTGTTTTAATGCAAGAGGAAAGACCCATTTCTTTTGAAAGTCGTCCAATCAAGGGAAAGTTTTTACACAAAGCTAGATATGAGAAGGAAGTGTTGGCAATACTCCATGCACTTAAGAAATGGCGACCCTACCTAATGGGAAGACACTTCAAGGTAAAAACGGATCATGATAGCCTTAAATACTTTTTAGAACAAAGATTATCCTCTAAAGAGCAACAAAAGTGGGTCACAAAGATGTTGGGTTATGACTTTGAAATCATCTACAAAAAAGGGAAGCAAAATGTGGTGGCAGATGCACTCTCAAGAAAGGATGATGATGTGGAAGAATTGTTGTGTGCCATTTCTATTATCCAACCATATTGGATAAACGAAGCAAGGGAGGAATGGAAGAATGACGAAGAAGTGTGGGCACTTATTCGAAAGTTACAACAAGACTCCAGTATGTCTAATACATTTAGCTAGAAAAATGATTCGTTATGGTACAAAGATCGCTTATACCTCTGTAAGAATTCCCAGCTAAAACAAAAGATTCTTATGGAATTGCACACTTCTCCCTTAGGAGGGCACTCAGGATTTTTAAAAACTTACCACAGGGTTAAGAAGGAATTTTTTTGGGAGGGCCTTAAATCAGATACTCAAAAGTTTGTGGCGGAATGTTTGGTTTGCCAACAAAATAAAGTTGAAACAATTAAGACACCGGGTCTATTACAACCTTTATCCATTCCAAGCCAACGTTGGGAGGAGGTTTCAATGGATTTTATCATAAGTTTACCCAAGTCTGAGGGAAAGAGTGTCATCATGGTGGTAGTTGACAGACTTACCAAGTATGCACACTTTTGTGCATTATCACATCCATTTAAAGCCAATACAGTTTCTACTACATTTATGGAAACAATTCAAAAGCTACATGGAAACCCAAAGATCATTGTAAGTGACAAAGATCCCATTTTCACTAGAAATTTTTGGACAGAATTCTTTTCTTGTCTTGGTACTTAGTTATCTCATAGCTCATCTTATCATCCTCAATCTGATGGGAAAACTGAGATAGTAAACAAATGTTTGGAAGGATATCTTCGTTGCTTTGTATCGGATAAACAGACACAATGGGTCAAATGGTTTCCTCTGGCTGAATGGTGGTATAACACTTCCTTCCATACAACAAAAAAAATGACCCCATTTATGGCACTTTATGGATATCAGCCACCATCCATCACATCATATTTAAGAGAAAATTATAAGGTTCAAGCAGTGGAACATCACATCGAACATCAACAACAAGTCCTCCAACTCTTAAAGGATAACCTCGTGTTGGCACATAATAGAATGAAACAACAGGCAGATCAACATCGTAGCGAAAGAAGTTTTGATGTAGGTGATTGGGTATTCCTACAGCCACAACCATATAAGCAAATGTCCCTCAAGTAAGATAAGAATGATAATAAATTATCACCAAAGTATTATGGTCCGTACAAGGTGTTGGAAAAGATTGGTACTATGGCATACAAATTGGAGCTTCCTTCAGCTTCTCGATTGCACCCAATTTTCCATGTTTCATGTTTAAAGAAGGTTATAGGTGACAAGCTCCCAGTTCAAACAATATTGCCAGAACTTGACGAGGAAGGAAAAATTATATTGGAACCAGAAGTAGTCATAGAAACAAGAACTCGACAATTACGAAATCGATCAATTTCAAAGTATCTTATCAAGTGGAAGAACTTATCTGCTGAAGTTTCCACATGGGAGGATGATAATTTTATACAAAAGCATCCAGAACTACTCAAGCGTTGAGGACAACACTTTTTGAAGGAGTGGGGCATGATGGGTCCCTATAATACTAGTGATTACCCCATTACTATTGTATTTGTATCCTTTATTAATATTGTTGTGCCCCTATTGTCCCCATATTGTTATTACTGTGCCCCATAGAATCCCTCTATTGTTATTTTTGTGGCTTTATATTATTATTGTTAGGTCGGTTGGGTTATATTGTGACTCCTTAGACTCCTATATATAGAAAGGAGGTTTTGTCATTTGTATCATCCAAGAAGTGTTCATTTATGTAATGTAAAGGAGGTTGCCCCCTTGAAGAGGCTAAATTCTAAGGCGTTGATTTATCTTTTCTATCTTTTCTTGAGCTGGTTTCAAAACATTTGAGGATCGTCAGTTGTGCCATTCAGGATGGAGGCAAGATGCATGATGTGGGTCCAAGATGTATTGTTTGTACCGAGACTTAGGTACAACATGATATTTATCTCAGTGATCGAGAATAAGGGGTTTGAGGTCTTATTCTAGGATGGGAAGGCAAGACTCAGGCCCATAGGCTCTATCTCTACAGGTATTGTGATTAGATTTTAGAGAGCATGGCCCATACAGGATGATGAGAAATCTTATGGATAATGAGAAGAAGAAGTAGGAGGACTAGGTATAGATTCCAAAGAATTATTTGTAGGTGCAGGCTTCATAGGTATAGGTACAAGTTCTAGAGAAGAATATTCGAGTTCCAGAGGCTCAGTTAGAGTCGAATTTTGGAGGGAGTTTGCAGGTTCAGAGGGAGACTTTACAGTCCAAGAAGAGTGCATGGTTAGTGGGGAGTAAGGGTGCTTCTACAGCTACCAAGAAGGAATGATGGATGGATTGGAAAATAATACATGAAAAGAAGAAGAAGTAGGAAGCTTCCAATGACAATGACACTTACAAGAGAAGCGTAGTTCATACTACAGGGATTGCTACAGTTGTGAGTGCCATAAGTTGGACGAGTGTTGCGAGTAGTAATGGTTATAATGAGATACTTCCTATTCTTGGAAGTACCACCCTTTCTAAGAGGGAATGTTGATTTTTGAGTAGTTTTGGAGGTACACCAAACCCTTGGGTTCAATTTTTGGAGGTTGGAGTGCCAAAAAAATCATTTGTGGGCATGGAACCCAAGGTTGGGTTTTGCACCCATTAATGTTTGGGAAAAAAACCATGGAGTATTTTGGAAATGTGATGGATAGAGATGATAGGGGACATTGAGGAGAATCTAACACAACAAAAATCTTCAAAATTTGAGTTGTCCTTAATGAGATATGAATTTTTTAAGATAATGATGGCTTTTTTTAGAGTCAAGTCATGTAGGCTTGAGGTAAACATGTCCAAAAGACATGTCTCTTGGATAATTTGTGGAGCCCTCATTATTCATATAAATATAAGGTGATTTAGATTCATTTTAACATCCAAGAAGAGCAACAATTCATAGACTCGTCAATAGGACAGTCGACCTCAAGGAGGGTGGCCGAGTTTAAAGAAGGAAGGTGGTTTTTGGTTGGTATACACCTATTTCAGGGGCCAAGGTTGATCAAGATAATGTTGCAGGCCTTAAGAGATATGTTGGAAGACTGTGTGTGGGTAATATAGGTTGGTTTATCATTGTTTGGAGAGCTACAACCCTATTCTCCTTTGAATAATTGGTCGAGGCTTGTAAGTTTTTTTTATGAGGGTCGTAAGCCTTGAACAAGCAGAATAGGTGGCCTAAAGGGATAGTAAGTGGAGTAGGATTGTGAGTAGGGATAGTTTGCAGTCTTTGGAGGTATCTTGGAGTGGTTCTATGGGAAAAAACAACAATTGATTTGGTGCCCTAATGAGAAGAAAAGTTACAATAGCATGCACAACTAGGTATGTTGATTTTATTGAGTGAGGATTAAATTATTTTCTAGATGGGTGGTCTCCAAGTGTGGAAGAGTTGCAGCCCATGGAAGCCATGTGTTAGGGTTGACTTGGGTACTTAGAAACCCTAACTATGAGTAGATTTTATAGTAGATTATTGATAGAGGTATTGGGCATCATTGGATTGTTGGAGGGAAACATGTTGGTGTCCAAGAGTGGCCCTTGACAAGAAATCATAAAGGGATCTTGAGAGCTGAAGTTGGGTGAAGAGTTGAGCCTAATGTGTAGCTCTTTGATGGATGAAAGAAGCTACTAGATTGGCAGTTGGATAGATTAGGTAATGGCCAGCGTAGAGGAAAAGATTGGATCAATCTGTGTTCATTGTAGCATAAGTGACTTGCAGTAGTGATAGGTGGTAGCCCTCCTGGAGTCTCTATGTGTTATTCTTGATGGACTAAGGGGTAGCGAGAGAGATGAATAGAAGTGAAGGATCAACAGCACAAGATACGACATAAAGGTTTTGATTGTGTGCTAGAGCAATGAGATTATCATTGTATGTTGTATTCTTGTACTTGTGGATAATTGAGGGCCATTATCGCTTGTATGGGAGCCCTAGATTGTTGTATTATATATTGATAATATAAAAAAGTTGGGTTATACATATTTTTGGAATTGGTCTTATTGTGCACGTGATTGATTTATTGCTTTATATTGTTTTGTTGTGCTAAGTATGTTTTTTGAGATTCTTGGTTTGGTAGCGTCAGAGATTTTAAGATTCTATCCTAGACAACAGGTTCGTGGAAATTCAACAATGGTAACCCTAATAGATATAAGTGGTTATAATATGAATACTCAATATCCTCTTCTTATTGTTCTTGATAAGATTTCAGTAAGTTGTAATTGCTATGATTATGTATCAAATGGAAGCCCTAACTCAATGGTGTTAGTACTCTGATAAAAGACGTTTGTGTAAATGGTGTAATACACTTGTTAGCTTCCCTAATTGTATGACACTAACCCTTGATAAATGTTTGATGACATGCTCATATGTGATAGTGACATAATTAACGGTGACTTGTCAGCTCTGTGATCTAACAGTTTTGTTGATACATGACATAGGGTAGATAGCTTGATGACTTGATTGATGATGAGTGAAGAAGCTTCCCATTCAAAGGGAGAGATATTTGATGACATTCCATCACCCACTATTTATTTTTTGTGGATGATTAGAAGTCCCGTGATTGCAGAATGAAACAATGAGCATCTGATGTTATTCTTTTTATTATTGAGCTAACAGTTATTTGTTGATATGACAGATTTATCCCATGCAGCATGAGGATCCACCTATCGTATAGAAGCGTTTTTGTGGCAAGTTGTATTCCATTGATGGGTTATTTCTATTGGATTTCATGAATCCTTGTATGAACTCTGAGTTACATAGAATGTGATTATATATAGTTGGAATAGAGACATATTCATGAAGAAATATTGTTGTATGAAGCTTTTGATTGCTTCCTCCCTGCATGATGTGGAGAAAATATGAATATGGTATTTGTTTCTTTATGTTATATATTTTATCTAATTTTTGATGTCCTATATGAACAGGAAAATAGAGAATTGTTTCTCATGGTAATTTTTGATGCAGTGTGATTGAACTCTTCAGTAAGTTGTTTAAGCCAGTACTGAATTAAGGCACTTTGATATGTATTTGGTCTTCAGAGAGTATCATGGATTGATGGATGTAACCCTCCTAGACCAAGGTTTGGGGTGATCAAGCACACTAATATAGCTCTTCCTCCCTATCTAAGCTCCCAGACAGTATGATAGGCATGATCCATACCTCATCAGGTAAGTGGCATCCCTCCTATTGTCTGTGGATTCCAGCTGGTAGTGTTTGGCTCCCCGATGTGGTTCCAAGTTGAGTAGTGCTACCTAATGTTGTTCTAGATTGAGATTAGCTCTCATATTTTGTTGTTGGTTGAGTTGGGCTCCCCTATGATGTTAGACATTCTTCTTCATATTTGAGTTTTTTCAGTAGATGGAGATAAGCGAGATGAGTCGAGATGATATATGACTTGATGACGCTGACAATTCTATTTCAGATGACCACATTGATTATTGGATATAGGATGGAAGTCTAATTCTTCCCTATGATGATTATTTGGGTTTAGATGGACTCCCCTATGATGATTATTCTTCTTCTTTTTTGGATAGAGATTGTTCATCTAATGATCAAAGGACTAAATGTGATGACATGCATATTTTTTTGATATCGCTGAGATGGAGTTCATGATATTTGACCTGGAGATTAATAGGGTTTTAGGATTGATCTCCCCTACCATTGATTTTGCATCATTCTCTTCTATGAGATGGGATCTAATGTTGATGTAGCTTCCTATCTTCTTACACCTAGTCATGTAATCCAAGATGAGATTGTTCCGAGAAGGAGCTGAGTAGAATAGAGATGAGATGAGGCTTAATGATTAAAATTTTAAATTTCTCGCTAGCTAAGAGGGAGTGTTAATTTTTAGCATCTAGGGAGAAATTTCCTAATTATTTGGATCGTATAAAGAGACTTACATTATGATGGCTATAATTGGTATGAGGGGAAAATATTAATTTGAAAAATTGCATAGATCGACTTCAAATAAGTTCATGTCGTCTTCCTCCAAAGGGTGTGACCCTTTGTCAACAACAAAAATCTATAAATACTCAATTGGATTTATGTCAGAAGGCAATTCAAATGGCATTTCTTGGTTTTGAGATTTTTCACTATTTGTCTCTCTGTAATTTTATGAAAAGTCTTATGGTTTTGCATCTCTTCTTTGATCAGGAATTCACAGCTCTTTTTGGCACAGGCACTCACATCTCTTATTCTCATAGGACTCTTAGATAAATTTTGATTTCCACAAAAGTCTCACTCTAAGACCTTCGTTCCTCTTCTCTATGTATGATATTGCTTAATAGATTTGGTCTGTATCTCCGTTGGATATGGATTCTCTTTTGGTTTCTCTATGATTGGATTTGCATCATTGTAATTTTCTTGATCTTCGAATGTTTCTATTACTCCTTGTGTATCAATCTCGCAACTATGAAATAGTATTTGGTCTTGTTCTCAAATAATTGTATATGGCACAAGTTTCCATTTATGGTCTTGCAATGATATAAGACATGGGTCTCACATTTCTTATATATAGCATTGCTCTTGCTTATGGCACTATGGCACAGATCTCATATCCCTTTGTTTGGTCTCGTATCTCTACATTTAGTAAGTCAATGATCACACTCTGGAATTTCCTCACTATAATAGCTATGTATGGGAAAGTATTTCTATATGGTCTCAATTCAATAGTCATAGTATAAACATCGTTGTAATCACATGTGATCCCACCTACCTTGGTCTTGGAATTGTCTTTTCGTATCACTATACTAATTGATGATTTGTTCATTTGAATAATAAAGTGTATAGAGACATTCATTCTCTTTCATATGTTCTGAACAATCTCACTACATCATTTTACACTATGTTTTGAAACCATGTTGTATATATGGCATCCCTATGTCTCGTCTCACAATAGTTTATCTCACAACAACATTACAATCACTCTCATATCAGTCATATGGTTTCTCTCGGCACTATATTAATCTAATCACAGTTGTATGGATGGCCTTCATTGGCATCTTACTTAAGACTTCATAGACATCACAGTTAATACTTGTATGGCATCATAGACTGTGGTATGACATCTCATTTGTATGGTATTACAGCATGGTATGGAATCATATGTAGAACAATATGGCCTCATGTTTTGATATGACATCTTTGAATGTAAGCAATGGACCTTTTAAATGATATTTGGTATCAGGATATTCTAGATAGAGATAAGTAGCAACACTTTTCATAGTAATATCTTTCTCTGTTCATTGGATGTCAATTCACAAATGAAATTGTGAACTGGCATGGACTGACTCTAGGAAATCAGATATGTATTTTGTATATCAGTTGAATAATTGATGAAATCTAATAGAATAATAAGAATCGAATTTTAGGTTTTCCCCCTTGTGGGGTTTTTTCCTGGTCTCTGACCAATCTTGGTGTCTTTATTTCTGCATTATGTTATTCTCATGTTGCTTTTATTTTCATTGCATTGTTGTTGTTAATGTTCTTTAGATTACATAATTGAATATGAAGTAATAATGTTAAAATGTTAAGGGGTGAATTCAATAAATGATGTAATGAAAGTATCAAAGAAAAGAACAATATAGCCCTAAAATAAAATTAACATGGAATCAGATTTGGGATGAAGAAAAAAATCATTGAGATTGCCCCTATGAATACACCTATGTTAGAGAGAAGTGAAGATGGTGGAGACCTAAAAGACAGTTAGGGTTTGAAGGAAAACCTAGGCTATGTTTTTCTAACCGATGAAGTTAGGGCTTGATAGATAGTGATGACGTTAAGGTTTGGAATAAACCCTTGGATTATGGCCTCGATATTCTAGCATGATTTTGGCACCTATGAAAAATTCAATGTAACCCTAGATGGGTTCAAGATGATGTATTTGAGCTAGGCTGTTGATAAATCGATTAATGATGCCAAGTTGAGGAATCTCCTCTCTTGATGATATATATATGGTTGATGTCGTGTGGTACTTTATGATTTAAGGATTTTTCTAAAGGAATCATCAATATGTAAATGATGGACTATAGTGACTCTTGAAGATAGAATCAAGAAGGAGTTGATCACTAACTTTAATCCTCATTAAAGATAAGTACCACCTAGATTTATGTAATGACACTACTTTATTTTAATTGTTACTTATCCTCACTGCTTGGGTATTTGACGATTTGAGTATTTCTAACCTCCTAATGAAGATGTGATTAGTTGAATCCTTCTTAAGGATCATTTGGATGCTAGTTGTTGCAAGAAGAAGAAGTTGGTGCAAGAACATGATGAAAGTTGGTACAGGAAAGAGGAAGCTAAAGCAATATGAAAACTCTACTACTGCCAATGACAAAGCATATATGTTATTCGAATGCTACAAGTTGATAAAAATTATCTGAATATTACAAGGTATGTATACTATATTTTTTTAGTTTAGTTACAATGTTGGATGGCAAGTTAAGCCTTGAGGTATGACAAGAATATCACATTCATAGATGACTTGATTCGGGCATGTCAGTCACATTTATATGAAATTAAGTTTCATTTGTAGTACATGTGATACATTGGTGCATTTTATTGTAACAGCTAATATGATCTCTATGAGATTTGGCAAGAATTTGACTTATGATGTGAGTTCTTGTTGGATATCATGATTTTGTCTAAGATAAAGCAAGGACTGAAACATTACTTTTTTATATATGGAAATTTGATGGTATAGATGTTGACATTTTAGTAGCTTATGAGGTACTCCAAGCCCTTGTGTTTGGGGTTTAGAGTTCAGAGCGCCACAAAAGTCATTTGTTGGCTTGGAACCCAAGGTTGGGGTTTTGCATCCATTGATGTTTGTGCCAAAACCATGGAGTATTTTGTACATGTGATGGATGGAGATGATAGAGGACATTGAGGAGAATCCAACGCAATAAAAATTGTCAAAATTTGAATTATCTTTAATGAGATATGAATTTTTGAAGATAATGATGGGTTTTTTATAGTCAAGTCATGTAGGCTTGAGTTAAACATATCCAAAAGACATGTCTCTTGGAGAATTCATGGATTCCTCACATTTCATATAAATATAAGGTGAGTTATATTCATTTTAGCATCTAAGAAGAACAACAATTCATCAACTTATCAACTGGACAGTCAAGCTCAAGGAGGGAGGCCAAGATTCAAGAAGGAAGGTGCCTTTTGGTTCGTATACACCTATTTCAGGGGACGAGGTTGAGCAGGAGAAGGACGAAGGTCGTAAGAGTTGTTTTGGTAGTATGTGCATGGGTAATATAGGCTGGTTTATCATTGTTTGGAGGGTCGCAACAATATTCATCTATGCATACTTGGCCACATGCTTGTAAGTCTATTCTTTGAGGGTCATAAGCCTTAAACAGGAAGCACAGGTGGCCTAAAGGGAAAGTGAGTGGAGTATGACTTTGAGCGAGGACAGGCCACTATATTTGGAGGTCTATTAGAGTGTTTATGTGGGCTACAACAATAGCTAATTGGGTTCCCTAACCAGAAGAGAAGCTACAACATTATTTACAGCCAGGTATGTTGATTTTGTTGAGTGAAGATTGGATTGTTTGCTAGTTGGGTGGTGTCCAAGTGTGGACAAGTTGCAACTATGGAAGCCATGTGTTAGGGTTTACTTGAGTATTTATAAACCTTAACTAGGAGCACATTCTACAGTGGATTATTGATAGAGGCATTGGGAATCATTAGATTGTTGGAGAGAAACGTGTTGGTGTCCAAGAGTAACCCTTGATAAGGATTCGTAAAGGGAGCTTGACAACTGAAGTTGGGTGAAGATTTGAGCCTAATGTGTAGCTCTTTGTTGGAAAAAATAAGATACTATATTAAAACTTGGATAGCTCACGTATTGGCCAGCCTAGAGGAATAAATTGGATCATCCTGTATTCATTGTAGCAGAAGTGACTTGTAGCAGTGATAGGTGGCAGCCCTCCTGGAGTCTTTATGTGTTGTTTCCTGATGGACTAAGGGGTACCTAAAGATCAGAATGGAAGTGAAGGACTGGTAGGATGAGATAGGACATAGAGTTTGTGATTTTACACTAGAGTAACGAGATTGTTATTGTATCTTGTATTCCCTTACTTGTGGATAATTGAGGGCCATTATCATGTGTACGGGAGCCCTAGACTATTGTATTATATGTTGATAATATAATGAAGTTGGGTTACACATATTGTTGTCATTGGTATTATTTTTCATGTGATTGATTTACTGCATTATATTGTTCCGTTGTGCTAAGTATCTTTGTTGAGATTCTTGGTTTGGTAGTGTCATAGATTTTAATATTCTATCCTAGACACTAGGGTCATAGAAATTCAACATGGTATCAAAGCCAAGTTCGGGATACTTTGGAAGACAATAAATCAAAGAGTGCACAATAAAGTACGGTTTAAGAGGGATTTTTCCACATGGTAGGTGAAGGTCTCCCTATAATGTCGAAGTTGCAGGTTGGTCTCCAGTATGAGGACAAGTTGGAAGGGTTGTCCAACTATGGTCCTTGGAAGGAAAGGATCAATTTGGTATTGCAGGTCAACAGGATTTGGGAGTTCGTCGAGAAAGAGATCAATAAGCCAATTGACCCTAAGGAGTTGGAACTATATGAGGAATTGGATATGAGGAGAATTTTGATCATCTTAGATGGTGTGAAGGATCCCCTAATACCTCATTTTTCAAGGGAGAAAATTGTGCATAAGATGTGGATGGCTCTTCAGAATTTGTTCTAGAATGAGAACGAGAACTGGGTATTGGTATTGGAGGATAAGTTGAAGTCCACCAAGATTATATAGGGTGAAGGAGTGACTTTTTATCTAATGAGGTTGTCTCCAGTCAAAGATGAGCTTGCTTCCTTCGATGTGACTATTTCAAATTCAGATATGGTGAAAATTGCTTTGAAAGGTTTCACCAAGGAATGCAAGCCATTCATCAAGGGTATCATTACCAGAGAGAAGTTACCGAACTGGAATAGGTTGTGGGACAACTTCATTCAGGAATAGTTATGAGATGAGGATCGTCATCTGAAGAAGAGGCCTTCAGATGATGGTGTGGCACTTACAGCACGAATGAAGGGTAAGCAAAAGAAGGACTAAAGTAAAGTCAATTGTTTTAACAATGATGAGATGGGTCATTTTTTGTCGAGATTTCTGATGAAGAAGAAGATTGGAGATACTGAGAAGAAGAAAATAAATCAGGTTTCCAGTGCTACCACTTCTACTGAGATAGATGATCTCACCAAGAGGTTGGAGGAGGAGGAATTTGTTGTGATCACTCATTTCACGCAAGGTACCATCAATGAGGATGCATGGTACATGGACAGTGGTGCATTAAAACATATGATAGGGTCACAAGAGTTATTCAAGGCTCTACCTAAGTGAGGCTCTAAGTTGCACATGGTGTTGGGAAACAAGAGTCAAAAGGAGATCCGAGGATCAAGAGTTGTTCCATTCAGGATTGCGATAGGACGAATGATGTGGGTCCAAGATTTATTGTTTGTACCGAGTCTCAGGCATAGCATGATATATGTCTCAGTGATCGAGAAGAAGGGCTTTGAGATCTTATTCCAAGATGGGAATGCAAGACTCAATCCCTTAGGCTCTACCTCCATAGGTATTGTGATTGGAGTTAGAGAGCATGGTCTATAGAGGATGATGGTAAATCATATGGATAATGAGAAGAAGAAGTAGGAGGACCAAGTACATGTTCCAAAGAATAAGTTGTAGGTGCAGGATCTAGAGGTACAGGTACGAGTTCTAGAGAAGAAGATCCAAGTTCCATAGGCTCACAGGGAGTCCAGTTCTAGAGGGAGTTTGCAAGTTCAGAGGGAGACTTTACAACCCAAGAAGAGTGTGTGGTTATTGGGGAGAAAGGGTGCTTCTACACCTACCAAGAAGGAATCATGGAGGGATTGGAAAAGGATAGAGGAAAAGAAGAAGAAAAATCAAGAAGCTTCCAGCGACAGCGACACATCTGAGAGAAGTGTAGTTCATACTACAGGGATTTCTATAGTTGTGAGTGTGAGAAGTTGGGTGAGTGTTGTGAGTAGTGATTATGATGATGAGCTACTTCTTATTCTTAGAAGTACCCTCCTCACTAAGAGGGAGTGTTGATTTTTTAGTAGCTTGGGAGGTACTCTAAGCCCTTTGGTTCAGGGTTTGGAGGTTGGAGCACCACAAAATTTATTTGTGGGGTTGGAACCTGAGTTGGGGTTTTGCACCCATTGATGTTTGGTAAAAAAATATGGAGCATTTTGGACATGTGATGGATAGAGGTGATAGAGGATGATGAGGAGAACCTGACGCAATAAAAATCACAAAAACTTGAGTGTCCTTAATGAGATATGAATTTTTGAAGATAATGCAAGGTTTTTGGATAGTCAAGTCATGTAGGCTTCAAGTAAACATGACCAAAAGACATTTATCTTGGGGAATTTGTGGATCCCTCATATTTCATGTAAATATAAGGAGTCCTTTTAGCTTAAGAGAAGAGAAAAAATTCATAGACTTCTCAATATGGCAGTCAAGCCTAAGGAGGGTGGCTGAGATTGAATAAGGAAGGTGGTTTTTGGTCAGTATACACCTATTTCAGGAGCCAAGATTGAGCAGGAGAGTGTTGCAAGCCTTAAGATTTGTTTTGGTAGCTTGTGCATGGGTAATAGAGGTTGGTTTATCATTGTTTGGAGGGTCACAACCTTATTCTTATTTGCAGACTTGGTCACAGGCCTATAAGCTTATTCTGTGAGGGTCATAAGCCTTGAACAGGCAACACAGGTGGCCTAAAGGGATATCAAGTGGAGTAGGATTGTGAGCAGGGATAGGTTGTAGTCTTTGGAGGTCTGTTGGAGTGGTTCTATGGGCTACAACAACACCTGATTGGGTGCCCTAACCAGAAGAGAAGTTATGGTAGCATGTATAGCCAGGTATGTTAATTTTTTTGAGTGAAGATTGGATTTTTTGCTAGTTGGGTGGTGTCCAAGTGTGGACAAGTTGCAGCATGTGGAAGACATGTGTTAGGGTTGAATTGGGTAGTTGGAAACCCTAAGTAGGATAAAATTTTACAGTGGATTACTGATAGAGGTATTGGGCATCATTAGATTATTGGAGGGAAACGTGTTGATGTCCAAGAGTAGCCCTTGACAAATAGTCATTAAGGGATCTTGAAAGCTTAAGTTGGGTGAAGATTTGATCCTAATGCGTACCTCTTTGATGGATGAAAAAAGATACTAGATTGGAAGTTGGATAGCTTAGGTATTGGCTAGCCTAGAGGAGAAAATTGGATTAGTTTGTGTTAATTGTAGTAGAAGTGACTTGCAGCAGTGATAGGTGGAAACCCTCCTGGAATCTCTATGTGTTATTTCCTGATGGACTAAGGGGCATTTAGAGAGAAGAACGGAAGTGAAGGATAGACAACACGAGATATGACATAGAGGTTTTGATTGTGTGCTAGAGCAACAATATTGTCATTGTACCTTGTATTCTTGTACTACTGGATAATTGAGGGCCATTATCCCTTGTACGGGATCCTTAGACTATTGTATATTATGTTGATAATATAATGAAGTTGGGTAACACATATTGGTATTATTGGTCTTATTGTGCACGTGATTATACTGCATTATATTGTTTCGTTCTGTTAAGTAGCTTTGTTGAGATTCTTGGTTTGGTAGCGTCACAGATTTTAAGATTCCATCCTAGACACTAGGGTCGTGGAAATTCAACAATGGTAACCCTAATATATATAGGTGTTTGTAAGATAAATACTCAATATCCTCTTCTTATTATTCTTGATAATATTTTAGTAAGTTTTAATTGCTATCATATGTATCAAATGGAAGCCCTAACCCAATGGTGTTAGTGCTCTCATAAAAGATGTTTGCGCAAATGTTTTAATACACTTGTTAGTTGCTCTAATTTTATGACACTAACCCTTTTTGAATGTTTAATGAAATGCTCATATGTGATAGTGAAACAATTGATGGTGACTTGTCAGCTTTGTGGTATGATAGTTTTGTTGATACATGACATAGCTTAGATAGGTTGATGACTTGATTTACGATAAGTGAAGAAGCTTCCCATTGAAAGGGAGAGATATTTGATGAGATTACAAAACCTACTATTTATTTTTTGTGGACGATTATAAGTCCCATGATTTTATAATGAAACAATGATCATCTAATGTTATTTTTTTTTATTATTGAGCTAACAGTTATTTGTTGATATCACTGATTTATCCCATGCAGTACCAGGATCCACCTATCGTATAGAAGCATTTTTATGGAATTTTTTATTATATTTATGGATTATTTCTATTGGATTTGATGGATCCTTGTATGTACTCTGAGTTAGATAGAGTGTGACTGTATATATCTAGAACAGAGACATATTCATGAGGAAATATTTTTGTATGAAGCTTTTGATTGCTTCCTCCCTACATGATATGGAGAAAATATGAATATGGTATTCCTTCATTTATGTTATATATTTTCTCTATTGTTTGGTGTCCTATATGAATAGGAAAATAAATATTTTTTTCTCATGGTAATGTATGAGGCAGTGTGATTGAACTCTTCAGTAAGTTGTTTTAAGCTGGTACCGGGTACAAGCACTTTGATATGTATTTGATCTTCAGAGAGTAGCATGGATTGATGGATGTAACCCTCCTAGGCCAAGGTCTATGATGATCAAGGATATTGAGCTAGCTCTTCTCCCTTATCTGATCTCTCGGGGTGAGGAATTGAGCCGAAGAGCTCCTAAGGTTGAGGGAGCTCTAGACAATTGGTGTGAGTGATCCATACTCTAGTAGTAGGTCAGGTATCTCTCCTATTGTCACCCATAGGGTCTACATGATCCTTGTTAATTTTTAAAAGCCAGGTATCCCCCCCTATCTTGATCTAGCATAGTATACCCCAAGTTGCATCATACCCACATGTTGCGCTTGTTGGGATTGTCCCTCCCCGTCTGGCCAATGGGTTGAGGAGGCTTGGGGGTGAGTGATCCTTACCTATTGTAAGTCGGGTATCTCGCCCAAGCTCGTATTATGATGCAAGTGTTATACCACTTAACTCTTCAGGGTTATGTCAGGAATATCAACATATAATAGGATAGGAATGATCCTTACCATTCATGGTAAGAGGAATCCCTCCTATTATCACTAAATATTAGGATAGGCACAATCCTTACCTCATCAAGTAAATGGAATCCCTCTGATTGTTTGTGGATTCTTGGTGGAAGCGTTTAGCTCCTCGATGTGGTGTCAGGTTGAGTAGGGCTCCTTGATGTTGTTATGTACTGATCTTAGCTCTCCTACTTTGTTGTGGGTCGAGCTGGGCTCCCCTATGATGTCAAATCATTCTTCTTTAGATTTGAGATTGTTCATCAAATAGGGATGCAAGATGAGTTAGTATGAGATATGACTTAATGATGATAATGATCCTATTTCAGATGACCACATTCATTATTGGATATATTATGGAAGTTGAATACTTGCCTGTGAGTATGATGTGGGTTTATATGGACTCCATTATGATGATTATTCTTCTTCTTCTTCTTTAGACTTAAATTGTTATTTCGGTGATCAAAGGATGAGATGTGATGTGATGGATATTTTGTTGATATAGATTAGATGGAGGTCATGATATTTGACCTTGATATTAATAGGATTTTAGGATTGATATCCCTTACAATTGATTGTGCATTCTTCTTCTTCTAAGAGATGAGATATAATGTTGATACATTTGCATATCTTCTTACATTGACTCATGTCATCCAAGATGAGAATTTTCTTAGAAGGAGCCGAGCATAGCAAAGATGAGATGAGGCTTAATGATGTAGATGGAAATTTCTCCCAAGATGAGAGGGAGCGTTAATTTTTGGCAGCCAGGGAGAAATTTCCTAATTATCTAGATTGTAGAATAATTTCATAATGTTGGCTACAATTAGTTGGACGGAAAAATATTAATTTGAAAAATTGCATAGGTCAGATTCAAATAAGTTCAAGTCGGCCTCCTCTAAGGGACATGACCCTAGTCAACAACAAATATCTATAAATACTCAATTAGATTTATCTCAAAAGGAAATTTGAATGGCATGTCTTGGTTTTGATATTTTCAACTATCTGTCTCTTTATAATTTTACGAAAAGGTTCAGTGTTTCACATCTCTTCTTGGATCGGGAATTTGCATCCTTTTTTAGCACAAGCACTCACAACTCTTATTGTCACAAGACTCTTAGATAATTTCTTATTACCATAGAACTCTCGCTCTATGACCTTTACTCCTCTTCTCTCTATATGACATTTCTTAATGGATTTGGAATTTCTCTTTGTTGGATATGGATTCACTTTTGGTTTCTCTATTATTAGATTTACATCATTTTAATGATCTCAATATTTGAATGTTGTTATCGCTCCTTATATATCAATCTCGCATTTATGAAATGGTATTTGGTATCATTCTCAAATCATTGTATATGCCACAAGTTTCCATTTATGGTCTCGCATTTATTGAATATCATGCAAGTCTCACTTATGGCACTATGGCACAAGTCTCACTTGTGGCACTAGGGCACAAGTCTTGTATCTCTGCATTTGGTCTTGTATCTCTACATTTAGTAAGACATGATCACACTCTAGAATGTCCTCACTATAATAGTTATGTATGGGAGAGTATTACTATATGGTCTCAATTCACTAGTCAAAGTCTCAGCATCACTATAATCACATGTGATCCCATTTGTCTTAGTCTTGCACTTGTATTTTTGCATCACTACAGTACTTGATGACTTCTGCATTTGCACAATAAATTGTACAAAGATTTTTGATCTCTTTAATATGATATGAACTATCTCACTGTAAGAAAAAAAAAATACTTGGGGGGTGGGGGGGTGAATCAGCATTACTGAATTATAAAAATAATTTATGTAATTAAATTTATTCACAAAATTACTTTAGAAAGATATAACAAGATCATTCACATGAAAAACACAAACAATCATCACATGTAGACACCTGGATTTTAGGTGGGAAAACCCCCTCCAAGGAAAAAAACCATTGAACTATTTTTTGCTTCTTCTTATTATCTATTGCCTCAAAATATCCTCATTTACATTACATCAACTAGCTGCCACTAGCAATGGAGAACCCACCCCTTGATTGAAATGAGAAAATTTGACCATAACCAACTTGGAGCACCCGCTTCTACAATAGATAATCAATATGCACTTAACTTGAAGCCCCCACTCCAAGTACAAAAAATTTTGCAATAATATAATGAAATTCAAAATTCAAAAATTTGCTACATAAACAAGACATGCAACAAATAAGCACACTCATGCAGCCATAATTCCATTCTCCAATTGAGAGAATAAATCTCTCCACACAAAATCTCCAAATTTATCTTCAAACTCCGCACGCAACTCTGAAACACTGTTGAAGAATAATCTATGAAGCACACTGCAATTTTGAAGCTCTAAACTTACTGCAAAACACACTGGTTGTGTACTTGCAACTCATTCACATCCACTCACCACACTACTAAAGAACCAACCAAATGAGCAACCTTCCTCAACATATTTGTATTATCTGAGATCAATTAATTCTTCAAGTGATGGAGCTCACCCAAATCTTGTTCACATGCTTCATATTTCATTGAGTTGGACTTTTTGACCAAATCAAGCCACTCATTCCACTAGCCTTTTGATAATTTCAACTTTGATAACCTTCTGGAAGCCCCAAAATTTGTCCCGACCTTTTTCTATAAAATTTTAACACTAGACTTCACCAAAATCAATTTAATTCCAAATGAGTGTGTGAAATCCAAAGATTTTTTCATGTTTTTTCTCGGTCACATGCACAACACTAAGCAAATCTAATCGGTCTCTTGCACAACACATCTAGCCATCAACTCGTAAGTTTCAATCGCTCCCACAGGTGTGAAAACTATGGATATTTTTTTGTGTTTTTTCTCAATCACACATACAACACTGAGCAGATCTGACTGGTCTCTCACACAACACATCCATCCAATGACTAGGAAGTTTTAGTTGCTCCCACAAGCCTTTATGCATGAAATTGGGGTAGAGCATAAGGTAAAATAGGATATATTTCCCTCAAAATTACAACAAAGCTTCAGGGGGGTGACATGACCTATAAACCATCCTTCCAAGCACAACTTAACATTGGGAAACTAGCTGCATGACTCAACAAGACTCTACACACATCATCAACTAGACCTATAGCACACATGTAGCTCAACTTCAAATGAGACCTTATTACCTCATGACATATCTTCTACATACCCTCTAAGACTTATGAAAACATTTTATATCAGCATGGCATCCCTCAAAATGTGTACAACAGACTCAAGACAATACATAGAGACTTATGAGTACATACTTCAATAGGTGACATGAATGGAAACATAAATAGGCCAAAAAACTCCCCCTTTGCAAATGATGTCAACCTGTAGCTTCTGAAAAATAAATATGACATTTACATACAGAAATCCGAAGTTGACCACATACATAATTCACTCACTCTCCCCCTTTGACATCAATGGAAATGGGTTTTACATGGCAAGAGAAAATACATAGCAACAATGTGATACATGGACAAAAATGAAGTAATCCCCCTAAAAAGGTGAAAAAAATACTCCCCCTGAGTTGTTGAACATTCTCCCCCTAAACATATTTGAGATCATACCATATTTAACAATAAATTTAGATGAATAAGCAATCCATCTTGAAATGAAGTGAGAAGAAGCAAGAAAAATAGTTCATAATTCCTTGAAAAGAATGTAAACAACCAATCATCACCCACTCTCCAAATTTTTCAGCTGAAAGTGTTTTTGGTGGTAGCCATATGATAGCAACAAACTCCATGAAAAACTCCTCAATTCCTTTGAAAAGTAACAACACCCATCTGCTCTCTAAGATATTCAAATTTCTCCCTTGGAAGTGGCTTGGTGGAGATATATGCAATTTGTTCATTTGAAGCAATATATTCCAAATTTAACACTTGTTCTCTTAGAAAATGAGATTTTATTGGTATGTTCTTAGCCTTGGAATGAAGAACCAGATTATCGGAGATGCTTATTGCACTTATGTTTCTACCATGATGGGAAGAGGCTCTTCATACTCAACATGCATGTCTTGAAGAGTTTGCTTCATCCATAAAATGTGTGTGCAACAAGTGGTTGATGTTATATTTTCAATTTTAGCAGCAGAAAAAGAGATAGAACTTTGTTTCTTGCTCTCCCAAGAGACCAAACAATCTCCCAAAAAGTGAGTTTCTCCTGAAGTACTTTTCCTGTCATCAATACTACCAACCCAATCAACATCAAAAAAAGTAGTCGAATTGAAATGTTTACCTTTGGGATACCACAATCCATAGTCAAGAGTTCCTTGAAGGTACTTGAAGATCCTGTTTACAGAATAAAGATTAGTCTCCTTGGGATTAGCTTGAAATATTGAGATCAATCCTACGGCTTGCATAATATCAGGTCTAGAAGTAGTTAGATACAATAATTTTCCAATCATGGAATGATACATGGACTAATTTACTTCTAGTGATTCTTCATCTTTACTTAATTTACAATCGGTTACCATAGGAGTGCTCACTGGTTTGCAATGTTCCATTCCAAATTGTTTTAATTTCTCTATAAGATACTTTGATTGAGAAATGAAAATGTATTTATCATCTTGAATAACTTGCAAACCAATAAAGAAAGTAAGCTCACCCAACATTAACATCTCAAAATATTTTTGCATTTCTTATGAAAAATTTTGGCCCATCTTCTCCAAATCGCTCCCAAAAATAATACCATCTAAATACACAACAATTATTATAAAATTATCACCTTCAAATTTGATATATAAATTGTTGTCCATGGATCCATTTTTGAAGCCTTGTTGTTGTAGATGTTTGTCTAGATTTTCATACCATGCTCTTAGAGCTTGTTTCAAGCCATAAAGATCCTTTTTCAACCTACACACTAGATTATCATCATCACCAAATAAGAAACCTTCAGGTTTCTCTTGTTATCGATGAAGATACCTCCTCATCAACTCAGAGGAGAATACTATGTTGTTGGTTGAAATACCCATTTCTCCTAGCCTATATAAGACTATAATAAAAGCTATGTACCATGAGTACCACATTATCCTACTCTATAACAAGGTGTCCCCTTCATCCAACTTGTGTTACCAAAATTCTCACTCAGTCACGAGGAAAAAAGCTCGAGTTAACTAAATTTTTTCACTGTTGTTCACTTTCAAAAAATCATATGGTGGAATCTTATATCTTTATCCTCATCTTTAGCTTTTTCCTAAATATGAAAAGCACATAAAAGTGGGAAAGATCCATAAAGCATGGGGGAGATTTTTCGTAAGCATAAAAGCATATAAAAAGCAGATAAAACCATTATTAAATGAGGAAACATTATTAACCCAAAGATTTTTCCCAAATTGAACTGAGGAATTTGGGAATCTTTGTAACTTCCACTTGCCTATATATCAGAGGCTTGTCCATTGAGAAAGGGATGAGAAATCTTGTATTGTTACACTATTGAGATTTGACTTAAGAGGGAGATTTTTGGAGCTAGGAGCTGGAGGAGGTCTTGCTTCAACTATATCTAATGGTTGTAACTTTCCTTTGGCTCCTTAATTAATATAGATTGGTTTTTCTTACTTGCATATATTGTTATTCATTGTTTATTTATCTAACTAATGAATGTTTGGAAGTTGGCTTATGTTCATTCGGATGTTTATTATAGTTTTGATTATTAAGATATTATGTTGTGAAGGTTGTTGTGTTCTCTTTCTTATATGCAGGGACCAAGCTTTCGAGCTAGCTAGGAGTGCTTCCCAGCTACACTGAAAAATCCAAAGGACCTACATGCGAGGACTCACAAAAAATCCTTCTATTCTTTTTAATCTCTACTCTACATCTTGATCTACTAAGAATCCTAAGCCTTAGAAAAACTTTTCTCTTATTCGGTCTACCCTACATTTCCAGGAGAACCTGAAAGGGTTTTATGTTTTCCCAACTAAGCATTAAATCCTATAGCATAAGTGGTGACTCCATATGGGAGAAATATTTTTCTCGGATTATTTTTCCCTCTCCTAAATTCCCTCTCTCTAATTATGTATTTACTTGAGTTCCCATCCATTATTTGCATGATTAATAATCCATTTGATCTGAGCAATTTTGTTGGACCCAGACCCTCTTGTTTTGAGTTAAACCAGTGTAATGTTGTTTGTAGTGGATAGCATAACATTATATCATTGTATAGCCCTTATACATAGTGTGTTAACCTTTCTTATAATGCATTGTGTTGGTATGTTAGCTTGCGTTAGTGCTTATAACCTCTTATTTTTCATTTTTCTAGTGATCTCCACTGCCTGTGTTTTCTTGTTTTTGTCTTAAGGTCTTTGATTGATTAGACTGTCATTATCATGGTTGCATTCATGTTTTCTTTCTTAATTTAGTTTATCTTGAATTTGCTTGCATCTTAAAAGAAAAATGGAAAATTTTCATTATTTGCTTAATCTGCTTGATATTTTATACATTAGTATTCATGCACTTTGGAGTATCATTGTTTGCATTTTTTTAGGTGCATTGGAACTTGTATTTTGTTTGTTCATTTTGGAAAAGGCGTATAGTTACTCTCTCCTTGTAGAAGATCTTATTCATCGAATTGAAATTGAAAAGCATATTTTCTGCATGGTTTGAGTCAAAGTCTCATAAAAATCCATATGTCAACACCCCTTCTGAAGACATTAATGAAGTACCTTTAAAATCTATCTCGTAATAAAAGTAATCAACAGCCCTTTTTGAGAATACACGCATATTAGTTTAGGATAGAATATTGGGATAATTTGTTGTGAGTAAATTGCCCAAGACTTTGAACTGAGACTAGTGTCATTAATGAGACTAAAATCATGTTGCACCACATCATTTGGGATTGTTCCTCTTACAAGGAAGTTAAGCACGAGACAGCATCGGAGTGTAAGAGAAGGTAGTCCGCCTTCAATTGAATTTTAGTGGCTATTTTGTGTACTGGGGATCCCCTCAGGGATATCACCGCTAAGTCGAGGACTTAGATGTCCTACCTACACAACATATTGTCTACGACCGTGACCCCCCTAGTGGTATATGTGATTTGAGTTAACCTTAGTGGCCATACTTTTAGGGACGAACACAAGGTGACTAGGGAGGGATGCCCTAGTACCTAAACAGAAAAACCTACTCTTTCTTTGGTTTGTTGGGAGAGTGCTTGGCCCCTTCTTACCAAGGTTCAGGTGAAGCTCAAGAGTAATCATAACTATACATTTGGTCGACTCTCTCTTTTAGCCCCTTAAATATTGGGTTTCATCACTAGCTAGTTATGGCTATCAAACAGAGTTATGTTCCCTAGTTTCGTATTGATTTCCTTTAGAGACTTTTTAATTTAAGTGTGTTCTCTTTGTTACTAAGACTTATATAATACATCACTTAATAAAATTTTGTAAAATATATTCACCGTGGCTACCCCAGGTTCTCGTTGTCTGTCTTGATACCTGTAAGGCCTTCCTCCACTTTCTGTGGAGGAATTTTTTAGTGAATCAGATTCCCTCACTGCTCAAGGGAATCAATCTCCAATTTTGAACCCTAAATCGCCCCATACTGACCCAGAGTCTATTATGTCTAAGGACCCTTCTACTAAAGGTCTAGTACCTCCTTGTAATCCTCCACTTGTAGATCCTCTTGGGCCTATCTTGATTTAGGTAGCACCCTTACCTTTAGTGTCTTCGTTGGTTTCCCCTTTGAACATCCCAATGACTGCCGGTGAGTCATGGTATTTTTTGGAAGCCTTTGCTCCACCACCATTCAACCCACCTATCTCAAGTTCCACACTTGATATTGGTTATCCTAATGTACAGCCTATGGTTAATCCAAGAACGTCAGCTACACCCATTTTGGGTATTACTCAATATTTTGTTGCCTCCATTGCCCCTACTCCTTTCATGTTGGCTCCTGGTGTTCCTAGTTTTAAAACGTTCAATAATTTGTTTGGCTTGAATCCATTGCTTGGTTTAGCTCCCCCACCACTGCAAAGTGGGGGCAACGTTTGTGGTAGTTATCCACTCGATGGGGGCATTCCTACACCCATGCAATATGTGGTACAACAAGTTCCATCTTTGATGGATTCATTTCCTATCGATGGTTACCCCATTGGTAGTGGTCCCATACCTAACCTGCCTTATAGGGCCAGTGGTGTTCCATTCCATGAACCCGATGCATCTCCTTGGGCCTCCCAACTCAACCATCTTCATTTGTTAGGGGCAGCCTCTATCCTGGGGGTAACCTGTTACATGGTAGCATTCCTCAAGCTGGGGGCATGCCTTATGGCCCATCACTTTACACGACCCCACTGCTACCTCATGGAAATTACTATCCATCAATATATATGTACCCTACTGGAAACCTATTTATAGGAGGACCTCTTAGTCCCTCTAGTCATCCTGCTCTTCCTTGGTTTGTTTCGACTACACCTACTCCATTACTTTTCTTGGCTACATTGGACACCATAGATCTATAAAAGTTTGGAAATGATCCCATCAACCATAACTTGATATGGCCTCCAACCCCGCATAATGTTTTGCAGACATTCCTAAGCTTGAAGGAAAGTAAGAAACCCGATCATTCTTTTTATGGTATTTTTCTTGCTCGTTAATCTAAAAAACCTCAAGTTTACTTCTTCAGGCTCGTTAAACTCCTATGAAGAAGATTTGGGTATTATTTTTATGGTTTTTTCTTTCTCGTTAATCCAAAGAACCTCGATTTTACTTCTTCAGGCTCGTTAAACTTACACAAAGAAAACCGAGCATTCTTTTTATGGTACATTTCTTGCTCGTTAATCTAAAAAACCTTGAGTTTACTTCTTTAGGCTCATTAAACTTACACGAAGAAAATTGAGCATTATTTTCATGGTATTTTTCTTTCTCGTTAATCCGAAAAACCTCGAGTTTACTTCTTCAAACTTGTTAAACTTACACAAAGATGATTGAGCCTTCTTATTAGGAACTTTTCTCGCTCGTAAAAATGAAAAACCCTAAGTTACCCTCTTCAGGCTCATTAAACTCCTACGAATAAGATTTGAGCCTTATTTTTAGGGAATTTTTCTCGCTCATAAAAAATAAAATAATTATAATTATAATAATAAATAAAACAAAAAATAAAAATTTAAAAACAAAAATATAAATATAAATATAAATAAATAAAATAAAATAAAATTGAGTTACCTTCTTTGGGCTCATAAAACTGCTAAGAAGAAGATTTGAGCAACTATGTTTCTCTCTTTTTCTCGCTCGTTAAACTGAAAAAGATAGTATGAGTCTTATTTGTTTGACTCGGTTAACAAACTTTACGAAGAATATCGAGTTCTCTTGGTTCCCCTCATACTTTTAAAACAATGGGGTGGACGTCTATTGAGAATAGGTTTGTCACTTTATCTAGACTCAGAGGACTAACTTAAGGAAAAGGAACTGTGTCGGGTATATTATTAACACTTTGTCACACCCATTCATCAACCATGACAAAGGTACCCCCTAAAATTGTCTTTGTGGTCTTTTCAAACTCTCTAAATGTGAAAATACCATCAATTTTACCCTCTTAGGACTCGTTAAACCTAAGCAGATTGGGAAAAAATTGGAAGAAAGAATAGTCATTACTATCTATATTCGTCAGAAGTTTTATGGAAGTAGTCTAATTTCCATCCCTTGAACATGGAACTTATCCATCCTATTCCTCTTTTGTTAGCTTCTCTTTGAACCTTACCATCTTATGTGTTTAGCCTTAATACCTTGATGTCGTTGTATCCTTGTATCCTAACACTCTTTGGTGTTCTTGAGTCTAAGTTGTCTGGTCTCTTTGGTGCCACACTTTCTATTGTTCAAGGGATTTCTACTATCTATTGACCTTATCAACCATTACATCATGTGTCCATTCGACCTAAGTTAGTTCACCTTATTGTTCCAGATCACTGCAAAATCAATCACTTTTTTACTATTTCATGTTGATTGATGTGGGGCTCCATAATTCCCACCTTTGATAGATCCCTTCCTATCGACTTCAAAAAAATATCTTGGAAGTTAGTTGAGAAACACCACAATACCTTGGAGCCTGCAGTCCTCAGTGGTAGGTTTTTGTGTTTTTTATTGGTGGTTTTCATTATTGGCTCCCACTTGAACGATTCTATGAGTGTTTGACTTCAACTCATTTATTCACACTTGCTAGATTGTACTGATCATCTTGGAGACCATCATCCTTATCAATGGTCATCTTCACGTCGGTTTTCATCATTGACCGATAATCAGACGAATTCTCGCATGTTCGACATCAACTCATTTATTCACATGTGTAGAATTATGTTATTCCTAACGGTGACAAAGACCTTGGGTAGAGGCTTACATCACTCAACCTTGTTTCCTCTCCCAAGTTGCATATTTTGTTTTTGGATACATCTTATCTCAATCTAACTACACTACAACAAAGTTCCACATTTTACTGGTGGAAATGATCTCATCTTCTACATGGATCCACATTGTATTGTTCTAGCTACTAATCATGGGAATGCCTGACTCAGGACATCATTTATATGTGATATATGTTTGATGTTGTTTATATGCCTTCTTCCATTCTGATGCTCTAAAACGCTCTCTCCTTGATTATTTTATAAATTATTTCATTCATCGCCTTCTTCTCTGACATCACACTTTAAGGGGAATCTATTATCCATTAAAATACCTCCTCATGAACTTAGAGGAGAATACGTTGTTGTTTGAAATACCCCTTTCTCCTAGTCTATATAAGGCTATAATACAAGTTATGTATCGTGAGTACCATGTTATCCTAGTCTATAAAAAGTTGTTCCATTATTCTAACTTGTGTTACCAAAATTCTCACCCAGTCACGAGGCAAAAAGCTCGAGTTAACTAAGTTTTGACACTCTTGTTCGCTTTCAAAAACTCATATGGTGGAATGTGATCTCTTTATCATCGTCTTTAGCTTTTTCTTAAAAAATAAAATCACACAAAAATGGGAAAGAGAAATAAAGCATGGGGAAGATTTTTCCTAAGTATAAAAGCATCTAAAAAGAAGATAAAAGAATTATTAAATGAGGAAAAACTATTCATCGAAAAGATTTTGCCAAAATTGAACTAAGGAGGAATTTGGAAATCTTCATAGCTTCCACTTGCCTATTTATTGGAGGCTTGGCCATTGAGAAATGGATGGTAATTCTTGTATTGTCAGTTGTTGAGATCTAACTTGAGAGGGAGAGTTTTGGAGCTAGGAGTTGGAGGAGGTGTTGCTTCAATTACATCTAATGGTTGTAAGTTTCCTTTGGCTCCTTAATTAATAGAAATTGGTTTTTCTTTCTTCCATATACTATTTTTCATTGTTTATCCCTTGTATCTAACTAATTGATTCTTGGAAGTTGGCTTATGTTCATTGATTCAATAATATTTAGATGTTTATTATAGTTTTGATTAGAAAGATATTATGTTTTGAAGGTTGATTTGTTATCTTTCTTATATGTAGGGACCAAGCTTTAGATCTAGCTAGGAGTGCTTCCTAGCTACACTGAAAACTACAATGGACCTACATGTGAGGACTCACATGAAATCCTTCTCTTTTTCTCAATATCTACTCTACATCTTGATCTACTGAGAATCCTAAGCCTTATAACAACCTTTCCCTTATTTGGCCTACCCTAAGTTTTCAGGAGAACCAGAGAGGGTTATCCATGAAAATACCTCCTCATCAACTCAGAGGATAATACTATGTTGTTGGTTGAAATACCCCTTTCTCCTAGCCTATATAAGACTATAATACAAGTTATGTACCATGAGGACTGTGTTATCCTACTCTATAACAAGTTGTCCCCTTCATCTAACTTGTGCTACCAAAATTATCAATCAATCACGAGGAAAAAAAGATCAAGTTAACTAAGCTTTGACACTTTTGTTTGCTTTTGAAAACTCATATGGTGGAATGTGATCTCTTTATCCTCATATTTAGCTTTTTCCTAAATAAGAAAAACACACAAAAGTGGGAAAGAGCCATAAATCATGTGGAAGCTTTTTCGTAAGCATTCAAGAAAGTTGATTTAACGTCCATTTGATAAAATTTAATTTTCTTGTAGCATGCAAAGGCCAAAAACATTCTTATAAAATCCAATCTAGCTATAGGTGAAAACTTTCATTAAATTCAATACCTTATACTTGAGTATACCCTTTGCACACAAGTCTTTCTTTGTTTCTTACCACTTTTCCTTTTTCATCTAGCTTGTTCTTGAACACCCACTTGGTTCTAATGATTTTTTTGTCATTTTTCCTTGGCACAAGCTCCCATGTATTTTTCTTCTAAATCTGATATAATTCTTCATTCATTGCTTTTACCCAAAGTTTTTCTTCTCTAGCCTCATTGAATCTTTTGGGCTCTATTTGAGACAATAGTGAAAAATGTGCTTGATTCAAGCTATCCAACAACTTCCTCATTTTTTTCCCTCCAAGCTCTTTGCTTCCAAGAATTTGACCTTCTGGTTGCTTCTTTTGGATATGGCTTGGAGGAGCCTTATCTTTTGTGGAGGTACTTCTCTCTTCTTCCTCTTCTTCAGAAATTTCTTGGTCCTCATATTCTATGAAAACATGATCAACTACAACATCTTGGGAATCATTAGATTTAGGAAAATCTTGATTAACAACAATATCAATACCTTCAATTACCTTTTTGGCTCTCTTGTTGTAGCATGTGTATCCCTTTCTCTTGAAGCAATAGCCAAGGAATATGCCTTCATCAGCTCTTGGTTCGAACTTTCCAAGTTTGTCTTTCATCCTCTTGATGTAGCATTTTCTCCCAAATATTATGAAGTAGTCAAATTTTTCAGGTCTTCCTTTCCACAACTCATATGGATTTTTGTCACTGTAGGTCTAAGAATAACTATATTGGCCAAATATAATGTTGTTTGAGTTGCTTCTCCAAAAAAAGTATCTGACACACCAACTTCATCCAACATCGCTTGTGTCATATCTTGGACAAACATGTTTTTCTTCTCCATTACACCATTTCGTTATGGTGTTATAGCTATGGAGTATTTCCTCTTGATCCCATGATCCTCACAAAAATCATAAAATCTTTGGACATGAACTCACCTCCTCTATCAGATCTAAGACACTTTATCTTCAAATCAATCTCATTTTCAACAAGTGCCTTAAAATACTTAAACTTGTTGAAAGCTTCTGATTTTTATTTCATGAGCATAATCCGTGTTGCTCTAGTGAAGTCATCAACAAGTAATATGAAATATCTCTCACCTCTTGGACCTTGTTTCCTTGTAGTGCCAATGCACTACCTCCAATGGTCTGCTTGTAGTGAACTCCTTGGATTTGAAATGCATTATTGTTTTTTTCCCAAATTGGCATGACTTGCATATTATGCTATCTGGTTTAGCCAACCTTGGTAATCCTCTAACTACTCCAATCTTGCTAATCTTGACTAGATTATCAAAATTAACATGACCCAATATTTTATTCCATAGCCAAGGTTCCTTTATTTTTCTCATGCAGTAACTTTGTCTAGTGTCATCAAAAATATACATGTTGTTGTCACTTCTAATGGCCTTTGCAACTAACTTTCCTGATTTAACATTTCTGATCTCACATTCTTTATATCTTAAAATCACCTCATGCTCATTATCTCATATTTGACTCACAATGAGGAGATTGTGCTTCAAACCATCAACATAAAGCACATTTTGAGCTTTGCTCTTCCTATCCAGTCTAATTGTCCCTTTGCCTCTGATGGGAACTACTGCATCATTTCCAAAACCGACATTACCTTTTTCATACTCTTTTAGCTGCAAGAATTTTCTCTTATCACTGGTCATGTGCTTGGAGAAACCACTATCAATCAACCATTTCTCATGTTTATCATGAGCTATCAAAGCAAGCTCACAATTTTTAGCCTTTTTCTTCCATATTTTATCAACTTTCTATTGATTAGATTCCTCTTGAGTGTGTTGCATGGAGTTTGGAAATCTATATCTACGCTCACTAGCTTTGCAAACAAAGTTATTGCATCTGAAACACTCGATATCATTCATTAGTGGAGAAAAATAATGATTTCCATTAGCATGCAAAATATTTGGCCCTTGAGAAATTCTTGATCTATCAACATTTCTTCTAGAAAACATCTTCAATCTACATTTTATGGCTTTGTGTCCAAAATTAATACATGCAAAGAAATAACCATAAAATAGTGTAGGATACCTGACTTTTTGTTGCCATGATGGAGGAGTGAAATTTGAGGATCTTGCTTGCTTCACTTGTTGATTTTCTATTGATTTGATTTCAATTTCATTATTTTGCACATTCTTGCTAGTTGCAGCAATATTTGATTGATTTTCTTTGCCTTACAATGCATCTTCATAATTGGTACTTAGTTGATCTTTGACATTTTGTAGAGGAGGCTTAAATCCCAAACTAGTTTTTTCCTATGGTGACCTTTGCATGTTGGGAATATTTTTCAAGGTTTCATATCCCTTTAAAAAAAAATTATTTAGACATGCTTTAGTTTCTACTTTTGATAGATTGGCCCTTAATGCAACAATTTCTTCCTCAAGTTTGTGACAATTTCCTTTCCACTTTTCAAGTTGATTGGTAAGCACATTTTCTTTCATTTTTTCATCTTCCAATTCTCTCTTTAAGCAGATGATGTCTTCTTCATGAGTGCATGCAATAGGAGCTCCACCAATATTCTACTTCAAAAATTCATTTTCTTTCTCCAACTCAGCCAGATTATTTTGTTGAACCACAATTTGTTGCAGCGAATTTTCCTTGAATTTATCATGCTAATCCAATTGGGTTTTCAAAGAATTATCAACCAAAGAAGGCTTATTCTCCTTTAGTTTGCGTATTTCCTATTTCAACAACTTATTTTTGTTTCTAGATTTGCTTAGCTCATCAAGTGCAGTAATGAGCTCACCTTCATAATCAATCTCTCCATCCTCAAGATCTAATTCATATTTGGACTCAAAATCCATAAGAACACATTCATTGTGCTCTTCTTCTTCTGATGAATATTTCTCATTGCTTTCATCTAAAATATCACTTTCTTCTTTGGTGTAGTAACTCCTTCTCCTTTGAGCTTTAGTTCTTTGAAATTTATGAGTTTTATCCTTGCTCTTCATATCCTTCTTCTTTTCCTCCTTTTCACTTCTTTTGTGTGGACATTTTGCAGCAAAATGTCCAACTTCTCCACATTCAAAACACTTGAAAGGAAGCTTGCCTTTATACTTTCCAAAACCTCTCTTTAATTTATTAGCAAACTGAGAAAATTCTTCATCAGATTCACTACTAGAATACTCTTCCTCTTCCTTGATTTTCTTTGGAAGTTTCTTGAGCTTTTTGGTAACAACCTTGACCTTCTTGGAGGCCTTGAATGTAGCTTCACTAAACTCATATTTCAAATTAGATATTTCTTCAATAGAAGAAACCTTCAAATTAGATATTTCTTCAATAGCAGAAACCTTGGGGTTAAATATTGCTGGTAAAGACCTCAAGATCTTTTGAATAATGACTTCATCTTCAAATTTTTCATCTATGCTCTTGATCAGATTGGTCATTGTTTCAACTCTTCGGAAATATTCTGCAATAGTTTCATCTTCCTTCATTTTCAAGCTCTCAAACCTCATCCTATAGGTTTGGAGCTTTGATTTCTTCACCTTCTTATCACCTTCATAGCTATTCTCAAGCTTGTCCCAAACTTATTTGGCTGATTTACAATGCATGAATTTTATCAGCTCATTCTCACTAAGTGTTGTAATAATAACATTTTTGTCTTTGGCATTGTTTTGAAACTTCTTCTTTTCAGCGGTATTTGATGGAAGAACATCAGGAATAGCATATCTAGACACCATAGTAGAGAAAACATCAATGACCAAACTCATGAGATTCCCTTCCATTCTCATCTTCCATAGATTATAGTTTTCACCATCAAAAATTGGAACCTTCACATCATGATCAGTGATTGTCCCTTTCTCAAGTTATCATTTCAGCGGTCAAGATTCAAAAAAGGAGTCGGCTCTAATACCAATTTTTAGACAAAATTAATACTGAGTTGGGGGAAGAATCATTATTATTGAATTATAAAAATTGTTTCTTCAATTAAAACTTATTCAGAAAGATATAACAAGATCTTGCACATGAAAAATATAAACAATCATCACATGTAGACACTTGGATTTTAGGTGGAAAAACCCCCCTCTAGGGAAAAAACCACTGAATTGTTTGTTGCTTCTTCTTATTATCTATTGCTTCAAAATATTCTCATTTGCATTTCATCAGCTAGCCACCAATAGCAATGGAGCACCCAAACCTTGTCTGAAATGAGAAATGTTGGCCACAACCAACTTGGAGCACGCACTTCTACAATAGACAATCAATATTAACTTAGCTTGAAGCCCCTGCTCTAAGTACAAACAATTTGTCAATAAGATAATGAAATTTAGAACTGAAAACATTACTACATAAACAAGGCATGCAAAAAATAAGCACACTCATGCAACCACAATTCCACTCTCACTGCAAAACTAGTTGTGCACTTGTAACTCATGCACATTCACTCACTCACACTGCTAGAGAACCAACCAAATGAGCAACCTTTCTCCACATATTTGTAATATCTGAGATCAATTAATTCTTCAAGTGATGGAGCTCACCCAAATCTTGTTCACATGCTTCATATTTCATTGAGCTGAAATTTTTGACCAAATCAAGCCATTCATTCCACTAGCCTTTTGATAATTTCAACTTTGATCACCTTCTAGAGGCCTCACAGCTTATCTCGAATTTTTTCTGGAAAATTCCAACACTAGACTTCGCCAAAATAAATTTAATTCCAAATGAGCACCCAAAATCAAAAAAAAAATCATGTTTCTTCTCGGTCACATGCACAACACTGAGAAGATCTGATCGATCTCTCACACAACACATCCAGTCGGCGACTTGGAAGTTTCATTCACTCCCACAAGCATGATTTTTCTCAGTCGCACACACAACATTGAGCAGATCCAATTGGTCGCTTGCACAACACATCCAACCAGCAACTAGGAAGTTTCAGTCACTCCCACAAGCCTTTATGCATGTGACTGGGACAGAGCATAAGGTAAAATGGGAGATATTTCCCTCAAACTTGCAATAGATCTTCAAGGGGGTGACATGTCTTGTAAAACATCCTTCCAATCCCAACTTGACATTAGGAAGCTAGTTGCATGACACAACAAGACTCTACACACATCATCAACTAGACCCCTAGCACATATGTATCTTAGCTTCATATGAGGCCTATTACCTCATGAAATCTCTTCTACAAACCCTCTATGCCTTATGACGGCATCTTATATCAACATGATAGCCCTCAATAAGTGTACAAAAAAATCAAGATGATACATAGAGACTCATGAGTACATACTTCAACATGTGACATCAATGGAAACACAAATAGGCCAACACTCACTACAATATTTTAAACTTTGTTTTGAAACCCTATTGTATATATGGCATCCTAACGTCTCATCTCACAATAATATTACAGTCAATCTCATATCAGTAGTATGGTTTGTCTCAGAACTATATTAACCTAATCACAGTTGTATGGATGGCCTTCATTGCAAACATAGTTATGACTTCATTGACATCATAGTTAAGACTTGTTTGGCATCACAGTGGTATGACATCTCAGTTGTATGGCATTACAATATGGTATGGCATAATATGTAGAACATTATGGCATCATATGTTGATATGACATCTTTGACCCTATGCAATGGGCCTTGTCAATGATCTTTGGTATCAAGATATTCTAGACAGAGATCAATAGCAACACTTGTCATAGTAACAACTTTCTCTATTCATTGGATGTCAATTCACAAATGAAATTGTGGAATTACATGGATTGACGCTAGGAAATAAGATATGAAATTTGTATCTTAGTTGAAAAATTGATTAAATCTAATAGAAGAAGAAGAATTGAATTTCAGGTTTTCCCCCTTATTTGGTTTTGTCTTGGTCTCCAAATAATCTTGGTGTCTCTATGTGTGAATGATTTTATTCTTATGTTCCTTTTATTTCCATTGCATTATTGTTGATATTATTCTTTAGTCTGAATAATTGCATATGAAGTAATAATGTTAAAATGTTGAGGGGTGAATTCAATAAATGATGTAATGTAATTATCAAATCAAAGAACAATATAGCTCTAAAAGAAAATTAACATGGAATCAGAGTTAGGTTGAAGAAAAAATTCATTCAGATAACACTTATGAAGACACCTATGTCAGATAGAAGTGAAGATGGTGGAGACCTAAAAGAAATCTAGGGTTTGAAGGAAACCCTAGGCAACCTTGTTCTAACAAGTGAATTTAGGGCTTGATAGATAATCATGAGGTTAGGGTTCGGAATAAACCCCTCGAGTATGGTCTAGATATTCTAGCATGATTCTGGGATGAAGATGATATGTTTTAGCCTGGATGTTGGTAAAGTTGATTAATGATGCCAAGTTGAGGCATCTCCTCTCTTTATTATAGTTATATGTTTAATTTCTTGTGATACTTTATGATTTAATGATTCTGCTGAAGGCATAATCGATATGCAGATGATGGAATATAGTGACTCCTAAACATAGAATCAAGAGGGAGTTGATCGCTTCATTTAATCCTCATTAAAGATAAGTACCTTCTATATTTATGTTATGACACTACTTTATTTTGATTGTTACTTATTGTCCCTACTTGGATATTTGAGTATCTGAGTATTTCTAATCTCCTGATGAATATATGAGTAGCTTATCCTTCTTAAGGATCATTTGGATGTTAGTCGGTGCAGGAAGAAGAGGCTAGTGCAGGAACAAGATGAAAGTTGGTATAGGAAAGAGGAAGATATAGCAATATGCAAGCTCTACTACTACCAATGAAAAAGAATATATGTTATTTGAATGTTACAATTTGATAAAGGTATTTGAATATTATGAGGTATGTATAGTATATTGTTTTAGTTTAGCTACAATGTTGGATGGCAAGTTAAGCCTTGAGGTATGACAAGAATAACACCCTCATAGATGACTTCATTCATGCATGTCTGTCACATGCATACAAAAGTAAGTTTGATTTCTAGTACATGTGATATATTGGTCATGAGGTTAGGGTTTGGAATACAACCCTGGAGTATGGCCTGGATATTCTAGCATGATGTTGGCACTTGTCATAGATTCAATGCAACCCTAGATGAGCTTAAGATGATATTTTTGAGCCTGGTTGTTGATTAAGTCGATTGATGATGAAAAGTTTTAGGAATTTCCTCTCTTGATGATAGATATATGGTGGATGTCTTGTGGTACTTTATGATTTAAGGATTTTTCTGAAGGTATTATCGATATGAAAATGATGGACTATAGTGACTCATGAACATAGAATCAAGAGGGCACTGAGAATTTCCTTCAATCCTCATTAAAGATGAGTACCTTTTAGATTTATGTTATGACACTGCTTTGATTTTCTTGTTACTTATACTCCGTACTTGGATATTTGAGTATTTAAGTATTTCTAACCTCCCGATGAATATTTTATTAGTTGATCCTTCTTAAGGATCATTTGGATGCTAGCTGGTGTAGGAAGAAGAAGTTGGTGCAGGAACGGGATGAAAGTTGGTACAGGAAAGAGGAAGCTAGATAAATATGCAATCTATACTATTGCTAATGACAAAGAATATATGTTATCTGAATGCTACAAGTTGATAAAGGTATCTAAAAATTATGATGTATGTCTAGTGTGTTGTTTTAGTTTAACTGCAATGTTGGATGGAAAGTTAAGCCTTGAGCTATGACAAGAATATCACCCCCATACATGACTTCATTTGTGCGTGTTATTCACACGCATATGAAAGTAAGTTTGATTTCTAGTACATGGGATATATTGGTGGATTTTTTCGTAACAACTGATATGATCTCTCTAATATTTAGCAAGCATATGACCTGTCTTGTGACCTTGTTGGATATCATGATTTTGTGTAAGAAAAATCAAGGCTAGAAACATTAATTTTTTATATATGATGATTTGATATTATGGTAACCTTAATAGATATAGGTGGTTGTAAGATGAATAATCAAGATCCTCTTCTTTTTCTTCTTGATAAGATTTTGGTAAGATATAATAACTATGATGATGTATCAAATGGGTTCCCTAACTCAATGGTGTTATTACTCTGATAAAATATGTTTGTGTAAATGTTGTGATACACTTGTCACCTGCCCTAATTGTATGACACTAACAATTAGCTCTGTGATCTTATAGTTTTGTTGATGCATGGCATATATTAGATAGGTTGATGACTTGATTGATAATGAGTGAAGTAGGTTCCCATTCAGAGGGAGAGATCCTTGATGAGATCCCAACACCCATTATTTATTTGTGGTGGATGATTAGAAGTCCCATTATTGCAGAATGAAACAATGAACATATGATGTTATTTTATTATTATTGAGCTAATAATTATTTTCTGACAGGACTGATTTATCCCATGCAATACCAAGATACATCTCTCGTATAGAAGCATTTTTATCACATGCTAGATTGCATTGATGGATTATTTTTATTGGATTTGATGGATCCTTGTATGCACTTTGAGTCAGATAGAGTATGAACAGAGACATCTTCATGAGAAAATATTGTTGTATGAAGCTTATGATTGTCGCCTCCCTACATGAGATGGAGAAAATATGAATATGTTATTCCTTTATTTGTTATGTATTTTCTCTAACGTTTGATGCCCTATATGAAAAATAAAACAAAGAATTGTTGCTCTTGGTAATGTATGAGATAATGTGATTGAACGTTTCAATAATTTGTTTGAGCCAATACCGTATACGAGAACTTTGATATGTTTTTGATCTTCAGATATTAGCATTGATTGATGGATGCAACCCTCCTTGGAAATGGTGCAGGTTGATTGAGGATAATGAGCTAGCTCTTCCCCCATCTCTGAGCTCCCAAGGTGAGGAATTGAGTTGAAGAGGTCCTAGGGTTAAGCGAACTCTGGACAATAGGTGTGTTTGATCCCTCCTCTTATAGTAGGTTGGGTATCTCTCCTATTATCACCCATAGGGTGTGCATGATCCTTGTCTGTTTTGACAAGTCGGATATATCCCCCTATCTTGGTCTAGCAGAGTATACCCTAGTTCACATCATACTCACCAGTTGGGCTTATTGGGAATGTCCCTCCCCATATGTCTAATGGGTTTTGGAGGCTTGTAGGTGTGTGATCCTTACCTTTGGTAAGTCCAATATTTCACCCAAGCTTGAAATATGATGCAGGTGTTATGCCACTTGACTCTTTAGGGTCATCTTAGGAAGACCAACAGATAATAGGATAGACGTGATTCTTACATTCATGGTAAGTGGTATCTGTTAGGGTCCTATATTAATAGGATTCATAATTTTGAATTGGCTATGGTTAGACTTGTAATATTGTACATACCTTTGCTTTTCTGCATATGTTTTCCATATTAAAAAAATAAAAAATGTAAAGAGGGTATGTCCTAAAAAAATATCAAAGGACAAAAAGAATAAGAAAAGATCAAAAAAGTGAAAATATATGAGCCCCAAACAAAAACAGATCACTGAAGTGTGCAAGTCTAAGTGCCACTACTTTTTACTTTACTGTACAAAATAATGGTTGTGTGCAGCTTGTCATAAATGCCACAACCCATGATAGTCAAATAGTTTAATCTTAACTAGTTCATGCTTTAAATTTCATGTTTATAGTTAGAGAATAAAGATCTAACCAAACAGTTTAATCTTGGCAGATTAGTAGTTAGGTAGAGAAATAAAATGAGCTCAACAGCTTAATCTAAGCTATTGGAAGATATAAGGTTAGAATTAGATAGTTTCATTCACAAAAGAAAATGAATGAGAGGGTCTGCTAGCTTAAATGCACCCAATAAAGTGAAGAAAAAATGTTAGGGTAAGTAAAGGGTAAGTAGAAGAAAGGTTGCAAAAGTACAAAGTTGATTGAAGCAAAAGCACATTTATTATGCTTAATCATATGTTTCAGTGTGCAGGAGCAGTTATGAAAGTGAAAGGATGTTCACAAGTTGATTTGGCTAACTTCCCCTCATTCCATTTCACCCCCCACTACATACTTACTAATTTCCCCATTATCCCATCATTTCCTAAGAAAATACCCTTTTTCACTTCATTTCACCCTTGCCCCTTGGTTTCACACATTTCCCTAACAAATTACCTTCCAAAAGTCATTTCCCAACCCAAAACCCCTTTTCCCTAGTGTGAAACCCTTTCCCCTTTGAAGAAACCACTTTCCCCTTATTAATTTCCCTATTTTGCCTAAAAACCCTTATCCTAAGTTTAAATCCCCCCCCTCGCATTACTTTATTAACTCCCCCATTACTATATAACCCGTTCATTATACGCCTAACCCCGCTAATTCATTAATTAATTACAGTTTAGTGTAATTAATTCCCCCAAGCCCTGCAAATCTCCACCCCTGCTCCCACCACGCAACTTCACCGTGTGACAGCTATTAGATCTGTCACCCCCAGATCTGACAACACACATCCATATCACGTTCATTCACCTCCCAACCTTTACCCGCCCGAGAGCACGCGAGATTCATGGTTTTGCTCGGGCCCCTTTTGGCTACATGGCATCTCCTCATTAACTTGCGTGCTCTCAGGAAAATACCACCCCACTCCCAAAAGCGATGTGATGAGAAATGAAACTGCCTCCCCGCGTAAGCCCAAAACCATCACTATTCATTATGAAATTCCCCACCAATTTCTAACCGTTGCCGGTTAAAAGGTGAAAGATGCCCATTTTCACCCTTTTTCACTCATTTGCTCTGTGAAAGCCTCCTAAGATTTCCTGCGCCACCCTAAGCCTCTGCAACCAAATTTGACCACCAACTGCCTCCCGAACACACTCTAGAAGCCCAATTCAACCCTCCAGTGCACAACTGAAGCCACAGTACCCTCTGTAGCCACCATTCACACCAGTTTGCAGCCTATACCACCATTTCCATGTATTTTAACAAAAAACCAGAACAGCCCTCTCAGTTTAAAAGCGTACAATGAATTTAAGAAATAATTAATTGATTCCCCCAAATTGAGAATATTTCCCCCCTGAAATACCCAAACCCCTATCCTGCAAATTTCCAATACCCTATATTTGTACAGACCTATTCAAAGCTTCACTTATACAATCTTTACAAGCCTAATTCCCGCATTTTATCCTCAATATGGATGCCTAGACCTCTCTAGATGTCAGACCGGTCTCAACCCCACACCTGGACATTGACGATTTGGCCCTGGCAGAAAGGGATTTCCAAATAAAGGACACTGCAACTCCAGCCCACCTTCTGAAGCTCCATTGTTGGAGTAAGGACATATTTTTGAACCATACAGATGACATCAACCTCTGGGAATCCAATTTACCCAAATATACACTCCCAGAAGTTCACCCTTTCCTAGATATTATACGTTATTGTCATGTCTGTTATGTCCCTAGACAAAGGGATATTTTTTCCCCAAACCATGAGTTATTATTCACCATTACACTTGAGTCAATCAACTAGATGCTTCAAATCCAATATAGCCCAAATCTAACCCCTTTATCCATTGGACACCTATTGGACTTATACATCACATTAGACCAGGTGAAAATCAAGCAAATATTCCAGAATTTTATCATTGAAGACCGCCATACTCCTACAGATACCCCACCCTATGCTGCCACCTTTTTCTCAGAGACTGCCAGGCACATAATCACCATGCTCTCATGCATCCTTGGATATACCACAGATGAGCATGTGGATGAGGTCATCTTGGCCTTCTTGTCCATTTTTACTCCAGGCAAGCCTCCTACTATCATGTTTGATTATGCTCAGTTCATTGCAAACATAATGCATGAACAATTCACTAGATTGCCCACTGAAAGAGTTTTCAAATACTCTTCAGTGTTGTTTCATATGTTCTTGTATTACCAGATAGATAAGTTCCCTTTGAGCATCCAGAAGCTGGATACCAAGGGAAAGGAGAGATCAGTCATCTACTAGACACCCTTGGTCCACAAGTTTTCCACAACATTCACCTACAAAGACTTCATAGACTCCTTTGTATACCCTATCATGAACATGCTGACTTCTAAGACTCAGCCTAGAATCAGCCCAGAGATCAAGAGAGTGCTACAATTGGAAAAGAACAACAAGGTGGGAGACTGATACCTCTACCAGAACCACACTGAGATCAGAATCTATGGCTTCCAATTAGCCCCCTATAAGTTTCCCAAATACCTCCCTATGATGATATTTTCTCTTGAATACTTCAAAAAAATCATAAACTCTGATGAGGTACACTTCCTAGCCTATAGGAAGAAAAATCAATTCAAAGTGAAAAACCAATTGGGCCCATTCATTTGCAACAATAGGGAGGTTGGACCAGAGGCTAATAGTTTACTACAAAAGATGAAGTTTAGAAATAGCTTCATATGGTAGTATGACCCTCAGGGGGTTATAACTAAACTTAGACTTAGGGTCAAGTTGGGAGCATACATCCACCACCCAAGACCTGACATTGAACAGTTTTATAAACAGGATGAGTGGGTGGAGAACACCTTGATTGATATGGACAGCACTGATGTGGATGTAGAGAACACACTCATTGATCTTGAAAGACAATTTGATCACAACTCTTTCCTATAGGTTCCAAAACAATGGGAACCAATGAACATTCCTCTTGTCCTTCATACCCCAACCAATGAAGAAAATAATCCTAAGAGGAACAGGGAGGAGGAATCTAGCTCTGCCATGGACACTGATGATGAGTTGTTTGAGCCAAGCAAGAGGCCCAAGTTGAATCTTGGCTTTGAACAGGAGGAGAACATTTCTTCAGAGGAAATAACTGACACTGAGGCAATGTGGCAAAGAAGTGAAAAAATAGCTGCATCAGGTGAAACACATAAGCCATCAACTTCTAGCACACAGATGATAGAGAGACAGAAGAGTATGGAGGTTTCTTCCTTTGTCAAGCCAGCTGAAAAGGAAAAGGATTTCAAATATAGATTCAAAGAGATAAAGATGAGGAATGAAAAATTGAAGGCAGAGACATATGCCCAATACCTCAAGCTTACACCACCAAACTAGACCATACTAATGTCAGCCTTTGACATCAAAGCAGGGAAAATGTAGCTATCATTTTTGCAGCCCACTGCACAACAACCAAATACCTCAATAGATTACAAGAAGACAAATTTTGAGGTGTTGGCCGGGGATGTTCATCCCATTGATCAGATAGAGTTCCACAAACATGCTAGAGAAATAATTTACTCCACCCTCACAGGAAAGGCCTTGGAATCTTACAAGCTATAGGAGTCAGTGGGTAATGTGACAACCCAGTACAAATTGGAGAAGGCCTCCTCACAAGCCAAAGACACCAAGATAAAATCCTTGGAGGACTTGATCATTGAACTGGGCCATGACCCAAGTGATATTAAGGCCACAGAGAAACTAATCAAAAAGAAGAATGAAGACATAGCAGCCCTCAAGAAATAGCTTAAGCTGCCTTGTTCACAACACCCACAGGCAAAGGAGGTCTTGGAAAGTAATAGCAATCATGAAGAGGTGATGGGCCTAGTGCTACAACTGAATGATCAGTTGAAGGATATGGAAAAATAATTAGATAGCTTGATTCAGCTCAAACAAGCTAGTCTTGATAATGCTCTTGCAACTGTCATTCCAACAGTTACTACTGATGTACCTTCTACATTGGCAGCATCCTTAGCTCCCACTGCTCCAATGGCCATTGCACTACCAGCAACTACATCAGCAATAGGATCAACAACAACAAGCTCCACAAGTGATGAAGCAAAGAGATTGGTCAAAGCAATGGAAGAGATGTCCATTCAGACCACTGAGATGAACAGACTTAAGGATAAAGTCACCACCTGGACACAGATTACAAATTGGCCCAAATCATGCGCAGAGAAGAACAATAGAAGACCACAAGGATGACTGAAAGAATCAAAAGCCTGGAGAAAGAGCTGACACTGAATGAGCCTCTAGGTCAGGCTAAGGAACAACTGTGGGCCAATATCATTGACTCTATCAATGATATTTGGCCATCCATTCAGTTCATTTTTGAACAAATTGAATTAATAAAGCAGGCTACAGAAGCCATTCAGAAAGTCAAAGAAGAACTTGGAGATATGCCAAAGGAGGCAACAAGAATCATCCACTTCCTCAACTCCAAGAACAAGTATGTGCTGCAAGAACTAGAGATACATGACAGGACAGGTACAATTTTTGAAGTTAGAAGAGTCCTCACTAAGAGGATAAGTGTCAAACCATGCAACTGGCCATTGACAAGTTCATGGTTAAGTTCGAACTTTTGAGGCAAAAGGGATTACCAAATCCCTTAGTTATAAATGATAAGCTAATGACACAAGAAGATTACAATAAGAAGATCAGGGAAGTGGCTAGAGATCAGGTAAACACTTCATCCATGAAGGGTATACCAACAGGCAAAGTATTATACCAAACTTTTGAAAACTTGTTTTACCTCCAGCATGAGGTAAAACACCTTTTTGTCAATAAGCCAACTTTTGCCAAGTATACAGAGGCAGATGAGATATACCGAAAAATGCTCAATATCCAATTACCAGATGCTGAGACATGGGAAAAACTCAATGATTTACTGTAGTAAATACACAGTAAAAATATAAATGTACAGTAAAAAGTAAAAGAGCACAGTAAAAGGATATTGACAGGTCAACAAGGTCAAAGAGTATCAGATGAAAGGTCATAAGTAAATATGACATCTAGCATGAAGACCAAACAACCAAGCAGCTTAAAGGGAAAAAGATCGAAGACTAAAAGACAGCATAACCTAAATAAAAGGGACAGCAAACAACAGTTCAATAGTTGTCTCTATCTTCTTGCATGAAGATATTTCCTTTTCCTAGATTAGTTCTCAATGCAGTTTGAGATATTTTGTAAAAAAAAATGGTATAAATACTTCATATTTTGAAGTATTGAGGGTGTGGATTGCTATACGTTTGTAGAGTTATTTTGATCTTAAACCAAAGGGTGATTGTACCATTTTTCAAGTCAATATACTGGAGCAAGTAATAAAAAGATTGCACTAGAGGATTCATGAGATGAGCTATTGCAGTGAAGTATCTTCTTTGTCTGATTTTGTTACCTTCTTATGTGTTTCATAAACTTAATTGTTTTCTAAATTTGAATGAATTAACTGGAAATATCACTCAAAATTTGTTTAAGTACACTCTGTTTTGCACAGTTAGTCATTTATATGTTTTCCTCTGATACCCGAATTTGAGAACCCTTAATTGCTCTCCCATCTCAGTTGACCTCTTTCATTCTCTTCATGATCTGGCCTAGGGAACCCTTAATTGCTCCCTGGATCCAATTGGAAACCATTTCACTTTCCAGCCTTTAAGATCTGCAATAACTCCTCTATCTTGCCCTCTAAATACTATTTTTAGAACTTAATCCAATCTTGTTTGTTTGACATTTGACCCCATAGTCCAATGGTAAAATACAATCCTTTTTCATCTAAGTGATCCCACCACCCAAATTCAAATCAAACACAAGAATAATCATAACTAGCCTAAAATTAATTAATTAAAACAAAGTTAAATCAAAAAGAGAGAGCCCTCTCAGAGATTAGGAAGGCTAGGTCCTAATCTCCAAAAGTGGTTTGTGGTTACCTCTATCATTTCTTTTTCTGACAACTTGGAAGAAATTTTGGAGTGATAATAGTATCCCTCCTATTATTGCTTGATAATATGATATGTGTGATCCTTACCTCATCAGGTAAATGGAATCCCTTTTATTGTCTATGAATTCTAGGTGGCGGCATTGGACTCCCAGATTTGGTTCCAGTTTTAGTAGGGCTCCCTCATGTTGTTCTAGATTGAGCTCAGCTCTGCTATGTTTTTGTGGGATGAGATGGGCTCCCCTATGATGTCAGATCATTCTTCTTCATATTTGAGATTATTCATCGTATGGATATGACTCGAAACGAGATATGACTTGATGACAATGATGATTCTATTTTATATGACCCCATTGATTATTTTATATAGGATGGAATTCAAATGCTTCCCTATGATGATGATTTCAATTCAGATGGACTCCCCTATGATGATTCTTCTTCTTATTTAGATCGAGATTGTTTAGTTGATGATCAAAGGATGAGATGTGATGAGATGGATATTTTTTTGATATAGATGAGATGGATTTCATGAGATTTGAACTGGAGATTAATAGAGTTCGAGGATTAATCTCCCTTACCATTGATTATGCATTATTATTTTTCTATGAGATGAGATCTAATGTTGATGCAACTACCTATCTTCTTACATTGATTCATGTCATCCAAGATGAGATTATTCCGAGAAGGATCCTAGAAGAACAGATATGAGATGAGGCAAATGGAAATTTCTCCCTAGCTGAGAGGGAGTGTTAATTTTTGGCAGCCAGGGAAAAATATCTTAATTATTTGGATTGTATAAAGAAGAATTTAATCATGTCAACTACAATTGGTTAGAGATAAAAATATTAATTTGAAAAATTGTACAGGTCGGCTTCAAATAATTTCATGTTAGCTTCCTCCAAGGGGCATGAGCCTTTGTCAATAACAAATATCTATAAATACTCAATTGAATTTATCTCAAAAGGAAATACATATGGAATTTCTTGGTTTTGATATTTTCAACCTTTTATTTCTCTATAGTTTTATGAAAAGGGTCAGGGTTTCAAATCTATTCTTGGATCAGGAATTCGCATATCTTTCTGGCACAAGAAATCACATCTCTTATTGTCACAGGACAGTCACATAATTTATTATTTCCACAGAACTCTCGCTCTACGACCTTTGTTCCTCTTCTTTATGTATGACATTTCTTAATGAATTTCGTATTTCTCTTTGTTGTATATGGATTCGCTTTTATTTTTTCTATGATTGGATTTGCATCATTATAATTCTCTCGATATTTGAATGTTGTTATCACTCCTTGTATATCAACCTCGCATATCTGAAATAGTATTTGGTCGCATTCTCGAATCATTGTATATGGCACAGGTTTCCATTTATGGTCTCACATTAATATAAGACACAGGTCTCACATTTCTTGTATATGGAACAGGTATCGCTTATGGCACTACGGCACATGTCTTGTATCCTTGTGTTTTGTCTCATAACTTTGTATTTAATAAGACAATGATCACAATCTGGAATTTGCTCACTATAATAGTTATGTATGGGAGAGTATTACTATATGGTCTTGATTCACTAGTCAAAGTCTCAACATCATTGTAATCACATGTGATCCCATCTATCTTGATCTTGCACTTGTCTTTTCGCATCACTATAATACTTGATGAATTCTTCATTTTCAAAATAAATTATACAAAGACTTTTGATCTCTTTCATATGATCTGAACAATCTCACTGCGGCATTTTAAACTATGTTTTAAAACCTTTTTGTATATATCGCATCCTAATGTCTCGTCTCAAAATAGTTTATCTCACAACAATATTACAATCAATCTCAAATCATTAGTGTGGTTTGTCTCGACACTATATTAATCTAATCACAATTGTATGGATGGTGTTCATTGTCATCATAGTTATGACTTCACTAACATCACAATTAAGAATTGTTTGGAATCATAGTGGTATGGCATCTTTGTAATGTTCTAACTAGAGAAAAATATAGTGAAATATCAAAACATGAACTAGCTATAGAAAACAATAAATATGCAATCTGAAAACTCTACAAGAACAGCAAGTTTAGAAAACTATTGAACAAAAATAATATAGATAAGCCATTTTATTAAATATCCAATGAGAAGTTGAGTACAAAATATAGTATAATGTGTGAACATGGGATTTCTTAAGAAAGCACACAAAACCTAGGTGAGAATGAAGAAAACTCCACGCTAAAATGGCTCATACGCTGCATGCTCTGCCCAGAAATTTATAGTGTTTCTGCTAGAGATAAACTAATATTAGAAGCCTCAAATATGCTCCAAAAATTATGAAAAAATAGGATAATGATCTCCAAACCAAGACCAACAAAACCCAGAAATATTTTGGGCTAATTCCAACCTCTTGGAATTACCCGAAAATCAAGTGAAATTACCCACTTCCAAGCTCTACATCCCACCAGAAAATCTACAGCTACTCCACCAAAAGCTATCCACAAAAATAACTAAGAAATCACTAAACGATAGTGATGAAAAGATAGAGTGAAATTCTAGTTATTTCCCGGCACAGGATTGTAGCAACTTCTCCAACAAAAATGGCCTACCTGTTGTACAGATCAAACAGCTCAAAAAATGCAGGAAAAGAAATATCCATTCAGCTCCAAGTTTTCTCTCCTAGGATGACACTCTAAGTTCACTGAAAGAGAGCTGGGATTCTCCAGTTGGAAATCCTTGTGCTAAACATCACTGGTTGACGTAGCTCAACAGCTTAAGAAAACCTCCACTTTAGAACTCAAATGCCAAAACCATAATTATCAAAATGAGGCCCCAAAGTTCCTTTTATTTTTTCTTTCACTTCCTCATACCATGGTTCGATTTTTCCCATACCATGGTTTGATCCTTCCCATGGTTCGGTCTTCATGCTTGGTAACTCCACAACTTAACTTCAGTTTTTCTTCTTTTCCTAAGTCTCAACCATTATATTTTCTCTGAAATATATATATATATATATATATATATATATATATATATATAGATATCACGAAAATTTCAAATTTGGGAATTTCCATGTCAAATTTTTCATTGGGGATGTGACAATCCTCCCCTCCAAAATGTTGTTTTTCCTCAAGCAGCTGTAGTTTTGGATGCTGCAAAATTTGTTCTCCTTCTCAAGTGGCATCTTCTTCAGGAAAATGCTTCCACTTGACAGGGAATTCACTAATGGTAATTCTCCTTAGCTTCCTTTCCCTCTCATGTATTATGGCCTTTGGTGTCAAAATAAAATACCCCTAATCATATAATGGTGGTAACTCAGTGGCAATCCCCACTTGTTGTCCCAAGGCCTTTTTCAGGTAAGAGACATGGAATACATTATGCACCCTACTTCCTGGTGGAAGATCCAACTCATAAGATACCTCTCCCACTCGTTGAATCACCCTGTATGGCCCATGAAAACAAGGATGAAGTTTTTCAGCTCCCTTCTGCTTTAATCTGGATTTCTTGTATGGCTACAATATTAGGAAAACCAAATCTCCCACCTCAAAATGTCGCTCTACTCTACCTCTATCTACATATAAATTCTATTGTTTTGTGCCATATGCAGGTTATCCTTCATTGCTCTAAGGATATCTTGGATCTCATGTATCCAATCTTTGGCCCCTGGAGATATGTTATCTCCAAAAACCATATTAGAAAAAGTCAATGGATCATAAATACATCAAGCATGAAAGGGTGGCATACCTATGGACATATGATATGTGGTGTTTGTTACACTAAAAAATGTCACCATGACTATTTACAGTTAGTATGGCTCTATCAACAGTCATGCTATCCTCTTAGGCAAGTCTTATGCCTCTGCTCTCCATGTCAAACTCCAAAAAGAGAGAAAGTCTTTATAAATGTATTTATCTCTGGGGACGCAGGTTCTCTCAACCTTACCTGCGGGGACGCACCCAATGTTCACAAAAACTGCGTCTTTGGACGCTCTGTATGTAAAGGGGCAGGTGCGTCCCCCTGTAAAGGTTAAAATGCGCAAGTTTCATCTTTAAAAAGTTACTTGTGGTCATTTCTAGAGCATTCTAGAAGGTTGTTCGACGTGTATTGAGCGCCTCCAGATGGTTCATGCACTCCTACCAAAGAGGAACTTATCCCATCAATAAGGGAGCTATCCCATCCAAAGAGGGGATTATCCCATTGATGGTGGACCTGATTAACTTCCTCTTGAGCACTATAAATACAGGCATTGGGCCAGAAGGAGAGGAGGTTGGAAGCTATACATTTCTAAGGGTAGATGCTGCGGGAATTAGGACTCCCATTTAGAAGCTTGTGAGGAGAGATTGCCATCTTTGCTTGTTCTATTTGGAAGTGGGTGAGCTTTGTCAAAGTAAAGGAGAACTCTTGATGGACCCTGGGAGGGACTTGCACAACACCAAGGCTCAGGTTGTATTTGTTCCTTTTGTTACCTATTAATGCAAATGAGTCCATTCTTCTCAATAACTTGTTATTTATGAGTTGTTTCATGTACTCCTTGGTCTATGTGTTAAATATGTTTTATTCTATGAGATTATCAAGTGCTATTTAATCGTTTGATTGTTAGTGTATGCAGGTTTCAAAGTGAAGGAGGAGCTCATCCGGATCAGCGGAGCTGGACTGCTACAACAGCGTTGGACTACAGGTAGGATCTAAACACTTGATTTCCCATATAGTAAATGCATGTTTAGAGAAGGATTGCTCTTGTTTGTCTTGTTTGTCACTAGAGAGTCTTAGGCTCCTAGGGAGGTTGGTTGTGTCTGCACAATCGACTCTTTCCGCCTGACAAATTGGCGACTCCACTGGGGACTCCATTGATGTGAAAGTCTTTTCCTTTGTATGAACTTTGCTCTGAGAAAATTGGTTTATTTTTCTGGTTTTTGGCTCTGTGACTTTGTCTTTGGGTGGGTTAGCTTAGGGTTAGATTCATTTTGGTTTTTCTTGAATTTTCCAGTAGGACGCACCCTCTGAGTATTGCACAGTGCGTCCCTGGACGCACTGTTGCTGTGTGCACAGAGCGGGCCCGCACCTGTTCTAACGGGTCGCCTGCGTCCCCTGCTAAAATTTGAGAAAATTCCATTTTTTGCATTTTTGCTCTTAGATTTTGCTTTTTCTTAGTTTTTACTGCCCAGATTCATTAGTCCCTTGTCAAAGATCTTCACCTGAACTTGTTTCGATAGCATTGAGTGTTTTAGTGGATTTCATGGAAGTTTAAGCCCTAGGGTTTGATTTTTGAGTAGGTCTTGTAGTGACTTTGGCGGTAGAAGTTGTCAAGCCTTAGATCTCTCTGGTTTTGTCAGCATTCTTAGAAGTCAGACCTGTCATAAAGTCTACCTGTGAGAGCAACTTACCATTGAGTTGTCTCTTTGGCCAAATTTCGAAGTACTTGTTGATTGAGTCTTGAATTCCATTTTACAAAAAGAACAAAAAGATTTGAGTTTTGTTTTGACTAGTCTTTTGATTCTGCATTAGCTGGTCCTTGATTTGATTTTGGTCAAGTAAAACAACCTAGAATCATCTTTGTGAGCTTTTGCCTTGTTAGGTTTGCTTAGAGTAATTTCCCTTTTGATTTGCTTGTGAGTCAAGTTTTCATTGATTTTATAGCTTTTAAGATTGATTTTTGTTAAAATAGATTTATATGCTTTTTTAAAAAGAGAAAATACAAAAACATCTCCTTTGAAAAGTTTTGTTTCAAGTAGCTTTGAAAATTTTTGAAAGAAAAAAAGTTTTTCGTGCACGTAAGGAGTGGTCATGTTTGTATGCTTGAAAAGATAAAGAGAATTGTTTCTTTGATTGTCTTTACTAAGAAAGTTGTTTTCTATAAAATTTGCATCTCTCAGCTCTCTTAGTTAAGAATTTCATTGAAAAGGAAAGTAGCGTAAATCATCTTAGGTGCATCTTTGTAGTGGTTTGAGTCGAGTCTACACACCATTGGTTTCACTTCCGCTACCTTTTGTCTTTAAGAAAAACCATAAAATTAACGCTTAAAGTAAAATCGACGTAGTAACTTTTATTTACTAGGGCTCTGAAACACCAATTTAGATCAGGCTAGTGTCTTGGAGTAGGTGAGTAATTAACTCTCCAAGACAACAAAACCAAACAAGTAGCTTATCTTGTGATAGAATAAATCCAATTGTCTCATTTGTACTCTGGGAAAGCTCCTCTTAAAGGAGAAGCACGAGCTCGTGTCCGAACCAGTGAGGGGATCAATCCCCCCTCGTTGGGAACGACGCCAGACACGCACGTATTACAAACGGTAAACCTCGGATTAACCATTGTCGAGGAGCCAGGGGTCACTTGTCGGTAAACCTTGGATTATTGTCAAGGAGCCGGCAAGGGGATTGAGCTTGCTACTCTGCCCTTGCGTGCTGTCGGAGTTTAGATTGTTCCCCCAGGTACATTTGTTGCGGTTGGTAACCTTAGTGACCATTATCTTTAGGATTCTACCGAGGTGACGGTGGAGGGAAGATCCCACTGTACCTGGAGCAGACGTCGGCTAGACTCACTTGGATTTTCTGGGGGGTTCACTTCACTCGAGACGGTTAAAGTGGAGGAACTTGGTCCAGTCTATTCATTAAGCAGGTTGCCGGGGTAACTGTTCCACCTGCCACTTCTGTACTGAATCCAGCGATGTTGGGCTTCATCACCAACTAGCGCTTTCGGTCTGGAAGGCTACTGTTTGTGCTTGGTTTGACGCCCTAGATTCTTTAGGCGTGTGATTCAAATTTGTTTGGTTCTTTAGAGACTTTAGGTGGTTTGATTTGAAATTTTATTTTTGTTTTCGTGTGTAGTAGTTAAAAGTTTTTAGCTGTGGCGGAATTACCAAGACAGTCCCGTAGACTTCGGGGCAAGTCACCTGAAATTGTTACCGGAACAGATTTGTTAAGAAAACTCCGTAGATCGCGGGGTGGATCTCCTGAAGATATTCCGGGTCAGTACGAAGGGTTGAAGGTCCTTGTAACTCCTCCTAGTGGCAGTAGAGTAGGTTCACCTGAAGAAGGAGAATCTTCCTTGGTAGTCCATCCAGATTACCAAAGTTTAGAGACAGGTTATAATCCCGAAGCTGTTACAGTTTCTGAGCTTGTTGGTAGTTTTTCGTCTGCTAGTGATACAGGCGAAGAACCTGAAATATCTGAGCCTGTTACTCCAACTTCTAGTGTTCCAGATTCACCGAGAATAGAAAGAATTATCACCGAAAATCTTCCTACTGGTTTGATTGCTATCGAAGAACTTACTCCAGAGGAAGAAATAGGCGTCTCTAACCTTGAAGATCAACTTACTATTGATCTAAGGGAGCGTGAATCTATCTTTTACAGTCCTCCTAGAAGTACTACTTGGTACCTTTCGTTAACCAATTATTTAGACACCTTCGGGCTAGGTTTTTTTACACCTCGTACTCCTTTTCCACCTGGAGGTATTCATACTCCTGTAAATATGTCTGGTCAGTCGTCCGTGTTTACACAAAGTCCTGAATCTTTCTTACACGGCGGTCCTTCTGTTCCCACTAGGTATCAAGCACTTTCTGGTACCTTTGCGGGGGCATCTCCTCAACCCGTTGATCATGGGTTATTAACTGGAAACAGTGGTAATATACCATTGGGTGTAGGAGACATTTACATGATGTCAGGTTCAGTTCCCGTTTCCCAACCTCAAGGTGGCCAATTACCGCCTGGGGGGCAGCCTTAGTTAACGCCTGGGGGGCAACCTCAAGGTACACCATTCGTGTCTGGGGGGCAACCTCAAGGTCAGTATGCGCCTATGGCGCAATACATGCCTCAAGGTCAACCCCAGCCTCAATATGTACCCCAGGGTCAACCTCAGTATCAATATCAACCTCAAGGATGGCAACCTCAAGGATGGCAACCCCAAGGGTATCAACCCCAAGGGTATCAACCTCAAGGGTACCAACCTCAAGGTCAAGGTCAACCCCAGTATCCGTATTTACCTCAAGGTCAATACTCGAGTCAAGGTTATCAACTGCCTCAAGGTCAATCATATGTTCCAAGTATGGGAACTGCACCTTACAATTATCAATCCTATCCTCAATCCGGTTATGGATCTCAGTATCCTCAACCTGTTACGGGTCAATACCCCGGAATGTTAGTATGGGATCCATCACAGGGTCAACAGGTGTTGCAGCCAAGTCTACAGTTGGTTCCTCAAGCTGGACAACCCGTAGTTTCTGGTCCACCCCAGCAACCGCAACCTGTCCAGTCAAATGTTCAAACTTCTGTAACTTCGGTAGTTACTCAGCCGCCAATCGCACCTAGTACTCCATCTCAAACGGCTGCTGCAACTACCGCCACATCTACTATACTTACTTCTGGAGTATCGACGGCTTCGGTTTCTACTGTCTCTGTAACCACTCCTCAGACATCTTTATCGTTGTCTGGATCTACGATTCAAACCACGGTCCAGATGCCTGCAGGTCAGCCTGGTATAAGTACGGTTGTCACTACTCAACCTCAATTTGTTCAACCACCGTACCAGGGACAGTACCAACCTGGGCAAGCTGTCCAACAACTGGTTTACCAGTATCAACCGTATCCTGGGTACACTTATCAACAACCTCAACAACCCAGTACGGTCTGGTTAATCCTGGTTTTCCAGGAGGATATAATATCCCAAATGCGACTCCTGTTCCTAGTTATCCTGGATATCCTCCTCCTGGGGATGGTCTTGTGACCCAGAGTTTTAGAGATCCTAACCGGCAGTTACCGTTTATCGCAACATTGGATTTACCAGACTTGACGCGCCTAACGAACGATCCAATTCAATATCTTCAGTTCTGGCCGCCAATGCCAAATAAGTTGCCCAGTGATATACCCAAGTTCGAAGGTAAGTCTGGAGAGGATCCGTCCAATCACGTGATGACTTACCACCTCTGGTGTGCTTCAAATTCTATCTCGGATGATTCGATCCGCTTATGTCTTTTTCAGCGTACACTCATTGGTCTCGCGGCCAAGTGGTACATTGAGTTACCACGGGCCTCTTTTTACAATTTTAGCCAGTTAGCTACCTCGTTCTTAACTCACTTTCAGTTGCCGGTCAGATACGCTAACGGCACGGAGTTATTAACTTCACTAAAACAATCAACGTCCACGTATATTTCTGATCACATTCATGAGTGGAGACGTCGAAGGAGACTAGTGAAAGTTTTTATCCCGGACCAAATCTTAGCTGAATGGTTTGTTAAATCATTATTACCAAGATTACTGAAGATGTAGCTAAGGCCGGAGTAGTTACTGAGGAGCAAGTCATTGCTCAGGCGCAATACCTTGACTTAGTTTACACTCAGTCGGGTACGTTACACGAGAAGATTCCGGATCTTCCAAAGTCGAATCAAATCGCTGCTGCTCCTTCGGGATCTCATGCCACTGATGGTATGATTGGTATCGTGAATACAAAGAGCAAGAAGAAGTCTTCCAAGGCTTCAACTACTCCTATTATCACTTTGCCTGATTCCCCGACAGGAGAGTCTTCTCCTGAACTTACCGCCGATATTCACGCTGTAGAGACATCTACGGCCAAATCAAAAAACGGTGGAAAGAAGAAAGGAAAGAAGAAGGCTAAAGCAGATAAGGCTCCGAAGGAGAAAACGGAAAAGTCGGAAACCAATGACGAAAAGCGCAAACCTCGATATCCTTGTCTTATTTGTGAAGAGGATCATTTTACGAGAGATTGCCCTCATCGGGCCGAGGTTGTGAAAATAGTCAAAGGTTCTCCCACTCCTGCTGTGTTAAAAAATCCATTTCCGGAGCAGGAGAATAAAATGATAGGTTCTTCCTCGAATGCCAGTGAAGAACCCATTTTGATGATGTCTCATGTGAGGATTGCGACTCGATCGCAAGATTATGGTAGTAAGAATCCTGTTGATGGTAAGGAAGCAGAATCTTCTCACTCTAACCCATCAACCTCAGCTCCTGGTTCTGATCCACTACAGATCGAAAAACCTAACCCAGACTTAGTAATTAAACCGCCCGCCAAGGGTGTACTTCGAAGGTCTGCTTTCAATCCACATGCGAGAGCAGCCCAGAATTACAACATTGTTGAGGACTTAGCTGTTTCACCCTCAGCAATGTCGGCGTTGGAAGTGCTGCAATCATGCCCAGCACAACGAAAATTACTTTTGTCGGCTATCGGAGCTGTTGATGTTCAGGATCCGAATCTAATAATCTTCGATCTAGAAAATAGTACACCACGTCTCCCCCATCAAATGGCTTTCCAAATCCCAGTGATAGTAAAAAACAAGCCTATTCATCGGACTGTGATTGATGAGGGAGCCTCTACGTGTATTATGTCGATTCAATGTTGGAGATCTCTTGGTTCTCCTTCGTTGAACCAATCCCCCACCATCCTTAAGGCCTTTGATGGCCGTGGGTTCCGTCCGTTTGGTATTCTACAGGAATTGCCTATAGGGGTAGAAGGTAAAACCGTTAGTCTGGATGTGGAAGTGGTTGATGCCCCTCTAGACTACAACCTTCTTTTGGGTCGAAGTTGGTCATATGCTATGACAGCGGTCGTTTCATCGGTCTTCAGAGTAATTAAGTTTCCACATAACGGTAAGATCGTGACTATTGATCAGCTGACATACTTTTCATCCGACCCAGCCTCTTCAGAGAGTATCCAGCATGTCGGTAAGACGACAATCCCTTATAGGGACGTTGGCGTAGGTTTAGTTAAAGATTCTGATTTACTAGGAACTTTTCCTTTCCCTCCAATCAACGCAGGCCCTTCATTTGCCTCAATTCATATGATTACATCAGAAAACATTATTTATGATGATCCTTGGATTGTCCCATCTGAATCTGAGATAGACTCATTCGGTGATGCTATGCCTTTGAGTCCATATGAAATTGCTTATGAAGCTGTCATGTCTTTTACCGACTCGCGTTCAACCGAAATCGACCAAATGAATGTGGTCAGTGAAGAATCACTTTTCACCTCAACCTTAGAACGGATAGCGTTTCTCGAAGTCGTGTCATCTGACGAGCAACTTCGCGAAATCCTAAGTGTAGACGATCTACCGTGGGAAGATCTCCATCACAGATCTTCGTTTTTACCTAAGGATGATGCATTTGAAAATGATTTTTCATCTATTTTTACCGCTGAATATGTCAAAGACGCTCAGGATCCAACGAAACATTCTGATTCAGAGTTGAATTTAGGGAATATTTCTCGTACTATTCCCATTGATATTTCAGTGAAGCCCGAAATTGAGGAGAACATTCATATAGGTGCCGCATGTACAGAAAATGAAATCCAAACTTACAAGGCCCTATTCCAAGAATTCCACGACGTGTTTGCCTGGTCTTACGAGGAAATGTCGGGAATCGATCCTGCCATTGTTGTTCATGAAATAAAGACCTACCCGGATGCTAAACCCGTCCGGCAACGGTTGCGTCAAATTCACCCTCGAAAAGCGGTTGCGATTAAAGCAGAAGTCGAAAAGCTGTTGAAAGCAGGTTTCATTTATCCGATCCCGTTAACGGATTGGGTATCGAATATTGTTCCGGTCAACAAGAAACAAGGAAAAATAAGAATCTGTATCGACTATAGGGATATAAATCGAGCTTGTCCAAAAGACAACTATCCTACGCCTTATATCGATCAAATTATTGATGATTGTGCCGGAAGTGAAATGTTTTCCTTTATGGATGGTTTTTCGGGCTATAATCAAATCAATATTCTACCTGCCGACCAACCAAAAACGGCCTTCATTTGTCCATGGGGGACATTTGCTTATTGCAAATTACCTTTTGGGCTTAAGAATGCCGGGGCCACTTTTCAACGGGCGATGTCTTACGCATTTCATGACATCAAGCACATTGTGCAACCGTATCTCGATGATTTTCCTGCTCATTCTTTACGTCGAGCTGATCACCTTGTCCACTTACGAGCAATCTTTATGAGGTGTAGGCATTATCGAATTCGGTTGAATCGCCACAAGTGTGTTTTCTGTATAGAAACAGGTCGATTGCTGGGATTTGTTGTTTCAAAAGCCGGCATTCGCGTCGATCCCTCGAAGGTCGAAGCTATCATCAAATTGCCTCCTCCTTCGAGTTTGCGCCAACTCCAAAGTTTGCAAGGGAAAGCGAACTTTTTACGCCGATTCATCCCAAACTACGCCGAGGCCACTAAAGGTTTTACACGGTTGTTGAAACAGAACGCTCAATTCTTTTGGGACGAGATTGCCCAACAATCTTTTGATGCACTTAAACACGTGTTGACCCATGCACCGTTGTTGCATCCTCCCAACTACAACCAGGACTACTTCTTATACCTCGCAGCTTCGCATTCCACCATTGGAATGGTGTTAGTCCAAGAAGATGAATTCGGAGCGGAAAATTTGATATATTATCTTAGTAGGACCTTAAATCCCACTGAGCTAAAATATTCGCATGTGGAGAAATTGGCCCTGGCAGTCGTTCAAGCTGTCCAGCGTTTTCGTCACTACATTCTTCTCCGTAAAACTACAGTTATTTCGGATTGCAACCCTATGATTTACATTTTGACAAAACAATTGCTAGGGGGCAAGTACTCTAAATGGATCGTTATCCTGCAAGAGTTCGACTTGGAGTTCTAGAATTCCAAGTCTAAGAAATCCTTAGTTTTTGCGGAATTGATGTGTGATTTCCCGTGTGCTGACACAGAAACTGTGGCAGAGGAGTCCATTGCGGATGAATCTTTGTTTCTTATCAGTACTGTAGATCCGTGGTACGGAGATATAATCATCTATCTCCAAACCCAAACCTTTCAGCCTGAAGCTTCAAAGGCGGAATGTCGAAAAATTCGGTTTCAATCCCAGCAATACAAAATTATTAGAGATACACTTTATCGCCGAGGGGCAGACTTAGTTTTTCGACGTTGTTTAACTCACGAAGAGGCTGAGAGGGTTTTGAATGATTGTCACTCTGGAGCATGTGGCGGTCATATGTCTGGGTATGCCACAGCTCAGAAGGTGTTGCGCGCTGGCTATTTCTGGCCGTCTATGTTTAAAGATTGTATCATTGCAGTCCGGAAGTGCCACAACTGTCAAGTGTTTGATCGCAAGATGCGCGCACCACCTACTCCTCTCCACCCTATAATTGCCGTTGGTCCATTCGCCAAATGGGGTATCGACTTTATTACTTGTAACCCTCACTCGGCCGGGGGGCATGCGTATATCATCCTCGCGGTTGATTATTTTACTAAATGGGCCGAGGCGATGCCTACATTCGACGCAAGCGGAAAAACAGCTGCAGTTTTCGTATTCAATCATATTATAACTAGGTTTGGTGTCCCACAAGCAATCATTACTGACCATGGGAGCCATTTTCGAAACATCATGATGACTGAGCTCACAAGCCAGCTTGGTTTGCGCCACGATAGCTCTACTCCTTATTATCCGCAAGCCAACGGTTTGGTTGAGTCTATCAACAAAGTTCTAGTCATCATGATCCGACGAACCATTGGTATTCATCGGTCGAATTGGCATAACATGTTATTTTCAGCGCTATGGGCATACCGAACCTCGGTGAAAACTTCAACAGGGTTCACTCCTTTCCAGCTAGTTTATGGCTTGGAAGCTGTGTTACCCATTGAATGCGAAATCCCATCACTTCAAATGGCTGTCGAATTACTTCCAGCTACTTCCGAAGAGGAGAAACGTTTATTGTACTTAGCTAAATTAAATGAGACTCGACGTGACGCTGCATTGGCAATCGAGACTCACGCAAAGCGAATGAAAGCTCAGTATGATAGAAATGTGACCCCTCGAAGTTTTTCGGAGGGAGACCTAGTGCTATTATATGATCAAGCTAACGATAAGCTAGGTGCTGGAAAATTCGTTCCTATGTGGCATGGACCCTACATTGTAAAGCGAAAGCTAGCAAAAGGGGCTTATGAGATGGTAGATTTTGATGGGGACTCTTTGGGTAAACCCAGAAATGGACTTTACCTAAAGAGGTATTATGCTTAAATGGTGGGTATGGAGAATTTTTAAGTTAGGTTAGGTTTTCTTTCTAGCTAGTATGTTTGTTAGTTAGTTAGTGTGCTTAGCTTAGAAAGTGTGTTTTTCATCGTTATTCTGGCTTATCTTGGTTTTACTCTTGATATTGCAGATGTCGACGCCTCTCCAAACATACATTGGATTTGCTAATGGTGCTTGTCGTAGTACACGGAATATCTCTTCCGCAGCTTGGGTTATCTATTCACCCTCTGACGAGTTAGTTTCTATGCATGGGGTAAGCCTCGGTCAAACAACGAACAACATTGTAGAATACAGTGCAGTGGTTGAATTATTATCCGAATCTATTTCATTTGGAATTCGATGTTTGATAGTGAGGTTAGATTCTGAACTTGTTGTATTACAGCTTAATAGAGTTTATGCCATTAGAAATCCTGTGTTATTAAGGTTGTTTTTGAGAGTGCGTCTCTTGGAACGTGAATTTGATTACATTGAATATCAGCATATTCCAAGGTCTTTAAATACATTAGCAGATGCAATTGCTTCTCGAATGTTGGACAGACATTTACGATAATCATGCAAGTAAATTTAAAAACATTTCATCACATATGTTAAACAAGATAAGCCGGTAATAGTGATATATATATAGATAGGAGTGTGTCAAAAAATATACATCGTCTTCGATCATAGGTTGAAAAACACCTTATGATCGGCAAAAATGATAAAGTACAAAAAGTCAAAAATGTCACATGTGTCTACAAAGTGACTAGCCAATCACTGGTGGTGCTCCCTATACGACACCACTGCATGGGCTACCTTACACAAAAATCTCCTAAACGGTCCAGGGACTGCAACTACATAGCGCTGAAGTCTGATAGGAATATCATCTATGGTAGTCTCAGGCATATCCGCCGTCAGACGCTCTAGATCCTGCTCCAACTCAGCTAGTGACTCTGCAGCCGCGTCCTGTGGGGCTGGTACCGGTGCAACTGGATGTCTCCTCTCAAAAGGCCGGAGGTTGGCTGGGCGCTATGGACCAACATCTGCATTTTGAAAATTTTTACTGTCAGTTTTGAGACGATATATATAAAAAACAAAAAAAAAAATACATAATTTGAAAACTTGTGAAAAATAAAGTACCTCTGTCATCCCATTGTTCTCCCTGTGGAAGAACCATGTCCGGATCACCTTGAAAATCTACTCCGGCATACGGAAAGTCCTGGATCGAAAAAACCTGGTCCTCTAACCAGTGAAAATAACTATCAGAGAATCGAACAATCGCCGCGCCCTCGTCAGGATGCCGGGCCATCACCGCAACCCATCGTACCAGCTTTGGCTCCCGAGGACCCAAGATATCAACAGTGAGTTGCTGAGGGATCAGCATCGGAACTCTCTCTAAGGCAAAGCTCACGACTAGAGGCCCATATCCAAAGGTCTTCAGTCGTCCGTTCTTTGCCCTAGTCAGTTGGCTCTTCATGTTAGCCGACACAGCATCACACCAGTTGAAAATGGTGCCTTGGTAATAGTCAATCGCCATTCGCATTTGGGACCCAGAGGCAATATGTAAAGCGGCTGCACCGCAAATTCTGGTAACCGTGAAAGCTATAACTTTGAGTTCACGTAGAGAGATGTGTTTGATTTCCACGCCTTTCACATGGTGTGCATTGGGTGTGCACCAATCTACCCGGAGACTAGCAAGGGATTGGCCACCCGGCCTAGTCCCGGCTAGATTGAGTTGCTCGCCTCTATTTGGCAAGCCAGTGAGAAAGTATACATCAGAGGGCTCTATCTCAAGCTGATGCCCTCCGATGTAAAAGCATTGCTCTTGAACGTTCCATCTCTCAACCAGCCATTCCAAGAATCTCACCTGAGCCCTCATGCCAGGTATGGCCCAGTATTTATATAGCCCGCATGCTTTTAGGGCATCAATGGAAGGTTGATGTTCAATTGCAGCCAAATCAACGTCTTCGTGCTCTCTTTCTCTCCAATCCAACATGGTGAGTGCCCTACACACCAAGAAACAATGATTAGAATTGATTTGGGGAAATTTGAATGGTTATTTGTGGAGTTTGGGGTTTCAAATTCCGCCTTTCGCGCGGGACGCACCCCGCGTTTAGGACACAGGGCGTCGGGACGCAGCTGGCCTGAAGGTGGGCTGCGTCCCCCGACCTTTTTCCTGTGTAGGAAAAAGTCGGGGGACGCAGGTCACCTGAAGGGCACCTGCGTCCACCGCAGAGCGCATTTTGAAACCCAAAACCCCCCAAAAATCAAAACTAAAACCTAAAACACAATTTTAATCGGATGAAATTGAAGAGTAGGATGTTGTAAAATACCTGGAAGAGACGGCATTCGATTCTGACGGTCGGATTTTCCGCAGCGACCACGGGAAGTTTCTTGCCAAAAGCCCTTTTTTCAACCTCAACACTAAAATGGTAAAAATGACATGGTAAAAAGTCTTTTTATAGGTTTTTTGGATGAATTTGTTCATTTTTCACCATGGAAGGATGTTTTTCGATGTATTTTTGCCTATCTTAAACAGGTATGAGTAATGTGTCGTTTTTGTGCAGGACAAAGGGATTTAGAGGGAAAATTGTCATTTTTCACGAACCAAAATATCAGAGTCATCTTTTAAGCCCTTTTCTGACTCCTAAAAAATGAAAAGATTGCCGAGCGTTTCTTTTACACTCGCTAAAACGGAATTAAAAGACGGTCCCCTTATAGCTCTTTTATGACCATAAAATCAGGAAAAGATTGCCGGGTTTTTGTCGTTTCAAACTCGATACGGAAATAAAACGACGTGTCCTTGATCGCTTTTTACTTTTCAGGTCAGTGGCACTAATTATGAAAGTACTCCTTGGTCGCAAGATCAAGCGGTTCCCCCAGGTATTATTTTATACTTTTTCGGGCTTGAGGGACACAAATCTACGAAAAAGTTCAACTTGGAGTCTTCTTAAGTTTTTCAGACTCTCTAAAATTGAAAAACGCCGAGTTTTTCCTATACTGGGCTCGTTAAACATTTCACAGTGTTATCACTGAAAATGCTGTAGTTAAAAATTTTTAGCCTGGCTTAAAGAGTGGGTGTTTTCGCAGCGCCTGAATTCTTTTCAGCAGTTTCGCAGCGCTACCTGTTTGAGTGGTTTCGTAGCGTGCTACGAAACTGGGGATTTGTTCGAGTTTTCATTGAAGGCCCAGACTTCAGGGGTTAAACCTTGTATTCAAATGCATGAGAAGGATGGAAGCGAATGATTAAAGTGAATTATTAACTGGAACTACATCAGCAATATAAATCAAGGTGGTAATGGAGAAGTGGCTCAAGGCTTTGCTGCCTTTTCTAATACACTGGTTGCTTATTCTGTTTCCTCTTAGTCTATCATTTCAATGTTCACATAATGGTTGAAGAATGATTTGTCACCTTAAATACTGGTATTTGTGAGATCGCTTTGGAGATTACAAATTGGGTTGTCATTAATTGTCTTCCTAATGAAAGAGTTCTTTAATTCATGGAGAATTCATTAGAGGGCCAGATGCTGCCAGCAGACTCAAAGCGGTTGTTTGAAAAGCATGTTGTTTCTTTAGTTCCTTTCATTCCAAATCTCATACTGAATGTATTCGTAGACTGGAAAGAAAGGCTATTGAAGGCTTTTACACGAGCATTTGCAGAGTGTAACTCAAGTTCGACAATGAAGCTCTTATACCTCTCGTCAATTGAAAACATGTTTTTTTTTCATGATGTACGAGATAAGTCTTATTCTAGTGTTTCTAAGAGAAATGGTCAATTTGTTTCCGAAGCTATTATGGAAGCTGAGGCATGACAAACCCAACGCATCCAATGCTGTATTAAGGGTTCTTCTTCATATTGGTCGTTCTGCTCCTGTAGATTCTATGCTGCTTGCAGAATATACGAAATTACAGCCAGTGTTACAAATAGGCAGCGTTGTGTTTATTTTTGCAGGGGATCACGTTTTTTTTAAACTGAGATACACAGCACCTCCTTAATGCACATTGGTTCATTATTAATGCACATATTGAAGACATGAAAGTGCTCTTTTGAAATGCGGTGATCAATGCCAGGTGTCAAGTAGTTTTATAATAGTTTGATTGCTACAAGACCGCCATTATTAGTGGCACAAGAGCTGGTATTAGATTAACTGGTGCGCATTAAACAAAAACAAAAGAAGGATGATGCCATTCCTAGAAAGAGAGGAGAAATCGTTGTCGTAAAGACAAGGAAGCACATGGCAGAGCTCGAAATAGAAGAATTTCCTTTGTCAAGGTGGATGGTATTATTTAGATATTGTCTTCTACAAACGTGGTAACGTGCCGGTTACATGCTCCAGCTGGCGACCAAGAAACTTCTCAAGCTCCACAGAAGTTTTGGAGTTTAAAGAATTACCAAAGCACAAGTTAAATTCAGAGGGAGATTGTAAATATTTCAAGAACCATGGCTCTCAGAAGATTTGCGCTACATTAGATTACATTTATCACACTTTTGATAAGTATGCTATTAGTTCTGCACTCTGTAGCGGAAGTGTTAGGAGGGCGATGTGTATTTTGTGGATCAGGGTGCTCACATTGCATTAGATAATGGAATTGTGCGAGTCACCATATCAAAACCAGCGGGGATAATTACAGGCATACGTTATGGAGGGCTTGACAATTTGCTCGAAATTCTCAACAAAGAAACGAACAGAGGGGATCATGTTTTGTAGTGAAGCGACCCTTCATCTCCAACCCAATGGTCAGATTGTGGATAGTCTAGTCGTGGGTTGGTTGATCAGTGGTATCTTGGAGCGCACTCTAGAGCAGTGCATCACAGAACTTGTGCAATCACGGCAAGCAAATAACAGTGAAAACAAATGTAAACTAATCTCATACTGACAATGCGATTAATGGAGCATGTTGAAGTTTCTCAGATTTTGTACTGATGTGCCAGTAATTGAGTCATAGTGAGAAAGTATGCATTAAAAAAAGTGTGACTTGATAACAGAGATCGATATATGTTGTGCATTGCAGCGAGTGGAGCTCCCTCATAAACCTGTAATATGGTGCATCTTCTCTGCAGGGAATGAGTCTATGCACATAGATAAGAGCGATTAGACTGAAGACTGAGTTCTGAGCTATCAAGGGCCGAGTTCATTACAGATTTGAGTGGCTGGGGTATCATCTTTGTGTGGCTACCCGGAGGAGATGATCTTCACTCTGACCCTGAGTCTACACATTGTTGGTGTTGCGGCCATTTTCTGGGCTGAATGCAGCTCTGAAATCAAGCTCTGTAACCAAGGACTGAAAATATAGTTATGTTCTCTTGGAAAAATATTGATATTTAGAGAGTAAGAGCTACCAATTTTGGAGTCAAGCTGATGAGAATGGGCTTTTCTCTATAGAAAATGTTTGCCTTGGTACCTACAATCTCTATGGTTGGGTGCCGGGTGTTCTTGGTGACTATATGAAAGAAGGCTTGATTAACATATATTCAGGTTGTAGGATAGATGCTGGAATTTTGATCTATGAGCCCTCAAGAGATGGCCCTACTATATGGGAGATAGGTTTACCAGATCGCACTGCTGCAGAATTTTTCATTCCAGATCCCAAGCCTTGCCACATCAACAAATTATTTCTCAATCATCCTGAAAGGTTCCGGCAATATGGCCTTTGGAAAAGATATTCTGAAATCTTCAAAGACAACAGAGGAGCGACTGAAGGATTATTTTATGACATTTAGTGATTTAGTGGAAGTGGTGATCATGAAGGATAAGTTCACAGGCAGGTCACGAGGGTTTGGCTTTCTTGTTTTTGCAGATCCAACTGTGGCAGAAAGACTTCTCTTGGATTCCAAGCACAACATCGATGGCCGAATAGTGGAAGTTAGAAAAGCAATTTCCAGAGATGAGCAGAATCACATAAATAGGAGTAGGGATATTACACATGGTTATAGTGGCCAAAATCAAAGTAGGACAAAGAAGATATTTGTGGGTGGCCTACCACCCACTGTTACTGAGAATGACTTGAGGGAATATTTTAACCAGTTTGGTACAATCACCCATGCAGTTGTGATGTATGATCCTGTAACTCAATCATCTCGAGGGTTTGGCTTCATCACATTTGACTCAGAAGATACTGTAGATATTGTTGTGCAAACACCCTTTTATGAGCTCAATGGGAAGATGGTTGAAGTCAAACGATCAGTGCCCAAGGAACTTTCTACTGGCCATGGTCGTTTTCCTGTATGTAGAGGAGGGAATTTTAGTTTCAGCAATGCGCGTGACTTCAATTCTACTCCAATTCCTTCAGCGGGCCATTTTCCTCCAATGAACACTGGTTATAGTGCTGTAGTGGGAGAAACAGGTAGCTATTCTTCATATGGACCTGCTGGGTCTAATGTTTCCAGTTATGGAACTGCTGCAGGATATGGACCTGCCATTACTGGTAATGGCTATGATAACACTAGTTTTGTAAACAATATTTCTAGCACTGGGAGAATCTATGGAGGAGCACCCATTAGCTACGGAGGTCCTGTTGCCTACGGAGTAGACACTGCAGGGAATGGAGGATTATATGGCAATGGTGCTACACCTACTCCAGGTTCAAGTATGTGGGGTGCTCCAGTCATGCCTTATGGAAACACAGGTAGCTTTGTTGGATATGAAGAAAGCAGAGGAATCCGGGCATGCTGTTTGAGTTTTGTTTTTAGGAAAAGCTATTGACATTGAAGCCTGGTAGCTAAACAGGATTATTTGCAAATTGTTGTTCATTTGTTGGAATGAAGAGATCATTAATAAATGTAGCACAGTGTTAGCAGAAAACCAGTGAGGAGGACTGTGTTTTTAAATCACACAGCAGTTTCGTAGCGCGCTACGAAACTGCTGTAGGTGATGTTTTCAATGCAAAATGAACAGTTTGACCAGGAATGATTAGAGGAGAGACACTTGTACATCAAGGCAGAATACAGCTCATCTGAAGACATGGTATGGTATTTGGTAGCAGCGTTCAAAGTTATTAAAGAGTTGGGAACATACTTCTACACTTTCGGAAAGTGCTGGGAGACAGAGACCGTTAAAATAAGAGCACATCTTGTGGTCAATTAATGAGCCATCAGCGCTTTCAAGCATCCCAAGTCAGCATTCATCGCATCTGTAAGCTCAACCATCTCAACTTAACTAAAGGAGGACAGCTGTCACAGCATTCAAGAAAGCATCAAGCCTGCGAGGAGAAAAGAATTAGTGTTTTAGTTTGATTAGGACTTTATGTAATTACAGCCCAGCATGTTTGTAATTAATGCATTAGTTAGTAGCATGTAGGAGTAGTTAATAGGGCTTTCGAGCTCCCTCTAGAAAGGGAGGAATGTATTCATATAAATAGAGGAAATTAGGATGTAAAGGGGGTTGGATACTTTATAGAAAAACAGAGTTGTTTTGGGCCATTGTAAGACCTTTTTTGACAGTAATAGTAAAACAGAGTTATTCTCTTCTCAAGATTCTCGATGGATTGTCATGTTCAAATATAATGATGGTGTTTTATATTTTATGTTCTTTTGTAGTCTTGTTGCAATGCAATCACTCAGAATTCATAATCATATGCTCTGACTTCCTGTGTATTCAGGAAGCTATGTTTTGGTGGAGTATGTTTGACATGTAATGCTAAGAGCCTTGATTTCCATGAGATCACTGTGTTTTCCTTGTTTACTTAATATTATAGACTCCATAGCCCAATGAGAACCAGTTTGATGTGTTTCCAACCAGTTATGCTTTCATGATTAAATAAGGAGTTAGCCATCCATTGTTTGAAGGATTTTATCAAGAGTTTGTGAGAGAGCCCTCTCTGATCAAAGAGGCTAATCTTTGGTCTAAAGATAGGTTGAAATAGTTACATGAAATCTCGCTTAGTTGCAGCCCTCAGTGGTGATTTTGTGATAACACACAGTAAAGGACCTGTTCAATTACAAACAGGAACGAACCACTCCTTCCTAGGGTTTGAATCAAAACTAGGTTGGACTCATCCGAAGGATGAGCTTATAATCAAGCATATGTTATCCTCCTCAAGCTTGTTAAAAATAAAGAGGTACTTGCCAGAAATGGTGGGGGAAAAGAGAGAAGAATGAGCCTATTTGTTACCTTTTGTCTCAGAAGAAACTTTATTACCACTCTTGAACACGACACTTTTCATTCACCTGGGTTGGGAAATCTTTTACCTCACAGTTGATCAAACCACTTTGAAAGTCTTCAGCCGGGTTCCGGGGATTAACTTTGAGTTATTCACCACCAAGCCATCTGTCGTGTCGCTATGTGTTCAAGAGGTCTGCAAGCAAAACTTTCATCTGCAAAATACTTGTCATCCATTTGACCATCCCTGAGTCAGTCCTTACAGCAACATTTCTTCAACTTGAACAATGATTTCGTGTTGTGGGCTTGCCTGCAACGGGTCGCTTTCTATTGACATCAACACATTATCTAGAGAGATGACTTAGAAATCGTCAGTACCTTGAAGTCTGCATGCATCAATGACAGGTTTCTCGCCTTTGACGTCAGTTTACATCATTGACTTTCGATCGAAGGATTCCATGAAATGTTCGACATCAACTCATTCATTCACATCTCATGGATTGTACTGGGTACTTTGAGAACCATTGACATTACTGGTGGTCTCTCTCACGCTTGTTAACAGTTTGCATCATTGACTGGTAATCAAGTGGTTTCTACCATGTTCGACATCAACTCATTTATTCGCATGGCTAGAATCGTACCATTTCGGGAAGTAGAAATGAAGACCCTGGATCTAGTTTCCACCATCCAGGCTGCGAGGAGTTTTGTATGCATTATCTAAGTAGACTAATCATAAACAGATGGCTGCGCCCATACTGTGTCTACAAAAGTCTATGATTATGATGTACTGCAAGATCATTCCTGTATCAGAGTAGTTAGTCTGTTAGTTAAAGTTTTGATCTGAGTATGGGAATGCCTACCTCAGTGATGATATAATCTTATACATGTATTTTGTGTTGAAAATTGCAGGTTCTGACCAGGCTCTCCACGAGATAATCCTTGAAATGATAAAGCGCTTCACCCTTCCTAGATAATACAAAACCCTAATCTATTACAGGCTTCGCACTTTAGGGGGCAATCTGTTACACTAAAAAATGTCACCATGACTATTTACAGTTAGTATGGCTCTATCAACAGTCATGCTATCCTCTTAGGCAAGTCTTATGCCTCTGCTCTCCATGTCAAACTCCAAAAAGAGAGAAAGTCTTTATAAATGTATTTATCTCTGGGGACGCAGGTTCTCTCAACCTTACCTGCGGGGACGCACCCAATGTTCACAAAAACTGCATCTTTGGACGCTCTGTATGTAAAGGGGCAGGTGCGTCCCCCTGTAAAGGTTAAAATGCGCAAGTTTCATCTTTAAAAAGTTACTTGTGGTCATTTCTAGAGCATTCTAGAAGGTTGTTCGACGTGTATTGAGCGCCTCCAGATGGTTCATGCACTCCTACCAAAGAGGAACTTATCCCATCAATAAGGGAGCTATCCCATCCAAAGAGGGGATTATCCCATTGATGGTGGACCTGATTAACTTCCTCTTGAGCACTATAAATACAGGCATTGGGCCAGAAGGAGAGGAGGTTGGAAGCTATACATTTCTAAGGGTAGATGCTGCAGGAATTAGGACTCCCATTTAGAAGCTTGTGAGGAGAGATTGCCATCTTTGCTTGTTCTATTTGGAAGTGGGTGAGCTTTGTCAAAGTAAAGGAGAACTCTTGATGGACCCTGGGAGGGACTTGCACAACACCAAGGCTCAGGTTGTATTTGTTCCTTTTGTTACCTATTAATGAAAATGAGTCCATTCTTCTCAATAACTTGTTATTTATGAGTTGTTTCATGTACTCCTTGGTCTATGTGTTAAATATGTTTTATTCTATGAGATTATCAAGTGCTATTTAATCGTTTGATTGTTAGTGTATGCAGGTTTCAAAGTGAAGGAGGAGCTCATCCGGATCAGCGGAGCTGGACTGCTACAACAGCGTTGGACTACAGGTAGGATCTAAACACTTGATTTCCCATATAGTAAATGCATGTTTAGAGAAGGATTGCTCTTGTTTGTCTTGTTTGTCACTAGAGAGTCTTAGGCTCCTAGGGAGGTTGGTTGTGTCCGCACAATCGACTCTTTCCGCCTGACAGTGTTGTAGCAATACTCCCCAAGGTGCAGCCACTTCACCCATGCTCTCTGCTTTCCAATCATATAGTTTCTTAGAAATCCCTCCAGCCACTTATTTATTATCCCTATTTGTCCATCTATCTGAGGGTGGTAGCTAGTTTTGGGAGTCATCTTCATACCAACAAGGTGAAATAACTCATGCCAAAATCCTCTTATAAATTTAGCATCCTTATCATTGAAAATTGTCTTAGGTAGCCCATGCATCCTAAACACATCTCGGAAAAACAAATCGGCCATCTGTGATGTTGAATATCAAGTTGGAATGGTGAAAAAGTGTGAAAAATTCATCAGCCTATCAACAACCACATAGATGTAATCTCTCCCCTATATTTCCGCCAATCTTGTAATAATTCCATCGATATACTCTCCCACTTCCTCTCGGGAATAGGAAGAAGTTGTAGTAACCCAGTGGAATGTGTGTGCTTTCCCTTGTTCCTTTGGCATGCATCACACTCCCTAACATGCCTCAGAACATCCTCCTTAAGACCCTGCCAAGTGAAATGCTCCCTAATGGCCCTATAAGTCTTGTAGAATCTCTTATGCCCTACCAAAGGTGAGTCATAAGCTTTGTGTAGGATCTTCTCCCTCAAATTTAAGTTTTAAACCAAATAAATCTTATCTTTGTAATAGATAATATCATCCATCACTCAATACATGTCATCCCCATGAGTACCATCCAAGATCTCACATGCCTGCTGATCCTTGGAGTACTCCACCCAAAGTTGTGTCTTCCAATCATGTGTGATATCCATCAAAGGGAGTGTCATGGATCTCTGTGATAATGCACTAGCTACTATGTTCTGCTTTCCCTTGACATACTCAATCTCAAAATCATATGCTTGGATCTTACTGACCCATTTTTGTTGTCTCTCTTGCAGGTTTTTCTACTCCAAGAAAAATCTAAGACTGTTCTAATCAGTCTTAACCTTGAACCTGTTCGCCACTGAGTATTTTTGAAACTTAGCCAACACATGCATGACTGCTAGCATTTCTTTATCATATATGGGATATAATCTCTCATGTGGATGAATTTTCCAACTCTCAAATTCTACGGGGTGGCCTCCTTGTGACAAAAATGCTCAAATTCCCTCCCTTGATGCATCATACTCCAAGACAAATGGGTGTGAAAAATATGGAAGGGCCAAAATAGGACAACTACTCATCACCCTCTTGAGGCACTCAAAAGCCTCCTGTGCCACATCAGTCCACTCAAAAGCCCCTTTATTTGACAAATCTGTAAGGGGTGCTTCTAACTAGGAAAACACCTTCACTAACCTCATGTAATATGTACAGATGCCCACAAATCCCCTCAAATCTGTCACTTTCTTGGGCATAGGCCAATCCAGGATGGCCCTAATCTTCTCTTGATGCACTTGTACTCCATCCTCCCCAATCACATGCCCAAGATATAACATCTTCATCAATCTGAACTCACACATGGATATTTTCACATACATTTATTGCTCCTCCAGTATGCACAAGACATCCTCCAAGTTTTGGAGGTGCTCCTCCCAAGTCCTACTATATATCAAGATATCATCAAAGAATACCAAGACACATTATCACAACTTCTTGCGGAACACATGGTTCATGCAATACTGAAACGTGGTTGGCATGTTGGTTAGCCCAAAGGGCATCACCAATAACTCAAAGTGTCCATAATGGTAGTGAAAAGTGGACTTGGGGATTTCCTTCTCCCTCGCTCGGATATGGTGGTACCTTGAGCGCAAGTCTATCTTGAAGAAGTACTTGGCTCCTCTAAGCTCGCCCTTCAACTCATCAATGCACAGAATGGGATACTTCTTCTTCAGCATCTTCTTAGTGAGGGCCTTTTAGTCTATGCACATGCGAAGGGTCCCATCCTTCTTCTTCACCAACACTACAGAAGAAGCGAAATGACTCAAGCTAGGCCTGATATGCCCCAACCTCAACAACTATTGTATAGCCTTTTAAATCTCATCTTGATATGCCTTTGGATGTTTGTAGGGAGTGGTGATGACTGCGTAAACCCCCTCTTTCAGCTCAATGGTTTCCTTGAACCCTCTGTCAGGTGGCCTTCCTGGTGGAATCTCTCCAAATACTGCCAAATTCCTCTCCAAGAGAGCCAATATGTCGAGTTGTGTTTGTTGTTTCAGCCCCCCGATCTCTGAGATCCTCAACTCTACAGCCCACAGTATGTCATCGTGCCTAAAATTAGCCTCCATCCTATGTGCAGACACTATCTGGGGTGGATATGAATGCCTACCCCTCAACACTACTAGTTTTCCATCTAGCCCTATGAACTCTATCTCCAATTACCTCCAATCAATAGTGACACACCTAAGAGAATATAACCATTGAACTCCCATCACCACATTGGTGTCTAGAACATCCACCATGAAGAAATGGTCTATCACCAAAGAGTTCCCCATGGTCACTATCATGTTGGGAACATACCAGGTACACTTCATAGTCCTATCTCCTAGCACCAGTATTGAGAATCCATCAAAATACTTTGTATGAATACTTATATGCTCCACCAATTGTGCATCAATAAAATTGTGGGTTTCCCCACTGTCCACTAACACGAATACATGTTCTCCCTGTATTTTTCCTCTGATCCTTACTTTCAAATGCTTCAGAACTCCACAAAGTGAATAAATAACTCCACCAATGGGTAAGAAAGCTCCTCCACTAGGTGGGGGTGGTGGGCCACCTCCTCTCGAACTTTGCGTTTTACCCTAACCTACATCTACCTCCTGGTTTGCATCCTCCTCCTCTAGCTCACTATCTGAAAATCTATGTAGTGTGCCTTGCCTTTGGTACATTGATTTTGTATTTCCCATGGCTCCTGAAAAGGAAATGATAATTTCCTCTACCCGAGGTCCCTTCTAGTCTCATAATCCAGTTGTCCCTTCCCTGTCCACTCCTTCTGATAAGGTTTGATGTATTTTCCCTTCTGAGGGAAAGAGGGATTAGTGAGTGTTATAACCCTCGTCTTTGGAATAGAATCTAGCATGTCTCGTGCTCAGGTAATGGCATCCTACAACAATATTGGCCTATAAGCTCACACCCAACCTCGTAAAGGCTCGTCCAAGCCCTCAATAAACAACATTATCAATTGCACCTTGGAAATATCTAAAACCATCACCGCAAGATTCTGAAACTCTACAATGTAAGCCTTTGCAATTCACGTCTGCTTCAAGTTAGCCAGCTCCCTAAAGTTCAACTTTGGATCCTTCCTATCAAACCTCTCCACCAACCTCTGAGTGAACTCACTATAGGATCTAATGGATGCATTCCCAAGTGAAACTAATCTATGATACCACCACTCTTGAGCATCGCCCTCCAAATGCAATGTAGAAAATATGATGGCATCTACCTATCACATGGGATTCAAACTAAGGTAAGTGTCTATTTTCTGAAGCCACGATCTCGTAGAACTCTTAGCTAACCCATCAAAACCTGGCAATGTTGTTGAGAAATCTAGGGCGAAGATAAGAGGTGATTTCTCTAGTAATGATGACTTCTTGTGGATTCCTTTCACTTCTTTTGATTAGGTTCTTCTTTATCTCTTTATTATTATAGTGTTATATTCATCAAAGAACTATCAAAATACAAACAATAATGAGACAAGGGATGTAGGCAACCAACCAGGGCCAAAACCTCTCCAATCTAAGAGGAAAACCCAAACAATTTTTTCTTCTTATAGAATCTTCAAGTGATGAATTCCAAGACCAAGACCCTTGACCTAACCACCTCTCCAAGACCAAGTCATGAGACTTTCTTGAAGAATTTTTTCCCTTGACTCAATATTAGTCAAATTGCTTGCTTCACCTTAGATCTCGGCTTCCCTTCATATTTCAGCCTATTGAATTAGACCTGAAATTCTCAACCTCTCTAGAAACCCTAGTTGTAGTACGTGTGAGGGATAAACAATAATTTTATCCCTTTATTACTTTCACTTGGATGGAGTCTCTTTCTTCTACAATTCATCCTGTAAAGTGAATTGGTTTCTTCCTTAGTTTGACCTCCAATATTATGGTGATAACTTCGGCTTCTTCTACAGCAGATGATACTAGTATTCCTTGCATGTGTGAAAGGTATTTGCCCCAAAACATATCAAGTTTAAATCAGCTTTTTATTCTAATTTCTTTGCTTGTTGAGAGGCTTATTTTACTTGTGTTTCTCACAATTGATCTTCTATTTTAGATGCTTGAATCAATGATCTCCAAGTGAGGTTGAGACCTCCTTTATATAGTAGCTTTCCCATGAAATTAAGCTGACTTGTGCTAGTTTCTAGACCAACATCCTTTTCTAAAATGATCTCCATCTCCTTTTGAAGGTCGACTTGATGGAGTACTTGTGACAAGGTATTGGAGGTTTTATGACTCAAATAAATTCTCTTTTAAAATATGTAACGTGCCTAAATTGGTCTTCAATACATGACATTGACTCAATAAAATTTATGACTTAATGAAAAAACCTAATAGCTCACAATGGGAGCTTCATCTATAAAATAAATTTCCCTAAGCATGAAACCCATGACTCAAGCATAACATAAATATTTTTTTTTCTTCTTTGCATAAATTACATAAAATCATGATTATAGATGTCATTATGAATACCAAACCTAGTTACATATTGAAACACTCCCTCTTAACTAGGGAGGTATTCATAATCCATACAAGGTACTTGGACATTCTCAATCTGAATATTTGTCATAAGAAGAAGGATCAGTAACCCATTTGTTTAGCATCATTTCATCCAGCATTTTCACATAGAAAGGCCTTGACTAATAGTTCTATCTCTTCACGACATCAAAGCACAATGCTAGCTAGACCAATGATTTATAAACACCCTCATCATTATCTCTCTCAGAACACACCCCACCCAGGTTCTATCAAAGTATGCTCCACCAAGACTATTCTTATCTTGGATTCCCATACCTCAAAGAATATTGTTCATCTACAACTACCCTTATCTTGGATGCCCTACCACAACCTCAAAGAGTATCAGATGTCAAATGCTTACCCAATCCTCCATTCTATCTTCCTAGGTGAAGATGAGAATGATGTGTCTATCTCTCATCATGAACTTCACTAAGACTTATGGTTGTTAGTCCTGGTCTAGTGCATGACACATGAAGTAGAGAACCATATCTGTCACTCCCTCTTAACCATGGACAACCAACCCATTCTATAAAAGGAATGTACCCAAGCTCCCTCTTAATCAGGGACTTGTCCAAGCTCCCTCTTGACCATGGGTTTGCTTCTAGTAGCTATTTAGGTGGAGATCATGAGACAACCAATTGCTTGAATAGATCCTCCTTTCGATGTCATGAACTGATTTTTCTTTATTCAGGAGTATTCATCTTTTTGGGACTTCTTTGCAAGGCATCGACCATCCATCACTTTCATTCATGAATCATGTCAGTCATGTCATCCTTTCTTTCACTAGAAAGTGATTTATTAGTACATATTTTACCTTTCCTTCATGCCTTGCTACCTTCTTTGCATCATGTTTCCTTTGGGATATTTCATCATACCGCATGAGTTTTAGTTGTAGATGACATCTATCCTTTAGTAGCCCTACATTATCCCATCGAGATATTATTCAAAAATAGAAAATGCACATTAAATCAAAAATACCTTTCTAATGGTCTTTCATCATGTCATCTCCTTGTTTGCATCAACATCTTGCATATATATTCACACATATCCAAAAATATATACAATCTTAATGGTCTCTTTCTTTTTTAGACTTTATCAGGATCTTTATATCTTTTCCATGGAGATATCATAGTAAAATCTTTTAGTTCTTGGATGTTGATTGTCTTTTCCATAGTTTTTCTTATCATGATCTCTTAATTTTTTTATTCACACATTTCTTCCTAGGAAATTCCATCCATAGTTCCTATAGCTTCATCAACCACCTCATATTTCATATGAGGAATTATTATGTTGATTTCATCTAGTCAATACGTGAACCATGCTTTCATGCATATTTCCAAAGGAGGAGAACCCTTTATTTTGATCATGCTCACAAGGTAGAGAATTTATCCCTGTAACCATATGACATGACTCAATTTTATTCAAATATATGCATACATACCTCATTTTTTTCTTTGGCTAATCTGGACTTCAAACATCCTAGCCTACTTTACTTTATCATCACACCATCATCCTCGAATTCCCTACAAGTTATAATTCTTGATGAAATACTTGCTTCTTCCAATCAGTGAAGATTCCAGCATAGGATCATGATCATCCTCATTTTTCAAATGCCTCTCTTGAATGATATATGATGAGCTCTATCCTAGATTTCTTTATTCTTCCCATAAGTACTACTTGTTGAAGAATCTAGGGTTAATGTAGTTAATGAGATTCTTCTTACATAATAACTATTTGTGAGGAATTTTGTCTTTAGATTATTAGCACAATATTTTTCTTATTATCATTAGTGTGTGTATTTCTTACTTCAACAAATAGTTATCAAAGAAAAGAGACAAGAGCACAAGATATGGCATTCTGCCAGGGCCAAAACTTCTCCCTCTTGGAGAGGAAACCGCACACAAAATTCTTCTTAGAAAGATTCCTATTGACAAACACCAAGACCACACTCCTTGACCTGCTAGGCCACTCCAAGACCAAGACACCAATCCTCTTCTTTCTATTAAGATCATCATCATCATTGATGCTTCATGGAGGTCATCATTGCTGCATCTACACTGAGATATTAATTCTAACAACGAGATCATGAATATTTCTCCATTGTTACTGTGATCTTCATTGTTTTGTTACTAAGATCATGTCTTCACTTGAATCAATGCTATAACAATGAGATCTTTCACAAAGATATTTTTCATAATCAATACTTGTTACTAAGTCTTCGTAAAACATAGACAGAGATTATAACTTCATCTAGAATGTATGATGTGCCATAGCATATTACTGTGAATTCTATTCATCGTGAATATACCAAGACTGAGTATGTTTTTGTGAGATCATCAAGATTATTTTCATGTAGTTAAACTGAGACTCTATTATGTCGAGACAAAGATTATATCAGTGATTAAGGTTATGCATTAACTCAGAATTAATGCCAATATTGTATGTCGTGTCAGAGCGTGTGGCTAGGTAACATGTCGAGACTGCATTGTGCGATTACTGAGAACAAAGACTTCATTTAGTATGCTAAGAGTGAGTGTGTTCTTCTGATTGCACCGAGATCTTCATTATCTTATCTATCCGAAAGACAAAGACCTTCTAAGATTGTGAGGTCTTAGAACTGTCCTCACTCACTTTGATTACCATCGAAAGCTGTAGAGATGTCTAATACTTTGTTCTGTACCGACGAAGAATTACAGATAAAATTAGAGATATGTTATCTCACATTTGCAAAGACCTTATTGGGTATATATATATATATATATATATATATATATATATATATATATATATATATATATATATATATATATATATATATATATATATATATATATATATATCTATATATATATATATATATATATATATATATATATATATATATATATATATAGTGGTATGTTCAATGTGTAAGCCAACTTGAACTATTGCATCCCTTTATCAAGTCAACATGTCATCTGTATATACCTTGAAGCCGACTTGACTCCCTTTCACATCTTTTGTTAGCAGTCTTCTTCTTTGGAGGATGTTTCTTGTCTTCAAGGGTTACATGACACTAGGCTGACTCATATTATTGCTCAAGAAGATCTCTTTAACATGACTTTGATTCTTTGACTTTCCTAGACCTATGGAATGAGCAAGAAACTCATTCGAATAATTTACAAAAATAATATTTATTTTTCTTGACAAGTACAAAGATCAAAACTACATTGGCAAATACTGAACCTAGCAACACGTTTCTTCAACACTCCCTCTTAACTAGGGAGGTATTTACAATGGTACTTAGTTATTCTCAATCTAAATAATTTCTCATAAGAGGAATCATATTGGTAACCCATTTGTATAGCATCATAGTAACCAACACTGTTTCCATGGAAAGGCCTTAACTGGAAGCTCTATCTCTCATCAGATCATAGCACAATGTTGGCGAGACCAATGACTATAGACACCTTCATCATTGTCTCTCAAGGTACATACCCACTCGAGTGTTCACTGAGTATGACCTTCTAGGACTATTCTTATCTTGGGTTCCCAGCCCTCAAAGAATATCGGTCCTCTTTCCTACTCTTATCTTGGATGCCCTACACATCCTCAAAGAGTATCAGATGCTAGATGATTACCCAATCCTCCCATTCTTTCTTCCCAGGTGAAGACAAGAATGTTGTGTCTATCTCTCCCTCTCAATTAGGGAGGATACATCCACCATGTGTCTACATTTCTCTTCATGGCCTTCACTAAGACTTACAATTGTTAGTCCTGGTCTAGTGCATGACACATGAAATAGAAAACACAATTGTCACTCCTTTTTAATCAGGGGTGACCCAATCCAAGCTCCCTCTTGATCAGGGACTTGTCATAGCTCCCTCTTAACAAGGTATTCTCCTTTTCATCAACAACTTCTTCTTCCTGGATCCTTCAGCGGCTTGATTAACTTCTTTCCTTGATGTCATAAAATTCAATTGAAATTCTTTTCTTGTAGGGCATCAACCATCAATCAATTTCCTTCTTGGTTCATCATGTCATTCCTTTCTTTATGGAAACTAGCCTTCTTGATAAATATCTAGAACCTTTGTCATATAGCTACTTATTTCCCATCATGCTTCTTTCCATCCACCACATGAATGCCAATTGTACTTGTACTTATAACTCTTGTTCCAATAGCCCTTCATGCACTCATCGATATATTATTCAAGAAATCAAAACATAACATTATATCAAATCGTACCTTACTAGATGGCTCTTCATCATGACGTCTTCCTATAGGTATCATCATCATGCATTCATTTTGACACATCTCCCAAATATATCCATTGTCAAAGGTCTCCATATTTTTCAAACTTTCATCAGAGTCTTCATATCCTTCAGGGAGATTTCCTAGTCAAATCTTCTTGGTCTATTGGATGTTTATTCCTTCATCATGGTTGCATATCTCATGATCTCTTCCTTTGTCACTCATTCCATTCCAGGAGCTTTCAATCAGAGTTTCTTAACTGTAGTCAATGACCTCATACTTCATATGAGGACATATTATGTTGATTTCATCTTAGTGTGACTTTATGCCTATTAGGTTCCTCTACCAATAGGAGTCATAATTTTGAATGACTAAGGTTAAGCCTTGTAATATTGTACATACCTTTGCTTTCTGCAAATGTTTTCCATATTATTTAAAAATCAAAAAAAGTAAAGAGGGTATGTCCTAAAATAAAATCAAAGGACCAAAAGAAAAAGAGAAGGTCAAAAAATGAAAATATATGAACCCCAAAAAACAAAAAGAGACCATGAAGGTGTGCAAGTCTAAATGCAACTACTATTTACTTTATGCATAATAATGATTGTGTGCAGCTTGTTATTCATGCCACAATCCATGATAATCAAACTGTTTAATCTTGGTTATTTCATGCTTTGAATTTTATGTTTATAGTTAGAGAATAAAATCTGACCAAACAATTTAATCTTGGCAGATCATTAGATAGGTAGAGAAAATAAAAGGATATCATCAGTTTAATCTGAGCCCTTGGATGATATAAGGTTAGAATTAGATAGATTACTTTTCAAAAGAAAAATGGATGTTAAGGGTTTTCTAGTCTAAACGCACCCACATAAAAGGAAGAAAAAATGGTAGGGTAAGTAATGGGTAAGTAGAAGAAAGGTTGTTGAAGTATAAAATTGGTTCAATCAAAACACATGCATCATGCTTAGACACATATTTCTATATGTATGATCAACTATGGAAGCAAAAACAAAGGTTTGCAAGTTAATATGATTAACTCCCCCTCATTCATTTTTCCCCTTACTTACTAATTTCCTATCCACAAGTATGTTCTAGTACTTTTAATCCTTCAAGTCAAAGAGGCTCAGAGAATTTCTCTAACTTTTGGTGGGACCAGACCCTCGGCTTAATGACTTATGGACATCAAGTGTTGGAATCCGCTTCATGAAGTTCATTTCCCCCTCATTACCCTAATAAAACCCCTTCCTAAGGATAAACTTCATTTGCCTAGGAAAAGTGAAAACCCCCATGTAAATCCTATTTCACTCAAAAAACCCACAAAATACATCTTATCCTAAGTATTGAGTGTATGTAAATAAAGTGCGCAAATATTACATTATGTTAAGGATATACCCACTCCGCCAATTTCATATTAATTTTTAACTTTTAAAATCCCATAATACCTTTTCCCTTATATTAATTAAATCCCTTATATAAATATCCCAACCCTTAGTTTAAATATAAACTATAAATTACCCCATATCCCGCCCGATCGATTAACCCATCATTAACCTATAACTAAACCCATACCACTGAAGTTTAAAGCACTGGGCCCCCCCAAAACCCATGCTCCTATCACCTACACACCTCCCTCGCCCGATTTTCGTCCGATCATCATCCCCCTCATCCGACAGTCCATAGCCATATCGGCCGCGCCCGATGGCCGATCGTTACCCACCCGATAAAGTGGTTTTCCCCAACCCTCCGACTGCTATGTGTCAATCGCTGGAGTAGATCGGGTGACCCCTCCCAAATACCGATCGACCCTCATAAGCGGTGTGATGGCCTGGGAAACCGCCTCCCTACTCAACCCGACAAACCACCTATTGTTCATTCATAAAATTTGTCGCCAAAAAGTGACCATTGCTCCATAAAAAGACTAGGAAGCCCTTTTTCATCTTTTTTCACTTGTTTTCTTTGTGAACCTCTACGAACCAGTGTGACACCTGCAAACCTAAAAACTACCAGTTAACCCCATTCCAGTCCTCAAAGAAGTTGCGGAGACCACCTACAAAGCTCTCACAGCCCATTCAACCTTCCATCGTCATCTAGAACACCAACTTGGAGTCAATTCACCTAAACTCCAGGTATTTTTGAACGAATTACCATACCCCCTTTCAAAATTTGAAAACGTTCACTCTTGAAGTATTTTAATTAAGTAAAATTAATTGAAAAATACTTTAAATTCAAAAGCCTATGACCAAACCCTTCTGAAAATTTCAAGTTTCCATTTAAAAACCCTTGAATAAACCTTTAAAGCCAAATTCAAATCCACAAGAACTCAATTATGGTTGCCCCTGTTGCCATGGATATCAGACCTATCACAACTCCCCATCTGGACCTAGACCACCTTCCTCTAGCAGACAAGGATTTCCAAATCAAAGATACTAGTGCATATGAGGTCCTGCTCAAACTTCATTGTTTGAGTAGGGATAGATATTTGAACCATTCTGATGACATTGTTCTCTGGGAATCCAATTTTCCCAAATACAAATTTCCCTAAGTGCATGTCTTCCCTGAAATTTTCCATATGTGCCATTCCTGTTACATTCCTTGCCAAAGAGCTATTATGTCCCTTGACCAAAAGATTTTGTTCACCATCACAGCTAAATCAATCAATGAGATGTTATAGCTCCAACCAAGCCCAAACCTAACCCCACTCTTAATTGGGGATTTTTTGGACCAGTACTCCAAATTGAGTTTATCTAGGTTAGCCCAAATATTACAGACATTCATTATAGAAGAGCATCATATTCCCAAAGATCTCCCCCCATATGTTTCTGCCATTTTCTCTAAAAGGGGCAAGCACATTGTCACTATGATATCATGCATTTTGGGTTGCACTACTGATGAATTTTTCGATGAGCTTATCCTGGCCTTCATGTCTATTTACACCCCAAGACAACATCCTATTGTTTTGTATGATTATGCCTAGTTCATAGCTGAAATAATGCGCTAATAGTTCACCAAAATGCACAATGAGATAGTATTTAAATACTCATTTGTTCTCTACTATATGTTCCTATACTATCAGCCAGATAAATTTCCTTTCACCCTTCAGAAGCTGGATACCAGAGGACAGCCCAAGTCTGTCATATTTTAGACCCCACTTTTCCACAAGTTTCAATCACCATACACCTATACAGATTTCATTGATTCTTTTGTTCATCTAGTCATGACCATGCTACCAGGAAGCCCTCCACCCAGAATAAGTCAAGAGATCAAAAGGGTGCTTCAATTTTCTAAACAAAGTAAAGTGGGATATTGGTACCTTTACCAAAATCACATATAGATGAGAATCTATGGTTGCCAGCATGCACCATATAAACTGCCCAAATACCTCCCCATAAGGTTATTTTCTCTAAAGTACTATAGACAAATAATGAACTCTAATGAGATCAATTTTGTCTCAGCTATGAAAAGATCACAAATTAAAGTCAAAAACCAGTTGGACCCCTTCATTTGCAACTCTAGAGAAGCAGGGCAGGAGGCAGAACAAATTTTGCAGCAGATGAAGTTCCAAAAGAGTTTCATGTGGAGGTATGACCCCCAGGAGTTTATGACCAGATTGAGAAAGAAGGCCAAGTTGGGACATTCTATTCATCACCCCATACTAGAGATAGAAAGATATGCCAATCAATCTGAGTGGGTGGAAAACACTCTTGTAGATAGGGATAGTACAAAGGTAGATGTAGAAAATACCTTGATTGAATTATAAAGACAACTTGATAAGAGCTCGTTTCTGCAGGTACCTGAACAGCTAGAAATAACCATGAGCAACCCTCCTATCATGCAAACTCCTCAGAATGAAGAAAAGAACCCCAAAAGGACCAGAGAGGAACCCTCAAGTTCAGGAATGGGCACATCAAATGTGCAGTATGCAACCAGTCAGAGCAAGAGACCGAGGCTCAATCCTATTTCAGAATAGGAAGATAGAGAGAACTCAGCACAAGTAACTGATACTGAGCTAGGTAGAAGCAAAGGCACAACTCCATCTAGGGAAACACAAGGACCATCCACATCATAGACCCAAATTTTGGAAAGGCAGCTAAGCGTAGAAGTATCCCCATTCAGTAGGCTTGCTGAGAAGGATAAGGATATTAAAGATAGATATCAAGATATCAAGATGAGAAATGAGAAACTGAAGGCCCAAACTTATGCTCAGTATCTCAAACTCACACCTACCAATCAAACCAAGTTGATGTCGGCTTTCGACATTAAAGAGGAAAAACTACAAATTGCCTTCATAAAACCAACTGCACAACAGCTAAGGACATCAGCAGATTATAAAAAAGTTGATTTTGAAGTGTTGGCAAGGGATATTCATCCCATATACTAAATTGAGTTTCATAAACAGACTGGAGAAATGATTTACTCCACCTTTACAGGTAAATCCATAGCTGTCAATCAACTACAGAATTCATTGACCAACATCTCAGCTCAATATCAGTTAGAGAAGGCCTCCTCACAGGCCAAAGACACTAGAATTAAGTCCTTGGAAGACTTAGTGATTTAATTGGGACATGATCCCAAAGACATTAAAGCCACTGAACAGTTGATAAAGAAAAAGAATGATGACATTGTAGCACTTAAAAAACAATTGAAGATACCTTAGCTACAGCATCCCCAAACACAGGAGGTCTTAGAGAGCCAAACCAGACATGAAGAATTGATGTATCTAGTCCTGAAACTCAATGATCAATTAAGGGAAACAGAGAAGGAATTGGACACTTTAATCCAATTGAATCAGACTGATATTTCCACTACCTCAGTGGATGCCATCCCAACTGTCTCAACAATCGTTCCTTCTACATTGGCAGCCTCATTGGCTCCAACAACTCCTATGGCCACAGATGAATAGGTTTCAACACCTTCTACATCAGGGGAAGAGGCGGCAAAATTGGTTAGAGTCATGGAGGAAATGTCCATACAGGCTACAAAGATGAACAAACTGAAAGAAAAGGTGACAAGCTTGGAAACAAATTACAAGCTTGCTAAAATCATGCAAAATGAAGAAGTGCAGAAAGCTACCAGAATGAATGAGAGAATAAAAGCTATGGAAAAGGACCTAACACTCAAAGAACCTCTTGGGAAAGCCAAGGAATTGTTATGGGCCAATATCATTGAGTCTTTCAATGATATTTGGCCATCCATTCAAGTGATTTTTGAACAGATAGATCTAATAAAGATGGCCACAGAGGCTATCCAAAGAGTCAAGGAAGAGTTGGGAGAGATGCCTGAAGATGCTACCAAAGTTATCCACTTCCTCAACAGTAAAAACAAGTATGAACTTCAGGAATTAGAAATAGAAGACAGGACAGAAACCATTTTGGAGGTGAGAAAGGTCCTTTCTAAGAGAAACTTAATGTTAAACTTGGAGGACAAGTGTCAAAATATGCAGGTAGCAGTTGATAGATTTATGGCCAAGTTTCAAATTTTGAGAGAGAAAGGGTTACCCAGTCCCTTGGTCATAAATGACAAGCTCATGACACAACAAGATTATGACAGCAAAATCAAAGAGCTAGCTAAAGAACATGCTAGCACATCTTCAATAAAGAGATTTCCAATAGGCAACGTTCTTTACCAAAAATTTGAAAACTTGTTTTTCCTTCAGCATGAGGTAAAACACTTATTCATCACTAAGCCTACTTTTTCTAAGTACACCGAGGCAGATGAAATATATAGAAGGATGTTGAAAATCAAATTACCTGATGTTGAATGGTGGGAAAAATTGACTGATTTACTGTAAGAAAATTATAGTAAAAAAGTAAAAGCAAAACAGCCAGGTGAAAAGATAAGGACAGGTCAGCAGGGTCAAAGAGTATCAATGTCAAAGTGTATCAGATGAAAGCCTAAATTGACTAAAGCCTCCAACATGAAAGTTCAAACAGCAAAGAACATAAAGGGATAAAACCAAACCATAAAGGCCAGCAGTACCAAAATAAACAGCATGGAAGTAGTTCAATAGTTGTCTCTATCTTCTTGCTAGATTTCTATTTCCTAGATTAAATCTCAAGTTATTTTGAGATAGTTTGTAATAATTGTTGTATAAATACTTCACAATTCAAAGTATGTAGTGTGGATTCTTAGACATTTCTATAGAATTCTTGATCAAAAGACTGTAAAGCTATTGTATCATTGACTAAGCCAGCGAGCTGGATTGATGAATAAAGACAAGATATTTCACAGGATTCATGTGTTAAGCGAAGTGCAGACAAGTATTTTTCCATGTTATTGTTATATTTCTTAAAGTTTTTCCACAATATTTAATGTATTTCTGAATCTTAATGCTATAATAGGAACAATATCTCAGAATTTGTTTAATTACACTCCGTTTTAATAGTTAGGCATATAAATATTTTCAATTGATATCTAAGTTAAGGAATTCTTAATCTCTCCTTAGTTTAGGTTGTTTCTTACTAATCCAGACCAAAGGATTCTTAAGTGCCCTTTGCTTTCGATTATCCCCCATTCCTTATTTAGATCTTGGTCTGAGAACCCTTAATTGCTCTCTCACCCTGATTAAAACCATTTCATCCCCCTGTTCCAAAGACTTGCACTTTACTCTGCTAGCTTGCCCTTTGAACATTCCCTTTAGTGAGTTGATCTAGTTTTGTTTCCCTTCTGTTGACTCCATAGCCCAATGGTCTGAAGACATCATTCTATCCATTCGTTTCTAGCATCCCACCATCCAATCTTCAATACAAATCAAACCCCCCCCCCTGAACATTCATAACTAACCTTAAATCCCAGCAAACAAAGCTAAATCATATAGAGAGATCCCTCTCTAAGCCATAGGTTGGCTAAAGCCTATGCTCCAAAGTTGGTTTGTGGTTACCTCGGCCATTTTCTTTCTTCTAATAACTTCGAAATAAATTTCTAAGTGATAACATAGTGGCGACCATACTGGGGACCATCAAATCCTCAATCCTAATAAAGCTTTAAGAAAATTCTCAATCTACATTCTGAGCCTCTTAAATTCATTTGTTAGAAGTTATTTTGAAAAATCTCATAAAAACAATTAAAAAAATTTGAAATTCTGGCTTCTAGGAAGACTCATTTTACTAGGGCTAATCCAGATCTAAACCCTGCCCTAGTAGTTGATAATCCCAACCTAATTTCAAGAAAATCTAAAAAAGAAGAAAGTTTGGTTAGCCAAATACCGTTAGTTAAAGCTAATTCATGTCCTGATGAGTGGTTATTTTTAGAAGAACTCCCCTTTGATGTACCATTTGATCTTTCATTATTTAAAACAAAATCTGAAAATGAAATTGATGAAGCAGTTCTAGATCCTAATTTTATTGCAGACCTTGAAATTCAACAAGCCAACAAATAAATTGATGAGTACATTCTAAAATCTCCACAATCATCCATTAACACTGCCACTACCCCTGAGCTTTCTGAACAATTGTCCACTACTTTGAGTTCACCATTCTTCTCTTGAACTTCAACAATAATACCTTCTGAAGTCCATTCTTCACCACCATTTATACCTTCACTCCCTCACCAACCTATCATTACTCATTCATCATCTACTAGTCCTAGTTCTTCATCCACTATTGCATCATCTCCAAGTACCTCAACCCACATCTCAGCCCCTCCCAACTTACAGCAATGGCAAATAGATATGCTCCTCTTGTTTTACCTGCCCAACTTCATGCTATGCCTACAGATTATCAGAGTAAGATTTTCTTGTTTGATGCTACTGGTCATTACACTACCCAGCAGCATGTAAACAAGATGTCTGACTTTTTTGAACTACATGAAATAGATGAAGCTAATGTCCAGATGAGACTCTTTGCCCAAACTTTAACTGGTGATGTCAAAAAGTGGTTTAAAGCCTTTCTTGCCAACCACATTGCAGACCTAGCAAATTTCCAAAGGTTGTTTATTGATAGGTGGGAAAAGAAAAAGAATCCCTTACAAATCCTTTCAGAATATGAGAATATTAGAAGAGGACCTAATGAAACTGTTCAAGATTACTGCACTAGATTCAATAATATATATAACGCAATCCCAGTTAACCTTAGACCCCCACTTGACTTAGCATTAATAAATTTCCCTGATGGTTTTGTCACAGATATGGCATACCAACTTAGGGAAAGAAATTCCCCAACATCAGAAGAAATGCAAAGTGTAGTTGTTAGTGTAGAAGCTAATTTGTTAGGTAAAAGGGCTAGAGTTAGAAATGAAAGGAGACGAACTGTAAAGGATGAAATCTCACCATCTAACAATAAAATAGATAGTTTAGCCAAAAGTATGGAAAGACTAATGGATAGAATAGAGAGCATGGAGAGGAAACCTCAATGGGATAACCAACAAGCACCTCCAATTAGAAACCCAAATTTTAGAAAAAACCAAAACATTGGGAAAAATGGACCAGATTAGAACATTAGGCCTCCTTTTCAAGAAAATTATGTAGAGACATCCCATCCGAAAGATCCAGAACAAGATACACAAATTAACCTAATGAGAATAAATGATGAGGACACTATTTTTCTAACCCAAGATGAGCAGGAAATGTATATGCTGCAGCAATTACAAATACAATCTGGGGAATCATTTGATTACAAACAGGGATATGATTTTTCCATCTTTGAAGTTCATAAACAGTATAATCTAAGAAGCAAAAATAATGTTGATGTCCCTGACCAAACTAAGAAAATAGTACAAAACCAACCCAAGCAAATAAAGGAAGCCCCTGTTTCAAAAATCCTCCAAATTCTCCCTAGGGAAAACCCAAAACCTTCTAGCCCCACAATTGTAGACATAACCTCTGATCAACCTCCTGCTGATCAACCATCCACTTCAATTCCCCCTAAGGAACCAGTGGACAAAGCTTAAAACATCAGATTTGAAAATCCACATAAGGAGATCCCCAATAAAGGAAAAGAAGATAATCCTACCCAAATCCCTGCTGCAAAAATTCAAAACCTTCATATAGAAAAGGTCTCTTTGCCATTCAATTCGGGAACAAAGATAGCAAAGCTAAAGATTTCAGTCCCTTTAACAGAACTCATCAAGAATGAAACTTATAAATCACAGACAAACCAGACCTTAAACATTGTTGAAAATGAGGATTTAGTTAACTTGTTTGATAACCAACTAGAACTCATATTTTGTCCAGATGTTAATGGCAAACCATTAGAAGGATTAGTTCCACCTTTTTACATTAGCCTTAGTATCCATGAAAAAATTCTACACAATGAAATGTTGGATTTTGGGGCCTGTCACAACTTAATGGCCAAATTAGTAATGGAGAAATTAAACCTATACATTACAAGGCCTTACAAAGACTTATTCTCATTTGACTCCAATCAGGTAAAGTGTCTAGGATTGATTAAAGACCTATGTGTCACTTTAGTCCAATACCCTGCCAAAAGCATCCTTATGGATATTGTAGTTGCTGACATCCCACCAAAGTATGGCATGTTGTTATCCAGATCATGGGGAGCCAAACTTCAAGGATCCTTACAACTAGATATGTCATATGCAACAATCTATATTTTTGGACAACCTAAGAAACTATACCGAGAAACCTTAATGAAATATATGGTAAGTAGTCAGGATCGGCCTCAAAACTTTCCCATCTACTCCATACACTCAGATATTGATTCTTTTATCCTATATAATGTTGATCAAACACAAGAACAAATTTTAAACATTACTAATATAGAACCAAAAGAAATTGTAGTTTCTACACAAAATGAAACTAATCGGACTACTGAACTATTTAATGAACAAGACGGTCAAATTGCTATAAATGATGAAAAGTTTGTTGCACCAAATAGTGTAAATATAGATCATGAGATATTATGGCATCCAGAATTTGATGGCTTAGTCAATAGGTTAGGATCAAGAGCAGAAGTGTGGATATATAATTTGGAAAATAATTACTCAGAAGGCCATGCATATAGATTGAATTTTAAATGTACCAACAATATGGCCGAATATGAAGCATTAATTTTAGGTCTTAAGTTAGTTAGGAATCTAGGAGCTAAAAGAGTTTTGTCATGGGAGACGTTGAACTAATTATAAAACAGATTGATGTTGTATATATGACAAATGACCCTAGATTAAGTTGTTATAGGGGAACTTGCGTAGAAATACTTAACACTTTCCTAGAAACAAAGCTTGTAGTGATCCCTAGAAAACACAACATGCAAGCCCATAGTTTAGCAATGTTTGCCAGCACCTACAAATTACCCTTCCAACCTAACCATCAGTACACTGCTGAAGTTAAGCACAGACCTACAATTCAAGATAATTTGAAGAACTGGCAAATATTTGCTAATGATAAACAGATAAATAACTTTTTAATTTCAGAAGAGTAATTTACCAATAACAATATAGATATTGATACATCAATAGATCCTGACAGTAAGGATGAGATAGAAATAAATGAGGTAGAAGGTGATGAAATAGGTAGACTCAACCCAACTAAATTTAACAAATTAGATGTAGATAACTTAGAGCGAATTGAGATTCATGAAATAATTAGTGAAGAAACCGAATTAATTAATCTCAAGGATAATTTCTTACCAAAGGGATTAACCCTTTTGGAAGATTTATTTGATTCAAATGATGTTCTTAGGAAACCTAAAATGGAATCTTCAAGATCTGATATAGAGGAATGTAATATAGGGACCGATGAAAATCCTAAACTGATCAAACTTTCAAAATCATTACCCCCAATTGAAAAAGTGAAATATATTGAGTTGTTGAAAGAATTTCAAGATGTCTTTGCTTGGAGTTATGAGGACCTCAAATCATATGACACCAACATCATCCAGCATACAATTCCTATTAAAGAAAATCAAAAGCCTTTCAAACAAAATCTTAGAAGGATTAATCATGTCTTATTACCTGCAATTGAAAAAGAAATTCAGAGGATGTATGATGCCAAAATAATTGCACCAATAAGATTTTCTGATTGCGTCTCAAACTTGGTGCCAACTAGAAAGAAAACCAGTGAGATCAAACTCTATGTGGATCTCATAAACCTCAACAAAGTATCACTAAAAGACAATTACCCTCTCCCCAAAATGGACCACATTTTACAGAGAGTAGTTGGATCAACCAGAATCTCATTGTTGGATGGGTTTTTTGGTTACAATCAAATCTTGGTTCATCTAGATGACCAACCCAAAACTGCCTTTACTACTCCTTGGGGCACATTTATGTATGTAAAAATGCCTTTTGGGCTAATGAATGCAGGAGCCACTTTCCAGAGGGATATGGATATAGCCTTTGCAAAATAAATTCATGATTTCCGTGTGATATATCTAGATGATATTACTATATTTTCAAAATCTGACAATCAACATTTGGATCATCTAAGGCAAGTTTTTATTAAATGCAGGAAATTTGAAATCTCCTTAAACCCCAAAAAGTCCTTATTTGGGTTAGAAGAAGGAAAGTTGTTAGGTCACATAATTTCAAAAGATGGCATAAGAATAGACCCTGCTAGAATCTGAGCCATCCTCCAAATAAAACACCCTAGGAATGTTAAAGAGTTACAAGCTTTCTTAGGAAAAATTAATTTTCTTAGAAGATTTATATCTAACCTAGTAGAGTTAATTAGATCACTAAACAACATGCTGAAAAAGGAATCCACCATAAAATGGACTGTTGAGGCTAAAAAATCTTTTGAAGACATCAAACTAACCTTGACTAAAACACCTTTGTTAATCAGTCCTAAATTTGACAGAGATTTCATCTTGTTTTCCTTTGCTTCTGAGCACACAATTGCTGCAGTTCTATTGCAGAAAAATGACCAGGGCTATGAACAACCCATTTGTTTCTTTAGCAAAGCCCTGAGAGATGCCCCCTTGAAATATAATATAATGGAAAAACAAGCCTTGGCTTTAGTCAAAGACATTAAGGATTTTAGGGTATACATCTTATATTCTCATATAGTAGCCTACGTTCCTAATTCAGTAGTTAAAGACATCCTAACTCAGGATGGTCCTGATGGAAAGAGGGGAAAGTGGATTGCTACTATTTTAGATTATGATATAGAAATCAAACCTACTAAGTTAATAAATGGCCAAGGTTTAGCCAAACTCATGGCTGAATCAAACTGTCAGGCCTTGGATATAAACTTTATTGCAACAATAGATAATGAAAAGGAGATGGCGACTCCACTAATTAGCCAGGCCTTTATTGAATCACCTTGGTATGCTAATATTATTTATGTTTTACTAAATTTACAAGCTCCTCCTGAATTATCTAGGACTAAAAGCAAGTTTTTGAAGATGAAATCCTTGAAATTTTGTATATTAGACAATGCTCTATTTTGGAGAGATCATGAAGGTATTCTTCTTAATTTCCTTATTAAAATATGAATTTGACAAAGTTTTGCAAGAGTTTCATGCAGGGTATTGTGGAGGACACCTTTACTGGAAGACCACTATAGATAAAATCCTTAGAGTTGGTTTCTACTGGCCTACCTTGTTTGCTGATGTCAAAAAATATGTGACCTCCTATCACAAATGTCAAATTTTTTAGGGGAAGAAAAAACTCTTACCTTTACCCCTCAAGCCAATCTCTATAGAAATACCTTTTCAGCAATGGGGTTTAGACTTCATTGGTGAAATTCACCCACCCTCCTCTGCCCAACACAAATGGATCCTCACAGCCACAGAATATTTCACAAAATGGATAGAGGCCATACCTTCAAGGCAAGCCACAGATACTATTATCATAACCTTCCTTGAAACCAATATTCTATCAAGATTTGGATGTCCAAATAAGCTCATTATTGATAATGCAGCAGCCTTTAAATCCAAAAGAATGATAGATTTCTGCAATAAATACCATATCTCCCTTGGCCATTCCATAGCCTATAACCCTCAAGGTAATGGACTGGCAGAATCCTCAAACAAAAGCCTAGTAAATATCATTAAGAAGTTACTAGAGGATAATAAGAAAACTTAGAATAAAAAGATAGTCAATGCCTTATGGGAAGATAGATTGACTACTAAGAAATCAATTGGTACTTCTCCCTATCAACTAGTTTATGCGATGGAAGTTGTCTTTCCATCCTCTTTGGGAGTACTAGTAATGAAGATACTTCAAGAATTGCAAGTTGAACCAAATAGTATCCAAAGAAGAATCAACCAAACTATTCATCTACAACAAACCAGAGAAGAGGTCTATGTCAGGTCTCAAGTTGTGCAGGAAAAGATTAAAAAGATTTTTGATAAGAGAACTAAGGCTGAATACTTATACATTGGTGACAAAGTGCTCAAGTGGGATTCTAGGAGGGAGGAAAAAGGAAAACATGGGAAATTTGATTTCCTATGGAAAGGTCCCTATGTCATTTATGCTTACAGAGGAAATAATGCCTTCTTCTTAAGGGAAATTAATGGTACAGATACAGAAGGTGGGCCAGTGAATGGTCAAATGCTAAAACATTACTTTGAACCAAGTTACTAATTTTCATTTCCCATTTGTACATACTTTATTTACAAATTCTAGTTTGGATTGGGTGGTGATATTTGAAGTTGAAGCCTGAAGAGAAGGCCATAAACTTTAAAATATTTATTGTCATAAGTATCAATAATGCAGATTCACAAAAGGACACTTTGCAAGGTAACATCAACAACAATTCAAAGGCTACTAATCTTTAGAGTTCTTGACATTTCACTAGAAAATGCCATCCCCAAGTGGAGCCACTGTTAGGTTCCTATACCAATAGGAGTCATAATTTTGAATGACTAAGGTTAAGCCCTGTAATATTGTACATACTTTTGCTTTCTGCAAATATTTTCCATATTATTTAAAAATTAAAAAATGTAAAGAGGGTATCTCCTAAAATAAAATCAAAGGACAAAAAGAAAAAGAGAAGTTCAAAAAATGAAAATATATGAACCCCAAAAAACAAAAAGAAACCATGAAGGTGTGCAATTCTAAATGCCACTACTATTTACTTTATGCATAATAATGATTGTGTGCAGTTTGTTATTCATGCCACAATCCATGATAATCAAACTATTTAATCTTAGTTATTTCATGCTTTGAATTTTATGTTTATAGTTAGAGAATAAAATCTGACCAAACAATTTAATCTTGGCAGATCATTAGATAGGTAGAGAAAATAAAAGGATATCATCAGTTTAATCTGAGCCCTTCGATGATATATGGTTAGAATTAGATATATTACTTTTCAAAATAAAAATGGATGTTAAGGGTTTGCTAGTCTAAATGCACCCACATAAAATGAAGAAAAAATGGTAGGGTAAGTAATGGGTAAGTAGAAGAAAGGTTGCTGAAGTATAAAATTGGTTGGATCAAAACACATGCATCATACTTAGACACATATTTCTATATGTATGATCAAATATGGAAGCAAAAACAAAGGTTTGCAAGTTAATATGATTAACTCCCCCTCATTCATTTTTCCCCTTACTAATTTCCTATCCACAAGTATGTTCTAGTACTTTTAATCCTTCAAGTCAAAGAGGCTCAGAGCATTTCTCTGACTTTTGGTGGGACCGGACCCTCGGCTTAATGACTTATGGACATCAAGTGTTGGAATCCCCTTCATGAAGTTCATTTCCCCCTCATTACCCTAATAAAACCCCTTTTCCTAAGGATAAACTTTATTTGCCTAGGAAAAGTGAAAACCCTCATGTAAATCCTATTTCACTCAAAAAACCCACAAAAGACATCTTATCCTAAGTATTAAGTGTATGTAAATAAAGTGCACAAATATTAAATTATGCTAAGGATATACCCACTCCACCAATTTCATATTAATTTTTAATTTTTAAAATCCCATAATAATTTTTCCCTTATATTAATTAAATCCATTATATAAATATCCCAAACCTTAGTTTAAATATAAACTATAAATTACCCCATATCCTGCTCGATCGATTAACCCGTAATTAACCTATAACTAATCCGATACCATCGAAGTTTAAAGCACTAGGTCCTCCCAAAACCCATGCTCCTATCACCTGCGCACCTCCCTCGCCCAATTCTCATCCGATCATCATCCCCCTCATCTGACAGTCCACATCCATATCGGCCACACTCGATGGCCGATCGTTACTTGCCCGATAAAGCAGTTTTCCCCAGCCCCCCGATTGTTACGTGTCCATCACTAGAGTAGATCGGGTGACCCCTCCCAAATACCACTCAACCCTCATAAGCGGTGCAATGGCCTGGGAAACTGTCTCCCCGCTTGACTCAATAAACCACCTATTGTTCATTCATAAAATTTGCTGCCAAAAGGTGACCGTTGCTCCATAAAAGATTGGGAAGCCCTTTTTCATCTTTTTTCACTCGTTTTCTTTGTGAACCTCTACGAACCAGTGTGACACTTGCAAACCTGAAAACTACCAGTTAACCCCATTCCAGTCCTCAAAGAAGCTACGAAGACCACCTACAAAGCTCTCACAGCCCATTCAACCTTCTGTCATCATCCAGAACACCAATTTGGAGTCAATTCACCTAAACTCCAAGTATTTGTGAACGAATTACCAGACCCCCTTTCAAAATTTGAAAACGTTCACTCTTGAAGTATTTTAATTAAGTAAAATTAATTGAAAATTACTTTAAATTCAAAAGCCTGCGACCAAACCCTTTTGAAAGTTTCCAGTTTCTGTTTAAAAACCCCTGAATAAACCTTTAAAGCCAAATTCAAATCCACAAGAACTGAATTATGGCTACCCCTGTTGCCATCGATGTCAGACCTATCACAAATCCCCCTCCAGACCTAGACCACCTTCCCATGGCAGACTGGGATTTCCAAATCAAAGATACCAGTGGATATGAGGTCCTGCTAAAACTTCATTGCTTGAGTAGGGATAGATATTTGAACCATTCTTATGACATTGGTCTCTGGGAATCCAATTTTCCCGAATACCAATTTCCCCGAGTGCATGTCTTCCCTGAAATTTTCCATATGTGCCATTCATATTACATTCCCAACCAGAGAGCTATTATGTCCCCTAACCAAAATATTTTGTTCACCATCACAGCTGAATCAATCAATGAGATGTTACAGCTCCAACCAGGTCCAAACCTAGCCCCACTCTCAATTGGGGATTTTTTGGACCAGTACTCCAAATTGAGTCTATCTAATATTCCAGACATTCATTGCAGAAGAGCAGCATATTCCCAAAGATCCCCCTCCATATGTTTCTGCCATTTTCTTTAAAAGGGGCAAGCACATTGTCACTATGATATCATGCATTTTGGGTTGCACTACTGATGAATTTGTCGATGAGCTTATCCTGGCCTTCATGTCTATTTACACCCCAGGATAGCCTCCTGTTGTTTTGTATGATTATGCCCAGTTCATAGCTGAAAGAATGCATGAACAGTTCACCAGAATGCACAATGAGAGAGTATTTAAATACTCATCTGTTCTCTACCATATGTTCCTATACTATCAGCTAGACAGATTTCCTTTCACTCTTCAGAAGTTGGATACTAGAGGACAGCCCAGGTCTGTCATATTTTGGACCCCACTTTCCCACAAGTTTCAATCACCATACACCTAAACATATTTCATTGATTCTTTTGTTTGTCCAGTCATGACCATGCTAATAGGAAGCCCTCCACCCAAAATAAGTCAAGAGATCAAAAGGGTGCTTCAGTTGTATAAACAAAGCAAAGTAGGATTTTCGTACCTTTACCAAAATCACACAAAGATAAGAATCTATGGTTGCCAGCTTGCACCATATAAACTGCCCAAATACCTCCCCATAAGGTTATTTGCTCTAGAATACTATAGACAAATAATGAACTCTTATGAGATCAATTTTGTCTCAGCGAAGAAAAGATCACAATTTAAAGTCAAAAACCAGTTGGGCCCCTTCATTTGCAACTCTAGGGAAGCAGGGCAGGAGGTAGAACAAATTTTGCAGCAAATGAAGTTCCAAAAGAGTTTCATGTGAAGGTATAACCCCTGAGATTTTATGACCAGATTGAGAAAGAAGGCCAAGTTAGTACCTTAGATTGATCACCCCATACCAAAGATAGAAAGATATGCCAATCAATCTGAGTGGGTGGAAAAAACTCTTGTAGACAGGGATAGTACAAAGGTAGATGTAGAAAATACATTGATTGACTTAGAAAGACAGCTTGATGAGAGCTCGTTTCTGCAGGTACCTAAACAGCTAGAAAGAACCATGAGAACCCCTCCTATCATGCAGACTCCTCAGAATGAAGAAAAGAACCCCAAAAGGACCAGAGAGGAACCCTCAAGTTCATGAATGGGCACATCAAATGTGCAATATGAAGCCAGTTAGAGCAAGAGACCAAGGCTCAATTCCTGTTTCAAAATAGGAAGACACAGAGGACTTAGCACAAGTAACTGATACTGAGCTAGGTAGAAGCAAAGGCACAACTCCATTTGGGGAAACACAGGGACCATCCACATCACAGACCCAGATTTTGGAAAGGAAACTAAGTGTAGAAGTATCCTCATTCAGTAGTCCTGCTGATAAGGATAAGGATATAAAAAGATCAATATGAGAAATGAGAAACTGAAGTCCCAAACTTATTCTCAGTATCTCAAACTCGCCCCTACCAATCAGACCAGGTTGATGTCATCTTTCGACATCAAAGAGGGAAAACTATAGATGTCCTTCATAAAACCAACTGTGCAACATCCAAGGACATCAGCAGATATAAGAAAATTGATTTTGAAGTGTTGGCAAGGGGTATTCATCCCATAGACCAAATTGAGTTTCATAAAAGGCTGGAGAAATGATTTACTCCACCGTTACAAGTAAATCCATAGTTTCCCATCAACTACAGAATTCATTGACCAACATCTCATCTCAATATCAGTTAGAGAAGGCCTCCTCACAAGCCAAAGACACCAGAATTAAGTGTTTGGAAGACTTAGTGATTGAATTGGGACATGATCCCAAAGACGTTAAAGCCACTGAATAGTTGAAAAAGAAAAAGAATGATGACATTGCAGCACTTAAAACAATTGAAGATACCTCAGCTACAGCATCCCCAAACATAGGAGGCCTTGGAGAGCCAAACCAAACATGAAGAATTGATGGACCTAGTCCTGAAACTCAATGATCAATTAAGGGAAACAGAGAAGGAATTGGACACTTTAATCCAATTGAAATAGACTGATATTGCCACTACCTCAATGGATGCCATCCCAACAGTCTCAACATCCATTCCTTCTACACTGGCAGCTTCATTGGCTCCAAAAAATCCTATGACCATAGCAGAATAGGTTTCAACACCGTCTACATTAGCAGCAGGTACATCAGGGGAAGAGGCAGCAAAATTGGTTAGAGCCATGGAGGAAATTTCCATACACACTACAGAGATGAAGAAACTGAAAGAAAAGGTGACAATCTTGGAAACAGATTACAAGCTTGCCAAAATCATGCACAAGGAAAAAGTGCAGAAAGCTGCCAGAATGAATGAGAGAATAAAAGCTATGGGCTTCAAGTGTCTTCAATCCCTTGATCTGCTTCATCTCTTACGACATCATACCATCATCCCATAAATTCCATAAGTTGGAGTTCTTGATGAAACACTTGCTTCCTCTCTTGATTAGTGAATGCTCCTACTAGGATTCTATCATATAATTTTGAGGATCTTGTATATCCTCATATGGCATATGTTTCCCCTTTGACTTGATGTATGATGAGATCTATCCTAGATGACTTCTTCCTTTTCTTTAATGTCCAATGAAGTTTCAAGAGTTATGTGCTTCATGTTCGACTATCATGGATTTTGTTTCCATGATTCCCATGGTGATGCCACGAGATCTTTCTTCTAATACTTTCATGATGCCACGATGTATCTTAATTTAATAGCCATATCTAAAGATTTAGGAGCTTATGATGGGACCCCTTTTGTGAGGGAGGCCATCTAATCATAGTGGAGATTTGTTGCTCCCTCTTTCCTTGGCCCTTTTCTTCAACTTCCTCCATCTTTTCGGTGATATGAACTTCTTTCCATATTCTTTTCACAACATTGAACCTTATACTATTTGAGGACTAAACTTTCCTTTCCTTTCTGCACATGATTGAAGTACTTTTTTCTGCAACTTGTCTTTCTCTATAGAGACCACAAATCGTTGGATGGGGTAACCTTCTTGTTCACTAACATTTTTTACCTTGCTTACCAATGATGACTACCTTCTTATCATATTTCCCAGATCTCCCAATTGAGATCTCATGAAGATATTCCTTCATTCTTTAGTACCTTTATTTTTGTGTGTCTAAGTGATGTGACCTTCTTTAGTATAATTCAGAGAGTATATCTTCTAACATTTCATATATCTCTCTTTATTTCTCCTCTTCTGCTACATAGGCATGAGAGGACCTTTGAGTGATTTCCTATGAGTCTCTTGTTACACTTCAAACAATGTTTGACTTTCAGAAACCTTTCCATAGACATCAATGACTTCTCTTTTATATAAGGATTATAACAATCCTCCTTATTCTATGAGGGAATTTCGATGACTTATCGACCTATAGATCTCCTTGCAATCATGAATTCATTTTACCAAATTGATTAATGAAAAATAATTACTTCATTTGTGAAGACAAAATCTTTATCTTAATCATGTTCATGAGGATAGAAGAGGGCTTCTTCTTGAATGATCTTCTTCTAGGATAATGAAATGATCCTTGCTTTCTTGAAGATGATGACAATGTTTTCTTGCTTTTAATATGCTTTTCCTTGTAGATCAGAACTTCCTCTAGGGTTTCGACTTTCTCCAAGCTGATGCAATCTTCATTTTGAGGTCCTTCAAGCTACCTTGCTTTGTAGACAACTTGATGAGTGTCTTGATGGAATTTTGATGATGACTATGGAGACACGAGCTCTTGTTGTTGTAGACTACTCTTTGATCTAGGGTTTGATCGAGATTAGGGTTTGATTCTACAATGTAGATCTTGATGTCCTTCATCTTGCTTTAATGCCTTACTAGAAAATTGATCCTTGAATGTATATTTTTTGCCCTTCATTCAACTGTAACCATTGCTCTAATACCATGTTGAAGAATCTAGGGCTAATGTAGTTAATGAGATTCTTCTTGCATAATAACTATTTGTGAGGCATTTTGTCTTTAGATTATTAGCACAATCTTTTGCTTATTATCATTAGTGTGTGTATTTCTTACTTCAACAAATAGATATCAAAGAAAATAGATAAGAGCACAAGATATGGCATTCTACCAGGCCCAAAATCTCTCCCTCTTGGAGAGGAAAACCTGCACAAAATTCTTATTATAAAGATTCCTATTAAAGAATGCAAATACCACAATCCTTGACCTGCTAGGACACTCCAAGACCAAGACACCAATCCTCTTCTTGATGTTGAGAACATCATCATCATTGCTGCTTTGTGGAGGTCATCATTGTTGCATCTACACTAAGACATTAATTCTAACAACAAGATCATGAATATTACTCCACTGTTATTGTGATCTTCATTGTTATGTTACTGAGTTCATATCTTCACTCTAATCAATACTATAACCATGAGATCTTGCACGAAGATATTTTTCATAATCAATACTTGTTACTCAGTTTTCGTAAAACATAGACTGAGATTATAACTTCATCTAGAATGTATGATGTGCCATAGTGTATTATTGTGAGTTCTATTCATCGTGAATATACTAAGACTCAGTATGCTTTTGTGAGATCTGTTAGCTCTGCTACATAACTATGGTTTTTGGAGGGCAGCGATAAGCTCGGTTAGGTGGATCATGCTCAAGGGAGGCTCGTGGTGGTCATTCTACCTTCCTTCTCTCACTCCACTTATTCCCTGTTACCTCCATTTCCTCTGTTTTTCTCTAAAACCTGTTACAAGCCCCTGTCACTTTAAGCCCCGAGTGCAAAAGCCCAAAGACCCCATAAAACCTTAGCCATGTGTCTTCACGCCTTTAAAAAAATTATCGCCTGTCATCTCTGCTGTTGATCTTTCCTGCCAAATCTAACGGCTCCCATCGCATCCGATAATGTGACTTGCACGATCGTTTCCCCATCGTCCGATCATCTCTGCCAAGATCGGACGACCTTCACACTTTTCGCGCCCACAAAGTGATGGAACGTTAGTGCGCGATGGAGAGTGGTTTTCCTCTCTCCTCCGCCACTACATGTCATGCGTTGAATGGGATCACGCGCCCTCATCCTTTTACTGCCCAACGCCCAAAGGCGGTGCGATCGATACCACTTACCACTTAACCTATTCACCCCGCCAGATAATTCCCGTGCAGTTTCACTGCCCAATCACCGTTAGATCTATCCGCCTAGGATCTAACAGCCCACGCTCATCATGCTCCCACCTCATCCAATATCTTCTGCCGAGCCATCTCCGTCGTCTATTCTCTTGATCCGACGGCCAATATTTCTCCCTCATCCAGCTCGTCCACTCGCCATGCAGTCCACGTCCCTTGACCGCTCTGTGTGCCCGAAGGACGAAGGTGACCAGCTTACCAGTACCAGTCGCAGTTTTTCCTCAACAACCATATTCAACAAACAAAATGGCCAAAGGGAAAAATGACAGAGCATGATCATGTAACTACATTTAGCAGTTATGGAACTTCATTGATACGAACACTCCAGCTGCCTGAGAGGACAATAGAGCACCTGAAAAGATCAGATTCATCCACTAAAGCAAGCAAACTCACTCAAAGACTCCATCAGGCAGTTAAATGCAGTTGGTGGTTAATTATGACTCCTTCATACCTAAAATGGCTAAGTGCCTTTGTAATGAAACTCTATATATACCCAAAAACAAGATATAATCGGGGTTGATGGTTGATGTTTTGATGTAAGATTCAACTTCTGGAGATTGTAACTATTTTGACGCTTGCAGCGTCTCGTCTTCATTTTCAACTAATGCAAGCTTCTTTTGTTGTTAATTGCTCACTTTTCATTCTTCTTTTGTTCCAAGATGTGCCTAATATGTTGTATTCTTGAGCCCTTGATGTTTAGCATTAGAGTAGCTGTCATCCTATCTCTATGTTAAAATCTTGTATGTGTCATTGAATAAGTTATTCAGGTTTCTCTTCATCTAGTGCTAGAGAGTTGTCATCATGTATATGCATTAGGAGACTAGATTTGCAAACTTCTTTACTGGTTGCATCCAGCCATCACATGGTCTTGTGCATCTGCTGGTGTGGTCAGTATTCTCCATATTCACCCAATCCTTAAACTGTGAGTAGTTGGTGATCTAAAGCCTTGTGGTCTGGGGGTGTTCACGCATGTCTGGAGTGAGAAAAAGTAGAAGTGGTTATCTGGCTTGAACATGCATCATTCCTTCCATTCATCCATTTGCAACAATAAGTTGAATTTATATGTTACCAGGCATCTCCGAGCTACAACCTAGGAGAGTTCCTTGGAATCCTAACATAATTGGCGCAGTTTCTGGGGAGAGGAGATTGAAGCTCAGCTTCCCTGGTAGAATGACACAAATCCAGCTTTGATGATAGACAAAGCTCAAATGCATTTCTGGTTGTAATCATCTATCTGGCGACTCTACTGGAGGACCAACCTCTGGCGACTCCACATTACAGTTTTAGCTCAGTTTGTGAGGCATGCCCGGAGAAATCCTCAGAAATCACCAGCTGACCCAGTGCCTGACCCTGAGAAGATTGTCAAGCAAAGAAAAACATCACAGAAAGGAGCATCAAGATCAGGTAAGCCTAAACAATCTTATGTATCTCTGCAAGAGAGGCTTATAACTGAGCATGTACAATTTGAAGATATAGAGCCTAGCATTGTTAGTGAAGAAATACCCTTAGAGATTCATAAAGCTCCTTGTTCATTAAGTTCCCCTTTGGATCTCAGTCCAAAGAGAATCTCCCACATAGTCCATCATATTCCTTTGTCCCTGTCATTTATTCCACAGCTCCCTACCTTTCAAACTACCAGTATCCTTCCACCTACCCCACTCATGGCAGGCCCACAAGCTCCCACTAAGATGGAAAGAATCATAGCCGCTAGGTATGGACCCCTGGTCCTACCTGTTCCATTGAATTCCATGCCTGTAGGAGAATACCATAAATATATGCCTAAATTCACTAGTACAGAGGGAGTAACAGTTGAAGAGAACCTCGAATCTTTTTATAGTTATGTTGATAACCTTGATATCAGTGAAGATGATGTGTGGATGAGAGTGTTTGTCCAGAGTCTTGATGAAGAGGCTAGAAAGTGGTTCAAAGAGCTGACCCCTAGGTCCATAGCAGACATTGAAGCATTAGATGATGTGTTTTTAAAGCATTGGGGAGATAAGAAAGACCTGTTATACTACCACACTGAGTTTGGAAACCTCAAGAGAGAAAATGGGGAATCATTGTTTGATTTTAATAAAAGGTTTAATCATATGTATAGTAAGATACCAACTGAAGTAAAGCCTACCCCCACCTCTACAAAAATCACCTATGCTAATGCATTTGACTCTGACTTTTGCCTACTGTTGAGAGAAAGAAGATGTGCCACGCTAGCTGAAATGCAGGATGCAGCCCTAGAGGTAGAATCTAATATCATGGCTACAGAAAAACTCAAAAGTCATACTGACAGAAGAAGGCAGAGAGGTGAAGCTTCCACCTCTTCTTCATCTTCAGAGCCCAAATTAGATAAAATGACTAAGATGATAGAGTCATTGGCTACTGAGATATCCAAGCTGAAGGTTGAGCAGAGTTCTAGGAAGGCAAGGCTGCCTAATTCATTTGCTCCTAGAAATCCAAGTTCCTTCAGAAGAGAAAATGATCAATTGCAGATCATTCAGAGAGGAAAGGAGACCAATGAAGAACAAAGAGTTAAGACTCCTTTTCAGAACGTAGTCATGGAGGAGGAATAGTTCAATGAAGAGGATGAGATTCACTGCATGGAAGACAAGGGCAATGCTACCTTTTTGACATTAGCTGCCTATGAAGAATCATTACTCCAAGACCAGACTAGTCAAGAGTGGGACAGAGAAGCTGTTCTACAGACTGATGAACAACAAAGGTATAATTTGAGGTCAAGAATGAGAAATTTCAAGGAGAACCCTGCCCAAAGAGTTGAATTCCCCATAGAGTAGCAGACCAGCAAATAGAAAAAGCCAGTAGCTGATCCAGTCGTCCCCAAAGCTCCAACTCAAGAGGTAAGAGGCCCTGACAAGTTCCCTTCCCCTTTCAGTTTTGAATCAAAAGTCTAGAAGTTAAAAATATATGTGCCTCTGATATAACTTGCAAAGAGTGAGGTATTTAGAAAGCCTGTCCTTGATTCCCTTGAGCTAAAAGCCTCACAAGCCTCCAATGACTATGTAAATTTGCAAGATGATAAACCTGCAGTTGTGCTTAGCCCAATGACTGAACCCTTTGATAATAGCTCCCCATCATTCTATGTCTCCTTGACCATTCATGACAAAACCCTCCATAACTGTCTGCTGGACACTGGTGCCAGCCATAATCTAATGCCCAAAGCTGTCATGGAAGTGTTAGGCCTTGACATTACCAAACCTTATCATGATCTATTCTCCTTTGATTCAAGAAAGGTAAAATGTCTGGGATTAATAAAAGACTTGGCTATTACCCTAACTCAACTGCCCATGAAGAGCATGATGATGGATATTATGGTGGCAGATGTTCACCCTAAGTTTGGTATGCTACTTTCTAGAGGGTGGATTAAGAGGCTGGGTGGAACATTACAAAATGATTTATCTTATGCCACTATCCCAGTTTTTGGATGGGAGAGCAAGAGATTGTACAGAGAAGCATAGCTAGCCTACATCATCAGTGATGAGAAGAATCCTACCAATCATCCCATATACGCTATGGACACTGATTTTGGAGCATGTATTCTCCAAATTGAAGAATCCCAGAAGGCCTCGTTGCATCTCAAGAGCCAAAAAATCAGCTCCCTGATTCCCTTGTTGTGTCTACTAGTACTTTTATCCCTCCCATGCCTCCTAGACTAGTTTATGAAGTTCAGATAAAATATAGACCATCCTTTCCTGATAATGTCCAGCATTGGAAAGTTTTTGAAGATGATGATGAAGTAAATAGGTTTCTTCAAGTCATTGATGAATTCTCTGTGTAGAAATTTTGAATAATAAACACTTATTCATAGAAATTATCCCAATTATACACTATTGCGGAATACATGCATAATACATAACCTCCTCTACGTTGATCATCAATTTAGCAGCATTAAAATCAATGAAACATCAATCGTATGCACACATTAACACAGTATGTAACCTGGGGAAAGCTTACAGCTGAAAACCCCACACTATCTGTATATTATAATGATTGAGAACATGTAACAATACATAGTACAATACTCCTCACAAGTACTCAGTACTATCTCCACCTGTTACACACAAAACTAGCTCAGATCCGAACAAGTCACAGGTTCAAATCTCCTCCGCTGCTTTGCCTGCCTCCACTGCACAATCCAAAGTGAAAATCACGTGAGCACAAGCTACAATTACCTTGGTATTGGCCCACACTACGCAATCCTCATTGGCATAACTCAATCCCATTGATTGTGCAAGATCTCATGCAAAACTATAGTCACAACTGATAGCAATCTCAACCTCTAACACCTGTCTCCACTGAACTGTACATGCACTAAGTTAACTAATGTATTCTTTAGTTGCTTTATGAGTTAATAATTAGTGAATTAATTTAATCAATTAATTCACATCACTCATCACTAGTCTATTTGCATTTAGACTAATTACAACTAGTTTAACCAAGTCAAACTGAACACAACTCCATCAACTCCATCAACTCCACCGAAACTCAACCACATGAGTTCTAACTGAAGCCCTGCATGCAATAGCTCAACTGACCCACAAAGAAAGCGTATTTCCTTCTGACAGCTGCATGTGCCACATCTGTAGCTCAAACTGAAGTGCTCCAAGAGGATAAGATAATGTTTATAGTCCAAATATTATTATGAGACAATAATATTCGACTGTTCTATTTTTAGCCTGGCGGTCTAAAAATAGAAACCTTCCCATATGTATAAAAATAGAAGTCCATCTATTTTTACCAACATGACCAATCATCCAAAAATAGCATACTGCAACCCATAGACCATGATCCATATGTCTAAAAATAGACATAGTCTAAAAATAGACTTTGCGCCAAAAATAGCCTGTGGGCCCACTTAGTGAAGGCGACTCCTTTCCACTAAGCTCCATCATCTTGTTGCATTCTCAACACTCTGAAATGAAAATTGATCAAGAGAATGAAGCCTTGGAAGAAAGCCCCCAGCCCCAGCTAAAGAACAGAATTGGCCGAGATAGCATTGTCCAGCTGCCCAACAATCATATACCTAAAGGCCTAGTTCCCTTAGAAAAGTTGTTTGACTGGAATGATGTTCCTTATAAAGCTGCCCATAAAGAAGATCAATTTGTAGTCCATAAGCATAACATAGGGAGCCCAGAACATCCAAAGTATATAAATCTGTCCACCCATTTGTCTGCTGCCCAAAGTTCTAAATACTGCACCTTGATGAAGCAGTTTGCTGATGTCTTTGCCTGGGAGTACAGTGACCTTAAAACGTATGATAAAAAGATCATCCAGCATAAGATCCCCTTGGAGAAAGACACCATCCCTTTCAAGCAGAAGCTGAGACCCATAAATCCTTTGCTCCTTCCTCTGATTGAAAAGGAGATCAAGAAGTTGTTGGCTGCCAAAATCATAGTCCCTCTCAGATATTCAAAATGGGTAGCCAACTTGGTAGTGGTGAGGAAGAAAAGTGGATAAATCAGACTCTGCGTTGATTTCAAAAATTTTAAAAAATGCTCTAAGAAAGACAATTATCCTCTGCCCAAAATGGAGCATTCGCTGCAAAAAGTCTTAGGAGCCAAAGTGATGTCTTTCCTGGATGGATTTTCAGGGTATAATCAAGTTGTTGTGCATCCGGATGATCAAAAGAAGACTGCATTCACCACTCCTTGGGGTGCTTTTATGTATTCCAAGATGCCTTTTGGGTTGATGAATGTTGGAGCAACCTTTTAGAGAGCTATGGATAGAGCATTCGTGGGAGAGAAGGATAAGTTTGTCCTTATCTACCTTGATGATATAAAAATATACTCCAGCAGCCATCAAGATCATTTGCAGCACCTGAAGAAAGTGTTTCTGAAATGTAGAAGGTTTGGGATATCATTCAATCCTAAAAAGTCACAGTTTTCTTTAGAAGAGGGCAAGTTGTTAGGACACATTGTCTCTGCTACAAGTGTAAAAATTGACCTAGAAAGAGTGAGAGAAATACAGACCTTGTCTGTCGCAAGATCAAAGAAGGATATCCAGTCCTTTCTAGGCAAGATAAATTTTGTAAGGAGGTTTATTCCAAATTTTGCAGAACTTGTAAAACACATCACCTCCATGTTGAAGAAGGGGTCAGAAATCAAATGGACTGATGCAGCAAGAAGATCTTTTGAATCCATCAAGAGAGCCATTATGGAAGCTCCTACTTTGATTAGCCCAAACTATAGCAAGGAGTTCCATATATTTTCGTTTGCCTCAGATGACACCCTTGCAGCAGTTCTATTGCAGAAAGATGATGAAAGTTCAAAACATCCGGTGGCATTCTTTAGCAAAACCTTAAGGGATGCTGAACTGAGGTATGACATTATAGAAAAACAGGCCTATGCTCTTATCAAATCTTTGAAAGCTTTCAGAATATACATTCTGCACTCCAAGGTAATTGCATATGTGCCCTCTGATTCAGTTAAAGATGCCCTAACACAGCCTAATGTTGATGGAAGAAGGGCTAAACGGATTGCAAAGCTGATTGAATTCAACATAGAGTTGAAGCCCACCAAGCTGGGCAGAGGTCAAGGCCTTGCCAAACTGATGACTGAAGAAAATTGCAGGATGCTGGACATAAATCTCATAAGCAAAATTTTAGAAGATGGACATACAAAATAAATAATTGCACCAAGGCAAAGCCAACCAGTGGCAGAAAATCTAGCTTCTTGTGAATGGTACTCTACAATAGCTCAATTTTTATTGAAGCTAGAAGTCTCACCAGGCTTGAGTTCGAGCCAAGCCAGAACCATTAAGCTTGGAGCAACCAAGTATTGCATTCATAAAAACTTGTTGTATTGGAGGGACCCATCTGGAATCCTTCTAAGGTGTCTGGAAAAAGAACAATCCATAGAGGTCATGCATCAGTTTCATTCCAACATTTGTGGAGGACATCACTACCAGAAAACCACAGCCCACAAGATCATCAGGGCAGGGTATTACTGGCCACTTTGTTTTCTGATGTCTTTTCATTTTTTAAATCTTGTGACAAGTTCTAGAGGTTTGAGGGAAAGCAGCAATTGAAGTCCTTGCCTTTGAAGCCAATACATGCGAGCGGTCCTTTTCAACAGTGGGGTTTGAATTTCATTAGAGAAATCAATCCACATTCCAGTTGCCAACACAGATGGATCTTAGTAGCCACTGACTACTTCACTAAGTGGATTGAGGCCATCCCCACAAGAAAACTTGATCATCATGTGATCATAAAGTTCTTGACAGAGAATATCTTCACTAGGTTCAGTTGTCCACATAAATTAGTTACAGACAATGTAGCAACCTTCAGGGCAAAAGAGTTGGCGGACATGTGTGTCTCAATGGGCATTAAGGTGGTTCATTCCACCTCATATTACCCTCAAGGTAATGGCCTAGCAGAGTCCTCCAACAAGAGCCTGATAAGGATAATTAAAAAGCTACTGGAAGACAACAAAAGGAATTGGGATTCCAAGCTCAAGTATGCATTGTGGGCTGATAGAGTGACCACCAAGAAATCCACAGGGAATTCCCCATGCAAGCTGGTATATGGCACTGATGCCATATTCCCAATTCAGTTAATACTCCCTATGGCTAAGTTCTTGTAGGAAGAGCAGAATGAGGAAAAGGACATGGAAAAACAGATCACTGATTTGGCAAAAGTACATCAGATCCGGGATCAGCTGGTCGAGAAGTTTGTAGCACACCAAAAGAGAATTAAAGAAGCCTTTGACAGGAAGGCAAAGACAAACAGTTTTCAAGTTGGAGTCTTGGTTCTTAAGTGGGATGCACTGAAAGAGAAGAAAGGCAACCATGGGAAGTTTGATGCTCTGTGGACTGGACCTTTTGTCATCACTCAGATCCAAGGGAACAATACTTTCATGTTGTAAAGTATGGAAGGAGAGATAGTTTTTTATGGCCCAGTTAATGGGTGATTTTTGAAAATTTATGTTGTTTAAGGTCTTCAAGCCTTAATGTTGTAAATATGTTGTTTTATCAGGTTTTAGTGTAGACTTGATTAGACTCCATGCCCAATGGAACACTAGGAATTTTTTCTAATTTGGTTTTGTAAGAAAGGCAATTGTTTGTAGCTCTTGAGACCTCACAGGGAGGATCTCATCCCCAGAAGGAGCTAGTGTTAACTCTGCTACATAACTATGGTTTTTGGAGGGCAGGGATAAGCTTGGTTAGGTGGATCATGCTCAAGGGAGGCTCGTGGTGTTCATTCTCCCTTCCTTCAAGCCCCCGTCACTTTAAGCCCCGAGCGCAAAAGCTCAAAAACCCCATAAAACCTTAGCCATGTGTCTTCGCGCCTTTAAAAAAATTATCATTTGTCATCTATACCATTGATCTTTCCTACCAAATCTAACAACTCCCATCACATCCGATAAAGCGACTTGCGCGATCGTTTCCCTGCCGTCCGATCATCTTCGCTAAGATCGGACGGCCTTCGCACTTTTCGCGCCCACAAAGTGATTGAACGTTAGCGCGCGATGGAGAGCAATTTTCCTCTCTCCTCTGCTATTACGTGTCATGCACTAAATGGGATCACGCACCCTCGTCCTTTTACCACCCAATGCCCAAAGGCGGTGCGATCGATACCACTTACCACTTAACCTATTCACCCTACTCGATAATTCCCACGCAGCTTCACCACCCGATCACCATTAGATCTATCTGCCCAGGATCTAATGGCCCATGTTCATCCTACTCCCACCTCGTCCGATATCTTCTGCTGAGCCATCTCCACCGTCTATTCTCCTGATCCAACAACCAATCTTTCTCCCTCATCCAGCTCGTCCACTCGCCATGCGGTCCACGTCCCTTGACCGCTCCATGTGCCCGAAGGACGAAGGTGACCGGCTTACTAGTACCAGTCACAGTTGTTCCTCAACAACCATATTCAACAAACAAAATGGCCAAAGGTAAAAAGGACAAAGCACGATCATGTAACTGCATTTAGCAGTTATGGAACTTCATTGATACAAACACTCCAGCTACTTGAGAGGACAGCAGAGCACCTGAAAAGATCAGATTCATCCACTGAAGCAAGCAAACTCACTCAGAGACTCCATCAAGAAATTAAATTATGACTCCTTCATACCTAAAACGGCTAAGTGCCTTTGTAATGAAACTCTATATATACCCAAAAACAATATATAATCGGGGTCGATGGTTGATGTTTTGATGTAAGATTCAACTTCTGGAGACTGTAACTATTTTGACCCTTGTAGTGTCTCGTCTTCATTTTCAGCTAACACAAGCTTCTTTTGCTGTTAATTTCTCACTTTTCATTCTTCTTTTGTTCCAAGCTGCGCCTGATATGCTATATTCTTGAGCTCTTGATGTTTAGCATTAGAGTAGCTATCATCCTATCTCTATGTTAAAATCTTGTATGTGTCATTGAATAAGTTATTCAGGTTTCTCTTCATCTAGTGCCAGAGAGCTATCATCCTATCTGTGCATTAGGAGACTAGATTTGCAGACTTCTTTACTGGTTGCAGCTGGCCATCACATGGTCTTGTGCATCTGCTGGTGTGGTCAGTATTCTCCATATTCACCCAATCCTTAAACTGTGAGTAGTTGGTGGTCTAAAGCCTTGTAGTCTGGGGGTGTTCACGCATGTTTGGAGTGAGACAAAGTAGAAGTGGTTATCTGGCTTGAACAAGCATCATTCCTTCCATTCATCCATTTGCAACAATAATTTGAATTTATATGTTACCAGGCATCTCCGAGCTACAACCTAGGAGAGTTTCTTGGAATCCTAATCATCGAGATTCTTTTCATCGTAGTTAAGTTGAGGCTCTATTATGCCGAGACAAATATTATATCAGTGATTAAGGTTATGCATTGACTCATAAGTAATTTCGATATTATATGTCATGTCAGAGCTTGTGACAAGATAACATGTCGAGAGTGCACTGTGTGATTACTGAGATTAGAGACTCTGTTTAGTATGCTGAGAGTGAATGTGTTCTTCTAACTACACCGAGATATTCATTATCTTATCCATCCGAAGGATAGATACCTTCTAAGATTTCGAGGTCTTAGAACTGTCCTCACTCATTTTGATTACCATCGAAAGCTGCAAAGATGTCTAAGACTCTATTATGTACCCACGAATAATTACAGAGAAAATTAAATATATGTTATCTCACTTTTGCGAAGACCTTATTGGGTATATATATAGTGGTATGTTCAATGTGTAAGCTGACTTGAACTGTTTCATCCTTTTATTGAGCAGACATGTCATCTATATATTTTTTTAAGCTGACTTGACTGCCTTTCACATCTTTTGCTGGCAGTCTTCTTCTTTGGAGGATCGTGCTTGTCTTGGAGGGCTACATGACACTAGGTTGACCCATATTCTTTCTCAAGAAGAGATCTTTAACATGAATTTGATTCTTTGACTTTCCTAGACCTATGGAATGAGCAAGAAACTCATTCGAATAATTTACAAAAATAATATTTATTTTTCTTGACAAGTACAAAGATCAAAATTACATTAACAAATACTGAACCTAGTTACACTTTTCATCAACACTACTTACGTCTCTAATGAGGTTACCAAGAGCTACATTATTCGATAGGTGGTTGCAATATACTTTTATTTCATCTATTTTTCATGCTTCTCTCAGATAATGTCATGATCTCTTGCTTTCAATCATATGCTTCTATGATTCCATGATGCATACTATCATGCTTCTTATTAATTCCTACCATGATAGCTTTACACGGAAAAATTGAAAATAGGAACTTGAAAAGAACTAGGTGAGGAAAAATTATCTCAATCATAGTAGAGATCTTTTACTTCCTCTTTCTTGGATTTATTCTTTTCAGTTTCCTTCACTTCTTCAATGATATGGACTTCTTCCCTTCCTCTCATGTTGTTTTCCTTCTTGATCTTAGGACAATTTCTCTTATAGTGCCCATATTCTTGAAATTCATAGCATTAAACCTTTTCCACATTCTTCTTTCGTTTCTGAGGACCAAACTTCCCTCTTTGCCATAGTAGCATATGCTTGAGTTTTCTCATTTGATCCTATATCAGATATTTCCTTCAACCTGGTTTCTTCAATTTTACATAGTGACCATAGATCCTTGAATGAATTAGCTTCCTTCTTCCCATAAATGCTTGATGTAAAGTTATCCCATTCCTCTGGTAGTGCATTAAGTACTATGGTAGTCATCTCTTTGTCAGACATAATTTCTCCTAAATCTTGAAGTTGATCCCTTATTTCAGATATCCTCATAAAGTATGAGGCTATTTCTTCTTATTTTGATATTCTCAACTTGTAGAGTTCTTGTCTTAATGAGATAACTTCTCCTGCAGTGCTTAAGGAAAACAAAACTACAATATTTTCATATATTTATTTTGAAGTTTCAAGTTTAGATACATACGGAATGAGGGGATCCTTGATGGATTCTATGAGAATCCTTTGATCCCTTCCCCTTTCATATGCCTTATAAGTGCTTCAGCATCTTCCTTTGGAGGTTTGGTGATGGAGCCCTTAACATGATCCATGACCTCATTTGCTACTAGGTTTAGATTTTTCCTTTTCTTCCATGCCAGAAAGTTTGAAGCCCCAACCAACTTGTTTCTTTCCTTGCAAAAAGACATTATGACATATTCAAATGTAGACATAAATATACTTACTTGTGAAGATTCTCCTTTAGCTTGTTTCCTTCTTGAATTTGATGATGATGTTGATAATAGAAATCCTTTTCATGATGAAGATGGTTTTCTTCAAAAGTAATCCTTGACTCGAAAGAGAGGGAGGTCACCTATTGGCGGGCTAGAATGTATAGCCAACAACAAGGGGGTATCCCCAGTGTGAAATCCCAATTAGACCTAACATCATTTGGGACAGAATCCCCATCTAGTATGTGGGCCCAACTCCCACCATGAATATTTCCGCTCTTGGCTATCAAATGAGAAGGTGTGAGAGTGAGGACAAGAATGAAATGCCCAGACATTGAAACAAAATAAACCCAAGATTGGCAAACTACAAAAAGAGGTACGAGCAAGTCTGAGCATCAATAAGAAGGAGTATGCCACGAGAGGGATAAGTGAGCCAAAACCCAATCAGACATACATGAACATGAACATTCCAGAGGTTAATTGCAAATTAGTTCACGATAGATCACCGACATGACGAGAAATAAGTAGACACAGATTCGAAAGAAAACATACATACAACAACTATGAACTAGTCCATAACATATTACATGTATGAATCCACACAAACAAATGTAATGAAAATATCATACAGCCAATACAACCACTATAAACAGTCATGGGAATTAGTGCCAGATATGAAGAACATCTTATTATTGTTTCTACAAATACAAGTACATATCTTTCAATTTGTCAAAACCCAATAGTACAAGATGGGTTTCTCATACCATTTCCTAATGAAAAACCCTAACCTCACTACATCTCACTCTACTAGCTTCCAAGAGTTGAGTGGCTCTAGCTCTCAAGCACAAATCAACTATATAGTCTTAGCCTCAAATAAAGTGCTAAATTCATTTTTCAACAAGGCATAAGGGTACATTTATAGAGATGAGGTGATTGTTCACCTACCGTGACCCTTGAGGTTACCATGACCCTTGACCTCCCCTCATGACTCTTGAACTTCCTCATTGTTCTCTCATGCCTACTACCTAGTACATGCTCAATTGATCTCTCAACACAGTTGTTGACACCATGATGAGAACATTTTTATACTGATAGAAGAGAGAATGTAAGGAGAAAAGAGAAGTTTTCTGAGAGACCCCAAGTTGGTCCTTGTTGCCAACATTGTTCTGAGACCATGGAGGCTTGCATGAATTTTTGCACTTCCTCCTATTGTGCCTCTCTTGCATCCTCAACCTTTTAATGTTGTGTTTTTTCTATGGTTAACTGGTTCGTAGAGCATAGTGCTCGTTTCCACCACCTCATGCAACGTCTTGAATCAGTTTGGGAATTTTATATTGAATAAATCATGACCTTTGAGAGAAATGGCAACTTGTGAGGTAGCATGTGACTTATGTAGGTCACTTAGTCATGTTACAACAAAGTCCCGTCCTCTATTTTCTTCCTTGAGGCTTGAAAAGTTGATTGTGCAAGCCTGGTTAAATTGTGACTCACTAGAGGTCGCCCAGTCATATCTTGGATAGGTCGCACTACCTGAAGCTCGCCTGAGTCATTGCAATGTGACCCAGCAATTTGGGTCGAAGTGCGGCATCCTAGAGGTCGCCCGGTCCTAGATAATATAGCGCAGGTTGCATCATTTGGTTGATTACAAAGCTCTGCGACATGACTCTGTGACTAGTTGCATAGTCACACTTGAATGAGATTGCACCTTTCTGCTACTTATCTATGGCATTGTAGTGTGACTCTGTGACCTGGGAGGGATTGTGACCTATAGATATCGCATAGTCGCAATTCTCATATAGGTCATACTTCTGGTTAGAAGTCTAGGTTGTGACTTTGCGACTTGTGTGTAGAACTACACTGTGTGGGTGATTTGCACTTCGGAGTTGTCACTTACACCCATTCTCAACTCTTTAAAGTGCTACAACATTCACCTGCAGAGACTCAAGTAACAGGTGCATCAAACATGGTAACGTAGAAATCATGTATTCAGCTGCATCGATCTTGAACAACTCTGGAAGGTGCCTAAAACCATTGGACATTCATCTTTCAATCTGAAGTGGAGTAGTAAACTTAACACCCTCTAAAGGGAACTGAATCCGCATTTGATATTTTGGACTAAAATTAGCAACGTAGATGTCACCTGTTGGCTTTGTTGTTACTCTCCCGACAGCGACCTGAGTTTTAGTTGCAAGTTTAGCATTAAGTCATAATTTATGTTCCCTTTAAGAATAGTCTCTTTAGGTCTCTTCTGTCCCAATTTTGATATCATAATGGGTATCTATATAGGCGTGAAATGGGAGGGTGTTTAGCTACACATCAATTTCCAAGCCTTTGTAGCTGTAGATCTTCCCATTTTCCTCAACAAAACGTTTCACATATGCTTGGTCGAATTATAGGATTAGATCCCCTTTCTTGATGCTTACGTCATATCGCACTTGCAAGGATTAATGTTGTAGACGTGTGTTCTAACCATGCTTTGGGAGCTACCACTATCAAAAACCCATATCTTATAACCTTGCATCAGGAGCCATGACCGATCTAGTGTTTTGAACAATTTGGGTCTTATTTTAGTTATTGTAGCTCCCTTTGAGGAGGTTTAGTGATAATTATTAGTATTCACTTGTGTGAGATTGCTTAGCTCAAGAAATAGTATAGCTACGAATGTAATAAGGCCGAATCTAGAAATAGTATAGCTATGAATGTAATAAGGCTGAATTGGAAAGTTTTGCGTCATATAACATCACTCATTTACGTAGTTTCTTTTAGGTTTATTGATTAATAGATTTCTAAAACTGTAGCTCGTGGAGATCAACGCTTGCCATATAACTCAGCGTTTCCACTACACGTACAGTCTTGTTGTCACTTTCATGCATTTCCCTTTCTTTATTGCAATGAGTTTCAACATGTCCTATTGCCTCTCCGTTATTCATGATAGGTGTTGGCATCAGGCATGGTCTATAGATATTTTAAATGGATGAATCTCATAGCCTTGTAGTTTTATCCGCATTGAAGGTGACCTCATCAAATTTCAATAGACTGAAGCGAAGATCTCGATATCGGATGTGTTGGTTGCGTAGCGTTCACTTAAACAATATTGCCAGTGCTATGAACAGGTGGAAATTTCATAACAGTTCCTCCCTTTTTTTTAAATTATAGTGCGACAAAGAGGCTTTATGTCTCAACATTTTGTGTCCATCACAACCGCATACACATATACCACTCGGATGGAGTGAATATATATCAATTCAATGAGCTTCCATCGACTTATTATACGACCATGATGCATTGGTTTGCCACATCGCTTTTGTGATGTGAACATACACATTCATAAGCTCTTTGTATGGCACTTCCTTTCACAGGTTCAAATGGTGTATATATAGTGCCACTATTTGCGAAAGGAATTCATGAATTCTCTACTTGTATTAGATAGGCCTTACATGATTCACCCTTATGTGTCTGAGGAAGCTTTGTTTAAATCCTGATGTGACCTCATATCATTCTGACATCAAACCCTTCATGGTGGCATTTATGCCCTGTGCATAATTTGAGTGTGGTATGGTCCTTATGATGGAACCATATGCGCTTTAAGAGGGATTTGGATAAAGGTGATGTCTCGAGCATGAGACTGCCATAAAGAATAAAAGGTCAGGTTTCCATAGTGTGATTTCCAAAGGGTAGCACTCCTTTGAACCTGTGTGGAGATATTCTTAAATATCTTTGCTTTATGCTCATAACATCTCTAACACGTCTATAATGGTAGACATTAGTGTCGACTATCAAAATTTTGCTTCATATGCCTAGGATTAATATATAGTCTTCATGCATATAGCATTTGTGGCCCTTTGACCATGCTTTGGTACAAAATAGAAGGCATTGCCTCACTTGCCCTACATAACACAATAATACATGTGTTAATTAAATTTTATATCTTTACAACGCAACAAAAACCAAAGCCTAAGGCACATGAATGCGTGCATAAGTGCTCAATGTTATTTCAAAATCGTCATGCTCTAGATTTGGATCTTTTTATAAAAGTTTTTTAGTTCCAAACACATGCATTAACCTAATGGCCAAGGTGGTGTTAACATGTCAAGGGGTTCTTGTAATGATGTAAAGCTAGTGCAATGTGATGCTAATAAGAGTGCACACACGGGGCATATGGGTGAGGTTAAAACATGAAGGTGACTCTCATTCTGACTACCTAGGGTTTCAAGGATGCGTCGGGTAGATAATGGCTTTGTAAACCCTAATGTAATGGAGTGAATCCATGGATAGTAATACAACATTCTCTTGCCTCGTTACGATGAGCATGGTGGATGGATAAAGATGCGCAGGTGCATAGGGCTTCCAAAGCATCACTAAAACAACAAATTCCCGAAAACCCTAATGCAATCACGAAATAAACATCTTGAGATGAAACATGAGATGTCGATGCAATATGCAACGTGTGAGTGAGCTCAACAAAAGGGTTTGATAAGAAGAGTCATGGCGAGAGTAACCAATTGAAATCCTGATCAAAACCCTAGTGGTTTGGGCGAGCAGAAAGGGGGACCCAAAATTTTGGATATGCCCAAAAAAGTTGGGTGTTGATGTAGCATCTATAACAATTGGTGAACCATTGGTTGAATCCAGCATCTCTGGTTGCATCCCTATAATGGATTGAGTGTGGTTTATAATGCGAGTAAGTATTAAGTAACCACTACGAGTACCTCTTTGCATTACCTTGACCTTTATATATTTTCCCTTCCTCTGTGTCTCAGCTAGATCCTGCTAGTCATTAAACACCCACTAAGTAGTTCACACATGCCAATATTTAATGATGATCCAGAGAACGAGGCAAAGGGCTTATTGTATTCATAATTTTAGAAACAAGTTTTTGGTGTTGCTTCATTGCCAGCAGGGCTGGACGGTACCTCGATGGAGTCACTTCAAGAAACCACAAACATTTCTCTGCTACCAGTGAGCCTAGTCAGTACCCCATCTACCATGACCCAGAGTTATCATCACACTTGGGCGATTCGGGCGCGCACACCAAGTGCGTTTAACTAACGAGTTGGCGGACGAGTTTTTGAGGCGCATTTAATCGACGAGTTGGGCGGGGTGCACATGATCCAAAACAAATCTTAAAACCCTCTAAGCCTAAGTCCTCATATATATAAAAACTATTGGGAAACATCATATCAGAGGAAAACATTAAGGAATGGCAGAAAACAAAGCTAAGTGGAGGTTGAAGTCTCGTTACACCAAAGTTGTTGGATCAGATAGATCAACGACCCAGATTAAATCAGGATATCGCATCGGGAGAGGCTAGCAAATTACATCAGAGGCAGCCTTATGGTAAATGCGATCGCGACCCAGCGACACAATGAGGACCGTTGATCGAGCGCACAAATCAATGACCGATATTATAATATCACATCGCAACAATGCAAAGGGGTGATGTTGATAGGCCATGGGTAATGCAATTGCGATGGGTCGATGGCACCGATCGACAATCGACGATCGGCGAGTGGACTAGTGGAACAACACAGAGACCCACGACCCCGTGATATGCGATACACCGATATCAGCGATCGGCGATCGGCGGAGGAATGGGATCGGAACCAAATACAAAGGGTCGTTGACATGCGATGTGAGATTTTGATCAGGGCAGACCCAAAAGGAATTATAGATGTGGCTGCATAAAATTTGAAGTCCGATAATAAGCGTTTTCCTATGTATTTCTATGTATTCCCACTATGGACCAAATACAAATGGATTATGATCGTAGCGCTGCAATTTGCAATAGCAATCAAGCGCGGACCCGATAGGATTATAGGTCGAATTCAATATCATTTGAAGTCAGCCTTGGTGGAAATTGGCACTGTTTTTAGAGTATTTCTTATGTATTTATCTGTGTAAACAGAGAAGCGATTCTTTGGGGCTTTCACCTGCGCTGGTCCTTTAGGTTTGAAAACAGGTGGCCACCATACCTTAGAGCTCTTTGCAATGATTGTTTAATACTCATCAAGGATTTGAACGGACAGTGGCCGAGAGCCAGATAGCTTGTTTAGTCAATTTAGTGTTCCTAAATTGATGTCATTAATTGTCAACCCGGGGCTCGTAAGCTGATGAAGTGAAGGTGTACTATATGTACTTAAGCAACCTCTTAGGGCTTTTTGTCGTTTGGGGTGTTGTTTGTGGTTAATTGATCTTCCTAAGATGGAGTGATGTATTTATAAACAGATGAGTGATGGTGTGTGTAAGGTGAATTCTAGATGAGTGAAGGTGTGTGATTAGTGGTTTCTAACTACTTGCTGAAAAGGAAAAGCTTGAAGGAAATAAATAAATTAAAATGAACTGAAAGCAAAGAACCACTTTCTAATGGCATTAGACACCATTCATGCTGCTGCAAATAAAAGGTAAGAAAATCACTTAAAAGACCAATGATAATGTTTATCTCTTCCTAACTCTCTGCCTCTAACACATAGTACTGTGTAAGACACGATTAGGAAGTAGCTAAAGATAAGTCTAAGAAATGATAAAAAATGAGAAAAATCTACTTTAAAGACTAGTTATAATGTTTTGCTCTTTCTAACTCTCTGCCTCTAACACATAGTACTGTGTAAAGCACGATTAGAAAGTAGTTAAAGATTAGTCTAAAAAGTACCCAAAGCCAGCTGCAAGTTATTAGTATTCTGATCTCTAAAAGATAGACAATTTATAATAAAGAGACCATTCATATGTTAGCAGACAGATTTGAGAAAGAAAACTAAAAATCAGCTATGAAAATAAAGTAAAGGCAGCAACTTTGAATCTGTCAACTGAAACTACCACTAGATATAAAGCAAATACACAAACACACAAGCAATCCCGGGTTAAAAACCTGCAAAAGAACAATGCTGATCAGCTTAAAATAAAGGCTAGAAATGAAATAACATGAAAGTAAATTACGCTGTACATGTGTCAAGAAAAGGAAATGCTGAATGGAAATAAGGAAATGCTGAACATAAAATACTATACAAGGCTAACATGAACAGGGGCCCTCCATTCATATAACCCAAAGAAGACTCAAGGTATTGAAAACTTCAGAACAGCACTGCTTCTATTACTCCATGTGCAGAAAATTACAGTCAAGAGTGCTAGAACAGCACTATTAAAACAGAGTTTTGGAATGCACTAAAATGATAACGAGTTCATAAAACACAGCAACTAAAAAAGTAACATAAGCGTACGCAGACGCAAGTTTTTATAGGCATCTGAAAGATGGCCTAATGCGTACAGCTAAAACTGAAAAATAAACTAACTGTCATGCGTAATTAAGGTTCAATAACACGTCATAAGCCTGCGTGGATGAGCTGGAGGTTCTGGTCGTTATGGGCATTGAATCCAGAGTTGGATTATGTCCCCCACAACCCGCGTAACACGGACAAGTCACCGTTTGAACTGACGTGACCCAACAGCTTACGCATCACCGTGAAGCTGCCTTTGTTGACCGTAACTTGACCCTCGTTGACCGGAGGTACAGATGACGTGGATGGCTGAAAAAATAGCACAGGAACCTCGAGCACCTTGATTTCTAAGTGCCCATGTGGCTTATTTGGCAAAATGACACGTGGAACCTTGAGATTAACAAAAAGGCTGCGGGATCATCAGATGGCTGCGGAATCAGCAGATGGCTGCGGAATCAGCAAATGGCTGTGGAATGCCTGTAAATATGTCAAAATCTAAACAAAACAGTCACACATTAGCAAAATTCCTTAATCATGCTTAAAGTCATATAATGTAATGATCTGGGTTGGTTTGCAAGGAAAATGAGGCAAAAGTGAGAGATGAATGAGGGAAAACTATAGGTAATGGTGGATAATCAAGTGTAAAGTAGAGGCTCTACATACCCCCACTACGAGGGCATTGCATGTCCTCATGCAATCAAAAACATTGTTCAGTCCACCTGCTGGGATGCCTCTGCCAAGACATCCAGCCTTCTCTTCTTTCTCTGTGTGGCCACATTGACTCTTGGTCTTTTCATCAAACACCTGAATTTTAGATTGATCAAAGCTCTGTTTAATTTCCTGCATCTCTTCTTGAGATTTTTGTTTTCCTTCTGCCACAGGCCCATATGAAGCATGGTGTTATCTTGAACCATCTTGTCCACATTGCTCTGTATCTTCAGTTTTTCATTTTCTTGTTTGATGTGGCGATTTAGTACCTCTAGCTCAAATATTTCCTGCTTCAGTGATTGGACTTGCTGCTCCAAAGGTTGAGCAGTACTTGGCCCAGCAACTGCTTGTTCTAGCGTCTCCAGGTAATTATAAACTTTCTGTTGATCAGGGTCAACCTCTGGTGACCGCTTTGGGCTAGGCTCATACTGAAATTCGGATCCATGTTCAAATTCAGGCTCATGCTCAAAAGGACTTTCCTCACGTGGAGGACTAGTCTCAACCTGCTCAACATGTGGAGAGCTTTTCTCAAAGTCAGGACTTGTAGCACCTTTTTGAGGTGTGCTCAAGTCAATAAAGAATGACTTTTTGTTATCTGTGGCCCTCTTTTTGCTTTGTAATCTGCTGCTCCTTCTTACGGTGGTAGTGCTCTGTTTTCCTTTTTGTGCCTTTTGTTTTTGTTTTTCCACCTTCTTGGAAAGGGCAGTTTCATGGAGTTTGGCCATTCTTTGTGCTAAGGGCTGAGTATCTTCTTCACTAGAGTTCTCAGGAGTAGCGTAAGTTTCTTGAGCTACAGCTTTGCCTTTATCTTTCTTTTGTTTCATCCTACTCTCTTTTCTCTTTTGAGCAACTTCTTGGGCAAGTTCTGAAAGGGTTTCTGTGATGATTCCTTGAGCTGTTTGATCAGTGTCCACAGCAGGCTCAGGATCAATTTCATGTTCAGAATGATGTACATCAGTTTCTTCTTCAATCTGTTCTTGGACAGTTTCCTCTTGGACAACAGTTTCAGGGGTAGCCTCTTTTCTTTTTCTTCTACTCTTTCTAGGCACAGAGGTTTCTCCTGCTTCTTCAAAATGGTTTCTCACAAGAAATTTCTCCCAGGTATCTCTTTTTGCTTTCAACTGTTCCTCAACTAGCATCTTAACAAGACCATGATGATATAGATGTGGTTCAATGTTTCTTGGGTTCCTTTGGGCAATTGAACACATTTTTCTAAGACTTGAGAGTAGAAAATATGGAAGGTTAATATCATCTCCTAAGAAATGCATCATGACTTTGGCATGGTAAACATATAAAACTCCAAACCTTCCCTCACAAGTAAAGAATTTTTGCACTAATAACAGTAAAGTTGTCCATTCTTCCTTGACATAAGTAACAGGAATCCCTTTTGTAAAAATGCTGGTATCCATACCTGGGTTCTTTAAGATTTTCTTCCATTGTTGGTCTTGTACTGATCGGTTTTTAAACCATCTTTCTCCAGTTTGTGGGAGTGAAGTGGCTTGTGCTATACTGCTCTCAGTGACTGTAAACTTTAGGTCCCCTATCTCCACTTGATTATCTTTGTCTCTGAAGGAACGTGCAAAGGCCTTCGTAACCTCTCTGTGGTAACCTCTGAATTTCTGGATGCATTGGAGCCAGTTTGCTTTCTGCAAAGCCTCTTTAACTTGAGGATATCCCTCCAGAAATTTTGAACCCTCGGGTTCTGCTCTCAAGAGTTTACCCATTGGCTCTACGGCTCTGTTCTAAGACTTTTGGAAAAAAGGTTACACGGCTTCAACAGTGGCCCTAACACAGTAAATTTACGGCTCTTCTGTAACAACCGTAACATACGTTCACTGATAACCAGAATTAGCAGAGAGGAAAACGTAAAACAAAGTATGGCTAAGGTAGCAGCGTAGTGAGCACATCGGAATAAGGGAACTGCGGAAATGAAACAGCGTGAATGGAATGATACGAGAGTACGAGGGTTATGAAATGATGGGTAGAAACGGTTAGGTCCTTAGGTTTCGATCATAGGTTCACACTTGGCTGCGGGATTATGACTTAGAGAGACGTAGTACAGTAGTCTACGTCACTTAGGTACGAAAATCTTAATGGAGGAGCAGCCGCAGTTGAGTTTCAAAATCGTGAGGATCATGACCGATAAGTGTGGGGGATACGTGGATTTTTGGTCGTATGATGGGAAAACTGGTAATCATTACATTAAATGGCAAGAAACATAACCCCGGAAACTTTGCAAAATGAGATAACCGTAAGTTTAGGATTTAGATCATACCTCAGATTCGCACTTGGATTGCCTTTGATTCTTTTCCACTAACCCTTTATTGTTTTATTGCTGTTGCATGACTCTTTTCCATTTATTGTTGATGACTTCTGAACTGTAAATTTCTTTTCAATCAGACTGTGTTTTTTTTTATGCAGGTGCAGAGAGCTGCGGAATCGTTAGATGGCTGCAGAATCTCCAGATGGCTGCGGAATCTGCAGTGGTACCCTCCGGCTGCACAAAATAACTTTAGTTGTCTAAAAAAAATGACTTTATTGATGGAATGAAATGTAATGAATGGATTAATGAATGGATGGATGGATGGAAAGAAATGAGGTGAGGTGAGAGTGATTAAATGAATGAGATAGTGAATGAGGTGGATGAAATGGTGAAATGAGATGGAAGAGAGAGAGATTTTTTTTTTTTGGAAAACATGAGGTGTCAGGTGACCCTGATTTTCACCTCAGGTTTTCTGCATGAGACTGCCAATCAGAGATTGGTTTTCAGGCTCATACATTTATTTTTATTTTTTTTTCTTTTTTTTTTTTTTTTTCTCTTTTTTTTTCAAAAACCAAAGATTAGGCTGATGGAGGAGAAGAATCCTTCTCCACCAACCTGATTGTAGAATCTTCTTTAAACAACTTGACAAACTCTTCTTTTGAGAATGGCTTTTGGTAGATTTTCAAGCGATGGCCATTCACAATAAGAGGAGTATGAAATTCATCAATAGTTTTCACTCTAACTGCTCCATTGCTAAAGACTTCATCAATCTCATATGGCCCAAGCCAATGAGTTTGAAACTTTCCTTTGAAGTCTTTGAACTTTGAATCAAACAATAGAGCCCAATCTCCTTTCTGAAACTTTCTTTCTTTGATATGACGATCATGCCATTTAGATCTTTGGTGTTGAACTATATCGGTCCTTAGAATTGCATCTTGTCTTATTTCATCTAGCTCATTCAGCTGGTCCATTCTGTGTCTTTGAGCTTCTGAGAGGCTCATTCCCAATTGGACTGCCATCTTGAAGGTCTTGATTTGGAACTCAATGGGGAGCAGGACTTCCTTCCCATAAACAAGTTCATAGGGAGAATGTCCTGTTGTGTTCTTCCATGTAGTCCTATAGGCCCATAAGGCTTCAGGGAGCCTTTCCGCCCAATCTCTTCTATGAAGATGAACAGTCTTGGTGATAATTCCTTCAAGAACTTTATTGGTAGATTCCACTTGGCCATTTGACTGTGGATGGTATGGAGTAGATGTTCTGTGCTTGATCTTATATTCCTCCATCAGCTTCTCCATTAATTTAGATGTAAACTGGCTGCCCTGATCTGTCACAATTTCCCTTGGGACACCAAAACGAGTGAAAATATCCTCAAAAAGAAATTGAACAACTGAATTTTCAGTGGCAGAAGGCAATGCTTTTGCTTCTACCCACTTAGTAACATAATCAGTACAAACCAGTATATACTTCTTTTGCTTTGATGGAGGATTAATTGGTCCAACGAAATCTAGAGCCCATTTCTCAAAGGGTTCGATGCATACCTGAGGCTGTAGAGGCATTTCATTTGAAGGAGTTGGTTTCCCAACTCTTTGGCAGCTGTCACACCTTTTAACATACTGCTTTGCATCTTTAAAGAGAGAAGGCCAATAATATCCTAGAGAAAGGATTTTATAGGCTGTCCTCTTGTCAGCAAAGTGCCCGCCGCATGGTTCATCATGACATGCCTTAAGGATGTCAGGCATTTCATCTTCCCGAACACACCTTCTGATTATACAATCTGGCCCTGTTTTGAACAATTCATTAGAAATCCAAGAATAATGTGCACTCTCCTGAATGATTTTCCTTTTCTCATTAGGAAATAAGTGTAGAGGAAGCTTCCCTGTAACAAGATAATTAGCCATATCTGCATACCAAGGAGTCTTGGTAGTCACTGCAAATAAGTATTCATCTGGAAACTTATCTTCTACTGGAGAATCTTCATTAGTGTTTTGGATTCTAGACAAGAAATCAGCTACTGTGTTTTGTTTTCCAGGTCTATCTAACACAGTAATGTTGAATTCTTGTAAAAGCAAAAGCCATCTTGTAACTCTACCATTAGTGACAGGTTTGTTCATTAAATATCTTATGGCAGAGTGATCAGTATGGACAAAGGTTTCATAGCCGGTTATGTAGTGTCTAAACTTGTTGATTGCATGTACCACAGCTAAGAACTCTTTTTCTGTAACAGTATAATTTAACTCAGTGGGAGTCAAATTCTTACTTGTGTAATAAATGGCATAAGGGATCAAATCCTTTTGTCCCAAAACAGCTCCTAGAGCTGTATCTGAAGCATCAGTAGAAATGTGGAAAGGGAGTTTCCAATTTGGCCCCCTTAAGATGGGTGCTTCAGATATTCTAGTCTTTAAAGCTTCAAAGGCAGATTGACACTCAGGATCCCATTTGAACTCACAGTCCTTGGTAAGCAATTTGAAAAGAGGGGATGCTATCTTAGTGAAGTTTTCAATAAATCTTCTGTAATACCCAGTAAACCCAAGAAAACTTCTAACATCCTTCTGGAAATTTGGAACAGGTAACTTAGCGATGACTTCAACTTTGGATCTATCAACCTTAATCCCATCTCCTGAAATATGATGTCCTAAAACAATCCCTTCAGTAAACATCATAAAACACTTTTCATGACTTAAAGAAAGATTTGTTTCTTTACATCTTACCAGTACTTTTTCCAAATTTTCCAAAGCTTCTTCAAATGTATTACCATAAACTGTGAAATCGTCCATGTATACCTCTACACAATCATGAATCAGATCTGAAAAGATTCCTAATACAGCCCTTTGAAATGTAGCGGGTGCATTGCACAATCCAAAAGGGAGTACTCGGTAGGCAAAAGTTCCCCAAGGACAAGTAAATGTGGTTTTGTCTTGATCTTCAGGTGCTACCTGAATTTGATTATACCCACTAAAACCATCCAAGAATGAGAAATACTTTTTACCTGCTAAAGTGTCTAGTACCTGATCAATAAAAGGTAGAGGGAAATGATCCTTTAAGGTTGCCTTGTTCAATTCTCGATAATCAATGCAAACTCTCCATTTACCATTCTTTTTGGGCACTATAACCAAGGGAGAAACCCATTGGCTATCTGAAATGGGGTAAATGAAGTTTACCTTGAGCAATTTCTGGAGTTCTTCTTTCACGATTTCCCTAAGGTTTGGATTCATCCTTCTTTGTGGTTGCCTAATAGGTCTGCTGTTTTCTTCAATGTAGATGTGATGAATACAAGTCTTAGGATCGATTCCTTTCATGTCAGTGTATTCCCATGCAAAGGCAGTGGAATGTTTTTGCAACAGTTTAGTTAATTCTTCTTGTTGTGGTCTTCCCAAGTTTTTGTTAATGTTCAATGTTTTTCCTGGAAGGATTTCAACTGTAGAACTACCAAACTCTTCCATTGAGAAGAGAGACATCTGTCTAGAGGAGAGATATTCAATGTCTGCATCTAACTGAAACTGTGTAGAGTCATATTCTAAAGGTATTTCAAAATTTTCTAATGTATTTAGAATTTGACTATCCTCACTGATCTCAGAGATGGTTAGAACAGGTTGAATAGTATCTTCATCCTCTACCCATTCATCTTCTCCTATTTCTGTTATTGCCTTTGCTGGAGGATACAAGTTGAATTTCTTGGTGGAATTACCATCTGATATATACATGTCCCCGGACCTACAACTTATGAAAGCATCAGCTGTGGCCAGCCAAGGTCTTCCTAAAATAAGAGGATGTCCTCCTAGATTGTTCTTGGGAGTTAAAATCATAAAATCAACTGGATATTCCCAAGAATCTAGAGAGACTGGAATATCTTCCAATACACCATCAGGTTTAATGATTGATCTATCTGCAAGCTGCAGCAAAGTAGGTGTAAAGAGAAGGTTAGGAAGCTTTAACTGATCCATGGTCTGTCTACTCATGATGTTGATCGCGACTCCTAAGTCAATCAAAGTATTTGGGATTTCAACCCCATTAATATGAGTTTTGACAATAGGGCTACCAGGATCTACATATTTTTGCATGGTAATCTTACCCATCATTATGTCTGCAATTTTTCCAACTAGATGTATCCTTTTAGTATCTCTGGTTCTTTTTCCTGTTTTCTTCAAACTCAACTCCTTTATTGTCTTTGCTAGAATGGGAATTTCTTTAATGGCTTGTAACAAGGGGATCTTGATACAGACATTCTTCAATTCATCTAGGAAACTATAGTCAGGCACCCATATCTGTTTTTCCACTCCTTTGTCAATTTGCAATCTTTCAGGAAAAGGAGGTGTAGCTACAGGTGTAGGTTGCTCAACTATGGGAGTTGTAGAGGTTGATTCTTTTTCTTTTTCTTTTTGGATATTTTGGTTTTGAAGTGATACTTCAGAACCTTTATTGACTTTGAGAGATTCTTCCTCAAAAATGCTTGGTTGTTGAACACTTGTGGAAGGTTGATCTAAGATTCTACCTGATTTGAGTTGTACTTCATTGAGAGGAACAACCATATAGGTAGGGAATGGTTGACCTTCCATCATGTAAGCATTTTGAGGGTTCCTATTATTTGGATTTGGTAATGGCTGAGAGGGAAGTTGATTTGATTTCTGCTGGGATTGAAGCGATAGTTGAGAATTTTGATTTTGTGGAGGAGGTTGTTGTTGTTGAGGGTATGGCAATGATAGTTGTTGACCTTGGTTTGGAAGTTGTGGAGCTTGCTGATTCTGAAATGATGGAGGATATTGATAGAATTGAGCAAATCTCCCATAAGGATTTTGCATGCTTTGCATCCATGCTTGAAAAGCATTTTGAGGTTGAGGCCAAGGTTGTTGCCAAGGATTCCAATTTGGTTGGGGTTGAGAATTCATAGAGTTGTTAAACCCTTGATTCTGTTGTCCTTGCCAAGGTCTCCTTGCAATAAAACAGAGAGATTCAAGTGTATCTGGATCCTCTTGAAAGACTGCTTTGAGGCCAGGAATTGAAGGACAATCCTTGGTCTCATGAGTTTCTGAGCAAATTACACATGTTTCTACAACGTGTGCATCTAAGGGACATTCCCTTAAAGCATGTTTCTTTCTACACTTCGGGCAAAAGATAGCCAAAGCCTCAGCTTCTGCTTTTTGTTTATTGTGAATCTTAAGGGTATCAAGTTGTTCACTAAGACTCCCTAAGATGTCAGTTTTAAATTCATCAAGCATACTGCCGATTTCAGCCCTACTCACTGATCCTGTTGCAGATTTATTTGCCCTAAGGAGAGAAGGATCTCTAGGCCCTTTTTGAGTTTTTGATTTGCCCCTTGAGAGATGGATACAAAGTTCTGCTATATCATTGAGAGAAAGTTGAGAAATATCCCCTTTCCCCATCATGTTTAAGATGTCTATCCATTCATCCCTAATGGCTTTTAATAAGAGGGCTTTTAAGGTCTCTTCATCCAAGGTACTCATTTTTGCTCTCTTCAAGTTATATTGAAATCTTTCAAGTAAATCTTCTAAGCTCTCATCTTCTTTTTGTATCATTTTAAAAACCTCGTCCTTGTGATTAGTAGGCATACAATAGTCCAAATACCTATCCAAAAATGTCTGTTTCATTTCATCCCAAGTCCTAATGGATTGAGTGAGTAACCCCATGAACCATTTCAAGGCTTGATCCTTCAATGTTGAAGGGAACAACTTGAGTTTCTGAGAGTCATCCAGGTAGTCATAAGTTCGACATACCACTTCAAACTCAAATAAGAATGTTTCAGGGTCCTCAGTCCTTAACCCATGGAAGTTAGGGAGGACAGATGGTGATATGTTTTTCATAGTGGCTCGGGAATCCTCATTAACAATGGGAAACCCAAATGAATTATCCCCATCTCTATTTCCTCCTCCAAGGGGACCTCTTCCTCCATTATTGTTATTGTTGTTTCCTCCTCCTCCTCTACCTCTACCTCTACCCCTACCACCTCCTTCTTCTTCTGCCATGATGATTCTCCTAGGGATTTCAAAATCTTCTGGTTCCTCTACAAAAGGTGAATGAGAAGAGATTTCTCCTTCTTCTTCAGATGATTCCAATTCCTCAATTACAATTGGTCTTTCTGTAGGAGAAAGAGAAGAGTCTCTTCCTGGTTCAAACTCAATAGAAGGTGTAGGAGAGTCAACTCTTGGCTCTTGAATTCCAGGAATTCTAGGACTAGGAGTTTCGGTTGGAGATAAGGGGGGTGTCTCTTGTCTATCCCTTGAAGCAGATGGACTTGTAAAAATTGAACTTCGAGCTCTAGCTAAAAACCTTCCTCTAGAATCTCTAGCTCTATGCATGTCATTTTTTATTATTTTTTCTTCAAGTCAAGTTAATAGTTCTTTTTCTGATCTTCCAGTTCACTCTAGGTGCAAGAAGAGAGCATACTCAAGAAACTACCGAGTTAATAACTTTCTCTTTTCTGATCCTCCAGATCACCTTGCAGTGCAAGAGGAGAGCATACTTTGATAGGTTATCAACTTCTTTCCTTGAAATTTTTATGTTTTTTTTTTCTAAGAATATGGCTACTTAATTTCACTTCCCCGGCAACGGCGCCAAAATGTTTAGTCAATTTAGTGTTCCTAAATTGATGTCATTAATTGTCAACCCGGGGCTCGTAAGCTGATGAAGTGAAGGTGTACTATATGTACTTAAGCAACCTCTTAGGGCTTTTTGTCGTTTGGGGTGTTGTTTGTGGTTAATTGATCTTCCTAAGATGGAGTGATGTATTTATAAACAGATGAGTGATGGTGTGTGTAAGGTGAATTCTAGATGAGTGAAGGTGTGTGATTAGTGGTTTCTAACTACTTGCTGAAAAGGAAAAGCTTGAAGGAAATAAATAAATTAAAATGAACTGAAAGCAAAGAACCACTTTCTAATGGCATTAGACACTTTTCATGCTGCTGCAAATAAAAGGTAAGAAAATCACTTAAAAGACCAATGATAATGTTTATCTCTTCCTAACTCTCTGCCTCTAACACATAGTACTGTGTAAGACACGATTAGGAAGTAGCTAAAGATAAGTCTAAGAAATGATAAAAAATGAGAAAAATCTACTTTAAAGACTAGTTATAATGTTTTTCTCTTTCTAACTCTCTGCCTCTAACACATAGTACTGTGTAAAGCACGATTAGAAAGTAGTTAAAGATTAGTCTAAAAAGTACCCAAAGCCAGCTGCAAGTTATTAGTATTCTGATCTCTAAAAGATAGACAATTTATAATAAAGAGACCATTCATATGTTAGCAGACAGATTTGAGAAAGAAAACTAAAAATCAGCTATGAAAATAAAGTAAAGGCAGCAACTTTGAATCTGTCAACTGAAACTACCACTAGATATAAAGCAAATACACAAACACACAAGCAATCCCGGGTTAAAAACCTGCAAAAGAACAATGCTGATCAGCTTAAAATAAAGGCTAGAAATGAAATAACATGAAAGTAAATTACATTGTACATGTGTCAAGAAAAGGAAATGCTGAATGGAAATAAGGAAATGCTGAACATAAAATACTATACAAGGCTAACATGAACAGGGGCCCTCCATTCATATAACCCAAAGAAGACTCAAGGTATTGAAAACTTCAGAACAGCACTGCTTCTATTACTCCATGTGCAGAAAATTACAGTCATGAGTGCTAGAACAGCACTATTAAAACAGAGTTTTGGAATGCACTAAAATGATAACGAGTTCATAAAACACAGCAACTAAAAAAGTAACATAAGCGTACGCAGACGCAAGTTTTTATAGGCATCTGAAAGATGGCCTAATGCGTACAGCTAAAACTGAAAAATAAACTAACTGTCATGCGTAATTAAGGTTCAATAACACGTCATAAGCCTGCGTGGATGAGCTGGAGGTTCTGGTCGTTATGGGCATTGAATCCAGAGTTGGATTATGTCCCCCACAACCCGCGTAACACGGACAAGTCACCGTTTGAACTGACGTGACCCAACAGCTTACGCATCACCGTGAAGCTGCCTTTGTTGACCGTAACTTGACCCTCGTAGACCGGAGGTACAGATGACGTGGATGGCTGAACAAATAGCACAGGAACCTCGAGCACCTTGAGATTAACAAAAAGGCTGCGGGATCATCAGATGGCTGTGGAATCAGCAGATGGCTGCGGAATGCCTGTAAATATATCAAAATCTAAACAAAACAGTCACACATTAGCAAAATTCCTTAATCATGCTTAAAGTCATATAATGTAATGATCTGGGTTGGTTTGCAAGGAAAATGAGGCAAAAGTGAGAGATGAATGAGGGAAAACTGTAGGTAATGGTGGATAATCAAGTGTAAAGTAGAGGCTCTACATAGCTCGAAAAGGAATGCAAATTGACAGTGCCGATAGGCTTAAAATCCATTCAATGGCAGCATAGAAAAGGGGGAAGCAGTTGCTTAGAGAAGAGAGCAAGAGAAAGCAGAAGATAGAGAACAAGAGGGAGAGGTTGTGCACTCTTTTATACTAGAGGATTTCGAGTAAATCCCTGTTGTGTTTGTCACTGTTGTGTTGAGACTCTGCTTGAGCTCACACTTGTAATATTCTGCTCTTAAAGACATAATATAGAGTCTGACACTAAAAGCTAGACCAGCAGATGTGGCCAAGAAGTCTGGTGAACTCCTTGATTATTTGTTGTGTTGATGTGTGTGTTTATTGTGTTTTATAATTGTTCATTGTCTATATATTCGCAATCTTTTCGATCCGTTGCACTAAATAATATAGGCATTCCTGCACATGCGTCTGTAATACCTTAATATTGATTTAAGATCTCATTTTTAGATCAAGTGGTATCAGAGCATTTGGTTTTGGCTTTGTTAAGGTTAGACAAGCTTCTACTGGATTTTGAATGCTAACTAGATTAAAGCTCAGACTAGGAGAAGGAGAACTTATTGAGGCTAATCCAAAGATTGGAAGAGTCTTTTCTCATAGAAGAATGGCAGAAGAAGCTCCACTCGGATCAGAATCTCAATTCATGGACAGTTTTATGGCCATGCGAGCCATGGTGGAAGAGATGTATCTGGATTATAAGAAGGGTCGAGGTGAAAGCACTTCAACACCCAAACTAGACAAAGGAGCAGAGGAACCTTTTCTAGTTGCCCCTACAGAAGGCAAAGGAAAAGGAGAAATGCGTCCTCCACCATCTCCTTCATCATCACCTTCATCATCCTCATCATCTTCTAGCTCTTCTAAGAAAAAGAAGAAAACTTTTTTAATCAAATTAGATGTGAAGTTTGATTTGCCAATTTGTGAAGGAGAACTCAATGCAAAAAAGCTAGATAATTGGATAATACAAATTGATGTATATTGCAGGGTATAGAATGTTGATTCAAAAAGGAAGAAGATTCAGCTGGCTAACCTTCGACTTGGAGGAACTGCACTAGTATGGTGGGAAGGCAAGACACAAGATGATCTACAAAAACATGGTAAAATCATTTCTACCTTGAATGAATTTGTTTCTGCTATCAAAAAGAAATTATATCCTTTAGCTTACATGCAGCAGGCAATGATGAGTTGGAAAACTCTTCGCCAATTGAAGGGTCAGAGTGTACAAAGTTATACTTAGCAATTCAAGAAAAGAGCTTTAACTCTAGGTATATTCTTGGACTCACCTAAGACTTTATTGAAGTATAGAGGTGGTCTGCATGGTTATTTAAAGCATACTATACTCATGTTTAATCACACTAGCTTAGATGATGTATCAGTTCAAGCCACACATCTAGAAGCTAAAGGTAAGAATGTAAACCCAGAGGTTGGGGGAACATCTAAATATCCTGTAAGCAAGAGCAAGGAAAAGAAGAAACTAAAATGGAAGGAGAGGAAAGCAAACACTGTACAGAAGGATAAACCTTCATGCACTCATTGCAAGAAAGAAGGACACGATGAGGCACACTACTAGTCTTTACATCTAGAATAGAGACCTAAGAAGTTCGGTGGAAGGAAGAAAAATAATGTTGCATCTATTCAGCAGGACTTGGGATCAGATTTAGGTGATGAAACAGCAGTTACAGCCACAGTTATTAAAGGTAAAGATTTTGAAGAATCCACAAGTAATTCTGCACAATCTATTGATAATGAAAGTAATGAGAGGGAAAGAAATGAGATTTTTCGTATTAGAGTAATTTCCAAACACAATAAGATTGATACTTTGTTTGATAGTGGATCACAAGTAAATTTGATTTCTGAAACAATTGTAAAGAAGTTCGGATTAGAAACAAAACCTCGTGAGAAGCCATATCCATTAGGTTGGGTGTGTGATAAAACAAGGCTACAATTAATGAGACAATGTAAACTTAGGTTTGCTATTGGATCAACATTTGTAGATGAGGTTGAGTTAGATATAGTTCCATTGGATATATGTGGTATTGTTTTGGGAAGTCCATACTTGTATGATAGGAAATTTATTTTTTATAGAGCTGAAAATAAGTATCAACTCACTAAAGATGGAATGGAATATATTGTAAGAGTTCATAAACTCAAGGGTAACTATTCTCTCATAAACTCAGGATAGATGAAAAGAATTGTGAATTCAAGTAAGCAATTTTTACTAATGGTTGTAAAGGCAAAGGATCCTGAAAAATCCAATGCATTTGAAGGCTATGATTCTAAACAGAAAGATGATTTAGTTAAAGTTGTTTCAGAATATGATATCCTATTTCAAGAACCTAAAGGTCTACCACCCAAAAGGGAAATAGTACATGATATTTGTTTGCAGCAAGATGCTCCATTACCTGACATTGGAATGTACAGGTTGTCAGCTTTAGATAATGCAAAGATAAAGAAGCAGGTATAGGAGTTGCTCGATAAAGGGTTTATACGACCAAGCACATCACCATGTGGATCTCCAATCGTGATGGTGAGAAAGAAAGATGGTTCGTGGAGAATGTGCATTGATTATAGAGCACTAAATAAAATAACGATCAAGAATCGTTATCCTCTTCCTTGTATTGATGATTTATTAGATCAATTGAAAGAAGCAGTTTACTTTTCTAAGTTAGACTTGCGAAGTGGTTATCATTAGGTCAAACTTGCAGAACAGGATGCATGGAAGACTACTTTCAAGACAAAGCAAGGACTGCATGAATGGTTGGTTATGCCTTTTGGCTTAACTAATGCTCCCGCTACATTTATGAGAGTCATGAATGATGTACTCACAACGGTTATTGATGATTTTGTAATTGTTTATTTAGATGACATTCTGGTTTTCAATAAGACATGGGAAGACCATGTAAAGCATGTAAAGCAGACATTAGATGTTTTAAAAAGAGAAAATATCTATGTAAAACTGTCAAAATGTGAATTTGGTAGAACATCTTTAAATTATTTGGGTTATATTGTAGGGGGTGGTGAATTGAAGATAGATCCCGCTAAGGTTGAAGTCATTGTGAGTTGGCCTAAACCCAAATCTACTACAGAGGTTAGGAGTTTCCTAGGGGTAGCACAATACTGGAGAAAGTTTATTGCTAACTTTTCTTTGATTGCAGCTCCATTACATGCTTTAACAGGATTGAAACAGGTGTTTCAGTGGGGAGGCAAACAGCAGAAAGCCTTCGACACCTTAAAAGAGAAAATCAGTATAGCACTAGTACTAGCACTACCAGATCTTCAACATCCATTTGAGATTGAGACAGATGCCAATGACTATGCCATGGGAGCAGTGTTGATGCAACACAGAAAACCCATATGCTATCATTCTGAGACATTTACTTCTGCAGTAGTTAATTATCCCACATATGATAAAGAATTGTATGAATTAGTACAAAGTATGAAAAAGTGGAAACATTACCTAATGGGTAAAGAAACAATCATACATATAGATCATCAACCACTTCAATATTTGCACTCATAAACTAAACTGCAGTAATCAGGACATTATAGGTGGATGGGTTTTCTACAGCAATTTCATCTTGTCATCAGATATAAGAAGGGCATACAAAATAATGTTGCAGACATGCTATCAAGACCAATTATAAATGCATCTACTATACTTAAGTATAAATCAGTAATGCATGAAAGCTACATTGAATAATATGCTCAAGATTTAGATTTTAAAGATGTATATGCAACTTTAAGTCATGGCAAGCAAGTAGAAGAATTGGATTATTATGTAAAGGACCAACTCTTATATCATTTGGGAAAGTTATGCATTCCTCAAAATGAAAGGTTAACATAATCCGATAAGCACATACTTCTCTAATATCAGGTCATTTTGGTGTAAGTAAAACAGTTACACAGCTGTAAAGGTTCTGTTATTGGCCAAGAATGCATGAAACAGTTTCTAGATATATTAAAGGGTGTACCATGTGTGCTAAAAGCAAGCCCAGCAATAGAAAACTAGGCTTGTACACCCCACTTCCAGTTCCTTCTCACCCTTGGGAAAGTATTTCCATGGACTTTGTTGGAGGATTGCCAAAGTCTAGAAAAGGTCATAATTACTTATATGTTAATGTGGACAGGTTCAGCAAAATGTGTATTCTAATACCTTGTAACAAGCATATCATAGCTGAACAAATAGAAAAGTTGTTCTTTCAGCATGTATGGGTTCATTTTGGGTTACCCACTTCTATTGTATCTAATCGAGATTCTTGATTTGTTGGGAAGTTTTGGTCAAATCTATGGGAGTTGACAGACACCAGGTTTAAGAAGAGCACAGCATTTCATCCACAAACAGATGGTCAGATAGAAGTGGTCAACAGGACAGTGATCCAGTTGCTCAGAGGCTATTGCAGCAAGCATCCCAAGCTTTGGGATGAGCATTTGTGTTATGTGTAGCATGCTTACAACCGTGCCAAGCACTCTTCTACTCAGAGATCTCCTTTTGAGACTTGTTTTGGTTTTATACCAAAGTCTCCCTTGGATTTTGTCTTTGGTAAAGACATAGCAGTTGATGGACACAGTGATGTGGACAAAGCAACCAAGTTCATTGAACAAATCCAGGAAATTCACCAGGCAGTACAGGAACAGCTGGAAAGAAGTCAAGCCAAGTACAAGGCAAGACATGACAAGCATCGAGTTGAGCATAGTTTTCAAGTTGGTGATCAAGTCTGGCTGTACATCAGCAAAGACAGAATGCAAGGTGAAGGTAAGAAGCTAAAACCAATAAGGTATGGACCTTTCAATATACTTGATAAAATTGGTGAAAATGGTTTTCGCCTTGATTTACCATCTTATATGCAGATCTATTCAGTCGTTAATGCATAAAACTTGAGATTGTATGAACCATCAATGATTGAAGATCCTAAAGAGCAAAGTCAGTTGCCTTCTGTTGAGGATCTATTACTTGAATATCTCAATGAGTTACAGGAAGACACAGTTCTGGATAGGAAGGTGAGAACTACGTGTCGAGGGGATGTTGAGTACCTGAGAGTAGGGCTCAAAGGTCCAAATCCAAGCAAAGCACGATGGATAGAAGTTAAACAAGTGAGGGAGTTGTATCCTCACTTGATCGATGCCTAAAAACCAACTTTTGGTGGTCCAAAAGCTTTTCAGTGGGAAGGCATGATCCAAAATGGATCTTAAAACCCTCTAAGTCTAAGTCCTCATATATATAAAACTATCGGGAAACATTATATCAGAGGAAAACACTAAGGAATGGTGGAAAACAAAGCTAAGTTGAGGTTGAAGTCTCGTTACACCAGAGCCATTAGATCAGATAGATCAACGACCCAGATTAAATCGAGATATTACATCGGGAGAGGCCTGCGGAGTGTATCAGAGGCAGCCTTATGGGAAATGTGACTGCGACCCAGCGACACAATATGGACCATTGATCAAGCACGTAGATCAATGGTAGAGATTATAATATTACATTGCAACAATGCAAAGGGGTGATTCCGATAGGCCGCAGGTAATGTGATTGCAATGGGCCGATGGCGCTGATCGGAAATCGGCAAGTGGATTGGTGGAACAACACAGAGACCCACGACCCCGTGATATACGATACACCGATATCGGCAATCGGTGATCGACAGAGGAATGGGATTGGAAACAAATACAAAGGGTCATTGACATGCCATATGCGATTACAATCAGGGCGGACCCAAAAGGAATTATAGATGTGGCTGCATAAAATTTGAAGTCCGATAATAAGTGTTTTCCTATGTATTTCTGTGTATTCCCGCTATGGACCAAATACAAAGGGATTATGACAATAGCGCTGCAACTTGCGAGAGTGATCAAGCACGGACCCGATAGGATTATAGGTCAGATTCAATATCATTTGAAGTCTGGCTTGGCAGAAATTGTCACTGTTTTTAGAGTATTTCCTGTGTATTTCTCTGTGTAAACAAAGAAGCAATTCTTTGGGATTTTCACCTGCGTTGGTCCTTTTCGTTTGAAAACAAGTGGCCACCATACCTTAGAGTGTTTTTCAATGATTGTTTAATGCTCAATAGGGATTTGAATGGACAGCGGCTGGGAGCCAGAGCACGAAAAGGATTGCAAACCAACAGCACTGATAGGCTTAAAAGCCATTCAATGGCAGCACAGAAAAGGGGGAAGCAGTTGCTCAGAGAAGAGAGCAAGAGGGAGAGGCTGTGCACTCTTTTAGACTCGAGGATTTCAAGTAAATCCCTATTATGTTTGTCAGTATTGTGTTGAGACTCTGCTTGGGCTCACACTTGTAATATTCTACTCTTAAAGACATAATATAGAGGTCAACACTGAAAGCTGGACCAGGGGATGTAGCCAGGAAGTCTGGTGAACTCCTTGATTATTTGTTGTGTTGATGTGTGTGTTTATTATGTTTTATAACTATTCATTGTCTATATTATTCACAATATTTTCGATCCATTTCACTAAACAATATAGGCATTCCTGCACATGAGTCTGTAATACCTTAATATTGATTTAAGATCTCATTTTCAGATCAACACATAACCAACGAGCTAGGAGGGGCGCACATAATAGATGAGTCATGAGGGGTGCATTTAACTGACAAACCGGGGTGAATGCCTTTAACAGACGTGTTGAGGGGCACCAACATGAACTTTGACTAAGTGTTGGAAGGCGCGGGTCGACTTGGTTATATAGGGACAAGTTGGAGGGTGACGAGTTGGGTGCACCACTTGAACCTACACATGAGGTCGACATGTAAAAAAATATAAAAAGGAGAATTGGGTGGGTCGATTGGGTTACACCAAGCCCCCTCCCCACGGTCTAAAACTAGTATAAATACATGGAAGGCGAGTGGATAATGAAAAGGCAAAGCAAGCAAGTCTTATCACATTTGTTTGGGTAAGCGAGTAAGGCGAGCAAGCTGTAGGCATGAGCCCGCAAGATGGGCAGCATTACACTTGAACAGTTTGGAACACGAGTTCGGAGCCGCACGTTGAAAAAACATCTGGGTCACAGAAACGAGGGTGGGTTTTCTTGGGAGTTGGGCGTGGTCGGTCTGTTGTACGGGGGTTGGTGAATAGTTCTGAACAGGCAGACAGTGCAAGTTAGCGTGGGTTGTGTGGCTACGGGCTGGGCAAGCCAACACGACCATAGCATGAATGGGTAGCGGACACATGGTGTGATGAGATGACAGCGCCGAAGGGTGGGGAAAGCCTACATAGAGTTGCAACTGGGTCATGTAGCAAGCCGAATGGCCGAGTAGCGAAGTTCAGTATTTTGTATGTTTTAAGAATCGATTGAGTATTACTCCCAGCACATTGTAAAACAACAAACTTATATTTATATCTAATATTTATTCTATAAATGTGTCTCGTGCAAATGTTTATGTCGTGTTGAATGTTTAAGTAATTTCGCACTTAAATTAAATAAAATGAAGAAATATGAATGTTGTAGGCGTAGTCCGAGAAATGACAAGGAAACTGGGATGTTTAGGCATTTAACCGGTGCCACACATAGCATAATTCAGGAAAAAAGAATTGGGGGCGTGACAGATGGTATCAAAGCTAAAATGACAGCAAGATGCAGAGACCAGGTCTGTATGTAGTCTAAAGTTTTGGAAAAAAAATCTTGGATTCATAGTTTGGGGTTTCTCGACTTGGAAGTTCATGGAAAAACTATCCAAGCATTGGTGGACACAGGTGCCACACACAACTTCATGACGATGAGATTGGAAAGAGAAGTCGGGTTGCAGATTGTTCCATCTAATATGAAATTCAAGGTAGTGAACTCGAAGGCTAAGGTGTTAGGATTGGCAGATGAAGTTCCAATTCGGATTGGAGACTGGCAGGGTGGATTGGACTTCACGTGATGGAGATGACCGACTTTGACATGATATTGGGGAAGGATTTTCTGAAGGGAAATAAGGAAATTATTGTGCTATTTTGCGATGAAATTATGTTTATTGGAGGCTCACGAACTTGAAATTTGCCTACTCATAAGCAAAGGAAGGAAGTTCAGGTGCAGCATGTTTCTGCACTAAGCTTGGAGAAAGCTATGCTGGAGTCAGATGTGGAGACATATGTGACAGTCATCCAGGAGGTTGATAGTGATGATGGAGTGGGGAAGCCTGTTCCAGCTGATATTTCTAATGTATTGAACAAATGCAAATTTGATGCCCGATGAGCTACCAAAATCACTTCCACCAAGACGTGCAGTGGACCGTAGCAATGAGGCATATACTCAAGCACAAAGCATTGTGAAGCAGGTTAAGGAGGGAAAGACACATAGGTTTTTTCTACGATATGGACTCTTGTTCATTTGGAAACGACTTTACATTCTGAAGTCATCATGGCTTAGGAGACACCTTTTGAAGGATTTCCAGGATTGTCCATGGGCTGGTCACCCAAGGCAGCATCGTTCTTTGGCATTGTTGGAGAGAGGGTTCTTTTGGGGAAGATGTGGGACGATGTAGAGGAGTATGTGCATACATGCATTATTTGTCAGTAGGACAAATCAGATAACTAGAGACAGGGAGGATTGTTGCAGCCTTTACCGATTCTAAAGAGACCATGGATGAGTGTTTCGATGGACTTCATTACTCAGTTACCACAGGTACATGGGTATAACGAGATTATGGTCGTGGTCGATCATTTTTCCAAGTATGTCATCTTCATTCCAAAAAAGATACCATGTGGGGCCGAGATGACTACTGGGTTATTCTTCAAACATGTCGTGAAGTATTGGGGGATGCCATTGAGTATCATGTCAGACCGAGATATGTGATTTATAGACAGATTTTGGACCAATTTGTTCAAGTTGGTTGGGACAGAGTTGCTGCAGAGTTCGAGTTACCATCCACAGATAGATGGGCAAACTGAACGGATTAATGCACTATTGGAGGACTACTTGAGACATTATGTGACAGCTAATCAAAAGAATTGGCCTGAACTCTTGGATGTGTCTCAGTTTAGCTACAATATGCAAAAGTGTTCTGCAACCAGGTATAGTCCATTTGAGTTAGTGAATGGACATATTCCAGTTTCTCCACACACTGTATTATTGAGATGTTTCTTGAGGAGTCCACATGTGAAGAGATTCATGATGGCATCGGAGGAGACCTTGGATTTAACACCGGTGCACTTGCATGAAGCTACAAGGAGGATGAGGAAATGTGAAGAAAAGGATAGACAGGACAAACACTTCAGTGTTGGGGATATAGTTTTTCTCAGGATTACTGGGGATTAGTTTCATCCACCGAAAGGAGCTGCAAGATCTTTGATGAGGAAATATGAGGGGCCATTCCAGGTAAAGAAGCAAGTTGGTGAAGTTGCATATGAGTTGGATCTTTTGAACCACATGCGTTCGAAACATCCTGTATTCCATATGAGTTAGCTCAAGAGATTTCGACTTGATTCACACCATCCAAATAGGACGGAACCACTGAGGGGACTAGCCATGATCATAAACAGACCAAACCTTGTTTTGGAGAAGATTTTGGATTTTCGGACTACAGGTATTGGGAGTAACATACGATGGGATTTCTTCGTTAAATGGAAGAATGCACCAGAGGAGATTGGTTGGGAGACGGAGGATTCACTATGGAGATGGAGGAAGGAGATTGCAAAGTACGGCGAGAAGTTAAGAGGAGTAGCTAGATTATCGAGGATGACAATGACTTCTGGTGGGGGAGGATGTCATGCCCCCGAGTCATCATCGCACTTCGGCGAGTTGGGCACACACATCAGGTGTGTTTAACTGACGATTTGGTGGATGAGTCGACAGAGCGCATTTAACTGACGAGTTAGCAGATGAGTTGACAGGGCGTGTTTAATCGACGAGTTGGGTAGGGCGCACATAACTAATGAATCATGAGGGGCATGTTTAACCAACAAGCTAGGGTGAATGGCTTTAATCGACAAGTTGAGAGGCGCCAACATGAAATGTGACTAAGTGTTGGAAGGCGCAGGTCAACTTGGTTATATAGGGGACGAATTGGAGGGCGAAGAGATGGGCACACCACTTGAACCTACACATGAGGCCAACATGTAAAAAAATATGAAAAGGAGAAATGGGTGGGTTGGTTGGGTTACACCGAGCCCCCTCCCCATGGTCTAAAACTCATATAAATACATGGAGGGTGAGTGGAAAATGAACAAGGCAAAGCAAGCAAGTCTTATCACATTGTTTGGGTAAGCGAGTAAGGTAAGTGAGCTGCAGGAATGAGCCTGCAAGGCGGGAAGCATTACGCTTGAAAAATTAGGAATGCGAGTTTGTAGTCACAAGTCAAAAAGATAGTCGGGTCGCAGAAACGAGGGTGGGTCTCCTGTGAGTTGGGCGCGACCGGTCTGCTGAACGGAGGCGAGTGAACAGTTATGAACAGGCAGACAGTGTGAGTTAGCGTGGGTCATGTGGTTGTGGGTTGGGCAAGCCAACACAACCGTAACGTGAAGAGTCGCTGACACACAGTGTGACAAGTTGACAGCACTGGAGGGTGGGGCAAGCCTGCATGGAGCTGCGGCCGAGTCGTGCAACAGCTCGACCGACCAAGCAGCAAAGTTTGGTATTTTGTATGTTTTAAGGACCGATTGAGTATTATTCTCGGCACATTGTAAAATAGCAAAATGATATTTATTATACTATAAATGTGTCTCGTGAAAATGTTTATGTCGTGTTTAAGTAATTCCGCACTTAAATTAAATAAAATGAAGAAAGATGAATGTTGTAGGTGTAGTCCAGGAAATGACAAGGAAACTAAGATGTTTAGGCATTTAGTCGGTGCCGCACGTAGCCCAATTCGAGAAAAAATAATTGGGGGAGTGACACCAATGAAGTCGTTTCATCACCTCTCTGTGCAGGAAGCCTTTCTCAATCCTTTACCCTTTATTTATTTTATTTTCTTTTATGTGAGCACTAGCACTTATTATTGGGTGTTTATTGCGCCAGGGCAGATGAGGGATGCCAACCTTTTTTACGGGTAAGAGAGGTTGTTTCTTATTTGACAAAAAATAAAAGATATTCTAATTTGGGTTTTATTTCATGCCTTGTTTCCATTTCAAATCTCCAATTGACAGGTGGACAATGGACACATACCAGGAGATATTTAGGATCAATTCAAAAATAGATTTTAGGTTACAGATATAGGTTATTTGGACTAATTAGGGTTCCCCACAAGTACCTACTCATATTTTCCTTGTTAATGAGACAGACTAGTAGGAAACATGTTCCAGGCGCAATTTCAATTATTGGTTCCATGAGAGGTAGCCTCTAAAATTTGCACACAATCGTTAGGGTTATGGTTTCCACATTAGGTCAAAGAGACTGAGGTAGTTGTTCTAGGTTTTCATCAAGTGCAAAGAGGCTAAATCAATCCCTTTAAGGTTTGAGCATATGCAAATAGGTGTGAGAAATCTAATCATAGCATCAAAGGTTCGAAGGCGCCATGTTCGTGAAGGATCGTGTAGTGGCATGCAACATAGAGAAAAATGCAAGGCTAGGTCAACTGGCAATGTTGTTATGCAATAAGATAAATGCATGACGTAATGCGGTAGTTAGGGCTTATGATGCATTGCATTGTTGTGTTATGTAAATGTGCAAAAGAAATCATCTAATTGCATATAAAATACCAATGAAATGCATATGCAGAGATTTCATGAGTGCAAGCTTAAATTTCTACTCTTATGTAGCGACTAATCAACTATGATAAATAAAACACATCTAGGCATATCTAAACCATAAATCAAATGCTAAGAAGCAAGACTTAATCAACAAATTAATAAGAAAAACCTAAAACCTAACTATTCTAAGCCATAAACCCTAATTTAACCAGAGAGGAGGTTAGGTCATGTCAAATCAAACTTCCAATGTAACCACCACAGCAGTTCCCAACCTACAAAAACAAATATATCAGCGATTAGAATCTGTAAAAAGAATTGTGCAAAAACCAAAATGCTGACCTGTGAAACATGCATAACAGCAAGAAGGTCATGTCTACTTACAGGAAAAAGTGTCAAAAAAGACCGTTCAAGCAAAACTGCAATCCAATCCTGGTAAGAAGAATCCAAAAATTCAAATCTATAATCATCCAGCCATGACATACTTCCATTCATGCTTAACCCTAAATCCAATGTAAGTGAGGCAAGATGTTTCCTACTAGCAGGGAAATCCACCAAATAAGATCCTTCAAGCCAATCAACAACCCTATCATGATATTTAGGATGATCACCTTGATGACTTTGGAAAGAGGGGTTTTCTTCGGGTGTAATTTAGATATCAGAGGATTCAAGCACATGAACCCTAATTTTGGAAACCATAGTTTGCAGTTGTCCATGGATTTCGTTGAGGACATGAGGACCTAACATAACCATTGTTGGGCCTAAGAGTTATCCTTAAACTACATCGACTTTCACTCCATTCAACATCCACTTTCTCTCCATTCATACATTTTCTCACCTCTATTCCACCACCATGTCATCACATTAGCTTCACTTTCATCATTATCTGGGTTACCATGGTGTTTTCCAAAACATTATTAATTCTTAGTATTTTTAAGAGAATTTGTGGTTAAACGTTAGAAAATAATATCCATATACTTATACCTAACAATTGGAATGAGAAATTTGACATGTGTAGGTACAAAGGAAGCTTCCAAGGCATCCCTATGTGGCACTCTATCTTCAAATTCGAATTTGAGGAGATCATGGACCTCATGGAGGAGATAATGAAGGATAAGGTTATGTGTCACTATTGGTTGAGAGATATGTGGATTTGAAGAGGGAATAGTGGATCATCATTATGAGTTTGTTATCTCATATTGTTGTATACATAGGAGTGTTATCTCCTTCATTTGTAATCTTAATTTTTAGACTTTTAAAACCTAGTCCTTCATTTGTAATCTTAGTATCTTATAGGTTGGTAATGAGAAGTTATATTTGGAGAATCATTGTAATGGTTGTAATTGCAATTTGCAATTGATGATGAATAAAATGGAGCTTCTTTGATCCTCTACATTTGACTTCTCTTTTGGTGTGCTTGTGAATCCTTGGAAGGATCCCCATTGCCTAGCAAGTACACTTTTATTTTGGTAGGATTTTATTTTATGTTTGTTTGTGAATTTCATCAGATTAAATTATTAGGTTCATATGTTTGAAATATTAACGAATGACCTTTCGTAAGAAAGTATTAATGTTTCCTTCAATGAATCTGATTTGTTATTTAATGTTTGATTTCATTAGTTTAAGTTTCCAATTTATATGCTTGAGATATAAATGAATAGTCTCTTGTAAGAGAGCTTTAATATTTCATGCAATCAATCAGAATTAGGTTTTGTTGATTAAGATGATTAGAAATATTAATGAGCAGTCTCCTGTAAGGGAGCTTTAATATATCTTACACTTATCACAATGTCTTTTAATTTTTAGATTTCATTTTGTTAAATGACTAAATAGATGTTGGATATCCCAATGAAAAACCTCCTATAAGGGAGATTTGGCATTTCTTCACCTAGCTTAGTCTAGTTTGTCTCTAAGTCCATATATATTGGATGATCGTCGAAGTTTACTTACCAGGATTAACATTAAATGAAACTCTAATTTGCATCGCATTTTAGACCAAACAACCATTAGTGGGAGCTGAAGTGACTCACCCTCCTAACAAATATTTGAACCTTCAAACGGTAAGTCATCATATATTGAAGGCTTCGTAAGATTAACAGGTGAATGCATATGGGCATCATTAGCTGTGATAGGACAACTATCAGTTAATATATTGTTAATTTGATCAGATGTCTAAGCATTGATAGAGTGGCAGTTCAACAGATCAGATTCTTTAGATTCCCAAGAATGAGGTGAATCAACCGGAAGAGTCTCAGGCAAAGGAGAGGTTAGGCGATTGGTACCTTCACATATAGGGGATTGTAAGACATCACCTTCTTGTACCTGTTCACAAACTGTACCAGTTGGGAAATAGTCAAAAATATTTGAGACAATGGTCAGTTTACTCCCTTCAGCAAACAAATTGGGGTATAGAAGTTGATGCATATAAGTTGAGAGGTGATGGAAATATGTGTTCGGAGAAACATCACTCGAATCAAAGGCTTTCCAAGATTAGCTCACATTTGGAAAGATGATGTTGAGAGAAGAGTGGGGCACAAAAGCCCTAATTTGACTTAGTTCAAGGGTCTCATCAGGATTGTGAGAACCTGACGTAACCATCAGCAAAAGTTGAAGTGCCTCAACTTCCTGATGAGTCCTAGAATCTTCAATAGGGGAATCATCAAATTTCGGTGGCTTCATAAGATCAGTAGGTGGATACGAATGACAATCATTAGAGGTGTGGGAAAAGAATTTTTCGATGCAATGATAATTTTTGAGCCACTGATTTGATCAAGTTGGGTATCTGGAAAACAAGGCTCTTCTTGGATAAAAAGTGAAGATGAATTAGTGGGAGAACCATCTTGAATCTGTTGAGATGTAAGTTCTTCTTCTTCACTAATTAAAGACCACAGATGGAAGAGATCGGGAATAGGAGATTCATAATTCTTAGAATGTTATTGTGAAACATCACCTTCATGTGGATGATTGCAGTAAACACTAGCAGGATAAAGATCATAATAATTTGAAGAAACCACTGGTGTAGTAGACTCATGAAATAAATCAGGGTGTAATGGATGATACAGTTCAAATGAAGGGGCACCAATCATACCAGGACTCTCATATCGCACATTAGTGTTAGCTAGAGGGAGAAATGAACCTACATGCATGTCATGGTCCATGGATTTTATAAGACAGTCAACTTTATCCAAGACAATACCCAAGGCATTTTCAATGAGTGAATGAGATTCAGGAATAGACCTATGCATATGTTCAACGGACTCGAGCTTGGTTTCATCAATAAGGAGAGATGTTAAATAAACTTGATCTTCAGGTTCAAATTCAATAGGATGTAAGAGAGCTTTAGAGGCGATACAAGTTGTTTCATTTCCCTGCAAGAATTTTTCATCATCTAAACTATTTGTGAGAAAAACTTTGTTAGGTAACAAAGCACGAGGAGGATGAGAAATTTCACAAGAAGTAATTTCCTCATCGAGGGCTTGAGTTTGTTCTCAACTCAGAGAGATAGGCAAGACAATATTAGGGATAAGATCTCAGCAACTTGTAACTTACATATTATCATGATACTCATAAGTATCAGTATTTGTTTCGGATTGAAGGTGTTGCAGAGAAACGAGAACCAACCATTGAAATTATTCACTTAAATGCACCCAATCGACATCTCTTTCAAGGAATTCAAAACAAATATGAATGAACTTGGCAGCCAAATCCTCTAATGATTTTTCAAGTCTCGTTCTAAGCTTATTTATCCTTCTAAACACATATTGAAAACCGTACGTGTAAAAATCTTATCAGAACTTACTGATGAGTTGCTCGAATGAATGGATGGAGTCTAATGGAAATGTGTGGAACCATTGCTTAATGCAACCTTCAAGGGTGAGGGAGAAAAGAACACAAGAAAAGTATTCATCATCGATTTCATAAGATTCACAAAACCTAATAAAATGGGAAAAGTGCTCAGTTATGCATGTTCGATTCTCACCATCAAAATTTAACTAAGACAATGGATAGAGAGGCTCTTTGGAGATTGAAAATTGACAAATGGATAAATTAGATAAATGCCCTGGGAGTAAGATTTGAGGACGAGTCATTCTAGATAAGAGTTTCAAAATAGACTCAACAGGCACAGCTTGTCATCTCACCCTCCTTCTAGCGCAAATTTATTGATAAGCTAGAATGTACCGCCAACAACAAGGGGTTATCCCCAGTGTGAAGTACCAATTAAACCTCACACCATTTGGGATAGGAGCCCCATCCAGTATGTGGGCCCGACTACCATCATGAATTTTTCTTCTCTTGGCTGTCAAATGAGAATGTGTCAAAGTGAGGACAAGAATGAAATGCCCATACAATGAAACAAAATCAACCCAAGATTGACAAACTACAAAAAGAGGTACAAGCAAGTCTCAACATCAATAATGAGTATGCCATGAGAGGGATCAGTGAGCCAAAAACCAATCATACATACATGAACATGAACATGTTGTTAAAAAATTATATATTACATAACAATGGAACACTTAAAATATATTGCAGAAATATAAACACAGAAAACACATAAAACAAGAGAGACATAGATATACATGGTTCACCCAATTTGGGCTACGTCCATGGAGAAACAGCCAGTCCTTCCTTTTTTATATTATCTAACAAACTGAAGAGATACAACCTATAGCAGATCCGATGCAATCCCCTCTTCGCTCTCACACAATCTCCTCTCTCTTTCTCACTCAGAATACAGATCTACATAGACGCAATACAATTCCCTAATATATAGCGAGGGGTTGCATTCTAGGGCAAAAAACCCTAAATTAAACATAACTTCTACCGTCAGATCTCTGCCTAATGAACGGCCAAGATTGACTACAAAATTACAACATTTTACAAGGAAAATTTACATCTATTTTTAGCTTCAGGGGCGTTGCCCCCGATCCCCCGATAGGGGGGGCCTCAAAATAATCATCGTTGCCCCCCCTGGTGGCGCACATTTATGGGAAACGTTTCCACCAATTACGAACTAGGTTCCAATGTGGAAATACCTCTGAATAAAGAATATAATTAGGCTCCACACCCAACAATCTCCCACTTGGAGATTGATTATAGCAACTCCACCACTGCTTCATTTCCTGGATAATGACTCCACTTTGGACCTGGTTTTTTCTCATTTTCTTCATCATACTTGAAGACCAATTGAAACTTAGTAGAATCTCAATTTCTCCTTGGTTACAACTTTTGTTAACATATCTGCAGGATTCTGGCTAGTGTGTATCTTTTCTAGCTTCAATTGTCCATCTTCCAACATTGACCATATGAAATGTACTTGAGTTGTATATGTTTAATCTTGTAATGAAATTCATAGTTCTTTACAATATGTATGGCACTCTGGTTGTCACTGTATAACCTTCCTAATTCCTGCTTCTTACCAAATTCATCCAAAAACATTTGTAACCAAATCATTTCTTTACTAGCCTCTGTAGCAGCAACATACTTTGCTTACATTGTTGACAGTGCAACAACACTTTGCAGTTTTGAAACCCAACTAACAGTTGTTCCACCTACAGTAAACACATACCCTGTTGTGCTCCTCATGTTATCTCTATAACCCACCATATTTGCATCAACATATCCCTATAGAGCAATGTTTGAACCACCAAATCATAATGCCTGATTTGTGGTACCTCTCAAATACCTAAGAATCCACTTCACGGCCATCCAATGATCTTTTCCTGGATTGTTCATGTACCTGCTTAGAACTCCCACTACATGTGCAATATCAGGCCTTGTGCAGACCATTGCATACATTAAGCTTCCAACTGTTGATGCATATGGAACTTTAGACATATAAGCCATTTCTTCCTGAGTCTTGGGACACACCTCCTTACTTAGTTTGAAATGGCTAGCCAAAGGTATACTAACTGGTTTTTCATTCTGCATATTAAATCTTTTCAACACCTTTTCTATGTACTCACTCTAAGACAATGTTAATTTTTTATTCTTCCTATCTCTAGTTATTCTCATACCAAGGATTCGTTTTACAACACCCAATTCCTTCATTGCAAATGAGTTCATTGTTATAGCTCCAAATCTCACCCTTGATATTTGTGATGTTGCATTTATGGCGTAGGGCAACCCCTCCTTATTCCCTGTACGTGACATTTCCCTGAGCTAAACGCGTGTTTACGTGGGTCAGTGTATACCCAACCCGCGTATATGTCTTAAAACACTTAAAAAAATTAAATCTCCTTAATTTCGGGCAGAGATCACGGGTTTTACTTGTTGATTACCTATTAGTGCCTGTGGCCTCAACTGTTCCCAACGAATTCCCAACTAAAAAACTACTGTGGGAGAAGTATAAAAAGGCTTCAATGGGAAGGCCTTAAGGAGGAGAGAAAGGAGAGAAAAGAGAGAATTACTCTGCTAAGATTATCCCTAATTAAGTCTGAAGATCCTTGTGCTTCCAGCACTTCCCCCACTACAGGAAACCCTTGTTTCCTTGAGTTTTGATGTCATTTCACTAGTTGAGATATCCTTGTGTGAGTCATGGAAGGAGCCTTTTGAAGACTTGCGATTGGACGGACCTGAAGGACGGTTCCACTTGGAGCCAGCAAGAGGAAGATTCAAGTGATATCATTCCTTGCTTTGTTTTAGTTATATGCAATAAAGAAACATTTTTCTTATTCCTGAAATCAATCTCCTTTATGCATATGATGTTATTGTTATGGTTTACATATGAATAATTGTTTCAATGTATAATTAACCATATTTCAATATGTTATGAAGTTGATGTATATATGATACTTTGTCCATATATTACTATGCTTCTTTGAATTGGCTGTTTTGCAGGTTCAAGGATCAAGAGGAACTCCAAGAGGGTTTGAACCCTGGCTAGATCCACTCGAACAAAGGACCCCTAGGTACACATCTCTTTGCATAGTTTGCTTATTTAAGTATCATGTCTGCATGGAATGTTTATCTTTTATTGTAGATAACCCCTCGCTCTGCTAGGGTTTTGACCCAAAACCCTATGGGACTTAGTCCCTCAACATTTGCCAATTTTATTTTGAGCACATTTATTTCCTGCATGTTAGAACCTACAACAAGCATGTCATCTACATACAATAACAATATAATACAACTACCATCATTTTTCCTTTTGAGATAAACACAATGATCAGAGTGACATCTAGTATAACCTTGCTCAAACATAAACATTTCAAATTTTAGATACCACTACCTTTGAGCCTATTTTAAGCCATACAAGCTCTTCTTCAACCTGCACACTAGTTTCTCCTTCCCTTTTACCTCATATCCTTATGCCTGTTGCATTTATATCTCTTCCTCCAAATCCACATGGAGAAAGGTTGTCTTACATCTAACTACTCAAGATGCAAATCTTCAGCTGCTACTAGACTTAAAATAGTTCTGATTGAAGTCATTTTAACAACAGGAGAAAATATCTCATCAAAGTCTATACCCTTTTTCTGTGCAAACCCCTTCACCACATGTCTAGCTTTATACCTTTTTCTACCTCCGTCTTCTTCCTTCAACCTGTAAACCCATTTATTCTGCAAGGTTTTTTTACCTATAGGCAACCTGACTAAGTCCTAAGTTTGGTTATGTGTTAAGGAGTCCATCTCTTCTTTCATGGCTTGCTCCCACTTCTTCCTGGTTTCTACCTACACTGCTTCTTCATAACATTCTGGTTCACCAGAATCAGTCAAAAATACGTAATATAATGAAGGAGAGTATCGTTCAAGGGGTCTACTTATCCTGCTAGATCTTCTAACACCACTTTCAGGCATTTGAGGTGCTTGTTTCTGGTGTGGTTGTTGTTGTTGTTCTGGCTGTTCATCATTATGATTTTCAGGCACCTTCACTTTTCTGTGATCTCAGCAAGCACTGTGTATTCTCTGTTTTCTTTTTGTTGTTTCTTTTCCTGCATTTGATCCTTATACAAGACCTTTTCATTGAATATGACATCTCTGCTCTTAATGATTTTTGGTTTTTCATAATCATAAAAGTGATAAACAAAATCATTAACACCATATCCAATAAAGGTACATTTCTTTGATTTTTCCTCAAGCTTTGTTCTATTTTATTTATTAATGTGGACAAAGGCTTCACAACCAAAAGTCTTTAAAAAATAGTAGTTTACCTTTTTACCTGTCCATTCCTCCTTTGGAATACCACCATCCAAGGAACTTGAAGGCCCTCTGTTTATTAAATAAACAACAGTATATATAGCATCTGCCCAAAATTGTAAAGGCAATCCTGCATGAAATCTCATGCACCTTGCACGCCCCATGATTGTCCTGTTCATCCTTTCTGACACACCATTTTCTTGTGGTGTTCTTGGAACTATCTTCTCTCTGCAATTTCATTCTCTGAACAATACCTATCAAACTCTTTGCTGCAATATTCACCTCCATTATCTAATCTGAGACACTTCAACCTTTTTCATGTCTCATTTCAACCAAAGCTTTCCATTTCCTAAAAGTATCAAATACATCAGATTTATTTCGAATACAATAAATCCATGTTTTTCTGGTTTCATCATCAATAAAAGTAACACAATAATGAGAGCCATCGAGAGATGATACATGAGAAGGTCCCCATACATCTGTATGCACAAGCTCTAATTTTTCGCTCTTCTCTTATTTTCTTTCCCAACTCTCAAGAATCTGACTCTCTTCTATTTTCCATAAACACAATTCTCACATAATTTTAAATCAACATGCTTCAAACCTAGCAACAAATTTCTTAAGTGAAGAATTTGCATCCCCTTCTCACTCATGTGACCAAGCCTATGATACCATAATGTTGTATATTCTCCTGTAGAGGTTAAAGCATTAACATAATTAGAAATACCATTGCATAAATACAATGTACCAACCTTTTCTCCTTTTTCTAATACCAGGGCTCCTTTAGTGACATTCCAGGTTTTATCTGTAAAAGTGGTCACACAGCGTTCACCTCCCAACTGCCGTATTAAAATTAGGATTTTCTTCATATCTGGAACATGTCTTACCTCCTTCAATAGCCATTGATTTCTATTCTATTGTTCTATGAAAATTGCACCCATTCCAATGATTTTACAGGGTTTATCAACACCCAATCAAACCTGTCCAAAATCTCTTTGAACATAATCATGAAAATGTTTCCTATCAGGTGTGGCATGGAATGAGACCCCTGAATCTACCACCCATGCATCAATAATATTTTCTAATGAAAGAATCAAAGCATCTTGCAACACATCACCTGTCATATTTGCTTCGTAATTGTTTTCTTGATGCGCGTCTCCTTCTTTTCCCTTCTGACACTTGCAGTGTTTCTTCAGGTGTCCTTTCTTCCCGCATTCCCAGCACACTATCCTTGATCTAGACTTGGATCTGCCTTTCCTTGACTTACTGCGATATCCAGGGCTCTTTCCTCTTTCCATTTTTCTTCCCCTAGTCTCTGCAGTCAAATCATTACCTGATGTCTCACCAGAGCTTTTCCGTCGCATTTCCTTGCTAATGATTGCACCGACAACATCATCAAACTTTAAAGTACTAGATCCAGAGATAGAGTTACTAATGGCCATAACTAAACCATTCCAACTTTCTGAAAAAGAGCACAGAAATAACAGAGCCCTAACTTCATCATCAAAAGTTACCCCTACAGAACTTAACTGACTGGTAACTGTATTAAATTCATTTAAATGATCAACAACAGATCCACCTTCTGGAATCTTCATATTAAATAAGCGCTTCATAAGAAATACCTTATTTCAAGTCGAGGGTTTTTCATATAATTTGGCCAATGACGACATTAAACCCTTTGTTGTCGTTTCCTTTGAAATATTAAAGGCTACCGACGCTGCTAGGCATAGCCATATTGTTCCAAGTGCCTTTCTGGTGAGAATATCCCATTCTGTGTCTATCATACTTTTCGACTTCTTTGTCTTTTCGTTCAATGGTAGGTATAGATCTTTCTAATATAGATAATCTTCCATCTGCATCTTCCATAGTTGGTAGTTTTGGCCATTAAATTTTTTGACCCTAAACCTACCATCTTCTGCCATTGCTCCCAATCGAACCAGGAACACTTCTCTCCTGTGAGTTTATCATCCAAATAGACCTTCAGCTCTCATACTAGTTGTTAGAAAATTATATATTACAGGGCAATGGAACACATAAAATATATTGCTGAAATATAAACACGGAAAACACATAAAACAAGAGAGACACAGATATACGTGGTTCACCCAATTTGGGCTACGTCCATGGAGAAACAACCAGTCCTTCCTTTTTTATATTATCCAACAAACTGAAGAGATACAACCTACAGCATATCCATTGTAATTCCCTCTTCGCTCTCACACATTCTCCTCTCTCTCACATTCAGAATACAGGTCTACATAGACGCAATACAATTCCCTCATATATAGTGAGGGGTTGTCTTCTATGGCAAAAAACCCTAAATTAAACATAACTTCTACCGTCAGATCTCTGCCTAATGAACGTCCCAGATTGACTATGAAATTTCAACATTTTACAAGGAAATTTTACATCTATTTTTAGCTTCGGGGGCACTTCCGCCGATCTCCCGCCAGGGGGGTGCTCCAAATAATCGTCGTCACCCCCCTTGGACCCCCCTAGCGGCACACATTTACAAGTGGCGTTTCTGCCACATTACAAACTGGGGTCCAATGCGGCGATACCTCTTAATAAAGAAGATAATCAGGCTCCACACCCAACACATGCCAGAGGTTAATTGCAAATTAGTTCACAACAAATCACTGACATGGCGAGAAATAAGTAAACACAGATTCAAAAGAAAACATACATACAAAAACTATGAACCAATCCATAATATACTACATGTATGAATGCACACATACAAATGTAGTGAAAATATCATACGTCCAATACAACCACTATGAACAAGGATGGGAATCAGTGCCATAAATTAAGAACATATTATTGTTGTTGCTGCAAATACAAGTACATCTCTTGCAATTTGTCAAAGCCCAATTGTGTAATAGTGGTTGTTCATACCATTTCCTAATGCAAAACCCTAGCCTCACTGCAACTCACTCTACTAGCTTCCAAGAGCTGAGTGGCTATAGCTCTCAAACACAAATCAGTTATCTAGTCTTAGCTTCAACTCAAGTGATAAAGTCCTTTCTCAATGAGGCGTGACAATACATTTATAGATATGAGGTGATTATTCACCTACCATGGCCCTTGACCTCCCCTCGTGACTCTTGAACTTCCTCACTTTTCTCTCATGCCTACTGCCTAGTACATGCTCAATTGATCTCTCAACATAACTGCTGACACCATCATGATGAGAACATTTGCATACTGATAGAAGAGAGAATGTAAGGAGAAAATAGAATTTTTTTTAGAGACCCCAGGTTCATCCTTATTGCCAACATTGTTGTGAGACCATTGAGGCTTTCATGAACTGTTGCACTTCCTGCTATTGTGCCTCACTTGCATCCATCAACCTTTTGATGTGGTGCCTTTTTTATGATTAGCTAGTTCTTAGAGAATACGTTGAAACACCTTTCAACCTGTAGATTTTATGAGAAACCCTAGTTCTGTGCCACATAGATCAGCATTCTCATCCTTCTTTGCACTGCAAGAAAATTAAAGTAGTCATACATATTGGTAAGTACTATAAATTTAAAAATAATCATGAAGAAAAAAAATAACTTTGGACCCCTGGATAGTCCTTCCTCATGCTATGGAATTTTTAATGTGTGGGGGATTACTTACAGTGGCCCCAGGATGCTTGAAATCCCCATTATAAAACATTCTTATACTACTCGCACAAAGTGTTGGGTTTATACAATGGCCCTTTAAGAAGAGGAGTTGATTGCTCCTATCCCTAATAAGGCTCATTGAGGAAAATTTAAAGAGCAACAAAAACATGTAAAGCTTGTATAACCATCCTGAACCTGGTGTTGTGATTTTAGGCATGAGTGGGAGGATTTTGTAGTGACAGTATTGGTGTAACTGGCAGGTTTCGTTTTGTGTTTGTTGCTCTAAAATCACTGCATGTGCTTAAATGTATTATGCCATTTAATTCTAGGTATTATACTCACTTGGTCAGTTGCATCTCATGCATAATGAAGCCTTTGCTTCATATCACCCACTTATGGTTAATTATACCCTTGCATTTCATTGTTTCTTTATTAGCAGACCAACGCATGGTTTGAGGACTCTCTTACAACTTGAAAACATTAGAAATTTATATCAGTTCTTGGGCATTTACTATATACATGAGGCACGAGTGCCTACAAATGTGCACTACATTTTCTTCCCTCTGTTATGCGGATACATTACCAGTTTTTTCTTATTTAATGTGATCCCTTCATTATTTCAAGAGTGGACTTTTATGTCTTTGTGGTTGCTACACATTATCATCATCATCTTAAGGAAAAAATGTATAGTGCTTATTTCCACCACCTCATGAATCAATTTGGGAAGACTCTATTGAATAAATCATGACCTTTGAAAGAAATGGCAACTTGTGAGGTAGTATGTGACTTATGGAGGTTGCTTAGTCATGTTACAACAAATTCGTGTCCTCTAGTTGCTTCCTTGAGGTGTGAAAATGTGATTGTGTGACCTCGGTGGAAGTGTGACTCACTAAAGGTCGCCCAATCGCATCTTGGATAGGTCGTACTCCCTAGAAGCTTGTGTGATGCATTGCAACGCGACTTGGGTGGAATTACGACCTCCTAAAGGTCAACCAATCACAATATAGTGCAGGTCGCATGATTTGGTTGCTTCCAAATCTCTACGACGTGACTCTGCAACTAGTTGCATAATCATACTTGAATGAGATTGCATCTTTCTGATACTTGTCTGAGGCCCTGTAGTGTGAATCTGTGACTCGGGAGGGATTACGCCCTATGGAGATCGCATATTCGCAATTCTCAGATATTTCGTACTTCCGATTAGAAGCCCAGGCCGAGACTTTATGACTTGTGTGTAAAACTACACTATGTGGGTGATTTGCGCTTGAGAGTTGTCACTTACACCCATTCGTAACTCTTTAAAATGCTACAAAATTTACCTGCAAAGACTCAACTAACAAGTCCATCAAACATGGTCATGTAGAAATCATGTATTCAACTGCATTAATCTTGAACAAATCTAGCAAGTGCCTAAAACCATTGGAAAGTGATCTTTCAATCTAACTCTAAAGTGGAGGAGTAAACTTAACACCCCCTAAAGGGAACTACATCGATATCCGATCTTTTGGACTAAAATTAGCAATGCATATGTCACTTGTTGGCTTTGGTGTTACTTTCCCAACAGCGACCTAAGTCTCAATTGCAAGTTTAGCATTAAGTCATAATTTCTTAGCCCTTTCGAAATAGTATCTCTGGGTCTCTTATGTCCCAATTTTGATATCATATTGTGTATCCACATAGGCACGAAACGGGAGGGCATTTAGCTACACAACAATTTCCAATCCTTTATAATCGTAGCTCTTCCCATTTCTGAGCCCTTTCAAAATAGTCTCTCTGGGTCTCTTATGTCCCAATTTTGATATCATATTGTGTATCCACATAGGCACGAAACGGGAGGGCATTTAGCTACACAACAATTTCCAATCCTTTATAATCGTAGCTCTTCCCATTTTCCTCAACAAAATGTTTCACATATGCCTGGTCGAATGATAGGATTAGGTCCTATTTCTTGATGCTTACGTTATATCGCATTGGCAAGGATTAATGTTGTAGATGTGAATTCTAACCATGCTTTGGGAGGTATCACTATCGACAACTTGTCTCTTATAACCTTGCATCAAGAGCCATGACTGATCTAGTGTTTTGAATAGGTTGGGCCTTAGTTTAGTTATCATAGCTACAGTTGAGGAGTTTTAGTGAAAATTATTAGCAGTCACTTGTGTGAGGGTGCTTAGCTTGAGAAATAGTATAGATATGAATGTAATAAGGCCGAATTGAAAAGTTTTGCATCATAAAATCACTCATTTCCGTAGTTTCTTTTAGGTTTATTGATTAATATATATCTAAAATCGTATCTCATGGAGATTAACGCTTTCCATATAACTCGGCATTTCCACTCCACGTACATTTTTTTTGTCACCTTCATGTGTTTCCCTTTTGGTCTTGCAATGAGTTTCAACACGTCCTATTGCCTCTCCGTTAGTCATGACAGGTGTTGGCACTAGGCATGCTATTTAGATATTTTAAATGGATGAAGCTCATCACCCTATAGTTTGATATGCATTGAATATGACCTCATGGAATTTCAACAAACTCAAGCAACTATCCCTGTATCAGATGTGTTCGTTGCATATCGTACACTTAAACAATGTTGCCAGTGCTATGAATAGGTGGAAATTTCATAGCAATTCTTCCTTTTTTTTAAATTATAGTGCAACAAAGAGGATTTATGTCTCAACCTTTTGCATCCATCACAACCGCATGCACGTATACCACTTGGATGGAGTGAATGTGTATCAATTCAATGAGCTTCCACCGATTTATTATACAACCATGATGCATTGGTTTGCCACATCTCTTTTTTGATGTGAACATACACATTCACAAGCTCTTTGTATGGAAATTCCTTTCACAGGCTCAAATGGTGTATATATAGCTCCACTGTTTACAAAAGGACTTCATGAATTTTCTACTTGTATTAGATAGGCCTTACATGGTTCACCTTTAAGTGTCCAAGAAAGCTTTGTTTAAATCCTTATTTGACCTCATATCATTCCGACATCAAACCCTTCATGGTGCCATTTATGCCTTGTGCATAATTTTAGTGTGGGATGGTTCTTACGATGGCACCATATGCGTTTTAAGAGGGCTTTAGATAAAGGTGATGTCTCCAGCATGAGACTTCCATAAAGAATAAAAGGTCATGTTTCCACAGTGCGGCTTCCAAAGGATAGCACTCCTTTTTACCTTTTTGGAGCTATGCCTAAACAGCTTTGCTTTATACTCCTAACATCCCTAACATGTCTACAATGGTAGACATTAGTGTCTACTATCGAAAGGTTGCTTTAAGATATAGTCTTCGCGCATATAGGAGTTTTGGCCCTTTGACCATGCTTTGGTACAAAATAGAAGGTTTTGCCTTGATTGCCCTACATAGCACAATAATGCATGTGTTAATTAAATTATATATATATATATATCAACTCAAGAGAAACCAAAGCTTAGGGTGCATGAATGCATGCATAAGTGCTCAATTTTCTTTCAAAATCATCATGCTCTAGCTTTGATCGTTTTATATAAGTTTATTTAGTTCCAAACACATGCATTAACCTAATGTCCAAGGTGGTATTAACATTTCAAGGGGTTCTTTTAATGATTCAAGTATAGTGCAATGTGATGCTAATGAGAGTGCACACATGGGGCATATGGGTGAGGTTAAAACATGAAGGTGTCTCTCATTCTGACTACCTAGGGTTTCAATGATGCGTCGGGAAGATAATGGCTTTGTAAACCCTAATGTAATGGGGTGATTCCATGGCTAGTAATACAAGATGCTCCTATTTCATTACGATGAGCATGGTGGAGGGATAAATATGTGTGGGTGCATAGGGCTTATAAAGCATCACTAAAATAAAAAAATGCTTGAAAATCCTAATGCAATCACGAAATCAACATCTTGAGATGAAACATGAGATGTTGATGCAATATGAAATGTGAGTGAGCTCAACAAAATGGTTTGATAGGAAGCGTCGCGAGGAGAGTAACCAATAGAAACAATGATCAAAACCCTGGTGGGCTGCATGAGCAAAAAGGGGACCCAAAATTTTGCGTGTTGTTTTAGCAATTACAACAATTGGCACCTTAGATATTTTGATGATGATGACAATGTTCTTGATCTTGCTTCCCTTGGATGAGTATATTTTGATATACTTCAAACTTTTTGTTTGAGTAGATATAATATTATTTTGAGGTCTCCTTCCTTGTGATGATGTGATGAGCGAGCATCCTAAGAATTCTTCTAGTGTAGGCCTTTCATTTGATCGATCTAGGTTTTTAACACTTTTCTTCAAGGAGATGTAACCCTTCTCTTCTTGAATATGAGAGGATCGTCTTGATTCTTTGATGTCCTTGATTCTAGAGCTTCAGTATTTGGAGGCTTGAGTGTCCCTTATGGAGTTTCCCTTCCTTAACTTATCACCTCAGCTCTAATACCATGTTGAGAAATCTAGGGTAGAGACAAGAGGTGATTTCTCTAGTAACGATAACTTCTTGTGAATGAATTTTACTTATTTTAATTAGATTATTCTTTAGATCTTTATTATTATAGTGTTATACTCATCAAATATCAATCAAAATATAAACAATAATGATATAAGGGACACAGGATGTAGGTGATTATCCAAGTCCAAAACCTCTCCAATCTAAGAGGAAAATCAAAATGAATTCTTCTTCTTATAGAATATTCAAGTGATGAATTCCAATACCAAGACCCTTGACCTAACAACCTCTCCAAGACCAAGGCACAAGACTTTATTGAAGAAATTAGTCTTCCCTGAGTCAACATTAGTCAAATTTCTTGCTTCACCATAAATCTTGACTTCCCTTCATATTTTGACCTATTGACTCAAACCTGCAATTCTCGGCCTCTCCAGAAACCCTAGTTGTAGTACGTGTGAGGGATAAATGATAATTTTATCCCTTGATTTCCTTCACTTGGATGGAGTCTTTTTATTCTGCAATTCGACATGTAAAGTGACTTGGTTTCTTCCGTGATTCAGCCTCCAAGGTGACTGTGATAACTTTAGTTTCTTCTACAGCATATGATACTAGTCTTCCTCACACATGTGAAAGGTATTTTCCCCAAAACAGATCAAGATTACTTCAAATTTTTATTCTCCTTTCTTTGCTTTACGAGAGGCTTATTTTACTTGTTTTTCTTGCACTTGATCTTCTATTTATATACTTGAATCGATGATCTCTAAGTGAGGCCGAGAGCTCCTTTATAAACTAGTTTTACCATGAAATTAAGCTAATTACTTGTGCTAGTGTGTAGGCCAACATTCATTTCTAGAATGATCTCCATCTCCTTTTGAAGACCAACTTGATGGAGTATGTGTGACAAGGTATTGGAGGGTTTATGACTCAAATAAATTCTCTTTTAAAATATGTAACATGCCTAAATGGGTCTTCAATACATGATATTGACTCAATAGACTGTATGACTTAATGACCAAACCTAATAGATCACAATGGGAGATTCATCTATAAAATAAAATTCCTTGAGCATGAAACCCATGACTCAAGCATAACATAAATATTAGCTTTTTTCTTCTTTGCAAAAATTACGTAAAATAACAATTACACATGTCATTATGAAGACCAAACCTATTTACATATTTCAACAAATGTCACCTTCCCTACTAACTTCTTATTATCCCAATTTTGATTATGTTCTCCTCCTTGGAATGAGGGCCCAACTCCCCTATATTTATCCTTTAGATGGCAGTAATCTAGAAAGGAAAGTGTCCTTCTGATCCTGGAATCCAAGGCCTCATACTCATCAATCCTGTTAGTGAATGATCTAATTAACTCTGTGAATGCATCAACACCTCTCTCTTGCTCTAGTTCCTTTGTGAAGCAAGGCATATTAGGCCTGGGAGTCTGACCATATGTGTGGGTTGTACATGGATGTACATGGCTCGCTTCTCTTATTCTAGAACCTCCTTATTCTTCATTTTTTCCTCCCTAGGCACCTTGAGGTCCTCCATGCATATTCTGCAATTACAAAGCCAACATCTACCTCATCATCTCCATCATTTGTTGGTTTGATCTTGCCAACTCCTCCAATAGTGGGTCATGTCCACCTTGCCTAGGTTGATCTTCACCATTTCCCCCATGTAGTCTCTATTGTTATTAAACTTCGTATCAAAAAGATGCTCAGCCTCGTCCTCTATACCATGGCCTCTTCCTCTCCCTCTACCTCTGCCTCTAGGACAATGAACAGCTCCACCAAACGGTCTAGTTATGACATTCTCTAAAGCCCACAGCTTTCCAAGAACATGTTATGATACCAGTGCAATGTTCTAACTAGATAAATACAGTTAAATATCAAAACATGAACTAGCTACAGCAAACAAATAAACATGGAATCTGAAAACTCCACAAGGACAGCAAGTTTAGAACAATGTTTAGCATAAATAATAAAGTTGAGCCATTTTATTACATATCTAATGAGAATATGAGTGCAAAATATAGTAGAATGTGTGCATTTGGGCTTGCTTAAGAAAGCATGTAAAACCCATGTGAGAATGAAGAAAAATCCATGCTGAAATGGTTCACGAAATGCATGATCTGCCCAGAAATTTACTGTTGTTGCTCCTGGAGGTAAATTGATATTTGAAGCCTCAAATTTGCTCTAAAAATTATGAAAAAAATAGGACAATGATCTCCAACTCGGGACCAAAAAACCTAGAAATATTTTAGGCTAAGTCCAACCTCCCAGAATTACCAAAAAATCAAGTGAAATTACTTGTTTTCTAGCTTTGCATACTAGAAAATCTACAGCTTCTCCACCAAAAATTCTCCACAAAAATAATCGAGAAATCATTGAAACATAGCACTGAAATGATAGAGTGAAATTAAAGTTATTTCCCAGCACAAGATTGTAGCAACTTATCTAGAAAAAACAACCTACCTGTTGTAGAGATTAAATAGCTTAGCAAATGCAGGAAAAGAAATATCCAATTAGCTCCAAGTTTTCTCTCCTAAGATGACACTCTAAGTTCACCGAAAGAGAGTTGGGATTCTCCGCTTGGAAATCCCCATGCTAAACAACATTGTTGATTTAGCTCAATAGCTTAATCAAACCTCCAATTTAGAAATGAAATACCAAAACCAGAATGATCAAAATTAGGCCCCGACCTTCCTTTTATTATTTCTTTCACTTCCTCATACCATAGTTCAATTTTTCCCATACCATTGTTGGACCCTTCCCATGGTTTAGTTTCCATGCTTGGTAACTCCACAAATCAACTTTATTTTTTTCTCTTTTCCTAAGTCTCAACCATTTCCTTTTCTCCAAAATTTATTAATTATCTCCACAACTTATTTCTCGTAATTTTATTTAGCTAAATATATTTATTAATCGCCAAAATTGGGAAATTTCCATGTCAAAGTTTTAATTGGGGATATGAAAATCTCAGTTGTATGGAATTACAATATGGTATGGCATCATATGTTGATATGACATCTTTGACTCGAAACAATGGACCTTGTCAATGATCTTTGGTATTAGGATATTCTAGATAGAGATCAGTAGCAGCACTTGTCATAGTAACAGCTTTCTCTGTTCATTGGATGTCGATTGACTCTAGGAAATCAGATATGTACTTTGTATCTCAGTTGAAAAATTGGTGAAATTTAATAGAAGAATAAGAATTGAATTTCAGGTTTTCCCCCTTGTGAGGTTTTGCACTGGTCTCCAACCAATCTTGGTGTCTATATGTGTGAATGTTTTTCTTCTTATGTTCCCTTTTTTTTTGTTGCATTGTTGTTGATATTGTTCTTTAGACTACATAATTGCATATGAAGTAGTAATGTTAAAATGTTGAGGGGTGAATTCAAGAAATGATTTAATGCAATTATCAAAGCAAAGAGCAATATAGCCCTAAAATAAAATTAACAGCAAGTACTACCTTTCATGAAGGAATTAGCACCATATGCTCATGTAAAGTTGGAAAAGGATACAAATTTACAAAAGAGTTCCAAACTACAATAAATGTGCAAGTGAACTTTGGCACATTAAGTTGAAAGGACAACTTCCAAGCAAAGCTAAATGGTATTCCAAGGAGTATGTAAAGGAAATTTTTCCTCGCCTCATTCAATAAATATTTTGGGGACTCTAATCCCCCTTATATGGGGATGTATGATCTAAATTTGATCATTATATTATTTTTCATCCCTCTTGATGCTTTCAAAGTGGAAAAAATAGAGAAATTATCTTGTAGGGACATTTTTATTAATGGGTCCCAATTTGGAGAATTAGGGTTTTAAACTTTCCAGAGAATTTGGAGGCATTAAACAAAGTTTAATCGAGTCCAAAAACTCACTTTTGCAATACCCATTAGTGTTTTTATACACTCAAATACCTTTCCAACGGTGCAAGAATCACATTAAATGGATGTCGTACAGGGAAAATTTTAAGAACCCCCCCCCCCCCCCAAATTTATAAATATAATAATTGGGCGAATCTCCATGGTATATAGGAAAAATGGAAGGCGATTTTATCAATAATATAATATGTATATATAATTTTCTGGCGAATCTCTCACCAGGCATGGCGAATATTTTACTCAATTATAAAATCTTGTAAGAACTTGGCAAGTCTTTCACTAAATAATAGAACTTTGTAAAGTCCTAGTGAATTTTAGCATTGTGAACTCTTAGAGAATTTTTTGAAGAAGTATAAAACCATATATGATAAGAGCCACATGGTGGCAATATCACTATCTTTTTTCACATTTCCACGACATGGAACTTGTCTATAAAATTATAAAAAAACCAACCAGGAATAGGAACAACTCAAATGCTTTGTGAGAGCTAGTCTAGAAAAAAGCAACAAATAACATGTCGGCAGAATTGTTCATCGGTGAGCCGCTATTTCGTGGGCAATCTGTAAAGGAGCAGTTGGATATCATATTTCCAAATCCGGGAAAGCCTTTCCCATCCTTCACATGATTTGTTAAAAATGTTGGGTGTCTAGAAGGTGTGGATTTGCTGAAACAAATGTTACAAGTGGATGGAAACAAAAGAATAACAGCTAATGAAGCTTTGCAACATCCATACTTTCAGTCCTACAGGACTATAAACAGTTGCCATAAAGATTAAAAATGGAAATCAGCTACAAATCTCTTGATGACAACACTATCAAGATAGAGGCCAATGCTCTCTTAAAGACAGAGTTGCTGGAAATGGAAGCAGGTGCTATGAAGCTGACACTAGTAAAAGATGGGACAGCACAGCTTCCCATAGTGCATCCCACTCTGGGACAATCAGTTTTTTGATGTTTTGCAGATTGGGTTACAGTCTTGCAACTTGTTTTGGATTTGTCACCAACCTGATGTTTTGCTTCTAATTTATTTTCATCTGGTGATAAACAAAGTGTCAATCTTTTCTCAGGATAAAATAGTATTCTTTACAGACATATTAACTTGGCTGAAAAGTCCAGGACAATATGAACAGGACAGCTTCCAGGTTTTTTTGATGATTTCTCCTATCAATTTACTGTTGGAGGGTTTTCTGTGATTTCTTGCACTTCTGAAATTTAATCAAATTTCTACTTGAAATAAAAGTTCAGAAGAGACTATATCACTAATGCTAAACACACATAATTGAGAAGCCGATATGAAGCATTGTTTTTTTGGGTGTGTTACAACTTTGGTGACCATGCAGCTCAGTCATTGCATGTTCAGTTTGTAACTCCACCTTGAAAGAGTGAAATGTGTGGTGTAGGATAAGAAGCTCTCTGTTAAGGCGCAATTGTTTTTCCCCAAAATTCTAATATCTAGATTCTATCTTGTTCATGTCTGTGTCGGGTGATGTTTCTTTTCATGTGCATGTGTTTAGTCAGATATAAAATACTCAAGTTCTCACCAGCCTGGGCTACAGTGGCCATTCTGATGATCTATTTCATACTCATTGCATTTTTCTAATAAAATGACATTATATTCATTTAAATTATGTGATTGAAATAGGGATACAAGAGCTTATTTGTATTTGAAGGTCTATAAGGCAGAGTATAAGCTCACACCAATCCTTGTTATTCTCTGCAAGAGAAAATCAGTTTCTATTTCACTCCTCAATAACACTGACTAAATCTTAGTTTGAAAATCAGTTAAATTAAGAAGACTAAATCCCAGTTTGAAAATCAGTTAAATTTAGATGAAATTACTCATTCAAAATCATTTGGATGAGGAAATTGTCAAATAATTGTAAGTTGTCGTCTTAGAGAACATGAAGGGAGCACATTCGTCATATTCTACCAACTGCAACATACCTACCTTCAATGCACTCTCTGTAAGGACCATAACGGGAGCAAATGTGGACCCATGTACAAATTTTTACTGCCTCAGGGTTTGTTTCGTCCTGTGACTACTAGGTTCGTTAGTCCTTCACATAAATCTCGAACAAAATGAATCCAAGAGTGGAATATAGACTCTTTACACGCAATTTATTTTCTAGAAAGTCTATACAGAGAAATGAAAGTTGCAAGTATAAGAATTATGCTTCAAAAATGAATTTTCTTGTGTAGTGAGCTATACCAAGGGTATGCTTTTGCAAAGTTTTATAACAGAAAATTTGTCAAGAGGAATTTATTAAGGAAATCTCTTGTTAGAAATGAAATCCAGTTGAGTTGAGATAAAGTCCATAGTTACAAAGAAGTATTGTTGTGGAAAGCAATTCCACTATGACATTCCTGTACATTTTAATACAATATAAAAGGAAATTGATGTGATTTCCAAGCTACTTGAATCCATTGAACACAGAGAGAATCAGTTGAGAACTGATGAATGAACATGGAAATCGATGTAATTCCTAAGCTACTTGAATCCATTTTGAACACAGAGAGAATCAATTGAGAACTGATGAATGAACATGAGCTGAAGCAAAAGGACACTATCATTAAGCTAGTCGACCCTGAAATTGAAGAAAATGATCATGTCAAACAAATCTACTAGCAGTGTACTAATAACGGTAAAATCGACTTGCAAGAAGAAAGTAACTTAAATACCACATTTGTTGGAAAATGAAATCAATCAAAAAATGTTCTAACCAGAGATGAAGTTGATTCAAATGAAAGAAGTTCAAATCAGGGTGAGGTGAACCCAATAAATGAGATGTCGATAATCCCAGGAAAAATCAACTAGCAACAATGAAGGAAATCGATTGAAAATAATTGGTTAATTCCATTGTTAAGATTTCAACTTGGATATCATTTGTTGCCCAGGTACATTCTCTTGGAGAAATCGACCTGCATGTTAGGATGTAAATAAGTTCCAATTAAACAGAACATTTTTATTTGAGGGGAATTGAAGTCCAAAAGAGCAGAGTTCTTGGCAGAGGAACAATATAACTGCAAACACCCATTCAATATCTATGACTGTAGATTGAAGTTCTGCAACCTTGGAAGCACTATTGAGTACTTAACCAGAGCTGTAGAATCATTGGTACTTTATTAGATTTGATATGCAATACAATGCTTGATTCGCCTTGATTCCCATTTATTCTGTTTAATTTTTGCATACTGATTCCTACTGATACCGTTCCAACTGCTTGAAACAATAACATTTTCAAAAGGTCTCTTTCACTCTCACTTCAATTAGAACAGTACCCCTTTCTCTACTACATTCATGCACATATGCTTACATTTCCAATTCTGCAGATTGGTTTTCATGAAATTAACCAATACTTGTTTTGCATCTAACGAATTCACATAACTAAACAAAGCACTGAAAATATCACCAAAACTGAGTGGCCTCTCTAGTATTACAAGAAGATTTATTCAAAAGAAACAAGAAGTTATTTTAAACTACCCTAGAACAAGTCCATGTGGATGCTTATTTATGACATGCCACAATGCTGTCCATCAAAATATTTTCCTAAAAACTGTCTCTATATTGGGTTTCAATGGTAGGAGTTTTAGAGTTTTCCCTGATGATGACTTGATTTTAAAATAACTTACTTACTTGGGACCATTCACCCTTAATTTCAGAGGTGGCCGTGGTAGAGGAGGCAGGCACTCATCTAACAGTCGAAAGCCCTTTACAAAGGGGAATGGTACCAGCATAGAGAAGAAACACAGACGGTTTGAAGAGGATGATGGATCTGCCAAAGATGAACGATCAAATAAGGTCCAAAAGCTGGAAAATGATGGTGAATTACAGGCATCTGAGACTTCCAAAGCTGCTGAGGATAATTGAGCACCTCAGATGATTCAGCAAACCATGCCATACGCTTTATTTTTTTTTATTGATTATAGCTTTATTTTCTTGAACAAATTTTGGGTTTCATATTGTATTTCTTGCCTTTTCTTTTTTCCCTACAAAAGGTGTAGGCATTAAAAATTTTGAAGTTAGAGATGTAGGATAGTTTTAATGTTTTGGATTTGAAGGCTGAATTTTTTAAGGTGTAATGTTATAGAACAGCTTTGCAATTACCTGAACTCGAGAAGCAGCGTTTCATGGCAATAAAAAATTGCCAAAATATAAATACTATATAATTATAAGTTGAGCTCATATATTTGCAAAATCTGTTAGATTCTTACAATTATTATTCTTTTAGTGATGAGATTAGTATGTTGTTAAGTCAGCAGAATGGTACTTGTCTCTTCATGTTATTATGTAGCAAAATGGTACCATGGAAGGAATATGACCCACGAACATATAGTGGTGGAATTTTACACAACCTAAACCATTCTTATTGAATTTTGTGGATATTGTCATGATTATGGCTTGGTAATTAAATAAAAAGGAATTAGGTTCAGTCCTTTACAATAAGTGATGAATATGCACATTAGTATGGTGACAAGGTCTTTAGTTATTGCTATTGTTAACCATAAATCCTTCCATCGATGGAAACATTTCTATGGATGAAAAGTGAAAATGCAGTGTGGTGTGTGCTGTGATATCCTTGAAGATGAATAAATGCATTCTACTGTGTAGCTTTTAACTTTTGATTCTCATTAATACCATAGTATTCACCGGTACACCTTTGCATTGTCTTCTGTGATATTCAACCTGAATCTTGAAAACCCCGCATCTGTTCATTCCTGATACTATGCAATAAAAATTGCTAGTGTTATAAATGAAATTTGAAAATTAGACATGGCTACTCTGTTTTAATAGTTGGTGAATGCTAACCATTAACTATTTGAACCCTTGGTCCTTTTGTTAGACCAAAAACGCATCAGGCATGGCCCTTATGGCGCATCAAAGAAGGATCTCAAGCTTCAGCACATTTTCATATTTTTTACTTGAACAAGCTTGACATTTTTGTAACAGAAATGATTCAAATGGCTAGCCTTTTCCATCATAAAATAAACTTGTTTGCTACTTTTTTTTCCATCGTTTATAACTGGTTAGTCCCTTCTATTGACTTGACTTTACATATATGGTTGTAAGGCCTCCTGGTTTTAGTCATCCATTAAAACAGGGGATATTTGTGCACTAAATGTTCACTCCATGCTTTATTTTTCTACTGAAAAAATATTTGAATCAACAATAACCTCACAATCATGTTCAAAAGGCCTCTCATTGTCATGCTTATTTGAACTAAGCACTAATCCAGCATTGTAGGCTTCCTATCATTTCCTTGATTTTAGTCTCTACTTCAAAGCAAGATCATTCTAAAGCTACATTTATAAAAAATGATCTATTATTATTTTTTTGAGTAAAGGTTCGCCTTTTCATTATGCCATCAATCATTCACAACTGATTTGACCTTGCATTATTGATTTCCCAATGGGAAAACAGACCAATAACACAAGTTTATGAAGGCAAAGTAACCCCAAAGCACAGAAGTTGGGATCTTTCTAATGATGGGCATTACTGCAAGGCAGCCAACCGCCATCAGAGATTGCAACAAATTACTCAATTGTTGTTCTTTCACCTCAACAGGAAGCAGGTCATCCACGTCCTTGTCAACATTAAAAATTGATTCATCAACTGGGCATCCATATTCCCAGTACTTGCGGCCAACTGAATTGTGGTCTCTTTCAATTCCTTAAGTGCCTGCATAAATGGTTGGGACATGACAAGACAATAAATAAAGGGAGAGGAAAATTAGATAAAATGAAACATCCAAACTCAAAAATAAGACCATTACCAAGGCAGGTGGAGGCTGATAAACCATTGGGGTCTGCATTTGCTCATAGGCTTCTTGCATGTTTCTGTATAATTGCCCTAAGGTTGAATTTTTCTGCATACTTTTCCAGATTGTTGTCACTAACTTGCTAAGCACCAACTGTAACAAAAGTACTTGTAAGTTACTCGTCTATAAAATGTCTGAATTGTGTCTTTTCCCTGAGAAGCTGCAATTGATAATTCCAATATATTAGTACCTGATGTTTGAGGGTAGCTAAGCCTTTCATGTGCATTGGAGATTCAGGAATAACACCATTTGAAGGAGGTATGCCAACAATACCACATAAAATAGTCTGTCACAATAAAAGGAAAATTTATGAATCCACTAGAGATTTTTTATGGAGGTGAAAACAAAGAATGAAGAGTTAGATCAAGATGTCTTCAGGAGAGCAAAAGCTCTTCCAGAATAGGGTAGCCAGTGATAGTTGAACCTAAACATGAACCCTGACAAAAATTACAACATAGTTCTAAATAATATATATTTACTGTGGTAATGGGCCTTGACACAATCTCTGCAATAATGGCCCTGCTTGATACAACATCATTTTTCAAGGGTTTTTTGTGAAGTTTCCTTTAAAATTTTCTATGCAGACTTCTTCCCTTTCTTCTTAGTGATTTCAGTGTAAGTGCTCGGTATACACTCTTTTAAGTGAATCTGTTCCAGCAATGTTCTTTCTGCAGTAACATTCCACCAAGAAAGTTAGCCACTTTATCAGTGGCATTCACACTGGTCACAAATGGCTGAAACATTTTTTTCAACCATTGGAACAGTGGCACTACGAACTTTAGGATCAATTCTATCATCAACTGCTCCAAATTGATCTTGCACATCCTGAATACGTATCGTATAAACAGTGATATACACAACCAATCATTTAAAATGCATACAGTCATTTCCTAGAATAGAGAATCCTTGTTCTGTTAGAGAATCCTAGTCCAAATCTTACAAGAACTAATCAAACTTCTAATTTGAGGACCAATATGATCTGCAATAGTAAAACTTATAATGTACTGCACATCTTCATTGTGCGCCAAAAGCTTTACTAATTCTTTAGCAACAGTGCAATTTGTCTTCTTACCCTCCACAAGTCTTAACAATCAATTCTTCAATTATATGTTTAGCACCCTTCACTTGAAGATAGGATAATTCTTCCCATCAAGCTTAACGTTGGGTAGAGGGATGCTTTAAGATGAAGCTATCCTCCCCCTTGCTCAACAATTCTCTACAGATCTCAGAACAGAACCAAAGGTAATCTCAGGAACAGCGTACTATACTACTATGACAAAAAACCACAATTCTGAAAGAAACATCAGTTTGGTTAGGATCTTCAAACAGCTACCAAGGAATCAAGCAAATGCTGCTCTGGAATTCCAAGACTTCAAGTATCCAGATGCATTGCATTGCTCTATGGCACATCAATGCAATTAATTAAGCATAGAAATAACATCTCTATGTAGCGGCACTTAAAATATTACAAAAGGTGATCATTCACTGAGGTACATTCCAAAAAATATATAATTATTGTTGCCACATCATCCAGATTTAGAATAATAATCTATTGGAATGGACACATTGATAAAAATTCCATTGTTGAGTTTGGGTTTGAGTTATTTCTTCCTCTAACTGCTCTCCAAAGCTAACTATTCAAACCAAGTCACCCTTCAATGACATACAACTCACAAGGTTCTCAAAGGCAGAAAAATCAAAAGCGTATAACAGTTAATATGTCCTTTACTGCTCCATTTTCAGGTGAAAGATTCTCAGTAATATAAACAGATCTTCCAATAGTCAACATGTAACAACAACCAAGAAAATATAGGAATCCACCAATAAACTATAATGCAAGGTCTTTTTTCTCTTTTCGAAAGGTTTCCATGAAAAACTTGTTCAAATTCATTTGTAGAGTAAGCACATAAAACGTTAATGTAATTAACCTTGAGCATGGAACATAATTCTTCTTAATCTCCATGATATTCAAGAATCAAACTCCAATGGCAGCATTGGCTTCAACACGTCTTCCTTTTATCCCTTCAAAGTTGCCATGGGTCATGATGGCTTGATCAATGATCGCATGCTCTTAAGACCAACAGTCTATACATAATTAGACTACAGTCTATACAACAGTCTATACAGACACTGTGTTCAATCCAGATTTTGATTACAAACACCATTGAGGCCATACGGTATCTCCAATTTTTCACATCATTGAGGTCATCAGTATCTCCAGTTTCAAACAGCATTCAGGCCACATTTGCTTCAAAGTGCTTACAAGTATTGTCAAACGGCAGTACATTCTAAATTTACTCATATTACACTTGAGAACTAGAACACATACCGCTTGAGAAGAGAGCTGCTGCCGCTTCAAGTACCTCAAGTGTAATATGAGTAAAGTTAGGCCTAAGCACCTTTATTATTGAGATTGAGTGCTTTCAAATACCAGGAGACAGGTGTGTGTGTTGACTTCAAGTTTGGCCTGGGATAATTATTACACACTTTAAGCAGATTCTGTGAGGTTTCAAGGCACAGTGGGAACAAATCTTCAACTAAGGAGGTTGAGAACTGTCTAGTGACCTAGAACAACTAAGTGGGTTATGCGAAGATATGTATTAAGGGTGGTTGTGTTGAAGGTAGTAGGGAGGTTTAGAACGCAAGACAGGGGCGAGTATAGTCACTGTGAGAAAGAACTTGTGGAAAATCTGGGAAAATCAAGATTGTTTGTTATGTCAAAGGTCAAAGGAATAGAGCAATTGACTAGTGGGTCATAACGTAAGGTTCCACAGTTAAGGCTGCTAGAAAAAGGGACCGGAAGAGCCAAAAATGGGAAGGTGAATGAATGAGATGGACTACGTTGAATGATGGAAATATGAGAGTAGCCAAAAGGTATGCATTAAGTGGTACTCCTTCTCTTTCTGTGGCTGGGAATGTCAAATAAAATCCTAATTTAGGAGAATGGTTAGAAGAGAATTGGCATGGACCCAGACAATGCATTCTGTAAAAAACAATGACTCTGTGGATCATTTATTTGTATACTCTTCATATGCAAGGGAGCTTTGGACTCTGGAGTGAAGTAATGAAGCTACCAAATGGAACAAATGATTGCAGAGGAGAATCCCTTTTGACCTGTTTTGTAAACTGATACAAGGTTAAGACAGTATAGCTGCCCATAGGGCATTGCCATTTGTTCTATTGTGGGGGCTTTTGCTTGCTAGAAAAAACATGATATTCCAAGATATAGATAATCCTTCAACTCAGGTATGCCATCAAATTAGATATGCCTATGGAGGGTCATGAAAACCTGAAAAAGTCAAACGTCCAAGAATTCTTAAGGTTCCACAGATCAACAAAAATAAGGCTGGTTTTTTTTTACAGTGCCTATCAAGGAACTCCAAGGAAATGTGAAACTAGTAGCATTTTGTATTTAATAGAAAAACGTTATGTTTCTTTCAAGTATGCAACAGACCAGAGGACTAATAATAGAGCTGAGTTTTAGACTTTATGGTTACTTCTGAGATGTGAAACTTAAAAAGGAATTGATGGTCTCTAAGATATGGGGGATTCAAAACTGATTATAGATTGGGCAAATGGAAGAAGCCATATTGAAAATATGGTGCTTATTCTAACCATAAACAGGATTTCAGAGGTAAGAATGAAGTTTGCAGAAATTATCTATTTTCATGCCTATGGAGAATTCAATGAACATATTGTCTAAGTAAGAATTGTCAATGCAGAAAGGGCCACTGCCAGAAAAGGAATTTAAGGGTAAAGTTACCCATCCAGAATCTGTTTAATCTTTATATCGAACTTCAGAAAAGAAAACAAATAGTTTTGATGCCACTATCCAGTCGTAATCTGGATGTTCAAGTTTTAACAAGTTTGTGAAAAGGCCTGGTGGTTTAGGTAAAGCTCTGAAAGTCTCATGGGAGGTTAGCTAGAAGTGCTCGTAACATATATACCATATGGGGCTAAAGAGCTTGGTGATTATGATACTGATGCTATGTGTATAGATGCAGATGATAAGGATTTTCGAGAGGGACAATCATTCATAGTTGTCATAAGAATAGAAGAAAGAGAAGGAGTACCTTCCTAAAGCATGGAAGGAAGACAAAATTTGATGTTGGAGGCATCAGAAGAGGCCAGGTAACCTTTTATTTTTAAAATTGGTGAATTTTATGTGAATGCATGCTTTGCATGTGAGGAGAATGGACAACTGGTCCAAAAGGAGAACGAGAGCACTAAATTGATCCAAGAAATCCAAATTGAGGTAGTAGATGCTAGACAATCCTCAAGGAAGGATGAGTTTCCAAAAGGAAAAAACAATGCATAATGAAGCCAAGATAACCTTGCAAGCAATTTTCAGAAGTGACCATGGATCCTAGCAGCCATGTGAAAGATGGATAACAAAACCAAGTTTATGTTAAGACAAGGAAGGAGGCAAAATTATCCCTCAAATGTCATTAAGGAGGAGGCCTTGAACAATCAAAGAATGCATCTATAAGAGAGAAATTGTAGAAGAGGGGATGAACAACATCATGATGCAATGTTCTTTAGAGATCGGTTGATCAATCCAAGGTTTAAGGATTAGCTTGAGTAACATTGTTCAAAGAATGCAATCAATAAGACAAAGGTGTCGAGCTTATTGCTGCAACTGGAGAGCTTGGTTCAACAACAAGAATTATGAATGTTGGCACCCAAGGTATAGTACAATTAACCACAAAGAGAGACTCATTTGTCATGTGAAGTCCTTGAGATGAAGACTACAATTGTGGAGGAGATTGTATTCTAGTATGATGGCAAAGGATAACCAAATGAAGAGGAGAAGGGAGAAGGATTATCTCTCATCGGGCAATGATGGTGGAGGTAGCCAAGTTTTTTGAACACATAAGAGTTGTTGTTGGATGATGAAATGACAACTAAGGTAGTACATTCTAAATTTACTCATATTACACTTGAGAACTAGAACACATACCGCTTGAGAAGAGAGTTGCTGCCGCTTCAAGTACCTCTTATGAAAACTTTTCAAAAGGTCTATACAAAACTTGAACTACAGTATATACAGACACTGTGTTCAATCCAGATTTTGATTACAAACACCATTGAGGCCATACGGTATCTCCAATTTTTCACATCATTGAGGTCATCAGTATCTCCAGTTTCAAACAGCATTCAGGCCACATTTGCTTCAAAGTGCTTACAAGTATTGTCAAATGGCAGTACATTCTAAATTTACTCATATTACACTTGAGAACTAGGACACATACCGCTTGAGAAGAGAGCTGCTGCCGCTTCAAGTACCTCAAGCTCAAACTAGTCTGTTGTTCTTTCTTGCATCAAAAGAACTGAGTACAATAAGAAACAAGTTCCATGAGTATAAAATCAACAAATACAAATGAATATTACATTTTTTATCATCACCCAACGAACAAGAACCAAACAAAACTCAAGTCTAAGGGAAGGTTTATCAACTTGATGTCGAAAGAAGTACCATGAACAGGTATACCCCATCTTCCGGAAAGCAATTGCAATCCCTGAGAAAAGAAATCATCTTATTGTCTACCACAGTACAGACTATCGACATCTGAGACAAAAATTCATTCCCAAGTAGTCCAAAGCACCTCATAGCAGTTTCTCTATTACAAATCAGACAATATTAATACAACAGATTTCTTGCCTCGAAAACTTTTCAGCAATAATAACTGTCAGCAATATACCAAAAGTGAGGAGAGAAAGAGATTGAGAACGGAATACAGGATTGGAGCATATTAAAGAAGTACCAACCAAGTGTAAAGCTAGGAAGAACTGAGATATTGAGACCTCAGAGGTTAAGGAACTAGTAGGTAACTGGTTTGTATTTTTTTTTAAATGTATACAAGATCTGATCAGCAAGATCTGATACGCTTAGGCCTAAATCAAGATCTGATCAGCAATAATAATGTCGTAGAAATATTGGCAAAAGTTCAACTGCCAATATACATGAAATAAATGCCATATATATATGATTTGCATCGACTAAACGTTGTGGAGTAACATGATCTTGGTTGGAAAAAGGAGCATGTAGTGAAAAAGAAAGGTTGGAATATAAATTAGACCATTCAGTAAAGCAAATAAAATGATGTTTGGAACAGCAAGGGGCTATTAACAGCCATTCGCACTTTTTGCTTGGGAAGGGAAATCAAGAATTCTTCTATTTTTTCCCAGATCCACTTATTGGAAGATCCAGGCTCCATGTTTCCATAAGTCCAGATGCTGTATGTTTCCCATATACTTAAGGGCCCTACAACCCTATCTTTTGCCAATAAAAATAACTACTGCGCCACATTTTAGACAACACAAATCTAATATTTTTTAGCAGTCTGCATTTCTAGGTTTGTGAGAACAATTTGGAGCCACGGTTATATTTGCTTCCAAACCAACGGAAGCATTCAACGTTCACTGGAAAAGTGATTATCACCCCTGTTCCAACTGCAGAGGCATGAATCCACCTAATTTGGCCTTCCAGAACAACTGATAATCTGTAAAAACAAGACATATGAAGCCAACTTACCCTGGTTCAAAAGCCGGCTACAGATGGGCAGGACCTGCATAAAGGGGCCTAATTTCTCGCGCTCAGCCAACAATTCGGTCAAGTACCGACTGTTGTTGTTGCTGCTGCAGTGGCATGAGCCGTTCAAATCCAAGAAACAATGGATACCGAAACCAGAGAAGAATAAGCGGACTGAAATCTGAAAATGCAAGAATATCCCACCGAAATTGCTGCTGCTAGATTTGTGAACTAGGATGAAAAAACCTATTTCAAAACCATTTTTATACAGGGACCCAGGGAGCCATATACACCAAAACAACGGGCTGAATCCGTCAAAACAGGGAGCCGCCCTCGCTCCGCCCTCCATTTCAAAATAAATCTAACATCCCATGACCAAATCGACCCTCACAAACCACTCCCGGGACCAAATCGACCCTCACAAACCACTCCCAAACCAGAAAACCCAAACTGTAAATCAAAATGGGGGCGATTTTGATCAAATACGATTCCGCAAATATCAAAATGGGGCTATTTTGATCAAATACGATTCGGTTAGTTTATCTGCCCTGGGCTAAAATAAAAAAATAAATTAATTTTTAAATAAAATATGGGCTAATTATATAAAAAAAAAAATTATTATTTTAATTAAAAATTTGCCCCATTAAAATATAAAAAGCCTTAAATTTCGCCTTTGGGCGATTATTCACCCCTAAAATTAACCTTGATGTCGAATATAAAAGTTATGCCTCCCACAAGTTGGCATATCATTGATAGTCGTGGTATAAGAGGATGCCATGAAACCCCTATTACTAATGCATATGGCGCTAGCCACATGTGGAATTTAAAGACTCTATAAGTTGATACCCATTACTCTATTTTGGCATTGAGGGAGTCAAACCTAACCCCTCAATGGCTATCAACCTATGTTAAATAGCAATCTGCTCAAAGGAGCATGGGCCCCATCCTATGCTATTGTATTTTGTCCCATAGTTGAGTATAGCTATTGGGAGTGGGAAGTTAGAGAGAAAAACAAAAGGGGTTAAGATTCTAGGTTCATCTGCATGTTATATTGTTGGGATGTTTTAATACCACGGTTACACACAAGACCTTGTGTTGGTGAACTTGATAAATGTGCTAACCACTATAGCATAGAGTGTAATTATGGGCAAACTCTAAGTGAAGAGATATATTCTAGTTTCAAGTAGGCATAGGTTTTTTAAGCCCTATGACCAGAGCAAGGAAATACACATGTTCCAAGGAAGACAAAAACTAAAAACTAAAAAAATTGCATACCCTTTAGAGTCGCATTAATGACCCTGTAGGTTTTAAACAAATAGTTTTTCTACCAAGACCAAGTCTCCAAACATACCACAATAAATTTAGCACTAAAAATTTTACAAACACCATTCCCACATTGCAAAGAGGATAATTTCAACTCCAAATGGAAACCCTAAATCATATAGTATATCAGTGTACCTTACATGTTGCCAAGGGTAACAATCAATTCAAGTTGTCTTCAATTCCAACCAACAAAAAGCTAGCTCGATAGCAACACAAAAAACACCAAAACCGTCCAAGGTTCCATCAACTAATTTTTATCTTAGCTCAACAAAAGGAAGAGTGTCAACATAGAAGTGACTATAATCTAGCGTAAATCCATGTTAACCTTGAACTTATTAAACGTCGAAAGGGATAAAATATTTTTAGTTGTAATTGTTTTGATCATTTGAGATGGATCTAAACTAATAGTAGTCTCACTCAACTCAATCAAACTCAAAGCTTATGTAGATATGGATATGTGAAATTTGATGTTGATTAATATCCAGAAACATGTATTTGCATTGTAGTAGTATTTTTACGTAAATATCAAAGATGTAGTATTCTTATTTATGGATAAAATTGATACCTTTGTTTTCATCTCTATATTAGTAAATTTTACATTAAATGTACATATCAAAATTCTCTTTCATGTATATAAACAGATATTTTTATTTTTGTTTGTATCTGTATTTAGCTAACATACAATATTACTACTATTATTTGTTATTTCTTAAAGCCAACATGTAAGTGTTACCCATGTGATAGCATCTCGATTTTATTGGGTTGTCAATTTAGCACCTTTAATGCAACAAGGCTTTACCTCCAACCAAAGTGGAAACAACCCTCACCCCACCTTAACACTAACTACCAAAATATAGCCTAAAGTATCAACCATTAACATCATCCCTACCTATTAAACTTGAGAAAAACAATTTTATCCAACAAAACAACATTAACAAAAACAAAGGTTGAGGTCGTGAAAGAGGGTCTTTACCATGGGCACAAATCATGATTCAAAACCCAATCAAAAGAGCATATAAATGATGTATGTCCCATCAGCCCTATCATAAGCTAAAAACAAAGGTTGAGATCACAAAAGAGGGTCTTTATCATGGTCATAAAACCATTATCCAAAACCAAACCAAGAAAGCATAAAAATGATGAATGTGCAATCAACCTTACCATATTCCTTAGAAAAGTCATTTTTCTACAAGAGAACTTGGTGTCTCAACCTAGCCCACTCGACACTCCCAAGTCACTAACACTGTATCAAGAATGGACATGCATTGAATAAATTCAATTTGCATGGCAAGCAATCCCTGCACAATTCACTAAATCATTAATAATAGGATGTTGGCAAGAACCTTGTTAGGCACATTAGACAATGTAATTGAACTCTATCTACTAAACTCTTAGGAATAAATTTAATCATTCCCTAATTTTGAAATTCATTTATTCCACCTGTACAAAACAACTCCCATGACATGCATTTCATGCATAACATATAATGGAAAACAAGTTTTCACATCTTTTTGAAGAATTGACAAGGCCACCCATACCTGTAGATCTTCCACCCTTCTTTGATTTAATGCTTAAAAATCTTCAATGATATAGCAAAATTTTTATGTAGTGTTCTTGGATGATTACCATCATATGTCTTCCCCATATGCAATAAGAATCCTTTATCCAATAAATTTATTGGATTGGGCTACAATTATATGTACTTGCCTACACCACCAATTTTATTTGACAAAGGGTTCTTAGCAAAAATATTTTGGGAGTATAGACCAAAACACAACCAACTTTATTTAACACAAGGTTCTTAGAAAATATGTTTTTGAAGTGTTCAAGGGCTCATCACTCTTTATACCACCACAAATAAGCATAGAGCTTGGGTCCACAAGCACAATCATGTTTATCCATGCACCCTAGTATGTGTTCCTCCTTAAATATATCTTCTTGTAATGTAACATTATGAAAGGCCTCTTCAATGATTGTGGAACTTTCATCAAATTTGTTGCTTAATAAACTCCCCTTAATTCTAGATGTTGTTGCAATCTTGTTGCATTGTCAAGGAAATTTGATAGTTTGGCTAACAATAGCATCCCACTGAAAGATTCAACCAAATTCACTAGATAATCTAGGTTCCAAATTCTACACCTTGGCAATCAAACCATAAAACAATGTAAAATTTCAAACAAGAAATGTAAACTGAAAACAAGAACTCTGGCCAAAAAAACCCCAAAAAAAACATGAAAAACAACTTAAAAACGAAAAATGTTGATACTGGAATACTAGAATGCCGAAAAACTTTAAATCCTTTATACCGAAAACTTTAAAATCAACAATGAAATTGATACATTATGGGATCAGCTTACTAGTCTAGAATTGACACAGACCCTGAAGGAAAAAATAAAATAAAATAATAAATAATAAATAAATATATAAATCAATAAAAATGAAAAATATAAAAGAAAAATATAAAAGAAAACAAAAATTTAAACATTGAAAAAAAATACAAAAAGCTTAAAAAATAATAATGAGCAAATAAAATTATATATTAAAACACAAAAGAAAACAATAACAACATGACAAAAAAAAACATTAAGAAAAATACAAAAATAAAAACACAAAAAAAAAAATTATATATATATATATATATATATATATATATATATATATAAACATGGCCAAAAAATACATATATAAAAAAGGACAAAAATAAATCAAACATAAAAAATTATCCCAAAACAAAACAAAATTAACTTAAAAAAAAAAAAAAATCAAAAATTTAAATATATATATATATATATTGAAACAATAATAATAATAACCCAAAAAATACAGAAAAATAGAAACAATTTTAAATTTTATTTATATATATATATATATATATATATATATATATATATATATATATATAAAAGAAAGAAACATAATTAAAAAAAAATATTAAAAACATTAAAAAAAACATAATTAAAAACAAAACCAAAAAATTAAAAATTTGAGGGCCTAGGCTTGGCAGTCTGATTCTCGGAATCAAGAATCATCCTGCCAATCCCGTGGTCACTGAATTGGGTGGCTTTGACAATTGCGCTCAGTTGCCAAGGCCGCCCAGCCTAGCATCCAATGGCCCTAGGCTAGCTAGCTGAATCCGAGAATCGGCTAGCCAACCAAGGGAAGTTGGGGTGGGAGGTCTTGGCAGCCAAGCGTCCCTGGGCTGGCTGGCCGATTCCAAGAATCAACCAGCTAGCTCAGGGTCATTCGGTTAGGCGGTCTTGGCAGTCGCTCAGCTACAAAGGCCACCTAATCTAGCATCCCTCACCTTGGCAGGTCGATTCCGAGAATTGGCCTCAGCTTGAGGTTGATTCCGAGAATCGGTCTGCAAGCCTAAGGCCTCGAATTTTCAATTGTTTAATTTTTATAATGTTTAAAAGAGGTTTTTATTAATTTATTTTTTAATTATGTTTTTTTTATAATGTTTTAAAAAAAAAATTAATTATGTGTTTTTTAATTGATTTTTTTTTATATGTTTTTTTTTATTTTTATTATAATGGTTTTTTTGTTATGTTTTTTATTTAATTTTAATGTTTTTAATTTTTTTTTAATTATTATTTTTAAAATTATTTCTATGTATTTTGTCTTTTTGGGTTAATCTTCCATTGTGTGTGTTGTTTTTGTTTTTTTGTGTTTTTTATATCTATTTTTTTATATATTTTTAATGTTATTATTTTTTATTTTGCAAAAAAAATAAAAATTTCATTATAAACAAAACATTGAAAAAAAAAAAAAAACGCATGTTTGTAAAACCCTTAAAAACTAGCAAAAAACAAGAAGAAGAGAAATAAGACAACTTAAAAATTTGTTAAATAATCAACATTAAAAAAAATTGTGCATACTTAAGACATAAGAAAATTTAAAGTGTCTAAAATGTCTTAAAAAACAAAAATGTTGAATGCTTTTTGAAATTTGCATGAAAATCACCAACATTTAAAAAAAAATATCCACACTTAATACATTAGAAAATTTAAAGTGTCAAAAATAAGCCCTCTAAAAAAAGAGATTGATGTTGCATCAACACTTTTCAAAATCAACATGAAAATCACTAACATTTAAAAAAAATGTTCATACTTGATACTTTAAATGTCAAAAACATGCTCCCAAAAAAAAGGTGCATTCTAAATCAACGCTTTTCAAAATCGGATGATTTTTTGCTACCTCAAAAAAACAGGTAGTCGATACGGTTCTCGTTTCAAAATTTACATTGTTTGTAATTCTCAAACTCGAGATGGGAAATATTCAATTTGAATGGGATCCTAAAGGGAAGGGGCACAACGTTGGAAGCTTGATAATGGAAGTAATAGGTAAATGTTAGATCTAAGACTTTTGTGATCCATAATGTAGATATAAGTCTTTTAGATTAATCACATTGTTAGGATTGGGTCAATGTTTCAAACCAACTAATGTGGTTCATCCAAGTCAGGACAAGGTGAGAAATCAATCAATCTAAAGGAATAATGGCATGAATGCATCATTGTCCAGGGTTATCTGTTGAAAATTAGTCGTTGGTGAATTAGTTAATAAGGAAAATAAAATATTATTTAATAATTAGTGGTACGTAGAGATCTAATAAAATATTGTATATTTAAATTAAAAGTAGTTGTTATGGAAAATAAAATGTATTATTTCAATATTATCAATTTATATAATATAATTATTTATCAATAATATTAATTTATATAATATTATTAGTTATGGGTTGGCTTATTCTCATTTAGTTGAAAACTAGCTGTCGAGAAAAATTCAATTCAAAATATTTTATTTATTAAAATTACCAATAATTTGTTATTATTATTTATTCAAAAGATAATTTATTAATATATTCAACTTATATTTATATAATTATAATTTGTGAGAGGTTAGCCTATTTCCTTTAAATAGAAATAAAGTAATGTTGGATTATATAAACTAGAGTTTTTAGGTTAATAATTAAAGAAGTTTACATCAAGATATATTATTAGGGGTATACATATTTTAGTAGTATTAATAAACTTCATAATATAAAAAAATAAAAGGGAGAGGAGGATCCAAAATTTTTTAGGAATTCAGAAAGATAAAAATAATCTAAATTCTAAAGGGTTCCAAAAAAGCGAGATTGCTAAGGGTGGGGATTGCTAAAGGAATAAGCATAATTTAAAGAGAGGAATTTAAAACTAATAATTACTATTATAAGCACATGAAATTGGAGAATATTAATAAGGATAATAGGGGATAGATGATGAAACCAGATGAAACTAGAAGCAGATTAGAAAGGAGAAAGAATCAAAAAGAGAGAGCCAGAATCTAGCTCTTACTCAATTTCTGACCATTGTCCCTATTCAAATTTTTGGCATGCCTCTCAATCTCAATCGCTTCCCTAAGTTTCATGTGGTGGAAATGATCAACCCTAGCAATGACCTTGGAATCTTCAATGCAAACATGGTGTTTAGATTTCTCTTCGTGCTTGACTAGGGTTGATGCACAGAATCGATTGTGTCTAATATCTGCAACATGTTCATTGATTCTCAGTTTAATAGACCTACATGTTTCTCCAATATAGGGAATACCACAGGAGAAGGGAACAGGGTAGACCCCTTTTGTGTCCTTAGGGTCAATAGGGTCTGTTACTGACCTAAGAGAATTTGTAATGGTGTTGAGAGGCTTGAACGAAAAGGAGACATTAATATCCCTAAGGATATGGGAAATCATATCCGAGGTTCCTTGGATATACGGTAGATGAACCTTGGAGATAGGATCGGTACGAGTAGGTTTAATTCTTGGCGCTTTGCAAGCCTTGTGAAAGTCCTTGAGGCTTTGAGATCTGCTATACCCATTATTTTTAAAAACCTCGAGAAGATGAGATTTCTCCAGGTTGAGGTGGCTATCATTAGAGATTCTAGAGCACGGGTAGCAAGATTGTTGAGAACCCCGAATTTCTGAGCCAGGAAATGATGAGAACTGGCATGGAGATATTGTTCCATGTGAGTCTTCTTTCGAAAAACTTGGTGATAGATGGAACCATCATCCATCCTCAAAAGGAGAATGTCAAGAAAGGGAAGACATCCATTCACTTCAATTTCCATCGTGAACTTGATGGAGTCTGATTGAGAATTTAGGTGAGTAAGAAACATATTCAGCTTCTCACGACCATGAGGCCAGATGACACAAGTATCATCAACAAACATCTTCGATCTTTTTAGGGCAAAATTGAGTTGTGGCTAAGGCCTTGGTCTCAAAATCTTCCATGAAAAAGTTAGCGACGATAGGGGAAAGAGGGGAACCCATCACGACACCACAAGTTTTCTCATATAACTCACCTTGGAAACTGAAGGAAGTCGAGGTGAGGCAGAGGCCAACTAATTTGGTTGTGTCTTTGTCAGTGATGTGATTTATGATATCAATGGCCTCTTGGATGGGGATTTTTTAATATTATGAAGTTTATTAATACTACTAAAATATGTATACCCCTAATAATATATCTTGATGTAAACTTCTTTAATTATTAACCTAAAAACTATGGTTTATATAATCCAACATTACTTTATTTCTATTTAAGTAAATAAGCTAGCCTCTCACGAATTATAATTATATAAATTTAAGTTGAATATATTAATAAATTATCTTTTGAATAAATAATAATAACAAATTATTGGTAATTTTAATAAATAAAATATTTTGAATTGAATTTTTCCCAACAGCTAGTTTTCAACTAAATGAGAATAAGTCAACCCATAACTAATAATATTATATAAATTAATATTATTGATAAATAATTATATTATATAAATTGATAATACTGAAATAATATATTTTATTTTCCATAACAGTTATTTTTAATTTAAATATATAATATTTTATTAGATATCTACATACCACTAATTATTAAATAATATTTTATTTTCCTTATTAACTAATTCACCAACGGCTAATTCTCAACGGATAACCTTGGACAATGATACATTCATGCTATTTATTCCATTTAGATTGATTGATTTCTCACCTTGTCGTGAGGATGAACCACATTAGTTGGTTCAAAACATCGACCAAATCCTAACAATGTGATTAATCCGAAAGACTTATATCTACAATAGGTAAATGATCAACATGTAAATTAAATTGGAAAAAGAATGCCCCCTCCTTGGGAGCATAAATCCTTACAAGTATAGCTGCTTGAATTATGTCAATTGCACTCCTTTGATTTTTCACATCAAAGATTTGAAATATGGCTTTCCATAGGGTCAATGTATTGTTCTCTTCTCATGCAAAACAACAAAAGTCGCTCTACCTTACATGTCCATTTTCCATTCAACAGTGTTAATCTATGTTTACATTCGTAGTATTGGATAAAAACTTCCACACAACTCTAATATTTGATTATGTGGAAGTCCTCCAAAAAGGTCATTTATACTTTATAATTAACTTTAATTATTAAAGTGAAGATCCTTTTGTTAGCGAATTGATTAATGTATAATAAAATGTAAATTATTTACATTAATGCTTTAAATGTAATATCCACTGTGAACTGGAATTTAATCTCAATTATTAATATCATTAAGGGATAGAGTTATGGAAACTTGGTCATCAACTCAAAGTTATAAGAAAAAAGGCAAGTGAAAGAAAAAGTGAAGTGTGATACATAGAAAGCGTTAGAAAAAACAAATAAGAAAGTGATAAAGGATTTTCACTTGTAAATCCAAAGGAAAAAAGAGGAAACAACGCACACAACAAAATTAAATTAACCCACCTCTCAAAAATTGAAGAGGTTGTACATAGCAGGTACAGAAGTGATTTTAAGAATCCATATAACCTAACAAAAAATAAGGGTGGCCATACAAATTTCTACGACATATTTCAACAAGATCAGGAGGACTTTACAAGTTTTGACAAGGCCATAATGACTATATGGCACACTATAACAAGAAGGTTTTATTGTAATTTTTTCTTGTTTTCTCAATGGGGTATTTTCTCAATTTTGGAGCCCTTGCAAGCTTGGTGAAATTTTAATGAAAATTTGATATTTGAAAAAAAAAATGTGTATTTTGGAGATTGATTTCTTCTAGCTTCCACTAATTTTTTTTCTAATTTCCAATTAAATTTTGAATAAGTGTATTTTATTCTAGCGCTGAAAAAAACGATCTAAGTTAGTTTTTTAATAAAAAGAATCATAAAGAAATAATTTAACTAAATTGTTTGAATAAAGATTTTAACAATGCCACAAAGAAAAATCAAAACTTCATCCAAGAGATTTAGTGAACCAACCCCATAAGAAAACACAATAAAAGGGGAGAATTGTATCAAAATTCAATGAACTTACCATCAAGTATATAAATAACCCCCATAACGCCCATCATGTGGATCCATAACCTCTTGTAATCCCCAACATTTCCCAAGAATAAATGGAGATATTTGATCCCATCACATTCCAAGAACAAATGGGTATATTCACCTTCAACCACATTCCAATAACAAATGGAGATATTTGATTCCTCACATTAAGAACAAATGGAGATATTCATCTTGACACAAAATTGGTCCTCTCCAATGGCTCAATGGCATTTTGAATCAAAAACTCCTATACACTACCTTGGTTGGCATTGTATGAGCAATCACATATGGGGATATTAGCACTCTTCCTCACATTACTAGATACCTTCTTCCAAAATTGGATCTTCCACCGATCCAAATCACCAATAAAAATACATTTAAGAATTTACAAGTGATTGATGAGTTCAAAACTTTTTAGTGCCTTTATCAAATGAGAGATTTGTCACCCTACCATTAGTGTTAATCCCTTCTTCCCAAATTGGATCTTCCACCGATCCAAACCACCAATGAAAATAAATTTGAAAATCTATCTTGAGTGTATATGAGTTCAAAGTCTCTTAGTGCTTTTATCGGATAGAATATTTGTGTCACCCTACCGTTAGTGTCAACAACACAACATCAACATCAACATTGACTAGGTTATTCTTTCACATTGTTTTACAAGGGAAATTTTTTACACAATCCACGTGCAAAACAAGCATTCAAAAGACTTGGATATCTTGAGCTTTGCCACGAAATCTATCATCATCCATCAGCTTGATCAAAAAATATTAAGCACCATGCACTAAGTCGATTGGCTTATTTCCTTTTCATCTTGTCTGTTGGATGAGAATAAAGTGATATTCAATCAACACAATGAAAAAGCACTAAGTCAAGCGTTGGCTTAATGCATATTGCTTAATATTTTCCTTAGCGTGATATACTAAGGAAGACAACTAGTGTATTGCACCAAAGAACACCAACAAACTGGGAGAACTCAAGTCAAATTGAAACCTTCCCAAAGCACTTTGTAATTTGCTTCACACAAGAATTGCCCTGGTCCACCACGTTTAAAAACCTCATCCAAAGATAAATCAAACTTGATCCAATTTGGTGAAATCTAAATCATAATTTTAAGATTGTGCATACACAATGGAACCAACACTACCCCATGTAGGTGTTTAAATTTTAATTAGGTTTAGTCTTCATAATTGTTTTACTTTATCAATATGTATTTCATGTTAAAAAAAAAAAGGAAAATTAGTTATTATTGTTTTTATTATTATCAATCATGTTATTCATGCTTTAGTTTGGTCAAAATAAAATAAAGGGCATGTTCTTCGTGACCTTTGTAAAAGAAATAAAATTGATTTTTTTGTAAATGTCATTTATTCCTCCAATCTGCCGAGTCAGCCCTCCCAGAAAATAAGTCAGCCTTCCCAAAGGATGTGACCCTTCGCATGAAGAAATAACTATATATTGGTAGCTATACTCCACCATTTGGAAACCAATTTGGTGGGTCTTCAGTGGCAGAATAATTAGGATCCTGAGGCACATATGTGAGTTGTCTGTAGCATGGAATCTGAATCACATAAAAGGCGATTTTTCTATGATGTATCTATCATTGTGATGTGAGTTTATGTGATGGATCTCTCTCTATAAATGTAAGCTAGATAAAGGACTATATTCCTGTGAGATGTGAGCTAGATGAAGGATTGTATCTCTGACTATATTCTTGTGAAATGTGAGCTAGTTGAAAGACTATATCTCTGTGAACAAATTGGGCTTCCTGTGGCAATATTTCTATGACAGTGCAGGCTTTCTTGTGACACTTTTATGTGATTATGTGCATTAATTACGGGACCAGAATTTTCTGATGTGCAAGTTATTTAAGGACCATTCCTCTATGGTATGCAAGCTACTTGAGGCATCTATATTTGCGACCTATGGAAAAACTTCATGTTGAGTTTTGGTGGAGGGTTGACTTGGTAATGGATCTTCTATATGTGACTTGGATTTCTCCTGTTGACAAAGAATCTATAAGGAAAGGATTGATGGGTTTTCCCCTTGTGGGTTTTGACCTAGCCTTTGGCCTAATTTCGTGTGTATCTACTCCCTTTGTGCATTATATTTGTATAATTGCTCGATGACCTAATTAATGAAGTAATGGCTAAATGAAAGAACATATAAATAAATAATCACAAGTAATTATCATGTAATAAGATCTATTCTCTTTGAATTTCAACATTATATCAAAGTTAGGTTGAAGGAAGTTGAAGAGAAATTTTAATCTAGCTATACGAATTAATAAAAGGTTGTCTATGGAAATTTTTGGCAATATAAATCAAATAAGTGGGACGAAGATAGTACCTATGCAAGAACCAAATTATCTAGTTTGATTCTTTAAGAGAAATTTGAATTTTGTACCAATGTAAGGAGATCCAAGCCTATGATAAACAATTGTAATAAGGACTATATATTTCTTATGTCATTCATGCAAGTGATCACCTACTTCAATTTGGACTTGAGGCTTTAATTTTTTGTGTGGATTATCTATACATTACACCAAGGAATAACCCATATATGACTGTGGAAATTATAAAAATCTATGTGGTAATCGAGTATTCCAATCCTAATAATCTGAGTTTACAGTTTGATATAAAAATGTTATGTGGGTGATTCAACATTTGTTTAGCTTAGTCTCGACACAAATATGTTTCTTTTTTGAAATGAATCTAATCATAGATATTTGAGTTACTTGGGTATGGAGAGGAGATCCTAAGTCTAATCCTTGAAGTGTGACCTCTAGTCCAATCTCTTGTTGAAGGCTTAAATATTGTTTTTCCTTTTGTGGAAAATCCCTGTGGAGAAATCAAAGTCATCTCATAACTGGATAACAACACACATCATCCAATCCATTTATCACTAAAGTATAAAAAGTATGAAGAAGAACGAAGTACATAAGGAAAAGGAAAAATCTAAGTATCCTCGCTCAAGAAAAAGGAGAAGGCTAAGTAACAATCCAATGTAATCTTTGAAGCAAGCAATAGTTTGTTATATATATTACTAAGACGTCACAAAACAATACAAAGAATTTCAGAAGTATATAAGCAGTGCAAGAAAGAATATTATCTATGCAATAATGCAAGCTATAAGAAGGGAATTATCTCTGATAATGCGAGTTGCAAGGAGACTAGTATTTTTGTGTAATGAGAGTTATAGGAAGAACACTATCCTTGTGGGACAAAGATAGACATGCAACAGATTGACTTACAAGGATAGATATAGCATCCAAATTTTACATAATGTAGATTCAACTTTGAGTTCCCTATGTAGAAACATTCTCTATGGCATACAAGCTCGAACCATGATACAAACCATCTTTGTGCATAAAACCAAGGATGAAGGAGGTACTTCTATTGGAAGAGGATATATTTGTGAAAATGGTCGAGCTTCTATAGCCAATCTAAAGACTTTAAGGGTGGACAAGTAAGGTGAAAAAGGTACGTATATTTTTTTCTAATTTGTGAGTTCTCTTCAAGGTTATCTAGATTGCTAAGTTTATCTAAATAAAGATCTTATATCTCAATAGCCTATGTCAATTATATTGTTTCAAATGCTAGGTCTTCATTAAGACTAAGCTAATGATCTTATGATTATCTAGATATTAATGGTTCAGTATAAATATATTGTGTAAGAAGGTCGTGTTCCCTCTCTTGAGGTCAATGACATAATAGTTATGTTAGTACTTGAATCGTGTCCTTACATATGAAAATATAGGTTTTTGTGATTAGAGTCAGAAATCCATCAATGAAATCCATCTCTTGAAGACTTTCAATAACATTTCTAATATTTGCAACTAACACATTACTATATCTGTAGAATTTACAATTTTGAAGGATGGCAAGTCTTGAAAACTTTGAATTTTGAAGCATCTAGGGTTTTTATTAAACCCCTAGGAAAAAAAAAGACCTAGGACTAAATGTTTCCACTGAAAGAAGAAGCCCCAACTCTTAAGAATGACACAATTGACATCATGCTAACATAAAGGCTAAGATTATTACAATAAGTACTATATTAAGAGGAGTTGATTCACTTATCAAAAGATAAGGACTCTACATATCCTTTCTTTGATTACCATTGTTGTTATTATCTTTGGATAATAATTTACACTTTTCTTAATTATATTTATTCTTCCATAGTTTCCTAATAAAGCTTGCAGGCCAATGATAAGACTTGATAGCAAATTTTGAAGAGTGTATCAAAGCACTAAGACTTTCCTAAATCATAGAGAATGTAAATGAAGAAAGAAGAGAGCAATTTGAAGTATGAATTATAGTCAAAATCAAATGACAAACACGGAAGCAAGAAGATTCTCCCAATAAGAGGTAGATCACATTAAGTTGATTGACTCAGTTAGAAGAGATACCCTAGATTTTAAAGAAGCCTCATGATTAAATAAAACCCCATGCTTTGGGAAAGAAGGATTCATGATCCAAAGGAAGAAATATTGAATTCAAAGGGAGTTGGAAGTAGAAGTTAACATGAAGAATCGCACACTACAACTTGGGGGTTGAGGATACATTGTTTGGATTGGCAGTGTGTTGTAACTTACTTTTACCCTTGTAATAGTTTGTAGTTTTCCTTCATTTTCAAAAATAAAAAATAGAGAAAAAGAAAATCAAAAATCAAAAGAAAGAGATAAAAAATAAAAAGGGAGAAAAGAATTAAAATATAATATATATATATATATATATATATATATATATATATATTATGTCCCTAGTATCAGTGAGCACGTTTAAATTTCACTCCTTTCTTTTTATTATATTTAGCATTTCAAATAAATTATTTATTTGTAAGAAATTGATTTGATTGACCAGCCATCTAGAAATTAACTTTCGTGCATTTTTTGAGGGACACGATTGGGTGCACCAATATTAGTTGCCTCCGACACATTGCGAGACCCCCCACATTTAAGTTAATGGGGGGGGTGGATCCACAAAGCGGTTTCGCCCGACTCATCTTTTGATTCGTGGCATGCTCTTAAACACTATGGTACCCCTCTGCTCAAAATCGTAAACCACCACCATCCCCCTTGTAAACCACTCATTCCTTCTGCCACTTGTTATCCTCTCCAAAATACATTTTTGCCGACAACTAGAACTTCTAGCACGACACTGCAAGTGAATTCTGACGATTACCATCTTTCAATTATCATTATTTCCAAGTAATTATCCAATTTCCCTCTACAATTTTATTTTTCCCCTATGTCTAGCCACAAAGTAAAATATAAAGTGTTTGTAGACAATCCTTTGTTAACACTTGTAACTAATTTAGATGAACTGCCCGTGATTGACACCCATTTCAAAAGTATGGAGAAAAATTGTGAATTTGACTTGTACGAACTTCACAATTGGGCTTTTCAGAAATATGAAGATGTTAGTGACAAATTTTCCTTTTGAATATCCTTATTACCCCAATTTTGTTTCCCTAGGACATATCATTTTCCATAATTTGTCACTTGGTGTGGAGCTTGATATCTTCCCAATTAGAGAGTTATAATTGCTCAAAATAATGAAACTTTGGTTTACATAATTCAATTTGTCAAGTCCTACAGCTAAACCCTCAAGACTCCCTTCACCTTTTTCCACTGACGCTCTAATGGAGATTTACCAATAACTTATTTTTCACAAAGAGTGCATATATTTGAGTCATTTTACCAAATAAAATAGAATTACCCAAAGCAAACCCACCTTATCCCTCTGTAATGTTCCTTGAGATGTTTAGGTAGGTTATTTCCTTAGTTTATTTGATGTTAGGATATCCCAATAATCAGTGGGTAGATGAATTTATTTTGGGGTTTTTATCAGTCTTTTATTCTAGTAAAAAATCTTCAATATTGTTCAATTACAGTCAGCTTCTGTCCAATGCAATTTATGATCATTTTTAAAAGTTCAATAATGAAGGTTCATTCAAGCATCGGCCATTTTTTATTTACTTATTCTTATATCACCAGTCAAAAAAGTTCAAGTTTCCTTTACAGAAATTGGATGTTGAACGCAAACCAAAGTTAATGATTCATTGGACCTCTTTAGTGAGTAAAACTTTTGAAGAATTTTCTTTCAATGATTTTGTCAATCAATTTTTGTATATGGAAATATGTTTGTTAAGTAGCGATGTAATTCCCAAACTTTCAACAGAAATCAAAAGGATCCTGCATTTGAGTGAGCAGTCCAAAGTTGGAGACTGTTATTTATACCAGAATTTCACATAGATTAGGATCTATGGTTGCGAGCTTCCACCTTACAAACTACCAATGTTCCTCCCCATGAGGATTTTTCCACTTGAGTATATCAAGCATATGATGAACGTGGATGATCTTCATTTTGTTTCCAGAAAACAAAAGGATCAATTTAAACTAAAAGCATAAGTTAGCCCATTCATAATCAACACCAAAGCTGCAAAAAAATAAGTCAATGATTTGTTAAGTCAGAGGAAGCTTAGATTGAGTTTCAGCTGGTCATATGATCCATTAGGAGTAATATCAACAATGAGAGTTGGTTAGAAGTCTGCATGATGTAGGAGCATGAGGCTTGGAGGCAAAAGGCTTCAAACTTATTCCAAAAATACAAAAAAATATTACAAGCAAAGGAGTGGAATCCTTTAGCTATCAATTTACCAGCTTTCTAGATAGGATTTTGAGCTAGAATGTAGGGTTGAATGATTTTGTAATTAATTAGAGTAGTTTTGTTTTAAGTTGAGAGCTTTGAGGAGGACATTACTCAGATTTGGTATTGTATGAAAGTATGTAGATTCGATCCTGTGTTTAAGGATTTGATAGTTAGGATGGAGTATATATATATTTTTTGAATGATTGAACGAGGATTTGGATTGATTGGATTATGCACGGAACTCATATGTCTCTGTGTATTTTTATTAAATTTGTTCAATCCCGGAGGTATTTGCAACCTCCAAATTCTTGCTGTGCATTAGAGAAATATCAATTTGCCTTTGAAATCTCAAAGTTTTAATAGATATGGCGTGTTTCCTTTTATTTCTTAAGTCGTGTTAACAGCGGGTCAATCCTGAGTTTTTAATTCATGCATTGATTAAGTCCCGCAAGCATAAATCTGATTTACATTGGAAATCAGTGCATAACACAGAACCTGATTCAAAATCTGGACCTGAACTTCTATAAATTATGGCTTATAACCTTATCAGGTCCGTAAGGCGATATCGAATCGAAGGTTTGAAGCGGAAGGAGCTTGGCTCGTGGAATTGCGACTTGTAATATGGCGATGGGCCGATGTGCAATTTAATCGCAACCGTTGATTACATTGACTAACTTGCACGCTAGTGTAATCCTGCAAGCCGTAGATCACTCGGGCCTCATCATCCGACAGATTTCAGGTTGAAAAAGTGAACAGGTGTTAAGCGAGAGATCGAACCCGAACCTTTTTAGATTAGTGATTTATAATTTCCATTGGGTCCGGATTTTGATTAAAGGTCGTGCTGTTTGTGTGCCCGAAATCGCTATTGGTCATCCGATCAGATGGAGGTTTGATCTACGGTGAAAGAACAGATCTGAAAAGTTTCAGAATGCAGGTATGTTTTATTGGAGGTCTGGACTTAAGCGTTTACGCTTGGATCTTTTCGTATATTTCCTTTGTTTTCTGATTAGTTGTGTTGTCCGGGTATTTATTAAAAAGGAAAGGCCAATAGTCGCGTTTGATAGAAGAGTCGGTCCTTTGGGAACTGCGAAGTGTGATTGCGATAATATCGCACCGCATCTCTTTTAAATAAACACATCTGGCCTTTATAAAAAAAAACTTTGATTAAAACGGCTCTTAATGAATTAGTTCCATTTATGAAGTGATAGTCAGACTTAAAGGTAAATGACTAATACTCTACTTGATAAAGAAGAAGGAATTCCGCGAGAATTAGAGGATATTGTAACAGGTTTCGAGCGTTTGTCAATCACGCCTGCACCCAGGCCATCATTTGTGGTATCAGCGCAGTCTATAGAGGTTGAGCAAGATCTCAAGGGAGCGGAAGAAGAAATCCACTATGGTTTTTAGAGTTGGAGGAAGAGGTGGTGTTTGAAGAAGAGGACAACCAGTTGCAAATGTTGAAGGGTTGGAAGATGTGCAAAAGATGCAAGCTAGACTGGAAGCAGTGGAATTGGGAAGAGATGTAGATGTTGGAGATGTTAGTGAACCTGAAGCTGAAGCTACGGAAGAAGAACCTGCAGATGTAACTCCTGAGATGAGATTCTTAAGGTCAGTATTGAGATCCACATCCAAGCCTAGACTTGAAGTCTCGAACTACACAGGAAGCTTAAGCCCTGAGGAATTGATTGACTGGATAAATGACATGGAGAAATTCTTTGATTATGAAGAAACAGATGAAGGAAAGAAGGTGAAGTTTGTTGTCACCAAACTGAAAGGACATGCAGCCCTTTGGTGGGATGGAGTGCAGACAGAGAGAAGAAGACTTGGCAAACAGCCAATTAAGAATTGGAACAGGATGGTGGCAAAACTGAAAGGTAAGTTTTTGCCAAGTGACTATCAGCAAACATTGTTTAGACAGATGCAGAATCTTAGACAGAGGTCTATGACAGTAAAGGAATACACAGAGGAATTCTACAAAGTAAGTATAAGAGTAGGACAGATTCAAGATACAGATGAGAAGGTTGCCAGATATGTAAATGGACTCAGAATGGAGATCCAAGATGAAATAAGTGTGTTGTCTCCTAAAACAGTAGAAGAGGCTTCTCAGATGGTACTGAAGGCTGAGGAAAAACTCATGAGGAAGCAGTCTGCCAGAAATAGAGGTAATTTCTGAGGAAGGGGAAATCAAGGTGGTAGAGGAAGGTCTACAACACCTAGAGATGGAGCTAGCAGCAGCTCAAATCAACATGCACACACAGGAGGTGATACAAGTGGCAGAGGAAGAGAAGTCAGATGTTACAGATGTAACAAGCTAGGACACAGAGCTTATGAATGTCCAGAAAACATAGGGACAAATCAGAGGAATACAATTGTTGCTAAGACTGAAGAGGAAGCAGCAAAGGTAACAGAGGAAGAAAATGTACCAGAGAAAGGTGAGTCTTTAGTAGTTAACAAAGTTTTACTAAAGCCAGCTAAGGAAAATGTTGAACCAGCCCAGAGGAAGACCTTGTTCAGGACTGTGTGCAAGGTTCAAGGGAAGTGTTGTCAGGTGATAATTGATAGTGGTAGTACAGATAATTTGGTCTCCATAGAAGTGGTGGAGAAGTTGAAATTGAAGGTCAAGAAACACCCAACACCATATAAGGTGTCATGGCTTCAAAAGGGACATCAGTTGGTAGTGAGTGAGCAATGTGAAGTGGAGCTGCAGTTGGGAAAATATAGTGATAAAATTATGTGTGATGTGATGCCTATGGATGTGTGTCACATATTGTTGGGAAGACCTTGGTAGTATGACAAAGGAGTTATGCACGATGGAAAGAAGAATACATACAAATTCAGCAAAGATGGTGTCAATCATACATTGTTGCCACTAGAGGAAGAGGATACATCAAAGAAACCTGATTCAAAAACCCTTTTGCTGAGTGGAAAGGAGTACTTATAGTAGATGGAGGAAGATGAGGTAAGTTATGCGTTGGTGTGCAAACCCAAGATAATAATTACTTCCACAAAAGTTTCTGATTTACCAATTGAAATTCAAGAGATGTTGGATAAATACTGTGATATCATTATAGATGATTTGCCTGATGAGTTACCACCCATTAGAAAAATCAGTCATCACATAGATTTGATTCCAGGAGCAAATCTACCTAATAAAGCAGCTTACAAGATGACTCCCACAGAGAATGAAGAGATCAGGAAACAGGTACAGGAATTGTTAGACAAGGGACTAGTTAGAGAGAGTTTCAGTCCTTGTGCAGTGCCAACAGTGTTGAGCCCAAAGAAAGATGGAGGCTGGAGAATGTGCACAGATTCAAGAGCAATCAATAAGATAACAATCAGGTACAGATTTCCTTTACCTAGAATTTAAGATTTGATGGATTGTTTGAGTGGAGCTAGATATTTTACAAAGTTAGATTTAAGAAGTGGTTATCATCAAATCAGAATTAGAGAGGGAGATGAGTGGAAAACTGCTTTCAAAACCAATGAAGGATTATTTGAGTGGATGGTAATGCCTTTTGGATTGTCAAATGCATCTAGTACATTTATGAGACTTATGAATGAAGTTTTAAAGGAATTTATTGGTAAGTTTGTAATAGTATATCTGGATGATATATTAGTATACAGCAGATCCAGGGAGGATCATGTGAGACATTTTCATTATGTCTTACAGAGGCTACAACAAGAGAAATTACTGTTAAATTTAAATAAATGTTCATTCATGAAGGAGGAGTTGGTGTATTTGGGTTTTGTTGTTTCTGTTGAAGGATTAAAAATGGATCCAGAGAAGATCAAGGCTATTATGGAGTGGCCTTCGCCAAAAAGTGTCTTTGAGGTAAGGAGATTTCATGGACTTGCTAGTTTTTATAGGAGATTTATAAGAAATGTTAGTAAGATCAATGCTCCAATTGTTAACACAATAAAGAAAGACAGACAACCATTTAGATGGACTGCTGAAGCAGAAAAGAACTTCCATCTGTTGAAAAGAAAGATTACTGAGAAACCTATTTTAATTTTGCCTGATTTTAATAAACCTTTTCAAGTGAAGTGAGACGCCAATGGAGAAGCCATTGGAGCTGTTTTGATTCAAGAGGATAGGCCTATAGCTTATTTTATCAAAAAGCTAAATGAGACAAAGAAGAAATATTCTTCTTATGACAAATAATTTTATGTAGTAGTACAGTCTTTGAAGAAGTGGAGACATTATTTGATGTCCAAAGAGTTCATACTGTATTCGGATAACCATGCATTACAGTACATTATGTAGCAGCTAAATCTTAACCAGAAGCATGCAAAGTGGGTAGAATATCTGCAAATTTTTAATTTTGTATTAAAACATATAACTGGTCAGTGAAACAAAGTAGCATATGCCTTAAGTAGGAAAAGCATGTTAACTCAAGAAAGTCAATTTCAAGTGTTGGGTTTTGATTTTCTTAAGGAGTTGTATGAGAAAGATTCAGATTTTAAAGAGGCATTTGAAGCTTGTAAGAATCTTGTTTTGTTAGACAGAAGCAAGTGGCTAGATTATTTCCTGCAAGAGGGACTGTTGTTCAAAAGAAATCAACTGTGCATACCAAGTTGTTCCATGAGGGAGAATTTTCTCAAGGAGAAACATAGTGGAGGACTTGGAGGGAATTTTGGTGCAGACAAGACTTATGAACAGTTGAACAGGTTTTATTATTGGCCGAAGATGAGAGCTGAAGTGGAAAAGTATGTGAAAATTTGCAAAGTCTGTCAATATGCAAAAGGAAGGAGCCAAAACACAAGTTTGTATGTTCCATTACCTATTCTGGATAGGCCTTGGGATATGGTAAGTATGGATTTTGTGTTAGGCTTACCAAAAACTCAAAGAGGAAATGATTCAATTTATGTAGTAGTTGACAGATTTTCAAAAATGGCACATTTTATTCCATGTTATAAAACCAGTGATGCTACTCATGTTGCTAATTTGTTTTTTAAGGAGATTGTAAGATTACATGGGTTACCAAAGAGCATTGTTTTAGACAGGGACACCAGATTTGTTGGACATTTCTGGAGGACATTATGGAAGAAGCTTGGAACTGAATTGACTTTCAGTTCTGCTTATCATCCTCAGACTGATGGATAGACTGAAGTTGTAAATAGAAGTTTGGGTAATCTTTTGAGAAGTCTTGAAAGTGAACATCCAAAATAGTGGGATCAAGCATTTGCACAGGGAGAATATGCATATAATGATTCTCCTAACAGGAGTACAGGACAGAGTCCATTCCATATAATTTATGGAATGCACCCAAGAGGAGTGACTGAATTGAGAAATTTAGGACAAGCTGAGAGGAGAAGTGCCAAAGGAGAAGATTTTGCTACAGAAGTTCAAGAAATACATAAACAGGTAAAGTAGCAACTACAAGACAGCAACCTCAAATACAAGGGAAAAGAAAATTTGAAGAGAAGAGAAGTTAATTTTGAAGTTGGGGACATGGTTTTAGCACACATGAGGAAGGAAAGATTTCCAAAAAGGGAGTACAATAAATTGAAGTTTAAAAAAATTGGGCCATGCAGAATTTTGAGAAAATTTTCTGCAAATTCATATGAAATTGAATTACCCCCTGATATTGGGATATCTCCAATTTTTAATGTTTACAAAAGATTTTTCGGCGAAAATCACATGAAATACCATTTGTCGACGCGCTTCGAACCAACCAGTGTGGTTCATCGTCAGGACAAGTTGAAGAAACAGATCCATCTTAGCATGTTAAATAGATTGAGCAGAGTCTCCAATGGCTAACTTGACCAACAGCTAATTTTGACTATTGGACCGGGATCAAAACTTTTTTAATAATTTAAGGGAAATAAGTTATATTAGGTGACCAATCCCTTAAAATATATATAAAAATATATAAATATAAAAAATAATTTAAATTTGTGATAATAGTTAGTTAAAAAGGTATTAATAAATAATTCAAAATTTATAAGTTAATTAGTATTTAAATGGAAATTAGTTATATAAAGGACCTTTCTTATATGAATAAATTATATGTATATACAAGTTAGTTAGAAAAATAAATAAATAAATGTAAAAAAGTAAATAAATGAATAAGAAAGAGATGGTTAAAAAAAATAAATAAATAAATAATAATAATAATAAAAATAACAAGAAAAATAATATTAAATCAACTTTAAAAAAATAAATAAATAAATAAAATAAAAAATAGATAAGAATAAATAAAAACGAGAAACTAACATTAAGTTAACTTATAAAAAAAATAAAAAAATTTAAAAAATTAAAATATATATATATATATATATATATATATATATATATATATATAAAGTTGATCTAAATATCTAATAAAAATAAATAAGTAATAAATTAGTTAAGAAAGTAGATGGTTATAATAATAATAATTAATTAATTAAGAAAGTAGATGGAATATACTAAAAAAAAAAAAAAGGAGGAAGGGGGCGGAAAAAATGACTAGGAAGAGAACGTTGGGACCCAACACCTACTGATTTTTCATCCATCTTCTCTATTGAGATTTCTCGGCCTCTTTTCAATCTCAAGCGCTTCCCTTAATTTCCGATGATGGAAGTGCGAAACCTTAGCAATAACACTAGCCTCCTCAATACAAACATGATGATTGGTTTTCTCAACATGCTCAGCTAAAGCGGAAGACTTAGTTCGCCTATGCTTAAGGTCTACTGCATGCTCACTAATCCTTTGATTAATGGAGCGACTAGTCTCCCCAATATAGGGGGTCCCACAGGAACAGGGGATCATATACACACCTTTCATATCTTTAGGGTCGATAGGATCCTTCACTGATCTGAGGGACATACGAATGGTGTTCATGGGCCTAAAGGTCACAGGGACACTATGCATCCTGAGAATCCTTCCAATCTTATCAGTAGTCCCCTGAACATACAGAAGATGGACACTTGGAAATCGTTCCTTCGGTTCCCTTTTAGTCAGAGAACTCTTGGTAGCTTTAAGGAAAGCCTTCTGACCCATGTATCTACTATAACCATTCTCAACAAAGACATCAAGGAGATGGGATTTTTCTTTCTCAAAACTCTTCTTATCCGAAATCCTTAGGGCCCGAGTAGCAAGGGTATTGAGAACACCCATCTTTTGAGCCGGGAAATGGTGGGAACTGGCATGAAGATATTGCTCTGTATGCATTTTCTTCCGAAAAACTTGGTGGGCGAGGGAACCATCACTATTCTTAGAAATAAGAATATCGAGGAACGGAAGGAAACCATCAACTTCCTGCTCCTTAGTGAACTTAATGGCTAAGGATTGTTTTCCATTAAGTTCACTAAGGAGCAGGAAGTTGATGGTTGCCTTCCGTTCCTCGATATTCTTATCTCTAAGAATAGTGATGGTTCCCTCGCCCACCAAGTTTTTTGGAAGAAAACGCATACATAGCAGTATCTTCATGCCAGTTCCCACCATTTCCCGGATCAAAATATGGGTGTTCTCAATACCCTTGCTACTCAGGCCCTAAGGATCTCGGATAAGAAGAGTTTTGAGAAAGAAAAATCCCATCTCCTTGATGTCTTTGTTGAGAATGGTTATAGTAGATACATGGGTCAAAAGGCTTTCCTTAAGCTACCAAGAATTCTCTAACTAAAAGGGAACCGAAGGAACGAGTTCCAGGTGTCCATCTTTCGTATGTTCAGGGGACTACTGATAAGATTGGAAGGATTCTCAGGATGCATAGTGTCCCTGTGACCTTTAGGCCCTTGAACACCATTTGTATGTCCCTCAGATCAGTGAAGGATCCTATCGACCCTAAAGATATGAAAGGTGTGTATATGATCCCTTGTTCCTGTGGGACCCCCTATATTGGGGAGACTGGTCGCTCCATTAATCAAAGGATTAGTGAGCATGCAGCGGACATTAAGCATAGGCGAACTAAGTCTTCCGCTTTAGCTGAGCATGCTGAGAAAACCAATCATCATGTTTGTATTGAGGAGGCTAGTGTTATTGCTAAGGTTTCACACTTCCATCATCGGAAATTTAGGGAAGTGCTTGAGATTGAAAAGAGGCCGAGCAATCTCAATAGAGAAGATGGTTGGAAAATCAGTAGGTGTTGGGTCCCAGCACTCTCTTCCTAGTCATTTTTCCCGCCCCCTTCCTCCTTTTTTTTTTGTTTTAGTATATTCCATCTACTTTCTTAATTAATTTACTATTATTATTATTATAACCATCTACTTTCTTAACTAATTTATTATTTATTTATTTATTTATTTTTATTAGACATTAAGTTAACTTAATGTTAGTTTCTCGTTTTTATTTATTCTTATCTCTTTTTTTTTCTTTTTCTTTTTAAGTTGACTTAATATTATTTTTCTCGTTATTTTTATTTTATTATTATTATTATTATTATTATTATTATTATTTATTTATTTTTTATTTTTTATTTTTTTATTTTTTTTTAACCATCTCTTTCTTATTCATTTATTTACTTTTTTACATTTATTTTATTTATTTAATTATTTATTTTTCTAACTAACTTGTATATATATATAATTTTTTCATATAAGAAAGGTCCTTTATATAACTAATTTCCATTTAAATACTAATTAACTTATAATTTTTGAATTATTTATTAATACCTTTTTAACTAACTATTATCACAAATTTGAATTATTTTTTATATTTTTATATTTTTATATATATTTTAAGGGATTGGTCACCTAATATAACTTATTTCCCTTAAATTATTAAAAAAGTTTTGATCCCGGTCCAATAGTCAAAATTAGTTGTTGGTCAAGTTAGTCGTTGAAGGCTCTGCTCAGTATATTTAACATGCTAAGTTGGATCTGTTTCTTCAACTTGTCCTGACGATGAACCACACTGGTTGGTTTGAAACACGTCGACAAATGGTATTTCATGTGATTTTCGCCGAAAAATCTTTTGTAAACTTGATATGGATCACAGAAGCCTCAACTCTACAATTTTTAATGTTGCTGACTTATACAGGCATGAAAAAGAACAGGCAGAAGACACAGCAGAGGATCAAGGGGAACAAGAGGTTGAATTGGTGAAACAATTACCTATAGCAAAGGAATTGAAGCCAGAGAGGATTTTGGACAAGAAACTATTGAAGAGGACAAGAGGACAGGAGTACTTTCAGTATTTGGTCAAATGGATGGATCAACCAATTGTTGAAGCTACTTGGATGACAGATGCCATGCTACAGAAGTTGGGTAGTTTTGTAGAAGAGCTCATGGACAAGAGCCCATGAAGAATTTTGTCCTCAAGAGTCTGATGCAGGAGCATGAGGCTTGGAGGCAAAAGGCTTCAAACTTATTCCAAAAATACAAAAAAATGTTACAAGCAAAGGAGTGGGATCCTTTAGCTGTCAATTTACCAACTTTCTAGATAGGATTTTGAGCTAGAATGTAGGGTTGAATGATTTTGTAATTAATTAGAGTAGTTTTGTTTTAAGTTGAGAGCTTTGAGGAGGATATTACTCAGATTTGGTATTGTATGAAAATAGGCAGATTTGATCCTGTGTTTAAGGATCTGATAGTTAGGATGGAGGAGTATATATGTATGTTTTGAATGATTGAACGAGGATTTGGACTGATTGGATTATGCGCGGAACTCATATATCTCTGTGTACTTTTATTAAATTTGTTCATTCCCTGAGGTATTTGCAACCTCCGAATTCTTGTTTTGCATTAGAGAAATATCAGTTTGCCTTTGAAATCTCAGATTTTTAATAGATCTAGCGTGTTTCCTTTTATTTCTTAAGTCGTGTTAACAGCGGATTAGTCCTAGGTTTTTAATTCATGCATTGATTAATTCCCGCAAGCATAAATCTGATTTACATTGGAAATCGGCGCATAACACAGAACCGAATCAAAAATCTAGACCTGAAATTCTATAAACAGTGGCTTATAACCTTATCGGGTCCATAAGGTGACATCGGATCAGAGGTTTGAATCAGAAGGAGCTTGGCTGGTGGAATTGCGACTTGCAATATGGCTATGGGCTGATGTGCGATTGAATCGCAACCGTCGGATCGCAATTAACCGCAACCGTCGATTACATTGACTAACTTGCGCGCTAGTGTAATCCTGCAAGTCGTAGATCACTCGGGCCTCATCATCCGATGGATTTCGGGTTGAAAAAGTGAACCGGTGTTAAGTGATAGATCGGACTTGAACTTTTTTAGATTGGTGATTTATAATTTCCATCGGGTCCAGATTTTTATTAAAGGTCGTGCAGTTTGCGCGCCTGAAATCGCTATTGCTCATCAGATCATATGGAGGTTTTATCTATAGCAGAAGAATGGATCCGCAAAGTTTCAGAATGCGGGTATGTTTTATTTGAGGTCTGGCCTTAAGCATTTACACTCGAGCCTTCTCGTATATTTCCTTTTTATTCTGATTAGTTGTGTTGTTCAGGTATTTATTAAAAAGGAAAGGCCTATAGTCGCTTCCGATAGAAGAGTCGGTCCTTTGGGAACTGCGAAGTGCGATTGCGATAATATCGCACCGCATCTCTTTTAAATAAATGCATCTTGCCTTTATAAAAGAAAACTCTGATTAAAGCAGCTCTTAATGAATTAGTTCCATTTATGAAGTGATAGTCAGACTTAAAGGTAAATGACTGATACTCCACCTGATAAAGAAGAAGGAATTCCACCAGAATTAGAGGAGATTGTAACAAGTTTTGAGCGTTTGTCAATCACGCCTGCACCCAGGCCATCACTGCACCATATGTTAACATTGCAAAACCTGAGATTGAACAATATGCCAACAAAGAAGAATGGGAAGAGAACACCTACAGGAAGTTGAATATCTAGTTTCCAGTCAAACAACATTGGAAACTCTAAGGATGACAAAAAAAGAATTGAAAAGACCAAGAGAGAGTTTATATTCAGCAGGATCATAGTTATAAAAGGTAGAATTCAAAGTGTTCAAGAGGAGAAAAACCATAAATGTTGAAGAAGAATCCTCAAAAGTTAAAACTTCTGAAGAACCTACTACAATCATAATTTTAGGAAAATTTGCATTTTTGTTACAGCAGATTGAAGAAATCATAATAGATTCTCTTTCTCCTTCTTCTTCAAGGCAACAGATTATTTTTGCAAGATTATTAGATATGAATTAGAAAAATGAGGCACTAAAAACTTCTACATATGCAGAGTTCTAGAAACAGTCTCCCACAACTCAGACTAGATTACTTTCTGCCTTAGATAATGAAAGAGTAAAGTTCCAATTAAAATTTTTGGAACCAAAGGTCATGGTGCCTAAGAGTGTTGTGGATTATAAAACCTCTGTTTTTTCATTTGATACCAAACAGATACATTCTATTGATCAAATTGATATTCACAAGAAAGCAGGAGAAATGATAAACATATCCTTGACAAGTTCTACCATGGCATCTTCTAAGCTACAAGCATCTCTGAACAATATTCGTTCTCAATTGAAGCTTGAAAATATATCTTCTCTAGAAAAGGATACCAAAATTAAGGGGCTGGAGGATCTAGTTTTAAATTTAGGATTAAATCCTAAAGATGTAAAGGCAGCTGAGGAAATAATTAAAAGCAGAAATGAAAGTATACATACACTAAGGAAACAGCTAAGGTTACCAACAACTGAACATCTTCAAGCACAAAAAGTAGGTCAATTGGAGAAAGAAAAATAAAAAACATGCTTCGAATGATTGTGGAGAAAAATACATAAATTCAGAAAATGGAGGCAGAAATGGAGATATTGTTCAAGGAAAGAGAACTCCAAATCAGCATTGGAGTAGGGACATCTATAGCAGAAGTATCTACAACAGCAGTTTCCACAGCAAAAACAAAGTCTACTAGTCAGAATCCAGCAAAACAACTATCCAAATCTATGGGAGACCTGTCATTAAAGGATATGGAGATTGAAAAAGTCAAGAGTTTAGTTGGAGAAGACCCAAGATAATAAGATAAATTTTGATAATGCATATATGGCCGAAGTACAGAGAAACCTCAGATTAACTAAGCAACTGGAAAAATATGAGAATGAATCATTGATTGCACAAACATTATCTGAAGCAAAAGAAAAGATATAGATTGATATAAATTCAACCATGATTGAACTTTGTACATCTATTGAAATCATTTTTTTGTTGGCATTATGACTAATGTGTTGTCCTTGATGGAGACCTACTTGATGAGTTGTGTTTTGATGGCAACCTACTTGATGAATATGTCAATAGGATGTGTCTACATATAAAAAATATTTTGGACAAAGGAATAGCAGTTCAAAGATAGAGGAATGATGAAGGGAATGTTATGATAGGTACAAGCGGATTCTGTGAAGAAAAGTCACGTACACACGTGGATATGAAGAAAAAAAAGGCATGTACATTTTTTGCACCATGGTATCTTAAATATCAAGGGTATTTACCATGGTATTGACCCATAGTAATATTTGATCCCATCTAAGAATACCATCAGCATTACTAAGGATTTGACATATGGTATTGGGTAAGGGTTAAGCTATATAAGGAGATGAAGATCAAAGTACTTTAGTGGGAAAGTAATGAAGATTTCATAGTTAGATCTGAAGCAAGTGTGAATGTAATTGGCTATTAATAAATAGTTTGATCTAAAACTATGTATGCACCCACAAATTTGATGATGGACCAATTTGATTTGTAATATTTATGTGTAACACATGTTTTGTTATGTATGTCGAGAGATGGGTTTGTTCTAAAGGTTTGATGTGCAGCAAAGCTATAAGTTAATAGTTTCATATCTATATGTGGGTTTGATAACCTGAAAGGTGTGTACATACACGAGTTTAATGTTGGTAAGTCGCATGTTGATTTTACACTTTGGAAATTTTGTATGCATTTTTTATTCTTGAAGACCACGTATACACCCAGAAGTGTTTTGTGGAAAGCGCGTATATAAGCCAGGGTTTCTTTGAGTAAGATGTGTGATTAGTCTAATCAATCTTCTTGTGTTTTTGTTGTCTATCAATGAAGTCTTACTTGATGATCTGGGTTTAACAATGATGATTGAAGTTGAATTGATTAATTGAACAGTGATGATGTTGCTAATTGTATGTGATGTTTCTATGATTATTTCAGAGTAATTCAGTAGTTCGGGGTGTAACTCAATGTTTGTTTTAGAATGACAGTGATTCAGTTTCAGGGTTCAATATTTTGAGATCTGTACACAGGTATGCTTCAAGGAAGTCATGTATACACACGGATTTGCAAAATTAAAGTAGCGTATATATTCTAACATTTAATTGATTAGGGTTTTCAGTTGGTTCAGTGAGTTGACATAGTGTTTGGGTTCAGTATTGGTATTGTGGTTATAGTGATCTAATTGCTTTGGTTGTTCGAGAATAAGTTGATTGATTTGGGTCTGAGTTGGTTCAGTGATTGGTTGATTTAGTTGGTTCAATGATTGAGTGATTTGTTGGAGTGATCAGTTTCAGTTTTGACATTTGGTATTGGGCTTAATTAATGGTAGTGGGTTCAGTCTGAAAACTTGATGAAAAGTGGCCTACAAGTTGTGATGTTTTGTATCATGTGGCTCTCGTGTGAAAATTTATGAAACGTGGTCCATGGTGGTGCTGGGGGTTGGAGCCTTTAGTAAGGGATTCTAAGCTTCCTTCCAATAGTAGTTGGTAAATTAGATCAAGGGGTAGGAGCTCCCTTTCGGTGGATGTCGATAAACGAGATCGGGGGGTTGGAGGTCCCTTCCAGTGGGTGTTAGAGAACGAGAGAAGGTTTTAGCCTTCTGTGGGTGGGTGCCTGCATTTTGGTATGAGTCTTCACTAGTACAAGGTTGTAATAAGTTTTTCTTAATAATAAAAGAAGATAGTGATGATAACATCGGTGGTTTTCTCCCACATTGGGTTTCCACCTAAAATCCTGGTGTTCATGTGTGTCGATTATGTGTGATGGTTTATTTTGTTCTTACTGCACATAATTATTGTTTAACTAATTCTTAATGAGGTTCTGATACACTGGTTCAAGACAAATATATGATGAATTAATTGAAAAATAAGTTAACTAGATATATGTTAGTTGTCTTCATAATCATCACGTATATACGCAGGTTTATTTTAGTAAAATCGCGTACAAAAATATGAGTAAGAAAAGAAAAGTTTAAGTGAGTTTTAAATATTGATTCCACCCCACACCCCCCCCCACCCACCTCAGTTTTTTTCCAACAATTGGTTCTTTAGAAGAGGCTTGGTCACTTAAATTAGATCCATCAAGATGATGGAAAAGAAGAAGATAGCTCGAAGGATGGATTCAAAAAATTGTGGCAATGATATATCAGATGTAGTAACAGTTAAAGATGTTAGCAAATATTCAAGTTGGGGAGCACCTCACTTTCGATTGATCAAGAATGAAGAAGATAGTAACAAAGAATTATCATGTATGGGATTTTGTTTTAAATGTGTTCCATTTCCTTGTCTATGCAATAATGATAGTGATGATGATAGTGAAACAATTGAACTTGTACTCATGGGTAAAAGTGAAAGTAAGCACTCTAAAACAGATTCAAAAATGTTGGCTCTAGAAGTTGAAGGTCAAGACAAGTCAGAAACAATAGACAATGAAGGCATACCTATGCTAAGTAATGATAATTATCACCAATGGAAAGAAAAGATGAAGTCTAATCTAATGAACCGTGATGTTTGGTATTTATTATGCAATGGCTACACAAAAATCCCTCCATCAAATAAGGAAGTGAAAAACAACAGTAAGGCACTAAGTGACATCATTAATAGCATACTTGATTCAGCATTAAATAGGGTTATGCATTCTGCAACTACAAAGCAAGTGTGAGATAAGCTACAAGCAATCCATGAAGAAAACCCAAAGGAAGGTTTATCATCAAGGGAACCACCAAGTAATCATATCCTTAACAATGCGTCAAAAAATGAACATCATAAAAAAAAACCTTTGTTACGTTAGATGGAGTTATTGATTCAAAAGAAGACAGGTTAGAAGAAATTGTTTATTTTAGAACAAAACTTGATCTTGATTTGAAAAATATTGATAATTTGTAGGCATACGATAACAAGGATCATATTAAATCAGTAAATGTTGTTGTGAAATCTAAAAAATATTGTGAAGGTCTAGAAGTTGAGATCATCTCTCTAAGCGCAGATCTTGAAAAATCAGATAAGCAGAATGAAGAACTACTTCAAGCATTTGAAGAAAAAGAAAATGGGTTGAAGGAAGAGATTCTCAAATTAAAGGAGAAAGTGGAAGAAGGAAGAAGGGTTGATGAAGATATGAATAAGGAGTATCTAGAAAAGGAAAAGATATATCAAAGAATGGAGGTTGAGGTAAATAGTCTAAAAGGAAAATTTGAAGAAAAAGATAAACATTTGAGATTTCAAGATAGTACTAAGATTTTGGATAAAATTCTTAGTAGTGAAAGGCCTCCCACCATCAAATCTGGTCTTGGTTTTCATGAAACTGTTGAAGGAGAATCTAGTTCACAAGCTGATGCAAGGAATTCAAAGGGTAACAATCCAAAACTTAAAATTCTCAACAAAGAGATAAGAAGTCAAGCTTATCAACAACCAAGGAAAGTGAATCTTCAAAGAAAATAATTTACTCCTAACTATAGAAATGTTAATCGATTCTCTCCTTTGAGTAATAATTTTGAATGTTTTATATGCCATAATTATGGACACGTTGCATCTAATTGCAGAAGTAGATTGTTTCAATCACAACAAATAACCGTTTCACAAAAAAATCATCAACTTCCAGGTACTCAGGTTTCTTTAAGGGATATTTTTTTGCTTGCAATATATTTGGTCACAAAGCCATTGATTGCAATAGAAGGAATATGAAACAGAAATATTATGATTCCTCTACTCATGTAAGATGTTATGCTTGTAACAATTTTGGACATGTAGCAAAATAATCCAGGAACAAATCTATGGATCACCTCAAACAACATGGAAAGCTACCAGATAAGAATATTGATGTTAGAATACCTAAAAAGGATGGATCCACCAACATTTCTCATAATAAGCAAAAAGAAGAAGAACATATAAGGTGTGGTCTTACTCTCTGCTCATTTGAAAAAGAAGATGAATGGTACATAGATAGCGGACGCTCTCATCACATGGTTGGAGATAAGATTAAGATGGAATCTCTCAAGAAAAACCAATATGGTAAGGTTATTCTTGGAAACAATGCTCCAACAAAAGTTCTGGGAAAGCGTAGAGCCAAAATTAATAAACATAGAGGATCATTTGATACTTTATTAGTTGAAGGGCTAAAGCATAATATTCTAAGTGTAGGTCAAATGGTAGATAAAGGAGATGTAATTATGTTTACATCGACCAAATGCAAAGTTATAGATGAAGAATCTGGAAAGGTCATAGCAAGAGGATATAGAAACCCAGACAAATTATATGTGCTTAAAGAACTGAATTCTTGTAGATATGAGGAGAATTTAGACTCAGAGTAAAAGAATATGGTGGCAATTTTAGTCCATTATTCTTAAAATAATAATTCTAACACTGACTGCAGAAGTGATGTGAGGTACATGACCTCATGAGAATAGAAGATGATTATCAGGTCCTCAGGATCAGTGATGTGTAATCTCAGGGGGAGTAATACATATGTTGTCTTAATGATGACTCCCATGGTTGTTTTGATATTCATATTGCTTACATTACTGACAGTGCATCTGATGTAGTAATAGTGAACAGGTATAGACAGTATAGGCTCAGGGGGAGTTGTGGTTATGAAATTTCAGCATTTTACTTTTTGTATGCAGGTTCTGATACAAACACTCGCATATGTTTTCCTATGGTGAAGAAACAGTAGGACAAACTTAGGGAAAGGCTATGATATGCTTCAAACAATTATTATTTGGCTTTCTTGTTCTGATGTTGATGGTTACAGTCTGGGGATGCTACTTAGAAGTGGTATTAGCTAATGATGGTTTATGAATTGTTGCAATATGACATTGATGACATGGATTTACTAATTGATGAAGTTTCTTTGATGACCTTATTGATGGATGAGTTGATGTGATTAGACCTAACAGTGAACAGTTGGCACAGGTTCAGGGGGAGTATTTGTTATGCTTCTAATAATGCATTGTTGGCATTATGATTTCTTGAGAATTTCTTGTTACATAATGATGCTTATATTAATGATGCTCATGTTGTTGAAGTTTTTGAATGATGCATCATGTTATGCTCCGGTCATGGGTTTCCTATGATGAAATCATGGATGATACTTATATATTGCTTGAGCCACATAGTTGTTATGATGTTACTGATCATATTTATGATGATAGAAGATTATTTTGATGGTGCATATGGTACATTTCATACATGTTGATCTTTATAAGTTCAAGGAGGTAAACAGATCTTGATTATATAGCCTCATTATTTGATGATGATGAGTGTCACTCATTAATTTTATGTTGTTGTCATTATGCCTTCAAAAATGCATAAGTTGCATATGGTACAGTTATGGATGATGATGCATGTTACCCACCATTTTTTGGGTAATATCCCTAGGAGAAATTTTTTCTCCAAGATGGTCCTCAGCCGACAGCCAGCATCCTCTTGCAGCCATCAACTAGATCATTGTACCATTTCTCTGCCACCTAAGCCAGCCATGTGGTCACTTGCCCATCTACCATGATCGTATGTTTGAAGGTGGGCCTCCCAAATGTAAAGGTATTCCTTATCATTTTTAAATTAAGTATTGTTGTTTTCTTATTATGGACACTTATGGGTGTCGATTAATGGGGTTATTCAACACAAAGAATGGGCTAGGTCTTTGCTTTTATCTCCTATACCCCTTTTAGAAATTATCTTGGGTTTTAGGCCAATGGGATCTCTTTTACTAACCATTTGGTTTTAGGGATGGCATTTCATGGGAAACCCCGATTTTGGTTGTGTGGTCCCACTCTCTTATCCAGTTGTATTACCCTCCTTCCACTCAATATTATCCCATCCATCATTTCTCCCACCTAGGTCCACATTCCTCCTTTGGTTCCACATACGGTCAAATCACCCCTTACCCTTTCCCACACCTTGTTTCATGGCTTGGAATGAATCCTAGAGGTTGATGCGGCTAAAAATAAAGTTAAAAGCATAAATGGTCACATTCAACAGGAAAAATACCACAAAATGCAAAAGATGGTCGAGACAAAAAAATTTAGCACGTGGGGAAAATCCAATACATGAGCTCTACCCCATCACCATGGCCGTCACCCTGGTTCTAACGGGTTCTATGATCCTTCTTCATCATATAAGAACCCATGATTTTCCCAACCCCTGGTGGGAGATGAACCACCCCACCTTAAAAGGGAGAATTCACTGTTATATCTTGTACATCTTGATCTAACCCCTTGCACCTCGAGCATTTAATTAAACAAAATCGTAAAAAGGAAAAAGGCATATAAATAATGGTGGAAACATTAAGGTTGGGGCACCTCATTTACCATGATTTATCCCTCCTAAACATTATAAACCCAAGTGTAGTCTTCCCTCTTGATAATTGCCTTTGTACCCCATTATGTGACCCAGGGTGTCCCCTTCTCATTCCCTAATTCATTCACCTATCTTCCATATGCCACCACTATTTAACGGATGTACCTTGACCTTTAGGAGCATAAACCACCTAATAGGGTAATTGGCTAACCCCATTAGGAGTTTAGGAGACATTGGCACATCTCGAAGCCCATTATGGAAGGACAAGCCATTATGAAGTCCCCACCTATGGTCCATGATTAGGTAAGCTCATATACTCGATTTCTCTAATGACTTGTTGCACTTGAAGCCGAGGGGGCGCATTGGATCTTACATAGGATTGCATATGGTTTCCATTTTGGGTTTGGTCTCCTTATACAAGGTCCTAATCCTCTAGAGGGATACATTGGCACATATAGGGTGAGAATTGATATACATGGGCCTCCAGTGCAACAAATTGCACTTCATGGATCCCCACATCCATTCAGAGATTGCTCGTGGTTCACTTATTGGTCGAGGAAGATGCACCTGATACATGATGCCCAGCTGGCCCCAGGCGTACACCATACACTTGGTAGATGATACAGGACTTCTACGATGATGTGGAATCTCCTACATTATTATCCTATCCTTGAGGGAAACCTACAGGCATCTTCGATTTGTTTGGAGACCCATGAGGAGAGTTGTGTGCCCCCACAAACATTTGGAGCACCACAGGTTATTACAAGGGGGCAACCCCTTGTCCATTGCTTTCGAGGGTCCTATTCTTCATTGTGGCACCCATGGACCTCATTAGGCCTCTTAGAAGGTCCTACGACATCCATAGATTATTACTTGACCTCTTGAGAGGCTTACTTTTTCATTTGTGAGCTAGTTTGGTGGGCTTGTCACCAAAATGTTGTATCTTTAGCACATTATTTTATTTTTGGGGCTTATGTAAGGTAAGGAGGCTAATTTGAACTCCTTATATGTGTATAAATACAAGTTATGTGAGATCATTTCTCATCATCATATTGGATTGGATCTCTCTCTCCTTTAGATAACTTCACACTTTTTGTTGGAGGATGAATTTGACATTTATGGATGAATTTTGATGTATGGTTATTGGTTCCTCTTCTCTTTGAGCTTCGTTATTGTCATTTTTTAATGGTTGGATATACTCTACTGCATTGTAAGTACGAAAGTCTTGATGTTATTCCTGTTACTGTGTCATATATGTTGAATGGGATTTTCATTGTTTTAAGGCTAATTGTTGCATGAAAATTATTTCTTAATATTGTGGGATTGTCTCTATCATAATTTTCTCTCCATGAATTGGCCCTTATAGTATGAGAGAAATGTCCTAGAGGTAAAACTTGACCTTGCTAATCCATTCCTCTTGTGCATTTGAAGTATAAAAGTTGCAGGATTGCTTTCACTTGACCTAGAGGATTTGTGAACCAATTTTGACACCTCCTTGACTGGAAACCAAGAAATATTACACATAATCAACATAGACTCCATTCTCCCAAGCATTAAGGCACTGATCTACCAAGGGTGGTCACCAAAACTCATATTATTTCACCTTCTCCAAGTCTAGCCACATTGGGGTGCCTAGGGCATAAATTTCCCGACAATCTAGCCGCTAAAAAAATTTGATCTCCTAGGGTCTCTTGCACTGGCCTTTCCTCTATCCCTCCTCCAAATTTAAACACATTTCGGCAGTGGAATTGTAATAAAATTCAAGCCCTAGCTCTGGCATCAAATATTTCCTTACCATCACTAAGGCCAGCACTTCCCAGGGTCAAAACAACACCATTGACTGAAATTCTATCTTTGGTCCTTCGCACCTTGTCTAGGGTAAGAAAATCATTTATTATTTCATACCTTCCTCATACCCTAGACCGAATCCACTTGGCCCCATGTGGTCCTGCTCCTTCAAAGGACTATTCTTCAAGAACTATCCTGGATACCAACTTTAACAAGGATTTAGGGTGTGGGGAACTCCTTTCAAAGACTATTCTCATACACCTAACCCCCAAAATCCTCTTTCTTTCCCTAGAAGAGCATTGTACCTTGCGTAGAAATAAAGCAAGCTCCATCTTTTAAAACCTTCTTGGGAAGGGTCTGGGTCACTCATATCCATTTACTTATCATTTTTTGGTGACTCCATACATATTGGGTCTCCTCACATTGATGAAAGTCCATAAATAGAAGGGAGCCTTAGTTGAGGTGACAATGGGCTAAGACTCCATTTGTTGCCCTTGGCCTAGCATTTTCACTTTAGGGATTCCCCTTAGGTCCCCTGCTAGTTTGAGCAATAACATTTTTGCGTTGTTTTCGGGAACACGAGACATGTGTTTTATTCCCCGTACGACATATCGACATATCATTATTGGCAACTCCACTGGAAGAATGAAGCCCTAGTTATTCATTGAACTTTAAAGTTAATTCTTGTAGGGTGAAGCAAGCATCAATCAAGGCACTTTAATTCACCTTGATGACTCTAGTATAATATTAATATGCAAAATCATAGAAGATGGAGATTTCTCTAAGTCCTATATTTGAAGAACTCAATAACCAAGAGATTCAAGAGCTGCAAAATAAAGTTGTGGAATATGCAGGAAATTTTCAAAATATGTTGGACAGCATGGATATGGAATTCATACTCGCATTTTATAGGTCACAAGAAGTACAACACGACTTAGGAAAAGGATCCTAGTCATCTCCTTGACCTTACTCACATAACTTGTGCCATGAATATTTTGGATAACTCATCCAAGTGGATATTGGTGGCCACCCACCTATTCCACCTAGACCTCCAATCGGTTTCAATTGTTTCCTTTTTAATTTCAGCATTTATTATTTTTCGCAGTTTTTCAGGTCCTAAACTTCCGGAGCAATTTTGACCCCCTAAACGGAGTTTTTTTGAGGTCTGCTGCAAGCCCATAGCCATTGGAAGGGGCCTATGGTAAAACCTATAGTACTCTAAGATACCTTTCCAATAAGGTATCGTATGCGCCAAACGGAGATAGTATGACCAAGTTACAACCCCGGGAAGTTGGTTGCCCAACTAACCCCAACAGGGCCCATAAACTCTTGGTGTTTCATCTCCTAGGGTTAGGGTTTTGGTTGTTTAGGGTTTTCTCATGTTTTTAAACAATAAATAGGCCCTTGAGCCTCACTGTAACATAGTTCAGAGGCATGTAGCTGCTACATCTCTTCTCAGAGATAAGCTACCATCACCCGAGCTAGTCTTATTTACATTCAATTTGTAAGCATATTTTAGTATTTGATATTAATGAAATGAAGTTTTATTTCTACTACATCTTTGTGTTTATGGTTATATCTATAATTTGTTGCATTCATGTTTAAATTTGGATCAGTGGTATTAGAGCGGTCTACTCTTTCTCTGTTTTTCTTTGCATGTCCCTAGTGAAGGGTTGCCTTCTAGGGCAAAAAAAACTAAATTAAACATAACTTCTATCGTCATATTTTTGATTAATGAATGGCCCATATTGACTACGAAATTACAACATTTTACCAAGAAATATTACATTTATGTTTAGCTTCGAGAGTGTTTCCCCTGATCCCCCGCCAGGGGGGCTCCTAAAGATCGTTGGACCCCCCATGTAGTGCAAATAATGGGTGGCATTTTCGCCACATTAGGAAATGGGGTCCAATGTGGCGATATCTCTGAATAAAGAAGATAATCACGCTCCACACCTAACAATCTCCCACTTGGATACTGCTTATAGCAACTCCATCACTGCTTCATTTGTTGGACAATGACTCCACATTGGACCTAGTTATTTCTCATCTTCGTCATCATACTTGAAGACCAATTGAAACCAAGTAGAATCTCAGTTTCTCCTTGGTTACAACTTTTTTTAACATATCTGTAGGATTCTAGCTAGTGTGTACCTTTTCTAGCTTCAACTTTCCATCTTCCAACACTTATCGTATGAAATGGTACTTGAGTTTTATATGTTTAGTCTTGGAATGAAATGCAGAGTTCTTTGCAAGATGTATGTCACTCTGGTTGTCACTATATAACCTGCCCAACTCCTGCTTCTTACCTAATTCATCCAAAAACCCTTGTACCCAAAACATTTCTTTACTAGCCTCTATAGCAGCAACATACTCTGCTTCCGTCGTTGAGAGAGCAACAAAACTTTGCAGTTTTAAAACCCAACTGACAGTTGTTCGACCTAGAGTAAACACATACCCTGTGATGCTCCTCATGTTATTTCTATCACCGGCCATATCTGCATCAACATATCCCTATAGAGCAATGTTTGAACCACAAAAGCATAATGCTTGATTTGTGGTACCTCTCAAATAACTAAGAATCCACTTCACCGCCATCCAATGTTCTTTTCCTAGATTGTTCATGTACCTGCTTACAACTACCACTACATGTGCAATATCAAGCCTTGTGTAGACCATTGCATACATTAAGCTTCCAACAGATGATGCATATGGAACTTTAGACATATAAGCCATTTCTTCCTGAGACTTGGGACACGCCTCCTTACCTATTTTGAAATGGCTAACCAAAGGTATACTAGCTGGTTTTGAATTCTCCATATTAAATATTTTCAACACCTTTTGTATATACTCACTCTGAGACAATGTTAATTTGTGATTCTTCTTGTCTCTAGTTATTCTCATACCAAGGATTTGTTCTGCAACACCCAAATCCTTCATTGCAAATGAGTTTGCCAATTTTCTTTTGAGAACATCTATTTCCTGCATGTTAGAACCCGCAACAAGAATGTCATATACATACAATAACAATATAATATAGCTGCCATCATTTTTCCTTTTGAGATAAACACAATGATCAGAGTGACATCTAGTATAACCTTGTTCAGACATAAACATGTCAAATTTTAGATACCACTGCCTTGGAGCCTATTTTAAGCCATACAAGCTCTTCTTCAACATGCACAATAGCTTCTCCTTCCCTTTTACCTCATATCCTTGTGGTTGTTGCATATATATATTTCTTCCTCCAAAACCCCATGGAGAAAAGCCGCCTTTACATCTAACTACTCAAGATGCAAATATTCAGTCGCTACTAGACTTAAAATAGTTCTAATTGAAGTCATTTTAACAACAGGAGAAAATATCTCATCAAAGTCTATACCCTTTTTATGTGCAAATCCCTTCACCACAAGTCTATATTTATACCTTTTTCTACCTCCATCTTCTTCCTTCAACCTGTAAACCCATTTATTCTACAATGGTGTTTTATGTACATGCAACCTAACTAAGTCCCAAGTTTGGTTATGTACTAATGAGTCCATCTCTTCTTTCATGGCTTGCTCCCACTTCTTCCTAGTTTCTACCTGCACTACTTCTTCATAACATTTTGGTTCACCAGAATCAGTCAACAATACATAATATAATGAAGGAGAGTATCATTCAGGGGATCTACTTATCCTGGTAGATCTTCTAACACCACTTTCAGGTGTTTGAGGTGCTTATTGTTGTTGTGGTTGTAGCTCTTGTTGTTCTTGTTGTTAATCATTATGATTTCCAGGGACATTCACTTTTTCTATGATCTCATCAAGCACTATGTATTCTTTGTTTTCTTTTTCATGTTTCTTTTCCTGCATCTGATCCTTATACAAAATCTTTTCATTGAATATGACATCTCTTCTCCTAATGATTTTGTGTTTTTCATAATCATAAAAGCGATAACTAAAATCATTAACACCATATCCAATAAAGGTACATTTCTTTGATTTTGCCTCATGCTTTGTTCTATTTTCTTTATTAATGTGGACAAAGGCTTCACAACCAAAAGTCTTTAAAAATGAGTAGTTTACCTTTTTACCTGTCCAAGCCTCCTTTGGAATACCACCATCCGAGAAACTTGAAGGCCCTATGTTTATTAGATAAATAGAAGTATTTACAACATCTTCTCAAAATTGGAAAGGCAGTCACGTATGCAATCTCATGCACCTTGCACGCTCCATGATTGTCTTGTTCATCCTTTCTGACAAACCATTTTCTTGTGGTGTTCCTGGAACTGTCTTCTCTTTACAAATTCCATTCTCTAAACAATCCCTGTCAAATTCTTTGTTGCAGTATTCACCTCCATTGTCTGATCTGAGAAACTTCAACCTTTTTCCTGTCTCATTTTCAACCAAATATTTCCATTTCTTGAAAGTATCAAATACATCATATTTATTTCGAATACAATAAATCCATCTTTTTCTGGTTGCATCATCAATAAAAGTAACATAATAACGAGAGCCACCGAGAGATGATCCCTAATCAAGTCCCCATACATATGTATGCACAAGCTCTAGTTTTTTTCTTTTCTTTTCTTTCCCAACTCCGGGGAATCTAACTCTCTTCTATTTTCCGTAAACACAATTCTCACAGAATTCCAAATCAACATGCATCAAATCTGGCAACAAATTTCTTGAGTGAAGAGATTATCCATTACTGCCATATGAATTATAATCCCAACCAGAGGGCAGTGATGACCCCTGATCATTCTGTATTATTTACCATCACTGCTGAGTCCATAAATGAAATGTTGCAGTTACAACCAAGCCAAAGCCTGGCCCCTCTTTCTGTTGGAGATTTACTTAACAGATTCCCTACACTCACCTCAATCAAACTTGATCGGTTATTCCAGACCTTCATTAGGGAAGTGTTATACTCCTATACCAATAGGTGTCATATTTCATGATTGACTTGATGAGCTCTGTAATATGTTCATCCCTTTCCTTGTTGCAAGGTTTTCCATATTATAAAAAAATCAAAAAATGTAAAAAAATGTAAAGAGGGTATGCCCTAAAAGAAAAATCAAAGGGTAAAAAGAATAAAATGGTCAAAAAAGTAAAAGAAATGAACCCCAAACAAAGAAAGACCAGGAAAGTGTGCAAGTCCAAAATGCCACTACTTTTTCATTTTCTGTAAATAAAACATTGTGTGCAGCTTGTTAATGTATGCCACAATTGATGAATGGCCAAACAGCTTAATCTTTGCTAGTTCATGTTTGAATTTCCTATTTTAGAGATAGAGAATAAAATCTAACCAAACTGTTTAAAGTTGGCAGATAAGTAGATGAGTAGAGAAGCAAAGGAGCTCAACAATTTAATCTGAGCCCTTGGATGTAATAAGTGCAGACTTAGGTAGGATTGCCATGAAAAGAAAAGAAAAGTTAATGAGGGTTTACCAGTCTAAGTGCACCCAAAGAAAGAAGCAAAAAATGCTAGGACTAAAGTAGGCAGGGTAGGTAGATTGGTGTTGCAAAATGACACTTGTGATGGATCATGTCTCTCAATGTGTTAACTTTCACTTCTATCACAAGTGCAATGGCGGACATTATACTTGAAGCAGCTCAAGTGAGGCAAGGTTGAATAACTAACTCCCCTTCATGCTTTTCCCCAATCATTTACTAATTTCCCCTAAAATATTGAGAATCTGTTCTTAAATATCCCTCATAAATCACTCATTCCATTTCATAAACGTTGCCTAAGTAAGACCCTACCTTATTTGGGAAAATGTATAATATCACCCATAAACCCCATTCCCACTTTAGCCTAAGCCTAAAAATACACGTGTTTTCATACTTAGCGCGCATTCGTTTCATAAGTCATCTTAACCCTAACTTTTATTATATAAATCCTTTGCTATATACCCTTCCCCGTATATGTAAAAACATTAACAAACCCTGATATAATATATATCCTGCCCCTGGTTAACTATAACCATATCACCGTTTTAAAGATGGAATTGATAAACTTATTTGAAGTTTATTAAGAACCATAGCCTTCACCATGCGCTCAAAGGGTTAATTAACCTCCGGTTGATTAATAACCAAACCACCCCATGAACCAATAAAAACAGCCCCAATATATTAAAAACACAGTTAATTATATCAGCCCCCCACCACTTAAAACCTCCTCCAAGTTCAAAGCCCGTCCACCGTCCGATCTGGGCCTGACCATGCGACGGTCGACGATCATTTCAAAACCCACCTTTTGGCTGCTATTTAAATCGCGGGGACTGGCAGTTTTGGCGCCCGTACTCTGCCACGCGTCGCTCATCCAACCTGATCACTAGCCCTCCGCCCAAAACCACTTGACCCCAAAAGCGGTGCGGGGCAAAACCGCTTACCACCCCCCCGCTAACGTCATCCACTGATGTCATCTGTCCTCTTGCTGATATCACCTGCCACGTCACCGCCACATCATCTGCCCCCATACTCTCACTGACGTCATCTGTACTATTGACGTCATCCGTCCTTCAAATCAAAAAAAATTCCTGCCAAAACTTTATTTTTGTCAAATAAAAGGGATAAAATATCATTTTTACTATATTTTCACTACAAACAGCGCTCCGGGCATCCAATCGACCGAGTTTACAGATCAGTCTAGACTGGCCCCCAACCAGAAGGGCTACATCGACGAGCTCGCAGCCATTCAAACTACAGCATGAGGTTTTTCTCTGTAAACATAGGTACCTTTTTTAGCTATCTCCAGCAATCGGCTATCAATGCATCAATTTTCAGGACTTCTCAGCAATCTCCACAGGAAATTTGCGTACCAACCACAGGACATCTAAAGGAAAGGAATTGGAAGGCACAGAACAACCTCCAGCGTCCCACCAACAGGTGTTTATCCATAGCTGCATTGTTACCCTTGGGAAAAGGGAAATTTTGGGTTAAATATCACACAGCGATGAACAATAGTCAAAACACAGTTAAAGAGTATCTGTTCAGCATTAAAGTGTATCATATCAGCATTAAAAGTGTCAGAGCAGAATTAAAGAAGGTAGATCAGAATTAAAGAGCACAGTTAAGACAGGCAGTCGGCTAAACATGATGTCTACAGAAGTCAAATTAGCAGATAACTCAAAATTTATGTGAACGAAGATTCACTAAATGTTTTTGATGACCAGCCTAAATTGATATTTGGCCCTGGAGTAAACGGAAAAATAGTAGAGGGAGAAGTTTCTCCTTTCTATATAGGTTTAAACATACATGATAAAATACTTCATAATGTCATGTTTGATTCTAGTGCTTCCCATAACTTAATGTCTAAATCTGTAATGGAGAAACTAGACCTTGACATCACCAGGCCATATAAAGACCTTTTCTCTTTTGATTCAAGTCAAGTCAAATGTTTGGGTTTAATCAAAGACTTATGTGTGTCACTAGTCCAATATCTTGCCAAAACCATCTTAATGGACATAGTAGTAGCTGATATTCCACCAAAATATGGCATGTTACTGTCTAGATCTTGGGGTGCAAAGCTTTGAGGATCTCTACAGTTAGACATGTCCTACGCTACTATTTCAGTGTTTGGTCAACCCAAGAGAATATAAAGAGAAACCTTAATGAAGTATGTAGTAAGTAGTCGAGAGAAACCTCAAAATTTCCCTATCTACTCAGTACATTCAGATATGGATTCTTTTATCCTTTACAATGCTGAAATTCATCCCCCACGTGAAATAAAACTTCTAGCAGATGAAACAGAAAAAATTGCAAATGAGAGGTCTAATATCTGAATCCAAGAAATTTCTGAAAATCATGAAACATCAGATAAACTAGAAAAAACTGAAAAACCAGATCTCCCTATTGAACAGATCCCAGAAACTCCAGATACTAAGTGTGAACATGAAATCCTGTGGTACTTAGAATTTGATGGTTCTGTGAACAATTTAGGAGCAGGAGCGAGAGTCTGGGTGCAAAATCTTGAGAACAATCATGATGAAGTTCATGCCTACAATTTAAACTTTAGGTGCACTAATAATATGGCTGAATATGAAGCTCTGTTGCTAGGTCTTAAACTGGTAAAGAAATTGGGAGCAACTAGAGTGTCAGTCCTAGGAGATTCTAATCTAATCATTCAACAGATAAAAGGGAAGTTCTTAACAAATGATCCCAGATTGAGAGAGTACAGAGGAACAGCTGTAGAGATCCTCAATACATTTCTAGAAACTCAGCTTGCCAAAATCCCGAGAAAACACAACTTGCAAGGTCATAGCCTGGCAATGTTTGCCAGCACCTGTAAATTACCATTTGAACCAAATCATCAATTCACAGCAGAAATTAGACATAGGCCAGCCATACCTGATAATGTAAAGAACTGGCAAGTGTTTGACAGTGATAATTAGATCAACAATTTTTTAACCCTAGCAGAAGAATTTTCCAGCACTAACATAGATGGAGATATGGTTAGTGAGTTTGATCCAAAAAATCAGATAGAAACAGACATTTCAGCAGAAAATGCAACTCAAATGCTTCATCCAACAAAATTTACCAAAAAGGAAATACAAGATCTTAAAGAAACAGATGTTGATGAGATTATTGAAGGAGAATCTGAAATTATCAATTTGAAAGACAATCACTTGCCCAAAGGATTAACTCCTTTGGAAGATCTCTTTGATTTCAATGATATTCCAAAGAAACCCCACATGGACCCTCTAAAAATAGACATTGAAGACTACAACATAGGAATTGAAGAGAATCCAAAAATGGTAAAATTGTCCAAATCTTTGCCCCTTGATCAAAAACTTAAGTATGTAGAACTAATCAAAGAATTCCAGGATGTTTTTGCCTGGAGCTATGAAGACCTGAAATCTTATGACACCTCTATAATTCAGCATACAATACCCCTCAAAGAAAATCAAAAACCATTCAAACAAAAGCTCAAAAGAATAAACCTTGTACTGCTTCCTTTAATAGAAAAAGAAATCAAACGAATGCATGATGCAGGGATAACTGCTCCAATCAGATTTTCAGAGTGGGTGTCTAATTTAGTGCCTACTAGGAAGAAAACAGGAGAAATCATATTATGTGTTGACTTAAGGAATGTAAACAAGGTTTCCTTGAAGGACAATTACCCTTTACCTAAGATGGATCATATTTTACAAAGGGTAGTAGGTGCTTCTAGGATTTCACTATTGGATGGGTTTTCAAGTTTTAATCAGATTCTGGTTCATCCTGATGACCAAGAAAAGACTGCATTTACAACACCATGGGGTACATTCAAATATGTTAAAATGCCATTCGGACTTAAGAATGCAAGGGCAACCTTTCTGTTATAGCTCTGATACCACTTGTTATATATCTAACCCAGAAATATATGATAATAGAAATAAACCCAAGAATAGTAAAATCCAAATATAGAAATGCTTCACTTTATTGATATCAAAACCCTTAAGGTAGGGCAACACCATACATTCACTCCTTAAGGAAGGAGAACACTCCACAAGCCATATGCCTGTTCATACAATAATCCTTCACACTATTCCTTGACATGGAGTCTCTAGCCTCTATATAGGCCTCATACATACAATACCATGGGTCATTACCATGGTTCCCTCATACCATCAAACTAATGCCATGGGCCCATTACATTATTACCAACTACTTGTGGTCCCTTACATGATATGGGTTAACCACCTTATTTATTACTATGGCCCATCCCATTATTACATTATTACCTTGGGTACCTCCCTTGGTGCCCCATATTATCCTCCCTAAGTATATAACACTTTCAATGAGCAATGGACATAGATTTTGCAAAAGAGATTCACGATTTTCTGGTTATATATCTAGATGACCTCACTGTGTTTTCTAGATCAGATCAGCAACATTTAGATCATTTGAGACAAGTGTTTTTAAAATGCAGAAAGTATGGTATTTCATTAAATCCTAAAAAGTCTTTGTTTGGTCTAGAAGAAGGCAAACTGTGAGGCCATATCATCTCCAAAGATGGCATCAGAATTGATCCTGCTAGAGTAGAAGCTATTCTGCAAATACCCCACCCCAGAAATGTCAAAGAACTTCAAGCTTTCTTAGGAAAGATTAACTTTTTTTCATATCTAATTTGGTTGAATTAATTAGATTGTTGAACAATATGTTAAACAAGGATTCAAAGGTTAAATGGACAGTAGAAGCCAAAAAAGAATTTGAAGAAATTAAAATGGTTTTGACCAGAACACCAATCCTTACAAGTCCAAAGTTCGATAGACACTTAATAATTTTCTCATTTGCATTAGAACAAACAATAGCAGTTATTTTACTGCAAAAAGATGATCAAGTATGTAAAAAACCCATAGCCTTTTTTAGTAGAGCACTTAGAGATGCACCTCTAAATTACAAAATCATGGAAAAACTGTCTTTTGCACTTGTGAAAGCTATTAAAGACTTCAGAGTCTATATACTATACTCCCATGTAATAGCTTATGTACTAAATGTTGTTGTCAAAGACATCCTGACTCAGGATGGAAGTGAAGGCAAACGAGGTAGATGGATAGCTAATATATTGGAGTATGACATTGAAATAAAACCTACAAAGTTTATAAAAGGACAGGGATTGGCTAAACTCATGACTGAAACAAATTTTCAAACCCTGGATATTAATGAACTGGATAATGAACAGGTGATGACGACTCCACAAATCAACCAGGCCTTCTTAGAATCACCTTGGTATGCTGATATAACTCATGTGTTATTAAACCTGCAGGCTCCTCCAGGGTTATCTAGAACAAAGAAAAGGTTTTTAAAGATGAAAGCTTCAAAATTTTGTATTTTAGATAATGCTATTTTTTGGAAAAATCATGAAGGTATTCTATTGAATTGTTTAATAAAAGAAGAAGCTGACAAATTTCTCAAAGAATTTCATGCAGGGGACTGCGGTGGACACCTTTACTGGAAATCAACTGCAGACAAAATCCTAAGGGCTGGATTTTACTGGCCAACCTTGTTCGCTGATGTAAAGAAGTTTGTCACTGCTTGCCACAAATGCCAAATTTTTGAAGGCAAAAGGAAACTGTTACCCTTACCCTTGAAACCAATTTCCACTGAAAAACCCTTTCAACAATGGGGTTTGGACTTCATTGGATAAATCCATCCTCCCTCTTCTGGCCAACATAAATGGATTCTTACTGCCACAGACTATTTCACCAAATGGATAGAAGCCATTCCTTCTAGACAAGCCAATGATACAATGATTATAGGATTCTTAGAAACCAACATATTGTCTAGATTTGGTTGTCCTAAAAATATCATAACCTACAATGTTGCTGCCTTCAAGTCCAAGAAAATGATAAATTTTTGTAACAAATACCATATCACTTTAGGCCATTCCACAACCTATTACCCTCAAGGTAATGGTCTAGCTGAGTCTTCCAATAAAAGCCTGATTAATATTATTAAGAAATTGTTGGAAGAGAACAAAAAAAACTGGCACAAGAAACTTATACATGCACTATGGGCAGACAGACTTACTACAAAGAGATCTATTGGAACTATCCCTTATGAGTTAGCTTATGGCATGGAGGCTGTGTTTCCTTCATCTTTAGGAGTTCCTATAATGAGGTTGGTGCAAGAAGCTCAGGTGGAACCCAATGACATTCAGAGGAGAATAAATCAAACCATCCACTTGCAGCAGACCAGAGAAGAAGTGCACCAAAGATCCCAAGTGTTACAAGAAAACTCAAGAAAATATTTGATAAAAGGACCAAAGCAGAAGACTTCTACCTTAGAGACAAAATTATAAGGTGGGATTCCAGGAGAGAAGACAAAGGAAAACATGGGAAGTTTGACTTCCTGTGGAAAGGGCCATTTATCATCCAGGCATTGCAAGGGAACAATACTTACTTTCTGAAGAACCTGGATGTCACAGAAGCAGAAGGACCAGTGAATGGTCGAATTCTGAAACATTACTTTGATCCAGTTTTTTGATGTATTCTGACTCTAACATGTACATACTATATCCTTAATAATGTCACAAGTTTGGATTGGATAGCAACGTACTGCAATTGAATCCCGAAGAGAAGGCCCTAAGCTTCACGAGTGTGCTGTCATATATACAAAACAGCAACCAGCAAAGGGAAATTTGAGAGCAAAGTCAGAGTTATTCAGAAGGCCATCTGACCTGCTGTTCTTGACTTTCCACCAAGGAAAGACATCCCCAAGTGGAGCCACTATTATACTCCTATACCAATAGGTGTCATATTTCATGATTGACTTGATGAGCTCTGTAATATGTTCATCCATTTCCTTGTTGCAAAGGTTTTCCATATTATCAAAAAATGTAAAGAGGGTATGCCCTAAAAGAAAAATCAAAGGGTAAAAAGAATAAAATGGTCAAAAAAGTGGAAGAAATGAACCCCAAACAAAGAAAGACCAGGAAAGTGCGCAAGTCCAAAATGCCACTACTTTTTCATTTTCTGTAAACAAAACATTGTGTGCAGCTTGTTAATTTATGCCACAATTGATGAATGGCCAAACAGCTTAATCTTGGCTAGTTCATGTTTGAATTTTCTGTTTTAGAGATATAGAATAAAATCTGACCAAACTGTTTAAACTTGGCAGATAAGTAGATGGGTAGAGAAGCAAAGGAGCTCAACAATTTAATCTGAGCCCTTGAATGTAATAAGTGCAGACTTAGGTAGGCTTGCCATGAAAAGAAAAGAAAAGTTGATGAGGGTTTTCCAGTCTAAGTGCACCCAAAGAAAGAAGCAAAAAATGCTAGGACTATAGTAGGCAGGGTAGGTAGATTGGTGTTGCAAAATGACACTTGTGATGGATCATGTCTCCCAATGTGTTAACTTTCACTTCTATCACAAGTGCAATGGCGGACATTATACTTGAAGCAGCTCAAGCAAGGCAAGGTTGAATAACTAACTCCCCTTCATGCTTTTCCCCAATCATTTACTAATTTCCCCTAAAATATTGAGAATCTGTTCTTAAATATCCCTCATAAATCACTCATTCCATTTCATAAACGTTGCCTAAGTAAGACCCTACCTTATTTGGGAAAATGTATAATATCACCCATAAACCCCATTCCCACTTTAGCCTAAGTCTAAAAATACACGTGTTTTTATACTTAGCGCGCATTCATTTTCATAAGTCATATTAACCCTATCTTTTATTATATAAATCCTTTGCTATATACCCTTCCCTGTAATATGTAAAAACATTCACAAACCCTGATATGATATATATCCCGCCCCTGGTTAACTATAACCGTAACACCGTTTTAAAGATGGAATTGATAAACTTATTCGAAGTTTATTAAGAACCCTATCCTTCACCGTACGCTCAAAGGGTTAATTAACCTTCGGTTGATTAATAACCAAACCACCTCACGAACCAATAAAAACAGCCCCGATATATTAAAAACACAGTTAATTATATCAGCCCCCCACCGCTTAAAACTTCCGCCAAGTTCAAAGCCCGTCCACTGTCCAATCTAGGCCTGACCTTCCGACGGTCGATGATCATTTCGCAACCCACCTTTTGGCCGTTGTTTAACTCATGGGAACTGGCGGTTTTGGTGCTCGTACCCTGCCACGCGTCACTCATCCAGCCTAATTGCTAGCTCTCCACCCGAAACCACTTGACCCCAAAAGCGGTGCGGGGCAAAACCGCTTACCACCCCCCCAACTGACGTCATCCACTGACGTCATCTGTCCTCTTGTTGATATCACCTGCCATGTCACCACCACGTCATCTGCCCCCGTACTCCCGGTGATATAATCCATACTGCTGACATCATCCGTCCTTCAAATCAAAAAAAATTCCCGCCAAAACTTCATTTTTGTCAAATAAAAGGGATAAAATATCATTTTTTCTATATTTTCGCTGCAAACGGCGCTCCGGGCATCCAATCGACCAAGTTTACAGATCAGTCTAGACCGGCCCCCAACCAGAAGGGCTACATTGACAAGCTCATGGCCATTCAAACTACAGCATGTGGTTTTCCTCTGTAAACACAGGTACCTCTTTTAGCTATCTCCAGCAATCGGTTATGAGTGCATCAATTGCCAGGACTTCTTGGCAATCTCAGTAGGAAATTTGCGTACCAGCCATAGGACGTCTAAAGGAAAGGAATTGGAAGGCACAGAACAACCTCCAGCATCCCACCAATAGGTATTTATCCATAGCTGCATTGTTACCCTTGGGAAAAGGGAAATTTTGGGCTAAATATCATACAGCGATGAGCAGGAGTCAAAACACAGTTAAAGAGTATCCGTTCAGCATTAAAAGTGTCAAAGAAGAATTAAAGAAGGCAGATCATAATTAAAGAGCACAATTAAGACAGGCAGTCGGCGCAGAGCTACTACAGAAGACAGCTGCCAGCCAAATTAAAGTGCCTGCCTCCAGCACAACACCAGTTTACCCTTTTCCTATCATAGAGACTAGCTATTTCTATTTTTGTAAACTCTTATTAGTTAAAATCTAGATATTATCTCACATTTGTTATGAGATATTTGTTGTACATATTTTGTTGGATAAATACCCCTTCTGTTAGAGTGGTGATGGGTGGTGTGTGGATTCCTAGACTTTGTTGTAACATTGATATTTTGGAATAAAGAACTGTTGGAATCAACTGTTGTTTGGCCTATTGGATGAAGAATTGAAGCAGGGTACTTGTCACAGAATTCTTGAATCAACCTTCGGATCAATAAGTCCTATATATCTTGTGTTTTACAGTTTTCTTGTTTATTATATCATCTGTGTTTCATAATCTGAATGATAAAGAAAATGGTTAATTTCAGAATATGCTTGATTGCACTCTGCTTTCAGTCTTTATTGTTCTCTGTGTTTTCTTCAGAATTTGGATAAGCAGTGAACTCTTAATTGCTCTTGTTTCCTGATTCTTTTATGTTGATTATTTGCTAAATAATTCTTAATTGCTCCTTATCAGTAATCATCCACTTTCCATCTTTGAATAGGTTGAAGGATTCTTAGCTGCCCTTCACCCAATTTGAGCCCATTCCATCTGTTTCAAGTCTCCATTTGTTGCATGTTTGACTACCTTGCTCTGTGAAACCAGTCTTTGTTAAGAAACCTAATCCAGAAAGCCTTTTTCTTTGACTCCATTAGCCCAATGGACTGAACTATTCTATTTTACTTCTCTGTTCTATTGAATCTCACCACCCAAACTCAAACAAAACCCTTGAACTTCATAACTAGCCTAATACCTTTAAAAAACAAAGCTAAATCATAAAGAGAGAGCCCTCTTTGGATACAGATTGGCTAGATTCTGTATCTAAAAGATTGGTCTGTGGTTACCTCGACATCCTTCCCTTTTGTTACAACTTTGGGGAAAACCTGAGTGATAACAGGAAGAACAATACATTCCAAAGGATCCTCCACCATACATATCTACCATATTCTCTGATATTGGCCGAGACATCATAGACATGATATCCAGTGTGTTAGGCCAGACTACAAGTGAATTTGTTGATGAAATTATTATAGCCTTTATGTCCATCTACTCTCCTGGGCAGCACCCAGCCATCATGTTTGACTATGCTAAGTTCATTGCTGATAAAATGCATGATCAATTCATGAGGATGGATAATGAAAGTGTGTTCAAATATTCTTCAGTTTTATATCATCTTTTCCTGTATTATCAAGCTGACAAATTCCCAATCACACTCCAAAGCTTGATACCAGAGGCAACTCTAGATCTGTGGTCTTCTGGACTTCATTATTCCACCTACGTGACTCTCAATATTCTTATACTGATTTCATAGATCTCTTTGTGCACCCAGTGGCAACTATGCTATTAGGAAGTCCTCCCCCAAAAATCAGTGCAGATATCAGGAGGGTCCTACAGTTGTCCAAACAATATAAAGTGGTAGATTGGTAATTGTACCAAAACCACACTGAAATCAGAATATATGGATGTGAGTTGGCTCCCTACAAATTTCCTAGATACCTCCCCATGAGAATTTTTGCTCTGGAGTACTACAAGCAAATGATTAATTCAGATGAGGTGCATTTTGTGAAGGCCAAGAAGAAAGCTCAACTTAGCATAAAAGATCAGCTTGGCCCCTTCATATGTAACAGTAGGGAAGCAGGAAAGGAAGCAGAACAAATCCTCCAAAGGATGAAACTGAAACAAACTTTTATTAGGAATTATGACCCTTTAGAGTTCATTTGCAATAGGAGACAAAAGAACAAATTATCTCCTTATATCCACCATAGAATTCCTGAAATTGAACAGTATGCAAATCAGTTAGAATGGGTGGAAAACACTTTGGTAGACCAAGATAGCACTGAAGTTATTGTTAATAATGTATTGACTGATTTAGAAAGAAGACTTGACGAATATTCATTTGTACAGGTGCCAGGAGAGTCCCAATCTCAAAGGGAATCACAGGGACCCAGTGGGCAAACAGCAGAAGAAAGACCTCAAGAACAAGAGCCATCAGAGCAGCCACAGGAATCAGAACAGCCAGAGATATCAGAAGAACTTGCTCAGCCAGAACATATCATGAACAATCCACCTATTTTACAGACTCCTCTAAATGAGGAGACAAATCCTAAGAGAGATAGAGAAGGGGCCACTCCTTCTAGTAGACCTGTTGCCCAGACTTATGTCAAGAGGCAAAGGTCAAATCCATTTTCAAAACAATATTTTACTGAAGAAATAGCAGGAACTACAGGTGCAGAAAGAGTAGAAAGCAGGCATACCACTCCCTCAAGAGGTACACAAGAAAATTCCACCTCACAGGCTCAAATGCTAGAAAGACAACAAAGCGTGGAAGTATCCTCCTTCAGGGCTCCTACTAGCCATAGCCAAGACATCAAAGAGAAATATAAAGAAATAAAGGCCAGGAATGAAAGATTGAAGGCCCAAAGCTATGCACATTACCTAAAAATGGCTCCTACTAATCAAACAAGGCTAATGTTAGCCTTTGATGTGAAAGAGGGTAAAATGCAGATGACTTTCATGAAGCCAACTACACAATAGCCCAGGTCAATTGCAGATTACTTGAAAATAGACTTTGAAGTATTAGCAAAGGATATCCATCCTATTGACGAAATAGAATTACACAAGCAGACTGAGGAAATGGTCTACTCCACCTTGACCAGCAAGGCAATTGCAGCTCACCAACTCCAAAATCCACTGAATAATATGTCAACGCAATTCCAGTTAGACAAGGCCTCTTCACAGGCCAAGGATACCATAATAAAGTCCTTGGAGGACTTAGTCATAAAACTGGGGCATGATCCCAAGGATGTGAAAGTTGCAGAAAAGCTTATTAAGAAGAAAAATGATGACATAGATGCACTAAAAAAGTAGCTCAAAATTCCTCCTCTTCATCATCCTCAAACAGCTGAAGTATTGGAAACTGATAAGGGGGAAGAGCTTATGGACTTAGTCCTTAAGCTGAATGAAGAACTAAAAGAAACAGAGAAAGAGTTGGATAACTTGATACAGTCTAAACAAAGTGAGTTGGCCACCACTCTTCAGACTGTAATTCCTACAGTCTTTACAACAGTACCCTCCACATTGGCTGCTTCACTAGCACCCACAGTTCCACCAGGTACAGCTATGCCAGTCACAGGTGCATCAACAACCGTAGGGACATCCACAGAAAAGACAGTTGAATTGGTAAAATCCATGGAAGAAATGAGCATCCAAGTTATTGAGCTTAATAAGCTTAGAGAAAAAGTGTCAATTTTGGAAACTAATTGCAAACTTGCACAAATACAACAGAAAGAAGAAGTTCAAAAGAATCAAACAATGGGAGAAAGAATAAAATTCCTTGAAAAGGACTTGACAATGCAAAAACCACTTGGAGACATGAAGGAAATTCTTTGGGAAAACATCATTGAATCTATCAATGATGTTTGGCCATCTATTCAAGTAATTTTTGAACAAACTGAACTAGTAAAAGTGGCTACAGAAGCAATCCACAAGACAATGGAAGAGTTGGGAGATAAGCCTGAAGAAGCCAACCAATTGATAGAATTTTTGAACAGCAGAAATAGGTACCAGCTTGATGAACTAGAAATAGAAGATAGAACAGGAACTATCATAGAAATAAATAAGGTTCTCACCAAAAGGAACCTGATGCTCAATCTGGAGAAAAGGTGTCAAATCATCCAAGCAGACATTGATAGATTTATGACAAAGTTTGGTGTTTTGAGGGAAAAAGGACCTCCAAATCCTATGGTAATACATGACAAGTTGATGACCCAAGATGATTACATTGAAAGACTAAACAAATTGGCCAGCAGCTAAGCTAGTACTTCAGGGGTAAAAGCTCTACCCACCGGAAAGGTATTATATGATAGACTGGAAAATTTGTTTTTCATAGAGCATGAGGTCAAGCACTTGTTCGTCAATAGGAAAACTTTTGTCAAGTATACAAAAGCTGACAAGATATATAGAAATATGATAAGGATAAAATTACTTGATAGTGAATGGTGGATGAAACTGACAGATTTACTATAAAGTTACTGCAGTAAATCTATGTGGCTGCCAGTTAAAACAGGTAAAACAGAGTCAAAGTATAGCAGGTAAAGAGTATCAGTAGGTAGAAGATAGAAAGTGATTCCAGCACACAACTGTAAGGCAACTGAAAGAGAAAAATCTAAATTACAATAGCCAGCACAGTCATAATAAAAGGGACAACAAGAAGGCAGTTCCCCATCTGTCTCTATCTTCATGTTGAAGATATTTTTGGTTTCCTAGAATAATTCCCATATTGTTATGAGATATTGTGTAACATTTTTTGTATAAATACTTCATATTTTGAAGTAATTAGGGTGGATTAAAATACATTTTTGTAGACATTTTATATCGAGCTAAGGAACTATTGTATTCAAGACTGGATTGGTTTTGTTGGGTCATGAAATAAAGCTAAGGACATTTCACTGGATTCTTGTGCACAGTTGGAAACAAATAAGTATTATATCTTCATGTTTAAATATTGTTTTCTTGTCATGTTATAAATATTCACATGTGTCTCTTATGAAATCTGAAAAGTAAACAAGGAATGATATCTCAGAATTAGCTTAAATGCTCTCTGTTTTAACTGTTTACTTTCTATATGTTTTCTACTAAACTATCTTGGTCTGGGAATTCTTAATTGCTCCCTTACTTCCATAGTTCCCCCCCCCCCCTGGTCCATAGTAAAGGATTCTTCATTTCCCTTTGCCCTGGTTAGGACTACCTCATCCATCTGAACCTGCGGATTTGCTTTTTGTTGTGTTAGCCTACCCTGTCAACTCTTACTTTAGTGATTGATCTGATCCAGTTAAGCTACTCTTATATTGACTCCATAACCCAATGGCCTAAATACTTGTTCTACCCATCTTTTTTCTTAATTCCAACACCCAATCAAAACCAAAACATCATAAGCATTATGAACTAGCCTGAAATCCTACCCAAAACAAAGTTAAATTATAAAGAGAGAGCCCTCTCTAGACTTAGGTTGGCTAGAACCTGAGTCTAAAAGATTAGGTTTGTGGTTACCTCAGAATATTCCTTCTTTGATAACTTCTAAGGAAGACATTTGAGTGATAACATAGCGGCGACCATACCAGGGACTCAAACCCCCAGTCTTAATAAACCTTTGAGAAATTTAAATTTTTATTTTCAAGCCTCTTAAAGGGTTTATTAGAAGTTATTTCAAAAATTCATAAAAAAGAAAAATAATTAGAAAAAGCTCGAAATCTGGCTTCCAGGAGAACTCATTATACCAGGGCCAACCCTGATCCAGATCCTCCCCCTGTATTTGACAACCCAAACCTTATTCCAAGAATAATCAAAAGGCAAGAAAGTTCAGTAAGCCCAAGACATTTATTTAGATCCAATTCTTGCCCTAGTGAGTGGTTATTCATAGAAGACCTCCCTTTTGACGAGTATTTTGACCATTCCTTATTTAGAACCAAGTCTGAGAGTGAACTTGAGGACACAATTCTAGATCCAGAATTTACTGCGGAACTTGAAGTCCAATGAGCAAACTTGTGAATTGATCAATACCTTCTGAAGTCCCCTCATTCATCCCTTACTACTGATAGAATCCCTGAACTTTCTGAAACAACTTCAACTTCTTTTAGCTCACCATCATTTCCCCACACTTCTGAAGTTCATTCCTCATCTCTGCTCATACCTTCACTTCCCCATCAGCCTATCACTACCCTTCAAATACCCATTACCCCTGTTACTACAAATCCCCCTGTTGTCCCTAATCCTCCTGTTACCCCAACTCCTATTCTCAATCTGGTCCAACTTAGAGCTATGGCACTCAGATATGCCCTCTTATGATGCCTGCTCCTCATGGTGCTTTACCAACATATTATCAGAGTAAAATTGTCCTATTCACTGGCACTGGATCTTACACAGCATAGCAGCACACAAAGAAAATGACAGATTATTTTGAACAGCATGAAATTGACATAGGAGATGTCCAAATGAGAATTTTTCCCAAACTCTAGCTGGAGAAGTGAGAACATGGTTTAGATCTTTTCCTCCTAATAGTATAGATAGTTTAGAACCTTTTTACCAGCAATTTTTACATAGGTGGGAGAAGAAAAAGAACCCTCTTCAAATTCTTTCCGAATATGAAAACCTCAAAAGGGGACCAAACGAAACCATTCAGGACTACTATACTAGGTTTAACAATGTATATAATGCAATACCACTTGACCTTAGACCTCCACCTGGCTTAGCCCTGATTAAGTTTCTAGACGGATTTGACACAGATATGGCTTTTCAACTTAGAAAAAGGAATCCCACTACACTAGAAGATATGCAAATTGTTGCAGTTAGCGTAGAAGCTAATCTTCTATCCAAAAGAGCTAGGGTTAGAAACGAAAGAAGAACACCCCTGAAAGATGAAACTTCACCCTTTGATCAAAAATTGGATGCTTTAGCCAAAGGAATGGAAAAATTAATGGACAGAATAGAAAACATTGAAAGGAAACCTCACTAGGATAGCCAAAAGGCACCTCCAGTAAGGAATCCAAATTTTAGGAAAAACCAGAACCAAAACACTGATAAAAATGGGCCTAATCAGAACATTAGACCTCCTTTCCAAGAGAATTATGTTGAAACTTCCCATCAAGAAGACCCTGAGCTAGACACCCAAATCAACTTAATGGGGTTAGATGACAAGGAAACGGTTTTCCTGACTCAGTATGACCAAGAATTATACATGCTTCTGTAGTTACAAACCAAAACTAGAGAATCTTTCAATTACAAACAAGGGTATGACTCTGCTATCTTCGAATTGCATAAACAGTACAATTTGAGGAGAAAAAAGAACACTGATGCTCCAGACTAAAACAAGAAAGCAGTACCTAATCAGCCTAAGAAAGTAAAAGCTGCAAATCAAAATCCTCCAGTTACAAAAACTCTACAAATCCTTTCTAGATCAAATCAGAACCCTCCCAGTCCCACCATTGAAGATGTAACCAATGACCAACCTTCTAATGAGCAACCTTCCACTTCAGTTCCCCTCAAGGAAACAGTGGATCAGTCTCCTGAAATTATATTAGAAAATCGAATTAAGAAGACTCCAAACACTAAAAAAGAAGAACAAACTACTCCAAACCCTGTTGTTAAGATTTCAAATGTTCAAATAGATAAATCCCCTCTGCCTTCCAATTTGAGAGCAGAGTTGGCCAAACTTAAAATCTCAGCCCCTTTAACAAAACTAGTTAAACATGAAACTTACAGATCTCAAATAAGCAAATCTTTAAACTTCATTGAAAATGAAGACTCTGTTAACCTATTTGATGATCAACCTGAGCTAATTTTCGGTCCTGATGTTAATGGAAAACCAGTAGAAGGAGGGATACCACCCTTCTACATTAGTCTTAACATCCACGATTAAAGCCTACATAATGCCATGCTAGACTCTGGGGCTTCGCACAATCTTATGCCTAAATCCGTTATGGAGAAACTAAAATTGGATATCACTAGACCCTACAAAGACCTTTTTTCATTTGATTCAAGCCAAGTTAAGTACCTGGGACTTATAAAAGACTTGTGTGTTTCCCTAGTGCAGTACCCTGCTAAGACCATTCTTATGGACATAGTTGTTGTGTATATACCACATAAGTATGGTATGCTATTGTCTAGATCTTGGGGTGCCAAACTCCAGGGATCTCTGCAACTTGACATGTCGTATGCTACCATATCAATCTTTGGACATCTGAAGAAACTATACAGAGAGACTCTAATGAAGTATGTAGTGAGTACCCAGGAGAGGCCTCAAAACTTTCCTATATATTTAATGCATTCTGATATTGATTCTTTTATTCTTTACAATGCTGAATCTAACCAAGAAAATACTTCAGACGGTGTTATGGCAAAACCAAAAGAAATTATAGTAATAGAAGAAAACCAAAGTGTCCAAATTCATGAGATTTTAGATAAAAAAGATGGCCTAGATACTTTAGTCAAAGAAGATTTTATTCCCCCAAATAGTAAGAATTATGAACACGAAATTCTATGGCATCTTGAATTCGATGGGTCAGTAAACAAACTAGGTGCAGCAGCAAGAGTATGGATTTACAACTTAGAAAATGATCATTCAAAGGGTCATTCCTATAGATTGAACTTTAAATGTACAAACAACATGGCCAAATATGAAGCACTTCTGTTAGGTCTGAAATTGGTCAAAAGGTTAGGAGCCATAAGAGTCTCTATTATGGGAGATTTAGAATTGGTAATAAAACAAATTAGTGTTGTTTATATGACTAGGGATCCTAGGTTAGGATTTTATAGAGGAACAGTTGTAGAAATACTAAATACTTTTTTAGAAACCAAGCTTGTTGTTATTCCAAGAAAACACAATATGAAAGCTCACAGTTTAGTGATGTTTGCTAGTACTTGCAAGTTGCCATTTTAGCCCAAACATCAGTGCACTACTGAGGTTAGGCATAGACCTGCTATTCCTGACAACTTAAAGAACTGGGAAGTATTCGATAATGATCAACAAATTAACAATTTTCTAACTTTAGATGATGAATTTGTAAATAGCAACATAGATACAGATATAACATTAGATTTTGATTACACCAATGAATTAGAAATTGAAGATGAAAATATAGATAATTTCCATCCCACAAAGTTTACAAAATCAGATATTTGAAACCTAAAACAAATGGAAATTGATGAAGTAATCGATGAAGAATCTGAAGTCATCAATCTTAAAGACAATTTTTTGCCCAAAGGATTAACTTCTTTGGAGGACTTATTTGATTCGAGCAATGTCCCTAAAAAGCCGAAAATGGAACCTTTAAAATCAGACATTGAGGAATGTAACATAGGCTCTAAAGAAGATCCCAAAATGATAAAACTTTCAAAGCCTTTACCTCCCAATGAAAAATTGAAATACATAGAACTGCTAAAGGAATTCCAGGACGTTTTTGCTTGGAATTATGAGGACCTTAAGTCCTATGATACCAGCATAATACAACACACCATTCCATTAAAAGAAAACCAGAAACCTTTTAGACAGAAGCTTAGAAGGATTAACCCCGTTCTATTGCCTTCCATTGAAAAGGAGATCAAAAGAATGTATGAAGCTAAGATTATTACACCAATTAGATTCTCAGATTGGGTCTCTAATTTGATACCTACAAGACAGAAAATTGGCGAAATTAGACTGTGTGTTGACCTTAGGAATTTAAATAAAGTTTCACTCAAGGATAACTACCCTCTTCCTAAAATAGATCACATATTATAGAGGGTAGTAGGTTCAACCATAATCTCGCTGCTAGATGGGTTTTTTGGTTATAACCAGATCCTAGTCCACCCAGATGATCAGGCAAAAGCTGCATGCACTACTCCATGGGGCACCTTCATGTATGTAAAAATGCCTTTTGGGTTAAAAAACGCAGGTGCCACCTTTCAAAGAGCAATGGACATAGAATTTTCTACAGAAATCGATGGCTTCCTAGTAATATACCTAGATGATATCACAGTATTCTCTAAATCAAATCAGCAACACCTGGATCATCTTAGGCAATTCTTCACCAAGTGTAGAAAGTATGGAATTTCTCTAAATCCTAAAAAATATTTATTTGGGTTGGAAGAGGGAAAATTACAAGGCCACATAATCTCCAATTATGGTATCTGGATTGACCCAACAAGAATTGAAGCCATTTTGCAGATACCACATCCTAGGAACATCAGAGAACTACAAGCATTTTTAGGTAAAATAAACTTTTTGAGAAGATTTATCTCTAACTTAGTTGAACTAATTAGATTACTAAAAAACATGTTAAAGAAATATTTGAATATTAAATGGACTCTAGAGGCTAAAATTTCTTTTGAAAATATAAAGTGAGCCTTAACACAAACACCAGTTCTCATCAGTCCAATGTTTGATAGGGATTTCATCATTTTTTCTTTTGCCTCAGAATATACAATTGCTGCAGTCCTACTACGAAAAATGATCATGGTTTTGAACAACCAATAGCCTTCTTCAGTAAGCCCTGAGAGATGCACCTTTAAAGTATAATATAATGGAAAAACAAGCTTTTTCTCTGGTTAAATCTATTAAATATTTCAAAGTTTATATATTGTATTCTCATATAGTAGCTTATGTTCACAATGTTGTAGTCAAAGACATCCTAACACAGGATGGACCAGATGGAAAGAGAGGGAAGTGGATAGCTACCATATTAGAATACGACTTAGGAATTAAACCTACAAAACTGATCAAAGGCCAAGGTTTAGCCAAGCTCATGGCTGAATCGAACTGTCAGGCCCTATACATAAATTTCATTGCAGAATTGGATAACGAAGAGGAGATGGCGACTCCACAAATTAGTCAGGCCTTTACTGACTCACCATGGTATGTTGACATTATATACGTTCTACAAAATCTTCAATCTCCTCCTGATTTGTCTAGAACTAAAAGTAGGTTCTTAAAAATGAAATCTTTGAAGTTTTGCATAATTGAAAATGCTTTATTTTGGAAAAATCATGAAGGCATCCTTCTTAATTGTTTGTTAAAGGAAGAATCTGACAAAATATTACAGGAGTTTCATGCAGGTGACTGTGGGGGACATCTTTACTAGAAGACAACAGCTGATAAGATTGTAAGAGCTGGTTTTTACTGGTCCACTCTATTTTCTGATGTAAATAAATTTGTAGCCTCATGCCACAAAGGTCAGATTTTTGAAGGAAAAAGAAAATTACTACCATTACCTTTGAAACCCATATCTACTGAAACACCATTTCAACAGTGGGTTCTTGACTTCATTGGTGAAATTCATCCCCCTTCCTCTGCCCAACATAGATGGATCTTGACTGCCACAGATTATTTTACAAAATGCATAGAAGCCATACCCTCAAGACAAGTTATGGACACTGTCATAATAGGTTTCCTTGAGGCCAACATTCTGTCCAGATTCGGTTGTCCCACCAAAATCATCACAAACAATGCAGCAGCTTTCAAATCAAAAATGATGATTGATTTCTTCAACAAATATCACATAACCCTGGGTCACTCTACATCCTACTATCCCTAAGGAAATGGAGTAGCAGAGTCTTCGAACAAAATCTTAGTGAATATCATCAAAAAGTTGTTGGAAGACAACAAGAAAACCTGGAACAAGAAGCTAGTAAATGCCTTGTGGGCAGATAGGCTGACCACAAAGAAATCCATTGGTACCAGTCCTTATCACTTAGTCTATGGAATGGAGGTTGTTTTCCCATCTTCCTTGGGAACACCAATGATGAAATTGCTCCAAGAAGCACAGGTTGAGCCAATTGATATTCAAAGGAGGATCAACCAGACAATTCACTTGCAGCAAACCAGGGAAGAAGTGTATATTAGATCCCAGGTTGTGCAGGAAAGAATCAAGAAATATTTCGACAAAAGGACTAAGGTAGAAGATTTCCATCTAGGAGATAAAGTTTTGAAATGGGACTCAAGAAGGGAGGAAAAAGGTAAACATTGGAAGTCTGACTTCCTATGGAAAGGCCCTTACATAATTTATGCTTTCAAAGGTAATGTTTATTTCCTCAAAGAATTGGATGGTGTAGAAGTAGAAGGAGGACCAGTTAATGGTTGAATGCTTAAGCACTATATAGATCCCAGACACTGATTTCACTAATCACTTGTACATATTTTATTTTTCACAAAGTTTAGTGTTGATTAGATGGTAATTTTGGAGTTTAATCCCGAAGAGAAGGCCCTAAGCTTCAAAAGGTTCACTTTCATAAATATCAATAAAGCAGCAAAGTAAAAGGGAAAAAGTTGCAGAGTAAAATCATAGCAATTTAGAAGGCCATTGATCTACTAGTTCTTGACATTTCACCAGGAAATACCACCCCAAGTGGAGCCACTATTAGGTTCCTATACCAATAGGAGTCATAATTTTTGAATGGCTGAGGTCAAATCTATAATATGTACATACCTTTGCTTTCTACAAATGTTTTCCATATTCAAAAAATTAAAAAATTAAAAAAAATAAAAATGTAAAGAGGGTATGTCCTAAAAGAAAAATCAAAGGACAAAAAGAATGAAAAAGTTCAAAAAAGATGAAAAATGAACCCCAAGAAAGAAAAAAGACCATGAAAGTGTGCAAGTCAAAATACCACTACCATTTACTTTGATGAAGAATAAGAAGATTGTGTGCAGCTTGTTACCTTTGCCACAATCCATGGATAGTCAAAATGTTTAAACTTGGCTATTTCATGTTTTCAATTACATGCTTATAGATAGAGAAATAAAATCTGACCAAACAATGTAATCTTGGCAGATAAGTAGATAGGTAGAGTTAATAAAAGGAGCTCAATTGTTTAATCGAAGCCCTTGGATGTAATAAGGTTAGACTTAGAGCTAGATTACTTTTGTAAAAAGAAAATAAAATGTTTGATAAGGGTTTGCCAGCTTAAGTGCGCCCTAATAAAGAGTAAAAAAAATGGTAGGATGAGTAGATAGGTAAGTAGTTGAATGGTTGTAGAATTATGATGATTGATTAGATTAAATCATATCATTTACTTTCACCATCAAATTTCTAAAGTATGGATGATAATTGAGTATTTACAAAAGTACACAAAGTAAATTGATTAACATCCCTCATTCACTACATTTTTCACTTAACTAATTTCCAAGGAAAGTCTTAAAGTACCTAAAACCTTAAGTTAAAGGGGCTCAGAGCATTTCTCTGACTTCTGGAGGGACCAGACCCTCAACCCAATAACTTATAGGTCCTAAGTACTAAAAGTCCCCTCACAAGCATTCACCCCCTCCATAATTCACTCATTTTCCTTAGAAAATCCCTTTTCCTAAGGTAAAAGCACCATTTTCCTAGGGAAAGTAATCACCCCATGTAAAACCCCTTTTCCTAAGAAAACCCACAAAAATAACACTAAGCCTAAGTTATAATGTGTTTATACAAAGCCATTTAACTATAAATGTACATTGTACTTAGCGCTAAGTTATTTTCCGCCTTTATTTCATATTAACCTTAACTTTATGTATTAAATCCCGAAAATACCCCTTTCCCCGTATATTTTATTAAACCCCTTTAATTTTAATATCCCATCCCCGAAGTTTGAAACATAAACTTTATTAGTGAATAATTAATGGGTTAATTAAGTCGATCAACGACTAATTAATAACCATTGACCCACTGCCGAATAAAAGAGATTAATTAACCGATCTACGATTAATTAATAATCGACCCCGCCAATGAAATCACTCTTGACTTCATTAAACCTCCATAATCCTTCATTAATTAAACCCCGTCAGACCCCTCCATTAAACTTCATATCAAGTCATTACCCCGATCACCGTACGATCTTATCCCTTTTGATCCAATTGTTGATGCTCATATCGGGCGGCCTCCGAAGGCCAACCTTTACTCGCCAGATATGGGTGGTTTCACTATTCACCCCGCTGCTACGTGGCACACGATGAATGGCATCGGGCGGCCTCCCCCAAAACCGCTCAAGCCAAAAAGTAGTGTGATATGATCCCGCTTACCGCCTCCCGCTAAACAACAAAATGTCGCATCCCCCGCTTAACACCAAGTGTCCCTTTCCCCGTGTTCCCGCCAAAATAGTTGACTTTGTGAATAAAACTAAAAAAACTCATTGTTTTTAGTTTTACCACGAAAAAGACCGCTCATACCTCCTTGCAAGCACCAGAGCACGTACAACCATCAACCCACGTCCAACTGCCAAGCCGCTGAAACTCCAAACCACCTTTCAGTGACATGTGCTTCCTACAAACCGTGCACAGTTGCCCATCACTCTGTTCAAAGCCGAAACCAGGTATTTACCCAAATTCACTGAGAAACCTTGTTCTATTCTCGAACCTAGACTCAATTGCTTTAAATTACTAAGTAATTCAGTAAGACAGTTGCCTAGTGACTCCAAAATTCTTTGAATTAAACCAGTTTTCCCCCAATTTCACTGAAAACGCTTTTCCCCATCCTTGAATCCACAAGAACCAAGGATGGTTGCTCCCATTACATGAAACGTCCTACCAATTTCTACTCCCCATAGGGATTTAGACCATCTACCATTGGCAGATAAAGATTTCTAGATTAAGGATACCTCTGTCCAAGAATCCCCTTTGAAACTATACTACAGGTACAGAGACTAGTACTTGAACCATGCAAACTACATAGGACTTTGGGAATTAGGTTTACCCAAGTACCAATTCCCTAGAGTTCATATTTTCCCAAAGATTATCCATTACTGCCATATGAACTATAATCCCAGCCAAAGGATAGTGATGACCCCTGATCATTCTGTATTATTTACCATCACTGCTGAGTCCATAAATGAAATGCTACAGTTACAACCAAGCCAAATCCTGGCCCCTCTTTTTGTTGGAGATTTTCTTAACAGATTCCCTACACTCACCTTAATCAAACTTGATCGGTTATTCCAGACCTTCATTAGGGAAGAACAATACATTCCAAAGGATCCTCCACCATACATATCTACCATATTCTCTGATCTTGGCCGAGACATCATAGACATGATATCCAGTGTGTTAAGCCAGACTACAAGTGAATTTGTTGATGAAATTATTATAGCCTTTATGTCCATCTACTCTCCTGGGCAGCCCCCAGCCATCATGTTTGACTATGTTAAGTTCGTTGTTGATAAAATGTATGATCAATTCATGAGGATGGATAATGAAAGTGTGTTCAAATATTCTTCAGTTTTATATCATCTTTTCCTGCATTATCAAGCTAACAAATTCCCAATCACACTCCAAAAGCTTGATACCAAAGGCAACCCTAGATCTGTGGTCTTCTGGACTTCATTAATCCACCTACATGACTCTCAATATTCTTATACTGATTTCATAGATCTCTTTGTGCACCCAATGGAAACTATACTATTAGGAAGTCCTCCCCCAAAAATCAGTGCATATATCAGGAGGGTCCTACAGTTGTCCAAACAATATAGAGTGGGAGATTGGTACTTGTACCAAAACCGCACTGAAATCAGAATATATGGATGTGATTTGGCTCCCTACAAATTTCCCAGATACCTCCCCATGAGATTGTTTTCTCTGGAGTACTACAGGCAAATGATTAATTCAAATGAGGTGCATTTTGTGAAGGCCAAGAAGAAAGCTCAACTTAGCATAAAAGATCAGCTTGGCCCCTTCATATGTAACAGTAGGGAAGCAGAAAAGGAAGCAGAACAAATCCTCCAAAGGCTGAAACTGAAACAAACTTTTATATGGAATTATGACCCTTTAGAGTTCATTTGCAATAGGAGACAAAAGAACAAATTATCTCCTTATATCCACCATAGAATTCCTGAAATTGAACAGTATGCAAATCAGTTAGAATGGGTGGAAAACACCTTGGTAGACCAAGATAGAATAGAAGTTGTTTTCAATAATGTATTGATTGATTTAGAAAGAAGACTTGATGAAGATTCATTTGTACAGGTACCAAGAGAGTCTCAATCTCAAAGAGAATCACAGGGACACAGTGGAAAAATAGCAGAAGAAAGACCTCAAGAGCAAAAACCATCAAAGTAGCCAGAGGAATCAAAATAGCCAGAGATATCAGAAGAACTTGCTCAGCTAGAACATATCATGAACAATCCACCTATTTTACAGACTCCTCTAAATGAGGAGAGAAATCCTAAGAGAGATAGAGAGGAGGCCACTCCTTCTAGCAGACCTGTTGCCCAAACTTATGTCAAGAGGCAAAGGTTGAATCCATTTTCAGAACAAGAGTTTACTGAAGAAACAGCAGGAACTACAAGTGCAGAAAGAGTAGAAAGCAGGCATACCACTCCCTCAGGAGGTACACAAGAACCTTCCACCTCACAGGCTCAAATGCTAGAAAGACAACAAAGCGTGGAAGTATCCTCCTTCAAGGCTCCTACTGGCCAGAGCCAAGACATCAAAGAGAAATATAAAGAAATAAAGGCCAGGAATGAAATATTAAAGGCCCAAAGCTATGCACATTATCTAAAAATGGCTCCTACTAATCATACAAAGCTAATGTCAGCCTTTGATGTGAAAGAGGGTAAAATGCAGATGACTTTCATGAAGCCAACTACGCAGTAGCCCAAGTCAATTGCAGATTACTTGAAAATAGACTCTGAAGTACTAGCAAAGGATATCCATCCTATTGACGAAATAGAATTACACAAGCAGACTGGGGTTTACTCCACCTTGACCAGTAAGGCAATTGCAGCTCACCAACTCCAAAATTCGTTGAATAATATGTCAGCACAATTCCAGTTAGAGAAAGCCTCTTCGCAGGCCAAGGATACCAGAATAAAGTCCTTAGAGGACTTATTCATAGAACTGGGGCATGATCCCAAGGATGTGAAAGCTGCAGAAAAGCTTATTAAGAAGAAAAATGATGACATAGCTACACTAAAAAAGAAGCTCAAAATTCCTCCTCTTCATCATCCTCAGACAGCTGAAGTATTGGAAACTGAGAAGGAGGAAGAGCTTATGGACTTAGTCCTTAATTTGAATGAACAATTAAAAGAAACAGAGAAATAGCTAGATAAATTGATACAGTCTAAACAGAGTGAGTTGGCCACCACTCTTCAGACTGTAATTCCTATAGTCTCTACAGCAGTACCCTCCACATTGGCTGCTTCACTAGCACCCACAGTTCCACTAGCTACAACTATGCCAGTCACAGGTACATCAACAAGCACAAGGACATCCACAGAAAATATAGTTGAATTGGTAAAATCCATGGAAGAAATGAGCATCCATGCTACTGAACTTAAGACACTTAGAGAAAAAGTGTCAAGTTTGGAAACTGATTTCAAACTTGCACAAATACCACAGAAAGAGGAAATTCAGAAGAATCAAAGAATGGGAGAAAGAATAAAAGTCATTGAAAATGACTTGACATTGCAAAAACCACTTGGAGACGTGAAGGAAATTCTTTGGGCCAACATCATTGATTCTATCAATGATGTTTGGCCATCTATTCAAATAATTTTTGAACAAACTGAACTAGTAAAAGTGGCTACAGAAGCAATCCATAAGACAATGGAAGAGTTGGGAGATAAGCCTGAAGAAGCCAACCAATTGATAGAATTTTTGAACAGCAGAAATAGGTACCAGCTTGATGAACTAGAAATAGAAGATAGAACAAGAACTATCATAGAAATAAGGAAGGTTCTCACCAAAAGGAACCTGATGCTCAATCTGGAGAAAAGGTGTCAAATCATCCAAGCAGACATTGATAGATTTATGACAAAGTTTGGTATTTTGAGGGAAAAAGGACTTCCTAGTCCTATGGTAATACATGACAAGCTGATGACCCAAGATGATTACATTGAAAGACTAAACAAGTTGGCCACCAGCCAAGCTAGTACTTCAGGGGTAAAAGCTCTGCCCACTGGAAAGATATTATATGATAGTCTGGAAAATCTATTTTTCATAGAGCATGAGGTCAAGCACTTGTTCATCAATAGGCCAAATTTTTCCAAGTATACAAAAGCTAACAAGATATATAGAAAGATGATAAGGATAAAATTACCTGATAGTGAATGGTGGATGAAACTGACAGATTTACTATAAAGTTACTGCAATAAATCTATGTGGCTGCCAGTTAAAACAGGTAAAACAGAGTCAAAGTATAGCAAGTAAAGAGTATCAGTAGGTAGAAGACAGAAATTGATTCCAGCACACAACTAGAAAGCAACTGAAAGAGAAAAATCCGAATTACAACAGCTAGCACAGTCATAATACAAGTGACAACAAGAAGGCAGTTCTCCATCTGTCTCTATCTTTGTGTTGAAGATATTTTTGGTTTCCTAGAATAATTCTCATATTATTATGAGATATTTTGTAACATTTTTTGTATAAATACTTCATATTTTGAAGTAATTAGGGTGGATTAAAATACATTTCTGTATACATTTTATATCGAGCTAAGGAGCTATTGTATTCAAGACTGGATTGGTTTTGCTAGGTCATGAAATAAAGCTAATGACATTTCATTGGATTCTTGTGCACAGTTGGAAACAAATAAGTATTATCTCTTCATGTTTAAATATTTTTTCCTTTCATATTATAAATATTCACGTGTCTCTTATGAAATTTGAAAAGTAAACAAGGAATGATATCTCAAAATTAGCTTAAATTCTCTCTGTTTTAACTGTTTACTTTCTATATGTTTTCTGCTAAACTATCTTGGTCTGGAAATTCTTAATTTATCCCTTACTTCCATGGTTCCCCCCCCCCCCCCCCACCCTTTGGTCCATAGTAAAGGATTCTTCATTGCCCTTTTCTATTGATCATCCTTCTTTTCTTCATCTTAATCTCGGTTAAGGATTATTCATTACCCTTTGCCCTGGTTAGGACTACCTCTTCCATTTGAACCTACAGATTTTCTTTTGTTGTGCTAGCCTGACCTGTGAACTCTTACTTTAGTGATTGATCTGATCCAGTTAAGCCACTCTTAGATTGACTCCATAGCCCAATGACCTGAATACTTGTTCTGCCCATCTATTTTCTTAATTCCACCACCCAATCAAAACCAAAACATCATAAGCATTAAGAACTACCCTAAAATCCTACCCAAAACAAAGTTAAATTATAAAGAGAGAGCCCTCTCTGGACTTAGGTTGGCTAGAACCTGAGTCTAAAAGATTAGGTTTGTGGTTACCTCAGACTATTCCTTCCTTGATAACTTCTAGGGAAGACATCTGAGTGATAACAAAACACATCACCTATCACATTCGCTTCATGATTGTTTTCTTTTTGCACGTCCCCTCCTTTTCCCTTCTAAGACTTGCAGTCTTTCTTCAGGTGTCCTTTCTTCCCGCATTTCCATCACACTATCGTTGATCTGGACTTGGATCTACCTTTCCTTGACTTACTGTGATATCCTTGGCTCTTTCCTCTTTCCATTTTTCTTCCCCTAGTCTCTGCAGTCAAAGCATTACCTGATGTCTCACTGGAGCTCTTCCGTCGCATTTCCTCGCTAAGGATTTCACCAAAAACATCATCAAAATTTAAAGTATCCCTAAATAACAATGAGAAATGAGCGCATAAATAACCGAGCCCTAACTTTGTCATCAAAAGTTACCCGTATAGAACTTAACTGACTCGTAACTGTATTAAATTCATTTAAATGATTAGGAACAGATCCACCTTCTGACGTCTTCATATTAAATAAACACTTCATAAGAAATACCTTATTTGAGGACGAGGGTTTTTCATATAATTTGGCCAATGACGACATTAAACCCTCGGTTTTCATTTCCTTTGAAATATTAAAGGCTACCGACGTCGCTAGCCATAGTCGTATTGTTCCAAGTGCCTTTGTATCGAGAATATTCCATTTTGTATCTGTCATACTCGTCGGCTTCTTTGCCTTTCTGCTCAATGGTAGGTATAGATCTTTCTGATACAAAAAATGTTCCGTCTACATCTTCCATAGCTGGTATTTTTTTCCGTTAAATTTTTTGACCCTAAACCTACCATCTTCCTCCATTTCTCCCACTCGAACCAGGAACCCTTCTCTCCTACGAGTTTATCAGCCAAACAGACCTTCGGCTCTGATACCAGTTGTTAGAAAATTATATATTACAGAGCAATGGAACACATAAACTATTGCATAAATATAAACACAAGAAATTCATAAAACAAGAGAGACACAGATATATGTGGTTCACCCAATCTGGGCTACATCCACGGAGAAAAAACTAGTCCTTCCTTTTATTTTATCTGGCAAAATGAAGAGATACAACCTAAAGCATATCCATTGTAATTCCCTCTTTGCTCTCACACAATCTCCTCACTCTTTCTCACTCAGAATATAGATCTACATAGCCTCAATACAATTTCATCGTCTATAGCAAGGGGTTTCCTTCTAGGGGAAAAACCCCTAAATTAAACATAACTTCTACCGTCAGATTTCCACCTAATGAATGGTCCAAATTGACTACAAAATTACAACATTTTACAAGGCAGTTTCACATCTATTTTTAGCTTTGGGGGTGCTGCCCCTGATCCCCTGCCAAGAGGGGCCTACTAAATATCATTGCCTCCCCCCTAGACCCCCCATGTAGCGCAAATAATGGGCGGTGTTGCTGTCATATTACAAAATTGGGTCCAATTCAGTGATACCTCTGAATAAAGAAGATAATCAAGCTCCATACCCAACAAAAGGAATGTGATGATGGACAACTTTGTCTAGATCCTTTAGCGGATACCTAGGGGCGATGCGTCTATTTCCAGCAGCTACTCTGGAAGAACCACACCCTTTAAGGTACAAGTTAACTTTGACATCCCCATATTTGAGAGTCAGATAGATGTAGACACCGTAGATAAATCATTAAATTTGCCTGAAGGATATTTTTTCTGTTCATTATTTTTCCATCCAGGAAAATACTTTTTCTCTTCTCAAAGTCGCCCCCCATGTCAAGGACTGGTAGGAAATGTACTGTGAGCAGAAGGATGAAAGTCCGCCCTCACTATTTTCAGACATGCCCACTTTGGATTTGTTCTGGGACACCATCAAGGAGCAGTACTACCCTGTTGGGAGCTATGAGGATAAAACCTAAATTGGACCAAACTGCAACAAGGAAGGGACCAATATGTGCTGGCGTTTACCAATGTTTTTCATACCCTCCACACAAAGTTGAGTATCAAGGATTCTGAGAAACATTTGGTACTCAAGTACCGCGGCTACCTACACAGGTACATCTGGGATGAGATGGAGTTCCTAGACATCTCCTCGCTTGGCACAGCATACCTATATGTTGTCAAGATTGAGCAGAAGCTTAAACAAAAAAAGTGAGGCTTTGGATCTACAAATCCGAAGCAAGGGAAAGGCACCCTCAAACTGCACAGCAAAGGGAAAAGCCAAGGCAGCGACCCAGGATAACCCGTTGAAGCTGAAAGTAAATAACAACACCACGAAGACAAAGGACATGGGAAAGTGATGTGAGTTCCATAAGATCTCCACTCACAACACAAGTGAGTTTTGGTCCAAGTAGTCACTGATGGTCGAGATGAAGACTTCTGATTTCAATGCATTTTCCAACTCTGAGTTAGAACCCAACAAGGGGAATGAAAAATGGAAGAAGATCATTGACGCGGAGCCCAGTTCCACTGTGGCCACCACCAAGATCTAGAAGCTTGAGCTTGAAGATCCAGAATAGGAGGAGCGCTTATTCCACTCATATACGTGGGTGAAGGGCTCTCTACTACCGTTCATTGTCGATAGTAAGAGCCAAAAGAACCTCATTTTAATAGAGGTCGTGAAGTGGTTGGGCCTGCTAACTAGGGCACATCTGAATTCATACACCATCGAGTGGATTCACCAAGAACAATATCTTCGCATCAGCTAGTAATGTTGCCTTCCCTACAGCATCAAGCCCTTCATGGATGAGGTATTGTGTGATGTTTCTCCTCATGAAGTTTGTGATGGATTATTAGGACAACCATACCTATGGAGTGGCATGTTGTATATGAGTCTAGACCTCGCTCTGTTATTATTTCTTTGGGTACTAATTTATACAGGATATCCTAGGTAGCCCCACCTACCTTCATCTCTTTGATCTCTACTAAGCAATGCAATAAGGTCATCTCCCATACTGGGAAAAAAATTCTTTCTGATTCTCTCTCAAAGTAAGGGGAAGGTCATAGCCATATCCATGGCCCCCAAGAAGGGTTCCTCCAAGCAGTGAAAGCAAGTGGATGCGGTCGTGGAAGAAAACATGGACATCTTCTCCTCACCCACAGGGGTACCCTTACACTGTCAAGTCAAGCATTCAATCGATGTGACTCTCAGAGCACCTCTTCCCAACGAGACGATATATCACCGCTCCATTATGGAAAATGAAGAGATCAAGTGGAAAATATAGGAGTTGCTACAAAAAGGGCACTTCCGACCAAGTTCCTCGTCTTGTGGGAGCTCGATTGTATTGGTACAGAAGAAGGACAGAACCTGGATGCTCTGCATTGATTATCAGGCATTAAACAAAATCATTTTCAGGAACAGATATCTAATCCCATGGATTGATGACCTGTTGGACCAATTCAAGGGGGCCAATTATTTCAGCAAGATCGATTTGAAGTCTGGTTATCGCCAGGTTCTAATAGAGCCCACAGATGTATGGAAGACTGCCTTTAAATCCAAGGAAGGCCTTTTTGAATGGTTGGTTATGCCTTCGGGTTGACAAAATCCCCCGCTACTTTTATGAGGCTAATGGCGGACATCTTGCATCCCTTCACCAACTCATTCGTGGTGTTTTATCTGGATGACATCCTCAACTTCAACAAGAGTTGGGAAGAACAATTGCAACACATTTAGCATGTCCTTCAAACCCTTCAGTAGCATAAATTGTGTGCCAACTTGGATAAATGCACCATTGGCATGAGCCAGGTCCAATACTTGGGGTACATCATAGATGAGTGTGGTGTGCATGTGGACCCAACCAAGATCCAAGTCATTTGGGATTGGCCAGCCCCAACCACTCTAACGGAGCTTCGCATCTTTTTTGCCTTGCAAATTTTTATCAGAGGTTTGTGTTGGGATTCTCCCATATCACTTGGCCTTTGAGTCAGATTACTAAGGGTGGGGTGAAAATTTTTCCTCATCTGAGTCCCAATAGAAGGTGTTCATTGAGATGAAGCGGCATCTCTTCTCTGCACCAATACTCACACTGCCAGAGTTGCAACATCCATTTGAAATAGAGACAAATGCCTCAGACTATATTATTGGTGCAGTCCTCACCCAAAACAGGCATCCAATGGCCTATCATAGTGAGACACTTTCTGATACAATTCGAAAGTACCCCACCTATGATAAATATATGTATTCCATCGTGCAGGATTCCGGAAAGTGGAAGCACTACATTATGGGGAAGAAGACGGTCATCCACACCGATCACCGACCTCTTCAGTTTATACAGGCACAAGGGAAGTTTCAGAATGATCTCCATCAGAAGTGGTCTACATATCGGCAAAAATTCCACTTGAGCATTAAATACAAAATGGGAAACACCAATCATGTTGTAGACTGCCTTAGTCAGTTCCCAATTGTAGCACTAAATACTATTCTCAACTCGTGTGGTCACGAGACTTCTGGAAGGCCGCAACTATACAAAAGTGATCCAGATTTTGCCTCCACATACCAAATTCTAGTAGATGGGAATCAAGTTCCTTATTTCCACTTCCATGATGCATTATTATGCTACCTGGGCCACATTTGTGTTCCTTCAAGCGAACGTGCCACACTGATTTGGGAGGCGCACTACAGTCGGATCGCAAGACACTTTGGGGTGGAGAAAAATGTGGATGTACTACAAAAGTACTTCTATTGGCCCAAACTCTGACTGGATGTTGGGAAATATATCAGATCCTGCATTGCTTTCACCATCGCCATGCCATCCATCAAGAAGCAAGGCATGTACACTCCTCTTCCTACTCCCAGCCAACTGTGGGAATCCATCTCCATTGACCATATTTCTGGCCTCCCTTCTACCAGACATGGTAATGACTGTGTATTTGTGGTCATGGACAGATTATCCAAGATGGTTATATTGGCAACCTGCAAGAAGAGTATCACAGCAGAGGACACTGCCAAACTCTTCTTTGAATGAGTATGGGTACATTCTGGGATCTTGTAGACCATTATATCATATCGCGATAGCAGGTTCCTAAGTACATTCTGGTCAAGCTTCTAGACACTATTGGACACCAAGCTCACCAAGTTGACTGCCTTCCATCCACAGACTGATGGCCAGACGGAGGTCATCAACAGGATGATAGTGCACATACTCTACATCTACAACTCCAATCATCCTTGAAACTGGGATGAGAGTCTTCCATATGTGTAGCATAGTTATAATAGAGCTCTCCATGGCTTGACTGGTCGCATTCCCTTTCAAGTGGGTCTAGGATTTCAACTGTTGTGCTTGATTGATGTTGCCATGCCTTAGGCAACTACATAGACAGAATCCACACATGTATCATCTGAGGTGGATAAAGCGACCATATTTATTGAATGCATCCAACACATCTGCCAGGAGGTTCACGACATCCTAGAGAAGTCAAAAGTCAAGTACACGCAACGACATGATCAACATCGGGTGCCACACAAGTTTCAGGTGGGCAACAAAGTTTGGTTTCATTTGCAGAAAGAACGCCTTACCAGAGCCCATCAGAAGCTCAGACCACTCCAATATGATCCTTACACCATTACCAAGGCTATAGGAGACAATTATTTTGAGCTTAGCATTCCCCCATTCCTTGGTCTGCACCCAGTGTTCAATGTGGATCGCCTTTGATCATACTTCTCACCATTACTAGATACATCAAACATTGCAAAACAGCTCACACCAACAGAGTTAAATTGAGACTGCATGGAACAGACCACAATTGATCGAATTATGGCCTCACAAGTCAAGAACACTCACCAACAAAAGATCCAATTATATTGAGTTGTCAAAACTGGCCAACTCCTGCACCAAGGCAAGTGGCTCACCAGGGACCAGTAACAACAGAAATATCCTCACCTAATGGAGGCTCTGCATGCAATGGGAACCATTGCTTCCTGAGGGGGAGGAATGATCCAGGTGGATATTGGTGGCCACCCACCTATTCCACCTAGATCTCTAGTTGGTTTCAATTACTTCCTTCTTTATTTCAGCATTTATTATTTTTAGTAGTTTTTCAAGTCTTGAACTTCTGGAGCATTTTTTACCCCCTAAACTGCGTTTTTTTGAGGTCTCGTACGCACCAAATGGAGATAATATGACCAAGCTATGACCCCGAGAAGTTGGCTGCCCGACTAACCCCAACGGGACCCATAAGCTCTTGGTGTTTCATCTCCTGGGGTTAGGCTTTTGGTTGTTTAGGGTTTTCTCAAGTTTTGCAATAATAAATAGGCCCTTGAGCCTCATTGTAACACAGTTTAGAGCCATGTAGCTGCCACATATCTTCTCAAAGATAAGATACCATCGCCTGATCTAGTCTTCTTTACATTCTATTTGTAAGCATATTTCAGTATTTGATATTAATGAAAAGAAGTGTTATTTCTGTTTCATATTTGTGTTTATGGTTATATCTGTAATTTGTAGCATTCAGGTTTAAATTCATATCAATAACCTCATTAATATGAAAAGGAATACCTCCTCTAGGGATCACGAAGAGGTGGATCCCAAGAACCTCCAAATTACGCAAGAAAGAATGGATGAATATAGTAGGTCATGTGGGGAAGTAGTAAGGGAATATAATTCTAATGAATTTTTCTCCTTCTTATATGATGAAGAAGTGAAGCTTCATAAGATGAAATTTGAATATAAAGATAACCCTACTAATGTTATCCTCCTAGAAGCATACTACCATAATCATGTAACAAATACCTTAGCCATTTTTCTTCAAGAGAAGAGAGAAGTAGAGAGGTTCCACTTGTCAACCAACCAAGATGAAGATGACCTTAAGGACCTCGGTGATGAGAAAGAAGATGAGTCATTGTTTGGGTTGCGGGATAGGTAGGATGATTTTGAGAGTACATGTGTTGAGGACAACGAATTTATGGAAAGTAAGGTCGAGACTAACCTTACCTTTCTCAAGGGTATCACTCCTCATGAATCTCCTTTTGAAAACCTTGAATAAGGTGATCCCGTAAGCTCCTTCGAAAGTGACATTGGGGATTATTTCCTCATTGAAAAGGAGAAGTGGGAAATTGTTGGGCCCCAATTTAATTGTGCTCCCATTTGTGATACTGACACGGAAGATAAGATTGAGATTAGTTTTTCCTTTATGTCGAACATTACTTGCGATGACATATCCATTGATACCTTTGGCAAGGAGAATTATTATTTTCCCTTGCATGAAGAAGGGCAGTTGGAAATTATTGATTCTCTTTTTGACGGAATCCTAATCTTTGATGCTTATAATGAGGAAAGAAATGAGGCTCCCACTAACCCACCTCATGGCTATGTATTCAAATCACTTAAGCCTTTAAATTTTCAGGAAGGAAATATCATTGAATATGACACTTCGCCTTCCCCTTTGCCTTTCCCTCTTGTTCATCACCTTGAATATTCCTCAAGTAATTCCCTCGTCTCTTTTCATATGACCTCCAGTGACAATGCCACTTTTCCCCTTTCTGAATATGGTGTCAAGGAAGAATCCTTCATTGAATATACTTTATCGCCTTTGACCCATCCTCAAGATTATGATCACTCTGCGAACTCCCCTCCCTGCTATGATGATCACATTGAGAGACTTATTTATTGCACTCCTTCTTTCTCTCACCCTCCATTCCCCTCTCATCACAATGATGTGACATCCTCAAAGCATGATATTACAAGCAGTGATTATGATGAGGAGTTCTTGAGAGTGATCATTCATTCCTCCATTTTGTACCTAGAAGGAGAGCCCTGGACCTCTAGAATGACCAATTTTATTTCTCCTAGGACCTCCCTCTACCTCGAATGGAGATCATATTTTCCCGCTTCATCTGCCATGTGACTATGTCCAGATTCGATTTGGGGGTTGCTACATTAGTAATCATACTGGCAGGCATATGTATATTGATGTGATGATATGTTGGTTGCACTGGCTTTATGATTATACTTATTATCAGCCTTACTATATGCATGTTAGGGTAGGATTCATTTCATGTTCATTTTCTCATTAGAACTAACATCATATGATATTTCTCATGGTAGATTAGATGCATCTTAATTAAAATTTGCATATTTTATTTTATGTTGATTTTCACTTGATTTTATGGCTTAACATATTAACATGTGCAATCATGAGATGCCGCAAAATCATGTTACCCCATGTTTTTCCATCTATTATACGTGCAGGTGACAAGCCTACGATAGCCAAGAGATTTTTGGAGTTCTCGTGACCTCCCATTCGAGTAGCATCACCCACTTCTTTGAGAGATCATGTCCCAGTTGGAGCTAGATGTTACCCACCATTTTGTGAGTAATATCCCTAGGAGAAAACTTTTATCTAATACGGTCCTCAGATGACAACCAGTAGCCCCTTGCAGCCATCAACTAGCTTATTGTGCCATTTCTCCGCCCCCTGAGCCAGCCATGTGGTCCCTCACCCATCTACCATGATTGTATGTTTGAAGGTGGGCCTCCTGAATCTAAAGGTATGCATTGTCATTTTGACATTGAGTATTGTAGTTTACGTATCATGGATATTTTTGGGCATCGATTAATGGTGGGATTCAGTGGAAATAATGGGCTAGGTCTATGCTTTTGTTCCCTATACCCCTTTTAGGAATTAACCTTAGATTCTGATCCCGTGGGATCTCTCTTACTGACCATTTGCTTTTACGGATGGTATTTCATGGGAAACCACGATTTCGGTTGTGTGGTCCCACTCTCTTGTCTTATTATATTACCCTCTTTCCACTCACTATTACCCCTTCCATCCTTTCTCCCACCTGGGTCCACATAGGGTCAGCTCGCCCCTTCCCCTTGCCCACACCTTGGGCCATGGCTTGGATTGAAGCCCGGAGGTTGATGCAGCTAAACATAAAGTTAAAAGCATAAATGGCCACGTTCAACAAGAAAAGTACCACAAAATGCAAAATATGGTCGAGACAAAAACATTTAGCACGTGGGAAAAAACCAATACATGAGCTCTACCCCATCATCATGGCCATCACCCTGGTTCCAACAGGTTTTATGAGCCTTCTTCATCATATAGGAACCCATGATTGTCCCAACCCATGGTGGGTGATGAATTGCCCCACCTTAAAGGGGGGAATTCACTGCTATATCTTGTACATCATGCTCTAACCCCTTGAGCCTCGAGCAGTTAATCAAATAAAAACATAAAAAGGAAAAAGGCATATAAATAAGGGTGGAAAAATCAAGTTCGGGGCACCTAATGTACCATGATTGCTTCCTCTTGCACATTATAAACCCAAGTATGGGTTTCACTCTTGATAGATGCCCTTGTACCCCAACATGTGACCCAGGGTTTCCCCTTCTCATTCCCTAATTCATTCACCTATATGCCACATGTCACCACCTTTTGACGGATGTACCTTGACTATATTATCCCCTTTAGGAGCAGAAACCACCTAATAGGGTACTTGGCTAACCCCGTTAGGATTTTAGGAGACACTGGCACATCTTGAAGCCCATTATGGAAGGGTAGGCCATTATGAAGTACCTACATGTGGTCCATGATTAGGTAAGCTCATCTACTTGGTTTCTATAATGACTTGTTGTAGTGTAAGCCTAGGGCCAGATTGGATCTTATGCAGGATTACAAATGGTTTCCATTTTGGGTATGGTCTCCCTATATGGGGTCATAATCCTCCATAGGGATACATTGGCACATATAGGGTGAGCGTTAAGATCCATGGGCCTCCACAACAACATATTGTACTTCATGGATCCCCATAGTCATTCAGAGATTTCTCATGGTTCACTTATTGGTCGAGGGAGATGCACCTAATCCATCATGCCCATCTGGCCCCAAATCTATACCATACACTTGTCAGATGATATAGGAATTTTACGATGATGTGGCATCTCCTATGTTATCATCCTAGCCCTTGATGTTAACCTACAAACATCTTCGATTTGTTTGGAGACCCATGAGGACACTTGTGTGCCCCCACAATCATTTGGAGCACCATTGTTTATTACAAGGGTCCAACCCCTTGTCCACTACTTTTGAGGATCTTATTGTTCATTGTGTCACCCATGGACCTCATTAGGCCTCTAAGAGGTCCCTATGACATCCATAGATTATTACTTGACCTCTTTAGAGGCTTACTTTCTCATTTGTGAGCTAGTTTGGTGGGCTTGTCATAAAAAGTTTCTATTTTTGGGGCTTACAAAGGCCAAGGAGGCTAATTCGAACTCCTTAGATGTGCATAAATACAAGTCAGGTGAGATCATTTCTCATCATCACTTTGGATTGGATTCGTCTAACCTTTAGAGAATTTCGCACTTTTTGTTGGAGGATGAATTAGAGAATTTATGAATGAATTTTGATGTATGTTTATTGGTTCGTCTTCTCTTGGAGCTTTATTATTGTCATTTGTGAATGGTTGGATATACTCTACTAAATTGTAAGTATGAAATTTTTTATGCTACTCTTGTTACTTTGTCATATATGCTGGATGGGATTTTCATTGTTTTAAGGGTAATTGTTCCATGCAAATTGTTGCTTAATATTGTGGGATTGTCTCTATCATAACATTCCCTCCATGCATTGGCCCTTGTAGTACAAGAGAAATATCCTAGAGGTAAAACGTGACCTTTACAATACATTCCTCTTGTGCATTTGAAGTATAAAAGTTGCAGGATTGCTTTCACTTGACCTAGAGGATTTTTGAAGCAATTTGGAGGCCTCCTTGACTGGAAACTAAGAAATCTTACACATAATCAACATAGGTTCCATTATCCTAAGCATTAAGGTACTGATGTTGGCATTATGATTCTGGTATGGCTCTATGATACAGGTGTTGTACTTGATGGCAACTTACTCAAGTGGCAAAACTCCGTTCAGGCTCTCAAAATAATGGAAATTAAGAGGTTCGCAGGAGAATGGTTCAGAAGGTGCGGACCCGTAGGTTCGTCGTTCAAGAAGTGCGGTCATACCCACAGGTTATCCGTTCAGAAGGTGCAGTCCCCCAGTTCACTCACTTCAAGGCAGAGAAGCGCGCTCACGTGGGGTTTCTTATGTTTGGCCCGTGGTATTTAGCCCGTGGTTCACGATCCTATGGTTTTGGCCCGTGGTATAGGATCTAATTAAGCCCTGGTTTGGATCCCTTGTATTGGTTATTGTTGGTTTTGTCCCATGGTGTGAATAAGGGCTTGACTATAAATAGGGAAGGAAATCACTTGGCTAAGGTATCTTTGCAAATTGAGTATATTAAGATCTGAAATATTGGGTTATCAATGTCAAAATCTTGATCTAAATCAAAGTAAATTTGAAGGTGAATCTATCAAGTCGTGATCTCATGGGCGCATGATCAGATCTGTGCATCTGACTGTCAGTGGCACATTGGAAGGGTGTTAATTCGGTTCAAATCAAAGGTCCGCAGGTGATTCATAGTGCAGATGCGGAGGTTCGCAGTCCATTGAAAGTGAAGTTGCGGAGGTCCGCAGTCCAGAAGAAGGTGCAGGTGCGGATGCACGCAGAGCACAAAAAGGCGCAGTGTGGAGGCACCAAGAGCGCAGAAATGCACAGTGCGGAGATGCATTATAAGTACGTGGCGCGAGGGAAGCTACAGTTGCGGAGGCACGCGGCGCAATAGAAGGCACAGCTGCGGAGATACAGTAGGCGTACGCAGCGCGATAGAAGGTACAGGTGCGGAGTTACAGTAGAGGTACGCAGCGAGACAGAAGGCGAAGAGCAGATGTACGCAGTGTAACAGAAGTCCCTCTGCGTGGATACGCAGGAAAGCAGAAGGCGGAGTGCGGAGTCACGCAGCTCAGACAAGGAAAAACTGCAGATCTGTCTTAAAACATTGTTGAGTATCTTTTATCTATTGTTGTAGAGTTCTGGGTTTATATTTCTGGTTCTATTTTTCTGTTTACAGCATTCTGAGAAGTTGGGTGATTCTCTGGTTGATTGTATAAGGAGTTTTGGTGATTTGCATGTACTTGATGGTTATTTGATCTTCTTGGATCCAGTTTGAAAATTGATGAAAAGTGGTCCTTGAATGAAAAGAAGTAGGGGGTTGTAGCTCCCTTCCAGGAGAGACTGGAAAACGAGAGAGAGTTGTAGCTCTCTGCAGGTTGCAGCCTGCATACTGGTAAAGGACTACACCAGTATAAAATCATTGTAAAAGGAGTTTCTAATTGAAAGAAGATAGAGACATATTGCAGCAGGTGGTTTTCACCCACATTGGGTTTCCACCTTATATCTGGTGTTCTTTGGTGTGACTATCTGTTTTTCTTGTTCATGCTCATTATTTTATGGTACTGACATACAAAGTAACGATCAATATCTGAAGAATAATTCAAAGTATAAATAAGGAAGATGTATTGAAAAGAATTAGATAATACTGATTCACCCCCCCCCCCTCTCAGTATTATTTCCAACAATTGGTATCAGAGCCAGGTCCTTCTGAAGGAGCTTGATCGCTTGAAGGAAGATCTATCATCATGAGCAACTACGAGAGGGAAGCATCAATCAGGCCACCAATTTTTGATGGGACAAACTTCGTTTATTGGAAGGTAAGAGTTACTGCCTATCTTCAATCTCTTGGTACAGAAGTCTGGAATATCATAGATACAGGGAAAACAGTGATCAAAGGCAGAAGAACTCCAAATAATCTATACATATTTGAAGAAGGACAACAACAATGCTATTTGAGCAAGGATGATGAACATTGGTTATGGCACCGGAGGTTGGGGCATCTAAGCTTCTCACAAATAAGGAAGGCATGCAAATATCAGGCAGTTCGTGGTCTTCCAGATATCAAAATTCCAGACAACACCATATGCAAATCATGTCAGTTTGGTAAGCAAACCAGAACCAACTTCCCTGAGAAGGAAGGATTAGCCAGCAGGCCTCTTGAACTAGTCCATACAGATGTATGTGGTCCTTTCAGGACAAGGTCACCTCGAGGAGAAGAATACTTGATATTATTCATTGACGATTTTTCAAGGTTCATTTGGTTAGGACTTTTGAAGCACAAAGACGAAGCATTCGAAAAATTCAAAGCCTTGGTTGAAAATGAATCAGGTTACAAAATTAAGTGCCTCAGGTCTGACAGAGGTGGGGAGTTTACCTCAAATGAATTTTTCAATTTCTGTGAAGAACATGGGATAAGAAGAGAATTCTCTACAGCTAGAACTCCTCAGCAAAATGGAGTGGTGGAAAGGATGAACAGAACAGTCCAACAAATGGCTCGTGCTATGCTTGATGAGTCTGGAACTCCCGCAACTTTCTGGGGTGAAGCTGCATATGCAGCGGTTGTTATTCTCAACAAAACAAATGTCCGAGTAAACATCACTCAAACTCCTCATGAGCTCTGGTATGGTGAGACTCCTTCGGTAAAGCATTTCAAAATTTTTGGGAGCAAATGCTATATTAAAAATACTGATGAGCAACTTGGCAAACTTGAACCTAGAGCAGATGAAGGCATTGTTCTTGGTTATTCTCCACACAGCAAAGCATATAAGTGCTACAATAAAAGACTTCGAAGAATTGTTGACAGCATTGATGTAGTGGTTGATGAAAAAGGATACATTCCTAGGCAAGTAAATCATGAAAATATCGAAGAAGATGAAGACTACCCTCAAAGACAGAATGATGAAGAAGAAGAATCTCAAGAAGCACCAGAGGAACAAATAAGGATAGAAGAGAAGACTCCATCCAAGTATGTTCAGAAGAATCATCCAGAATCTCAGATTTTGGGGCAAAAAGAAGCAGGTGTACAAACAAGAAGAAAAATTGCAGAAGCTTCAAGGTATTTGGCATTACTCTCCTCCACTGGACCACAAAATGTAAGAGAGGCATGCAAAGATGAATGTTGGGTCAGAGCAATGGATGAAGAACTTGAGCAGATTGAAAAGAATAACACTTGGGAGTTGGTTCCTAGACCAAAGGATAAGAATGTTATAGGGACAAAATGGATCTTCAAGAATAAGTTGAATGAAAATGGGGAAGTAATTAGAAACAAGGCCAGACTTGTCTGTAAAGGGTATGCCCAGCAAGAAGGAATAGATTTTGAAGAAAATTTTGCTCCTATTGCAAGACTTGAGGTCATCCGAATGTTCCTTGCTCTCTCAAGCTTTCAAAATTTCAAAGTATTTCAAATGGACGTGAAATCAGCCTTTTGGAATGGAGACTTAGAAAAAGAAGTATACATTGAGCAGCCAGATGGTTTCATTCTTGGAAATGATCCAAATCTTGTATGCAGACTGAAAAAGGCTCTCTATGGTCTTAAACAAGCTCCAAGGGCTTAGTACTATCGTTTGGACAAATATCTTCATCAACAAGGTTTTTCAAAAGGATCAGCAGATAGCAATCTTTATATAAAAATTGAAAGTGACAAATTGCTAATACTTGTTGTGTATGTAGATGATATTATCTTTGGCAGCAATGAAGAAGCTATGAGTCAAAGCTTTGCCTTGGTGATGCAGAAAGAATTCGAAATGTCCTTGCTTGGAGAACTGACATATTTTCTTTGATTGCAAATCCGACAAAATGAAGGAGGGATCTTCTTGTCTCAAACCAAGTATCTCAAGCAGATTTTGAAGAAATATGGCATGGAAGATGCAAAACCAGTATGTACTCCCATGGTCATAGGATGTAGCCTCAGTGCAAATGATGGATCAGCAGCAGTGCATCAACCAACCTACAGATCTATGATTGGAAGTCTACTTTATTTGACAGGTACACGACCAGACATCATGCATGCAGTGGGAATAGTTGGAAGATTTCAGGCAAATCCAAAGGAAACTCATCTTCAGGCAGTGAAGAGAATTTTCAAATATCTTCAAGGGACTCAAAACTATGGCTTATGGTATCCTAGAAATACAGATCTCACACTTCATGCTTATACAGATGCAGATTGGGCCGGAAGCGTGGATGACAGGAAGACCACAAGTGGTGGTGCATTCTTTATGGGTTCCAGATGAGTATCTTGGTTCAACAAGAAACAGAGTTCAATTGCTTTATCTACAGCTGAAGCGGAATATGTGGCTGCTGCATCTTGCTGCACTCAACTCCTTTGGATGATGCAGACCTCGCAGGATTTTCAAATCACTTGTACACCACCTATCTCCATCTTATGTGATAATACAAGTGCAATCAGTATTTCAAAGAACCCAGTCATGCATTCAAAGACCAAGCACATACCAATCAAGTATCACTTTCTCCGGGAACAAGTGCTTGAACAAAAGGTCAAGTTGGAGTATGTTCCTTCTAAGGAACAAGTTGCTGATATACTCACCAAACCATTGCCCAGGGAAACCTTTGAATACCTCAGGCAAAAGCTGGGGGTTGTTGATGCATCATCTTGCTGTTGACTCTCTTCTGGTTGTTGGTTGTACGCAAGGTTCATCTGGGGTATATGTGTACATTTGCTGAGTTGCAGCTTGGTCGAAGATTGAATGGCACAGGTTCAGGGGGAGCATATAATGCATTGTTGGCATTATGGAGGAAGGACAGAAGGAATATTGCTGCAATATGTCTCTGTCTCTTTCATGGTCATTTATGGTGTTTGGTGGATTATGGTTCTTCTTTGCAGATCTGGTTTATAGTCAGGGGGAGTATGTTCTTAGGGGGAGCATAACCCTTTGCCCTTGATGTCAAAGGGGGAGAATGACGTTGTTGAGGGTCTTGAGGTTGCCATCAAGTCCAAAGGGGGAGATTGTTGGCATTATGATTCTGGTATGGCTCTATGATACAGGTGTTGTACTTGATGGCAACTTACTCAAGTGGAAAAACTCTGTTCAGGCTCTCAAAATAATGGAAATTAAGAGGTTCGCAGGAGAATGGTTCAGAAGGTGCGGACCCATAGGTTCGTCGTTCAGGAAGTGCGGTCATACCCGCAGGTTATCTGTTCAGAAGGTGCGGTCCCCCAGTTCACTCACTTCAAGGTAGAGAAGCGCGCTCACGTGGGGTTTCTTATGTTTGGCCCGTGGTATTTAGCCCGTGGTTCACGATCCTATGGTTTTGGCCCATGGTATAGGATCTAATTAAGCCCCAGTTTGGATCCCTTGTATTGGTTATTGTTGGTTTTGTCCCATGGTGTGAATAAGGGCTTGACTATAAATAGGGAAGGAAATCACTTGGCTAAGGTATCTTTGCAAATTGAATATCTTAAGATCTGAAATATTGGGTTATCAATGTCAAAAGCTTGATCTAAATCAAAGTAAATTTGAAGGTGAATCTATCAAGTCGTGATCTCATGGGCGCATGATCAGATCTGTGCATCTGACTGTCAGTGGCACATTGGAAGGGTGTTAATTCGGTTCAAATCAAAGGTCCGCAGGCGATTCACAGTGCAGATGCGGAGGTTCGCAGTCCAGTGAAAGTGAAGTTGCGGAGGTCCGCAGTCCAGAAGAAGGTACAGGTGCGGAGGCACGCGGAGCACAAAAAGGCGCAGTGCGGAGGCACGCGGAGCGCAGAAAGGCACAGTGCGGAGGTACATTAGAAGTACGCGGCGCGACAGAAGCTACAGTTGCGGAGGCACGCGGCGCGATAGAAGGCACAACTGCGGAGATACAGTAGGCGTACGCGGCGCGATAGAAGGTACAGGTGCGGAGTTACAGTAGAGGTACGCAGCGAGACAGAAGGCGAAGAGCGGATGTACGCAGTGTAACAGAAGGCCCTCTGCGTGGATACGCAGGAAAGCAGAAGGCGGAGTGCGGAGTCACGCAGCTCAGACAAGGAAAAACTGCGGATCTGTCTTAAAACATTGTTGAGTATCTTTTATCTATTGCTGCAGAGTTCTGGGTTTATATTTCTGGTTCTATTTTTCTGTTTACAGCATTCTGAGAAGTTGGGTGATTCTCTGGTTGATTGTATAAGGAGTTTTGGTGATTTGCACGTACTTGATGGTTAATTGATCTTCTTGGATCCAGTTTGAAAATTGATGAAAAGTGGTCCTTGAATGAAAAGAAGTAGGGGGTTGTAGCTCCCTTCCAGGAGAGACTGGAAAACGAGAGAGAGTTGTAGCTCTCTGCAGGTTGCAGCCTGCGTACTGGCAAAGGACTGCACCAGTACAAAATCATTGTAAAAGGAGTTTCTAATTCAAAGAAGATAGAGACATATTGCAGCAGGTGGTTTTCACCCACATTGTGTTTCCACCTTATATCTGGTGTTCTTTGGTGTGACTATCTGTTTTTCTTGTTCATGCTCATTATTTTATGGTACTGACATACAAAGTAACGATCAATATCTGAAGAATAATTCAAAGTATAAATAAGGAAGATGTATTGAAAAGAATTAGATAATACTGATTCACCCCCCCCCCCCCCTCTCAGTATTATTTCCAACAACTGATATACCAAGAATGGTCACCAAAAATCCTATTCTTTCACCTTCTACCAATTCTAGCCACATTGGGGTGCCTAGGGCATCAATTTCTCGACAAGATAGCCACTAAAAAAATTATATCTCCTAGGGTCTCCTGTGTTGGCCTTTCCTCTAGCCCTCCTTTAAATTTGAAGACATTTTGATGGTGGAATTGGAAGAAAATCCAAGCCCTAGCTCCGACACAAATATTTCCCTATCATCCCCAAGGCTAGCACTTCCTAGGGTCAAAACAACATCGTTGAGTGAAATTATTTCTTTCATCCTTCCCACCTTGTCTAAGGTAAGAAAATCATTGATTATTTCATACCTTCGCATACCCTAGACCGGGTCCACTTGGCCCCTGTGTGGTCCTGCTCCTTCAAAGGACCATCCTTCAAGAACCATCTGGGATACCAACTTTAACAAGGATTTAGGGTGTGGGGAACACCTTTCAAAGCCTATTCTCATACACCTAACCCCCAAAATCCTCTTCCTTTCCCTAGAAGAGCATTGTACCTTTCTTAGAAAGCAAGCAAGCTCCATCTTTCAAAACCTTCTTGGAAAGGGTCTAGGTCACTCATATCCATTGAATTATCATTCATTGGTGACTCCATACATATATGGTCTCCTCCCATCAGTGAAAGTTAGTAAATAGAAAGGAGCCTTAACTGAGGTGACAGTGGGCTAAGACTCCATTTGTTTCCCTTGGCCCAGCATTTTCCCTTTAGGGGTTCCCCTTAGGTCCCCTACTAGTTTGAGCAGTAGGAATGCCTATAGTGCTTGGTTCTCACATGTACATGATATGTTGCACATGGTATATTGTTTGAGAATTTTTTCTCTTTATTGTATCAAGGAGATGGGTTACCAACAAAGTTTGATAAATGATGGTGAGCTCATGGTTTTCTACTAATGAATTTTCTCATTTATGAGAAGCTAGATACATACTACTATCTCTATGTCATGGGATATCATTGATGGGTGACTTGCAGAAAAGGATCTTATGGATGATTACTTAAGTTTCATATTTAAGAAATGTTGTTGGTGTGATAGTTCTTCTTGCATGAAGAAAATGGGCTAAGAGAATCATGTTACTGCAAGTTTCAAGAAGACATTTGCTAAATGATACTTGGAGACATGGCATACTTAGTCACATATTGATGATGTTAACTAATGATGCTACTTTTCCCTATCTTACTTTATGATGATATACTTAGTTCTCACATATGTTGATTGATGCATGAAAATATATGTTTCTATGCTTTGATGAACATGTATTGAGGCTCTTCCTACTAAGGGAAAGAGAAAGTTGACCTTGATGAGGTCAAGAGGATGAGTTGATAGCAGATCTGTATGGAAAATATTATGTTGCATACTTTCTCACAAGTTGATGGTATTAAAGTTACATTGTCTTATCCTGTAAATTGATGATAAAAATATGCATGTTGTCGTTCATATTGTTGCTAACAGATGCTTATGGTGCAAACCCTATATTGGTGTATGATAGTTGTTGATGACTATCATGATCTTATTAAGTTATTTTGTTATAAATATCATATATGTCTCGTGATGTAAAGGTCAAGTAAAGACCTATGTTATAAATCATTGTAAAATTTAGTCACGTATGGACTATTGTGGTCAAGTCATGTAATCTCGTCTTTTTGGGCATGTGATGTAATTTATAACCTCACTATGTTGGGTGATCAATGTAAGCACGATTTATTGGTGATAGGAAGGTAACGTATGGTTAAGTCATAGAGTCCTGTACTTATTTGTAAAGCTTCAAAAAATTCAGCATTTTCTCAGGGGTAGCATTGTCAATATTCAGTATTCATACTCAGTAGATCAAATACATAGCGCTCATGTCAACAAAGGGAGAGAAGCCTTCATTCAGCATTGGTCAACCCTTTTCCCTTGATGTCAAAGGGGGAGAGAATCTTGGTGTTTGGAGAATGCTTGGTATATCTACAAATGTGTTTACAGGTATCTACAGGTGATGGTGTCCAAACACCAAAGTGGTTGCCATCAAGTCTAAAGGGGGCTATTGTTGGCATTATGACTAATGTGTTCAGTCCTTGATGACAACCTACTTGATGAGTTGTATTTTGATGGAAACCTACTTGATGAAGATGTCATAGGATGTGTCTACATATGATAGAGAGTTTGGACAAAGGAATAGAAATTTAGAGACAAAGGAATGATGAAGGGGATGTCTTGATAGGTACACTCGGGTTCTATGAAGCAAAGTCATGTATACACATGGGTATGAATAAGGAAAGGCTCGTACAATTTCCTCACCATGGTATCTTAAATACAAAAGGTCTTTACCATGATATTGACCCATAGTAATATTTGATCTCATCTAAGAATACCATCGGAATTACTAAGGATTTGACCTGTGGTATTGGGTAAGGGCTAAGTTATATAAGGAGATGAATATCAAAGTACTCTGGTGGAGAAGTAATGAAGATTTCATAGTTATATCTGAATAAAGTGTGCATGTAATGGGATATTAATGAATAGTTTGATATGAAGCTAAGTATGCACCTCGGAATTTGATAATGGATCAAGTCCAATAGATCTAAAATAACTATATTGATAATGGATTGATTTGATCTGTAATATTTATGGCTAACGCATGTTTTTTTATGTATGTTGAGAGATGGGTTTGTTCTGAAGGTCTCATGTGTAAAGAATCTATAAGTCAATAGTTGCATATTTATACGTGAGTTTGATAACCTGAAAGGCGCATACATATGCGGGTTGAATTCTGGTAAGTCACATGTCGATTTTTCTCTTTGGACATATATGTACGCGGGTTTGATTCCTAAAGAGTGTGTATACACGCGGAATTGTTTTGAGGAAAGCACATATATAAGCTAGGGTTTTTCTAAATAAGATGTTTGATCATTCTAATCAACCTTGTTGTGTTTTTGACGTCTGTCAATGAATTCTTACTTGATGATCTGGGTTTAACAGTGATGATTGAAGTTGAATTGATTGATTGAAGAGTGATGATGTTACTAGTTGTATGTGATGGTTCTGTGATTATTTCAGAGTAATTTAGTAGTTCATGGTGTAACTTAGTGCTTGTTTCAGAATGACAGTGATTCACCTTCAAGGTTCAATGTTTTGAGATTTGTACACAGGTATGCTTCAAGGAAGTCACGTATACACACAGAGTTTCTAAAGTAAAGTAGCACATATATTCTAACATTTTATTGATGAGATTTTTTAGTTGGTTCAGTGATTTGATGCAGTGTTTGGGTTCAGTATTGGTATTCTAGATACAATAATATAATTGCTTTGGTTGTTCAAGAATAAGTTGATTGATTTGGGTCTCAATTGGTTCAATGATTGGTTGATTTAGTTGGTTCAATGATTGAGTGATTTGTTGCAGTGATCAATTTCAGTTTTGACATTTGGTGTTGGGCTTAAATGATGGTAGTGGGTATAGTCTAAAAAATTGATGAAAAGTGGCCTACAAGTTGTGATGTTTTGTATCAGGTGGATCCAGTGTGAAAATTTATGAAACGCGGTCCAAAGTGGTGTTGAAGGTTGAAGCCTTTAGAAATGTAGTCGGAGCTTCCTTCCAATAGTAGCTGGTAAATCAGATCAGGGGGTAGGAGCTCCCTTCCGGTGGGTTCTTATAAACGAGATCAGGGGGTCTGAGGTCCCTTCCAGTGGGTGCTGGGGAAAAAGAGAAGGTTTTAGCCTTCTTCGGGGGGGTTCCTGCGTGATGGTATGAGTCTGCGCCAGTACAAGATTGTAAGAAGTTTTTTTTAATAATAAAAGAAGATAGAGACAAAAGCAGCGATGGTTTTCTCCCACATTGGATTTCCACCTAAAATACTAGTGTTCATGCGTGTCACTTATGTGTCATGGTTTATTTTGTTCTTAATGCACATAGCTATTGTTTAACTAATGCTTAATGAGGTTTTGATACACTTGTTCAAGGTAAACTAATGATGAATTAATTGAAAAGTAAGTTAACTAGATATATGCTAGTTGTCTGCATAACATTCACGTATATACGTAGGTTTATTTTTGTAAAGACACATACATAAATATGAGTAAGAAAAGAAAATTTTAAGTGAGTTTTAAATATTGATTCACCCCCCCCCCCCCCATGCAGTATTTTTCCGAACATTTTGAATATGAAAAGCTAGTGCTGAGTCCAAAGATAACCATTACAGAGATCAAACAAGATTTAGATCACAAGTCAGGGGAAACTACCGGAATAATCAAAGCGCTAAAATCTAAAACAAAAGAAGAATTGTAGTAATTTGGAATTGAAGACAGGACTGATACAGTCCTAGAAGTAAGAGGGTTTTTACAAAAAACAAACTTAATGTTACATTTATAAAACAAATGTCAAAACTTAGAAGAACAGGTTAAAATGTTTCACATAAAAATTAATAATTTGCACCAGAAAGGACTTCCATCTCTACGAGATTCTATTGGCCAATTGATTCCACTAGAAAATTACCAACACAGATTGCACGAGATAGAAGTAGATAGAACCAATTTTTCTAAATTCAAACGGATGATCAGTGGTAAATCATTCCTTGAAGGCCTAGAATATGATCTTTTTATTCAACATGAAGTTCAACATTTATTTATTACTAGGCCAACCTTTGAGAAATACACAGAATTTGATGAGGCATATAGAAAAGTAACAAAGTTTTCTATCCCAGATGATAAAAGATGGGATAAATTACTTGAACTCGTTGAGTAAAACAGAATGCACAAATTCGGTAATTGGTTTCAGAGGAAGGAACAGAAAGCAAGATATCAGGGGTCGAAAGAAAAAAATCAGTTTCTAGCAACAGACATCAAACAACACCCTCAAATTGTGTGTTGATTATTCAAATTAGTTTAGAAAATCTATTTTTATGTTTTATTTTTGTAATATCCACATCAGTTTTGGATAATATTCCAATTTGTAATAAATTTTATTTAGATCTAGATATTTTTGAATTATAGTCTATAAGTATTTTGTAATTCGAAGAAGGAAGGGTTGAACCCTTATGATGATCCAGTGACACCATTGTAATATTCTGAAATATTTCAGAAGATAATCAAAGGATTCTGGGTTCATTCTTAACAACTTTTGTGTCCATGTGAGTTTTCCCTATTTATTTATTTATGTTTTCCATAATTTAACTATGCATATGTTCAAGGTAACATAGGAGTTAGGGTAAGGCTAGATTGAGTATCAATCTTCCTGACAGCCCACTGCAAAGTTATAATCATTAAAGAAATTAACTAAATAGTTTGTTTAATTTAATTCCTCTATAGCTTTCAATTGTTGCATTATGTCATCTCTTGAACATATATTGTTTGGCTGTAGAATTTTTCTACACGCATCAATTGCATTTGATTAATTAAATATTCAATATGTATGTTTGATTAACATATTTTTTCTTAATTTTTCTTTCAAACTCAACTTAAAGATTTATTATATTATGAATGAAAATCACCCATTTGAGCTTCTCAGAAATAGTTAGATTTAACAAGTGGTAAAGGTTTAATGCATTTTTCATCCAATTCAATTAAACCCTTACTTAGATGCTTTGGCATAGTTCCCTAGCCTAGAACTGTCTACAAAAATACAATATCATATTGGCGGCATTGTCGGGGAATGAAGCTTGAAGTTTTTCCCTGGGACAACGATTAGACTTGCCTCTTAATGGTGAATAAGAGGTCAGCTGGCTAAAATATTTCATCTGGCAACTTCACTGGTTAAATTTGACTTCACGCGGACATACCAGATCTCATTCAGATCCAGAGCTCTTCTCTCCTTTATCATATCCAGAGACACTTGTGAGAATTGTGTTGAAGAATATAGAGCATGGACTTAATGAGATTCTTCTTAGCATGATAACTATTTGTGAGGTATTTAACATTTAGCTTATTATCATATTCTTTAATGTTAGTGTGTCTTCTTTAATTCATCAAATAGCTACCACAACAAAAAGACAGGAACACAAAATGTTGGCTTTCTTCCAGGGCCAAAACCTCTCCCTCTTGGAGAGGAAAACCCACACAAAATTATTCTTATAGAGATTCCAATTGACGAATACCAATACCATGACCTTTGACATACTATGCCACTCCAAGACCAAGATATCAATCCTCTTTTTTGTTGATGCTGAGATCATCATCATCATTGTTGCTTCATCGAGGTCATCACTACATTTTCACTTAGATATTCATTATAACAACGAGATCATTACTGCACCTCCATTGTCACATACTTACTGAGATCTTCATTGTTTCTTTATTGAGATCATCTCTACATTCTGTAACTATGTTTTCATTGAGATCATGACTTCATTCAAATAGTTCCAATGGGTGTTTTTGTGAGATATGTTTATCACAATTACACCGATATGGGATCACTGAGATTCATTGTGACTGTGTTTAATTATAACTATGTTCAAAAATGTTGAGACAGAGTATGTCTATGTTTGATCACCGAAATCTTCTCATTACAGCTATCTCGAGACTTTGACTGAGATGTCACGTAAACTTTCTTTACAAGTGTGTTGGGATTGTATCTCTCCATCACAAGTATGTCAAGACTATATTACACAGTGATTGTGTGTTGTATGACTGCATTGAATACTCTGATCATCAGGAGGCCAAGACATAGATTGTCCTCCTCTTCACAAGTACGTTAAGACTGTAATGTTTCTTCTGTGATTACCCATGAAGGTGCAAAGGAAACCAAGTTTCCTGTACCTTATCCATTGTCCTGAAACATTGTAATCTCATACAAAAATGTCAAACAAGTTCCAGTGTTGCACTTATGATTTTTTATTACCCTAGCTGGGTATTTATAGTTTTTATGTCTCCATATTTAGCTTACATGAACCAATGAAGGGATGTGTCATATTATGTGAGCTGACATGACTTACATTTAATTCATTTGTTGGCTGATGTGAAGAGGATTGTGCTTGTCATTACTAAAGGGTTGTTAGACACCATTTTATAGACTTGTATACATTACATATATGCTCAAGAAGAGCTCTTTACACAGGTCTTTGACTCTTTGACTTTCCTAGACCTATGGAATGAGCAAGAAACTCATTCTTATAATTTACAAAAATAATATTTATTTTTCTTGACAAGTACAAAGATCAAAATTAGATTTGTAAATATCGAACCTAGTTACACTTTCTTCAACACTCCCTCTTAACTAGGGAGGTATTTATAATGGTACTTGGTCATTCTCAATCTGAAGAATTTCTCATAAGAAGAATCAGATTGGTAACCTATGTTATAGCATCATAGTAACCAACATTGTTTCCTCAGCAAGGCCTTGACTAACAACTCTATCTCTTATTATATC